>JAUMIR010000006.1:56248091-57624091 GCA_030847615.1 Gambelia wislizenii
GCAGGATGGCTATCTGTTGGGAATGATTTGATGGTGTATTCCTGAGTGGCAGGGGGTTGGACAGGATGGCCCTTGTGGCCTCTTCCAACTCTATGATTATATTATTCTATATATATTGTTCTTGACTGCAACTACAGAAACAAATAATTTGATACTAGACAATGTGCCTTTCTAGACTTCTCATTTAGACTTGAAACAATGTGCTGAACATTTAACAGAGAGACAGAGAATCACTAGGCCACAGGCCAGATGTGAGCTACAGCATATCCCATTTGTACCAAGACCTTTTCAAAGGATAGTGAGTATCGAAAGCATGGTTCATTGGCCTCTCCCACCTCAGAGTACCCTACATATTATGAAATTGTGGATTCTGAAGCTCCCTCCTCACCTTTCTCAGCCAATACATGTTGACATATGCTCCACTGGTCTTCAGTGATAAAAATACTGCAGTCCCAATCATATGAGCCAAAGTGCAGGTGATACAAATTGTAAATCCAAGAGGACTTACAATTTCTAGGGATGTGACAATAATTTGTTGCTGTTCACTAAACATATGAAATTATAGTTTCTTGATACATTTACATTTCTCTTTATGAGCCAAGAAATTTGCTAGCTGCTCACTCAGGAGTGAGAATTTGCACATAGTTCATTCACAAAAGAAGTAATGGGGTGAGCACTTCAATTCAATGTTCAGCATGTTTTTATTGCATAAGTGATAAAAGTTACAGTGCAGCAGCCATTCATTTTAATTATGTGAATCTCAGGCAAGGCAATTTGAACTACTCCAAAGATAAACACAGGCCATTCCTTCAGTGTAAGGACCTGGTTGAAAGCCCAGCTCTAATCCCAGCATTGTCCTGCCACACTAGTTTTTGCCTACTAATCCTGCTAAATGGGGGCATATACTAATATCAGTGTTTACTTCAAGAGGGGCCATTTCTGGCTAAGTGTTTTTTTACTATATCTGACAGTGGGGAAAACCTAATTGTGCAGATAAAGGGGGAAGAAAAGAAGAACACTGTACAGGTGTGTGTTTTTCACATGTGTCAGGCAGAGAGAAAGCTCTGGCTCTCTGCACTCTTATCTCTGGCCTTGCCCACAGATATCCTTTTTAGTCCTGGTGAACAGGACTTGGCATGGAGGCACAATAGTTCCCATGCTGTGCACATCCTAGAATAGCATTAATGCATATTGTGCATATTTTCCAGCACATTCATAACTTTTTCTAACCCCTTTCCTGTAGTTCTCGCTGCCATCCTATGTGACTGTTATTTGTACGGAATTCATCCTTCAAAATAAAGTTATATGTTTTGGAAATGTTGTACATGAAGAAACAGCCTATTACCATGTCAGAATCATGGAATAAATTTCCAATGTAATGATGATGAGGGGATATTATGGACTGCACTATACTGGCAATTGATGACAGCAGGCTGAGGAATAAAACTAATTTTAATCGAAAAGCAAAGGAAGAAACACTCCTCACTTGTGCATCATTTATCCTGATAATCATTTAAACATAAAATTAGAGAAAGTGGAAAGAAAATCAACGATGCTGTCAACTGCTAAGTGTTATGCTAATGAAATCACGATCTCCTCTATGCAGTGTTTTTACATAAAATTGTCTCAGTGTCTTAAAATAGCTTCCACCCTATAACATAGTTACCCCAACATGATTCTTTCATTAAAGCATCACTTGGTTAATTGTATCCTACTTCTGGTTGCAGAAATCATATTGATGCTCCATTTTCTTTTTGATCACATAAAAAAGTTGCACCATCTGAAACCTGCTATTAAGTAAATAACAAGGAGGAATTATAGTAAGACATCATAATAACAGAGTTTGTCATGACACTCATGGCTTGCAATAAAATGAGGGTGCAAGTACACATTTCAAGTCAAACATATAAAGCTACACTCATTCATGTGATCTAGTAGGCATGAGTAAGTAGAATGTTGTTTGCACAGAAAATGAATTGGATACCTTCAAGCCCTACTTATAACTGCTTCCTTTAATAAAACAGGGACACAACCCTCCTCTAAGGAAGCAGTTACCCATTATCACCACCCCTAACTGCCCAGCCCTTCTTTGCCAGTTCACATTAATAAAGATTCACATGAGTCCAACAAGCAGATTGTTGTCATTTTTTAAAGCAACTTGCCCACTTCTTCAGACCAGGAAGGCTGAAATGAGACAGGCAGGTACCCCACTCACCCCCATAAAACTGATCCTAGAAATTAAACAAGTAATTTTACTGTCAAGTGGTTTGCAAAATCATCACAATGGGTCATTGAAGGCTACTGTTTTTGTTACCTGAATTGTGTCCATTCCTTGGGGACCCTCTAATGTCCTAATATTAATTTGGGAAATTTAATTAACTCAGCTTGACATACGAGAGGCCGGGCAATGGTGGGATATGTTAACCTATGTATACCAATAATAACAGAGAGATTCTAAGCCAAAAGGTACAATTAAACTATCTTTATTGAAAATTAATATCAACAGCTTCCATGCAAACATTCAGGCTTTAGACACACAAGGCTATTGAAAATTGTAGGAAGTATTTGGATAGAGGAATAGAGTAAGGGGGTGGTGGGTTATACTATACCGATCCTGCAGGGCTGAGATCATGAAGTAAATCAGCAGAGAGGCAGTCCAGGAGATGGGATGGCTACACAGTCTGACATGAAGTGGAGAGGAAGATGAACTGTGCACACTTGGGTGGTGTTTTGGGGTGATATTTATATGAAATAATTCCCCTGAAGGGATAGGATTTTGAGTGGAATACAATGTATCTTAGAGGTTCCCAGGACTAGACAATGGGTGCTCCAGAAGAGTTAACAGTTGTTAATAGGCAATGTGTTTAGAATTGAATGGAAGTAGGCAAAGTCTTTTGTTGGAGAGGGATGATGGAAGAAAGAACCCATATTGCAAGCATTAAGGTGACTTTGGACTTTAAGGACTCTGCTACCATTGAGTGGATTAGTGAATGACTCACCCCCAGGTGTTAGCTTCTGACCTGAGTATTTTGTTTTATTGGAATTCCCAAAAGCCCCCTCCTTGGTTTTCCATGAATCCAGCCTTGGTATTAGGGGGTTCCTGGTTTATGTGCTAACCATGTGGATGGCCACATTAAGCCAAATTATTAAGTATAGCCAATTATTAAATGGGGAGGGCTATCAGGGTAGGTGACATTTTAACATTCTGGGATCTAGTATGCATCAGTCTCTCTGTTCATCACCAGTATAACTCAACAGGCTGTCACAATGGAAGCAAAGAATTACAATTTGTTCATTGTTGTCAATGCCACTGAATAGGTCCTATAGTGAGCACTAACCCATATTCACCAAGACTCCTCCTGATTCTCCCACCAGCATTTTACCCAACATTTTATCACCATAAGTACTATAGAACCTAGAATCTATTTGATGAGAATAAAGGATATTGCATTGTTGCATATTTGCCAGTCTTCTGGGATGAGATACTGCGTCATCCTATCATGCTAAATACACTTAAGTTCATCTGATTTTGGAAACGAATCAGAGTGGGGTCTAGTTAGTACTTGGATAGGAGAATATGCTGTCATCCCTTATGTAAGCTAAAAAAGAATCTTGCTGAAGAGTCACTTGCACTCAAAAGTTACAATACTGGGCTGTATAGTCCTGCCTGAGTATAATACAGTTTCCTACGCTTTTGTGTGATCCGGTATTCCTGGGGCCTCAGTGGCCACCACCAATGATTCACAGTTTCTTCTCTCTTCTCATTAGTAGTTTGTGCCTCTGCAGCCATCATAACTTTAGGATCTAACATATACTGTAGATGTATTTTCATGTTAGCAAGAGATGATTCCAGAAAGGGCTTCCAAAGGCTCAACCCTCCTCAATGTCACCTGTTTGACCACCATCCAAGGCACTGTTCTTTTTTCTTTTCTTTTTCTTTTTTAATGCTCTTGCCTCATGAGAGTATGCAGTCTGAGAGGGAGTGTTGAGATGGCTCAGTTAGCTCTGGGCTTCTTCTCTGGCCAACAGAGCTTCTGGAGAATGTGTGCTCATGATATTGAGCTGTTGAAGGAGTGTAGCTTGCTGTATCATTCTAGTCACATCCCACTGAATTCAATTGGTTTGGCCTCCTTAGAAGTTGCTGTTCCACTGTCCAAACTGTTTACTGGATTGTGGATTTATGCATGGAACAGGTTCTGGAATGTTGTTTCTATGTAGGTTTTGTGGCTTGCCATGTCTGCATTTATTTGGTTCAGTCTGCTTGGAAGGTGCCATTTTGGGCCAATTAATTCTGTTCTTGATGGTTTCTTGATGCTAAGGGCACTAATGTGGTTATTTACCATCAAGTCAGTTCTGATTTATGGTAACCCATGAATAAGAGCGCCAATATATCAACAGCCTTGCTTAGGTCTTTGTTTGGATGTTGATGTGGTAATTTGGAAAAGAGCCTAATTCAAGGCCCTGCCTTGATTTGGAAATCCCAGTCATCATGTGTCCAAATGTGGGGTCTCCTTCCTTGGAGGTCTTTAAACAGAAGCTGGATGGCCATCTGTCGGGGATGCTTTGATCAAGACTCCCTGCGTGGCAGAGGGTTGGACTGGATAGCCCTCATGGTCTCTTCCAACTCTACAAATCTATGATTCTATAGTTGGAAATAAACAAATTGCTATATATTTGTCACTGCTGTTTAAATTACTGTGTATGTTTATCACAATTTTATAGTGTTTTCAAATATAGGAAGCCTTTGTAAACTCACATACCAAACCGCAGCTAAATGTGCATTTGTGCTATATGCCTTAAAGAAAAATTGGGAAGAATATTGAACACCCAGTCTCTCCTGCAATACATTAATTATCCTCTCCCCAAGCCACTGGGATTTGAAAACCCTAAAAATCCCCACCCTATTTATGATTATTAGAAACTGGCATTTCCAGTAAGAACACACACACCCTGAGCAGCATGCAGGGTTGTGGCGGGGGAAGTGTTTTAATGACCACACATGATAATGGGCACATGATTGGTCATGGCGTGCCATGCTATGGCTGGGAGGAGGTAGGGGCAGAGCATACCTTTTTTAGGTGCCTGCTGCCCCTGGCCTCTTCTTATTTCTACACAACAACCTGGAGGAACAGGACTGCTTTGCGGTGGATCGTTGTACCTCTCAATTCATCACAAGGGAGAACTGAGTGGTTTGTTGTACCTCTCAATTCATCACAAGGGAGAGCTGAGTGGTTTGGCTGGACTGCAGGGAGGTTTACCTGTTTATGGTGTGTTTGTGTGAGTGCGAGCAGCCCAGCTGAGAGTGGTTGAGTGAATGATTTATTTGGGGTATACAGAGTAAGCTTCCCATTCATCCAGCTGTGCTCTAGCCTCCTGTTTACGGCATCTTTGCAGCAGACACACTGCCTCTAGATGGGTGTCCTCGGCCTCTCTACCTTGCCTCTTCCTCACCCCTGTCTCCACCTGGCCATGCTCAGCGCCTTTCTACTCTCCTGCACCTGGCGCCTCCGGCAGTGACACAATCAGCCGTCAGCAGCAGCAACCACGCTACCACTCCACTAGATTTGGGCACAGTTGCTTTGAAGGAGCTCTGGATACATCTGAAGCACTTCCCTATTTCTTGCAAATCCAAATGAGATGTCAAGTTAATTTGATTTAGATTTGTGTGCAAGCAGGCTTTGCACAAAGGACCTAGCCTACTGCTTCTTCTTACAGTACAGCCCAACATTTCCATTCCTCTATCAAGCTGGACACATCCACCCCCAAGACCCAGCATTTCCTTCATGGCAGTACACTAAGCAATGATATGCTAAATGTGCAAGCTAACTCTTTGTACTTTATCAGAGTAGCACCTAAAAATGCTGTAATTCCACGGATGAGGATAGTAGAAACATTGTGGCATTATTACACTTATTATCATACATTGCTGTAAACACCATGGAATCATCATCACACAATGACCACTAGCACTGGATTCCATAGGATGTAGCCATGATAATTAAAGCAGTATCAAACTACATTATTTCTGCAGTGTGGCAGTGGCCAAAGAAGATAAAAGATACTTCCCCTTCCTTAGAAATGTAACTACTCTTATTAAGTTCTGCTTTCTTTAAAATCACTATATATATTTTTCTGCTCACAGAAGAACCTTCAGTGAAGTACTGTATTGTGTTAGGTGCAACTTGGGTGAAACTTACGAAACATATCAGTAACAGTTGCCATGGAGAAAATGCTACTGCTATCAGAACTCTTTCATCTACTTATATTGAATGTTTTACCCATAGAATTCTTTCAGCTACTTACATGGTTCATCCCATGGGTACTATAAAAATGGCTTCAAAATTTTGATGTAGATGAAATTTTCTAGCATTTCTATTATGACCCATCTAAAATCCACCTGCACCTCCTTCTAGGCCTGCACTTTTTTTTTAAAGCATTTCATTTGATGCTTTAATTCACAGCCTCCCCCCATTCCCTTATTTCATGGCTCCAGTGTTCATTTTAAGGGTCAAACTTCATGATATGTTCAGTACACTTTTAGAAAAGGTACGCCTTCTACTGGTGATAGATATCTAATTGCCATAACGTATTAGTTTCCTCACCTTTATAGCTTGCATTTAGTGTGTTTTGTTTTGTGATTGGTTGCTAGAAGGTAAACATGGTCTTAAATTCTCATTCTGATAGCTGAGGCATGTATGTCAGAAAAAATCCCATTGTGGGAAGAAAAACAGATCAAACATAGAAAATATGCATTACCCTTGCCATCTAGAATGACTTTTATATGCCACACAAATAAACTACCAGTATAAGATACTCTTCTTAACTCAGAACAAATCTTGCCACTTTGTACTCTGAGGCCAGGATCCAAAATCTTAGTTCAGCATATGGTAATTTATAAATAAATAAATAAATAAAACTTGCTTTTTCATAGATAACCTCCTACATGTTTTCATGCAGTATCATGAACACCTTTTAAAACCCCTCATTTCCAAAACAGTTTGCTAAGTGGTTTTGAATAGCTCTAAACTGCTGACTTGGATTTGAGAAAAAGACTCATTTCAAACATTGAGAAATTGGATTTTGAATCCAAATAATAATTATGTATTAATTATTCAATTTATATTACACTTTCATTCTCCTATGTAAGCATGTGAGCTGGCACTCAGGAGTAAAACAAGTATATCTTACACAGATTAAAGACCAAAAGTGGGGGAAATTGTTTTGAAATATTAACACAAGCCTCCACCAAACTGCACATGCAGGAAGGTTGAAATAGCAGAAATTTTGCCTTCTACTCTGGAAAGACCATGGTTAGCTTTCTATATTTTGGACCAGAAAATATTTCTTGCTGGAAGGCTGTGTTTAATTTTCTAATTTGTCATTATGGAGTTAGGCCCGTGGACTTCTTGTGCTCCATAACATAGAAGCCTCAGTCTGTATCCAAATGGAGTAGATACCAGAAAGCAGTCTAATCTCAGGTAGGAGACGGCATCCAAATGTTGGAGGGTATGAGTCTAAAATTAAAAATTTATTAAAAGATTCCAGGGATCTAGCCCTTTTTAAAGAATAGAATAGAATCTTTATTATGGTCATAGACCAGCACAGATAAAAAGGGCTACAGAATAAAGGTAAAAACACAGGATAGAAACAGGCTAAAAGAAGTATTTAAAATGTTAGCTCCAGTATAAGAAGGCTAAGTTGATACTATTCTACTGTTGAGGACATTGTCTGTCGAATTTTAACCGCAGCTGTGCAGAATCTGGCAACATTATAAGTTGTTCCTGGGTTGGTGTCTGAAAGCAACAAGTTTATGTAGAATTGTACAGTGTGCCCTTGATATTTATGCAACAGGGGTGAAATAAGGCTGAGACGTATGTCCTTGTAGTATGAGCACTGGAGTAATACATGCTCTGTTGTTTCTATTTGGCCTGAGTTGCAGGGGCACAGTCTGTCTGAGAAGGGGACCTTCTTGTATCGGCCTTCAAGGACAGCTGAAGGGAGGGCACGACACCATGCAAGAGTAAAGCCCTTAAATGTTTAGGTATTTCAAGTGTTGCTAAGTATGCCAAAGGAGAGGCCAGATATCTATTGGAGTCACTAGCAATGAAGATTGGAGTGCTGGCTAGATCCAGTTGTCGCTCTATATCTGCTACCCGTTGTTTGATAGTAGCTTTCGCCCTTTCATATCCCAGGCTCAGCAGAAGATCTGGAGAAAGGCCCAGCATTGAAATTTTAGTCATAACTGTCTGTTTCCAGCTGGATTGGAAATCATCACTTAAGGTTAGTGGAGCAAGGCCAGTGGGAAAGAGGGATAGTCTGAGCCAGTAGCTAAGTATGGTCACCCACACTCTGGCCTCCACTTTCATAAATCCTGACTCCAGTCTCAGAGCTGCGTTAGAGACACATTTTGGAGTTTGGAAAGCTGATCTTAAAAATTTGGATTGGACAAGTTCTAATGGAGTAGGGTTGGGGAAGAGTCCCAATTGGGATCCATAAAGCAGTTGTGCTACTGGTTTGGCTTCAAAGAGTTTGAGCGCTGCAGGTAAATAGTGGCCTCCTCTTGTCTTAAGAAATTTGAGAATGGCTATTGTACTCCTCTGCGCATTGCAAGCAGCATACTCCCCATGCGCTTTCCTACTACCAGTGGTTTGAAAAATTACCCCCAGGTATTTGAAGCAAGAGACCTGCTCAATCTTGTGGCCATCTATATTCCAATTGTAGTTCTTAGGCCTTTTAGCGAATGCCATGATTTTAGTTTTTTGATAGTTGAGTTCTAGCTGTTCCACTCTGCAATATTGTGTTAGTGCTCTTAGGGCTCTTTTTAGTCCAATCGGAGTTCTTGAAAGTACTGCTGCATCATCCACATAAAGCATTGTTGAGATATGCCTTCCCTCTAATTTTGGGGGATGGAAGTTAGTGTTGTTGAGGTGATCCACCAAATCATTGATGTAGAAGTTAAACAGGAGTGGAGCTAGAATGCAGCCTTGCTTGACACCCTTCTCAGTGACAATGTCATTGGTGAGATGTCCCTGGGGGTTATATCTTACTTTTAATGAGGTCCCTTCATGCAGCATACGAATTAAATGGAGTAAACGTCAGTCGATCGAAGAAGTCTCCAGTTTTTTCCACAGTTTCGTTTGGGATATAGAGTCAAAAGCTGCTTTAAAGTCTATGAAGGCAGCATAGAGAGAAACTGTGCTGCAGGTGGAGTATTTTTCAATAAGGTGGTGGAGTACAAGGCACTGATCTATGGTGGAGCAGCCTTCCCTGAAGCCAGCTTGTTCTTATGCAAGTATGTTTTCTTGTTCCAACCAGGTCTGAAATTTCCACTGTAAGTGTCTTGCATAGAGTTTGCTGATTGTACTGAGGAGACTAATTGGTCTGTAGTTGACAGGATCATCCTTGCTTCCTTTTTTATATATGGGGACAATAATTGCAAGGCCCCAATCCTTGGGTGTTCAACCATATTTATCGATACAGGTGAAAAGTGAGGCCAGGATAGGGGCCCAAAATTCAAGGTTGTTTTTAATGGCTTCTGCAGGTATTAAGTCTTCCCCTGGAGCCTTCCCCATTCTCAGCTGGGCTACAAGGTTCTTGATCTCTATCACTGTCACTGGTGGCCACCCTTGGATATTTTCTATATTTTGGCTAGTGCATCCCCTTTCAATGTAGTTGTCCTTATAAAGTGCTTGAAAGTGATCCTCCCATATCACTGGAGGGCTGTGACAATCCACTGTAGCTGGCCCATTTATCTGGGAACTTGATGTAATATGCCAGAATAGAGCTGTGTTGTTGGATCTGACTGCCTGGATAGGTTGTGTCCAGTCATTCTTCATGGCTTCTTTTTTCTTGTTCATCAGCAGCTTTTTGTAGTCTCTTTTCTGCTGAAGCAGCATTGGTGCAGCATCTGGGATGTTATTAGATAGGTAACCCTGATAAGTATCAATGAGGGCTTTTTTTAGCATTAACACATTCCTTGTCAAACCATGGTTTGGAGTGTTGTTGTTGTTGTTTCCACTGATGTATGCCATTTTGACGGATTAGATATTGGTATAGAGCTTGGGTAAGTGTATTGTGATTTTCCAAGATTTCATTGGGGGACACATCTGATATCAGGGCAGTCCTAAGATGCTGAAGTTGGTCTGAAGCCAATAGCTCACTTATTGTTTGGTTTAGTTGGGGGGTCCATTTAGCTCGGCAATAAGTCCTTCCTGATGGTGTCACAGAAAGGTGATAGCACTCCTTGGTGTGTGTCTCCTGAGTAAAGTCACTAAGATGTAGCCGAATTGGAAAATGATCACTTTCAAATCTGGGCATAACTTCTATTTCCTTGGAATAGGGAAGAAGGTCCCTAGAAATGATTATGTAATCAATGGCACTCATTCTGGACCCAGAGAGATAAGTGAATTCAGCTGGGCAGTCATTTTTCAGGGCACCATTTAGGATTTGAAGGTTCAGCCTCAATACTCTTTGATCCAGACAAAGTCCTGCAAAATTTGATTTCTTGTCCTTTGAGAATCGGATGGGGTGGGTTCCATCATCTTCAAAATCAAGAGGAGGGCATTTGTGCTGGGCATATAAGGTATGATTGTTGGGGCCCAGTCTGGCATTCAAATCACCCCCCAAAATTACAAATGCATTTGGGTTCTGCAACATGAGATTAGCAGTGTATGGTTCCAATTCAGCCCACAGGCCTCTGATTTGGGATTTCTTCTTCATTGGAGGCATGTAGGCATTTATTATCAGCAAAGTGCAATGGTTAAATTGAATTAGCACTGGCATGGCATATGTTTTAAAAATGGAAAGAGGCCTTGTTATGGCACGTAGAGAGGTGGAAACCAGAATGCCCAGGCCGCCTCTAGCTCTTCTATGCTTTTTACCTGGCTCTGCCAGAATTGAGAATGAGTGAAAGCCATTTAATAACAGATCCTTATTAGTCCATGTTTCCTGGATCAGTATAATGTCATATTGGGTGAGGAAGTCACTAGGACAAGGATCTCTGTGGGCCGTTGGCCACCCAGCGATGTTCCAGGTCATAAGAGTAACCTTGTGCTGGTCTGTTGGAAGTCAGGCAGTCGCATTGCAGGTCATAGGCTGGATGGGTAATTCATCTGATGGCAGTTGGTTAAATGGCTGGGTTGACTGTGGCTGTGTCCTCCTCTGTGGATGGAGGGATAGTGAATCACAATCCTGTTCTTCCTGCCCTGACTGTTCTGGAAGGGAGATTGGAAGAACCAATGCAGCATGGGAAGCAAAATGAGGATCACAAGCAAGCAAGGATCCCATCTCTTTAATGAGGGGGCATTCTTTGGCGTAGGAGATGAGGTAGGTAGCAGTGAAGACTGTTTTTCCCTTGAACTAGGTTTGCATAGGGATGTTTGAGACCCCTGGGGTTTAATTGTAGATTGAGGTGCATCTGCAGTATATTGCATTTGTGAAGGGGTGTTGGCTACAACTCGGGATTTCAAGGTTTCCTTGATTATAAGTAGAGAGTCATCACTTTTGCTTTCATTGTCAGTAAAATCAGAAAAATGCACTGACAGTTTTCTGTGAGAGGGGGCTGATTTCAATGGGGCTGGATTGCTGTTAGATTGACTCAGGATGGTATCTGTCATCAGCTGTATTGTGGGAGTGTGTTCCCAAATTTCTGTGAGTTTTTCTCTCAATTTAATTACTTCTTGATTTATAGCCTGAGCTTCTTCCTTTGAGGTGTGTTTAGGTTCTCCCTCTTGGAGTGCAGAATTATTGCTTCTTTGTGTTATTGTTGCTGTTTGCCCTGTGATGAGGTCACAGACTATCTCATCCTTAAAAACTCTGTTAATTTCTATATAATGTGCATTCCAGAGGAAATTTTTTTTCCGTAACAGGCTGTTAGGAATATTTGCCTGGTTAACGGTCAAAAAAAATTGTTTAGTAGCTCTTGAGCTGGGTAAAAAGTGGCAGTCTAGTAAATCAATTGTTTTGCTGTGCATGTTTAAAAGTTGGGAAAGGTATCTCACAATTGACATCTGGCTGTTCCACATATGGGCATTGTGATGTATTTGTAGCAGGAGCTGATTTTTCTGTAACACTCGGCAGTGATTAACCGCATCCTGTGACGTGGCATGGCACATTTCCTCCAAATCTGCTACATTTTTAACCCCTTGTGTACCATATGGATTTTGCCTTTGAAAGGCTTGTTGGGAAAGCTTGTTTGTAATGTCATTTAGTCTTTGCAAAATAAGAATCAATGTCTCTATGGACAGTTTGCAGAAATCATAAAAGAGCTGAGCACTGTTATTGTAGGGAATGCTGCCGAGCTCTGGGAGTCTGACTTTGCTATCAACTTGCTCTGGCCCATAATTTATATTTACACTTTGAGGAATTGAGGAGGCTGGTTTGTTCAGTTCAAGTGTCTGTGATGGCTTAGGGAGTAAAGAAGGAGCTATTGTTACAGATCAGTTACTCACGAGCTCTGTTGTCTCTGCCGCTGGGAAGAGTGAGTCAATCCTCATCTGTTTTTCTGCTTTGGAGGATTCCTTATTGTCACTATTGTTACAGGGGCTGGTCCGATTTCTTTTCTTGCCTTTGGATGGCATTTTTGAGGAATATGTAGGTGGTAATGCCAGATGTTAGTGGGAGGACAATTCAGAAGTTGTTTGTCCATCACCATCTTGCCCCTATTCCCACCCTTTTTAAAAAATATCTTCTTTCAAAATTAAAAAAAATCCTAAACTTTATTTCAAAGTAAGCAGAGCAAAAGCATTGGAATGCAAACACAGCTCAATTAACATTTAAATGTGTGGTCTGATCACCCAGTCAATTAGACTCATTAAACAACAAAGACGTCGGTTTAAAAATGCATAACAAAAGTTTACTGAAGGTATATCAGCCTTAATCTACATATTAAAACAAATCTAAAAGGTCTTTAACTAACTAAGATTAGGGTAGGGAAAAAACTCACCCAGCCTTTAGGCGATGAGGGCTGCATGGTGAAGGGTGAAAAGTAAAAGAAAAGATGACTACAGCCACATGGAGACAAAACTTTAAAAGGAAACCTAAACAAAGCATAATAAAGCAAAGAAATTAGGAGGTCATGTGATGAATGACCCATTGCTCCAGTTGGCTGAAATTGCCTAGGGAAAGAAGAAGGGGGAGTGAAAAAACCCATGCATGCAGGGAAATTCCTAAACTGAACTTAACATGGGATACACAAGATTGTATTGCATTATAATAATAATTTCCCCACATACTTCATCAAAGAGCACCTCCACAGATCTTGAAGCCCTGCTATGGGAAAGCATTTCCTAAAATTGCTGCTCACAGGCTATAGCTACACTGTAATTTTGGCTCCCAATTTTACTCTATATTTTTTGGAATTATATTTCAAACTAGATAAGCCCCAGTTATAAGGCCTTGTTTCTTGGTACATCAGATAATATTTAATATGTTTGCCATGAGCTCTCAGTAGAACTGACTAAAACCATATGCTCTCTCTTCTTCTTTCCTTATGCCTCCACCTCTATTCTAATTTACCATCTGTTCAAAAGCAATTTGTCTCTTCTTGTGTTGAAATCAACTGACCAACTGCATTGGTGATAAAATCTATGACAGACAAAAACTTTCATCCAAGGATGTGGGTAGCTCTAGACACCAGACTGGGGGTAGGAAGGCAAAATTGCTAGCTAGGAGAAAGGAGGTAGCCTAGTCAAGTCCCAAACTTCAAGGCTTTGTCCCTGTGTGGTCTTGCAAAAGTAGATGTTCTCACCTGGAATCTCACAAAATTAGAATGAGATGTAGGAATATGGTCTTCTTGCTTGGTTTCTGCCTTTTCTTACAGTCACTTGGGACAACCCCTCCCCTTGGAAAAGGAACTACACTGGGTCAGCCAGACTGCTGGCCTTTCATATACACCTGTGCCCTGTTTAATGGTGACTATTGAGGTCTGCCTTGTTGTTTTCCTTCCAGAGCAATAGAGGTCAGTACCTGTGTACCCACCCCAGAGCCAGGTAGTGAAACGCATATGGGGCTGGTATGGAGCAATGTGAAGTGTCTTTGAGGGGTGGGGAGATCTAAGGCTGGGACCTAGCAACTTGCCCCGAACTTTAGCTATGAAGTTGTTTTAGAGTCCAAATCACTGCAGGACTTTCAAGCAAGAGCTTGGAACTATGTGACATGTAATCATAAGACACTCAGGCCTGGTTAGCCAAAATGCATAGAACAAGCAGCAGCATTAGCAATGATGAAAGAGCTCTGGCATCTATATGGAGGTGGTGGAGCAGGGGAGGTATCCCCTTGAGTGGGTATTCGAGCACAACCTGGCATGTACATGTACATGTGCTCTGTAACTGCAACCACATCTACCATAAGGAGATGAAACACATGGCATTTGGTTTAATGAGGGTAACAACTTTATTCAATAAAAAAGGATCTCCAACTATCATAACGCTTCCAGGTGAGTTATCACATATCACAGTTAGTTATCACAGTTATGTTATCACAGAAAAACTACAACAAATTCAGTGATACATTTGAGGTGCCACCAGAATCTTTGTAACCACTACTGCAGGATACTCCTTAGGGTTATCCTTGCCTTGAATTTGGATGAGCCATACAGGGCAATGTGCTGGAGATAAGAGCATACCCTGAGTTACCAGGGAGCACCCTTAGTGAGTCACAATGAGCCAGAAAGAAGCAAGGGCTATTTTATCCACTGATGGAGCCTGTTGGATCCAATTCGGGATAGACAAGGCATGGGTGCCCATTAAACCCAGTTGGGGGTCGTATAATGGGATGTTGGGAGTGTGGGCTATCAGGGTCATTCCATACCACCCCTAGGTGGCAGGGAAAGCACGCAGCGGCATACGCCCATGTGGAATCTGTCACTCCAAAAATATACCCAGCAGGTCGACTGGATGAGTTGATTTCCATACCAAGCAGGTGGAATGTGTGAATTACTCCTGTGGGTCAGCAGACAGGTCAACCGATGCCTGGATCTGGACCCATGCCAATACCACTGAACCCACAATGTGATTACTATCCCCTCCCCCACTGACCATAACTGTGTAGACAGTAAGAGAGCTCTTACTAAGACATTCCCCACTCACCACAATCCCCACACTCTGACTAGTTGAGAAGTTATCTCCCAAAGGATTCTGTATCTACCCCTGGTTTCACACATCTGAATGACAGGTTCTCGTGAATCCTGTTACTTTTATCATGAGGTAGAGTGATCATGTGTGTTGTTATCTGTCTCTGTTTCTTCTCTCATACAGCCCTGCTATTGTGACCAAATATCTTGCTCAAAACACCCTTACATGGTGCCATGAGGCACTAAATGCTATATCCTATCAAGGGACTTTTCACATTACACAGTTAGAATTCAACGATATAGCTGTGTTAGTCTGGAATATCAGTGTGCAAAGGGATATGGTAGCATCTTTGAGACTAAGTGCTTTTTCAAATGGGGTAACCCCCCACCCAAGGAGGTTGGGAGAAGAATGGGGCTGTCACACTTACAGAGCCCCGTTTCAGACGACACCATCCTCCTCCATCCTCCTTCTGACTTTCCCCCATGCTTCCTCCGTGCTGCAGGCAATGCTTTTTTATTGATGGAAAACCTCCATCAATAAAAAGCAGTGCGTGTAGCAAGGGGAAAGGTCAGGAGGAGGTCAGGAGGAGGACAGAAGAGGACAGTGGCGTCTGAAACGGGACACTGTAAGTGCGACAGCCCTGTTCTTCTCCCGACCTCCTGTGGGGCGTTACCCCATTTGAAAAAGGCCTAAGTGAGAGAAAGAAGTTGTAGCATAAGCTTTTGTAGCCTGATCTACTTCTTCAGATGCACAGAGTGACTATACAGTTAGACAGTACTATGATTTCATTTTAACTGCCATTGCTCCATCCTATGGAATGGTGATGCACTAAGAGAGAGCTCTCTGGCTGAGAATTCTAAATGTCCTTCCCTAAATTGAAAATTCCAGGATTCCATGTGATGGAACCATGGAAGTTAAAGTGGAATCATAGTGCTATAATTGCATAGTATAAAAGGGCCTGAAGTACACAGCGCAGAATGGACAGAAAAAGTAACAAAGTATCACCTTGTGCCGGTCAGGTCCCAAATTACTACCTGGGACATTAGCAATAAAAAAAATCTAATGCTATAGTCTTAAAATGAATGGTTGGATAAGCAGGGAGCAGCAAAGATGGCTACATAGGGCACAGTGGGCTTATTAGAGTATAGAGATGAAGAGGCTGCTTTAGCTCTATCCAGTGTTGGATACCATAGGCTTCTCCATGCTGTTTCTCATGCATGTTCTACCATGTTCAACAAACTATCTCATCCCTATGCTGTCCAGGTTTGCTGCACCCAGCGGGTCTCTGTGCAAAACTACATTGCATATTAACAAATTTCAGTTTCAGTAACCCTAAATTCTAGCCAATATGTACAAATATCCCAGATAGTATATCAGATTTCTCACCTGGATAGAAAAATTGGCTGTGGGAGGGAGGGTTATCATCATCACCACCACCACCACTGGATTGGCAGTCCTCCTGTGAATGTGTAGAGATCCTTAGCTCACAAACTCTACAACTTGTGGTGAAGCCTTTGATCAACATCATCACTTCTTCCATCTCTCCTGCAGTGATAAACCTATATGTGATAAAATCCCTTTGTTTTGGAAATATATAATTCAGTGAATGACATAGCTATAGTAAAGCATCTTGCAACACCTGTGCCTTTGCCAGTGAATAGAGCATACATTTCAGTCCTATCATGCTTTGTGCTAAAGGTTAAAAAAATCTAACACTGCATTGGTATCTTTGACGTAATTATAGAAAGCCTGGCTGTGAAAAAGAGGACAAGGAACAAAGTCAAATAGAGGAGAGAGCTTGCCTGATGTAAGTCAATACAATGTTGGCTTCTGGCAAGAAATTATTTATTTCCACTGGGAAATTAATCTTGTCACCTCACAGGTAGCATTGTCATTTCTATCAATTGGACATAGGGAATATTAAGTCACAAAAGTGGAAGCATTCTGGTATGACTGCTTCTCACCTCACAATCACCACAAGAATTTGAAGAGTCCCATGGAGCAGGCATTTAAAATTATATAACTGTGTATGTGTGTTTCTGCCCCCACCCAACCCAAATTCAGAGTGCTGCGGCAAGATAACATCCCTGTGATAATAGTGCAGTGTTGGAGTTGGTCAGTGAGTGACATCTGCAGACAACACTGTCACTCTAATATTTAGTATGCCAATCAAGATGTTATGATGGATAACCACTTAAAACTGGTCGTTATTCATTTTTATGTGGACCAGAATCTTGGCCATGCATCAAGAATTCTTTATGCTTAACTCCTTTTCCATGATCATATTTCAACTGTCCTCTGGACATTTTTCAAACTAGCGGTTTCCTGCTAGACATAAAGATTTTGGTAAGGCTTGACATGATACAGTCTTTTCATGTGTGAAATCTCCCACATATATAATATATACACCATCTTTTGGGAAACATGGAAATACAGGCAAAATTGCTCAATTTGTTTACCACCCTGGTTCTGGAATATCACCAAGAAAGGCCAGAAAGCTCATTTCAGTAATTACCAAAAGAAAGGGCTCTTTTTCATCTGAACCATCTGAGAACTCTCAGCTTGAAAATAAGCATGTGTGTGCATGCGTGCGTGCGTGTTTATGTAACCAGAGATAGGAAAGACATTAGAAAAGGGTTCATGGTTAATCCATTAATCATGGATAAGCTAAAAAGTCTAGATCAATTACATTTATGTTAAAAGAGCTGTGTGTGTGTGTGTGTACATAGACACACACATGCACACATTTAAATTTAATTTAAGTGCTTGCATTAAAAGACTAACCAGAATAAAGCCAGAAAATTCCATCTATGATTTTAGTCCTTGCTCACCAACCCATTCATATTCTTAGTCTTGGGGGGAAAGAAATAGCTGTATGAATTTTGAAAACCTAATTTCTCATCCACCGAGCCAAAAACCCTTCTCTAGATTTTCCTTTTTCCATCCCTTAGAATCTCATCTCCTTTAAGCTGATGATTTTCACATAGACTTCAGTAAAAGTCCCAGGGTGAAATGCATCTATGTGTACTTTGGTGCTGAACACAAGAGGATCATTTGGGTGCAAAGTAGACCACCCCCTTTCAAGCTGTCCTTACTTTGTGTTGGCTTTGTTGGTTTGTTGGTTTAAAATCATTTTGATCTTGTAATTAACTAAGGAGATGACCAGATGCTACAAAAACCACCCCAGGATCTCCCCGTCAATGAAAACTGATGCCTTACTCACGGCTGCAGCACAGAAGCAGCATGTGAGGGTGATGAGGACATCTGAAATTGGGACCCATTCACACAACAGTAATATCATCCTCATATGCTCCTAGGGTGGTTTTTGCAGGCATTTGGTAATCTCCTAAAATAATTAAACTGGCATACTCTATTCATAAACCAAAATAATTTTGGATATGCTTGGTTTGGATCTTGTGACCTAAACATTGTAATTCTCCAAATCTGCAAGCAAGAAGTCATTATGTGTGTGACAAGATACAAATCTATCCAAGAAATGTAAAATTTGTGCACTTCTTAGCACTATGTGTAAATAATGGGGAAATTGAGGGGGTATATTTTTCAAATGTTCTTGGCAGTGATGTATTCAAGTCTTTTACTCCAAGTCTCAAGTCAAGTCTCAAATCTCTACATTCAAGTCTCAAGTCAAGCCTTAAGTTCTTGCAAGATACTTTCAAGTCAAGTCTCAAGTTGAGCCTCAAGTCTAGAACCAACTTTAACAGAAAAAAAGGAGGTAGTGTGTCTGTTGGGGGGGTGGAGTTTCAACAACTAGAAAAATCAAGAAGACATGCACAAAGTTAGGTAAAAGCAAATTAACATTCAGCAAAAGGCTGAACAATCTGGATGATTATTAGGGGAGGGGGCTTAGGAATCCAGGGAGGGAGGGAGCTGGCAAAGCATTGGTGAGATAGCAGGCTGGCGGCAGAGACACTAACTTGAGCAGCACAATCCAAGTGTATCAAGAGAAGGGAAGGAGCGAGAAGACTGTCATGGGCCATGTGATTGTTTTGTGTGTGTGTGTTTCTGACAGAGGTAGAGGAAGGAAAGAAGGGATCTAGGTTGTTGAAATAGATCATTGGCATGAAGGGGATGAGGGGGACAAAAGTATGCAATTATTTCATTTGGGTTGAGGAAGAAGCAGGAAGGATATGGGCTTAAGGGGGGTTGGGGTCTACTCGGTAGCCTGTGAGAAATACTTCTTGTGCTCTGGAGGCAAGTCTTGACTGCTGCTAGGCCATGCTTTGAAAGGCTACTCCTCCTCCAAGGCCATACAAGTCTCAAGTTGAGTTGAGTCAGTGCTTGATTTATGGCAGAGTTGAGTCCAAGCTAAGTCATTGAAGTGACTTGAGTCTAAGTCAGTTGACTCAAGCCTACATCATTGGTTCTTGGAGACTTAGGCTGCAATTATTTTCTATTATTATTATTATTATTATTATTTTCTTACCCACCTCTCCCCAAGGCTTGAAGTGGAATACAACATAAATTAAAATACAACATATGACATAAAATCATTTAACAACACCGATAAAAACACATAGGATTAAAAGAAACATTAAAATCATTCACAGACTTAAAATACCAATTTAAAATTCATAGTTTAAAATCAACTGGGTAGGCCTGCCAGAAGAGATAGGTCTTTAGGGCTTTTTAAAATTCTGACAGATTGTTTACCTGTCAAATCTCTTCCGGCAGGCCATTCCACAGTCTGGGGGTGGCTGATGAAAAGGCCCTGTGGGTGACAGTTCCCAGTCTAGTCCTGGCTGGTTGAAGTAAATATCCCCCAGAGGACCTGAGTATACAGGGCAGATTGTACAGAATGAGGCGATCCTGAAGGTAACCTGAACCCAAACCATGTAGGGCTTTAAAGGTAATTACCAACACTTTGTACTTTGCCCAGAAACCAATTGGTAGCCAGTGGCGTGATTTTAATATGGGAGTAATATGTTCACTCCTGGATATACCTGTAACCAATCTGGCTCCCATATTTTGAACTAATTGGAGTTTCCAAATTTGGCACAGACGTAGCCCAATGTTATAGCAAGTAACACAGAAGTATGATGAAAGATGAGCAAAATGCTACACAGATTTATTCGGGGTTTCAGGGTTTGCATGCTAACACAGAGACATTAGCAAAAGACAATGGAGGCTGCATCTCGGACAAAGGACATCAGGAAAAGGAATACAGGCAGGCAGGCTCAGGTTCTCCTGAGGGGTTACACCTTATATAGTTTAAGAGTCACGTAGGCATAGTTAACCATTTGCTAACCATCTGTCTGTGATATACTCAATCACTAGGATCAAAAGGGTACAGCCAGAAACTTAACATAGAAATGTTGAAAATACATCAAGGCAAGCTACCATGTGAAACTACAGATAGCAGGATAACACTGGGTTGTGAAATTTAAGCTAGCTTCTGGAGCCTTTCCTCAAAGCTTACTTTGAAGATATTTTATTACCTAATTGAGGCAGGCAGGAAGGAAGCATGGAGTTTCCTTATTTATATGGCATGGGTTTTCCCATAACCTAAGAAATTCAGGCTTCCTACATTTCCCCTGTACAGTGCATTGGAGAAGTCCAACCTTGAGGTTACTACTACCATCTTTAGGTCTGCCAGTTCTAGGAAGAGGTGCAGCTGGCGTTTCAGCCAAAGTTGATTTTATTATGCAGCCAGTTATACATCCAATTCCAGGTATAGAATTGAGCCCCATTGAGCTCACTGGGTCCTATTTTTGCATAGACTTGGTTGGCCCTTCATATCCACAGATTCTGCATCCACAAATTCCACCAGCCATGGCTTGAAAATATTTTTTAAAAAATCAAAAAACAAACCTTGATTTTAGCTTTTTATATACAGGATATCATTTTACTATGCCATTGTATATAATGGGACTTAAGCATACACAGATTTTGGTATCCATGGGTGGGGGGAGGTGTCCTGGAATCAAATCCCAGTGGATACCAAGGGCCCACTGTACAAGATTGCACTCTTAGTGATTTGTGGTAAAAGTGCTGTTTTTTCTTGAGTTTTTTGTTTGTGTTTTGCTGTTCCTATTACAAGTAGTAATGGTGGTGGAAATCTTTTTGTTAAAACTTCTTGTTGCTATTTTTCTGCTACAATGTCTTCCTTATTTATTTATTTGAGTATTTATACCCTGCTCTTCAGCCACAAAGGCTCTCAGAGTGGCTTACAAATTGTTTAGTAATAGCACTTACACATTTACGCCGCTTTATAGCACTAGGCAATCTCTAAGCAGTTTACAGTGTGTTAGCTAATTGACCCCAACAAGCTGGGTACTCATTTTACCTACCTACAAAAGGATGGAAGGCTGAGACAATCTTGGAGCCCTGCATGATCAAACTCACAACATTGCGGCTGCAGTATCTGCATTTAACCACTGCACCACCAGGGCTACCTTCCTTGGGTATTGATGTACTGCATTTCCCAGTGCATTGTTGAGCTCCACTGCTGTTTCTTGTAGCAACAGCAGAAACAAAGTTTAAATAAATAAATTATAGAAGAAATCACTTTTATTATTTAGCTGCCCACATGTCAGGGATGAGCCATATGAAGTTGTCCCACATTAGCCAGAAACCCAGGCTTGTGCCAGGAGATCAGAGCACAGGGAAAAAGCCAGAAGTAAGGACTGGATAGCAAGCGAGACTGAAGATAAACAGGGAGGCAGCACTGAAGATGAAGCTAGAAGTCAAGACTGAAGAGCAAGTACCAAAATACAAAAGAACACACCAGTGCCCAAGAAGACAGCTCATCAGGCAGGAGAACAGGCAGCTGTCATTCCTCTTAGAATCCCCCTATATTTCTTGCTCAGAAGTGAATGGCCAGTCTGGGTGGGGTTTGAGAGTACTTCACAGCCTACATAGACACTGCAACTGGCAAATAACTGTTTCAGCATCCAGGGCAGCCACACATTAATCCAAGCTTTGCTCATCTCATCCTCACTAGTGAGAAAGGGGTAGTACAAAATTATTATTCTTACCCCATGAGTGCCCTCAACAAGAGAATTTTCAACAAAAGAATACATTTTTAAAGCAAAACAGCACAATTCAAGCAAAATTGTGCAACTGCTCAAAATGGTAATGGCTGCTTCTTTGTTACATGGACTTTAAGGATTAGAAGCAGTATACTGGATTGTTTACATTTTTTAAAAAAACAGGCAGTCAAAAAAACAGCAAGTCAGTTATGCTTGCTATGGCTATGGGCTTTCCTTTTCAAGGGAGGAAGGATACTACTTTTGCACAGATAATTTGTGCAAATTACAGAGAACTTGATGAGAAAAGATAGCACTCCTTTGCTCTCCTCTGGAAGCAAGGACTTTTTGAGGTCCTGACAGTTCCTCATCAAGGTGTTTTGTAAATCAAGATAACCTAAATTGATGAGCAGGAATTTGGTGGATAATTTTTACATCCCCATCAGTCACAGCTTGGACATTTTAAAGAATTTTGCCCTCCATGAATATCAAGGACTGTATTATTTTTCCTTTCCCCAATTATTAAGAATACTGATATTTGACTTATTAAGTAATGTGTTTTACATGTTCATTTTTATCCAACACTTCTCTTAAGGAATTCAAGGTAGCACGTAAGATTTTCTGCTCTTTCTATAAAACGCTGGTGTTGCTCCTCTTTTCAGCCAGGCCCCTTAGTTCCATCCTACTCAAAAGGGGAGAGTTCAGAAGAAAGAAATAACTCTTGTCACCTCTGGAACATTTTGTTGAAGGTCCTACATTTGCTGTTGTTGTTTTGTGCCTTCAAGTCATTTTCAACTTATGGCAACCCTAAGGTGAACTTATCACAGGGTTTTACAGAAATACAAATAGGGGCTATACTGTGCAGTTGATTTTGTCTGCTTTGGTAGAGTTGCCATAATTCTCTTCCACAAAACCAGGACAAAAATATAAAGGACTGGATTGGCAGATTATCAACAATCCCTCCCCACACACACAAGCAAACCACATTTTGCCATTTAACATTGTTTTATTGCATAGATATTTCAGTAGCAGTAGTTGTCATCATCGTCATCATCATCATCATCATCATTTATTCATTTATTTATTTAGCACGATAAATTTACATGGTGCTTATTTCCTGGTTGCAAGTGTCAGGAAGGCAGTCCTAGGTCAAAAGGATTCCAGCAGGTGGTTCAACGAAGACAGTCCAAGGTCAAGATATCTGAGGTTTCAAGATAGCAAAGGTTCCAAGAGCCAGGAGAGTCAAAGGCAGAGGCTTCCTCCAGGAAACACAGCCTGAGATAAGGAATTCAGCATCCCCCAGCTGCTTATGTTGGTCCAGCTCCTACTCACAGCTGCTGGGTGATTGATGAGCATCTTTCACTTAATCTCTGGGAACAACAAAGCCACACCCTCTCTGCTCTTCTTTGGCTAAAGGTAGGTACCTGCTCTTCTACCTCCTGCTGTTGCTCCACTATGTCTCCCAGGCTTGGACCCTGTGCTGGGGGAGTGCTAGGCTGCTGAGCCCTGGGTTCTTCAGGGCTAGACTCAGACTCAGCCAGCTTTTCTGCAACTGGCTCAGCCTCCTCGCCTTCTGAGTCCTCAGAGTCCTAGCTGACCATGACATCAAGGCTGCTTGGAAGTAAAGTTCCACACTCAGCATTGCCACACTCACCACACAACACATGGCATCTCCACTTGCCTCCTTTCCTTTCCCACCTTCTGGGCAACTCTCTTGCACTAGGCACTCCTGCCTTCTGGGCTCCAGCTCTGGCATGTCTGTGCAGTACTACCCTATTGGTCGATGCTCCAACTAAGGAGGAATCCGGGATCGGCTGCTTCAACTGGCCCAACTGGACAGGACATTTTCTTAGTCCCTTCAATCAGGATTTTCCTGGTTTTCTGGGACAAATGGCAACCCTATGCTTTGGTCTTGTCCATGTAAGATGAGAGAAAGAATGTCTTGTCACCATGAGAACCATATGGTAAGTTTAGTGCTAATTACTTTAGTTTTGAGGACCAGTAGCACATGTGTTTCTCAAATGTTTTACATTAGAAGGAACTACCAAATTTATCATAATTTTTCACTTTAAGGAACAATTTGCTGTTACATCTAGTATGAACAAAGGATGATGTTTTTATTAAAAAATCAACACTGTCCTCAAGCAATATTGTATAAAGAAAGAAGCCCATTCACTTATGATTTTCATTAAGAGCAGTAACCTAATTTTTATTCATTATACTAGCTGTACCTGACATAACATATGCCATTAAGAATCTCCCCCCCCCCCGCCGAAATGCCTGGTAGACCTCACAACAACCCTGTAAGGTAGCCTGGTGGGGTTTTTTTTAATTCCTCCTGCCCCTTCTAAGCATTTCACACTTTTCCTAGAATCTCTGAGGGTGACTTGCTCTGTTGCCCTTCTGCTGCTGCAACTGCTGCCACCACCAGTTGACTGCCTGGGTGTCATCACAGGTGGCCTGCCGCTGCCACCAGTTGACTGGGTTCTGTTGCAGTGGTGGCAGCAGTGTCTCACTAATACTACTAGTTGACTGTCTGGGTCCTATCACAGGTGGCCTGCCACTGCTAGTTGACTGTCTGGGTCCCAATCTGGGCCACAGATTGAGTGGTAGGAGTAGACTGTGAGGTTGAAAGGGAATTTGCATGTGGGTGGTGATTGATTGGGTGTGTTTCTTGAGCAGCCAATCAGCACACTGGGATAGGCAACATACCCAAGATATATATATATATATATATGCAGTGAATAATATGCTTATTGAACTTAATTATGGGCTTGCTCTCTTTATTTGTATAGTAATAAATTTAAAAGCAGTTTCTTTGGCCATTAATGTAAATTAAAGTAAATGTACTTCAATCCACTGTGAGTATGAACATCTTTTTTTTAAAAAAATCATTACATCTATTCATGAACGAATAAATTATAAAAAGATATTACTTTATCAAAGACAAATCTGTTTGCTTTCAAATAGGCATGATAATAGATTGTTTAATGTTCAGTTCATATTTTGGAAAAGACAGATTTTTCTTTAAAATCTTAAAATTAGGACAGAGCCAAAACTACTTACCACTTTTATTGTGTTTTATTTTATTTGTGACTATAAGAATGTACCTATTGCCACGATTTTGAGTACATGGTACAAAGACACTCACGTTGTTTCAGTCTTGCTTTTTTTGGTCAAACAATTTCGCTGTATTCCTCCTTTACATATCTAGGTTTTTAAATCATATTGCCTGTGGTACTCTATGTTGATGCTATCATAGTTGGCAGAAAAATTCTATAGATTTGTTATCTACCCTCACACCCCCACCCCTACAATGATTCCTAAACTGGCAGTAATCATTAATTGGCATCAGTTCATAGATCTGGCACTAAACAACAGTTCAGGTGGGTCCTGGTTGACCAGGGTCTCCATAGGAAGGTTCATGTAACGATCACCCAGAGACCTAGTGGAAGTTTTCTAAAAATAATAATAATAAATAAATAAATAAAATCCCAAATTCAGACACACCCACGACTGGTTATGGAAAACCCCCTTAGACAAGCTGTTAGGGAGAAAATGCTAATCCACTCTGGACACACCTGGCCATGAGTTATACTCCAAAATAAACAAGAGATTAGAAAACCCATTATTCTGCAAAGGTCTTCCTTCACACCTCTGCTTAGCCAACAATATAAGGTCACCTCAAACCCATCAGTCTTAATGATCCAGCCATTAAAAGTAATTAATGAATCTGGAGCTTCCATTGTTTCACTTTGGGAAGCTCAAACATTGTTCTTCACTTAAAATACCCCTTAAGGGTGCAATATGAGATATAAATATCACCTCAAAATACAACCAAAGTGTGCTCAGCCTTCCAAACACATTGATTCTGTTGGTTTGCTGTGTCATCTGGTGCACATAGCTGTACTTCTTTGCTGCACAAACCTCTGCTCTTTGGACAGATAAATTATAGCCCATCACCCCCTGAATCTATTCCTCTGTCACAATACTTACTCCTAATTCTTTTCTCACCTTGTGTAACTGTTTGAAGTATGAGTGTATATGTGAATACTTCCATGATTATTTTTCAATAAAAACCCCTTTTATTTTGCTTTCTGGCTTGGTGTCTCATCAGTGAGTACAGGTATACACAGGTGAAAATATCCCATAGTCACCCAGCCTTTTGCTATCTATTTTGAGCTAATTAAAGTTCACCACATTAATATCTTAATTTGAATGACACAAATAGGTTCCCACAAACCCCATGCAATTTGGGTAACAGATGCTCATAACACTGACTATGTTATAACAAATTAAACAGTCCCTTTCTTAGACTACCTGTAATCCTAGGGATGTCTATACTTTCCAGAATATGCTGGCTTCCCCCAGCATATTCTGGCCCTGGATCAGCCTCATTGAATCGCTGTTACCTGTACGAAACATGATGGAGTCCACACAGACACACCAGCCCATCTCTGCAGCCACCACAACTGTCATCTCTGTTGCACTCGCCATATCCAGGAAGGATCCCCCCAGCATGTGATCAATGCCCCCTGCATATGACCAACCTTGGTCACATGCTGCGGGCTTCCTTCCTGGCTTCAGAGAAAGTGATGATGGCAGAGGCAGTTGCTACAGAGAGAGACCAGTGTGCAGCCATGGACTCTTATGGTCCCATGGGGCCCGATGTGTTTTTTCATAAAAGAAGCTGTTTTTCACAGGTATTTTAATGAAATGGTTTAATGGGCTTTACCCCATCTTCCCCCCGTCTTTGTCCCAGGCATGATGAAGACTGACAAGGAGCAAAATGGGGCAAGAGCCCTGCATCATTTGGACTGCAGGGTTCTAAGACGGGGGCAAGATGGTGTGAATAGCCCATCTAGACAAGCCTCTAGTCTCATTTGCCCAGAGCCTCCTTCATGCAGAAATCATATGAGGAAAGCATCATACCATTACTGGGAGTAGAGTTCTTCCACTGACTTTAACCCTGGTGTCAAAACACTCTGCTGGCCTGACCTCCACACAGCTGCTTATTGGTTTGGATTGCCTGTATCAAGAAAGATAGAAGCATATGGCCGTACATAGCCTCCTTCAATGTAGTCTATGTCAATATATCAATGCCTGGGGAAAGGGCTTGCTTGACACTGGAAGTGAGGCTCATAGCAGGTCTCTAAGCAAATGAAATAGAGAATGGTGACATCTTACAGTGTTGTGGAAAGCAGCAGAAACCAGGAGAACATCCCTGAGGCTTTGAAACAATGTGCCTATTGGGAGTTGCGGGCATTGAAAAATCTGCAATCTGTTTGTTGCATCAAATGTACGAGCTTGTACATGAATGTTGACATTAGTGAATACTTTATGCTGGTATTAGCTACGTGGACTCTCTGACTCCTATCTGCAAATAAATGCCTTTCAGATATACCAATTAGCCCTATTCATGTGAATCTGTTACGTTTTAGTAGTAGAGGAGTTCACCAAGGTGAAGTGTCTCCCATGTCATCAGTGGTATATGAGAATTAGACCATTAAGTAATGTTGATTAAAACCCTGACCCACCAAGAGCATGCAGTGAAAGTTAATACATGATAGTCTTTCCTTGCAGTGCTTATGGTAGAATGTTCAAAGGGTGCAAAGGGATAACTAATCCACTTAAATGGATACGGAGTGCATAGCCTTTGGCATGTGTACTTTTTGAAGATTGCTGAATTAGAAATTTTAACACCAAAAGAACTCTACATGGCTTCTTAAATATTTATCATATAACTCAAAAAAGCATGAAGCAAATGTCTAAGTCATCTTTAATATGTATCTACTGTTTGAAAAAGCTATTGAAAGCTGCATATTGAGTATGTCCCTTTGCTTACAGAATAGCAGTAAGTCTGCTATTCATTTTTCCAAGAAAAAGTAACCCACTCTTATGTCTTTTACACTTAACTCTATTCTGTAAGAGTGAGATATGCAATCTGTTTTAAAATGCATGGATTATAGTTTTCAGTCTTCTAGGTCCTAGGTAAAATGAAATGTGCAATTACATGCAAATATCCAAGCAAGAGAGAACCATTTGAGAAATGTGTGTTTTTCAAAGCTAGAAGGAATTATCCTTGATTTATTTAAAATTATATATATACACATGAAGCTGTTCTATACTGAGTTACACATTAACACAAGTTAATCCAGTACTATCTACTGTGGCTGATGGTTTGCTCTCCAGGTTCTTAAGTAAGTGTCTACTTATCTTCCTTATAACTAGATGCAAAGGAATGAACCTTGAACTTGAAATGCAAAATATGTGTGCTGAACCTTCGTTGTAGGAAGGGAAATCACCATATTATAGAATAAAATATAGCTACAGATGATATTTTTTTTAAAAAAAAATCTTCCAGATGTTAGACTAATTAGCTAAGGTTAATCTTAGTTTGACTTGTGACTCACAAAACTAGAAACTGGAAGCTAAAGCTGATGACTTCACAGATATGTCCTGTGATCAGGAATTGTGTGCAATGTTACCAGTTGTGGTTGCTTACATCTTACCCTCAGTGCACCCAAACTTTGCCGTGGCCCAAATCCAAATGGTAAGGATGGAGTACCTGGGGCTAGCAAACATATCTCACCCAGTCTAGATTCTGTTTTGCCTTATGAAGCATCTGAACCACATTTATTGCTTCTTTAGGTAATTCTACAATTCAGACATAAGCTCTTTGCCATCTATTTTCTTTATACTTGCCAGAGGCTGAGAGAGAGATGGAATTCACTAGTTAATGTGGATGTAGAAACAAGAAAAATTTGAAGTCCTCAGTTTTTCACAAAGAAGCTCTTTTTTCTGCAAATATTATCCAATTCTTCTATGAAATAAAATATTTCCTTTAAAAAAATCAAAATGTAAAGCTGGATAGGACAATCTTGGCTGTACTTTATTGTGGTGGGCATAATTTCCTTTTAAGGGGATAATATGTCTCAAAATTCCATCCAGTTCTAACAAACAAACAATAAACTACTTATAGTCATTTGTTGATTTTCCTTGACAGTTAATAAATGGCAAAACAGCACACTGGCAGGATTCCAGTTTCATAGTGAAAATGAGTGCACATGGCATATGTTTGCCAGAAGTTGCAACCATAGGATTTAATGGCCCATGAGAACTTTAATAATCTATGAACTGCTGCTCATTTTCAAACCAATGAAATATTTTCTTCTTTAACAAGCTGAATATTTGTTGGTATAATGCAGATGCAAGGTAGGCAAAGCACTGGGGCTACCCAATGCATAAGGATTCAGGAAGCCCCAGCAGGCAGCACTGTTTTGGTGCTGTTACTCCACTCTGCTTGGGATAGCAGCCTTAGGACTCAACAATCAGGCAAAGGAGATGAGTGTTTCTGACAGGAAGCCATTTATTTTACAGAGTAATATATGTATGCATATGGGTGCCTGGAAGAGGGACACTTTCCTCTAGTCAAGTCAGACTTTTTATACCTTAGCAGTTGCATTATGTTATGCATGTTCTAGAATAGCGATTGGCCACATAAGCTCACTTATGTCATCCTTTTCAGAGTAGTGACAAATCATTATTATAGAATCATAGAATCATAGAATTGCAGAGTTGGAAGAGACCATGAGGGCCATCCAGTCCAACCCCCTGCCATGCAGGAAATCATGAAAGTATCCCCAACAGATGGCCATCCAGCCTCTCTTTGAAGACCTCCAAGGAAGGAGACCCCACCACGCTCTGAGGGAGTGTGTTCCACTGCCAAACAGCTCTTACTGTCAAAAAGTTCCTCCTCATGTTGAGGTGGATTCTCTGTTCCTGGAGCTTGCATCCATTGCTCCGCGTTCCAGTCTCCGGAGCAGCAGAAAACAAGCTAGCTCCATCCTCAACGTGACACCCCTTCAAATACTTAAACAGGGCTATCATATCGCCTCTTAACTGTCTTTTTCCAGGCTAAACATACCCAGCTCCCTAAGTCTCTCCTCATAAGGCATCATTTCCAGACCTTTCACCATTTTAGTCACCCTTCTCTGGACATGCTCCAGTTTGTCAATATCCTCTTTGAACTGTGGATTATTATTATTGAATTGTGAATTATTGTCTGATTTCAATTCTATTTTTCTCTTTACTGTGTACAATCGCATCCCTGTCCTGGACCAGATGCTCAGACCCTTTCCATAATCATCTATCTAATATTTCATTGTTCCTATCTGTTCCTCTATTGCCAGCACTAATTTCCCTTAATTACTTCAATTTCCTCTCTATATGACCTCACTGCTAGTTGAATGAGTCTTTGATCATTCATACTGTTGCATGAGCATTTGATCCTTCATACAGTTACTATTTTCCTAAGTCTACCTTCTTAACATATAATTTACTAGAAAAATTTATGTTCTCTTCCACTGTTCTTTTAAAGCCTAAATCCAACTATCTGTTAGCATATTATCATTTGAAACAATATATATTTTAACTATCTTTTCCAGCATCTGCTAATGTCTATCTACAGGACTATTTTTGTAACTTCAAGCTATGCCTTGCTAACCAGCTGGGTGTCTTGTTATTTGTAACTGATCTGGATCCTATCATTGTTCTCTGTCTAGCAGACCACTTGCTATTTTTGTGGCTAATTGACTTGCTGTTTAACCAATTCCAGGAAATCTAGAGTGAGGGAAGTCTGACAAAGGAGCATTATTTTGATTATTTTTGCAACCAAAATGGTGGTTGCCTTCATCTCCATTTTGTGTAATTTTTTTCTCCTCTCACAGTGACTTGCTCCTCCTCTCACTCTTTCCCTCCCATTCAGGCATAGTAGGTGAAAATGACCTGTGTGGCTACTGGGATCAAATAGCCAGTGGAAAGCAGCCATGAGAGACTTGTATGAAGAGGCTGAACCTGCTCTGCAAGTTCACTACTCTACTCTTAATCACAGTCCCTCAACTGGTTTCTGCTTTCTTCACTTATTTATTTGACTTTACTTTTGTTCCACTGTCAAATAAGATTGGGAAGGAGGAACTGAGGAGAATCAAGCAAATTTTGAAAAATATCCTGCTTGCAGGAGGAGAGGAAGTAAGATAATGATACATAGAATCATAGAGTTGGAAGAGGCCACAAGGACCATCTATCTAGTCCAATCCCCTGCCATGCAGGAATGCACAATCAAAGCATTCCCGACAGATGGCCACCCAGACTCTCTTTTAAAAACTCCACATTGCCACATCCTGAGGCAATGAATCCCACTTCCAAAAAGCTCTTACTGTCAGGAAGTTCTTCCTAATGTTTAGATGGAATCTCTTTTGCTGTAGTTTGAGTCCATTGCTCCATGTACTAGTCTCTGGAGCAGCAGAAAACAAGCTCCAGAGAGGTGTCCTTACTCCACTCCTCCACTCTGCTCAGTTAAAGAATAAAGTGGCCTTCTGCAGGAAAATAGGACAACCAAAGACTTCAGTTTGGAGCAGGAGTGAGAAGAAAAGAGGAGAGCAGCAGTGGGCTGCAATAGGTGGGTTGGGGAGAAATGTGCCTAAATGTGGGGTTTAATGTGGGGGAAAAGGAGCCCCATTCCCATCATCAGATCACCTAATTCAGTGCTTCACTCAGTTATAGAAATTTTGAAGGGGTTAAAAAGAAACTGCTTCCCTTCTTAAAAGAGACATAGTTTATACCCCTGTAAGGAGGGCAAGACATATGGGATGGCCAGTGGAACTATAAGATGGAGTTCTCACTAACGTAACTACACATGCCTAACCACTTCCTAGAGTTTTCCTTATATTTAGATCTTGGGGAGGCATGCTTTGGGGGTGGGGGAAGTAGTTCTGTGCAGCTGTGTTCCTCTAATTCCAAAGATCCCAGGGCTTGTCTAAATGGTGAAAATACTCCTCATAGAATTTTGTCCAAATGGGATTCTGCAGTGATTCACTGTATTCAGAAGGAGGGGATCAAAAACACCATCTACTGTGCAGGAAAAGCCTTCGCGATTTTTCCCAGAAATTTTTAAAATGACGCAAGGGAAATGCACATTCCTGCTCATTGGGACAACTGATTTAGATCACAGCACATTCCCAGGATAAGAGCAGAAGTGGAAAGCTGATTGGTTGGATGTGTGCAGGGGCGGAGCTTGCAGGCCACAAAATGGTCAGAACCACCATGTTGGATTTTCACAGTAGTGATCATGCTCTTTCACAGGGCTGAGGTGACAAAACAGTGTGTGTGTGTGTTAAGCTTATTTAAGCAGAAGGTCACACTTCTGCACCTTAGCTTTACTGTTAAAAAATACTTTTCAGTGGTGGCAACTTATGGAGAATAAAAAACATGAGAAATCCACTCGTGGCCACCTTCTTGTTTTGCAGGCATGCCTTCATGTGAATGTCAAAAAAGGATAGCTTCTCATACCAGCAATCTTGCCAAAAAACCATGGAAACAAATGAACACTGCTGAGAACTGGCATTACTGCGCACCAATCCACATTATATTACCTCATCTAAACAAACACCTAATTAATTTCAGAAGTGTAACGATTCAGAGTCAGTTTACTTTGTGTGACTCTAGCTTTAACTCAGGGCCCGTCTAAACGGTGAAAATAATCCTCTTAGAATTTGTTTAGAATCCTACCTGTCCTAATGAGATCCCACATAATTATGCTGTATTCAGAAAGAGGGGGGTCAAAATCCACCTTAAACCCTGAGGGAACAGCCTTTGGGGCTTTCCCTGATGTTTTTAAAAAACTCCATGGAGAATGTTCATTAGTGATCATTAGGACAGGTGATCACATTCATTGCAAAGTCCCAGAAAAGCAGTAGAAAGTTGATTGGCCGGAGGGGAGCAGGGGGTGGGGCTTGCTAAGAAGACAAGTACCCGGAACTGCTATCTTGGATTTTTGCTTGAACAAGTGAGTGATCGTGCAATGAAACAGCCCTTTTCTTTTCTTGTCTTTATTTAGGTGGAATAACACACTACCACACTTCTTCACCTTAGATATGTCTTTAAAAAAAATACCATGTGGCAACAGCAACTGGTGAAAACAAAAATGCAAGTTGCAGACTCCATCTTGAATTGCAGGCATGCCCATTGGGACAGCAAAAGAGGATAGCCTAGCAAGCCTGTGATTTTGCCAAACACTATTAGGACAACTCAATTCTGCCTCGAATTTATGGGAACACATCTATTCACATTTCCCCCCTCATATAGATGGGCCCTCATACATCTCTTTGATCTGTCCAAATCATCCCAGGGATGAAGGGAGAAGGGGGAAAGTTCAGATCAGGAATGCTTCTCTGCAGCATTGATCTTCATTTAGGGGAACTAGAGGTCAGTGGAATCCATGTGTCTGTCAGAAAGAGAGACAGAGGGGTTGTCTAAATGGTGAAAATGTTCCTCACAAAATGTGAGGAGAATAAAACCTGTCTCATTTGGATTCCATATCACTCCACCATATTTAGAGGGAGGGGGGCAACCATTTTGTGGCTTTCCCTGAATTTTTTAAAAAACATGCGTAGGAAATATGCATTCCTACTCATTGGGACAAGTGACCGGATTGATTCACTTTCCCAACATGAGCAGATGATTGGTCGGACATGTGTGGGAGTGGAGCTTGCTAACAAGGCAAGTGCCCAGAGCCACCATGTTGGATTTTTGCCTTAGTGAACAAATGCTAAGGTGATAAAACAGCTTTTTTTCTGTTTTTTTTAAATTATTATTATTATTATTAAAGCAAAAGGTTGCTCTTTTGCACCATGGATATGTTTTGTTTTGTTTTGTTTTAATTACTGTCCAGTGGTGGCAAATTGAGGTAAGTAAAAATACAAGCAATTCATTCATGGCAGCCATCTTCATTTGTGGGCAGGCTCGTTTGCATAGCAAATGTGGATAGCTTCGCATGCCTGTGATCTGCTAAAAAAAACCCTGTTAAGACAAATAGCAGCTGCTGCGAATTGCCATTATTATTGAGTAACCCCACATTTTTTTTACCTCATATAGACAAAAGACGTGAGAAAGTGCCTGTACTGTAATTCAAAAAGGATCTCCTCGTGGAATGCCCCTCTTAACCTCTTAACTCTCTTAACTGGCAAGACTCTCTATCTCCCCAGCTTTTTACAAGTTGTGTTTAATTCTTTTTCTTAGCTCAAGAAGCAATTCGGAGTTACACAGCACAGGATCTTCTGTTCCAAAGCTGGGTAGTCTACAGCAGTTTACCCAAGACTATTGTGAAAGACATCACCCTTTTCTCTCCCTCATGCTGAGTGAACTGAGTCCAGCTATTTTTGCACTTTGAACTCAGTTTGCAGAAATTGAAGTAAGCAAAGGAGAAAAGGGCAAAGTAGAAGAAGAAACTAGACCATGTTAAAAGCAACTGAGAAAGTGGGAGTGCAGAAGAATCCCCAGGGGTGTTTCTGCCAAACTGGGACAGTTGCAAGGTGTGCCATCCCAATTCAGCCTGAAATTTTCATATATTCAAAGCACATGCCAAAATAAAACATTTGGTATTCCTGCCTCTCTTCCAGCGTATGGTATAAATTAAATATCCTGAGGTGTGTGTAGAAACAACAGTCAAATACTTGACTGTTGGGCCTTCATGCACAATGTATTCCCAGTTTAATTGTAATCTTAAATACACTTTCATTTTCTAGTTTCCAAAGGAAAATAGGTTGTCATCCTTCACTGCTTCAGGAAATATGTGAATGAATAAACTATCCCCTAATAGCAAGTCATTTATGACTGTATCAGATAAAGCATTGGCAGGACTGAAAAATTGTTCTAAGTGGCCCAGTGAGGCAGAAGCAATAGCAATAGCAATTCATTGTCTCTTACGCTATTCCAGTCTTGTAAGTAAACCAGAATGAACACAAATTACATAATGTCTTTGGAGGGCTAAAGAAAACAATTGTTTTGGTATTAGCAGGTTTTGCAAAGCTGCAGCTTATACGGCCATCCTTACAATATTTGTGGGATTTATTTATTAAAATTTAATATTCTTTCTCTTTAAAATAAAATGCACTTCATTTATGAATACCAACAGTACATTAAGGGTTAAAAGTACGTTTTTTTAAAAAAAAACCCTCAATTGTGAGAGATACCAAAGGGATAAAATTAATTTACTGGTGTGTAGCCACTAAATAATATGTCCTATTGTTCAGCCTACTGCTAAAGATGTGTCCTTGAAGTGAATTAATAAGTATATGAAGTTTGTTCAATACCTCATGTTGGTGGTGATTGATAGTTACTGGAATGTAGTAGCTGGGAACAGGGAGCCCATCCAAAATCAGTGTTCCCTTGTATATTTGTGTTGCTAGTTTGGAGTTGGAAGATGTAGCTTATGGCAACACATTGCACAATTTGACCATTTCATGACTCATAGGGCTTTATCAGATGTGGCAAAAAATCACGGGATTATGACGTCATGGTAGTGTGAACGGGTGCGGCTATTGCATGATGTCATTGTCTTTGCATGGTTACTCCGTGCCCCAGCCTCAAATAAGGTGTTGCATTTAATTGATGGGACAAGCCATCAATAGATTGTCCATATTGCTTTTTCACTGTATTGTGGGTGTGCAAAAACATATCCCGTTGTTATTATGAGATACATTGTGAATGGGCAGTCCTCAGTGAGGATACTTCCAGGTGATAACACAAAAATGAAGCACAGGATGCTGTATTCATCAATTGTCCCATTTATTTTCAATGTTTTTAGGTTTGTTTCAGTGCTTGTGTGTTCATTTACTTTGTTAATTAAGGTGTTTTGGGAGTTTTAAGCGCGCTCATATCTTCTCATGAGAACCACTAAAATCTCGCCCATGCTAAATTGCTGAAGCAAACTCCCATTCTTAAGGCACTAGTGGTTGCGATGGCGGTTCCTTTGCGTGATTACAGTGACAAGAGCTAGTAAGTGTAATAATGCCACAATGTTTCCACTTTCCTCACTTGTGGAATTGCACTGGTTTTGTACGCTAATCTGATAATAACCATAGAGGGAGGTATCAAAGACCTGCCTGTACAAGCAGACAAGTGGCAATAGGAATAAACAACAGATGGGAGATGTGGTCACTCACTGCACTTATCTGTTGCTACTAGTGGAAGAGGCAGTCCCCCCCATCATCACACACCTCTCCATAAAAACCAACACTGTCTAGAGCCACCTGTCTCTTCAATTCCTGTCTTAGGGGTGCTCAATACTAGTGCTGAGACCCAGGTCATTTCCGAATCCAGTCCTCCCAGAGTGCCTTGTTTCCAAAGACTCCTCAGCCAGGCATTGAAAAGACGGGCAGTTCTAGATACAGTTGGCCTCTGATGGAAGGTTCATGCTGAATAATCCATTGTAACACCACCACCAGGTTGTTACAGGACAGGACAGGGGTGTGTGTGGTGTTTTCTAGACAGAATTGATGATTTGAAGGGAAGCTCAGGATGAACCAAAAAAGGTGAGAAGCTACAAAAAAACTCCCCAAATCAAAATGACCTGGAGAAATATATGCAATCCATGGGCCACACTTTCCTCATCACTGCTTTAGGAACTAATTTACTACAATTTGATGAAGCACAGTAAAAGACTACCTCCTCCTCCCTACCTCATTACCCATCACTTGTACTGCAACAAATTATTATAATTTGATTATCATTTCTGAAATTGCATCATAAAAAAGCTTGTGATATCTGAAGTGAATGATCAAAATGTTAGGAGAAAATAAAATGAAAATCACCAGGGTAATCAGCTAGAAGAATGTGTCTAAATTAAGATGCTGGTCAACAGAATGCAGAACTGACATTTCAAAAGGTTATGTTTGCTTGTAATAAAACAAATTGCAGATCTTTGTGTACACAGTTGTCAATTAAGCTTGCATATACAGCTCTCTTTGGTACATTTATTTTTGTCTAATGACTCCTGATTGCGGCTGCAAAAATATATTATTGATGTCTTGTAAATCCATCAGGCTGAGCCAAATAACTTTTTTAAAGTCTATATTAGCAAAGGTGTTATGTAAAAATGCAATTAAATATGAAGTGGCAAGATGTAAATATTAATATTTGGGACTTTATCAGACTCACTAAATACGGCATCATAATGATGCCACATAAATGCAAAAGGGCGCACAAATTAGATGATGTCACCCTTTCACTTTTATGTCCTGTCAAAATCCCACACTTTTTTATAGATGGCTGAAGCTGTCAATACATTTCCCTGTGGCACTTTAGTGCTGGCATTGCCAGCATGCGAAACCTCAGGCTATTTAACTCACATTAATGCAGCATCAATGCCTGGTCCAACGCAAACACATCTGGGTGAGATTGTGACATCCAGGCAGGTTTTGCTATTTGTAAGACTCTCCCTGGGTTACTTGGGACTCTTAAAGTGTGTTTAGGTGCTTGGTGTAACTTTTTATATTTTATTTTTAAATTTCCCATGCGATGAAGTCTCGTGGGATTTCAAGGGAGGAAGTGAATGGGGCTTCATTCACTTACTCCTTCATTACCAGTGAAGCCTTTGCTGGGAGAGAAGGTAAGTACAGTGGGGGGTATTCTTTTACTGGCATAAAAATGGATTTTTTTTATGCCAGCAAAAGAATGTCTGATAAAGTCCTTGGAGTTAGGTTTCGGTTCTTCAGTCTTCTGTCTGCAGCTGGCTTTACTCCCCATTCCTTCTACTCTCTTTCCTCAACTTTCTTTATTGAACCTGTGTTTGCTTAAGCTGTCTACATAGACCTTCCCAGTTACCCCTTCTAAACTAGACCAAAACAGTTCCATTTAAAACTCTCTGGGGTTGTCTATATGGTTAAAATAATCAAAACGGAATTTGAATGGAAGGCAATCTGTCGGTATGGACATTCACAGCAATTCATCTCATGGAGGGGGGCAGCTGAATCCACTGTAAACTCCACCTGGGAAGCCTTCAGACCTTTTCTCAGAGTTTTTAAAAAGTTCTGTAGGCCATGCAAACGTGTGATAGTTAGGACAGTAACATTTGTGTTGATGTGACGAGGCAGAGTAAGCTGATTGGCCAGACAAGCATGAGGGTGAGGCTAGTAAACAGGGAAAGCGCCTTCTGCCACCATGTTGGATTTTTGGCTAGGAGAGAGTCTGGTAAGTCAATAAAACATTGATCTTTCTCTCTCTTTTCTTCTTTTTTCTTTTGTAAATACAGAATATCACATGTGCACACCATGGTAGACAGCTTTTAAAAAAAGTGGTGGTGGGAGATTTAAAATGGTGAGTAAATCCCCATGCATGGCCACCATCTTGGCTAGGGGGCATGCAAAGTTTAGGTGGGCTCTTTTGACCATTAAGACAGGTTACAGGGCTGCAAATTTCTGCTTCTTCAGAGGAGATCATACTCCCCCCCTCCTCATATAGACAGGACCTCTCTCTCTTAAGAGTGGGGAAACTATCCAGTTACTCTTTTGCAGCTCCACTGAGCACACCTGTATTATGACCAGATGTTTTCATTTATGAATGCAGAGAACAAATTATGTGATTCTACTTTGCAACTAGTCACTGATTTCTACAAATACTTACTGATGTCTACCATGAATGACAGATCATAAAGACATTTCTGGTCACCAAGGCTAGAAGTTTCTTTTCTCTTTATGCAAACCTGAACTTGACCCTCAACTCATAGACATTCAATTCAGAGAGCTTACCTCACTATCACACAACACAACACTATAGACTTTATCAGACCAGCCTCTAAAAATGTTATTTTGCTGGCATAATTAAAGCAATTTTTATGCTGGCAAAAGAACACCTCCCACCAGACTTACCTTTCTCTCCCACCAAAGGCTTCCCCAGCAATGAAGAGGAAGTGAACAGAGGGATTATCTTGGGAAATTCAAAAATAAAACAGAAAATAATACATAAAAAGTGACAGAAAATACATATACACGCTTAAAAACTTACAAGTACACTGAGGAGGATCATAAAAAGTGTGTCACCTACCTGGATGTTGTGATCTTACCCAGAAGTGTTCTGGCCGGTCTGGCCATTGACACAGTAAGTACGTGCGGGGGGAACACTAGGTTTCATATGCTGGCAATGGCAACAAAAAAAAAAAAATGGCACAGCCAATTTATTGATGGCTTGTTCCATCAATAAAATAGATCCACTTATTGGCAGGACATAAATGCGAAAGGGCGACATTGTGTGGTACACATGACCCTTTGCGTTGATGTGGCATCATTATGACACCATATTTAGTGTATCTGATAAAGCCCTCTGTTCAAACTCATTGGCCTCAATGCATTCTACTGATCCAGTAGGTCTACTCTAGTTGGCAGCAACAATTGATACAGGCTTGTGCACCAGTTGCACCCACTCCTTGAGACTTGGCCTCAGTGGTACATGTCTTAATGATGATATCCTGTTAGGATTCGTGTAATGTGCTCTACAGAGAGCTGCCTTGGAAGTGTGTTCAGAAACTTCAGTTAGTCCAAAAAGTGGCAGCCAGATTGTTAACTGAGGCTGGGTACTGGGCGCAACTCCCTTGTTGCACCAGCTCCACTGGCTGCTATTCTGTTTCAGGATAGAATTCAAACTGCTGGTTATAACCTATAAAGTCCTATTCAGCTCGGTCCAGTTTGTTTGAAGGACCCTATTCTCCCATATGAATCTATCTATGTTTTGAGAACTTCTTTCTGTCCCACCACCCTCACAAGCATATATGGGGGAGGGACATGGGAGAGGTCCATCTCACGGGCTGCTCACAGGCTCTAGAACTCCCTTCCTAGAAAGATTAGACTGGAATCCACCATGCTATAGTTCTGTAGGAAAGTAAAGACTTTTTATTTCAGCAGGCCTTTAAGGATTGATGCTCTTCAAACCATGAGGGCCTTGCATATTGCTCTGGATTTTCTATTTGCTGTTTTCTTTATAACAGTTTATGTTTTAACAGGTTGTGCACTTATGTGTGTCATGAATTTTTAACTATGTTTATTTTAAGTGTTGTAAACTGCTTTGAGTCCTGAATTAGGGAAAAGGAGGGTGTTGTTGTTGTTGTTGTTCCAAGCTCTGTAACTAAGGCTTTTAACTGGTGACTAAATAGTTCTCAATTGTTGATAAATTCATTGTTTTGATTGCTACATACCTGCTTTCACAAAGATGATCCTGACCTCTGACAAAGTGCAATATCATAAAGTTAGCATTATCAAGGCCTTGACATGTGGCCTCTTTCTTCATCAGTGAAACAAATTCCTTCTGTGATTCATTCGTGGCAGGAACTCACTCTGCCTTTAGCAAGAACACTTAATTTATCAAAAGATAAACAGCTGCCCTGCATTGACAAAAACAGCCCCCTTGAAAATATCTTCTCATGTTGTGTCATGTATTGCTTCCAAAACATGTGATTCTGAACACAAACTGAGCTGGCCTATAATGATTATACAAACACTCTCATCTGTGGCATGAGGGCAGAACATAAAAATCCAACTTTGTGTTCTGACAATTTTGTACCAACTCTGCTATGTCCTTTATGCAGTTCCCAACTGTTTTACATGACAATGTAATACCCCGAAAGAACTGCAGTTTTTCCTAAATGCAGCAGTGGTTCTAATATACTCCATTACAAATTGTTCCCCAGTGTAAGGACAATGTGTAAGGACAGAGAGCATAAACTGAATGAATAATTATATAGTCTTCTTGTGCTTTGCGGGGTAGAGGTGGGGGTGAAATCTCCTGCTGCCCAGGCATCATTTTTTCAGTGTCTGTATTATGCTAAGACATGCTTGGCTTTGACATTCCTAAAACCTTCTGTGCTTTACAGTTTGTGTGTCTGAAGGCTGGCTTTTTCAGCACCCTAAGACATTTACCATAAATCAGACAAACAGGCTTCCCTCTAAAACTGGAGGAGAGGGCATTGTCGCGTTGCCTACTGGGACAAAGTGATCACAAATCCGCCCCTCGCTGTTTATATGATTTATGTCTCTGATCTGGATATCCCGTGTGGTCCCGTGACTGATATTTACACGTCCATAGTTCCGGTTTTGTTTAGGTTTTAAATTTTTTTTTTTTTTTTGGCTGTCAATCAAAGATGCGATTACTCGTGTTTTCACAACCTCGGTGACGCACTTCCCTTAGAGTTCCGTGCCACGAGCGATGCTATTGGCTGGCTGGGGTGGTGGTGGAGAGAGGGGGGCAGAGGTTTGTTATTCCCCCTTGCTTCTTGAACATTTTAACCCCTTCAGAAGAGGCAGAAAGCATTTTGAAAGATCCTGATAGATCTTTCGCTCAGACGCAGAGCTTTCCTTTTGAAATCAAGCTGAGTGCTTTGAAAACAAGCAGAGTGCTTGCTTTTTTAAAATATTAACCCCTACAGCTGGCTGCTATAGGCAGGCATTTTGAAAGACACAAACACAGAGAGGGGAAATTAAAGGGTGCTAATTCGCTCAGAGGCTTGAATATTTTAATGTGCCAGGGAGGTGACCAAGCTACTACGATCTCTCTGTAACAGGCAGTTGAGGAAAAGGTAAAGCTGAAGGGTTTGCAGTGTAGAAATCCATTTAAAAAGGTGATTGAGTACGCACGCGCGCGCACACACACACATCAACCTTCATGCAGCTAGAAGGGATGCCTTTGTTTTTGGCTGGTGAGGTTGGATCTGTTGAACGGGTGACTGACCCCTCCTTTTCTGGTCCCTGAGCTCTAAGCCCGCCCCCAGTCACCATTTCCGGTCATCCCAGTACCGAGACTTTTTGTCCCACGCTGTTTACATTTCCGATTTTCCGAATCCTCCAGTGACTTTTTTAAAAACCGGCACAACCTGCGGGACTGGAAGTCCCGCAGGTTGAGGGATAAAAGGTGGCCCCCCTTCCGAAAATCACGTACCTGACCTGATGTACGTGTAAACTGCCAGGGATCGACACAAATTCTTCCCAGGACATTTTCATCGTGTAAACGGCCCCCAGGTGTCCTAAGAAATGATACCCTACTTTCAGTTTCTTTGTAGGAGAAAATGTGAGGAAGATCTACCAATATAAGAAATAGATTCACTTGCCTAAATTACCTTAGTTCACCTTATAAAATCAAATCAGTATTTTCCCTCTGTCCTCATATCAGTGTTTCCTCTTAGGTTATGTTTCTTAGCTTACATTATTTATTAAATTTATCTTAATTTTCCATAGTTTCTCATCTCCCACCCCCACACTCATCTTTTTGCCCTTCCCCCTTTACAATGTTTCCATTTATTTTACTGTTCCACCTTGCCTACATGAGCAAAAAACCACACCCCTGCTCACCCCGTATCTGCGGCACAGTTGACACACGACTTTGCACATTTTCAACAGGGTTTATGCAGGAAACTTTGGATCTTGAAGATCCACAGTTTGCTTCACATTTGAGAGAAATCCAGATTTTTAGCTGTGTGACAGCCAATGATTAGCTTCGGAGCAAAGCTGGGGTGGGACTTCCAGTGGATGTAATGCCATTCTGGCGCTTTTTAATCTAATTTAAGTTTTTTTAAAAAAAAATTGATTGTATGCATATCTTGATAAGTGTATCTCCACCTATCGAGTATTACAGTACTTTGCGACCATATATATCCACTTATTCACATGCACAAGTGAAGGCGAGGGGAGAAACCCGGAGCAGCCCTGGCCATGTGGCCAGAAATAGTACCCCATATAGGACATGTGATCAGCACAGGACTTCCCTTTTAGTCTGAAGTTGATTACAATGTGGTGGGATACGCAAATCTACAGTCAGACAAACCCAGTTTGTGTGGTGTTTATGGAGCCACTGTGGATCAAAGAAATCTACTGTGGTTACAAGGTAGGTGCAGTGTTTCCCACTAGTATAGACAAGTCCTTTATTGTTGTTATCTGCAGTTACATCAGCTTAAACAGATGGGGAACCTATGGATGAGAGACCTCCAAGATCCCCATTCCTCAGCAATCCTACTCAGGGCTCACAAACTCAGGGACACACTTCCTTGATTGAATCAATACACCTGTAATGCAATCTTCTCCCTTTTCTACTGTCTTTATTGACCATTATTATCATCTTTTCCAATGAGTCACATGATTTGTCCAAAGTACAACAGCTTTAGCTTAGAGTGACATTTTATTTGCTCTACTGTATTTATCTACAGTGTTTATCTATTTATTTGTCTTTTTTACAGTCCACGGTATCCATAGAACTGTCTTCCAGCACCACATTTCATATACATTTATTTTCTTCCTGCCAGCTTTCTGCACTGTCCAGCTTTTACATCCATACAAAGAAATCAGAAATATTGTGGTATGCATGATTTTGACTTTGGTTGTCATTGTTGTGTGCCTTCAAGTCAGTTCCAACTTATGGTGATCCTAAGGAGAACCTATCATGGGGATTTCTTTGCTAGATTTGTTCAGGGGGAATGCTTTTTCTTTTCTCCAAGGCTGAGAGTGTGTGACTCACCTAAGGTTACCCAGTGGGTTTCCATGGCCAAGCAGGGATTAGAACTCTGGTCTACAGAATTGTAGTTCAGTGCTCAAACCACTAAATCATGTTGGCTATCAAATTTCTCTCAACTCTCTGTCTTTGGCATCGACTAATATAAAGTATCTTTATACTTGACAACCTTGAGAACAAATCCCCTTGGAAATCAGTAGGAGTTAATTTTGACTAAATATGAGTGAGTCAGATACAGTTACATTGAGAGAGAATAGCTGTCAGGGAATGGAAGAGGACAAAAGGAAGAGGCACTTGGGAATGGCTCTGATCTTCAGCTGCTTGTAGAGCCAAGAGCTTCTGCTCCTCTGCTTTACCAGCTATTACTGACCTTCACCACCATCTGGCACAAAAGTTACGCACATATATGTTCAAAGCCTAGATGTATAATTACTTAAATAAGTGGTAGTCTGCAGATCTCTTTTTCCCATCCAATTTTGTGTACTTGCCTTCAAAAATTAAATAGTAGAATGAAACTGAACAGGGAAATGGAAAGATGAACAATAAAAGTGGAAGAGGATTTTGTTCAGTTCACATTTTGCTGCAGACTTCTCCTGGCATGTGCCTGCATAAGGACTGAGGTCTGCTGGAGGAACCCTCCATGTCTCCCATTTCTGGGAACAATACAATGTGAGAAGACATGAGAGAGTGTTTTGTCTGCAGTGGTGCCCCATTTGTGTTATGTCTTCCCTTTGGAGGCCCAGCTGGCACCAGGGTTTGCTTCATTCCACTGACAATCTAAAAAAATGCCGTTGGGGCCTAATAGATCCCCCCACCAAAATGTATATGTGGATAGTTTCAAACTGTTTTCACCTTTGTTAAATTATTTAATATGCTTCACAATATTTAAATATTTTATTGTTTTAAATTCTATGTTATTTTAAACTTTTAAAATTCATTTTATTTTTATGCTGCCCCAAAAATCTCATGATAAAGGGCAATACATAAATGCTTAATTAATAGAATAAATAACATACAACTACATTCCTCAGACATGTACCTGAAGTGGAATGCAATCGTTTTCCAATACCACATTTTTCTAAGCATTGCAATCAGGTTCAATATTTAAAAACTGTGCTCATAAATAAATATACTCCAAAAATTGTACACAAAATTCATATACTAGTATATACAATTATCCCTCTATATGCACAGATTTGGTATCCACAGATTAAAGTATTCATGGCTTGAAACTATTCTTAAAAAAAAGAATAATCCAAAAAGCAAACCTTGATTTTGCCATCATATACAAGGGACACCATTTTGCTATGCCATTGCATGTAATATTACTTAAGTATTCACAGATTTTGGTATCCACAGGGGGTCCTGGAACCAAACCCCAGCAAATATGAAGGGCAGCTGTATTAACAATGTATATATGATATGCACACAAAACCTCTATATTGGGCAGGAGGGATGCATGTATTTGAAAAGGTGCATGTAAAGATGCATAGATAGGAGAAATGTACACAGGCAAGCATGGATCTATTCCAGCTCTCCTGTGTTTGCTCAGGACCTGAGTTTATGTTATTCACACACTCACACACATAATTCATTTTCTCCCAGCTTTCTGGTCATGGGTACACTTACTCCCACTCCAACTACTTCCTCCTGGCTACTCCTACATATATTTTACAGATAAGCAACATTAAGATCATGCAGAGCTTACCCAACAGGACACCTCATGGAGTCTGTATGGTAAAATTGGCCTAAACAAAATTTTAACAACAGCAACTAATGCAAGAACAAAACACATACTAGACCTTCTCCCTTCCTACCATAACAAAACCTATCCTAAGAGATTAGTATAAGTGAATAAATATGCCAGCCATATCTAACTCCAGCAAAGTTCGGTGAGGAGAGACAGGAAAAACACAGACAATTGATAGAATCCTGTTAGTGACATATATGTGTGCAATAAGGAGCTATTATTTAGCTCTTTGCACACCATTCAAAAACCTTTCAAGCCCTGGGAGAGGCCACTGCTGGTGCCAGTGGGAAGGAGGTAGAGAAAGGATGCAGCTCAGACAATGAAGAAGCAGTTGGTTTGGTCTCTGATGAGAAGGAGAAGGAGAAGGAGGGTGTACTCTATTCACAAGTGCACACTTCTTATTCCCCCACCCACCATAAGACCAGAGCAGGTTCATCTTCAACATTATGCCTCCCCTCTTCATCCCCTGTCCATTAGTAAGCAACAGCCCCTCCTGGGGCTTGGAAGCTGCCAAGGTGGGGAGAAGACATGGGAATCATTTGGGTGTATTGTTATACTTCACCTGGTTGGTGTAGGATCTCAGTCAACATTTGTCAAATCGCTCCTTTACATCTACAGAATTTTAAATTCCTGTAAAGAAGCCATTTCTTATACTGCCTGCCTCAAATCAGCACACACCACCCTCAAAACAACCTCTCCTACACCGTCATGTTTCTGATCAAACCATGAAACCATGTTCTGAAGATATGCAATAGCAACTGCTGTCCCCAGCTTCTACTTAAAACAGCAGAATGCAGTTCATCCAACTCATCCTTTATATGCAACCACAACTTTGCTCCAGTAATACAATTAATTTCTTGACAACTAAAAAAAGTTGATCACGCTTGATAGTCTTTTTCACTTTCCAGATCTTAAATTCATTTGCCCTTCAGTTGGCCAAAAAAAACAAAAAACAAAAAAAAACCATGAACAGATTTCCATCTGGCCAATTAGTTTTCTCAGGTACTAAAACTTTTTGTAGAACACATATGAATGTGAAAGTCTCCTCAGGGGAAATGTTCAATACTATGCATAGGATTTCTAATGGACCTGAACTGACCTGTGAACTTTGCAGCTGTTGGGAATTTGATTTATATTTCTTTTTATAACTTAAGGCTATGTTTTTACAGCTTATGCTGGGCTGCTTATGAGAATCAGCTTTTGTCATTGAGATGTGCATGAAATTCTGCTGTTGGAGAGATATCTGATATGGACATTATCCAGTACGCTCCACTAGCAAGATATCTTTCAATGGTAATATTATAACTAGGCTTGTCTTGTGACCGCAAAACTTTTAAAAAATGATCAGGGTTTTATGATACAATGGGAAGACTGGTCCAGTGATTGTTGATGCTACTAGATGTCATAGGTGCCTTGAATTCAATCTTCTTTAGGGTAAATGAATTCATATCCTCTCATCTTTTTTGTCAGTGCTTATTCTGTTCATGCTAGTTAAGAGGCCCAGGAGGAATAAAATGACAGATTGGCATGCTCACATATAGATATCTTAGTCAAACTGAAAGAAGTCTCACATCTACACAAATTGGCCTGTCAGCCTTTAGGATGGATGGATCTTTCAGTATCACTTTCTCCCACAATTTTTTCTGTATTTATGAAACTATATGTGGATTTTAATAAATTCTTATGAAACTGAATGACATTCACTAGTCAAATTCAATAAGTTATAGATGTTTCCACCATAGAAAAGTCTATGTTATGCCTGCCCACAATGGAGCTGTTAGAGATGTGGAGCCATCTGCCTGAATGGACAAATTTCCCATGTCTGCTTTCCTCACACATTTGTACATTTGTAGTCACAAGTTATTTCCATCCAGTTTATGAAGAAAGCTGTGGATTTTGCTAAGTTGCTATTTCAGAAATGAACTCAGCAATTCACTCATTCCTTGACTTTTCCCCGCAGAGCTGATTTGCTGTGGCAGGCTGAAGAGATACCTTTGAAAGCTGAAGCATGAAGGAAGATAATAATCTGTAGTTGTATTCAAATGACCTCCATGTGTTCAATAAGTACATTAGGGGTAGTAGAAAAAGACACACACTACAGACACCTTATCTACACCAGGATGCATTCCATTGTTATGGGCTTTCTCTCAGCTTCCTGTCCTCGAGTAGGAGAGAGAGACTACAAGTGTCCTCCCAATGAACACCCCAAAACCAGTGACAGGGGCTTCTTTATCAACCTCTGTTTCACAGAGATCTTCCTCCCCCCTCCCATGGAAGAATGGGAATTCTATATACACACACACACACACACACACACACACACCAAAACCAGGTGTGCAAGATGTTGGACAGAGGACTTGTAGGAAAACTTTATTCTCATCCAGTACCAGTCACATTAATGTAAGCTATTATATACATGGAGAGCCAGCATAGTATAGTGCAGTGTTTCCCAAACTCTGATCTTCCAGGTGTTTTGGACTTCAGCTCCCAGAATCCCAGTTCATTGGCCAAAATAGCTGAGACTTCTGGGAGTAGAAGTCCAAAACACCTGGAAGATCAGAGTTTGGGAACCACTGGTATAGTGGTTTGAGCACTGGACTACAGACTTTATCCCACGAGGCTTCTACAGAGCAATTGCTGCTACATAACATCTATGGCCGTACCTTATCACACAACATCATCTCCATCCTGTTGCCAGTTAGTATTCAACTCATCATTGGAGCACACCTTTTCACTGACAGGGGAAACCAGCCAATAGCTCTCAATCTCACTACCTTTCCATGGCAACCCTCTGTGTGATAGGTCCCTTCTGCTGCAGTAGTGAGATGTTGTCAGTCACATGGCATGAGCGGGCATGATTCTCCTCCTCTCTCCCCTCCCCAAAGTATTCCAAAGCAGGCTCTTTTCCCTTTTCTTTTCTATTTCTTTTCTTCTTTTTTTAAAATTTCCCCCATCATATTGCCATAATTGCAAAATTATGACAAAACAAAAAAGAAAATATACTGAAAGGCACTCTGGGTAGGGCATAGGTCAGAAAGGTGGAGTTATGGCACTGGTGCAGAAGTTGGATCACACAACTATAGACCATTGAAGCAGCACAATTGTGTGATTCAAGAGGGTTCTGATAAGGAACGTTCCCAAACTGGTATGTTTCCATTTCCTAAACTAAGGCTTTTAAAGTGAGACAGAAGGCTAGTGTGATAAAGTCCTGCCACTCTGAAGACCAGAGTTTGAATCCCTGCTCAGCCATGGAAACTCATTGGGTGACCTTGGACAGATCACATTCTCTCAGCCTCCAAGGAAGGCAAAATCATCCCCCTCCCCGAACAAATATTGCCAAGGAAGCCTCATGATCGGGTTGCCACAAGTTGGAAACAACTTGAAGACACACAACACCACTGTATACATGATGAGTTTCCTTTCTTCAGGAACAACATGAAAAGTTATAAAGTTATCTAGTTGTCTTAAATCAAATTCAGCCAAGGATAAAAAGAAATATGCCATATTGTGACTAATCTACATATCCCACTTACAATGCAATTGACAGTCATCTCCCCTAGCAGCCACATATTCAGCATCAGTGTAAAGTGTGTGAAGGGATTCCTATTCATGAATATGATGTTTATGTGAATATATCTGTATGTGTTTAGGCCACTTTTATATTGACACTGAAAATTTGGGCCAATAATTGACACATCCAGCACATGCATTAATGTGAAGGTGATGTGGCTAGCCCATGTGATCTCACTATCTATCACACATTTACTCTAGACAGGGGGTTATCATCTGAAAATGCTTTGTGCTTGATGAACTTTAATTACAAGTTTTAAAAAGTATGTCAGCAAAGCACAAGTCAGTGAGAGGCATGTTTTTTTAAAAAAAAATAATGTTAAAGGGCTGGAGGTACCAGAAGACAGCATAGACCCACCATAGCTGCATGTGCATTAGGATCCTAGACATGTTACGTGTCCTGAGAGACATCTGGCTCAGAAGTGATCCATGTGATAATGCCAGATCAGTCCCTGTTCATTCCTCCCTGTAATCAGCCAATTGCATAAAAAATCTAATTCTACACATCTGTTCTTAGCAAACCTTGAATTTATTTTCCCAGCAGAAGATTTATGTGTTTAAATGCACCGTAACACTGCCAGATTAGTGCAGCATGAAGACATACACAACCATGCATGTGCAAAATCCTAACGTACACATCTGTACTTGTGGCGAATTTACATATTTGCTTGATATTTATAGAACATTCCTTTCTTTGTATTGTAGTAGACATTTCCCACCTGCACCTTACTAAGCTCCAGCTCTTAAAGAAAAGCATATGGCAAGTCATGTTGCTAGTGATTTTCCCTGATATTACACATTTTTCAAAGACATAGCTGTGTTAGTCTGCATCAGTATGCAAAGGGATCTTGTGCCACCTTTGAGACTAACTGAGAGAAAGAAGTTGGTAGCATAGGTTTCGTAGACTTGAATCTACAAAAGCTTATGCTACCAATAACTTTCTCTCTGTTAGTCTCAAAGGTGCTACAAGATCCCGTTGCATAGTGCATTTTTTGTATGTTACTTCCACTAATATATTCATTTTTGTGTGTACTTCCCCTAAAATATGATAATTTTTTTTGTCAGAGAGCTATAGGTCAACAGAATACAGAATATCTTTCCATAAATCCTGTTGCTGTGTAGGCGGTGAAAGCATTTCTGACTTGGTGTTAACATAGTCCATAAGAGGGAACCACTTTTCAGTAAATGGAACCTTATTATAACCAGGTGAGTGTGGGTTTTTTTCCCACATTGTCCTTAAGTATTTCCATCAACCAAGTGTCCCAAGTGGCCACAGAGGAACCCGCCCCCCCAATACCAATAACACCCCTATTTCCTCAGCGGGAGTTTCTTAGGGGGGGCTCTTGCCTGCCAGTGGTGCGCACATCAAGGGATGGGTTGCAGGCTCCTTCTCTCTCCCTCCTCAGTTGTGGGGTCATCAGTTCGCAGCTGACACCATGCCTCCCAGAAAAGCAAGGGTCAAAAAGAAGTATGTGGAGGCACCTCCTCCCTCCGAGGTAGCCCCTACAGAAGCTCTAGCTCCGCCCCTTGATCTGGCACCCCCCGTGGGGGATGGAGGTGTGGGTGCAGAGCCCAGGCTGCCTCTTGAAGTGTTTACCACCCCCACACAAAGCACAGGGGATATCATGGGCATTTTGTTGATGATAGCCCACAAACTGGACAGCTTCGAGGCCATGAGGTTGGGAGCGAGCTAGCTCATGCCAGCTGCCACAGACACAGGGGATGGAGTGGGACCTTGCACATCAGCCAGTGTGAGGGCCCCTAGCAGCACCACCGCAGGGGCGCCCAGCAGCTCTTTGGGGGCTGCCAGTGGAAGTGGCTGCTCCCATCGCTCCTGATCCAGAGGCAAAAGTGCTTCCAGGAGCTCCAGGAGGTTGGGCTCTAGGGATACGTCATCCAGGAGGTGACACGGATATAGACAGGGGAGAAGCCTGAGGCGGAAAATGAAGAGGTTGCATCGCCACAAGGGATCCAACTCCGACTCCGAATCCTCATCAGGTGAGTCCTCCACCAAAGAAGATTTCCACAGATTCAGGTATTGGGCAAAAGGGGTGTGCAAACCGGGCCTCCCTAGTTGGGTGTTGTGGTTGCGCAGGGCTAAGGACAAATGGGAGGCAGACAGGAAGAAGGAAGGTAAGGAGCAGACACCGGGTGGTTTAGTGGAGACCAAATCCAAGGAGGACGCCCCTGGCAGCCACTTGGATCGTAACGTGTGTTCCAAGATTCTGCGAGGCTACTACGTGGATGTTTTTTCCCTCAACCCGCCTTGGGGCGAGGAGGCCAGGCCGTACAAGGGGGACAAGAAGGAGGGTGATAAGGCAAAGGCTGACCAGGTGGAATGCACCTTCGCCAACTGGCTTGGGGGGTATGCAGTCTTCATAGGAGTTGTGGCAATGGTGTGTCCTGAGAGGGGGTGGCACTTGATCAACCACCTATGCCAGGTGTTAAATATCAAGGCGATGGCAGGGGATGCAGCAGCCATCCTGTACGATGAGGAGTGCAGAAAGAAGTCCCCCCGGTCCCCCATCCACCAGTGGGACATCATCGACAGCGGGATTTTGTTGGTGGCGGCGGGCCCCAGGAAGAGGGGAAAAGGGGAGGCCGCAAAGGACACCAGGAAGAAGGAAGGAAAACAGTTGGTCTGTTGGGAGTACAATGGTGGTAAGTGTACCAGGTATCGCTGTTGATTTGAACATTCCTGTGAGTCTTGTGGGGGTCTGCACCCAAAAGTCTCCTGCTCACGACAGTCAGGCGGGGGACAGTCCTTTTGGAGCTCCCCCCTGCTTCATCCGACATGAAGAGGGAGGCAGGAGCGGAGCTGAGTGCTGGTCATGGATGCTCAAAATGAGGTGAGACACAGGGGTACAGGAAGGGGTCGCATGGCTCACACACCTGTCAAGGCGGGTGCCACGCTACCCCTCCTCGAGGCATACCCCAACAAGGAGGTGGCAGCATACATAAGGGAGGGATTCACATACGGCTTTAGGATTCCCTACCAGGGAATCAGGGAAGCATCTGTATCAGGCAATCTAAAATCGGCAGCCCAGCTGCCTGTAATACTAGCCAGGAAAATTGAAAAAGAGATGGAGGCGGACAGGATTGCGGGCCCCTTCTCTGAGCCTCCCATGCCAAACTTGAGAGTCTGCCCCTTGGGGGTTGTCCCAAAGAAGGCTCCTGGGGAATATCGGCTCATTCACCACCTGTCCTACCCCAAAGGGGCGTCAGTCAATGACGCAATACCCCCTGAGTTGTGCTCAGTGCGGTACGCATCTCTAGACCACGCGGTGCGACTGCTGCAGACTTGTGGAACAGGCGCCCTTATGGCCAAATGTAACATCCAATCTGCTTTCCGCTTGGTGCTGGTACATCCAGAGGACCATTGTCTCTTAGGCTTCAAGTTCCAGGATAAGTGGTACTACGACATGGCCTTGCCCATGGGCTGCTCGGTCAGGTGTGCGGCGTTTGAGACATTCAGCACATTCTTAGAGTGGGCACTACAGCACAGGTCCGGTTCCCCTTTTGTCACACACTATCTGGATGATTTTCTAATGACGGTTCCAGCTGGGGAGCTGGATTGAGGGTTTCTGCTTTCCTCATTCCAGGTGCTGGCGGCAGAGATGGGAGTCCCGCTGGTTCTGGATAAGACGGTGGAGCCGGCCGTGTCCTTGGTGTACTTCGGGGTGGAGCTGGATTCGGTGCTGGGTGTATCACGTCTCCCGGAAGAGAAGCTGGTGGCCCTGTGGGACAAATTGGTGGGCTTGTTAAAGAGGGAGAGGCCACGCTCAAGGATCTGCAATCCCTGCTAGGACACTTGAACTTTGCATGTCAGGTTGTGGCTCCGGGGAGGGCATTCTGCACCAGGGTGGCATGGCTCACTGGGGGGATTCACTCCCCGCACCACCACATCCATCTAACAAAGGGGGTGAAGGATGATGCAAGGGTGTAGCTGGAGTTCCTGTGGCACTACAATGGGGTTATGGTGTGGCAGAAGAAGAAGGAGCTGGAAGGGGGGCTGCAGGTCCACTTGGATGCTACAGGCAGCCAAGGGTTGGGGTTTACTATAACGGCCACTGGTGTTCACAGCCCTGGCCTGAGGGCTGGAGGGAGGGCGGGATCGCCCGGGACCTTACTTTCCTTGTGTTCTTTCCAATCTTGGTAGCGGTGGTCCTCTGGCAGGATGACTTCAAGGACAAGAGGGTTTGTTTCTGGTGTGATAATCAGGTGGTGGTGCGCATCATCAACCGGCAGTCCTCCAGGTCTGAGAGGGTCATGCGGTTAGTGCACAGATTTGTGCTTGTATGCCTCCAGTCCAACATCAGTTTCTGCGCCCGGCACATATCGGGCATGGATAACAAAATAGCGGATGCTTTGTCTCGATTCCAGGACGAGAGGTTCTGTGCGCTGACCCTGGATGCCGATGAGTCTGCAGTCCCATTCCCAGCAGAACTCTGGAACATTGGGAATTGACAGTGCTCCAGGGCATGGTGGAGTCATTAGCCCCTTCTACGAGGGAAAGCTACAAGAGGGCGGTGGCCTAGTTCATGGCCTTCCAGCGGCAGCAGGAGTACGGAGGCTCCTGGCCAGCAGGGGAGCGAGAGATGTTGCACTACCTGGCATCACTGAAGGATCAGGGCATGGCACCCAAGTTGTTGGCAGTGCAGGTGGCAGGCATTTCCTTCTTCAGTAAGGCGGCCGGAGCGGGTGACCCATGTGGCACCTTCATGGTGAACAAAGCCATGGAAGGTTGGCGGAGGGCTACACCTCTGGTGCTGGTCATCCGTCGGCCTGTATCCTATGGTCTGCTGTCCCACATGGTCGGGGTATTGCCGGCATTGTGTCACTCTGCTTACAAGGCCATCCTATGCAGCGTGGCTTACATCATCGCCTTTTTCGGGGCCTTGAGAGTTGGCGAGCTGGTCTGCTCATCCAAGCAGGATACTTCGGGGAGAACACTGATGCTGGAAGACGTGTCTCTGGAGCTGGACACGGTTCTGATACACATTCGGTGCTCCAAGTGTGATCAGAGGGGAAAAGGAGTGATGCTGTGACTGCGGAAGGTGTTGGGCTCGTCACCCTGCCCGGTGGCCAGTATGCAGCGATTCCTGAGCATCCGCAGGAAGGGGCCTGGTCCCCTGTTCTGGCACAAGGATGAGTCACCTCTGACCAGGTTCCAGTTTGTGGCAGTAATGAAGGCGGCTCTGCAGCGGCTCGGGATGCCCATTAAGAAGTATGGGAGTCACTCATTCCAGATTGGAGCAGCTACTATGGCGGTACAGGGCAGCCTGTTGAAAGAGACCATCAAGCATGGGGTGGTGGCGATCCGGGGCCTTTGCGGGATACATCCATCCAGGGAGGCTGCTGGCTGCGCGGCAGGAGCCTGATCAAGGAATGTAGGACTGCGAGTTGATGGCGGCGGCAAGGGTTGGTGGAAGGTGGTTGGCATGGGCCCCGATCCGGGTCGGTGGGGGAGTCAGGTTTAAGTTCAAGTTCACGGAGACCTACCCCCCACGATACCCATGGTTAGGGCCGTAACATCTTGTTTCCAGGTGAAAGGGGGAGTGTCGAGTGGGATGGCTTGGCCAGGGACTCCCCCTTTCAAGAAGTCGTCAGTGGCAACTGACATGGAGGCCATTGAGCAACACAGGGTTGGTCAATGAAGGGATCAGGACCCATGCCTCAGTGCCAACCATTTGCAGCCACCAGCAAATTGTGGCCTTTTCATGCCAATATATATATATATATATATATATATACACATACTATCAACTAATATATTACTAACCTGTACCTAACACTATTTTCCAATTGTTATCAATACATTGTTGTAGAAAAATATCTGTGTCTGTGTGTTCTTTAAGTGGAGGATGGGGAGTACGTTCTGGGTCCACAAGTAGCCGTACATCATGAGGACTGCCAGTACCAGGTCTGAGGTGAGTATGGCATTTTTGTCCCGTGAGGACACGGCCCAAATCTCTACAGAGAGATTCCCCATTTTCAAATTCTTAGCAATTTCTAATCTCATAATAGCTAGAAGGAAGGATATCAGCTCTCAGCTCTTTGTATTGCAATCCTTTATTCTCAGACACAAAATGGTAAGTAATAGAATAGTTGACACTTTGTAATTTTGCTTTGCAATTTTATTAATGAAATTAATAATTCTAAACCAGAACTGGGCTATTTGAGAACATTCCGAGACACACACATATATATAAGTCCCTTTACATCCACTTTAAAAACTTTCTACTTTAGAAATCTTATTATCTTTCCAAATGAGGTGGGAGTGGCTTGATTTTGATTTGTACACCAGCATGTCCTATCTGTCCCATTACCTCGTCAATCTGCATTTTTAAAGAAAAAAATGTGAAAATTCACATATAAATACACACTTTTAAATTATGTTCTTTCAAAATACACTATGCATTTCTTTTTTTCTTTATTTTTTTTTTATAATACAATAATATCAGTAAACCATTTCAACAATAAAAACAAAATATAAAATATGGTCGTCTCCAAATATGTTTTTTTTTTCCAACTCATTCTAATGGCTTACAGGTGAGCACCTTGTCTACTTGTCTCGGGGATCATATAAAGTGTCTCTCCAGAAGTCCTTTTGGTGAGGTGGAGGGCTTTTTTTTTTTTAGTCATTGTCATTTATGTAGTCTATTAGCAGATACCACTTCTCAGCAAATGTGTATTTACTGTGAGGACCTTGAGTCCGTTTGGTGTGATCAGTGAATTTTTCCATGAACCACATGTCATGTCCCAGAACTTTCTCCACAAGTTCTCTAATGTGAGCAATCCTGTCTTCCAATTGTGTGCTATTTCCAGCCTCGCTATTGCTAACAAAAAGGAAATAGGCATTTCTAAGCATATGCCTAAAAATACACATATCTGGTATATTTCTTAAGCCACGCCTAACTTAAAATTTTGAAGACATTGTAAATGCAGTGGAAAATTAAGTCTTAATCTGCACATTCATCAAAGAGGTTTGGATGAAGTCACCACTCAATCATCCCTATAGAGTCTTTCAAGCATCCTTCTGTTTCAGCTGACCTGGATCTTAGAATGGGTCAATAGCAAGAGATTGGAACACGGAGCAATGGATGCAAGCTCCAGGAACGAGATTCCACCTCAACATGAGGAGGAACTTTTTGACAGTAAGAGCTGTTTGGCAGTGGAACGCACTCCCTTGGAGCATGGTGGGGTCTCCTTCCTTGGAGGTCTTTAAACAGAGGCTGGATGGCCATCTTTCAGGGATGCTTTGATCGTGATTTCCTGCATGGCAGGGGGTTGGACTGGATGGCCCTTGTGGTCTCTTCCAACTCTGCAATTCTATGATTCTATGATTCTATGATATAAATAGTGACATACGTAGGAGATTATCACACGATCAAAACATCTCAGGACAGGGACAACAGGAGATTGCTATCAGGCTCCCTTTTCACATGATGTCATCCCTGTCCTGTGATGTTCCTGTTCTGACCCTGTTCCTCCCTCACTTTCTCTTATTCATGGCTTAAGCCATCAATAAGAAGCCCATTCTGGTATAATAATGGAATGATGGGTGAGTGAACAGATGACCCATTCTGCTGGTGTGATGCCAGCGGCATGTGATGTCACCAGGAGGTCTGTGCCAAAGACTTCTGGGTACAATTGGGACAACCAGGTAAGTGTCACCCTTTCTTCCCCTCCCCAGGTTGCTTTGTAAGTGTAGTGTGTGTTTTTGTGCTTGCTGTCACTTTTTTCTTGCCTTTTTATTTTTATTTTTAAAATACTCGCGTGATTGTTCTCTCGTGAGAACGGGCAGGATTTGCTTTCCGGTACATGAAAGGAGCTTTGCAACAGCTCCATTCATGCCTGGACTGCTGAGGGGAGGGGGAGCACTCCAGATCACATGGCAAGGTAAGTGTCTGAACTTTTTTCCCCTGTTGTTACAGGGACAGGAATGGGGTGAGAGTGTAGCGGTGGGGGGTAGTGGGACAGTCCCAGTTTCTAGGATACCGTGTGATGATCTCCATAGTTTGTCCTTCCCTGTCATTTTTCAAAACTGGTTTCTGTAAAATGCACAACAGTGAAACCTGTGATAGTTTTTGCTTTCTTGCATGAACTAATAAAGATAGCAGCACTGTATGGTTTGTTTCTGTCTTTAGATCAATCAGTCCATTCTTCTGTTCTTGCTATATATGTGTGGAGGAACATTTATCTTCATGCAGGGGAAAAGACACTAGTTTTGGGCTGAGGTATTTTGACCAAAATGAAACACAATGGGGAAAGTGTTGGATCTTTTTCTGAAGCAGAAGGCAAGAGTTCTTGGAGGTGGAAAATGCTCAATAGGCTATCTTGTTATGTTGGGACAACCACGCTGAACACAAATTGAGAACATTGTGACAATTTTTCACATCCCTAGCATTTAAATAAACTAGTACTAGGCTGGGACTAAATATTATGAAGGTACCAGACCCCTTCTGATCTTGGAGGCTAAGCAGTGCAAGCCCTGGTTAGTAGTTGAATGGGAGATGGGTGCTTTAGGCTATATTTCAGAGGGAGGCATTAGCAAAACCTGTCAGGATTATGGGTTGTGCAGCCTGATAAATCTATACTGTAAAGAGCAAAAGTGTAACATAACAGCCTACAGGGGCCAGTAGTGAGAGCAAGCTGCAGCTGGCCTGTGTATCACAATTAAAGGCCTGAGAAATTAACCTTGAAGTGAGAGGTATCTCTGTGAGAGAATATGCTGTAATCTACATGAGAACAAAAGTCTCTGTAAACTGTGTACTGTTATTCAACTATGCAATGTAACTGTTTCAGTTCTGTCCTGGGGCTTTGCAGTACCAGAGCTGTTTTCTGCTGAATGCTGTGTAATGTAGTTCTCAGAGAGGAGTCTCTGTAATACTGTAAATACTTGAATATGCTGTAGTAAAAAGAGGTAGGTTTAGACACATGTCTCTGTGCTTATTTTCTTTGCCTGGAGGATGAAAACTCTGCTACAAACTTTTTGCTGCCTGGACCTCTTGACATGGTCAGAAGTACCAGTGTGCTAACGCATCAAAAACACCTTTGAGCATTCCTTGCCTAAGAAAACCCTATGAAATTCATGAGGTCACCATAAGTCTATAGGTAACATGAAAGTGTAGGACACATATCTAATTGGCTACACACATCTACTGTAAAAATATAAATTAAGCAGATATTAAGAAATTTCACATTGCTTCCCTGTAAGTTTTACTTCTTCCCAAGAAATTAAACAGTTAATACTTTGAAGGTAAGACATTAGAGTTGTTTCTCTTCAAGCAACTCAGTAAAAAGTAATTTACTGGGGAGGCTTAATCAATTCTCATTTTGAATGTGTCCACCTTTCAGCATTTCAATGACAGAGTTACAAAAAATACACTTCAGAATTGGCTTTCATCCATGCCATTTTCTCCTGAAAGTGTTAATCTTCTCTCCCAAACTGAGATATGTTATTAACCACTGATATGTTAACTAAAATGAAGAAAATTCTCGATTGTATGTGTCACACCCATTTTGACAATTAGTAGAGTAATGACTTTATATTATCTTATGAAGCAATCACATTTGCAATACTGTGTTAAACCCAGCACTCAAAATGCAAAATGGGTTCAGTTTATTACTTAAATTTATGCATTTATATTTGCAGGTGTCACAGCTGCTGCTTTAGTTTAATCGTCACATACAGAAAGAAGCTACTAATACTGTTGTTATGATTAATTTTATTCACCTTTAGTATATGCAGCCCTGGCCTCCATAGGGATTAAGGGTGTTCTAAAACTATTTTTAATAAAAAGTAAATAAAATATAACATTTTCAGTTCTCTCTGTATTGCCACATAAGGCAATCATTTATTAATACCAGATTGCATTTGACCAGTCCACCAGGAATGTTCATAAACCTAGTAACATCTACAGGAGAAAACATGAAACTTAAAGATGCTCTTATAACCATGAAAAAATACAAGAAGTGTACTTCTCAGAATCTCAGAAGACTATACTATGATTACTGTTCTGAATGATGTTATTCAATATGTCCTCCAGACAACAAAGCAAAATGGAACACAAATTATAAAGTTCCTGTTTATCTTCAGTAGCTCAGGGCAAAAAACAAAAAAGAATGACTTATTCCTCACACCTCACATCCTGAAAATGAAGGGCACATTTAATAAATTCAAACAATATGAAGTACAAGTACACGAGAATTTCAAACCCCTTTGGGTGAAAGAGGCAGGGCACAAGAAATGCATAATTAACTTTCTTAACTGTTTACATTAATTTGAATAAGGATTCAAAATAATTAATTTCCTTTTTAATTTTTTTTATTAATTTTGTAATCATACATTATAATATCCAATCAATACTTATTTACTAAAGCACATAATATTATTATAAACATAACATAACAATATTTCTATTAACTAATTTCAAAAGTTAACTTAAGTTATTTACTATAAGTTTTTTTCAACAATATTAATTCCCCTTCCCCCCCCCCACCTCAGTGCTCCTCTTCATCAGAGCCATTACCCTTACCTAATCTTTCCAGAATCTTATTTATTTTTGTGGAGGTATCCTCCCATCCTTTGTCTGTAATATTTCTTTAACAAATTTTATCAAAATCACTTTCCATACTCCTCTTCTTACTTTAATTCTACATGTTAACTTATCATTTATTGCCATTTTCCAAACTTCTTTGTACCACTCCTCCACTTGTACATTTATTTGAATTTTCCATTATCTTGCTATAATTAATCTTGTTGTCGTTAATAAATTTGTTATTTTCTGTTATTAATCCTTTTCTGCTTGATTCCCATTCTCTCCATTATAAACTGACATCAATGCTATGCTCGGTTTCCTTTCTATATTTATATTCAAAATATTCTCCATTTCTGTAAAGACCATTTCCCAAAACTGCTATACATATTTACAATTTCACCACATATGCATATATGTACCTCAGAATAATTAATTTCCATGTGGCTGGGGTCCCTTGGACTTCCCTCCCTATCACCCATAGGCAAACTACCTCTGGTTCCTCTAACAATTTGCTCCCAGATGCTTATGATTTGCTAGGAGACCCAAGAGGAACATGCCCTCAGGCAGTGCCCAAAGTTGTTCCCATCCCAGGCCTTAGACACAGAACCCAAAAACAAAGAGCAGAAAAGTTCTCCTTTCACTAGAAAGGCATCCTTGAGTATTCACTCTTGTTCCCAGACATAGTTCCCCTTATACAAGTGAACCTATGTGTGTGGTATCAACATCTCCCTGCAACAAAGCTGAAATGAGACCTTGCCATCTCAAATGCTTTTGCCCCCAAAATTCAAGCATTGTGCCATAATTGAGCCCTATGTGGGAGCTGAGTAGACTGTAGACTAGTAGACTTTACTGTGTATGCAGATTATAACCAGTCATCTGTTTCTGTTCATCAAGTATACTATAAGAAAAGAAAATGAAGTGAACTCTGGCCTCAACTGTATTTAAATAACAACCACACACACCTTTTGTGAAAGCCCATTCTCAACCTCTCTAGAGGGATTCTCAGTCACATTACTGCCACTGTGGACACTGCCACTATTTTATAGAAATGGTTGAAAAAACTCCCAACCCACAGGACTAGATGATTAATGCCCCAAATGAAAACCTAATCAGTGAACAACTATCCTGGTGCCCTCCATCACTCACTCTACTCAGTCAAGTACACCCTCAAAGCTTGGATTGGATAGAGGCCTGCCTCATCAATACAACCTCCATCACTCTGGATTCAAGACAAACACCACCCCTTTGGTTTGTTTCTAGGGCCTCTCTATATAGCTCAACGTTTAGAGCTAGAGCTCCAAAGAGCATCTTAGTGGGAACAGGCACCCCCCCGGATCTGCAGAAATGGATGATCCGGGGGAGGTGATTTAATGATGTGCATGGACGAGGGTAAGCAATGGCCGGGGCGGAGCCACGCCCCGGCTGGGAGGGGGCAGGGGCGGAGTTGAGCAGGATTATTTAACCTTTGCCACCCCTTGCCTCCTCCTCTTTTCTTGGAATCAGCGTGGGATCAAGATCCGGATCTGGTTTGCTTTGCTGGGCTGTAGCCCTTCCCCCATCCTCCTCACCTCGCTATTCTTGCTCGTTCTTTTGCAGTTCTTTTGCCCATCTCAATTTGCTCCCTTTTGCTCTGCAGCTCCTGGCTTTCTCCGCGCCCCCCTCCTTTCGCCCCCTTCTTTGTTCCCCAGTTGCTCCGCCTCATCTCTCCTGCTCTGCCTCTCCGGCTCCCCCGCTTGCTCCGCGCCCCCTCCTTTGCTCCGCGCCCCCTTCTTTGTTCCCCGGTTGCTCTGCCTCATCTCTCCTGCTCTGCCTCTCCTGTTCTGCCTCTCCGGCTCCCCCGCTTGCTCCGCGCCCCCTCCTTTGCTCTTCCCCCTCCTTTGCTCTCCGCCTCTCCAGTTCCCCCGCTTGCTCCGGGCCCCCTCCTTTGCTCTCTGCCTTGTCTCTCCTACTCCCCGGTGGCTCTGCCTCGCCTCTCCTGCTCCCCCGCTTGCTTTGCGCCTACGCTCGCCTTGGATCCCTTTCACTGGGTGGTGGCGTGAGCGGGCGGGGGTTCGGGGGGGGTGATCGGGGCGGCGGGGGTGGGGGACGGCGGAGGGGTTGCGGCCGGGGCGCCGGTTTGGGGGGGGTTGGGGAGGATTCGGAGCGGCTGGGGGAGGATTCGGAGCGGCTGCAGGGGTGGGGTGGGAGAGCGGCCGGAGCGCTCGGGGTGGCTGAGTGGGACCTGGGGGGGGCTTTAGGGGGGCCGCGCAGGGGTGTCGGTTGGACACTGATTTTTCTTTGTTTCTGTGTTTCAGCCATGTGGCTTCGCGCAGAGGCGCCTACCTGGGGGGGGCGCAGGCAGAGTGGTTGGTCGGACCCTTTTTTTTTCCTTTGTTTCTTTGTTTCCGCCATGTGGCTTCGCGGGGAGGCGCTCACGGGGTTTCTTGGGCTAGCGCTTCACCGCGTGGCCGGGTGGCTTTGTCCCTCACGTTTGTTTGGAGCTTTGTTACCTTTGCTTACATTTGCTTGTTCCTTTGATTTTCGTTATTCGAATTATCAGAATTACTGGTGTTAATTTTCCTTTTCTTTGGGTTTTACCGTTTGCTTAGTTCCTGATCATTGGATAACTGGCAGTTACTTTTCCTTTATTTTGCCTTTGTTTTGATTTCGAATACTTCGTAGTATTTAGTTTTGAATTTTGAATACTTCTGAATCTGTTGTATTTAGTACCTCCTGCGTTGCATTTCCGGCCACTTCTTTTACAATTTAACAATTTGTTTTATTTCATTTCAATTACATTTTAATCAACTTTAAAACAAACAAAAATATCTGGGTTTTATTAAGTTTGTTTATCGTTAATCCGACTTTCCTTGATTCTGTTGTTTTATTTCATTTCATTTACATTTAATCAACTTTACAACAAACAAAAATATCTGGGTTTTATTAAGTTTGTTTATCGTTAATCTGACTTTCCTTGATTCTGTTGTTTTATTTCATTTCATTTACATTTTAATCAACTTTAAAACTAACAATATATATATATATATATATATATATAAATTGATACATTTCAGTTTGCATTTTATTTGATTGGGGGTAATTTTGAAAGTAATTTGGAATTTTATAAGTGGAATTTATAGGTTGATTTGAGTTATTTACAATTCAATTTGCATTTTGAATTAATTTGGAATTTTACAATTCAATTTACAATTTGAATTAATTTGGATTTTTACTGGTTACATTTCTACTGTTTGCAATTTATTTTCTACTTATCAATTTAATCTACAGTTATCAATTTTAAAATTCATTGTGTGAATTTATAATTTGAAGAGTTTAATTGATTTTGTTTTCAATTTACAATTCAATTTACATTTTGAATTAATTTCGAATTTTACTGGTTACATTTCTACTGTTTGCAATTTATTTTCCATTTATCAATTTAATCTACAGTTATCAATTTTAAAATTCATTGTGTGAATTTACAATTTAAGGAGTTTAATTGAATTTGATTTACAATTCAATTTATAGTTATCAACTGGGAATTATATATTTAATTCCCTTTGCTTCTGTCTCTACTGGTTTTGCTACCAATTCTATTGGTTACCATGGCCCCCAGGAAAGGGAAGGGTGGCCCAAAGGGAAAAGGGCCTGCTCCTAAACAGCCATTACCCCCTCCCCCAGACAGTGTGCCTGTTCCTGAGGCTGTTTTGCAAAAAATACTGGAGCGGTTGCAGGCTTTGGAGGAGGCACGCCAGCTGAGGCCAAAGCGACCCGCTAGGGAGAATGAAGGGGTCTTAACTAATGATGTGGCTAATCAACTTCTTGCTCAAATTCAGGCCCTGGAAGACCAGGATGCGAATCGTGATGATTTGGATGATGCGGATTCACCCGGTGAAGGACCCGGAGAAGGACCTAGTGGGAACCTGACAGCTTCACTTCCTGTTCCTAGTGAGTTACACACTGATAACACCGACACACATGCTTGGCCGTGGGGCTGGCCAGAGCCGGGTAACAACACTCCGGTACCTAATGCTCCCCCGGGTAGCCTGACTACTGCCATGTTTGGCTGGTATCCGGGATTGCCATTCATGTCCCCATACATGTTCACTCACCTGGGTTCCCCCGTGACACCGGGGACACCGGTTGGGGGGCAGGCGCCATCGGTTCCCCCCCATACTCCTTTGGGTTTTGATCAAGCACCGGCCTTGGGTGAGCACTTGGCTCCTGCTACCAAAGAAAAATTTTTGAAGGGAGAGTATGTTGACATATTCTCCCTGCTTTATAGGGAATTGGATAAGAAGGAGAAGGATGACAGAGAGAAAGAAAAGATTAAGAAACGTCGCGTAGACAGAACCTGGTCTAATTGGCTAGCGGGATTTCTTATCTATGCTGGGGTGGTATCTCAGAATCAACCTCATAAGGCCTACGCTCTGATTAGGTACCTTGACATCATCTACAGGGCGTATGTGGATTTTTCTGGTCCAGCTTGGCTTCAATATGATGAGTCATTTAGATTGATGGCTGCTTCTTACCCGTCTCTGAGGTGGGACGTGATTAACTCGCACCTGTGGTTGCAGGTTATGTCTCCGAGCCGGCCTATGATTGGAGAGCGGGCACAGAGTGGTCATTTGCTGCAGAATGCCAAGTCTGGTACCTTTCCACGGCAACCGGTTCAGTTGTCACAGTCACCTAATCAGCAGCGGCGGCTTTTGTGCTGGGAGTTTGGCACTAAAGGGGCTTGTTCTCACCGCCCTTGCCTTTTTCGACACAAGTGCTCCATCTGTGGCGGGGGACATTCCTTTCGGAACTGTCCAAAAGGGAAGGGCCATTCTGGCAGGGACCAGCAAGGGGGAAGAAGGGGTGCCAACAACCCTGCCACCAGCCCTCCGGGACATCCGGGAAAAGGGCCCCAGTCCAATTAAACTTGACAGTATCGCGGCATGGCTGCGGGTTTACCCCGACCAGGCAGCAGCGCGATACTTATGGGAGGGTTTTCAAGATGGTTTTCGTATCCCTTTCACTGGTGACCGCATACCTTACATGGCGCATAATTTAAAATCAGTACGGGGCTTGGAACATGTAGTGAGGCAAAAAATTCAAAAGGAGGTTGCCAAAGGCAGGGTGGTTGGCCCATTTTCTTCTCCACCTTCTCCAACGCTACGGGTATCCCCCTTGGGTATTGTCCCCAAAAAAGCTCCCGGGGAATTCCGCCTAATTCACCATTTATCTTACCCACGAGGTCAGTCTGTTAATGATTTTATCCCTCCAGAATTGTGCACTGTACATTACACTTCATTCGATTCGGCCATTAGGATTATCAAACAGCACGCCCCTGGAGCTGAGTTGGTGAAATGCGATATCAAATCGGCCTTTCGCCTCCTTCCTGTTCATCCTGACGATTTTGACTTGCTGGGCTTCTCATTTGATGGGTTCTTCTACATGGACTGGGCCATGCCTATGGGGTGCTCTGTTTCGTGTTCCGCTTTTGAGAAATTCAGCACTTTTCTGGACTAGGTGCTTAGGCAGCGCACCGGGTTCAGTGGGGTGGTCCATTACTTGGATGACTTCCTTTTTGTCGGAAGGTTCGGCTCTGGGGTCTGTCGCTCCCTTTTGGAACAGTTTCATTCCCTCATGGATGAATTTGGGGTCCCCCTTGCTCATGAGAAGACAGAAGGTCCCTCTCAACAGTTGGTTTTTTGGGGGATCGAAATTGACACTGTTAATCAATGCTGTAGACTCCCTTTGGTTAAGCTAAATGACATGATTGCCAGGCTGTCTTACTTCCGGGGTCACAGGAAAGCCACGTTACAGGAATTTCAGGTATTGATTGGCCATCTCAATTTTGCCTGTAAGGTTGTAGCTCCCGGTAGGGCCTTCCTTCGGAGGCTTGCTGAAGCCACGGTGGGTGTTTCTCAACCCCATCACCGAATTCAGATTACCCGTGAAATTAGACTGGACTTGGATACTTGGCACACCTTCCTAGAGCACTATAATGGGGTATCCTTTTGGAGGGATGAACTGCTTGTCCGTGACGCACTGCAGGTGGCGTCTGATGCCTCTGGATCTTTAGGTTTTGGTGTCTACTACAGTGGGCGGTGGTGTGCTGAACGATGGCCGCAGGATTGGGTGGATTCCGCTGTCACTGCTGATCTGACCTTTTTGGAGCTCTTTCCGATTTTGGTTGCTGTCAGACTGTGGGTGGCTGAGTTTGCCAATTCTGCAGTGCGTTTCTGGTGTGACAACTTAGCCATGGTGCAGGTGGTCAATTCATTGACATCCAAGTCCAAGCGGGTCATGGTGCTGGTTAGGGCGCTTACCCTTAATTGCTTGAAATATAATATCTTGTTTACTGCTAAGCACATTGTGGGGGTGGACAACGGCATTGCCGATGCTCTCTCCCGCATGCAGATGGAACGCTTCAGGCAATTAGCACCGGGAGCTGCCGAGATGCCGAAACCAATGCCACCGGAGTTGTGGGAGCTTGGACGTGCAAAATAGTAAAAGCCATCAGCCACTCCATCGCTCCCAGCACAAGGAAGGTTTATCAGAGGGCGATCCTTGAGTTTTTTAAGTTCCGGGCCAGTATGCACCTCGACAATACGTGGCTGTTACCGGTCCCCCATCTGTTACATTTTTGTGTGGTCCTGAGTGACAGAGGCCTCGCCCCCCAATCCATACGGTCCAGACTGGCGGCCTTGGCATTCTGGAGCAAGGCTCAAGGGTTGCCAGATACCACGTCTGATTTTAGGATTAGGAAGGCATTAGAGGGCTGGGTGCACGAGCGGGGTAAACCTGTCGATACCAGACAACCCCTATCCCCGGCAATTCTGAAGGGGTTGTTCCAGATTTGGCCCACCATTTGTTCTTCACCCTATGAGGCTGCTCTCCTACACGCCGCTTCCCTTACTGCCTTTTTTGGTGCTTTGCGCATCAGTGAGCTGGTAGCTTCATCTAAGCGTGACAAGACTGGACTGGCCCTTAATGTGAGTGACCTCACCATGGCCCCTAATGAAGTCAATATTCGGATCCGACGCTCTAAAACTGATCAGTTGGGGCGGGGGAGCAGGATTCTGCTCCGGGCATGTCAGGACAGGACATTGTGCCCGGTGACTGCCCTAAGGGAATATCTGGCTTTGCACCCTGCCATTCCAGGCCCCTTATTCTGTCACTTGGACAGTTCCCCCTTGACTCGTTATCAATTCTGGTCTCTGACTTCTAGTGCGTTAACACGCCTAGGGTTAGGGGGTGTGCGCTTCTGCACACACTCCTTTCGCATTGGGGCCGCCTCTCCGGCAGCTGCAATGGGCATGCGGCCGGAGGCAATCATGAAATTGGACCGGTGGAAGTCCGGGGTGTACAAAGGCTATGTGCGTCCCATCTGCCTCTGAGGTTTTGAATTCCCAATTTCCTAGTTTCTTACCTATTTGTTAACACCTGTTCTCTTTTCAATGTGTTTGCTGTATTCTCTTTTCTTTCAGATGTAATCAGGTACCGTGTATTGGTATGTGGCCACAGCTTTGTATATTGGGCTTCCCGCTATGCCAGAACCAGCCACCTGGGTCCTCATCTGGGTCTCGGTGAGGCCGCCGCATTTGAATGGCTGGGCAAGAGGGGTTTGAAGTGGAATGGTTTAATCAATTTGCTGTTGCAGGAGCGTCGTGGCCCTCCTCCCCATCTCCTTGTGATACACCTTGGAGGAAATGATCTCGGCCTGCTGAAGGGCAGGGCTCTGGCTCTTCAGGCCCTTGATGACCTGCGATCTATCAAAACTGCGTGGCCACACGTGCATTTGATCTGGTCCGATATCATTCCACGACTTGTTTACCCTGGTGAAGGGGACACCAGACAGCTGGACATTGCCCGTAAGAAGGTCAACAGAGCAGTCCACATAGCCATGGATAATGGCCTTGGCCATTACATTCAGTATCCGGGGATATCATACCGTTCCCCGGACCTTTACAGGGTTGATGGGGTCCACTTATCTGACAAGGGGATCCAGTTATTTCTTGAAGGTATGCGAGCCGGGGTGAGGGCCGTCTTGGCCTCCCTTGTGGGGGATAGGGGCTAAGTAGACACTTGCCCCTTATCTGTGGCAGGAGTGGGGAGACGAAGAATTGGCATTCACCTATGGCAACCTCAATTTGAGTGGAAGGATAGACTGTACTGAGCAGCACTGGCATCCCAACGGATGGTGTGCAGCAGAGGTAGGCTATCCTTGGGGCCGGCGTCGGGTTGCAACCCTCTCCAGAAGCTGTAAGGCTTGAGGACTTGCAGTCAGACGTGGGCCTCCCAGCAGATGGCGCCCGGGGGGCACCCGAACACCAGGATTCCCCCCGGGGCTCAGGTGATTTGCCCAGGGAAGCTGGGGGGACAGGTCAGGAGGACCGTCTGCCCCAGCCGGTCCCGCACTGGGTCTCCCCTGGTAGGTTCGCATACCCTCAGAAATAAACAACTAAATAGGCAAAAATCAATAAAGTGGCCCATACTTCAACCCAGATCTTGTGTCTTGCCTCGTTATTCCATACGTCGACCATTAACAGGCACCCCCCCGGATCTGCAGAAATGGATGATCCGGGGGAGGTGTTTTAATGACGTGCATGGACGAGGGTAAGCAATGGCCGGGGCGGAGCCACGCCCCGGCTGGGAGGGGGCAGGGGCGGAGTTGAGCAGGATTATTTAACCTTTGCCGCCGCTTGCCTCCTCCTCTTTTCTTGGAATCAGAACCCACCCACCCGCCTCTGCCACAGTATGAAAGTTCTGGTCGCGTCATGGGCCGGGTAGGAATTTTTACCCCCTTTTCCGGGGGGTGTTTTGCCTACCCCATACTGTCGCTTGGGACTTGGACAATTGGCTCGGGTGTGGTTCAGTAAATAGGTGGTCACTGGCAGGAGTGGGGAGACGAAGAATTGGCATTCACCTATGGCAACCTCAATTTGAGTGGAAGGATAGACCGTACTGAGCAGCACTGGCATCCCAACGGATGGTGTGCAGCAGAGGTAGGCTATCCTTGGGGCCGGCGTCGGGTTGCAACCGTCTCCAGAAGCTGTAAGGCTTGAGGACTTGCAGTCAGATGTGGGCCTCCCAGCAGATGGCACCCGGGGGGCACCCGAACACCAGGATTCCCCCCGGGGCTCAGGTGATTTGCCCAGGGAAGCTGGGGGGACAGGTCAGGAGGACCGTCTGCCCCAGCCGGTCCCGCACTGGGTCTCCCCTGGTAGGTTCGCATACCCTCAGAAATAAACAACTAAATAGGCAAAAATCAATAAAGTGTCCCATACTTCAACCCAGATCTTGTGTCTTGCCTCGTTATTCCATGCGTCGACCATTAAAACCTGTGTATCACTTTCAGTAGGCTTTGTGGAACACTTCTGGCTTTTCATAGAAGCCACATGCCTTGGCGTTGTTGTTTTTTTTTAAAGGAAGAAGAATTTAAGAAAGATTACAAGGTCAATTGTAAAGAACAGAAAACTCTGTTCTTGTTGCAGGAGTGCAGGGATTCTGGGGAGGCTCATTACACATGCCATTGTGTCTTCTTTACTCCCCAAAAGTAGTGTGTTGCAGTTAACACAATTACTTGAAACTTGATACTTCTGAGTTCTGTTTTGGAATGTGTGCCATCACTAGTACCAGACACTCTTATTGGAATTCTTTTTTGTTTTTCTTAAAATTCCTTACATGTGAAGCTTCAAATTCACTGCAAAATTTCACTGCAAACAACATTGGTGATGACTCTAAATTTAAGCCTATGTACTTGGGACAAAGCTGTATTGTTATCAGCTAGTGTTACTTGGGAGTTACTGGGTAAACATAGGATGGGGCTATGTAAGCCTCTTTCTTCTATATATTATGTAGCAACTGGAAGTGGTCTATTAAGCGCCCAAGGCAGAAAGAATTGTGAAATCCTGACTGAACAGAATAGTTCAAACAAATTCTTGTCTCTCTGAGGAAGGCAGTTAATTAAACTGACCATGCACATTGCAAAGGTGAATGCTAATAACTGTAGAGAAGAAAAGACTGTTGGAGGGATTTGATTGCAATGGCTGTTGGGATGGCAAGTCTAAAGAGAGAGAAGACACCTGATGGTTGAAGGGGGAAACAGGAATGGAAACAATTCCATAAATGGTTACTCTGGGGGTAATTGAGGGCAACAATTAAAACCAGTCTACCATATTAATAAGACATGAAGTATGAGTTTAACTGTCCATGATTCAAGGGCTTCCCTGATATTTCATTCAAGGCTATTAATTATGACTTTGCTTCACAGTCAAGGGGCTCATTGTAAAGTTCCCAAACTTGCTTTTAAAGAATACATTATGAAGCATTTTAAATCCACTTCACAAAGTGAAACAGATGCTGAAAAATGAGCAAGGGGAGATATTTATGTATAATTGCTCAAGTCAAACATGGAAAGGTTCCATAAATGCATAATGTCTTCTGTTTGTAATTATATATTTTCAAAAAGTCAAATATAACATATTATAATCACATAAAAATTATACCAATATAATATTATTTAATTTATTATTTTTACACCCCACCATTCCACCATGAAGTTTCTGAAAACAGATAAAAATAAAATATTGATTCAAAAAAGAATTCTGATTAAAACATAGAGTAAAAACCAATGAATTAAAAAATACAATTAAAAATGTAACAATAAATAATAGCGCACAGATGTAGAAAAGCCTTCAAAAAAATCTAATTAATTAAAACCAGATATAAAGAGCTGAGATTATTCATCAAGAATAAAGCACCATACCAATCTGTTGGTCAACATTAAGGCACAGTTGGATAAATCACTTTCCACTGCTCCAGCCAGAAAACTCAGGGCAGTAAGTTCTAAACCTATACTGTACTCAGAAAATAGGTTTTCAGGTTGATTTTAAACTCAACAGTACAGAGAGGTAGCTTCTGGGGAGATTATTCTTCATGTTTTTCCAGGCAGCCTGAGCTGCTGGGGTGGGGGTTGAAGCAGATAATCAAAAAGCAATCTAGCAATCCCATCCCAGCCTGAGGCATGCAGAGGCAAGCCTGCCTGGCTGGGGAAAGAAGGAAGGTGAAAGACCAGGCTGATGAAAAGGCCATACAGGTGTGTACAGCCCAAAGAGCAACTGACTTTAGGAGGCAGTTGGTTCTGCTGCTGCTGCTCTGCCCTCCCCAAGCCCAATGCAGCTGTGTGCATGTGCACACAACAGCATTGAGCATGGGGAGGGTGAAAAACCAGTGATGGCTGCCTCAAACCATGTTGCAAATCTGGCTAATCTATGCACATGCACACAGCAGCCAGCTTCGGGAGGCAGTTGGCATGAGCAATGATCACTTGTCCCCACTCCCTACCAAATCCTGAGGCTGTTGTGTGACTGTGCATGTGGTGTCCTCAGGCATCGTTGTGTGTGTGTGGAGGCTCTGGGGGGCAGTGGCAAACCCACACAACTGTACTAAACAAGATCCCATGATTAGAAATGCTCAAAGGGAAAGAAGTTCATGGCGGATTGGCATTTCTTAAAGATGAGATATTAAAGGAACAATTCCAAACAATTCCAATGAGGAAGAAAGGTTGAAGGTGTCTAGAGGACTTACCTGTAACTGTTTCTTATTCATGATCACTAGTTAGTCTTAATTTTGACACTATTGCTATGATCATAACTCACTCCTCAACTTACTTTACTGGACATCAGCTGCATGGGGAGAAGGAAGGCCATTCTGTCAATGATTATAGCAGGACTGAATGAGGTTTTCATCAGGTTTTTTGCGGGGGGCAGGTCAGCAGAAGAATTCCAGCCACTATCTGACAGCCACTGTTGATAATCTTTGAGAATTCTTTGAGACCAGGAGAGGTTCCAGCTGATTGGAAGAAGGCAAATATTGTTCCTTTCTTCAAAAATGGGGAAAAAAAGGACCCACACAACTAGCCATTTGACATCGAACAAAGGAGGAATCTAGGACAGATTATTAAACAATCAGTCTGTACACACTTAGAAAGGAATGCTGTGAATACTGACATGGGTTTCTCAACATGGGTTTCTCAAAAACATGTCATGCCAGACTAATCTTACTTTTTTTTGGAGGCACAAACCTGGCAGATCAGGGTAATGCTGTGTATGTAGTATATCTTGATTTTAGTAAGGGTTTTGACATGTTTCCCATGATATTCTTGTAGACAAGCTAGGAAAATGCGGGACAAATAGTGCTACTGTTAGGTGGATTTGAAACTGGTTGACCAACTAAATGTAAAGCATGTTCAGAAATAATCCGTCTTCATTCTGGAGAGAAGTAACAATAGGGAGGAGTTGGCCAATGGAATCACAGTAGTTGGTACATTAGAGGGAATTGACTGTGAATTGCTAGAATTCACAATTGTGGGATAGGACAAAGCAGAATATAGCGGGGAAAAAGCCTTGGATTTCAGGAAAACTAATTTTAACAAGTTCAGGGAAATACTGGGCAGAGTCCCATGGCTAGACATGCTAAAGGATAAAGACACCCAGCAAGGGTAGGAGTTCTTGAAGAAGAAATTGAAAAAAAAAAGGACAATCACACACACACACACACACACAAACTCATGGAAGAAGAAAATGGAAAAATATGAAAAAGCCAATGTGGCTGCACAGCTAACTCAAGGAGAAAGTGAAAAGAAAAAAGAATATGTATAAAGAATGGAAGAAAGGATATTGACAAATTGGAGCGTGTCCAGAGAAGGGCAACTAAAATGGTGAAAGGTCTGGAAACGATGCCTTAGGAGGAGAGACTTAGGGAGCTGGGTATGTTTAGCCTGGAAAAAAGACGGTTAAGAGGTGATATGATAGCCCTGTTTAAGTATTTGAAGGGATGTCACGCTGAAGATGGAGCAGGCTTGTTTTCTGCTGCTCCAGAGACTGGAACACGGAGCAATGGGTGCAAGCTCCAGGAACAGAGATTCCACCTCAACATGAGGAGGAACTTTTTGACAGTAAGAGCTGTTCGGCAGTGGAACACACTCCCTCGGAGTCTGGTGGGGTCTCCTTCCTTGGAGGTCTTTAAACAGAGGCTGGATGGCCATCTGTCGGGGATGCTTTGATCAAGATTTCCTGCGTGGCAGGGGGGTTGGACTGGATGGCCCTCGTGGTCTCTTCCAACTCTGCAATTCTATGATTCTATGAATCACCAAGGAAGAATACAGATGTGAAGGCCAAGCTTGTATGAATAGTATAAAGCTAAAGCTCAGAATCAGCTGAGATGGCTAGGCAAGCAAGGAACAACCAAAAGGGTGGTTTCAGATATAGTCAAGGCAAGAGAATGACCAAGGAGACAAAGGGCAGAACTACTCAAGACTTAGTTTTGCTTCAAAAATTTCCCTACAAAGAGAACTATGCACTTCCATGCAGCAGCAGGAACCTTGACAAGGGATCTGGATTTCAAATCAAGATTGATAGGGAGGTAGTCAGGAATCTCCTAGCTTACCTAAATGAGTTCAAATCTGCAGGACCAGACAAACTGCATCCCAGAGTACTGAAGGAACTTTGTCTCTGAAGTATTTCCCCATTATTTTTGAGAAATTTTGGAGAACAGGTAAGGTGCCAGCAGATTGAAGAAGGGCAAACATTTTCCCTCTTCAAAAAAGGAAAGAAAAAAAAATCCAGGAAACTACAGACCAATCAGCCTGACTACAACACCAGGAAAATTTTTAGAAGGGCTTATACATGAGTCTGTCTGCAAGTATCTTGATAACAATGCAGTGATCAGTAGGGGCCAGCACTAGTTTTTCAAGAACAAATCTTGCCAGACTAATCTTATATCTTTTTTTCCATCAGGTCACTAGTTTAGTAGATGGTATGAATGCTATGGATGCCATTTGTCTGGATTTCAGCGAAGCATTTGATAATATTCCACATAATATTTTGATTAATCAATTGATTAAATGTGGAATCTATGGGAACACTATCAGATGGATCCACAATTGGTTGGAAGACCTTACTCAAAGAATAATCATCCATGGCTGCCCTTCAAACCGGAAGGAGATCTTGAGTTGAATGCCTCAGGGTTCTATCCTAGGTCCATTCAATGTTTATATCAGTGATATAGATGACAGAGTGGAGGGAATCTTTATCAAGTTTTCAGATGACACAAAACTGGGAGAGATGGCTAACACATTGGAAGATAAGAACAGAATTCAAAAGGACCAAGACAAACTAGAAAATTGTGCAGAAGTTAATAAAATGAAATTCAACAGAGAGAAATGCAAAATTCTACATTTAGGCCACAGAAACCAAATGCACAGGTATAGGATGGGAGATACATGGCTCAGCAGTACTACATGCAAAAAGGCCCTTGGGATTATTGTTGACGATAAGTTGAGCATGAGCCAGCAGTGTGATGCTGCTATAAAGAAGACAAATGATATTCTTAACCTGCTTTAATAGAAGTATAGTTTCCAAACTGAGGGAAGGAATAGTCCCACTATATTTTGTGCTGGTTAGGCTTCATCTGGAGTACCACATTCAGTTCTGGGCACCTCATTTTAAGAAGGATAAAGGCAAGTTGGAGCGGGTTCAGAAAAGGGCAACAAGGATGGTAAGAAGTATAGAGAGCAAAATATATGGGGAAAGGATTAAGAAGCTGGGTATGTTCATCATGGTGAAGTGACAACTGAAGGGTGACATGATTGCACTCTTTAAGTACCTCAAGGGCTGTAACAGAAAGGAAGGGGCTGCCCCAGTTCTCTGTTGCCCCAGAGGGTAGGACCAGGTTTAATGGCATAAAGTTACAGGAGAGTAGCTTTTGATCAATCATCAGAAGGAACTTCTTTATAGTAACAGCAGTTTGGCAATGGAACCAACCACCTAGAGAGGTGGCAGGGCCTCCTTCTCTGACTGTCTTCAAAAAGAGGCTGAGTAGCTACCTGCTGGGGATGCTTTAGCTGGAGATCTTGCATTGAATGGGGGTGATGGTGGTGGACACGATGGCCCATAAGACCCCTTCCAACTCTATGATCTTCCAACCCTCCTCTCAGGGTTCTGACCTCATGCCAGTGTTGTTCAGTATCTTCATTTTTAAAAAATTTTTTTTAGGTATTTATACCCACTCTTCAGCCATGAAGGTTCCCAGAGCAGCTTACAAATTGTCAAGCAATAGCACCTACACATCTACACTGCTTTTATAGTGCGCTAGACACTCTCCAAGCGGTTTCCAATGTGTGTTTGCTAATTACCCCCACAAGCCGGATACTCATTTTACTGACTTATGAAATCTTTATGAATTGCTTGCATGACATAATAGAATTGAAGCTTATCAAATTTGCCAGTGACACCAAATTGGTGTGTGTGTGTGTGTTTCCTGATATCTCAGAAGGCAGACTCAATATTTTTTTTAGGAGACTTTTGGAATGTCTAGAGTTCTGGAGGAAGATGGCGGCGTAGACAGACGTATGTTTGCTTCACTCCCTTTAACCTTCTTTTTCTTCAACTTTACGAGTAGTATATCTTAAGAAGAGTGCTATCAATTTAACTGATAATTTTGCCTCTCTCATGGGGAAGTCTTTGAACTTGTTGAACCTGCTGACAACATTTTTAAATTAATACCGGGAGGAAAAAGAGGAGTGTATGTTAAAGATAAGCCTGCTAGTTTAGCCTGATCTTTCCGTGGGGTTGGAAGCTGAAACAAGTATTCTTTATACAACAAGGCAAGTCGAATATAGCTCACTGTCACAGTCCCAGCTGCTGGGAGCTTTATAATCATCTGGAACTTTATAAATAACACTGTTTGCACTGAACTCAAGAATTTAAGAGTATTTTTGATAACCTGGGCTGCTTGAAGATTGGGACTGTTTGTTCTTTTCCTTGCCCCAGCATTTCCCCTTGGGACCACATAAGTAAACCTGCCTTTCACTTGTTGCTGTTTGGCTGCCCCGCCCTGTGTCCGCCTGGCCGGAGGCTCCTGGTCGCCCCGGGTGCCTTGCTTTGCTTGTCCGGACGGAGCTGGCTTCGGAGACACCATCTGGGGCAACTCATTGCAGGCGGGAGTGGCCGGAGACACTGAATTGGGAGTCGAGACCTTTGGGGCCGGGGAGTGTGACAGAAGCAAGAGGAGGCGTGGCCAGGGAAGGCAAACTTCTTAAAAGCTCTCCTCCCTCAGAGACACTGCAAGCAGGAGCAGCCAGAGACGCTGAGCCAGGAGTCAAGCCCTTCTCCCCACAACATTGGGACCAGGGAGTGTGATTAGCCCGGCAGAAGTAAGAGGAGGCTTGGCCAGGAAAGGCAAACTACCAGCAGTGGCAGCGTGGCCTTTGAAGAGCCAGGCACAGGACTATAAAAGTGAGTAGGGTGCAACCCTAGGGTTCAGCTCTTGACACTCTTATCCCCCTGGGGACCATACTTAGAGTGAAATTAAGGAACATTAATTTTAATTCTATTCTTTTTTTTATTATTATTATTAATAATAATAATCTTGTTTTATCCCATTTTAAAATTTATATTATTAGACTAGAAACAGTTCGGAAATAATTTTAACATTTGGAACTGACTAGCCATCACAACAAAATATTCTTCCCAGGGAAACTTGGTTGAACTAGATCCTGTGACGAGTGCATAATATGGTCTCTACCAGAAGTCAAAAAAAGAATGGCAAACATAACAAAGGCATAGGAAGTGCAACAAACCAATCAATGTGGTCCTATGTTACAATAGCTGGTAGTAAAAGGGATAAAGCAACCGGGATTAAGGAGAGAAAACAAAGGGGGAAAAGGAAATCTATTACTGAGACCGAAAAGAATGAAGCTCAACCAAAAATAAATGTAGATAGCTCCAACCTAGAAATAGATAAGTCCCCTCCCACTATAACTAATCTAAATATGGAGGAAGCAACAACTGGTGACTTACAAGAAAAGGGGAGTGAAAAGACACCTGAAATAAATAGTAACCACTCAAACCATGATGAGAGCCTGATGACATTTTTTGAGGACCTACCTCCCCTTGATGAATTGTTACGAAATGAAAAAAAAATCATAGCCGAATCCCAAGAGCGTAGAGAAAAAATTATGAAGCAGTTACTAGCTTTGGAGGCAGAAACCCAAAATGATCATGAAACCATAAGTGAAATAGATTTAGAGCAACCAACTGGGAATAAGACAGGTGAAGATAACACCAGAATAGATTCAATTCAAGACATACTTAATATCTTAAAAGCCCATGGTAACATAATTGGCACCATAAAGGCAAATATTGAGATTATCTGTCATTTGATAGGTGAAGGCATTCTGAAAGTGGCCCCACCTAAAGAGGCTAAAACAACGATCAAAAACGCTGAACTGCAAAACCAAACTGACACTACTGCCAAAAGTAAAAGTAAAAATCAATCTGAATCAAATTCAAGGAAAAGTATGATGAAGCGTAGAAGGATAAAAGGAAAAAATTGTACAAAGACCTTAAATACTGATCATCAAAAGAAAGAGTTTATTAAAATGAAAAGATTCATAAACTTCAATTTCAAAACACTGTTTAAGATCTTAGAATCTAAAATTACACAAAAAAAAATAAAAAACCTAAAAAGACAGTAATAAGAATGAAAACTAGGGATCATAAAACAGACATAAAACATAAAACAGACATAACTGAATCCCTGCAAATAAATAGCCTGATGGATTCTAGCTGCACGTTAAGGCAGCATGAAGAGAGTTTATTAATCAAAGAAAAGGAAGTTATAAATAACAACAAAACCGACTTGTCTAAGAAAACTGAATCACAGAAACCTTGTACCAAACTCAATAATTTTCCCCACGCGTTAGTACTAAAAAAAACACAATTGGCTTTTATAAATTATCCAAAACCGTATGGCATAATAACAGGACCTCAAAGGAAAAAACACTTTATACACCAGTTGGAAGCTTCTGGGATAAGCCTCCTAAGGGAAAAGGATATTGTAAGAATAGAGTACCTCTTCTATAATTATAAAACAGCAAGAGCCCTTGTAACATTCAACAATGATCTTATCACTGCAAGGATCTATAAACTAAGAAATATATTTCGGCATCATCAGATGGAGGTTAGAAGAGTCTTTGGTCATCCAACGCCTTACCCCCTACTAGACCCTCAGTTAATCCAAGCAAAAAAAAGACCTGTTAAGAAAACTAACCAATTAAAACAGACACCAGATGTTGGGGACTTGATTTGTCTGGATGATATCCAAGACAATAATGAAAATAAAATAGAGAATTCTCCGCCATGCCTTGAGACAGAGATCCCGGAAGAGGAAGGTTTAATAAATTCATTTAAGAAACTTCCCCTACTTGATAAATTGGTTATCATAGGTAGGCTTAACTCCCTTCAAGCTCAATTAAACAAACTCTGTGAAGCAGAATATATAAATAACAAGCTCCCTAAAGTCCAGTTAAATAAGACCACAACAAGGTATACAAAACAGCCTGAAATAGAAAACAACATCATCAACAGAATCTCACCAGATAATAAATTAAAATCTGAGGACATCCGGGCTTACTTTAGAAAGGATAACGACACTGCAGTAATAACTAATGATGCCCATTTACCATCTGAAATGTGTAAGAGTCAAGGAGAATCCTCCTGACCACATACCAACCCAATTAGACTTATCTCATGGAACATTGCCGGCTGGCAAAATAAGACCCAAGATGAAAATTTTATAACATTTCTGCAGACTTATGAGATCATTCTTCTACAAGAAACGTGGGTTCAAAATGAGGGTGGAATTACTGTGCAGGGATTTTCAACATACACTACTCCAGCTCTAAAAACTGCAAAATTTGGAAGAGCAATTGGAGGCCTTGCAATATTAATCTCAACCACATTGACAGGCACAGTTTGTCAACATCCATCATTATCCTCTCCCAATTTTTTGGTTATATCCATCACTAATATATTTTCTGAAACTGTCTAACTAGTCTGTACCTATATCCCTCCATCAAAATCTAGCACTAACAAAGACCACCTGTGGGAAACCTTTGATGAAGTGCTAGAAGAAATAGATAGCATGACCCCCAATTCATGGGTGATCATAGGAGGTGATTTCAATGCACGTATAGGTATCACTTCTTCAAATAAAATAGCATTTGGACTTACCCTTGATGACACACCCGAAATATACCAAAGAGCATCCAGGGACACAACCCATAATCACGCTGGAAAACATCTTTGTGCACTTATAATGAAACACAATTTACTGATATGTAACGGACATGGAGCAGGAGACCGAGAGGGAAATTTCACATATATTTCTGCTAGAGGCCATTTCAGTACTATTGATTACATACTAACTTCTAATAATACACCAATTGACAGAAACACATTTAGAATAGTAACAAGAGCTGAGAGTGACCATTTTCCGCTTGAACTGATGCTACCACAAACGCCATTGAAGGAAAAACCAAGAGTAATAGATCAAACCCAATATGAGATTCTTGGCAATAGGAGGTTAAAATGGAATGGCCAGCTTCAGGAGAAGATTTGCAAGACTCTTGACTCTCCTAAATTTGCGAAACTCAGGGAAAACATCCTTCAAGAATCAAATGATGTTATAAGTGCATATCAGGATTTAACATCACAAATAAAACCTTTATTGAGTGCATCTTATGTTCCCGAAAACATCAGAATTAAACCTAGGACATGGTTTGATCAGGACTGTTTAGACTCCAAAAAAAACTTAGCCAACAAAATTAGAAAATTGAAGATTAAGGATACCAAAGGAAACACCTCAAATCAAATAGTCCGCTTACGGCAAAACTATAAAAAATTACTTAAAGAAAAGAAACAAAAATACTATGAGGTACAGTGGAGAGAATTGGGAGAGGCAGCTATTCAAAAAGACTCCCAAAAATTTTGGCACTTAATAGCCGCTGGTACTAGAACATCAAACTATACGCTAGAGGCTGCAGTGCAAGGGAAAGAGTGGGAGAATTATTTCACCAACATTTACAACTCCTACCACAGCCTCTCACACTCAATCCATCCTGTAAATCCAATAGACACCCCTGAATGGCCCGAAGTTACTGCAAGCCAAATTAAGGGAATAATAAGTAGGCAATCTAACAACAAAGCTCCCGGTGAGGATATGATACCCACCGAATTATACAAGGCAAAGCTGGATTATTGGTCCCCAGTACTTGCAAAATTGTTTACCCATATAAACCGTTCTGGACACATCCCAGAGGGTTGGAAATTGAGTATTATTGCCCCTATATATAAAAAAGGTGATAAGAAAGACCCAGCTAATTATAGGCCCATTAGCCTTCTGGATATTGCCTCTAAACTGTATGCTAGGTACCTTCTGGAAAAAATAGAAGATTGGGTAAATAATTATAATGTATTGGCAGAAGAACAAGCTGGTTTTCAAAAGGGGAAGTCAACCATTGATTTATGTTTTGTGCTAAACTTCTTAATGTGCAAATATGTTCATAATCTAAAACAAAAACTGTATGTTGCATTTGTTGATTTGAAATCTGCGTTTGACTCGATCTCTAGACCTTTGTTGTGGCAGAAATTGGAGAAAACAAATATCGACCACCGTTTATTATTTCTAATAAAATCTCTGTATACTGACACATCATTACAGGTTAAAATAGACCTAATGGGACATCTTACTCCAAAGATTATTGCATCTGTAGGAGTTAAGCAGGGATGCATCTTAGCATCTTTCCTGTTTAACTTCTTTATTAATGACATTGTAAAAGAACTGGAGGGTTTGCAATATGCCCCTGTCACAATCCTTGATGCCAAAATTTCTTTGTTAATGTATGCAGATGACTTAGTATTAGTATCTAGAACGGAGGTAGGTTTAAGAAGACTCTTCACGAAATTTTCTTCATACTGCAAAAACAACAAATTGACAATCAATTATGATAAAACCAAAGTTATGGTCTTTGGAAAACGACCTAAAAAACATATTTGGCACTTAGATGGAAAAATCATAAGCCAAGTGAAATCATTCAGATATTTAGGTCTAATATATTCAGATACAACTTTTTGGAAGGAACAAACGCTAAATATAAAAGTACAATCTTATAGATCGGCAAAGGCAACATTAAAGTTTGCTTCAACTAGAGGGGGAAATCTAGTAAACCCTGCTATTATAGTATATAAAGCCAAAACAATGGCACAATCCCTTTATGGGGCTGAAATCTGGGGTACTACAAGTAAATCAAACATCGTAAGTATGGAATCCCCCCAGAACTATTTCTTGCGGTCATTGTTGGGCCTCCCCAGAGATACACCAACTGCCATGCTTAGACTGGAAACCAACACGCTGAGTTTAGAAAGCCAAATAGACAAGAGAATTTTATGTTACTGGTTCAAAGTACAGGGGATGGACAATAATAGACTTCCAAAAAAATGTTTGTTAGAACTGAATAATAGCATGCCCAATAAAAACTGGGTACATCAGGCAGTGCAATTGGTTATTAAATATGGAATTTCTTTAGACAAAATTTAAAAACTTCAATTGAAAGCGCAGGTAAAGTCTATTAAGAATGCAATAACTGAAATATCTATACAAAAGGATCTTAATACTGTTTTTTTGTCCTCATGTGCTCCCCTATACTATGAACTTAAGAAATTTTGTAATTATCCATATTATTTTAATAACTTAACATTTGTAAACTTACGAAAGGCTTTCACTGAACTAAGATTAAATATGATAGACACAGCATACAGAGATGGAAGGCACAGAGGTATTCCAACAAAGGAACGTACATGTATATATGGTTGCCAAGAAGTAGAAGATCTTGTCCACTATATGTTATTTTGCCCTCTCTATAAAGAACCAAGAGAAAAGTTCATCACAATTCTAATAGAAACTAGTCCTGGTCAGAACCCACACGACGTGGTTCTTTACCTTCTATTGGACCTGAATAAATATGTAACCTGGAAAGTAGCTCTGTTTGCTCTAGCAGCAAAAAAAAATTAGGAAAAAGTATATTGCAGAGATGGCTATAAACTGCAAAGGTGATGGCTATATTTGATAAACCTTTATTTGATATAATAATGTATAATGTATATCAATTATTTTATTTTACAATGTATTTTATTTTAATTATTTAATTATTTTAAAAATTAAATTCAGGAATTCTCTATTAGATATAAGGTTTATTTTCTATTATAGATATATTTTATCTGTATTGTTATATATACTGTTGTGTGAGCTGTGCAATGACCTTTGGTCAAAAGCAATAAAATTTGATTTGATTTGATTTGAATTTTTTTTAAAAAAAAAAATCCTTTAACAGTTTGGAGAGCTGAACCAAAACTAAGAAAATGAATTTCAAAAGATCATTTTAAATATAAAGTATCACCATTAGGCAGGACAACTTAAAGATATGAATACAGTAAGGATGACAATAGTACATGGGGAAAGGGGGAAAGGATCTAGAGGTCTTAGTAGACCAGAAGCTAAATATGAGCCAATAGTGTGATGTGGCAGTCAAAAGAGCAGATGCAGTTCTAGGCTGAATCACCAGTATACAGTTCAGATTGAAGAACACAATAACACCACTTTATTCTGCTTTGGTCAGATCATACCAAAGCAACACTGGCCACTACAGTTCAAAAAAGTTATTGAGAAGCTAATAATCAAAGCAAGAAAGGTGTTGTCCTAAACCAAAAAAACTGTATAGCAAACAAAAAGGTCTAGGAAGAGAAGTAGGAAAAATTACATGAGAAAAATTAATTAAACCTTAAAATTCTCCAATAACATACACAATGTAGGTATGTTCAATATTTGAACATACAAATATATACAAACATGCAAAATAGCAATAAAACCAAATGCGTTTCAACTAAAAAGTCTTCTTCAGTGGAGTATAAAGCTGTTGTAACAGCTCAATAAATTGCCTTTTTACACAGAGTCACCCAGTATAAGTAAGGATTATATCAGGCAATAAATTCTATATCCTGGAATGCTCCAATAGATTGCAGCCCTCAATCTATTGGAGCATCCGGGATATACTTATACTGGATGACTCCATGTAAAAAGGCAATTTATTGAGCTGTTACAACAGCTTTATACTCCACTGAGGAAGACATGTTTGTATATATTTGTATGTTCAAATATTGAACATACCTACATTGTGTATGTCGTTGAAGAATTTTATGGTTTAATTAAATTTTCTCATGTAATTTTTCCTACTGCTCTTCCTAGACCTTTTTGTTTGCTATATATTGACAAGCTAAAACATGTCTAAAGGAAGGTGACCGAGAGGGTAAAAATTCTGGAAACCAAGTCATATGAGGAACAGCTATTAATCCTGGAGAAGACCGAGTAGTGACTTGATAGTGACCTTTAAATATCTGCATGAATGCTGATTAGAATATGATGTAACCTTGTTTTCTGCTGCACCACAGACTAGGACACAAATAGTGGACTCTGAGAAAAGAATATCCACTTAAATGTTAGGAAGAACTTCCTGATAGTAAGAGCTGATTCCCAGTGGAATGGGCTGCCTCTTTAAACTGAGATTGTATGGGTATCTTTCAGGAGTGCGGTTGTTGCTGCAGAGGGCTGGACTAGATGGCTGTTGTGTACCGTTCTAGTTCTTTGATTCTATGAATCTGAGGCACAATAGGAGTATCCACAAATGCTGTGTGCATCCTCATAGGCTAGGTAAAGCTGTACTTTCTGCACATATGTATAAATAAATACATTTCTGCCTGCCATGCACCCTGTAAAAGCAATGCATTCTAATTCCCTTACAATGATATCAGTTGTCCCATCCCTTTATGAAATACAGTGGGCCTTTGGTATCCACTGTGATTTGGTTCCAGGATCCACCATGGATTCAGAAACCAGTGGGTACCCCATGTAATTTTGTATCCACCATGGATACCAAAATCTGTGGATGCTCAAGTCCTGTTATATACAATGGTGTCGTAAAATGGTATCCCTTATATAAAATGACAAAATAAAGGTTTGATTTTGGGATTTTTTTTCTGCTTTGGAATATTTTCAAGCTGTGGCTGGTTGAATTCATGGATACAGAATCCACGAGAAAAGAGATTCCACTTTTCTCCATGGAATAAGGAGGGCTGATTGTACAAGGTCAGAGCCTGGTAAAAGCGAAACAGCAGCATTAAGGCCTAGCAGTTTTGACATGGGGAAAAAGCTAAATGGAGGAGGCGGTGAGACTACTAAATACTGCTGTCTAAATTGGGAACAGGCCCAATCTTCCTGAGAGACATGAGTTAAACCACTGGTGTGTACTGCTTGCCCTTTATTTTGAAGATATTTCTCTTTGCCTGGTGGCAGTTGTGTGCAATTTTAGATTTCACCAGCTCTGACAGAAACTATTGCCAGCTGTTTCCAAGACTAAATTGTAAGTATATAAGCAGCAGCACATATTCCCTTGCCCTTCTTTCTCTATTTTATAAGCTGTTGCTAGGCAACACAGATTTGTGCTGAGCTTATGCAATATACTCACTGTTTTATTTTTTAAAAAAACTATGAATGTGGTTCACTATTACTAGTACAAAGTGTGCCCTTTGAGCTAACACAAAACTAATAGTTTTCAAAAAGACCCCCAAATTGCATTGGGTATCCACTGGTGTCTGAATTTACTATGGGGATTTTTTAAATTAGCTCAATATGGTAGCGAGAGGCCAGGTAATGGCAGGATCTTTTCACCTATGTATACCAGTAGTAACTGACAAGACACTAAGCCAGAGGATTTTTTAAAATATTTTTTTTAATTGAAAAATAATCAGGGGAATGCACACATACACACACTCAGGCTTCAAGCACTCACACAAGGCTATCATAAGAAGTAGTGGGATAGAGGAATCGAGTTTGGGATGATGGGCTATACCATAACTATCTGAAGAGCAGAGATTCATGAAACAGAAGATGAAGAATGGCTGGATGCACTGGGTGCCTCAGCAAACCACCAGAGTTAACTGAGCACACTTTGGTGGTGTTTTGGGGCGATATGTATGCCCAATACTTCCCCTGAAGGGGTGTTATGACAGGAACACAATGTCTGCTGGAGTTTCCTAGGGTTAATCAATGGATTCTCCAGATGTGTTAATGATCGCTAGTGGTTGAAACATTAAAACTGATGGGCATCAGGCAAACCCCTATTGGTGAGAGTGAGAAGAATAGGTGAGAGGAAGAACCAGTTTTGCAAGGCAAAGAGTGTCAAGCTACCTTGACTGGATTATTGAATGACTCATTTCTATATACATCCAGGAAAATTAGTCCATTTTCCTCCCTAACTCATCAGTTCAAGGGGATCTGCTTAATCCTTACCTGGGCGTGTCTTTTAAGAATTTGAGCAAACTACTTCCTTAGGTTTTCTGAGCAAACCTGGATTCTTTGTACTCGGCAGTCCCTGGTCTGCCACAAACCACATGGAGTGCCAATAATAAGCCAATTTATGAAATATAGCAAATTAGTGAATTATGGAAAGAGTTGGGGTATCAGGGCAAGTAACACACTTACCAGACTTTAAACTGCTACAACCAAGCTATTTCTTATCTTTTCTACATATATATTGACAAGGAGCATCCATAAATCTACCCACCTGTCCTACACTGCCAAGTTTCACTGAACTTTTTTTCTGAAGTTTAGTGACAGATCTTATTGCTCTTCTGGTTTTAATAGTGGGATATGGTTTATCCATCTCACCCTTAGTAAAAGATAATGGCTGTAGCCTTGCAAAAGAGAATTATATATGATGCATAAAATTCTTCCTATTTCAAATTTTAATCTGAAACATAAGTAATTTCCTTTCCCAATCTATCCATGGTAATCAATATCCAATGAAAATTACATTTCCTGGGAATACTGGCACTCAAGTTCCTATTACAGCAGTGCCACTGTTTATGGGGATAGATGGGGCCCCTCCCTTTTGCTTTCCTTTCTCATCCTGACACTGCTAGAAAAGCAGCCACATAAGTTGGTGGGAAGAATAAAGAAAAGGCTTGTAGGATCACTGGGAGGACTGAGCAATTGATATAATAGGAGATGCGGTTGTTCTTGTTAATTCTATTTATACTCTGCCTTTCCCCCAAAACTGGGACTCTCTAGGAAAGGAGTTCTGTGCCCTAGGGGCAGCCACCAAGAGAGCTCGATACCTTTTGACTTAACTGAAACCACAGTACACTGGACAGGACATAGTTTAGTTTCCCAAGCTGGGGGAGAATGTTATTGAATCATAGAGTTGGAAGAGACCACAAGGGCCATCCAGTCCAACCCCCTGCCATGCAAGAATACACAATCAAATCATTCCTGACAGATGGCCATCCAGACTGTTTAAAACCTCCAAAGAAGGAGACTCCACCACACTCCGAGGCAGTGTATTCCACTGCCTAATAGCTCTTACTGTCAGGAAGATCTTCCTAACATTTAGGTGGAATCTCTTTTCCTGTAGTTTGAACCCATTGCTCCATGCCTAGTCTCTAGAGCAGCAGAAAACAAGCTTGCTCCTTCCTCACTATGACATCCCTTCAAATATTTAAACATGGCTATCATGACACTTCTTAACCTTCTCTTATCCAGACTAAACATACCCAGCTCCCTAAGTCACTCCTCATAGGGCATGGCTTCCAGACCTCCCAACATTTTGCTCACCCTTCTCTGGACACATTCGATCTTCTCAATATCCTTCCTGAATTGTGGTGCCCAGAACTGGACACAGTATTCCAGGTGAGGTCTGACCAAAGCAGAATAGAGTGGGACTATTACTTCCCTTATACTCCTATCAATAAAGCCTAGAATTGCATTGGTTCACCCATCCTATATCCATGCATTTCATTTTTACTGCCAAAGTGTAGTATCTTACATTTCTCCCTGTTGAAATTCATTTTGTTAGTTTTGGCCCAGCTTTCTTGAACATGTTGTTGTGTTACCCATCACCAGTTCCAACAATGAGATCTAATATTTGTTTTAATTTCCCAGTAACCCAATACTTCATCCAAAAGTAGACAGAAACGTCTGTTCTGAAGAACACCAACATAAAATGATTTCCTGGGCAATTCATTCCAAGTTCCTTCACTGTTATGCAGAACCAAGGCTGCGAAAATGTTTGAAATTCACAATATACCTAAGAGCAAATTATCTAAAACACATTAACAGGATAGTGTGTGGTGCACATATTTAATAGTTGTTAGCAAAATTTACTGCAAATAGATTTAGAGAAATGTTCTAATAAATATGAATGAGAATACCTCTCCGTGCCTACAGAACATTATACTGCTTCAGTAACGTGGTTCTGTGGCTGGTGGAGAAAAAAACACTTCACCTTCTGTAAGTGGAATGAAGCCCTTTAAATCTTCCACAATTTTGTTAATTAGCTAATCCCAGTAGACTGATTTCAAATTCCAAAGCTCCAAGAAGCAAAGCACAATGTTAACATATAACAGAGTATAATGTCAGTGGACAGGATGGAAAATGAGCATCCATAAGACTATGGAAACCATGTCCCTGGTTACACATAAAGGAATGTACTGTGAATATTTTAAAATGCTGGCCTTTTGCCTTCTTAAGTACATACACTGCATGCCAAAGGAAAGCCGGGGATTCATGTTCTTCACATCCAGGAAATGGGCAGGAAAAGTTTCAGTGGCAATATAAAATTTAATTCATAAAAGCAATTTGCCAACATTCTCTGCACTTTCCCAATAAACCCTCATGTTTGAATGCAACTACAGAGCCAGAATGGAGCCAGGCAAATAGGAAACTATTCAGTTATGATGAGCAAACACACTTCTAGGAGCCCCTAGCTGTGCAAATGAGGTACATTGTAGGAGGATCCAATGCAAAGAAATACCAGGTAGGAGTAGAGTTAATTGACTGGTTCTCTTGCCCACTGCTTTTCGGCTTTAAATCTCCCTTGTCACTTCTTCTTGTTGTTCTTTTAAAAAAAAACTTGCCAGACTGGCTTCTCATTTCCTTATCCTTTTCTTTTAAAAAAAATACTACTTATAGTTATTTATACATAATGTAGAGATAACCCTTTAAGAGAGCAGGAAACAAATTTAGTACTCTTCCCCATGGTGCATTTCTATGCCATCTTTATAAGGCTTTCAGTTCCTGGGGGGAAATGTGTGCTGCCTGGTGTAGTGGTTTGAGCAGTGGAGAAGGAGGGTGATGATGATTCCTTACCCACCACTCCCTATGACTTTGGAGACCAGGGTTTGACTCCCTGCTCAGCCATGGAAACCCACTGGGTTGGAAACAACTAGAAGATATGTAACAACAACTTGATGGAACTTGATGAGTTCAGCTGTTTCTGGAAGGCAAAATCAAACCACTTAAATAATGTGTACAACTATTGCATATTTTTATAATTTCCATGTTGTTAGACAATGCTACACACACGACATAAAGCCTACACAAATAAAATGAAAACATAACTGTGACTTTAACCCACTGAATTGAATGGAATTTCAGCAAAACCTGAATCCTGCAAATTTATATCCATTTATCTGGAAGCAAGTCCAACTGAATTCAGTGGGAGAGATCACAAAATAAATACAATAGGATTGAATTCCAAGGAATTAAGACCTGTCATTCCATCCTTAAACTAATAATTTCAAAGGAAGTTCCATTGATTTGGGATTATATTTTGGAGAATGAGGTTTAAACCTCATTGATTTCAAATAGACTGAAACATGCTTAACATTTTCTAGGTGACATCTAATTAATGTTTAAATTAAGACCACTCTAAGTGGTTTCTGAAGCCACTGAAAGAAATAGATCCTCCACCACATTTTCAGTTTTGTCCTTTCAATAAGAGACACAGGTGGGAGAAAGGTAATTTGTATTGTTGCAACATCTAGGCAACAAGCAGTTCTGGGTAGATGCACTGAACAGCATTGGTTTGATTGGCAATTAACCAGCTAGGTCCAGTACATTGCAAAACAAGCCAGTAGGAATCCATGCATTTCTTCCTAGCTGCAGCAAAATGCAGTAAAATTACTTCACTGATTTTCTTTCCACCTACTTATATCCCCCACCAAAGGATATGGTCACTGAAAATGAAAATCAACTGTTCAGCTCAATCTGACAATACTAATATGCTAAAACAACAAGAGCACATAAATAACAAAAATGTCCCATGTCATATATTGTTTTGTTTTTTCTTCCCCTTCCTCAGATGAAGAGAGCATCCTGCTAAGTGTGTGCTCAGATCTTGAGGAGGAATGTGTGCATTGGCATGGTGGTGGTTTTTGTTGTTGCTGCTGCTGCTGTTGGCATGTGTCTTCAAGTCAATTCCCACTTGACACTGTCCTAGGACTTTCTTGGCAAGATTTATTCATAGGAAGTTTGCCATTGCATTCCTCAAAGGTTTGAGAGTATGACATGCTCAAGGTTTCCATGGCTGAGTGATATTTGAACCTTCATCTCGCAGCCTCCTAATCGAACATTCATAACACTACACCATGCTGCCTCTTGTTGGTATGATGTACTGTTGCTCTAGAAAAACTGTAGGAAATGCTTGCTCTACAAATTTTTATTTACTTACGTATTGATTTGCTTATTTCTTCTCCCAATATGGGAATCAAGGTGGTTCACAGTATGAGTTAAAATACTGTACAGCTAAATCAATGGATAGTAAAAAAAACACTGAAAAAACAATTAAACTTTCTGGCTGGGGAAGGAGCCAAGCTTCAATGGCGTAGGAAGAATTTCCCAGGACGGGTGCTCAAGGTAATGGATTAAATGAATATTTTCCCCTCATAAAAAGGCATGAGGTGAGCTCTTGAGGGAAGATTTATGGTTGTGAATTACTAAGGAATGTTAATAGAAGGGAAAACCGCAGATCAAAGAAGCCTAAAGTAAACAGATAGTTACTTACGGTTTTGTCCGATCTTGATCTTGGAACTGTCTTGAAAATAATTAAAAAGAACACTTGGTTAATAAATCACTAAGGTTGGAGAAAGCAGCGAACAATTGTAGGCAAATGAAAAGGATGATTTAACAGAGGAAGAAATATTTGATCTAACTGGAGAATAAGTGGAAAGCTTTAAAAAAATAAGTGGTGGAGGAAGGAGGGACCATTAACAGAAGGGAAGAAACAAAAGTTTGGAGTGTTTTGATTTTCTTATGTCTAAAAAAAGAAGCAATACAGCCGGAAAAAGCTGGTTGAGACCACAAGTATTAAGCAAGCCATCAGATAGATCGCACAAGAGATTAGAGAGGATACAGAATAACAAGGGTGTACCAGGACAAAAGATGGGAAAAGAAATTAGCTCTCCATTAGGAGCCTCAGCCTTAAATCCCTCATCCCCAAAAGGGAGGGAAAGAAGGGGAGAAAGCACAGAGGATATTAAAACTCATATGGATTCTCTCTTTACAAAAATGATGACAGAATTTAGGTAAGATTAAAAGAGAATGTTTTCAGAGTTTGCAAGTATAAGAGAAGAAATGCAGAAAGAGAGGAAAAGATCTGAAGAAAGATTTGTGGTAATGAGTACAAAAATACAACGAATACAAGGAAATATTCTTAATAAAGTAAAAGAGAACAAAGAAATACTTAAAACCCAAACACTTCAAGGTAGTCAGATCCAAGCTAATATGAAGAAAATCACAGATATGGAAAAAAAACTGATATACATGCAAGATTATCAACACAGAAATAACTTCAGAATAAGGTTCCTGCCAGAATCTGTGGGGAAAGATCAAGGATCTAACCTGAAATCTGAAGTGTTGAAATGTTTACAGCAAGTGACCCCAGCTGTGAAATGGAGGGAAGAGGACATCGAGCGGATCCATAGAGAACTAACAGGAAGGAGAAGTATTTTGCCAAGAGATGTTATTGTCAGAGTTATTAATGACAATAACAAGGAGGAATTGATGAGAACAGTCAAGAAATATCCAGAGAGACTGAAGAATGGAGATGTAAGGGTGGAATTATATAATGACTACTGTCCATAAACAATAATCTGGAGAAAATCAATGAAGCCTTGTATTGCCACTCTTTTGAAAGCTGGTATAAAATATGCTTGGGGATATCCAGTGTTTTTGAAATTTGAATGGGCAAGAACAAAATATTGTTGTAGCAGGAGATTTTAATATGCAAATGGAAAGAATAAAAGATAAATCAAATTACTAATTAAGGGATAAATATGATAATATTACAAATTTAAATAAAATAATAAAAAGAAAGGGGTTGAAAGATGTGTGGAGATTGGTAAAGGGAGATGAAAGGAAATATACATACTTTTCAATGGTACATAAGTGTTATTCAAGAATTGATTATATTTTTGAATCAAAAAATTTGATTGATAAAATTATAAATTCAGAGATAGAAAATATAAAAGTAACAGACCATGCCTTGGTCAATGTGGAGATTATAATGAAGAGAGATTATGAACAGGTGAAAAGGTGGAGGTTGAATACAAAGATTTTAAATTACAGAGAAATAGTAGAAAAAATTGAGCATGAATAGCAAGAATTATGGGAATTAAATGATAAAGTAGTATCAAAAGGAATTTTGTGGGATACTATGAAAGCTGTGACAAGGGGGATATGCATAAAAGAAATTTTTAACTTTAAAAAAGGCAAGAAGAAAGAAAAGGGAAATTAGAAAGGGAAATAGAATTATTGGAAAATAAATATATATTAAACAAGGAAAAATAAACTTATATTGAGTTACGAGCAAAGAGTGAGGAATTGGATAAAATGGAAGTAGATGAAGTACAGGAAAATTTAATTTATTTAAGAAAGGAGTATTTTGAATTTAGCAATAAAAATTCAAAAATGTTGGCTAGATCCACACAGAAGAAGAAAATAGAAAATATGATAAATGGGATTAGAGGTAAAACAGGTAAAATGTGTAGAACAATGAAGGAAAAATTAACAATTTTTGAGGAGTATTATAAAGACCTGTATCAGTCAGGGAATAAATCAGTGGAACAAATAGGAAAATATGTAGGGGGAAATTGGAAGATTAAAATAGAAGAGGTAGATAGAGATTTATTAGAAAAACCAATTACGAAAATGGAAGTAGAGGAAGCAATAAACAATTTTTAAAAGTGGGTATGCTCCAGGAATGGATGGGTTAGGACCAGATTATAATAAAGTATTTAAAAAGAAGTTGATACCTAAATTGTTAGAATTATATAAAAATATAATAATGGGAGACAATGTCCCTCTATCATGGCAGCAATCATTGATAATATTGATACCAAAGCCAGATAAGGATTTGTTGGATCCTGTATCATACAGACCAGTATCATTGATAAATCAAGATGCAAAGTTATTATCAGTAATAATGGCAAAGAGAATGAATATTTGTACGTATAAATATATATTAAAGGACCAATGTGGACTTGTGAAAGGAAGACAAATGTCAAATTTAATAGGAAGTGTGTTAAACAAAATACATATAATTGGCAAAACAAAAGTAAAAGCAGGGATATAAGCATTAGATATATTTAAAGCATTTGACTGTGTGGAATGGCCAACATTAAAAATAATATTGAAAGAATTTGGAATGGGGAAGAGGTTTAGAGGATTAATAGATCAATTGTATTCCCATTAAACAGCTATAGTGATGGTTAATGATGGAATAACAAAAGAGATAAAAATAACGAGAGGAACAAGACAAGGTTGCCCACATTCTCCAATATTGTTTGCAATGGTAATACAAATTCTAGCAACTGTGATAAGAAAGGATAATAGTATAGAAGGAATTGGAGTAGAAACAAAACATAAGATAAGCTTGCTTGCTGACGATACATTGCTAACAATTAAGGAACTGATTGACGGAAGAGAAAAAATTAACATTTAAAAGTATTTGGGGAGATGACAGGCTTACAGGTTAATTGGAACAAATCAGATATGATGTTGTTTAACTATACTAAGGAAGAAGAAAATATATTTGTAAAAAAATTAGAAGTAAGATTAAAAAGTAATATTAAGTATTTAGGAATAAACATTACAAAAGTTTAAAAGAACTAGAAGAGAAAAATATTATGGTACTAAGGAAAGAAATGGAAAAGAAGTTGGAAGAATATAAAAATATTAAACTATCATGGTTTGGAAGAGTAGCTTTAGTTAAAATGAAAATCTTACCTAAATTAATTTTTTTGTTTAGAATGTTACCAATAAAAACATCAGAAGTAGAACTGAAAAAATGGCAAAATATGTTGAATAAATATTGTAATGGAGGGAAAAGGACAAGATTAAATAAATTATTTTGGTATCTATCACAGAAGGAGGGAGGACTTGATCTTCCCAAAATAAAAGGATATTATGAAGCTAATTAATTAAGATATGTTATAGAAGAAATTGTAGGACAGGGGGATTTAGAATGGTTAGAGAGAGAAACAGGGAGAATAGAAAAGAGAATATGGAACATATTTTTTGATAATTTTACAAAAAAGGAAATTAAAGGAATTGAGAACCCATTTCTGCAAAATATATGGGAAATATGGTATAAATGTAAGAGAGAATTTTTGCCTATTGATTCAGTATTAACACCGGTTATAATGGGGGGGGGGAAATCCCAAATAATTTGAAGGAAAAAATGGGAAAGGAATTAAAGAAAAGACGACTCAACAAAATAGAGGGATGGATAGGATGGATGAATGAGAAAGGGAGTATAAGAGAGAAATTATGTGGAATGAAAATTTCATGGTTTAATTGTATACAGTTAGAACAATAGATTAAAAATTGGAAAAATAATCATAAAGAAACAAGGGAATTTACAAAATTTGAAAATTTGATGAAAAAAGGTGAAAAGAGGGATGATAATGAAAGTATGAAAGGTATTACAAGTTAATTTTATAAAATATTGAAAAAAAATAAGGATAAAAAAGACAAAGGTGAATATCTAAGGAGAATAGGGGAGGAAGTTTTGAAACAAAAAATTGGAGATCATGAATGGGATAAGATATGGAAACAAAGACATTTTAAAAATATGTCGATACGGATAAAAGAAAATTATTATAAAATAATATGGAGATGGTATTTGACACCACAAGATTGCATAATATAGATAAGAATAACTCTAAATATTGTTGGAGAGGTTGTCAAGAAATAGGTACATATATGCATATGTGGTGGAATTGTAAGTTTGTACAGCAGTTTTGGGAAATGGTTTTCATAGAAATAGAGAATATTCTGAATAGAAATATAGAAAGGAAACCGAGCATAGCATTAATGTCAATTTATAATGGAGAGAATGGGAATAAAGCAGAAAAGGATTTAATAACAAATTTATTAACGGCAGCAAGATTAATTATAGCAAGACATTGGAAAATGCAAATAAATGTACAAGTGGAGGAGTGGTATAAAGAAGTTTGGAAAATGGCAATAAATGATAAGTTAACATGTAGAATTAAAGTAAGAAGAGGAAGTTGGAAAGAAAGTGATTTTGATAAAATTTGGAAAGTATTTGTTAAAAAAGTATTACAGACAAAAGATGGGAGGTTACCTCCATGAGAAGAAATGAGATTCTGGAAAGATTAGATAAGGGATAATGGCTCCGGTGAAGGGGAGCACTGAGGGGGGCGGGTTAGGGGAATTAATATTTTTGAATAGAATTATAGTAAAGAATCTATGTTAACCTTTGAAATTAGTTAATAGAAAAATTGTGATGTTCATAGTAATTTTATGTGTTATACTAAGTATTGATTGGATAATACGATGTATTATTATAAAATTAATAAAAATATATTTTTTAAAAAATAAACTTTCTGGCTATGCTTGGCCTACTTTTCTTATTTCATTATTTCCATGAATTTGCTACTTCCTTTTGAAATAAACAATACACATTCTCACAGAGGTCTGGTCTCTTTACCTAGTCTGCTTCAATATTCTCAGGATAGATTCATCAAAAACAAAATAAGAAATACTATATCTTTAAAAAAATACTTTCAGCTTTATCTCTTTATAGTTTTTTTGAGCCACAATCTTAAGTTGTTGTTGTTTTTTTTGCTTTTAAATTAAAGTCTTACAAATAGTCTTTATTTTCTCTTTTCTTGTTTACAAAACGGCGGCAACCCACTGAGGCTTTACTCTCACCACGAACTGGAAGATCTCTCTTCAATTGTAATTTAGGTCATTAAGGGCTCGTTTACATAGACCAGTATATGATGGCTTCCTGCTGGTGTATTCTGCAAGTGGATCAAGCCTGTTCCTCCACATTACCAACATAAAATGCGAGGAAGTCCAGACTACCAGGCCAGTTTACCACTGCAGATGTTGCTCCCTGCGTCCCACTCTCCAGATGAAGGAAGCCAACCCACAGCACATGAGCATGGTCCCCTGCATGTGTCCAGCCTGGTCACATGCTGCTGACCTGCTTCCTGGCTGCAGAAGAGCAAGGTAGATGATAGCTGCAGTGATGGGCTGGCATGGTGGTCTGGGCTCCTGCATCACATATTGGCTGAAATGTTTTTTCACAGGTATTTTAAAAATATGGTTTAACAGTCTTTGCCTCATCTTTGCCCCGGTGGGTCATGAGGACTGCCTGGGGGAAAACAGGGCAAATGCCTCATATTGTTTGGACTGCAGGGCTCAAAGATGGGGCCAAGATGGGGTAAATAGCTTAAGAAAGCTATGTGCTTAAGAAAGTGAGGCTTTTCACAGGCCCAGTGTCTATTAAAAGCTCTCTTAAGCAATTCGAGCCCGATGTCAATCCCAAAGACCCTCCATTGCTCAATTTACTCTCAGGACTGCTAAGGTTTCAGTGCTCTCCTCATGAAGAGCAGTGTTTCAGAGCATGAGTGGGTAATCTCATGCTCTCTCCTTGTCCGGAGAGAGTTTTTGTCTGTTGGAACTTGCCTACTAGCCAGCTATTTTGCTGCCTAATCTTCCCCTGCCACAAAGCTTGAGCAGGGATGTCAGTCTGCCATTGGCCCTCACCAGGAAGTCCCACTTTTTGGAACTATGGAAACTGCATTAAGATTAAATTGTTAACTTAACAGAAAGGCAACCTAGAAGGGGGAGATAGATAGCCTTACAATTATTGTATCTCTATTTTGGATTTACTGAACATGTCAACTGTTTAAAAAAACCTATGGAAGATGCAGAAAAGACCTTTGACTATTTGAACTGGACTTTCTTATATAGCAGTCTGGAAGATATGAACTCTGGCGATAATTTTATTAAATGGGTTAAATTGATATATACCTCACAGAAAACACAAGTAATTGCTAATGAAGAATTGGCAAAGCCTTGGAGATTCAAAAGCAAACAAGACAAAGATGTCTCTTGTCCCCACTTTTGTTTATTTTGGTTCTTGAAGTGCTGAATAGAGATGTAAGGTAAGATGAAAGAATCTTGGGAATAAAGATTTAAAAAGAAATGTGTAAGTTAAGGGCATTCACTGATGTTTTGGAAGATCTTTTGGAAAACATAGAAGTGTTGATGGAAAAGTTTAAAGCTTACCATGAGTTGGCAGACTTCAAGATTAATAATCAAAAGACCAAGATCTTAACAAAATATGAATATGGACCATCAAGTTGAACTGATGGATAAAATTGTTTCAAAATTGAGAAGAAAGTTAGATATTTAGGTATCACTATGACAAATATGAATTGTATGTTGTTTCAAAATAAGTACATTGAAATGGAACAAAATTAAGAAGGATATTAGGTATACCCAGCATAACATACACCATTATCTACATATATAAAATGCTTCGGTATGCTTCCGTTCCCACTCTGCTGATTGGCCACTTAGGAAATATGTCAAGAGTATGATCATTTGATGCATTAACCTTTCAAATCAACTATAACAGCTAGTTTCATGCCGAGAGCCCCTCCGTCGCCACCATGCAACTGCATGTACACAGAGACACACACACACACCATGCATGCCAGGGAGTGAGAGACCCTCCATTGTCATGGAACTGCATGTACATACCCATGCCCCATGCCACACACCACACACCACTACACCACACACATACGCCCACACACCACACACATATGCCAGGATGTGAGGCCCCTCCACCACCATGTTTAGAAAGGACTTCAAGTTTTACACATGTTTCTCACCCAAGGCCAAGGAGCAACTACAGACAGTACAGAAGGCCCAAGGCAAAGGAGCAGCTACAAACAGCACAGAAGGCAGAAGGCCCAAGGCCCAGCTACATACAGCAAAGAAGGCCCAAGGTCCAGCCACAGAGAGCACAGAAGGCCCAGGACACAGCTACAGACAGCACAGCAGGCCCAAGGCCCAGCTACAGACAGCACAGAAGCCCTGAGGCCCAGCTACAGACAGCACAGCAGGCTCGAGACCCATGGCCCAGCAACAGATAGCACAGAAAGCCTGAGGTCGAAGGCCCAGCTACAGACAGCATAGAGGACCTGAGGCCTGAGGCTCGGCTACAGAGAGCACAGAAAGATTGAGGCCCAAGGCCCAGCTACACACAATATAGTAGGCCTGAGGCCCAAAGCCCAGCTACAAACAGCACAGCAGGCCCAAGGCCCAGCTATAGATAGCACAGAAGACCTGAAGCCTGAGGCCCAGCTACAGAGAACACAGAAGGCCTGAGACCTGAGGCCCAGCTACAGACAGCACAGAAGGCCAGAGGCCCAGCTACAGACAGCACAGAAGGCTCCAGGCCTAACTACAGATAGTATAGAAGGCCTAAGGCCCAGCTACAGACAGCACAGAAGGCACGAGGCCCAAGACCCAGCTACAGATAGCACAGAAGATCCGAGGCTTGAAGCTCAGCTACAGACAGCACAGAAGGCTTGAGGCCCAGCTACAGACAGCACAGCAGGCTCCAGGCCCAGCTACAGATAATACAGAAGATCCAAGGCTTGAAGTTCAGCTACAGACAGCACAGAAAACCCAAGGCCCAGCTTCAGATAGCACTGAAGGCCCAAGACCCAGCTACAGACAGCACAGCAGGCTCCAGACCCAGCTACAGATAGCACAGAAGACCTGAGGCCCAAGCCCCAGCTGCAGACAACACAGAAAGCCTGAGGGCCAAGGCCCTGTTACAGACAGCACAGCAGGCTCCAGACCCAGCTATAGATAGTACATAAAGCCTGAGGCCCAAGGCCCAGCTACAGACAGCATAGAAGTCCTGAGGACCAGCTACAGACAGCACAGAAAGCCCAAGGCCTGAGGCACTGCTACAAACAGCACAGAAGGCCCGAGCCCAAGACCCAGCTACAGATAGCACAGAAGGCCTGAGTTCCAGCTATAGCCAGCCCAGAAGGTCCCAACCCAAAAGCAAGGAACATCTACAGACAACACAGAAGACCATGTTGTGGTGGCCAAGACTGAGGGCTGAATGCTGCTCTTAAATAGCAGTTCCCCCTGCCTGCTTCAGGTGTGCTGCATGATTGCAGCTAGCTGGGCCTGATAGCTTGGCCCTGGTTCTTTCAAGACTCCCACAGCCAGGGCCTGAGTCTGCAAAGAGGCTGTGCCTGCTGCTGCAGCCAGGGGCCTAGTCCTGCAAGGAGAGGCAGATCCTGGCGCCTAATGAGCCAATCAGCACACTGAAAATGGTGACATACCCAAGACAATTATATATAAAGAGATTTGTATAAATAAAACTGAAGCAAATCACATCAGCACCAATGAAAGCATTTCTGTGGCTTTGATTTTTATTTCCACATAAGCTACTCCATATAAAACTGCAGCAAAACAAATTCATGAAACAGAACAGTTCCAGAAAGTAAATTCATGGTATGTAATACCAAGGACGGTTAAGAGGTTGGACTGGATGGCCCTTGTGGTTTCTTCCAACTCTATAATTCTATGATTCTATAATATTTCTAATAAGCACTTTAAAAGCTGCCCTGACCTTTAAGAAAGAAAAGAGCTTCTGCATCTTCTGTATGCTGCATATTCTCCGCCACCCTGCACATCAACCCAATAATATATTTTGCTCATAAAGCTGTGAATGTCAGGCATCCTCAGCAAACCTGAGAAATTGTTTTTCAGCCATAGCTGTACTGACACTTGTAGTGGTTATGCAAACATAACAAGCACTGGCAATGTCCATTTTACACTCCAGAACAGTCTTTTTCCTGCTCTCCCGGAAGGAAGAGTGGCTACAAGATACACTTTCACACTCTGGTTTACTGATTGCAAATTTGCTCCTTGGGTGAAAGAGAAATACAGTTGTCCCTTCATATTCACTGGGGTTTGGTTCCAGGATCCCCGTGGATACCAAAATCCATGAGTACTCAAGTCCCATTATATGTAATGGCACAGCAAAATGGTGTCCCTTATATAAGATGGCAAAATCAAGGTTTGCTTTTTGGATTATTATTTTTTAAAGAATATTTTCAAGCCATAAATACTTAAATCTGTGGATACCAAATCCGTGGATATGAAGGGAAAACTGTATATTCATATTATTTATCACATTTATACCTTGCTTAACTTTATTTTTATTGTGATTATTAAACTCTGTTTCACACCACACAGTGATAGCAGTTTGATCCCACTCTAACTGTGATGGTTATATCATATGAAATTCTGGGATTTCTAGTTTTGTGTGGCACTAGAGCTCCCTGGCTGAGAATCCTAAATACTTCATAAATATACAAACCCCAAGATTTTACCAGATGGAGCCATGGCAATTGAAAGTGGTATCAAAGTGTAATAATTTTGTAGTGAGAAAATACCTATGTTTACTTCTCTTTTGTGAGCCTTACTAGGGCTTGTCTGCACTGGCCAAATACCCCAGCTTGCCCCCCATTCCAGAGCCCTGCAGTCCAAACAACACAGGGCATTTACCCTGATCTACCTTGGGCAGTCCAAACAACCCCCAGGGCAGATAATGGGCTGGAATGGGGGCAAGCCAGCACAGGGCCCATTAGCAGTTTAAGAAAATTCTCACTTTACTCCATTTCTGTCGGATTGGGCCCCACATGTCTGCAGGAGCCCATACCAGAATGCCACTCCTTGCTGCTGCCAGCATCTCTTCAGCCCTCCCAGAAACTGGGGAGGGGGCCTGCAGCATGCAACAGAGGCTGGTACCATGGAGGGGGCCTGCAGTCACATGTTGTGGGACCCATGCTTGGCTTTTGTGTTAGTGAGAAAATGGTGGCTATGACTGCAACAACTTCACCGATGTGCTGGTGTCCTGTGTGGAATCTGGCCTCTCTTCTGCAGGTGACAGGGCATGGAGGGAGGGAATTGCTAGCTTTGGAGGCAGGAGGCAGGATACGCTGGTGGGGAGCAGGCGAATCCTGCCTAGTGTAGATGAGCCCTAGATCTGCTGCTACTTGTAATTGGGGATTTTTAAAAACCCTATGTGACAATCTGGCATACAGGTTGTCAAAACTTTCAAGAGAAACTTTTGAAGAGACACCTTACATGGTCACAGTCCTTCCCCATTCCCTCATACTATTAGTTTTACAGTAGTACTCTTTGCACAGCACAAGAAAAATGGCTTAAGCCCCATTATATATTTAAGCCTCATTTATATTTGAAAATCATGGGAACACACGTGCAGTCCAGCACCCACCCACCCAACACACACATATTTCCCCATCTTAATAAGGAAGGTCTAAGAGAAGTTGTAGCTCTGATTACCTGAATGTGATTCCAGCACTCTGCAGTTGGGAACCTGTGCAATCACCTCGCTTGTGCTGGCAGAATACAACACAGCACCTGCAGATAAGCAAAAAAAAATCTGGCAACTGGAGTCCAGATTATGTCCACGAAAGAATGATAATTGTGTTAAATTCTAAACCTGGTAAGGGTGGAATTGAAATTAATCTGGATCCTATGCTTTTGCAGGGGTTGGTTGTACACCTGATGACATCACAATGTTTATGTCCCCAACAGAAGTGATATAAACTTAAAGATTCCCATGGACCTCAATTGAGAAGCCCAAACAACTCTTCATTCCTCTTTCACCACCACCATACAGAAAATGGAATACAAGAGCTAGATCCAAGCTCCAAGATGCTGTTGGGGATGTAACTAGAGCCAGTCCTGCCATCACTTTCGATGATAGGATTTTCATTCTTCATCAGTAAGGATACAAAAAATCTATGATGCGAGCTGCAGATGCCACCAGCAGCACTACTTCCTCCTGCTTCTGCTCCTTTTCCACTACTTCTGCTACTACCTCCTCCTCCTTAGTGATGTAAATTTTTGTCTAATTTGTCTCATCCCTGAAGAAGTGGCAGGTAAATTTATTACTTTCTTCCCTCTGTGTGAAGAGGGAGTTTTGAAGTGTTTTGACTCTATAAGTTAAAGTGACACATAGGTCACAGATTCTCACAGAGTGTGGACACATGGTCAGATTTCTTTTATGAGCTATTTGTGTAGAGTGTTGTGTTAGAGAGAGTCAGATGAGGGATGCGGTGGCATAATCTGATAATATATATTTTGGTAGCACAGGGAGTGCCAGGGATTCTGAGAGGCTTCCTCCCTCACTAACCAGATAGGAAAATCAAAAGTGGTTTACTTGTGAGTAAACCAGCTGTTTGGCTTGCAGTACACACTGCTGGTCTACTCACAATAAATCACATTAAGTGCAATGGGCTAAGTAGGATTCCAGGAGTGCTATAATTCAAAGGGAATTTCAAGAAAAGCTCCTCTTAACTGGTAAGGTTGCCCACTTTTCCTGCTTTATACAAGGTGTGTTTGTTTCTTTTGGTTACCTCAAGAAGCAATTTAGTGTCACAGAACACAAGATATTCTGTTCAAAAGCTAGGAGTTGTATTCCACAATGAAGGAAATAAGCCTTTACAGAAATATTTTAGCAAAGGTTTTTCAAAGCCAGCATGCTGGCCATAATGTACTCCAAAATAATTCTTTTTCTGGTCCCCCAAGAAAAGGGGGGATTGAGTTGCTTAGAAATTTATCCTCTAAATGAGTTACAGTCCCCTCTTCTCATGTTTTAAAAATCAGAAGTGGTGGGTTGGTTTTGATTACCCCTTGTGTTCCTTCTGGACTTGTGTGATTCTACCATTCTCTGGAATAGTTTTGCTCTCCACAGGGCTTAGTGAGAGGCAGGACAGTGGCTGGGAATGATGGGTATTGTTGACAAATCTTGTGGTAGGTTCTCCCATTTACCAGAGAAAGATTGTTTTTCACATACGCCATTAAAAGAACTCCCTGAAAAATGTCCATTAGACCTCACGACAATCCCTGTAAGGTAGGCCAGTGGATTTAAATTCCTCCTCCCTCTTCTCAGCATTCCACACTTTTCCCAGAATTTCTGAGGGTGACTCGCTCTGTTGTCCTGTTACCACCACCACCACTTGACTGCCTGGGTCCTGTCGCAGCGGAGGCAGCATTATCCCGCTGCCATCAGTTGACTACCCAGGTCCCGTCGTAGGCAGCCCATCACCACTGCCAGTTGACTTCCTGGATCCCAATCTTGGCCACAGACTGAGTGACAGGAGTGCATTGTGAGGTGGAGAGGGAATTTGCATGTGGGTGGTGATTGGTTGGGTGTGGGTTGGGTGTGTTTCCTGAGCAGCCAATCAGCACACTGGGAAAGGCAACATACCCAAGAGAATTATATAGAGAGATTGAAGGACAGCAATGTTTCTTATCTGTGACTCTGGACTTTATCAGACGTAAGAAAACATGGCAAAAAAAGTGTCCAAAATCACACCATAAGCATGGGACAATAGCCCAAAGGGCAAAATTGTCAGATGCCCACGTCTTCACCCGTCCCCAGGGGCTAAGCCATCAATAAAAAGTGACATCTTATTCACACCTGTGCTATGTCCCCAGAACAGCTGAACAACAATGTCATCTGATAATTTCGCCCTTTTGTGTTATTGTTGCATCCTTATGACACATTTTTTCATGCATCTGATAAAGTCCTATGACTCTGGAGACCAGAGCTAGAATCCCCACTCAGCCATGAAAACTCACTGGGTGACCTTGGGCAAGTCACATTCTCTCACCCCCAGAGGAAGGCAAAAGCAAGCTCCCTCTGAACAAATCTTGCCAAGCAAACCTTGTGATAGGTTCTCCTTAGGGTCATCATAAATCAGAAATGTCATGAAGGCACACAACAACAACAACAACAACAACAACAACATACCATTAAGTACAAATTGCTGCATTGTTTGGCAGGGGTTAGAGAGATGGAAGGATTGCTGGCACTTTGTCCTCGGTGTAGAATATAGAGGGAACAGCAGCACTGGCCTACCTTTCAGGACGACTTGAAGGCACACAACAACAACAAATCTTAATATTAATGTTGGTTGGATTTCAACACATAAAGGAGCAGCAGAAATGGAAAACTGATCCTAGCTTGACTTCATTGTATTCTGCTCACAAATTATACCAAGGTACTATCCCCTCCCCTGTGTGAAATTTTCTGTTTTAGGCTTGACACGTTTGAATCCAGTAATTTTCAAAAATAAATAAATACATAAATAAACATGAAGGTGGATCAAAGGTTTCTCCTCTCTATGGCAATTTTCTTAGTGAGGCAGTAGGATCATGTTGATGTTTATATACAAGCAGCACAGAGCATTCCCTCTGGTGTTAAATGCTCAACTAAGACCCTCCTTCAATGGCAATTTACATAAAGTATATAGGCAATTAAACCCCTGTGCATTGATTTTTTTGAAGTGCCCACCTCAACAATACATTTTCAAATCATGTATCTGGAAATTCTCACACCTGGTTAAAATGTGCCAAATATCAGCACATGCAAACACTTTTGTTGGAGCTATCAAACATTCCAATTCTCACTTGTTTAATAAGCAACACTGAACTTTCATCACATCCCTGCTCCTCCTCCTTCATCTTCTTGTTTCCTCCTCCTCCTCCTTCTACTTTAGTTCCATAAATGGGACTTAAGATGGCTGACAATTAAATAGTATGAATTTAAATCATTCATTCATTAAATTAAAAAAACAAACAAAGCATAGAACTAGATTTTTTTTTAAAAAAAAAACACCATGAATTTTATAAAGAAAATCCAGCATCCACCAGTTAAAAGTTTAGTCAGGCTTATATGGGAAACATTTATATGGGACAGCAAGTGGTCAGTTGATAAAGACTCCCCTGACTACTCTGCAGCCTGTTTCCTGAATGAGCATTCTGATCTTGCATGTATCACCAAGACCTGGTTGGAGGAAGATGGGAGGGTAAATCTGCCTGCCTGCATTTTCTGTGTGGTGGGTGGGTGGGGGCTTACAGTGGTCTGTCATGATTGGCTCCTTCTCCTTGAGTCAATCAGCTTTACGCATGTATGTGAGAAAACTCAATTAAATTCAGGCAACATGCAACTTGAAGCACATAAAACACATGTGAAACTGGGTACCTATGGAAGATTAGGGAAGTCTCTCTTCCTGATCCAGCCAAGGTGATCTCAGTCATGTTGTTAGTATCCTTAGTTTTGTTGTGCTGGGTGAGTTCCATATCCATGCTGAGCTATCCTTTCAGGAGTGTCTCAAGACTTCCTGTGCCAATTAGTATCTGTCCCTAGTCAGCATACACAGCACACCCTGAACATATTTTTTCAATGTTGAGTGTAATAATAGTGATCTCTGTGTGAAGGAACTCCAGTTCTGTTGTCATGAATAGATTACCAACTGGCTAAGTTTAACTTACTGGGACTCAGAGTTTCTGCATGGGTAAGAAACGTGTCTGCCTCAAGATGCTGATGGGACCAATGGGTTTTCTGCAGGCTCTTCAGGCACCTGTTATCTTCACTGGCAATTCTGTTCAAGCCATAGTTGACCTCTTGAGAGGGAAAATATCCTGGGCAGTAGACATTACTGAAACTGAGCATTCCCTCCCACAGAATAGAGCCAAACCAACATTGTTTTTTATGCAGTTGGTGGTGATGAAATGAAGTACACTGCAGGAAAATACGGAACAAGGCTGATCACACATGGACATGAACCTAATTTGAAGGCCTTCTCGGAGGAGGAGGAGGAGGAGGAAAAACAAGCATTCTCCACAGTGTCTTCCAATTTTATTTGGGTGGTCAAAGGCCTATTATGCCCTGAGCCACAAGAAAAGAAGTAGACTATTCAATAGCCTTATATGGCTATTAGGCAGAACATTTTGCAGATAAAATCAGTTCTGATTTGGATTCTATAATTGTTAGAAAGCCATTGCATCTAATTTTGACTTTATCCAGTAAAAAAGTATACTTTTAAGTTTGTAGAGCCTGAAGATGTGACAAGAATCCTTGAAGAGACGAGATACAGCTTGTGTGTGCTTGCCCTTTCCATAAACATGGCTAGAGGGAAGGGGTTAGGTTGGTGAGGGGAGTGGTGAATGTCTCTTTCGTAAAATCATAGAATCATAGAATCATAGAAATTGGAAGGGGGGTCAAACCCCCTGCCATGCAGGGATACACAACTAAAGCACTCCTGAAAGATGCCCATCCAACTTTTCTTTAAGGTCTCCAGAGATCACCTTTTGAGGCAGTCCATGTCGCTACCAAACAGCAATTAAAGTTAAAAAAAGTTCCTCCAAATGTTTAGGTAGAATCTCTTTTTTTTTTTTGTAATATAAATCCATTGATTGTTTGCTCCATCTTCTTCATGGTATCCCTTCAGATATTTAAAGACAGCTATCATGTCATCTATTTTCTCTTCTCCAAGCTAAACATACCCAACTCCCTAAGTCATTCTTCACATGTCTTGGTTTCCAGACATTTGATCATCTTCATCACCCTTCTCTGGATACATCCCAATCTGTCAATAACTTTCTTGAACACTGATGCCTTCTATCCTTTTCACATGGACTGCTTTCAAACCAGGTATTACCCAACCTATATGTGTGAATTTTATTTTTCCTGCCTAGATTTAGTACCTTACATTAATCCCTGTTGACATTCATTTGTTAGTTGATCCAGCTCTCCAATCCATCAAGTTCATTTTCTGATCCTGTCTTCTGGAATTACCCCCCAAAACACACACACACACACACACACACACACACCAATTTGGTATCATCTGCAAATTTGATAAGTATGCCTTTTGTTCCATCATCTAAGATTCACAGGCTAGGCATATTCCCGATTCAGCCCTCAGGCTGATGCAATCCATTCTGATCTGGACCCTAATAAAATAATTATACTTGTTCTCCTGATTTCAATGGGTCTCCTCCAAACATTAGTACATCTAGACCCCATTTACCCCAAGTGCATGTCCCACTTACCCAAGAGATTGTGGAAGTTTCAAGGGCAATGCTTACCTGGAGTTGGTTTGGTTTTAGAGGAAGATTACTGGAGACTTAAGGTTTTTTTTCAATACAGAAGTTGAATATAGATTGAAGCACATCATATCACTCTAGCAAAACAAGTTGACTGCTCCCACATCAGATCTTAAGAGAGAAACATCCTTGATAATCCTAAAAACACACACACACACACAAAAACTCAATGCTCTCTGGTTTTTTCTCCAATTATTCCCCACTCAAAACTATGGACGTTATCAGACACAGCAAATTACAATTACAATGTCACTGTAGTGTGAATGGGTCCTACTATTGCATGACATTGTTGTCCTCATGTGGTCAATCTGTGCTCCAGCCATGAATGAGGTGTCACTTTTCATGGATGGGACAAGCCATCAATAGCTCTTAATATCTCTTTTTTTCCATAGTATCGAAGAGCGTGTGGAACCACGTCACACTGTAACCACAAGATTGCAGTGTGAATGTGTGTTCCCCTTTCCCCCCTCTCCATTCCCAGTGAGAAAATGTCTGGGTGAGAACGTGAAAACTATCCACAGGACACTCTTTTTATGAACAGTCACATTTTGCTTGCATGTTTTTTTGTTTGTTTAAGTGAGTGAGTGTGTGTGTGGGGGGGTTCATTTACTTTGTAAATTCAGGGGGAGCTTGGAGTTTTTAAGAGTGCTTGAGTCTTCTTACAGGAATTGCTGAAATCTCACTCATGATAAATCACGGCAGTAAAATCCCATTTTTAAAGTGCTAGTGGTGGTTGAATGATAATTCCATGGCAATTGTATCACGCAATTACAGCGACATATGATAATAAGTGTAATTTTTTTATTTATTTAGGTATTTATACCCTGCTCTTCAGCCACAAAGGCTCTCAGAGCAGCTTTCAAACTGTTAAGCAATAGCACTTTACACATTTACACCACTTTATAGTGTGTTAGGCACTAAGCGGTTTCCAATGTGTGTTAGCTAATTGCCCCCACAAGCCGGGTACTCATTTTACTGACCTACGAAAGGATGGAAACCTTGGAGCCATTGGGGTTGAACTTGCAATGCTGTGGCTGAAGTACTAGCATTTGACCACTGCGCCACCAGGGCTCCCTCTGATGCCACTAATGATGCCACTATGTTTCTGCTTTCCTTAATAGTGCAATTACAGTGTTTTTAGCCACTAGTCTGATAAAGTCATAACTCAGAGTTTGGGTATGGAAGATTTAACTTTTGTCACCACACTACACATTCTACCCTTTTCTCTCTGTCTCACATAGACACAAGGGGTGGGGAGGGAGAGAGAAAGAGAATGAGGGAGAGAGAGTACATCATCCTGATCTAGGGGAGTGGGAGAAGTATGCAAAACAGAACAGGATCTTCTAGCCTCCTTCCTTGCTATTGGTTCCTTGCTAATCTCCCTAACAAAACATTCTGTCCAAATTCTCAGGTTCACAACAGTATGTATCAGGCCTTGGTGATTGGCAGCTGAATGTGTGAGCTCATTGCATTGAAAAGTATAGTCCTTTTGAAGTGTTGTATATTACTATTGAAATTCCATCTGGTGTGGTATTTGATTTGTTAAGGCTTATTCACACATACAAACCATAATGTGATGTTGCGGGCATTTATAGATCTGTAAAGGCAGCGTACCAGGGGAAAAATAAACTTTTTAATAAAAAAAAATCTGCTTCCCCTCCCATCACCACCTTTCAAGCTGAAACACTTTCAGATCTCTCTTTGCTTGACTTTGCTTGATGGGCTGGTTTATTGTTGAAATGTCTTGTAATTGATGGCTTTGATCTTAAAAGAATCCATAAAACATAAGGGCAATTACACCTTCAGGTATTGTTCTCTCACCGTCAAAAACAATGTGACATGATGCTTACCAGAGCAGGTTTTAATTACTCTGCCACTGTTAACCAAACAACTGCTGTGTGAAAGACTTCTCAGTAAATGTTATAGATGTTGCTCATGGGTGCATTGAACAATTTTGCAGAGAATGTATTCTAATTTTAATTTGTTAAATTAGCTGTAAATAAATAACACTATTAATAAGGCCACGACGGAAATGGTATACACAAAAATGATTAAATTAGTATACTACTTATAAGTATGGTAGATTTGACTATTCTTAATGGGCTTCAAAAACAAGATTAAATTCTCTGGACTTTTTAGGCCACCATTTGAGACATGTGTCATGCTCTAGTAAGGGAGATATAGTGACTATCTGGACAGGTTGAAAATACTGAGAGTTTCCAGGACTTTCCAGGACTTTTTGTTTCAGTTGTTCAGTTTCATATCACCACTCCCACATCCAAACATTTCTTGAGATATCTTGAGTTTTCTGTTTCAAAGTGACATCCCCCCCTCCCCCAGAACCTCAAATGTTTCTAATTTCATCCAGCCCTCCTCCTTCTTCTTAGAGAATTATGCTTGATTTGTCTGTGGGAATGTTTTCCTTGATCTCCATACTTCTTCCTTCCATTGAGTTCTTCTCCATACCGCCTCTCATTAAACACACACACACACACACACACACACAATATCACTGTAAATAAACCTCATGGGAGAAGCTGTCTCATATAGCTGAGAGCTCCAAGACTGTTCGGAAACTTCAGTGGGTCCAAAATGCTGCAGCCAGGCTATTGCCTGGGACTGGATATAGAGATCATGTGACTCTCCTGTTGAAACAGTTGCATTAGCTGCTGGTCTGTTTCCAGGAACTTATTTTCATTATTGTTTTGGAGGTACTGAATAGAAGCAAAAATCCAGGGACTAAAAATAGGAAAACATGAATTTAGACTAAAGACTTATGCAGACGATCTGGCAGTTTCCTAGAAAATCCAACAGAGACAATTGAGGACCTATTTAAATTACTACGAGAATTTGGAGATGTTTCAGGTTTCAAGATCAACAAAGAAAAGACGGTAATTTTATCTAAAAATACAACAAAATTGGAGGATACTAAAATTAAACAAAAAATGGGATGTAAATTGAGAAAAATATTTAGGAATTTGAATTACAATGAGGAACAGTGAATTATTTGAAAATAGTTACCAAAAAAAATCTTGGAAGAAAATTCAAGCTGATTTGACTAATTGGAATAAACTAAAATTGTCCCCATTGGGGAGGATCTCCTTAATAAAAATCAGTGTGCTCCCAAAGCTGATCTTCCTATTTCAAAATTTACCTATTATCATTAATGATAAACCCTTGATCCTCTGGTGGAAAGAACTCACAAATTTTCTCTGATGAGGAAAGAAATCTAGAATTAAATCGAAAGTCCTGACTGACAGAAAGGAAAGACTTATTAAACTCAAAGATAATTTAGGTAGGTTTTTTTTTAATTTGAATTATGGTGCTGTACTGTATGTGAAATGTAGCATGCTTTATTTTTATTTTTTAAAAATCTTTTTGTGAAATTATGTGGCAAATATGTTTTAACTGTTTTTAATGATTTTTAACAATACTGAAATTATTTGTTTGTCCCCAAGAATACAACTGTCCTTGATACATTGGTGGAAGCATCCTGCTATATTATGATGCAGATTAGCCACACTGTGCATTGCAGTGTGACTTTCCTCAGCCACAGACCCAAAGGATCCTTCAAAATAAAGTCCAATTTGTTTAGCAATGCAGCTGATGTGCACAAATCTAGTCTCCTCTACTTTCTTAAACATATTCGTCTTCCTCTCAGCAATCATATTACTATAGGTGAGCTGCTTTCCTTTCCCCACTTCATCCACCATGTGGCTCAGGGCCAGCTTAATTGCTGTTCCTGTATGGTATTGGTACTTGCCATGATGACCTGCCAGTCATCGTGGAATCCCCATCACAAATTCACAGTGAACAACATTGGAAATTTCCACTCCTTATTTGGAAATGGGAATGGGGTGGGAGAACCTCATTGAATAAACATGAAGTCACATCACTTGATTAAAAAAGCCACTCTGATGGGCCAGCATATGATAGTACCACTGTGTAAAGGATGACTCATTTATAATCTGCCTTTGCTATCTCAAGAATTGACTCTTTTTCTTCTCCCCACAGGATCGTACCACCAGCATGCTGTAAGGGATGGGTAGCCATACAATCTGCCCCAGCTTGTCCAGATATTGGAAGTGCAACAGCTGCAGCTCTCGCCTATTAATCTGAGCGGGCAACAATCGTGAGTGAAATATGACGCGGCTTCCTCCATTCTGTCATGGAAGTGACACAGAGGGGTTCGGCAGAGGAACGGCGTCGTCAAAAACTGCTCCCGTGCCACGTGGCAGCAACGGAGCTATTTTGGAATATATAGACCCGAAAATCGCATCTGAAAATCTCCCTAGTCTCTGGAGCAGCAGAAAACAAGTTTGCTCCATCCTCAGTATGGCATCCCTTCAAATATTTAAACATGGCTATCTCAACCTTCTCTTCTCCAGACTAAACATGCCCAGCTCCCCAAGTCACTCCTCATGGGGCATGACTTTCAGACCTCCCACCATTCTGGTCACCCTCCTCTGGACACGTTCCAGCTTGTCAATATCCTTCCTGAATTGTGGTACACAGAACTGGACACAGTATTCCAGGTGAGCTTTGACCAAAGTAGAATACAGTGGCACTATTACTTCCCTTGAAGTGGGTTTAGATTCATCTTTTTTTAACAGGGAAGTATGAGATAGTTCAAAAGTAGACAGATGCCTGGAATGATGGTTAATGTTTGTGTATGAGGGAATTCCCTCCTCTGCCCCCAACAGAAAACTCAGTTTTATGATAGGATTTCTGTATGCAGATTTTGATGTTAGTCTTTGAGTAATGACATTTTAATAATGATAGTTTCACAGACTTTGCTTCAGCATCATATAACCTGTCATCCTCAGATTTTAGTCACATCCACACATATCTGAAATGGAAAATCTAAGGTTACAAAGTCTATTACAGAACAATTCCATAGTTTGTACATTGCTCTTGAACATCACTTGTGAGTTCTGTAGAGATCTTTTTTTTATTGTTTATTCAGACAGATCGCTGTGGGGATGCCAAGAATATGTAATTACTTCTATTGGATGAAGCTAAAGTTCCATCAGGTGCTTCAATTGATCTCCTATTATTGAGCATAGCGTAGCTTTATTCCTACTGTGCACAGATGTCTGGCAATATGTGGTTTGCCTTGGAGCAGAAAAACCTTGAGTAGGTGCCAGCTAAATGTTAGTCACTATGACCAGTTCATTGGGAGATCCTGTTGCCTGGATTCATGAGTGATATCCATCTGTTCCTTTGCAGAGTATGCTTTTGCAGTCATGGCCATTGAGACATCATTGAAAAGATAATTCCATTTTTGCCTGGATAGCCTGTAAGTATAGGTGTAGCTTTTCTTTCCAATAAGCCCTTTGTAAATTGTGAAAAGTTCCTTATGGATGCTACTTTTCCAAATGATATCTAATAATCCCAGTTTTCCCTTTTCATGACAGAGTGGTGGCATCAGGCACTTCTGTGCCAGCTGGTGGCCAGACAACAAAGCAAATCCAGCCAATGATGACAGGCTCCTGATAACTGAAGCAGTTGCATGAACGTTTTGAATATACAGTATCTAAGGCTTAGACCAGAGCTCATGAGGGATAGGCATCTTATCTGCCAAACAAGCTGGGGGGGGGGAAAGGACTGGCTGGTATATATGCCAGGAGTTCTGCCAAACTTGTTAAAGATAGAAGCGTCCCCCCCCTCTCTCACACACACACACACATTGCACACTGTACGCCTAACAAATGCTAACAAATATTTATAATACCCTCTCTGTTTGGAACATCTAGAGAATGCCTGTTAAAATGATCTGGGTTCTAGAATGGACTAAAGAGCTGGTCTATTACTAATTATAATAGAAGGAGGAATCTCATTACTTCTTGGGTTTATTCAACCAAGGCTGAAAACATGGTGAGCCAAATATTACTGCTATCACTGTTTACTGGACTTTGCAATGCAAGCGTTCCTGCATAGGGAAGTGAGGCTTACCTGTATTTGCTGTTGTTTCTTTTACATATATTTTTAACATCTTCATGATGATCTTTCCCTTTGGGGCGTTCTACTGCAAGTGAAGATGGAAAAATGCTGCGCAGTTCTATCACCACTTGAAACAGTAACACCAGATGAGGAGGAGGAGGATTAGGATTATTTCATTCTTATTTTGCCCCTTGCCCGATACTGGTACCCAAGGCTGTTTACAAAAGTCAAAACAGATAATTAAAAACAATTACAAAGCGAGAGGTAAAAACATATTCAATGTTATTATTAAAATACAATAAGACAATACATACAATTAAACCCTTTAAAACAAATCCATTAAAAGACAAAAAATAGAATGTGAGATGTTAGGATGTTGCATGATTCTCAAGGCATCCCAGGAACTGCAACCAGAGTGACATGGCAGAGAGAGATTCAGATCACTGTTAGTGTCATGAGAACCCTTTTGTTAATTAAACATGCAAGGAGAAAAAGTCTACCTTATAAAGTTGAAGTAAGTGGTGATCCTCTCCTTGAGAATTTCAGAGAAATTCCTACCCCCAAAGATTCCAGGGAAGGCTTTGTTTTTACTGTAACTGAGTATAAAATGATTAAAAAGAGATGGATGCAATTTTCAGATTAAAAACAGCAACAATAACAGCAGCAGCAACAATAACAACATGTCTGCCTCACTGGAATGGTAAGTTCCCTCCCCAAAGTATTGTTTTGGTGAGAACCCTCTCAAAGTTGTGGTCCTCTCTTTTTTTTTTAGGGGAATGGATGGCCCCTTCAAGGAGGAGGTAGGATCTTAAGCCTTTTAAATTGAATGCTCTAAGATGATTCTAAGAAAATAAACAGTAGCTGTGTGCCATGATAGGAATGCAGGTTTTGGGTGGGAGAGAGTCTGTTCAGTTTCCTGCAGCAATGCCCAGCTCACTACACAAATTTGAATAAATTGTGATCTCATCTAACAAACTTGAAGGAGGGACCATGAATCTTATTTAGGAAGCAGATGCCCCTCCCCCCACAATCCCTCCATAGGCCAGATGATATTGGGAGCATGGTAAATTGTCCAACAGCATGGATCTCCAGGGCCTTTCCAGGGCCTTTCCAGATCTAGAACTCAGACATGAGATCCAGCCTCAGTAGATATGGTCAAAAAAAAAAAAATCAGAAGAAAACCTGGAGGTCCATAAAAACAATCTTTAGCAGTAAGGAGTAGGATTGTGAGGAGGATCAATGAAACATCTAGCAAGGGCAGCAATAAGGGCCAGTGAGTCAGAATGTCCCACAGGACAGGCTTCATTATACAGATGTGCCTAACAATTATTTAGCAGAATTGATTATTCCCAAATTCAGGATAGCATTTACATTAACTAGATTCAAGGTTTTACCATCAACACTCTTAGAAGGAAGATTCAGAAGGACACATTAACAAGAGTGCCTGTGTGCACGTGAAGCAGGGAAGGTGGAGATATCTGACAGAACAGCTGCCAAGACTTACTGGCGGCTGAGGTTGTGGGCTGGGTGGGGGTTCCCGACAATCCCCTTTTTCCACGTGGCCGGGAGGGCAGGCATGGGAGCCGCCATGCTGGCAGCTTCCCCTTCCCAGCATTGCGTGGCCAGGAAGGGGATCGAAAACTGACCAATCAGGGAGAGGTTTCCTCTCCTGATTGGTCAGCTAGTATGACCTCACAGCCAATCACAGGCAGGGATGGCCCTAGCCACCTGATTGGCTGAGAGGAGGGGCCTGCTTCTACAGGCAGCAGATTTTCCCTCTGGTCCAGCGGTCGGGTATAAATTCCCAACCACAGAGCCAGCCCAGCTCAGTGGCTCACTGCAAGCCGAAGACCCACCCACCCACCCTCCCTCTAATTATATGTATCATGCATGTCAAATTGTTGAACTATAACCTTTATGTATTTTTTTGTCACTACTTTTGGGGGCAAACTCGTGGGTTATAGGGGGTCTCTGTCAAGTTCAAGGTCAAGTTCAAGGACACAGAGACCCTGGCAGGAGGGAGACCTAGAAAATGCATGCCAGCTTGGGGCATGTTGTTTGGGAATCCCTCCCCACTTTGGGAAGTGTGGATCACATGTTCTGGTGGCTCACAGGGGAGGAGCCGTGGTGGGCAGTTGAGCTGGAGGCCTGCACAAACTCCTTCCCTTCTGGGCAGATGACTGTCGGCAGGCAAGCCAACAGAGGACTCATCGACCAGACAAGTGGGTTGGTCAGTGTTCGGATTCGAACCCATGCCCATGCTCCAACCTGAGCAGATGTCAACAAAGAAAGTTGTGGCCATTTATTGCCAACTCATTATCTTTCATATCATCTTTTATGTACAATATATTTTCCAAAGATATTTTGTGTCTGTGTTTATTTTAGAGGGTCAGGGGTGAGGGGAGGGTGCCTTGACACATCTTAGCCCACAACCAGTCATATCTTATTGAATTGCCCCTACATGATATTCTATTAACTTCTATTAAACCCCTCTTACCTATATATATATATATATATATATATATATTAAAAAATCCTAGCACATCTGAGGATTTTTATATATTACATCTTCTGTTTCACCAGAATTCTACAAATACAATCAAATAGCTAAATTTTGTGTAGCTCCAATTGTTTGTTGCAGTTCATTGACTAAACAATATTTTAATATTTCATAGAAGCTCTTATAATGTTCTAACATATTTCATATCTTATTTGTATTTTATGCTTTTATACTTTTCAAGAACCATTTTCTATCTTATACAGTATTTTATACTTAAGAGTCATTTTTAAAATTTACTTTATCTTCATTTTTACATTCATCATGCCATACTTTGTGTTTTGTTTTTGCTGGCTTATGGCTGAAATAAAGTATCACTGAATCAATCAATCAATTTCGTAGATGAAGGAGATTATCAGACAACCTAAACATGGTGAGATAATGATGCCAGGAGATTGCTAAAGGGCTTGAATATCAGAGAACGATGTTCCCATCCCATTATGCTCTTGTGCTGGTCCCGTTCCGCCATCATTCTGTTTTATTCATGGGCTAAGTCATGAATAGATCACCTGTTCTGTTTCTGTAACAGAATGACAGGCGTCTGAAACTGTGCCCCGTTATGCTGGCGCAATGCCAGCATTAGTGGGAGGTCCATGACAAACACTTCTGGGTGCAATCGGGAGATTGAAGTAAGTTACACATTTTTTGTAACACCCCCCCCGGGGTTACTTGTATTTTTTTAAAAGGGTGCTTTTGTGCTTGTTTTACTTTTTAAGTTTTTTTTTTTCTTGTTGAAGTCCCCGCACGATCATCCTCTCGTGAAAACGGCTGAGATTTCATTCCAGGAAGTGAATGCAGCTCTATGAGAGCTCCATTCACTCCTGGGCTGCTGAGGGGAGGGGGTGGATGTGGAGAAGGTAGGTCTGAAAAGTTTTCCTTTCTGTGCCGGGATGGGAGGGTGGCAGTATAGGATATAGTGAGATGGGGACACTATTTTTATCCCCGTCTGAAAACCTCCCAAGTCTGCTGACAGGAAATGGCAATACATGAACAATGGAAGGCAGTGATCATTTTTAAAGGGTGGAACAGAACAAAGGCATGTTGAGGATATATTTCTGTCCTGAGATTCCATGCATCTAGAGGAAATAGTGGTGCCTATGAGCCTGTGGAGCTCTCTTTAACTTCAGAAGTTAATAGTGCAAGAACAGATATGGCTGGTGGACAAGAAAGTATGGCTTTGCTGCACCTCATTCCAGAGAAGTTCCTGGACTAGGAATCAGCTTCAAGAGCATGTATGCATCCAGTGCCCAGCTTGGGGTGGCTTCACAGACTTTATGCCTGTCCTACATGAAAAGGGTGAGTGAAACACATCACTGATTGGAATACATAGGTATTCCCCATGCACTGCTTGCCTTCTGAAATTGGACAATAAGTAGAAGACCACTGTTATCTCCAGTCAGTGACTGGAAATGGCTTGATAACTTCTATTCCACTCCACTGGAAAAGCAAGAGATACACAGGGAACTCCCTGGTTGAGGGATGGACTTGAGGAGGAGTAGAGCTTTCTCAGTTCACCATCTGAACTATATAGCATTGTTGAGGAGACAAAATGGGACACCCGATGGTTCCTTCTTTTTTGTTCAGGAATGGTTCCTTTTGGGTACATAAGGATAGGTGCTTACTATCAACATCATGGTAGCAGAGGCTTCCACAATCTTCATAAAACTTGAATATCTCAAAAAGCCTCTGCCTATGATGTTGTCATAGTTAAACTGTTTCCAGGGTTGAGAAGTCTTGAAAGGTTAGAACTGAGTCAGAACTGCAACTATTAACTAGATTTGTACCTCAGTTTGCAGGACAGAAATAAAGATGCCAAATTTCTGAGAGTGACAGCTTGTGAAAAGTGAATGATTAGGAAACAGGTAAAAGGAGCATGGGAACATAAGATGTGTCAGATAACATCAAAGTTCCATCAAGTCTAGAATTTTGACTCCATAGTAAGGCAATTGGAGTGCTATAGGGAGTTCACGAGCAGGATGTGATTGCAACAGCAGCCATGGGCTGCCATTCCAATACTGAGAGTAATGCTATATCTGACAGTGGAGATAATATATAACCATGAGGACTGGTACCCACTGATAGACCTCTCTTCCATTAATTTGACAAATTAAAGCTATCCAGGTTGCCAGGCAGCACTACAACTTGTGGTAGATAGACAGAAGTTAGACAGAAAATAAGAAAGGGGGGCTGGGCTGGGCTGGGCTGGGCTGGGCTCCCATAAAAATACTTTTAAAAGGAGCTTCATTGTCAGAGGCTTTGTTAAATGATGTATATCTCTGTTGTTTTTCCATTGTCTGCAGTGTCCAGAACAGCACTTCCATTTTGATTGCACCATAGGTTTGTACAAAGGCATTATGATATTTATTTTCAGTTCTTTCCTCAGTGATCTCCAAAACTTAGATCACCATCTTCTCAGACACTGCATACCCACTCCTAGCAAGGCACACCCATTTCCCTTCATGGTGCTCTCATTTTCTTCCTGTTTCTGTTTTGTTTATAATTTTCAAAATTGGTCAGCTTCTGGAGCACAAGCTATACATTCTCCATGTGTTCCAGCATCATCATGGCTTCTAAATGACCTTTGGTTATTTATTTTACTTTGCGGAGCTATAAGAGGCAGCTACAACTCTTCCAAACAATGTAAGCACAGAGCCAAAAGTTCAGATAGCTAAAAGCTGAGGAAATGTGAGGACTGTTTATTCACTTTCAAAAGCTCTCATTTGTTCTTAGCAGGTGTCTTTGCTAATCCTTAGCCATATTAGCTCTTCAAAGCTTTGAGTCACTCAACTCAGCACTCCTTACTTATCAGTTAGTCAGAAAAGAAGAAGGGAAGAGAAAATCTAGAATACTGAAATAAAATAGAATGACAAACACCAAGGAGGTAGATAGAAGAAATGAAGACAAGGAGTGAGGAAGGTACATGGGTGACTGGGATAATTGTGGGGAGAGAAAGGGAATGGTATGCCATGGACAAATGGAGTAGAAACCGAATGGGATGAGAAATGTGGAAGGGAAAAAGGAATGGGGTGACAGGGATAATGCAGAAAGAAAAATCTGTATTAATCTGTATATGCCTGTGTGATTATATGTTAAGTCTGTCTTTCTATGATTGTGTTGAAACAGGCATGACTCCCCACCCCATCATTTTAGAGTGAGGGACTGAGGATTCTTTGCCCTTTGTTAGCTAACCTCTATTGTTGTTGTTGTTGTTGTTGTTACTATTATATTATTTATATCCCACTTTCCCCAAAAACTTGGACTCAAAGTGGCTCACAATTTAAAATAACAATACAATTAAAAACATACAAGAAGTAAACATTAAAATAGAATCAAACCATTCACTGTATTAAAAGAATTCAACACATCAATAAAAGAATAAAATACAATTAAAAAGATAAAAAGCTCTAAAAACAGTTCAATTAAAACAGTATAGCACCCCATAACCCATTGTTTAAAAACTTCCTGCTTTAAAAGCCTGTTTGGAAGAAAAAAAAATGTAATCTGATGACAGAAGGACAGCAAAGGAATTCCAGAGTCTAGAGGCAGCCACTGAGAAGGCCCTCTCTCACATTCCCACCAACCATGCTTGTGATGGTGGTGAGACTGATGACATTTTCAGACAGCGCTAAATGGAGCTTAACACAGGATGAGCTCCCGGGAGAGGGACGGCGCTCTTGCACGGCAGGGGGTCGTTTTCAGACGCCGCCGTCCCTCTTCCGAGATCATCAGTGTCACTTCCATTAAGCTTTGGAAGCGGCCGCGCCATATTTTAAGCACGGGCAACTTCTGAACAGGCATCTGTGGCAGGAATACCCAGGCATTGCTATATATATATAGCAGCTTCCATTATGAGCATAATGAGAAATATATCTGTGTAGCATAGCCTATATGACAGCACAGATTCTCTTTTCTCTTACCAGCATGGTCTAACTTCATTAGCATGGTCTGGGGAGTTATCATTTAGGAACAGCACAGCTTAGAGGCTATATGGCAATTTTTTCTCTGATGCAGACTGATGCTCAGTCTCATTTCCCTCTCTTCTTGGCTTATTTTATATCTTTCTAAACTTAGGACTTGTCTACACTGACAAGAATATGCTGCCTTCTGACCAGAGTATTCTGGTCCCAGAGCTGGCTTGGATACCCCCCGTTACTGCAACAAAATGGGCAGAAATCACACACGCCAACCAGTATCGGCGGGCACCTCCAACACTGCTGCTTGTTGCACTCTCTGAAGCTGGGAAGAAGATCTTCAGTGTGTGATCAAGATTGAAGTGCTGGGGCCTCCTTCCCAGCTTCAGGGCAACACTAGTGGCAGTGGTGGCATCCGGCAATGCAGCCCAACATGCATTCCTATGTTCCTGCGTTCGACCTATCTGGATTTTCCTGCATGATGTGGGTTTTCCCAGGGGTTCTTTTGAAACATTTTAAAAGGGCTTACCCCAGCTTTCCTTTGGACATCATCAGGACTGTCTAAAGGCGAATCAGAACAAGAACCTTGTGTTGTTTGGACTGCAAGGCTCCAACACTTTTCACCTGTATCGACAAATATCGTTGAGCACCCAAGGATTGGGGCCTTGCCATCATCGTCCCCATATATAAAAAAGGAAGCAAGGATGATCCTGTCAACTACAGACCAATTAGTCTCCTCAGTACAATCAGCAAACTCTATGAAAGACACTTACAGTGGAAATTTCAAACCTGGTTGGAACAAGAAAACATAATTGCAGAAGAACAAGCTGGCTTCAGGGAAGGCCGCTCCACCATAGATCAGTGCCTTGTACTCCACCACCTTATTGAAAAATACTCCACCTGCAGCACAGTTTCTCTCTATGCTGCCTTCATAGACTTTAAAGCAGCTTTTGACTATATCCCGAACCAAACTGTGGAAAAAACTGGAGGCTTCTTCGATTGACCAACGTTTACTCCACCTAATACGTATGCTGCATGAAGGGACCTCATTAAAAGTAAGATGCAAACCCCAGGGACATCTCACCAATGACATTGTCACTGAGAAGGGTGTCAAGCAAGGTTGCATTCTAGCTCCACTCCTGTTTAACTTCTACATCAATGATTTGGTGGATCACCTCAACAACACTAACTTCCACCCCCCAAAATTAGAGGGAAGGCATATCTCAACGCTGCTTTATGTGGATGATGCAGCAGTACTTTCAAGAACTCCCATTGGACTAAAAAGAGCCCTAACAGCACTAACACAATATTGCAGAGTGGAACAGCTAGAACTCAACTATCAAAAAACTAAAATCATGGCATTCGCTAAAAGGCCTAAGAACTACAATTAGAATATAGATGGCCACAAGATTGAGCAGGTCTCTTGCTCCAAATACCTGGGGGTAATTTTTCAAGCCACTGGTAGTAGGAAAGCGCATGGGGAGTATGCTGCTTGCAATGCGCAGAGGAGTACAACAGCCATTCTCAAATTTCTTAAGACAAGAGGAGGCCACTATTTACCTGCAGTGCTCAAACTCTTTGAAGCCAAACCAGTAGCTCAACTGCTTTATGGATCCCAATTGGGACTCTTCCCCAACCCTGCTCCATTAGAACTTGTCCAATCCAAAATTTTAAGATCAGCTTTCCAAACTCCAAAATGTATCTCTAACGCAGCTCTGAGACTGGAGTCAGGATTTATGAAAATGGAGGCCAGAGTGTGGGTGACCATACTCAGCTACTGGCTCAGACTATCCCTCTTTCCCACTGGCCTTGCTCCACTAACCTTAAGTGATGATTTCCAATCCAGCTGGAAACAGACAGTGATGACTAAAATTTCAATGCTGGGCCTTTCTCCAGGTCTTCTGCTGAGCCTGGGATATGATAGGGCGAAAGCTACTATCAAACAATGGGTAGTAGATATAGAGCGACAACTGGATCTAGCCAGTACTCCAACCTTCATTGCTAGTGACCCCAATAGATATCTGGCCTCTCCTTTGGCATACTTAGCAACACTTGAAATACCTAAACATCGAAGGGCCTTTACTCTTGCACGGTGTCATGCCCTCCCTTCAGCTGTCCTTGAAGGCCGATACAAGAAGATCCCCTTCTCAGACAGACTGTGCCCCTGCAATTCGGGCCAAATAGAAACAACAGAGCATGTATTACTCCAGTGCTCATACTACAGGGACATACGTCTCAGCCTAATTTCACCCCTGTTGCATAAATATCAAGGGCACACTGTACAATTCTACATAAACTTGTTGCTTTCAGACACCAACCCAGGAACAACTTATAATGTTGCCAGATTCTGCGCAGCTGCGGTTAAAATTCGACAATGTCCTCAACAGTAGAATAGTATCAACCTAGTCTTGTTATACTGGAGCTAATATTTTAAATACTGCTTTTAGCCTGTTTTTATCCTGTGTTTTTACCTTTATTCTGTATCCCCTTTTTACCTGTGCTGGTCTATGACCGTAATAAAGATTCTACATCTAGGGCCCAACTAGACAAGCCCTTAAACAGCTGACCAGATCTTTCCAATAAGATAAAAGAGACTAACTAAAGATACTCACTATAAACAATTATTATCCCCCCTAGAGGTGATATAACACCAGGTACACTTAGTTTTTGGCTGCCTTTTATCAGATTACATCTGCCACCTGATTGCTTCAGTCATTTCCTTTAATGTGAAACCTGTCTTGGGTTCATTATCCATCAATTTGCTGTTGACGTTTTCTTACCATTGCTTATAGTTATGTTGATGTTATAGCCAGAATTAGCCAGTGTCTTAGTAACACACACATTCATTACATAATATACAGAGCTTTTTGCTTTATATTTATGTTTTAGAAACCTGTTTCTGGGTCTTAAATTTCACAGACTAAAACACAAATCAGCAAGAAGCCTGTATCAGTGTGTGTGTGTGTGTGCATATTGTGGTAGGGTTTGATGCCTCAGTCTGTGCTCGCATGTATGCCTCCGAGGACTCTGCTGCCCTTGTGAGATGCAATCTTGGGGTCCCTCTGCCCTGTGTACCCTTTAAATTGCCTTTTCCTTTTTCTAGCTGCCACCACCCCTGAGTCTTACTCATTGTGTTCAGTCCAAGGAGAGACTGCTGGATTTGCTTCTCTACTCCCTGACACTGTAGAGATTTACCTCCCCCTCCCCCTGTCCCAAAGGGAAGGGAATTGACCAACCAAAAAGGCATGTGTAAGCCTCAGCTGAAAGAAAGATTAAAAGAGCTTCTGTATTCTAAGCAGAGTTCACAACATGAGGGTATCTCTCATGGAAGGTTCCTCCCTCCTAGGTACATGCATCAGAAGTTACAGCTATAGGCAACCATTCAGCCAAGTTAGAAATAAACATAATCCCTGATGCAACTAACTACACATTCTTCTAGTTTACTCACTAGTGTGAAGTCCAGTCTGTTGAATTCAGAGGGGGCTGTGAGCCATGGCCAAGGCCCGAGACACCTTCCCCCCAGCTACCAAGAGGCCCTCCACATGGGGACTCTCTTTGTTCTTTCTGAGATATCTCCAAACTCTCTGAACTCTCATGGCTCATCAAGGAGTATTTATTACCTCTCCTTCGAAGCATCTGGAAAGTTTTGCCACTCTGGAATCCCTGATTGATCATTTGTCCCTGCTGACCTATGACATCTGTGATGATGCTCACCCCAATAAGATATAACCTTACTCCAGACTCTAGTTAACCCTTTGTTTCCTTCCTGCTGTGCTGGCAAATAATGTGGCTGTCTCTCCCATTATCACACACCTACTTTGGGGTTAGAGGCACCAACTTAGAGGTGTAGTTCCAACAGTAGAAAAACTAGATTTGAAAGTTTAAGTAGTATGATTCTCCAGAGCACTACCTGAAAACACTAATTTCATTTGGAACAAACATCAAGACTTCCTGCTCTTGAGAAGGCCCTTACTCCTGAGGTGTTCTCTTACTCCTGATTATCTCCTGCTATTTCTTAGTTCTTAGACATGTACTTCACCAATGGCAGTTTGCCTGTACTTGTATCTTCTGGCATGGACACCATCTCAGGTTGGGCAGTCATTTGATCTCTCTATCATGGGCAAGGGCCCATTCCAAGCTAATTCCAGCTATGCTGTTTATAAGAGCCCTGATATATAAACCCTAGAAGTAGATGGAGGGTATTGAAGGGGTTACTGGAGTCATGTGGATTATTGAGGAATTCTGCCTCAGTTTCTTCCTGAGGATGAGATTTCTGGCCACTAGCTTGTCATGTCTGAGTCTTTGCTGAGGAACCTTGTTAAAGCCTTTTCATAGTCCAAAGGATATGAAAAGTAACAACCCCTGCCCACATGTCTTTGGATGTACTCTAAAATGTTAGTGAGTCAAGAATGATCTTTGAAGACATTTCAGCAAAATGTATTCTCTTGTTTACTCAATAAATGACAGTGAGTTTGTTTGTAGTCCCCTAGCACCACCTTCAGGAACTGACCAACTGGGTAGGAACAGAAATATGATAACTCCCAACCTCACCCGTGGCTGGGATAATTCCCAACCTCACTACCTTTCCAGTCAGTTTACCCAGAAGCGTATCATGTATTGAGAATATCTCATGGTTGCTGAGACTGTGGTTAAGAAAGGTGATCTTAGTATCATCATCTGAGAAGGATTCTTCAATGCTTGCAAGAGTCGTCACCTTGAAAACAATGTGATAAGGGCTGCTCCAAACAGTGGCAAAATGACTGGCTTTGTTGGTGTGAACTGTATGAGAGAGTTCTAAGGGAGTTTTGAAGAAGAGTGGGTTTTATCTCCAAGCTGAGGCTGGCTCAGCCACGAGATTTAGAGCAATTATTTGGGCGGTGGAGGGGAGATGGGGAAGTAACAGAGATTGAAGGAGTGATTGCTTTTGCATGTCTATCCAAAATGTCTGTGTACAGTGTGCATGGCAAACACTTGGACTGGCATACTGTGTAGGTGAGTAGAGGCAGAGGGATTCCAGAAGAGACAGTCCATTCACAGTTATCAGATGATCAAAGATGAGAGAAACCAGAGCTCATTTTACTGTATTTTCAGTGGTACAATAGTACAGTTGTCCCTTCATATTCGCTGGGGTTTGGTTCCAGGACCGCCTCCCCCCGTGGATACCAAAATCCATGAATACTCAAGTCCCATTATGTGCAATGGCACAGCAAAATGGTGTTCCTTATATAAAATGGCAAAATCAAGGTTTGCTTTTTGGATTATTATTTTTGAAAGAATATTTTCAAGCCATGAATACTTAAATCTGGGAAAAAGACAGGATATAAAGTAAGTAACCTCTCCTGGCAGAGTATTGCTACAATTACAGCTCCCCCATTCAACCTATTTTACCAGGCATCGGCTGCATGGGGACAAGGAGGTCCATTCTGCCAGAGATCAGGTGAATGGTATTTCTGTCAGTTTGGGGAGAATGAGGTCAGGGCAGGTTTAGTTAAGTCAGCTAGGTAGCTGATAGAGAATATAGGCTGACCTTTCTTGCTTGGATATTGCTGTTTCTTTTCAGAAAACAGCAACTTGTTTTCTGCACAGAAGATGTCATTTTCTGTGCATCTCCCATGTGTATTTTTCATGCACAGTAAGTTCCAAACTGTGAAGATTCTTGCCTGTCTAGGAGTCTTCTGATCAGGATTTCCCAACACTGAATAAACTTACTTTCAACTAGAGATTTACCTTCCCCTCCCCTCTGTCCCAAAGAGAAGGGAAATGACTAACTAAAAAGGCATGTGTAAGCATCAGCTGAAAGAAACATTAGAAAAGCTTCTTTATTCTAAGCAAAGTTCACAACATGAGGATATCTCTCATGGAAGGCTCTTCCCTCCTAGTCCACTTCTTAGTGGGCATTATCTCACTTATTAAACATTGTTTCCCTGAAAGATTAATGTCTAAAGTTGGAGCAGGGGAGGAAAGACAACACAGAAAATAAAAACTGGAGAATAACAAGACAAAAGAAGCAAGCCAGAGAGAAAGATAAATGAAGCCGAAAGTCAGCAAATGCAGTTAGTTATATCTATGACAATTCCATTTTGCTGAGGATGAAAAGAAACTGTTTAGGTCTCACCAAAAGTTCATTCTTACTGATAAATCTCTCTCTCATGCACACAGTATGCAATGGCAGTAATTACACAGTGATTCATCCATCCCTCACTGCCACTTGTGTTTGTATTTCTATTCTGATTACACTTCCTCTAAACATGTGCAAATGTTGCCATGAATAACCATCAAAATCAAATGATTTTACAACACCCAAATTCTGCTATGCATACACTTACTTATGTAACTCCGATTTCATCTGACACAAGAATAACTTGCTCCTAAGATTTCTGAAACTCTAGATAGCATTCCATTAAATTCATGCACAGCTAAAGGACAGGTGTACAGCTTGACAATGGAGCAAAGCAGAACAGATGTAAAATGGATTCTTGATTCCTTTGTTTAATTTTGTCTTTTAAAATTCTTGTAGTCTACAGGCTAATGGTTACTCCAGATCACACATCACAAGAGCAGCCAGACCCAGAAAAAACACAGGAATGAAGAAGAAAAACAGCCACCCAAAGGAAAGGGTGTTTTTTTTTTACCATACATCAAAGGAGTCACAAATAGAATAGGGAAACTGATGAGGAAACACAACCTCCAAACAATCTACAGACCAACCAAGAAAATCCAAGAAATACTATGCTCAGTGAAGTACAGAAGAGACGCTCTCACAGCTGCAGGAGTTTACCGCATACCATGCAGCTGTGGACAAGTTTACATAGGGACCACTAAACACAGTGTGCAAACACAAATCAAGGAACATGAGAGACACTGCAGACTGGGCCAGCCAGAAAAATCAGCAGTAGCAGAACACATTATAAACCAATCTGGACACAAAATTTTATTTAAAAATACAGAAATTCTTGACCAGGCTAACAACTATCATGTCAGAATGCACAGAGAAGCTACTGAAATCCACAAACACCTGGACAACTTCAACAGGAAAGAAGAAACCTCAAAAGTAAACAAAGTTTGGCTACCAGTCCTGCAAAAAAACACAAAAATCAAAACTCAACACATGCAAATGAACTCCACCCACGGACAGGGGATTTCCAGCAGACAATGGACCATTAGCCAAACAGACACTAAGCCTCCTTGCATATCCTACCTCCCTAGGAACTAGCCATACAAATACACAAATTTACATATCCTCTCCAACAGGGACTCACAGTATATAAACCCCACACACCTTTATACCACCATTCTCTGAAGATGCCAGCCATAAATGCAGGCTAAACATCAGGAAAAAAACTCTTCCAGAACACAGCCTCACAGCCTGGAAAAAAAACCCACAAAAAAACCTATGGATGCCAGCTGTGAAAGACTTTGGCTTCACATTCTGGTAGTTCCTTTGAGAGATGACATGGGCTGAAATGTTAAGTGCAGACATTTTACTAGGAGGAAAACACAAACAAAATTACTTAATTTTAGTGTTTTATATTCAGCTCTGCAGTGTGAGACCCTTTCTCCTTGTTAGTGTAAGTAAGCCGGTTGCCCGGGACTTGCCGGGCAGCCGCTGTTTGCGGCCGGAGTCCCCCCGCGCCCGGACAGCTGCTCCACATGGCCGGCATGGGCTCCGCCATGCCGGCCGTCTCCTTCCTCCTTCTCCCTGGCCTGAGCTTCAGGCCAGGGAGAGGGATCGTAAGCCAGCCAATGGGAGGGAGACAGCTCCCACCCGATTGGCTGGCTCCGGCCAATCAGAGTCCACGCTCAGCGCGGCCTCTGATTGGCCAAGGGGCGGGGCTAGTCCCCAACGCGGTCCGCTGGCCGGGTATATATTCCCGGCCGGCTCTCAGCCTCAGCAGTTGGCTCTTGCGAGCCGAAGAGGACGGAGCTCTCCGGGGAGCTCCAGAAGAGGAGAAGAGGCCCAGAAGAGCCCCAGAAGAGCCGCAGAAGAGCCGAGGCCGCCGGGGAGAGCTGACCGGTCGGCCTTGGCGCGGACAGAAGAAGGGCGGCAGCAGGGCCAGAAGGCAGGAGGAGCAGCGGCAAGGCGGCGGACGGCGGGGACAGCGGTCCCAGTGGTGCTACCAGCGGCGGCGGCACCGGAGGCCGGTTCGGCCGGGCCAGGCAGGCCCCACAAAATGGGTGGGTGTCACAGCCCCAGCTGGGGCAGGCGGGCGGCCTCGCGGGGCAGCCGTCCTATAGGACAGGGCCAGCAGGGCGGCGCCGGAGGCCAGGCAGGACCAGCCCCAGGGTGCCCGCGGAGGCGGACCCGGCGGCAGGGGTGGTTGGGCTAGTGGGGGCCCATTAGCCCGGCCGGACCCAGTGGAGCGGTGCCACTGGGGGGATACCCACCCAGGGAAGGCTGAACAGGTCTGCAGTGGGCAGCCTGTTCGAGCTAGCCCGGTGGGGGGAGGCCTCAGGGCGGTAGACCCAAGCCTCGCAGGCTGGGTTTCTGGTCCCCACCGCGCTGAGGCAAGGAGGCCAGTGAGTGGCTCTCACTGAGGGCCTATTGCGGGCGGACAAGCCGAGAGAGAAGGGCAGACAAGAGAAGGCCAGCTCGGTAGAGCAGCCGCTACTGGGCGGACAAGCCAAGGGAAAGGCAGCTCGGCGGAGCGAGCCTTAAGGGCGGACAAGCCAAGAGGAAGGCAGCTCAGTGGAGCAGGCCTTAAGTGGGCGGACAAGCCAGGAGAAGGGCGGACAAGCCAAGATCACGCAGTTTGCCACCGGGGCAGCCACAGTTGGGGCCAGCCAAAAAGAGCGGACAAGCCAGGACGGGGGCTAGCCCGGCACGGGCAGCCTTAATCAGGGCGGACAAGCCTAGAGAGACCCATACCCCCCCTTTTTTTTTACTGAAATCACTTTCAGGCCTTTTCAGGCCTAATTCTTGAGAGCAATCACTGCTGCTTCCTGGTGGTAATGCCACCCAAGAAGAAACCTTGCTCAGCAGCCCCCAAGGGGAAAGCGGCGTCTAACAGGCCCGCCACCCGGGCACAGGCAGGCCGAACACCCAAGTCTTGGGCAGCCCTGGCTCCCAGGACTCGGAAAGCCAACCCCCCGGCCGGGGCAGCGGACAATGCGGCAGCTGTCGAACACATCCTCGGGGGCTCCATGGCCCCCAACCTGCAGGAGCTCACCCGGGCTGTGTCACTCCTCGCTGAGCAGGTTGGGGAACTGAGGTCTGGCAGAGGGCAGGAGGCCGACGCTGTGGCACCGGCCACCGGGCCCTCAGCAGATCCCAAGGCCACGGACCCCCCATCGGCCGGAAGCCAGGCCGCTCAACAGTCAGCCAGACCAGCAGGGCGACAGGCTAGGCGCGTGTCCCCTTCCTCAAGCAACGCCAGCGGAGCGTCCTCTGATGATTCCTCACCAGTGCAGGAGAGCAGAGCCACAGCGAGGAAAGAAGGCAGGAAGGACAAGGAGGGCAGGAAAAGACGGGCCAAATGGAGGAAGAAGGGATCAGACAGCGAGGGATCCTCAGGTGAGTCCTCTGATGAGGAAATGGACCGATCGGGGTATTGGTCTACAGCAGCCTCGGTTCCGGGATTGCCATAGTGGGCCATTAAGGCCAGGGCAGCCTCAGAACCAGACTCTGCCAGACCATCCAGGGCTTGGCGGGATGGGGCTGCCACCTCGGGGCACCCCACTCCCAGCCTTTATCAGGATCACGAGGATCCCCCAGGGATCCACCTGGACAGGAAGACCCGCAACAATATCCTCAAGGGATATTACGTGGATGTCTTCACTCTCCTAAAACCTGAGGGGGAGGTGGGTAGCCCCCCTAAGTCGGAGAAGTCCTCTGACAAAAGCAAGCCGGACACGGTGGAACGGTCGTTCCCTAACTGGCTTTCAGGGTTCACCGTGTTCATGGGGGTGGTGGGCATGGCTTACCCCGACAGGGGTTGGCACCTTGCCAACCACCTGAGCAACGTGCTCAAGGCCAAGGCCTTGGCGGGAGAGGCGGCGGCCATTGAGTATGACACCGCCTTCCGCAAGAGGGCTTCCAGGAACCCCAGGGCCAGGTGGGATCTCATCAATGACAAGCTTTGGCTCGTCATTGTGGGATCACACATAAAGGGCAAGCCTGATGCGGGCAAGCCGCCTCGCAAGAGGGATGCCCGTCAGTTAGTCTGTTGGGAGTACAATGCGGGTAAGTGCCTGCAATCCCGCTGCAAGTTCGAGCATTACTGCGAGAACTGCTACGGATCCCACCCCAGGTCCAATTGCCCTCGGTCCGGCACCCACGCCCAGCCCTTTCGCTCGGGTCGCCCTGCTTCCTCCGGCGCAAAGAGGGAATCAGGGTCAGGCAGTGGCGCCGGACAGGGAAGCGGAAAACAGTAGAGGCAGCCCCGTGCGGGGACGTCTAGCCTTCACCCCGGTAAGGCTCCAAGCCCTACTCCCGCTCCTGGCACTATATCCCAACAGGCAGGCGGCCGCGTACCTCAGGGAAGGGTTCTCCTCCGGCTTCAGGATCCCCGCGGTGGGACCCAGGCTGGCCTCTGAGTCAGGTAACTTAAAATCTGCCTCGGAGCTCCCTGAGGTAGTGGCGGCCAATATTGCCAAAGAATGCGCAGCAGGAAGGGTGGCGGGCCCCTTCCCAGCCCCTCCTTTCAGCAACCTTAGGGTTTCCCCGCTGGGGGTTGTTCCCAAAAAAGCACCGGGCGAATTTCGCCTGATCCACCACCTGTCTTACCCCAAGGGAGCTTCTGTGAATGATGCCATACCACCTGAGCTCTGCTCGGTGCGCTATGCGTCATTCGATCACGCTGTCAAGCTGGTCAGGTCCTGTGGCCCGGGAGCTCTCATGGCAAAATGTGACATCCAATCTGCCTTCAGGCTGCTTCCAGTCCACCCGGAGGACCACTGCCTGCTGGGATTCAAGTTCCAGGGGCAGTGGTACTACGACATGGCTTTGCCCATGGGGTGCTCCATCAGCTGCTTCGCATTCGAAGCGTTCAGCACCTTCCTGGAATGGGCACTGCGCCACAGGACCGGTTCTGCACTGGTCACTCATTACCTGGATGACTTTCTGATGATTGGGGCAGCCGGGGGGCCAGACTGTGGGTTTCTGCTTAAGTCTTTTCAGGAATTGTCCCAGGAACTGGGAGTTCCCCTGGCACCAGACAAGACGGTGGGCCCGGCTAGCAGCATCACCTACTTGGGAATCACCCTGGATTCGGTAGCTGAAGTCTCGCGGCTGCCCGCAGACAAGCTGGCAGAGATCAAGCAGAAGCTGCTATGCCTCCTAGGACAGAAGAAAGCCTCCTTGAAGGAAGTGCAGTCCTTGCTGGGCCACCTCAACTTTGCATGCAGGGTGGTGGCGCCAGGCAGGGCCTTCTGCAGCAGACTAGCCAGGATCACCGCGGGCGTCCGGGCCCCACACCACCGCATCCGGCTCACTAGAGGGGTTAGGGAGGATCTCAGGGTGTGGCTCAGGTTCTTGGAGGGCTACAACGGGGTTACCTTTTGGCAGGGGGAGGCCTCTCCCGGGGTGGGGCTTCAGGTCCACTCCGACGCGGCAGGGGGGTTTGGGTTCGGGGTCTTTTATGATGGCCATTGGTGCTCCCAACCTTGGCCTCCTGCCTGGAGGGAATCTGATGTCATTCGGGACCTTACGTTCCTTGAATTTTTCCCTATATTAGTAGCAGTCCATCTGTGGAGGGATGAGTTCCGCAACAAGAAAGTGTGTTTCTGGTGTGACAACCAGGCGGTGGTCCGCATCATCAATTCCCAGTCTTCCAAGTCTGACAGGGTCATGCGACTCGTCAGGGAATTTGTTCTGGTCTGCCTAACTGCTAACATTTCCTTCACTGCACACCATGTTCCAGGTGTGAACAACGAAATAGCAGATGCTTTATCTCGGTTCCAGGATGACAGATTTCGGGAGTTGGCACCAGAAGCAGATCCTATGCCGGTTTCTTTCCCGGTCGACCTCTGGCTTCTTGGGAAGGAATGGTGCTCCGGGGGGTCTTCAGCTCCCTGGCATCTTCCACCCGGGCCAGTTATTCCCGGGCAGTCCGGCAGTTTGTCGCCTTCTGGAAGCGCCACGGACACTCCGACTCTGGGCCTACCACGGAACGAGAGGTGCTCCACTACATCGGGACCCTGAAAGAAGAAGGCCTCACTTCCAGGACCATCTCCCTTCACCTGGCAGCCATCTCTTTCTTCAGCAAAGCGGCCGGCCACAAGGACCCATGCGGCTCATTCCTGATCCGCAAGGCAGTCGAAGGGTGGCGTCGGATGGATGGAAGCAAGCCTGACTCCCGCAGACCAGTCTCTGTGCCACCTGATCCCGGCCCTGACTAAGGTCTGCTGGTCCAGGTATGAAACCTCCCTGTTCCAAGCCTCTTTTGCAGTGGCTTTCTTTGCAGCTCTTCGCATCGGGGAGCTGGTCTGCGGGGCCAAGACATCCAAGATCGGGCACGCCCTCCTGCGGTCGGACGTGGTGATGTCAGACAGATCCCTTCAACTGCGCCTCCGGAGGTCCAAGAATGACCAACGCGGAAAGGGCTCCGTTATCCGGCTTCTGGCGCTGGAAGGATCTCCTGCTTGCCCGGTTCGACTCCTGAAGCGGTACCTGGAACAGAGGCCTGCGGCGGCCGGCCCCCTGTTCATCCACAAGGACTTGTCTTTCCTTATGCGCTTCCAATTTCTCAGCATTTTTCGGGCTGCCTTACAAAAAATTGGTTACCCATCAGACGAATTCAGCGGGCACTCTTTCCGGATTGGTGCTGCCACCACCGTGGCGTCGGAAGGAATGGCTTCGGCAGACATTCAGCACCTGGGAAGATGGCGGTCCAAGGCGTTTAGGACATACATCCGCCCGGAACTTGATCTCCTCCACGGATAGGACCTAGTTTCAGCCCCCTTCAGGCAGGTAGTCCTCTCTGATGATAGCTGCGGGGTTGGCGGTATCCGAGCTTCCGCTCGGCTCTTTGGCGGTGGGCATGAGTTTCTGTCACGTAAAGGGGGGGGAGCTGGAAGCTACTGTTGGCTTCCGGGGTCCGGGGCTGGCCCCTCCCCCTGTGCCGGCTCCCCCTCCCCCTGGACTTACCAGGCACGTGATCTGTCACGTGCTGGTCACGTGAACTCTTCATTCTCCGGACACGTGACCGTTCGCGTGACTTGGCCTCACGGCCCGGCACGTGATCTGTCACGTGTTCCTTTTGGAAACTCATGCCCAGGCCAACCTCTGCGACTATCACCAGACAGAAAGTTGTGGCCTTTCCGCCAACCCTTTCACTTCTTGTAAATAAATCTTTCTGTGCATCAACCTTGTGTGTATCCTCGTGATTCGGCCGGACGGGGCAGGGGACTCTTTGACTCTCGGTCGCAAGCCGGTTGCCCGGGACTTACCGGGCGGCTGCTGTTTGCGGCCGGAGTCCCCCCGCACCCGGACAGCTGCTCCACGTGGCCGGCATGGGCTCCGCCATGCCGGCCGTCTCCTTCCTCCTTCTCCCTGGCCTGAGCTTCAGGCCAGGGAGAGGGTTCGTAAGCCAGCCAATGGGAGGGAGACAGCTCCCACCCGATTGGCTGGCTCCGGCCAATCAGAGTCCACGCTCAGCACGGCCTCTGATTGGCCAAGGGGCGGGGCTAGTCCCCAACGCGGTCCGCCGGCCGGGTATATATTCCCGGCCGGCTCTCAGCCTCAGCAGTTGGCTCTTGCGAGCCGAAGACCCAACGCACCCACCCTTTAGTTAGTTGTTTTCTGTTAGCTAGTTGTGTTTTAATTGTATGTATTTTCCTTGTCACAACTTTCTGCCTGTGCGGTGGGCATGAGTTTCTGTCACGTAAAGGGGGGGGAGCTGGAAGCTACTGTTGGCTTCCGGGGTCCGGGGCTGGCCCCTCCCCCTGTGCCGGCTCCCCCTCCCCCTGGACTTACCAGGCACGTGATCTGTCACGTGCTGGTCACGTGAACTCTTCATTCTCCGGACACGTGACCGTTCACGTGACTTGGCCTCATGGCCCGGCACGTGATCTGTCATGTGTTCCTTTTGGAAACTCATGCCCAGGCCAACCTCCGCGACTATCACCAGACAGAAAGTTGTGGCCTTTCCGCCAACCCTTTCACTTCTTGTAAATAAATCTTTCTGTGCATCAACCTTGTGTGTATCCTCGTGATTCGGCTGGACGGGGCGGGGGACTCTTTGACTCTCGGTCGCAAACTAGCCCACTCCTTCTGTATTACACAAAGGGATCAACAACAGTAGTGGTCCATGACACAAACCAACTTTCACAGTAAGTTCATTGTGCTGCATTGTTAGACAACACAGTAGCAAGTTCCAGAGGGAAGAGAGATGGGTGTTTTTTTAAAAAAAAAATGTGACAATGGGATTGAGATCAGGACTCTGGCAGCTGTCCAGAGCCTCAGTCAGCCTCTGCCAGTTGGTGTAGCAGAAAAAAAATGAGATAGATGAAACAGAGCTCTAACTCAGTATAAGGCAACCTGATGTTCCTGTATTAGATAGATTCATTTCTATGTCCTTTGGCTTGAACATGGAGAAATGTAATTTAGCATGCCATATACAATAGTTAGCTTTTTCATGCAAAGATTTCTTGCATTGTTACCACTTAACTACTTCTTTAATTACCACTATTAAGGTAACTGGCATTTTTCATACTTTTTGCATTTGACTTCCCTTTGACCCTACTCTCAATAATCCCTGGCCAACTCACCCAAGCAATTCATATATACAGCTGTCTACTTAGGCAACACTCCATGCAACTCATGAAAGCTTATGCCACATTAAGGAAGTAGTCTTTAACAGTCTTTGCTGGTTTTTCTGCAGACAAAAACCTACCCAGTTAAAATCTAGTAACTAAAGGGATCTTGTAGCACCTTTGAGACTAACTGAGAGAGAAAATGTTTTAGCATAAGCTTTTGTAGATTTAGTCCACTTTCTCAGATCCTGGAGTGAAGTGGTGCCCAGGAGCAAACCTTATAAGCAGGCTGTTGAATAGCCATAGAAATGCAAAACTGGTGGGTGTGGTGATGAAGTGACTACTTAGTTTAACAGTGATCACTGAGGCACAGAGGCAAGAGGAAAGATGTTGTCTAAGGCCAGGTTGGGTGGATAGCCATATAAATGTTGGAGGAAGTTTTGGAATGTAGTGTGATGCTGGTCTAAGAGCGCCCTCATGGGACTAGGGTGTTAACTAGTGTTATGATATGTATAATGTGTCAAGAAACCATTGTCTCTGTTCAACCCACAGTTGATGGTCTACAATTTATGGATATATTCCAATTCAGCTTCCAATCTTCCTTTGTAGTATTATTATTATTATTAGTAGTAGTAGTAGTTGTTCAAGTACAGCTGTGTTGAGGTCAGAGATGGGATATCCAGGAAGACTGAAGTGCTCTGCAACAGGTTTTTGTGTATTCCCATTCCTTATGTCTATTTTGTGTCTTTTTATCCTCTGGCACAGAAACTGGCCTGTTTGCCCAAGGTAGAGTGCTGAACGGTATTGTTGATAGAGGATGCCATATATCACATTAGAGGATGGACAAGTGAAAGTCCCTCTGACATTGTGGATGATGTGATTAGGTCCTGTGATGACATTTCCTGAGTAGATGTGTGGCCAGAATTGGCATCCAGGTTTTTAGCAAGGTCTTGTACCAGTCTCCCCATCTGTGTTGTGTGTCTTCCTGTAAGTAAGTACAGTCATCCCTTCACATCTGCGTGTTGCACATTCATGGTTTGTAGCTACTGCTGGAATACGTCAACAGTACTGTTATTGCAAGACCTTGTCTCCTTCTCCTCACCTTCTTCCTATCTGGAAAAAACACAATCTTTGCACCACCATGATTCTGCAAGATTTGCAAAGTCCCTCTGCTCCCTCCACTCTGGCAGGAAGACTTGCTCTGCACCCACACCCACTCCATCCTTGTCCTCTCCCTTCTCTTCCTCCACTCCAGCCAACAACATTGCCTGTTTCTCCCTTTCCTGCATTTGAACGACAGTGAGCTTTAAGGTGTCATAGCAATATTTAGCTGCAGATCATGGTGCACAATTCATACCAGTTTGGATTCCAGGTGAGCAGGAGACATGGGGTGTTGTTGCTGGCCAGGCAAAGGGAGGGGGAGGTGAGCATGGGAAAGTTTTGCATGCCTGGGAACTGTTGCTGCTGCAGTGGCAGGGAGTGTAATTTTAGCTTCAGTTTTGGGGGAGATGGGGTGGAATAAAATTTTTAAGGTGGTGCAGGTTGGTTTGGATGCCATGACATCAAGGGACATGGGGTTTTGTTGCTGGCTGGGCAGAGGGAGGGGAGTCAAGGGTGGGGAAGTTTTATGTGCCTGAGAACTGTTGCCACTGCAGTGGGAGAACTGTGCTTTTCACTTCAGTTTGTAGGGAGATGGGGTGGAATAAAAAATTTAAGGTGGTGCAGGTTGGTTTGGGTGCCAGGACAGCACAAGACATGGGGAGTTGTTGCTGACCAGGCAGACGTAGGGCAGGGGAGGGTGGGAAAGTTTTGCATGCCCGAGAACTTTGGCTGATGTTGTGATGGTGACTTGTGCTTTTTGCTTTGGTTTGGGTGGAGACAGGGTGGAATCAGGCTTTTTTTTTTGTGACACCAGTTGGTTTGGGTGCCAGGACAGCATGATATGTTGAGTGGTTTTGTTACAAGGATAGGATAGAGAGAGGTGTGGTCTAGTTGGTGATTGCCATGGCAGCAGCAGCTGCTACTAACATTTAATTTGGAGTGGAGGGAGGCAGGGGGACTTTGTAAATCAGCTGAGGCATGTGCAAAGGCAGGAAAGGGCAGTTCTGGCAGTGCTGTTGGTGGGAGAGGAGAATACAGCATGATTGGGGTGGAGCTTAATTTATTTGTGGATTTTTTCACTTTCACGGTGGTGCTCTGCCCCTAAACCCCACAAATGTGAAAGGATGACTATAACTGTTTGAGACTGGAAAGCTGTAGGGAAGTACAGGCCTGCCACCAAGAGCCTTTGAAAAGCCCAACATTGTTGTCCAAGATAGGTTGTAGTTAAGCAATGATGTGTCTGAGAGATCTCAATTGAGAGCTGTATGTGACTACTAGTGGGGTTCTGTAATTTCCTGTCTTCAGTCTGTTCTGTAATAGATTAGTCCTCAGTACAAGTCACCTTGTTGATTTGTTTTCTTACTATATATGGTGGGTACTGTAGCTTCAGGAATGCTTGTTGGAGTTTGGCATCCCTATCTTGTGGGTCTCAGTAGTTTCGATTATACCAAAAGGCTTGACTGTAAACTATGGATTAGGTATTGTGTTCAGGGTGGAAACTGGAAGCATGTAAATATGTGTAGCCGTCAGTAGGTTTGCGATACAGTGTGGTGCTCAGGTGTCTACTGTGTAGCTTTACAATGGTGTCCAGAAAGTGTACTTGTTATGTAGATAGTTTCAGGCTGAGCTTGATGGTTGGGTGGAAGCTGTTGAAATTCTGTTGGAATGTCTTGAGTGAGTCCTCTCCATGTGTCCAAATTATGATGATATCATCAATGTACCACAGGTAGAGTAGAGGTTCCTGGGTGCAAGAGTTAAGGAAGCATTGTTCTAGGCCAGCCATGAAGCTGTTGGCATAACGTAGTGCCACGTATGTGCCCATGGCAGCACCGTTGACTTGAAAGTGTATGTTATTGCCAAAAGTAAAGCAATTCTGTGCGAGAACAAATTGCCAGACCTTGGTGGCTAGGTCTGCTATGGTACCATCTGAAATGATGTTTCTGACTGCTTGTAGTCTGTCCTTATGTAGGATGTTGCTATATAGGGATTCCACATTCATGGTGGCTAAAATGGTATTCCCTGGAAGGCTGTGCAATTTCTGTAGGAAGTTGGTAGTGTCCTTCACATAGCTGGGAGTACTGATGGCATATTGTCTAAGGATCTTTTCCATATATCCTGTGGCACCAACTCTGAGTGTTCTGATGCTTGAGACAATGGGACATCCAGGGTTGCCCTGTTTGTGTATTTTGGGTAATAGGTAGAATGTGCCTGGTCGAGGCTCCTAGGATGTGTCGGATTTGGTTTAGCACCTCTATATGAAAGGTGCTAAACGAGTAATCTGTGTAATTCCTTCCAGTATTCATTTGTGGATCGTTAGACAGAATTTTATAAAATGTAGAGTAAAATATACAGGACAGCTTTACTTCATCATCATCATCATCAACAACAAAACACTACAAGTGAAGATTGGGAAGAGAAACAGCTGAATGAGAATATATACACAAATTCCAGTCCATCAACTGTAGGTTGAAAAGAGACAATAGTTTCCTGGCACACTATACATATCATAACACTAGTTAACACCTTAGTCTCATGAGGGCACTATTGGACAGCATCACACTACATTCCAAAACTTTCTCTACCATTTATATGGTCATCCACCCACCCTGGCCTTAGACAACATCTTTCCTCTTGCCTTTGTCTCTCAACAACAACCATTAAACTAACTAGTCACCTTGTCACCACACCTATTAGTTTTGCATTTCTTTTGCATTTCTATGGGTATTCAACAGCCTGCTTGTAAGGTTTGCTCCCAGGCACCAGTTCACTCTAGCATCTGAAGAAGTAGACTAAATGTACGAAAGTGTATGCTACAATTTTTTCTCTCTCACTCTTAAAAGTGCTACTAGATCCCTTGGCTTATTGATATTCCAGACATAGGACTTTTTCAGACAACCTTAAATCCAGCAGAAGATGTAGGAAGAGGTATGTGGCTATCCCGCGGCAGGGGTCCTTTTCGGACACCACCATCCCTCTCCAGGCATCATCCATGTCAGTTCTGTGCCCTATCTATTGCAACCACACCATATTTTATTCACGGATAACTTCCATGAGTAAAAAATGATGCGGTTGCAATATATTGGACATGGAACTGACATGGACGATGCCAGGAGAGGGACAGTGGCATCCGAAAAGGACCCCCTGCCGCGGGATAGCCGTGTACCTCTCCTGACATCTCCTGCCAGATTTAAAGTTGTCTGAAAAAGTCCTAACACTGATATATCTTTGAATTCTACGCCAGCTGAAAACTAGTTATTGATATGATTCCAATCTCAAATCAAAGTAATGTTGCTAAGTTAAACCCTTAAAGACATGCCGCAGAACATGTGAATGACAGATAGTTTGTAGAGTGGAGTTATTCCAATGTATTAGGAAAAAAGCATCACCTTTATTTAAATAACTTTTGTTGTTTCCTTATTAGAAATATTTGCAGACCTTATTCCCAAAGTGTTTAAAGAAGCTGAAAAGAGAGATATCAAGATTCTACATCACTATGGAGATTATCGGATGGGGATCAAAAAAACCATCCCCGTCTCGCTACATCCCCTCCCACCCCACTCCCGTTCCTATAACTGATTAAAAGAAAAATTATCAGACACCTACCTTGCCACATGATTAAAAGTCCTCTGCTCCCCTCCAGCAGCCCAGCAGAGCCCCACTCACTTTCTGGAAAGCAAATCCCGGCCATTCTCGCGAGAGAAGGATCGCGCAGGAAATTCAAAAATAAAACTCAAAATGAAAGGTTAGAAATTACGCCAAGCACATACACACATTTTAAAAATCCCAAGTTACCTGGGGAGGGGGGGGAGTGTGACACTTCACTGGATAGCCCAATCACACCCGGAAGTGTTTGGCAGGGACCTCCCACCGTGGCTTGCATCGTGCCAGCAGAACGGGGCACCTTATCACTCACCCATCATTTCATGACAGAAATGGAACAATGGGTCAATTCATGGCATAGCCCATGAATTAAAAGGAGCATGGGGGGATGGAAGGGGCACAGGGAGATAATGCCACAGGGACGATGTCATCTGATATTTAAGCCCTTTGTTGATGTCCTGTCATCCCTGTGGTGGGATATATAGTGTGTCTGATAATCTCCCAAGTCATTACATCTCTGGATGGATAATGTTACCTCAAAAAAAAAAAATTAAAACACCAGGATGAATAGTAAAGCAATTTAGCAAGAAAAGCCTCTATAGATCCAATACAACAAGAAGAATACAATGAAAAGTGCAGGTCATATCAAGTTAGATTCTATTTGAAAACCTTTCAGGCCTCAAGAGGTAGTCGTTGACCTATTTAGATCAGTAGCATGACTCAGAATATTTCCAGAAACCTTATAGTCCCAGCAGAATATAATGAATCCAGCAAATCCACAGAACAGGAAAACATCAGATGGAATGTAATCTTAGCTAACAGTGCCATCTAACTCCCAGCCATTTGGCATTTGCTGTTGTCACAGGGAATGCTGCCATTAAGCTTTTTGGGAAGGCAAATTACATACAGAATCATAACACACATCTACCCACAGTTTGACTTTTATGCCAGGCTTTTGCTTCAGCAGCAAAGTGGCCCTCATGCATGTGGGAATTCCTGAATAACTGCCAAGTTCAAAATAGAGGCAGATGATACATCATAGCTAATAGTATGACTGAGCTGAATGTTCTCAAACATTTTTTCCTCTTGCAAGGGTGGCTTTGAAATTAGGTGAAAAGTTTCAAATACACACCTTTCCTGCTATTCACTGTTTTTGCCCCTTCTTCGGTGCCTGTTCATGGTCCCAACAGCAGTAATTATGCTCCCTACCTTTATTCAGTAACATTTTCATAGAATCATAGAATAATAGAGTTGGAAGAGACCACAAGGGCCATCCAGCCCAAACCCCTGCCATGCAGGAATACACAATGAAATCATTCCCGACAGATGGCTGTCTAGCCTCTATTTAAAAACCACCAAAGAAGGAGACTCCACCACACTCCGAGGCAGTGTATTCCACTTCCAAACAGCTCTTACTGTCAGCAAGTTCTTCCTAATGTTTAGGGGGAATCTCTTTTCTTGTAGTTTGAACCCATTGCTCTGTGTCCTAGTCTCTGGAGCAGCAGAAAACAAGCTTGCTCCATCCTCAGTGTGACATCTTTCAAATATTTAAACATGGCTATCATGTCACCTCTTAACCTTCTCTTCTCCAGACTAAATATACCTAGCCCCCTAAGCTGCTCCTCATAGGGCATGGCTTCCAGACCTCCCAGCATCCTGGTCACCCTGGTCGTTCCAGCTTCTCATTATCCTTCCTGAATTGTGGTGCCCAGAACTGGACACAGTATTCCAGATGAGGTCTGACCAAAGCAGCATAGAGTGGCACCATGACTTGATCTAGACACTATATTTCTATTAATGCAGCCTAGAACTGTATTGGCATTTTTAGCTGCTGCATCACACTGCTGACTCATGTTCAGCTTGTGGTCCACTAAGACTCCTAGATCTCTTTCGCATGTACTGCCATCAAACCAGGTGTCACCCATCCTATATCTGTGCATTTCATTTTTACTGTCCAAGTGTAGTAGCCTACATTTCTCCCTGTTGAAATTAATTTTGTTAGTTTTGGCCCAGCTTTCTAATCTGTTGAGGTCATTTTGGATTCTGATCCTGTCCTCTGGGGTATTAGCTACCCCTCCTAAATTGGTGTCATCCGCAAACTTGATAAGCATATTCTCTATTCCCTCATCCAAGTCATTGATAAAGATGTTGAATCGCACTGGGCCCAGGAGAAAACCCTGTGGCACCCCACTAGTCACTTCTCTCCAGGATGAAGAGGAGCCATTGGTGACTACCCTTTGGGTTCGGTCAGTCAGCCAATTACAAATCCAGCTAACAGTTGCATTGTCTAGCCCACATGTTACTAACCTTTTTGCAAGAATATCATGGGGGACCTTGTCAAAAGCCTTACTGAAATCAAGATACACTACATCAACAGCATTTCCTGCATCTTTCAAGTTGGTAACTCTATTTAAAAAAAGAAGAGATAAGATTAGTATGGCACATCTTGTTTTGTCAGAATCATATTTCCCAGTATTCTCAGTGTTTCTCACAGTTTGTTGCAGCCCTGGACACTCACAGCATTTTCTAATTTTTGTTCCAATATGCATTACCATTTGTCAGAATGTTGCTGTCCTTGAGCAAGCAGGGATCACCAGCATTGAGGCCATGATATTGAGAACACAGCTGCACTGGGCAGGGCACATTTCTAGGATGGAGGACCATCGCCTCCCAAAAATAGTGCTCTACAGTGAACTCGCCATGGGTCAGTGTAAGAGGGGCACTCCAAAAAAATGATACAAGGACTCCCTGAAACAACATCTCAGGCTCAGCCAAATTGATCACCAACAATGGTCCGCCATGGCCTAACATCAGTAGGCATGGAGACACACTATCCACAGTGCTGCAGCCTTATTTGAGAACTCACGCCAAACAAGTCTTGAAGAGAAACAACAACGCAGAAAGAATCACAACCCGGAATCATCACCCAAGGAGACCTTCTGCTGTGCTTTCTGCAACTGGACTTGTTTATCTCAGATTGGCCTTTTTAGTCATCAGCGCACTTGCAGAAAGCACGGAATGAGTCCTTCCTGAATCTTCATTTGCAAAGAAAAGCCAAAGAGAGAGAGAGAGTAAGCAATATGTTATATCAAGACTATGCTTTTTTTACATACTACACAATGTACATTGAAAGTGATTAATCAGAACCCTGAAATATAAATGTCTCTTTGTTTTGAACATGCATCCAACCCTCTTTCAATGTATTTTATTACTCAGGACAGTGTACAACAATTTTTAAATTCCCATAACAGGAAAAACAGAGTCCCACAGCAGCATAAAAATGGAAAGGATCCAAGAGATAAATACATTCTAAGACAATTGTTTGTCTGCAACATTAAAGAATTTTCATGAGTCCAGGGAGATTTTCACACTGGGAAAATATTCCACGGAGAAATCGGGACAGAAATATTTCTGTCCCAGAAGCAGCGCCCCGGTTCGCATGCCCACTTCCCTTTCCCGATATTCCGTCATCCTCGCGCTGTCTTTTTTCTTCTCTCTTCCATCATATTTTACTAACGGGAGTTCATCGTTAATAAAATATGATGGAAGAGAGAAGAAAAAAGACAGCGCAAGGATGACGGAATATCGGGAGAGGGAAATGGGCGTGCGAACCGCGGTGCTGCTTCTGGGACAGAAATATTTCTGTCCCGATTTCTCCAGGGAATATTTTCCCCGTGTGAAAATCTCCCAGAAAGCAAACTGCCAACAAAAGGGTTTGGTCTCGCTAGGAGGAGCATTGCCATACCCTCCAACATTTCACAGATGAAAACTGGGAAATATGCAACTAAGCAACATCAGAGTGTGGTCAAGATGACAAAAGGAATTAATGAGGAGGAACAGACAAGCTAGGAGAGGCTGCAGCAGTTTGCTTTCACCTGAGTCTGCTGGGAAAGGCATGATTTTGCTCTTTCCTCTCCTCTTCCCCCCCCCCTGCTAAGTTAATTTAATGCAAACTACTTTTGCACCTTAAACTCAATATGCAGCAGTGAAAGTAAGCTGAAAGCAAAAGGGGGAATGGATGGAGGAAGGAGAAACTGGGATGTGTTAAAAGCAACCAAAAAAGTGGGATTACATTAGATTAATTAGGACTGTCCTTGCCACATTGGGACATTTGGAAGGTATTATCACAATACAGTACTTTGAACTGACATCCTTTTCTTTCCTCAATTAAATATTTGCTTCCCCACATGTGTAATGTTTAATAGATTCCCTTGCTCCACAAAGCTCAAATGAAGTTCATTGCTGCAGTGATCCCTGCACTGTCACAATGTCAAAAATGAATTAAAATCAAGCTGTAACATTTCTAATCCCAAAATGAAGATAGTTTATTACTACTGCTCCAAATACTGTTGGACAAGCACTTAGGGATTTCTTTGCTGTTGCTTAAATGAGCTACTGAAGCCACATTTGTTACTCTGAGATTTTTTTTTATTTTTATCCTGATATGATACCTTGCAGCTGCAGCTATGACAGAATAATACTTCATTCATCCAGCTGTTTGTTCTAGAAGAATCCACCACAGCTATAATAGTAATCTAAAACAAAGCACACATTGCTAGATTGGAGTATCCAAACAAAACAGGAACAGCTGGCGTATTCTCAAATGTGTGTGTCACCACATTAGATTGAAACATATGAATGAGCTGAAATGCTGTAAAATTAATTGGAAACTGCAATGACAGCAGGTGCAGGCCTGTAAGAATCACCACAATCAATGGAAAAGTTGCCAGCCTTCAAAACTAATAATAAAAATAGAGAATGTAATTGATTTCTGAAACTATTGCCCTATGAAATTTATTGTGGCAACAGATTTTTTTTGGGGGGGGAACAGCTCAGAAAATGCAGAGGTCCAAAAACAGACATTATTAGCCCTTCTACATAGGGGTGTGGAATAACTGCATTTATTTTAATTTTCACTGAAGTGGTAAAAATGAGATTGACCTATATCTCTTCAGACCCCCAGGTCTAGATTCACTTGATAGAATGATCTTTCATATATATATTAAAAAGTCCATACAGATGGAATTTAGCATTAAAAAATTCCTGTCTTAAAATTTAAGTTATCTTTACTTTAGGATTAATAAATAAATCAGTACAAGTTTTTTCTCCATTTTAAAAAATTTATATGAAAGAAATTCCACACTAGTAGTTCAATTAATTGCAAGGTACTGAAGCAAACCAAGATGGATAGAAGAAATCCCCAGTCTATTTCATGGCAAAAGAAAAACCAGAATTTGTACACCCACAAAAGAACTATTCTAATTATCAATATATTTCTTGCTGTTTTTATATGCCTTCAAGTCTACTTTGATTTATAGAGACCCTACAATAGGATTTTCTTAAGATTTATTCAGGGAAGTGTTGCCATAACCTCCCCTCTGAGGCTGAGAGAATATGACTTGCCCAAGGTCACCCTGTGGGATTCCATTGTTGAATGAGTATTCAAACCCTGGTCTCCCAGGACTTTATCAGACATGGCAAATATGGCATCATAACGACACCTAATGAATGTGAAAGGGTGCACAATGTCATTCTTTCATGATAATGTCTTGAAAATAAGACATTCTTTTTTATTGATGGGCCAAGCCATCAATGGATCTCCCATGGCTTTTTTTTCTTTTTCTTTTTTCTTTTTTCTTTTTTTTTTCTTTTTTTTTCTTTTTTCTTTTTTCTTTTTTTTTTTTGCCAGTATTGCCAGCGTTTGAAAACGTGCACCATTGTACTCTTGTGATTACATCGTCAATGGGCGGTCCTACCTGAACACTTCTGTGTGAGAATGAGAAAGCCAAGTATGGGGTGCCCTTTTTATGAACCTCCCCAGTTTACTTTTAAGTTTTAAAGTGTGTTTCTGTTCTTGTGTGTGCATTTTGTGTCTTTATTTTGGTGTATTTTTATTATTATTATTTTTACCATGCTTGCATATTCTCGCAAGAATCACCAAGATCACAAACACGGAAGTAAACAGATCTCTGTTTATGCTCCGTTTATGCTGGGGCAGCCTTTTAACACTACTAAAGGTAGGTCTGATAGAAAGGGTTCTTTTGTCAGCAGAAAAACACTAGAAAATATGATGGGAAAGAAACGTTTATGGAGGTTCGTCTGATAAAGAGGCCAGAGTCCCAGTCCAACATTCAAACCACTACATGATACTGGTTCTCAATTAATAATATGTAGTTCACTAATTTGATTGAAAATTGACATTGATTCCTAACCAAAGGTATGATGCAGTCCAAGTTAAGGACTTTTCTAATCCCATTGATTGCAGTGAGAAACATAATTCTGTACACAGATTGATGGCTAAAAAAATATAAGCATACATTACATACAACATTTTATTATTAGCCTCTCCTGCAAGCCCTTATAAGGGCTGTTGAGGTTCCATGCTATGCCAGGCACTGCCATTGCTGCTGTATGGGGACTCTGCTGCCCCCAGAAAGCCTCTTGCACCCAGGAAAATTCCTTCAGACATTGCCATTGCTGCTGCTAAAAGTCAAGCTGCCTTGCTCGTCCATCTGCTGATCCTACAATTCTCATCCTGTCTCACTCATTCATTGATGCTCCAAAGATGCTCCAAGCACAAGTACCTGGGCATGCACAGAAGCAGAGCATATAAATCCCTCTGCCCAACTGGAGTTAAGCCTACATCCAGGTCGCTCTGGCTGGACACACCACTCAATTAGTTCAAACCAAAGTTTAAACTCAGTGACTGGTGGTTCTCACTTCTCTGAATGCTGCACCAAGCTGTACAGGCCTCTGGGAAGAAGGAGGTGACTAATTGCCATGCCCAGGAGGCCACTGGCACTCTGCTCTGCCCTGAAGCTGCAAATTTGCCATGTAGTAAGTCGTGTAGCACTCTTGTTCATATTTTCTCTTTTCCTCTTTCTTTCTATCAGTCTTCTTTATTTGTCTGCTTTATTATTTATTGTTTTAAAGCTATTCTACTTTTTTCCTTTATTTCTTACTTTCCTTTATATATCTATTTTTTTGGTCTACAAGATTTACTTGTCTTCTATCCTCTTTCAGTTTCAATTTTCCCACCTTTCAATAGCTGCCAGTTCGTCCTCCTCCTCTAGGTGTTGCTGTTCCTTTTGACATCTTATTCTTTCCTCCAGTGCCTTGTTGCCCTCTATATTTTCACTTCTATCTTCTATCGTTTCCAATATACTCTAGCCCAGCACAGAATTACTCCCTTTCCCTCTGGGGTTAGATCCGTGTCAGAAATTACATTTCCCACAACATGCAATTTCTTATCCTGCTGCTATCAACAGTATATTTATGAGCACTTCAGATTTTTTAAGTGTTCATTGAAAAGACTAAGAATAAAAATAACTTTTCACAAAAGGCCATTGTCATTCTACCATTTGTGTAATTAGGTTAATCACATCCAATCAAAACTTAACTTTTTTGCATGAAATCCACCAATGACATTGCATACCTAATGTATTAAATCTCTCCAACAAAAAGAGGTCACATTTGAATAAATTTCATTCATTTTTGTTGGGGGTATAGTGCCACCTATACATAATTTTCAATGTGGTTTCTCTTATAGTTGCTGACGTCAACTTCAAAGGGGCTGAAGAATACATTCTAGACCACTCTTTCTCTGAGATTTCTTTTTTGAGATCAGATTCTCAGGCTATTCTAGCCTTGATTGAATCTGAAATTTCCCCCCAATTAACCAAATATAAAGTTGCATCGCTAAACCTTTGGTGCAGGTTCTTCTGTCACACATACAATTTCATACTTTGTAAGAGCCCTCAAATTTCCTAGAATTTTAGCTCATTTTTTTTTTTTTACTAACACAAGTACTTGTTCTATAAGTAGCCAATTAGTGGTAACAGTTTGTATTTTTAGCTGTAATTGTACCCCTATATAGTGGGTCCCTAACTTTAAAGATTCCCTTGGGTCTCCGTTGTTTACACTGGCCTGCTCTATCTTCTATATAAAAGTTTTCTAGCTCTGTAAAAGGTGCTATTGGGGAATGTACAGGTTCTAATATATGAGTCCATTTACATACTATTTTAACTGTATCTCTTAAACAGGGATTTACTTTTTTATTTTATTTTTTATTGTTAGCATTATAAATGGTCAGCCCATTTCCTTAGGTTGGTCTCTTTCCATCTCCATATCTACCCATATAGGGGAACTACTTCCTCTTACAAGACACACAATTTGTGTTAGATGAAAAGCTTCAAATTAATGTACATCAGGCCCTTGGTATCCACTGGAGTTTGGTTCCAGGACATCCATGGATACCAAAATCCATTAATTCTCAAGTCCCATTATATACAATGGAGTAGAAAAGATGTCCCTTTATAAAATGGCAAAATCAATGTGCACTTCTTAGAATTTATTTATTTTTAGTATGTTCATGTCAGGAGTTGGTGATTGAACCCTACGTTTTAAAATGGCCACAACAACTGAGGAAATCATGCTGAGTCATGACTGACTCCATGACTCCATGAACTGCCAGTCATGCCTAATCATCCCACAGCTGCATGAGAAGGGTTACATCACGAGAAGGGTTACTAGAATGCAAAGCCATGTAGTTTGAAATCTGATGCAATTTAACCATGTGCTTGAATAAGCCAATGCCATACTGATGTGTATATAAGCAAGCTAGAACAGAGATCATTCTCTTCCTCTGATTCTGTGATGCCTGGTGTAGCACTTTGATTGTAGATACTGTGAATAGCAGAAACTACTTTGAAGATTAAAGCACCTCCTGTTTTCTGGACACCAAATACTCTGTGTGAGTATTCTTGGGAAAGGGTTGCTACCATGTCTGCTGAGACAGTTTTTGGCTGCTGCTGCGTATTGAATGTCCTTTCATCCCCTGTCAATGGTTATGGGCCCAGCTGATTGATCTCAGATTAGATAAGATACACCCAGGAAAGTTCTCAGAAACTCTTTTGTTTTGAGTGTTTTTGGCTAGGTGGGTGAGAAACAGTTAAGTTTTTAACTAGGCTCTGTTTCAGCCAAGCTTTATCTTCAGATGACCTTGGAGTATTGTCAGCTGCCAGCTGTTTGAGTTTCATAGCTGGAGAATATTTTTTATTCAGTCAGTAAAATGGCAAATACGTGTGATTTGAAAAATGATGGATAGCAATTATCCGGCATGGAGAATATACATGCAAGCTTTATTAATTAAAGACAATTTGTGGCATGTTTTGGAGAATGAGAGTGTAAACACAGAAGGCTCAGAAGATGAAATTGCAGTATTCAGATCGGCTGACCAGAAAGCCAGAGCTGAGATTCTTTTATCTCTAAGTCCCTCTCAAATGATTCATGTTACACACAAAACCCACAGCTTTTCAGCTCTGGGTGGTATTAGAGAATGTTCATCAGAACTCATCCTGTCTCTCAAAGTTGATTTGGACAAAGATACTTAGCAAAGGCATATACTGCATTTGGAAGACTTCACAAAAGAGTCTGGAGCAATAAACATCTGAGGCAAAGCACAAAAATCAGGGTGTATAGAGCCATTGTGCTGTCTCTCCTCCTTTATGGATCTGAAACATGGGTCACCTATCGCCACCACCTACGACTCCTCGAGCGCTTTCATCAGCGCTGTCTATGCACAATCCTAAATATACACTGGACTGACTATGTGACGAATGTTGCTGTCCTTGAGCAAGCAGGGATCACCAGTATTGAGGCCATGATATTGAGAATGCAGCTGCGCTGGGCAGGGCACGTTTCTAGGATGGAGGACCATCGCCTCCCAAAAATACTACTCTACAGTGAACTCGCCACAGGTCAGCGTAAGAGGGGCGCTCCAAAAAAGTGATACAAGGACTCCCTGAAACCACATCTCAGGCTCGGCCAAACTGATCACCAACAGTGGTCCGCCCTGGCCTCACATCGGGAGGCATGGAGACGCACTATCCGGAATGCTTCAGCCTTATTTGAGAACTCACGCCGAACATGTGTTGAAGAGAAACGACAATGCAGAAAGAATCATAACCCAAAACATCACCCAAGGAGACCTTCTGCTGTACTTTCTGCAACCGGACTTGTTTATCTCAGATTGGCCTTTTTAGTCATCAGTGCGCTTGCAGAAAGCGTGGGATGAGTCCTTTCTGAATCTTCGTTTGCAAAGAAAAGCCAGAGAGAGAGAGAGAGACTTTATAACCCAAAGCTGTGTCCTGGAGGCTATGTAAAAGCACATTTGGAAGAAATGTTTCAGATGTAAAAAGCCTAGACATTTTCAGAAGGATTGTAAGATGCCTGCACAGGACAGGAAGGACAGCAGAGCTAAAGGGCAAAGGAAGGGTGCATCCTCTCATGCTGGAAACCATGCCTTAATAGCAAAACACTATCCTGGTGGTAATGAGAATAGTGCTTTGCTGTTAAGGGACATCCAGTGTCAATCAGACCCCATATTGTCTATCGTATGGTAGAGCACCAAACCTCAAGCACCTGAGGATTTTGGGGCAATTTGCAAATGTAACTTATTCACTCTTGCCTAAGGAAGTTGGGGCAGCCTAAGACCAGGAGACTGCATTTTCTTGGCTATGAGAGTAATAGTTACATATTTTCTCTCCATCCTGGTATGGTGACATACTCCAGGAGTGCAAATTTTGCAATGCCGTCAGGGTGGAATAGATTGCACTGCAATCAGGAGGTTTTTGTTCCCTTGGAGAGGGATGTGCCAACAACTTCCAAAAGTCCCTCAAATGGAGCGGTGGTTGAGACTGATGATGATGAAGGGGAGGCTGTGGAAGAAAAGCAAGTTTGACAGTCTTATGGCCAAGTGTGGGCTTAGTGAGGCTAAGGTGGTCAGGACCCCAATGACCACTGATTTTGTGAACCTGGAGGCAGAACAGGTGTTTGAAAGGCCAGACCTGTACCACTCAGTGGTAGGCAGTCTGTTGTTTATTGCAAACAACACAAGGCCTGACATCAGTTTTGCAGTTGGGATGCTCAGCAGAAGAGTCTCTAAGCCAAGGAGGGCAGATTGGGAAGCCCTAAAGAGAGTAGTTAGGTTTCTCAAAGGAACCAGGGACATAAGCTTGAAGCTGACAGGAAGTCAGGTGACCCTAGAGTGCTATGTGGACAGTTCTTTTGCTGCAGAAACTTTAGACAGGAAGTCAGTGACTGGAATGGTGGTCAGGTATGCAGAAAGTTCCATAGTGTGGAAATCAAGGAAGCAGAACTGTGTGGCCATTATTATCATTGAAGCTGAATTCACAGCCTTGTCTGAGATGGCAAGTGAGGTACAATGAGTAAGGCAGATGCTTGCAGACCTTGGGGAGCCAAGCCACATGCCTGTTGATGTGCACGAGGACTCACAAGCCTGCATAGCAATGGCAGAAGCAGAAAATCTGAAATGTAGGACAAAGTACATTGCAGTATGTTACCCAAATGTGAGGCAATTAATACAGGAAGGTGTCCTGTAAGATTCAGTAATCTTGGGAAAGGGTTGCTACCAAGTTTCCTGCCAGGGAGAAGAAGGAGAGCAGCTTCTGGAGAGCCATTTTGAGTGGGTGAGTTTGATTTTTTAAAAACTGTTGGGAGAGGCTGCTTGTTTCTGAGGGGGGTGGAGCTTCTGGGAGTTTGAATTTTTTTAAAACTCTTGGGAGAGGCTGCTTGTTGCTGAGGGGGTGGAGCTTCTCTGAGTCACATCTGTCAGTCACTAGGGGGTGGAGCTGGGAGCCTAGCTCTATATAAACTCCTTGCAGAGGCTTTACAGGTCAGTTTCCTGCCAGGCAGAAGGAGAGCAGCTTCTGGAGAGCCATTTTGAGTGGGTGAGTTTGAATTTTTTTAAAAAAACTGTTGGGAGAGGCTGCTTGTTTCTGATGGGGGTGGAGCTTCTGGGAGTTTGATTTTTTAAAAAATGTTGGGAGAGGCTGCTTGTTGCTGAGGGGGGTAGAGCTTCTGGTAGTCACATCTGTGAGTCACTAGGCAGTGGAGCTCGGAACCTAGCTCTATATAAACTCCTTGCAGAGGCTTTCCAGGCCAGTTTGCAGGCCAGTTTGAGTGACCAAACAAAAATACAGCATTCCTAAAAGTACAGCTTAGAGTTCTCAGCATTAACTAAGAGTTCTAAAAGCTCTCACCATGGACACTGAGGAGGCTGCTGCAGTCAGCTGCAACACTTGTGGGATGTTTGTCTTCTTGTCTACAGACATGGGGAACTTCACATGCACCAAGTGCAAGTTGGTAGCCCTCTTGGAGGAGAAAATCCAGCAGCTGGAGACAAGGGTAGCTACACTTCAACATATTCGGGAGCAAGAGGTTTTCCTGGACAGGACAGAACAAGCAGTCTTGGGCGGGGACCGCACAGAGGAACTGGCTGGGGAGGAGAGTGTCACTCCACAGACACAGGAGATTGATAGCTGGAGGAATGTCACACACAGAACAAGAAAATCCAGGGATTCTCCGAGCAGCTTACAGCTACTCTAATTGATTCCAAGCCCTCTCCCTTATCAAGGACAATGAGGAAGAACAGTATGGACAGACTTCAGGGGCAGTGCAGGGGACCTTGAGAGTACCACCACAAGGAACAGCAGCTGCTTAGCCTCAGGGGAGGCGTGTGGTGGTGGGGGGGACTACTTGCTGTGGGGTACAGAAGCAGTGAATTGTGGGCCTGACAAGATGTCTCAGGAGGTGTGTTGTCTCCCTGGGGCAAAGATCCATGATGTGACAGAGAGGCTGACAAGACTCGTCAAGCCTACAGATCATTACCCCTTCCTTTTGGTCCATGTGGGAACCAACGATACTGCAAGGGACAGCTTTCTGAAGATCAGAAGAGATTATGAGGCTCTGGGGATGAAGCTGAAAGAAATGGATGCACAGATTGTCATCTCATCTCTTCTGCCAGTTGAAGGGCATGGTCCAGGAAGGGAGAGGAAAATAGCCAACGTAAACAACTGGCTCCGTAGATGGTGTCGCCAAGAACAATTTGGATTCTTGGATCATGGGCTGCGCTTCCATGAGGGGGGACTTCTGGCAAGAGATGGGGTGCATCTCACAACAGTTGGCAGAAACATTTTTGCCTACAGTCTCAAGAATTTGATCAGGAGGGCTTTAAACTGAGTCATATGGGGGAGGGAGACAGTATTCTGGAAGGCAAAAGGGCTGGAGAAAATAGTCAAACTGTCATAGAGGGAACTAGGCAAACAGTGCAAGGACCCAACAGTGGGAGGCAAAAAAAACTTGCACAGGCAGCAAGTAAAGGGAACACATGGTTTTAGATGTCTCTACACTAATGCACAGAGCATGGGAAATAAGCAAGATGAACTTGAACTCCTAGCACTACAAAGCAAGTATGATATAATAGGCATTACTGAAACCTGGTGGGATGAGTCTCATGATTGGAATGTAGGAATAGAGGGGTATAACCTTTATAAGAGAAACAGGCCAAACAGGAAAGGAGGAGGAATAGCATTATATGTCAGGGATATTTACACCAGTGAAGAGATCCATGACATCAATACTGGAAGCCAGGTGGAGAGCATCTGGATAAAAATTAAAGGGGAGGGAAACAACATGGATGTTATGGTGGGACTCTACTACAGACCCCCAAGTCGGATGGAGGAATTGGATGATGCCTTTCTAGAACAGATGACCACACAAGCAGAAAGGAGAGATGTAGAGCCCTGGTGGCGCAGTGGTTAAATACCAGTACTGCAAGCCACCACGTTGTAAGTTCAATTCCAGTGGGCTCCAAGGTTCACTCAGCCTACCATCCTTTCATAGGTCAGTAAATTGAGTACCCAGCTTGTGGGGGCAATTAGCTAACACACACTGGAAACTGTTAATGCAGTGTAGATGTGTAAATAGCTATTGCTTAAAACAATTTGTAAGCCACTCTGATAGCCTTGTGGCTGAAAAGCGGGGTATAGATAGATAGATAGATAGATAGATAGATAAAATGTAGTAGTGATGGGTGACTTCAACTATCCTGATATTTGCTGGCAATCTAACTCAACCAAAACTTCAAGGTCTACCAAATTCCTGACTTGCCTGGAAGACAATTTCATGGTCCAAAAGGTGGAAGAGGCAACAGGGGGGTCAGCTATTTTAGATCTGATCCTAACCAACAGGGATGACCTGGTTAATGGGGTGCAAGTGGTGTGATCCTTAGGTGAGAATGATCATGTTCTCCTGGAGTTTGTTATACAATGGAAAGGAGAAGCCAGGCATAGTCAGACACGTGTTCTCGACTTTAGGAGAGCTGATTTCAATAAACTCATGGAAACACTGGGGGTAATCACATGGTCAGGAATACTAAAAGAGAAGAGACCTCAAGATGGATGGGACTTTCTCAAAAGGGAGATACTGAAGGCACAATTTCAAACAGTACCATTGAGGAAGAAAAATGGGAGGTGTCTCAAGTAACCAGGATGGATGACTAAAGAAATTTCAACGGAGTTAAGTTTTAACCGGAACATGTATAGGAAATGGAAAAAGGGGGAAATCACCAAAGAAGAATTCAAACAGATAGTGAACACATGTAGGAGTAAAGTAAGAAAAGCTAAAGTGCAGAATGAGCTCAGGCTTGCTAGAGAGATTGAGAACAATAAAAAGGATTTTTTGGGTTATCTCCACAGCAAAAGGAGGAAGAAGGAAATGGTATGGCCACTACACGGAGAAGATGGCAAAATGCTAACAGAGGACAGAGAAAAGGCAGAATTACTCAACACCTTCTTTGCCTCAGTATTTTCAGAAAATGAAAATGGTGACCAATCTGAGGATAAAGGAACAGAGGACACAATAGGGGAAATCCAGCACAGAATAAGGAAAGAGGTAGCACAGGAATACCTCCTTAAACTAAATGAATTTAAACCTCCAGGACCAGATGAACTACATCCAAGAGTATCAAAAGGTCTGGCAAATATAATCTCAGAGCCATTGGCAATAATTTTTGAGAACTCCTGGAGAAGAGGAGAAGTCCCAGCAGACTGGAGGAGGGCAAATGTTGTCCCCATCTTCAAAAAGGGGAAAAAAGAGGATCCCAACAATTATCGTCCAGTTAGCCTGACATCAATACCAGGGAAGATTCTAGAGCAGATCATTAAACAGAGAGTCTGTGAACATTTAGAAGGTAATGCCATAATCACAAAAGGTCAACATGGGTTTCAGAGAAACAAGTCATGCCAGACTAATCTGATCTCCTTTTTTGATAAAATTACCAGCTTGGTAGATGAAGGGAACGCTGTGGATAGCATATTCCTTGATTTCAGTAAGGCCTTTGACAAGGTTCCCCATGACATTCTTGCAAACAAGCTTGTAAAATGTGGGCTAGACAAGTTAACTGTTCAATGGATTTGTAATTGGTTGACCGGCTGAACCCAAAGGGTGCTCAGCAGTGGCTCCTCTTCGTCTTGGAAAGATGTGACCAGTGGGGTGACACAAGGTTCAGTCCTGGGCCCAGTGCTATTCAACATCTTTATCAATGACTTGGATGATGGAATTAGGGGCATACTTATCCAATTTGCAGATGACACCAAATTAGGAGGAGTAGCTAATACCCTAGAGGACAGGATCAAAATTCAGAATGACCTGGATAGACTGGAGAGCTGGGCCAAAGCTAACAAAATGAAATTCAATACGGAGAAATGTAAGGTACTGCACTTAGGGCGAAAAAATGAAATACATAGATGTAGGATGGGGGAGACCTGGCTGAATGAGACTACGTGCGAAAGGGATCTAGGAGTCCTAGTAGACCACAAGTTGAACATGAGTCAACAGTGTGATGTGGCAGCTAAAAAGGCCAATGCGATTTTGGGCTGCATCAATACAAGTATAGTGTCTAGATCAAGGAAAATCATAGTGCTGCTCTATTCTGCCTTGGTCAGTCCTCACCTAGAATACTGTGTCCAGTTCTGGGCACCACAATTCAAAAAGGATATGGACAAATTGGAGCATGTCCAAAGAAGGGTGACTAAAATGGTGAAAGGTCTGGAAACCATGCCTTATGAGGAGAGACTTAGGGAGCTGGGTATATTTAGCCTGGAAAAATGACAGTTAAGAGGTGATATGATAGCCCTGTTAGTATTTGAAGGGGTGTCACGTTGAGGATGGAGCAGGCTTGTTTTCTGCTGCTCCAGAGACTGGAACACGGAGCAATGGATGCAAGCTCCAGGAACAGAGATTCCACCTCAACATTAGGAGGAACTTTTTGACAGTAAGAGCTGTTCGGCAGTGGAACACACTGCCTCGGAGCGTGGTGGGGTCTCCTTCCTTGGAGGTCTTTAAACAGAGGCTGGATTGCCATTTGTCGGGGATGCTTTGATCAAGATTTCCTGCGTGGCAGGGTGTTGGACTGGATGGCCCTTGTGGTCTCTTCCAACTCTGCAATTCTATGACTCTATAAGTCTGCTTAGATAGTTTTTGGCTTCTGCTGGGGATTGAATGTCCTATCATCCCCTGACAGTTCAAGCCACAGATGGTAGATTCCATGGATGTCAAATCCATGGATAGAGAGGCCTACTGTATATAAAGGAGGTGCGGCTAACCCATCTGTTTTTGTTAGGCTGAATTGGATTGGCCTTGAAAATCTTTTTTTTTTCCTTTGCAAAGATGTAACCATCTCTCTCTCTCTCTCTCTCTCTCTCTCTCTCTCTCTCTGTGTGTGTGTGTGTGTGTGTCATTTAATAATTTATTTTAATATCAGGATTGATTGGTATGGGTTGGAACAAGAAAGACAGTCTTGGAAGTATATTCATTTTAACTAAAGAAATCCTATCTAATAAACTCAGTTTCAATTGAAACCATTTCTTCAACTTCACTTTAATCCACTTTATTATTGGGTTATAATTTCTAGGTATAACTTGTTCAACATCTTTAGTTATTGTAATTTTAAATAACAAATGCTAGAAAGATATAAAGTGAGACAACTCATCTATAGATAATTTTTCTGTTGTTCTATATCATAATTTAAACACAACATTAAATGTCACAAAGTTTACCATCAACCTTGTGTTTATTCCTAAAAATTTAGGATCCAAATAAGACTTCTGTGTTAGATATACATAATAATACGTCTTCTGCGTCTGCAACTAATACTATGAGTTAGTTATGTTGTTTCTCTCTCTCTCTCTCTCTCTCAGGCTTTTCTTCGCAAACGAAGATTCAGGAAGGACTCATCCCTCACTTTCTGTAAGAGTGCTGATGACTGAAAAGGCCAAACCAAGATAAACATGTCTGGTTGCAGAAAGCACAGCAGAAGGTCTCCTTGGGTGATGATTCCGGGTTGTGATTTTTTCTGCGTTGTCGTTTCTCTTCAAGACTTGTTTGGTGTGAGCTCTCACATAAGGCTGCAGCATTGTGGATACTGCATCTCCAAGCCTACCAATGTGAGGCCAGGGCAGACCATTGTTGGTGATCAATTTGGCCGAGCCTAAGATGTTGTTTCAGGGAGTCCTTGTATCGCTTTTTTGTAGTGCCCCTCTTACGCTGATCCATGGCAAGTTCATTGCAGAGTACTATTTTTGGGAGGCGATGGTCCTCCATCCTAGAAATGTGCCCTGCCCAGCGCAGCTGTGTTCTCAATATCATGGCCTCAATGCTGGTGATCCCTGCTTGATCAAGGACAGTAAAAATTCATCATATAGTCAGTCCAGTGTATATTTAGGATTGTGCGTAGACAGCACTGATGAAAGCATTCAAGGAGCCGTAAGTGTTGGCGATAGGTGATTAAAGCTTTTAAGATAGCTGAAGATATTTATAAAATTGGTTGTTTCTTAAATTTAGCATTATATTTTACATTTCATGTTTGATGTATAGCATCAGACAATTTCTTGCATGGCCTAAAGCCAACTTGGTCTAATTGTATATATTGGTAGATAAACTTATTAATTCTATTTGGTAAGATTACATTTAAAATTATATAAACTTGACTTAATAAAGTAATTGGACAATATGCAGATACACATTGATGAACTCCTCTTTATTTTGCTATTGGTACAATTCTGCCTTCCTTCCAACTTTCCGGAATTGACCCTCTGATAAAGATGCCATTATACAGCTTTGCTAAATATAGAGTTAAAGTGTCATGTAAGGATTTATACTTCATAAAGGAAGGTTCCTCCTTGAAAAGAAAAAACAGGCTTAAAATTAAACTGGAGGTGCACATGTAGAAATTACTGAAGAAATTAAATAGGTGATATGAGGATTTGGAGTGAATTGTCCCAGAGGAGAGCAAAAGTGAAAGCTATAGAGGTAGATAACATTAGAAAAGCTCTTATTTATACACAGAGGCCTTATTATGAATTTGGTAATAAAAATTATAAATTGTTGGCTTGGGCATTGAATAAAAAGAACATAAAAGAGATCAGTTAATATTGGGGTGTGTGTTTTTTTGGAGTAATCTATTTATTCAATCATTTCAAAGAAAGTTACAATCAAGCAAAACTCGAACATCACATATATACAGTTAATATTGTTAAGGATGTGAAGGGGACTTGGTATTCTTCTCCAAGCAAAATGTGTACTCTATTTAAAAAATATTATACTCAACTTTACACAACTGAGTCTTCTGATCTGAATGACTTAGCAAACTTTATGGAATCTCTCCCAATTAAATAAGTTGGATAACAATAAATAAGTTTTTTTTAAAAAAAAAACTCACCAATAACTGAACAAGAAACAATTTTAGCCATCAGGAATTTAAAAATATGACAAAGCACCTGGCTTTACTGTCAACTTCTATATGAAATTCAACTTGGAGCTGCTTCCATATTAAAATAAGTTATATAATGGTATAATTAAGAGAGATGCATCCCAAAATCTTGGGAGCTAGATCAGATTGTAGCTATACCCAAATCTAAGGATAATTCAGAGTTAGTAATGACCTACAGACCGATTATACTATTAAACCAAGATCATATTATTTTTACTGCTATAATTACTAATAGACACAATGTTTTTATAAATTAGTTTATATATTCTGCTCAGTTTGGTTTTGCCTCTAGAAGAAATTTGGTTGATGTCATCAGATGAGCTTTAAACATATTATATTTTGCAAAACAAAACAAACAAAACCCACTCCAGTGACATTGGTCACCTTAGATGCATTTAAAGCTTTTGACTGTCTGAACTGGCAATATATGGTTGAACCGCTTAGACACATGAACATGGGGCCAGGATTTGTGAGTATGCTCCAGAAACTCTATAGAGGTTCACTCACTCTTGTGAAAGTCAATGGTATTGACTCTCAAAGATTTTCATTATCCTGTGGCACTAGACACAGATACCTTTGTTATTTGTCCTAGAATTGGAACCTTTAGCCAAGCTAATTCCCAGAGAGCCAGACATTAAAGGTGTGATTATTATTTTTTTTAAAAAAGAGGAACATAATGTTAGTGTTTATGCTTATAATGCCCTCCTTTATTTCCTGATGCCTAAAATAGTATTGCAAAGCTTAAACTATCTTGGAGGGATTCCTCAAACATTCTGGATTGGAGGTCAATTATGACAAGTCTAAATTGATCTGTATTAGCACTTCTGAATAGGAAAAGAAAGAAAACCAGGAAAGCTCAGGTCCCTCAGCTACCCTTCTATTAGATAATAGGTGTCTCTCTGAAAAAAGATTTCAGTTGATACTTTGAAATTATGAATGGTTCCAGTCATATGTCAAACTAAAATTAGACTGATCTCATTTAAAGCTGCCAGTGAACTTTATCAGCTGAGGCCCTTTAAGCATTCTTTTTCTGGCATAAAAAATCAATTTTATGCCAGCAAAAGAACACACACACACACACACACACACACACCGCACTTAGCTCGCTTTCCCTGCAAAAGCTTCTCCTACAATAAAAGAGGAAATGAATGGAGCTCTGTTAACTCCCTCCTTTGAAATCCCATGGACTATTGCGAAACTTTATTGTGCAGAAAATTCAAAAAACAAACAACCCCCCCCCAAAAAAAAGTTTACACAAGCACCTAAACACACTACAAAACTTACAAGTAAGCTGGGGAGGATCATAAAATGTATGTCACTTACCTGGAATTCACAATCTCACCCGGAAGTATTCATGCTGGACTGGCCACTGATGGGCTAAGTATGAGGGGGAGAAAGTGAGGTTTCACACACCCATTGGCACAAAATCACCATGGGGATCAATTGACAGCTTCAGCCATCAATTAAAAATTACGGGTTTTGGTGGGGACATAACCACGAAAGGGCAACATCATCTGATATGCACACCCTTTCACAGTTCTGTGGTGTCATTATGATGCCATATTTTCTGCATCTGATAAAGTCCAGTATTATTTAAAATAGCCTTAGTAAAAGCATATATTTTATCTAAGTCCATGTTTCTTTTTCAAAGTATCCCCTTAAAACCTGGGACAAAACATCTGTAAAATTGGCAAAGAAATATTGAAAAGTTTGTTGTGGGAGGGAAGAAACTAAGATTTGTAAATGAGGTGAAACATAACTGATTTAAAATGGGAAGGCTTGCAGTTCCTAAGTTAGATAAATATTATTTGACATTTCAGCTGGTACATCTTGTTAAATTTATTAAATCTAATGGAATGGTTGCATGGGTTCAAATAGAAAAGGATGACATTCAAGGTATAGCTGATACCTTTATCTTTCTACCAGTTTTTATGGGGGGAAATGAAGCAGTCTGAGAATTCCATTGTGTTTGAGATGTTCAGGATATGGTTTAATTATGTTTAAATATTTGTATTATCTCAGTCTTCTTATGCCCTTTTTTAATACACAGTAATTTCAACAAGGTGATAAATTTAATCAGTTTTTCATTTGGAAAGAATAAGATCTATATAGGATTAGAGATTTGTTTATAAATGATTGGCCTATATCAGAAGGACAACTATCAGAAAAATTGGAAGTATATACCCTTAGTTGGTTGAACAAATCTCACATTTGCCTCTAGGTTATATAGGGGTACGGGTCTACCCTACTCCTTTACAACTTGTGAAACATATTATCAAGATACTCCCTATAGAATTAAGGGACTGGACTCTGAGATTTATAAAACAATTATTGAGATTATATCTGGGTCCCCCAAAGGATCTAAGGATGCCTGTGAAGCTGAGCTTGGAGTACAGATAAGTTGTTTTCTGCAATGGTAAAGGACATAAGAACGGGTTACTTACTGTAACTGTAGTTCTTTGAGTGGTCTTCTGTGAGTTCACACAATGGGGTTAATCCTGCATCTTGCACAGAGCACTTCAGAACCTTCTAGCAACCTCAATTCAAACTTTTGGGTGGTAGCTCCACACCTTCACCCCTGATGTATATAAGCCCCTACCTCTCACCACTGCTCGGTGCCTTATAGCCATGTTAATAAAGTATGTGAGAGACAGGACACCAGAGGGGAGGAGGGCGGGTTTGTGTGAATTCACAGAAGACCACTTGAAGAACTATATTTATGGTAAGTAACCCGTTCTTTTTCTTCATGGTCTCTGTGAATGCACACAATGGGTAGACTAAAAAGCTCATGAGTCAGAATGGTGGGGGTGTCTGGACCAATAAAGACAAGACAAATATATGATATGCAGGAAAAAAACTACTGTATTAAAAGAGGTAGGTAATTAACTGAATTAATTACCCAAAGGTAACTGCAAGTACCGCCCTGGCAAGGGCTGTGTCATCAGTGTCAGAAGAGTCCAGTTTGTAATTCTTTACAAAAGTGAGCAATCTCACCCACATGACCACTCTGGAAATGTCTGGTAATGGAACGCCATTCAGGAATGCTGTTGAGGTAGCTGTCTCTCTGGTAGAATGACTTTGGATGGAGGAAGTCAGGGGTGCACCCATAACCTCATAAGAATTCTGAGCCATTTGGAGAAGCATTGAGAAGAGACCGGGACGCCTTTCTTGGGGCCAGAATAGCAAACAAATAGTTTGTTAGTGTGGTGAAAAGACACTGTTCTGTTGAGGTAGAGTTCTAGTACTGCTCGCACATCCAGGGGATGGTGAGTAGCAGTGGTGCTTGGCAAGGACAAAGCTTTGAAAGACTGTAGGACTATGTCTTGATTAAGGTGGAAAGAAGAGACTACCTTAGGTTGGAATGCCACGTCTGGCCGGAGGACCACCTTGTTATTGTGGAATTGAGTACAGGGAACATCCAGCCTGAGGGCACAAAGCTCGCTAGCCCTCCTAGCCAAGGTGATGGCTACCAAAAAGGCCATTTTGTAAGATAGAAGGCAGAGATCCACGGACTCCAATGGCTCAAATGGAGGCTGCGATATCACCTGTAGGACTAGTTGGAGATCCCACGATGTAACGGGGCCTGTCACTGGTGGGTGTGAGTTGTTATAGCCCTGCAGGAAGCGGCGGACAAGTGGGTCTGAAAAACAGGAGGTCATTCCCAGATGCTGGAGGTTAGAAGATATTGCCTCCACATAGGTCTGTACAGAAGAAAGGGAGATGCTTCATGACGGGAGACTCCCTGGTGCCAAGAAAGTCACAGAATTTCTGCCACTTGTATCGGTAGGATTTCAGCATGGAAGGACGCTGGGCTGCTTGGAGAATCAATCATGCTGAGTCTGATAGCAGCATTACTAGCCAATGAGCCATGCTATTGGATTGATTGTCTCTAGGTCTGGATGGAAGACTCAGGTGTTCTGTAATGACAGAAGATCCTTCTGCAGGGGAAAACGGAGGAAGAGCTTCTTAGAGAGGAGGAGAGGGGTGAACCAGGGCTGTCTGGGCCACCATGGCGTTATCAGTATGCAGTTTGAATTGCCATGTCTCAACTTCACCACAACTCTGGAAAGGAGAGGGAATGGGAGAAAGGCATATAACAGAAAGGCATCCCCCAGATTCCCATGTGATGGCCCCTGTCTCGAGCAGTAAAGACTGCACTTGGCATTGTGCCATGTTGCAAAGAGGTCTATGGTCCACATTCCCCATGCCTTGAAGAGACACGTCAGGGCATCTGGGGCCAATGTCCACTTGTGACAGTTGGTCCTGGTCCTCCTTAGTGAGTCCGCGAAGCTGTTCAGTTCCCCTGCAAGATGTGTTGCTGTTAGGAATATGTGCCTGGGGATGCACCAGTCCCAAATCCAGAGTGTCAAGTCCAGGAGCATGTGGGATCTGGTCCCTCCCTGCTTGTTGAGATAAAACACTGTTGTGGTGTTTTCTGACACAATCTGCTTGAAGGGAGGACTCGAATGCCTTCAGCGTGACCCAGGGGCCATGGATCATCAGGCCATGAGAGTGAACTCCCCATCCTGTCATGGACGTGTCCTTCGTCAAGGATTTGGAGGGATGGGGAAGCACAAAGGCCAGGCTGCACCGCACATTTTTGGGAAGGGACCACCACTTCAACTGTTTGAGTATAGGGCAAGGCACTGATAGAAGTTGCAGTGGGTTGTCCATCAATGGATCTAAGACTTGGAGGAACCATGCTTGCAGAGGATGCATCCGAAGCCTGGCGAAGGGAGTCACAGCTGTGGTGGACACCATGTGACCTAGCACCGTTCAGATGAAGTGTGCTGTCACTCTTCTCAATGCAATGCAATGATTCACCATGCTCTGTAGGGTGGCAAAGTGGTCTTCCAGAAGGAATGCCTTGCCCTGAGAAGAGTTTAACTGGGTCCCAACAAACTTTGTGATCTTGGACAGTTTCAGGTGTGATTTTTCTATGTTGATCCATAGACCCAAGTCTTTGAGCAGGGAGATTGTCATGATCACATCATCTGCCACCTTGTCTCTGGACGGGCCTGTGATCAGCCAGTCGTCTAGATACGGGAAAATCACCACACCTTGCAAGTGAAGGTAAGCAACCACTGGTGCCATGCATTTCATGAACACCCTTGAGGCAGTGCACAGGCCAGACAGGAGCACTGTGAAGCAGCACATGTTGGGGCCCACTGAGAAGGCTAAGAACCTCCTGTGGGGATTCATAATCACTATATGGAAGTATGTATCCTTGAGGTTGATGGTGGCAACCAGTCTCCTGCATGGAGGATTGGGAGAATGGTGGAAAGGGTAACCATCTTGAAGCGCTTGGGCATAATTAAGCGGTTTAGCTCTCGAAGGTCTAAAATGAGGCACAAACAGCCATCCTTTTTGTTGACTAGGAAGTAGCGGGAGAATGACTCTTTTTGGTGGGAAGAGGTGATCCGTTCGATAGCCTCTTTTTCTAGTAAGGATTGAATCTCGCCTTCAAGATGTACAGAGGAGAGAGTGGATTTGAGTGTCCCCATTGGAGGAAGGCTGTTGAATTCTATAAAATATCCATTCCGTATGATACTGAGGACCTAGGAGTCTGATGTTATAATGCACCATTGATGGTAAGCAGCAAGAAGCCCATCTGACAGCATTTGAGCTGATGGTATGGAAGGGTGGAGCAGGTAGTCAAGCTCGTTGCTTAGAGGAATCAGGCTCCTTTTTCTGGAACTGAGGCCTCTTAGAAGTGACCGGGAGCTTTCTCTGATATTGTCAATATGTTTGGGAGGCATGCTGGAAGTGGGCTGTTGGACGGCTGTATCGTTTGCAGAAAGATGTTGGGAAATGCCTGCCATGGAAACGGAAGTGAAAAGTTTGGCTTGGAAGAGGTATGCTGAAGAGTTTGCAGTGGCCCGCATTTTATTTGTGTGCTCCAACTTTGTGTCTGTCTCTGTATGGAAGAGACCAGCCTCATCAAATGGAAGGTCCTCAATTACTGACCTGGCTGTGGAGGAAAGTACAGATGAGTGGGGCCATGCATACCTGCATACAGCAATAGCACTGGTCAGAATTTTCCCAGCACAATCTGTCACGTGCTTGGCTGACTGGCACTGGTAATCAGCTAAAGTAAGACCATCATTCCTCATATTGTGCACAACATCAAGGTCCTGTTGAGGAACCTTATCCAAATAGGGGGAGATAGTATCCCAAAGGTGTCTTTGGTACGCCCCCATGCATGCGATGTAATTTGCTATTTTAGTCAGGAGACACGCAGATGAGTAAAACTTCCTCCCAATGGCATCCAGCTTCTTGCCTTCCCAATCTGTAGGGGAGGAGTGGATTTTGTGTGAAGTGTGCATCTGTGTGGTGTCAACCATTATGGAGTTTGGCTTTGGATGTGAAGACAGCCATGGAGCCGCATCCTCCGAGACTCTATACAGGTGTTCCAGTCTCTTAGAAGTAGAAAGAACAGATAATGGAGTACACCAGGCAGTTCTGGCAATCTGGGTTAAGAGAGCCAACAATGGAATGTAGGGCAGCAGAGGGGTCTGCCGTTGGAGTCGTGGAAGATAGGATCACCCACGTGCACATCTGGTTGAGTGGTGACCAATCCCAGTGATGCTGCCATTCTGTTTACAAGTTCTGCAAATGAACGGACATCATCCATAGGAGATGGGGGTTTGATAACTGTACTTTTGTCTGGCGGTGATGGTTTCAGAGATGGTGTTCCAGAATCTGAGTCCTCTGACTCCCGGTCCAAGGTCCACCGGATTGGTGGAATAAGTGATTTCGGCTGTGCAGTTGTGACCGGAGTTGGTGTCTTGTAAGGATCTGTTGGTTTGGGAGAAGGTGTCCTCTTATGGAACCCACTTCTGGGGAGACTTAGACTGGCAGTCCTCTCAGTCTGGTCTAGGAGAATCTACGGTAACTGGCTGATGTGGTTTATGGTATTGGTACCAGTCGTCTGGAGATCGGGGCTGCCGTCATCTATCCCAGTCATCTTTACAGTACCATGGTGAGCGATCATGACAGTATTGATGGCTGTATGGTACCAGTGAGAGTTCCTCAAAGTAACAGTACGGAGTATAAGGTCCCCAGTAGTACCAGTTGGAATTGAACCCCCTGAATGGGGGAGCATCGTATCTGTACCACTCATATCGGTCCCACCAGTCGTCCTCATACCATGTGGAATCATCCTCCATATATTGGGAGCTGAAGGACGGTGAATGTAATGGACACAGACGCAGCCATAGTGTGATGGACAAAGAGGCAAAGCAAGTTCGAGGTCTAGGTAGCAGATATCTCCTCAGTAGCAGTGATCCACGAGACAGTCTCTGGGGATGTGTCTTCTGTTTGACCGGTAGCTGCAGTGTTGGTGCTCTACGTGGAGAACGGGACTGAGATCTTTGTTGGATCAATGGAGAGTGGGATCAATGTGTCGGGAGAGAACGTGAGTGGGATCACATCTGTGGTCTTTCCTTTGAGCAGGATCAAGAATGCTGGTGAGAGCGGGACCATCTTCTAGAGCCAGAATGGGACCGAGAGCTGTGGTGAGAGAGGGACTGTCTGTGAGAGGCAGAGTGGGATCGAGAGTGGGACCGAGACCGAGATCATCTGCAAGACCAGGATCATCTGTGCAGGTGCAGGATTAACCCCATTGTGTGCATTCACAGAGACCATGAAGAAGAACTATTAGATACATCATTGATATTTGTGCCCCTTAAGAATTCACAGAATCAAGAATGATTTGTCAGATAGATGTTAGAGAGGCTGTAATAATGTTGGCACATTGGAACATATGTGGGTTTGTAATCCTAAAATAATTCCATTTTAGCTCACGATTCTTGATTGGGTTAACAAAATAACTAATCAAAATATACACCTTTAAAGTACTTTATTGATTTTATCAAGTTATGATAAAGAAAATGAAAATGGCTTATGTGAAAATCTTATATCTACCTTGCTGTACACAGAGATAGCAAGGACATGGAAGAGATTACAAGGTAACTATTTGTCACTGGTTAGACAGAGTTTAGACCCTACAGAAACTGACATTCAAACTTCACCTTGCTAGAGGTGAAGTAGCTGAAGACATTTTTGAGATTACATGGCATCCGTTCATAACATATATAAATGTTCCACTATGTCTTAACCCCAGTAGCTGATGAAAGGCCCTCCCTGCATTCCAACTGCCACTGCTGTGGCCTCAGAGGAAGAGAAGAGTTGGCAGTATCTGCTGGACTTAATCCTCTCCCATTCTGCTATCCAATTTTCCTTGTGTGTCATGTCTTATTTAGATTGTAAGCCTGAGGGTAAGGAACTGTCAAATTAACAATTTGTTAGCTGCTCTGGGAGCCTTTTTGGCTGAAGGGTGGGGTTGAAATGATCTAAATAACTAACTAAATGAACGACACATGAAAATTCTAGACTTGGCCACCACTGAACCGCATGCTATTTTAGTTCAAATATCCACACAATATCTGATGAGCACTTTTTGGATATTGATTATATTCTGCTGTTGTTGTTTGTCTTTGATAGTAATTGTCTGATTACGCTTTGAATCATGGAATGTTATCTGTAGTGTGGGGAAGGTACGTAGGAATAATTTACCATTATACTATTGAAACAGTTAATAAGATATGTATTTAAAAGAACAATTGCAAAAACAAGTGACTAAACATTTTATCTTATCACTCCACTTCTGCAAGGGCTAGATACTCCTTTTCAAAAGAAAGCCAGATGATAGTCCAGACAGGCACCAAGTGACATACCTAGAAAATGAATTAAATCTAGCTAGCCAGGTGAAATGGCATCCCTAAACTAGACCCATTCCCCAAAGCTTCCCCCTAATTTCTCTTCCTCATCTGATATGACATTGCTTGTTGGATTAAAGAACTATCACCCATCAGAATATCAGCATGTTCCCATTTTCCCAGTATCCACATGAGGAAGGGTGTCACAATTGCATCTAGTGTATAGTGTATTTATGCAAAGATCTTTTTGTTTTCTGCTGCAGCCTTCCTTAAAATGCATTAAGACGATGTTTTTTCAGGAGCTTTTCTCAGAAGGAAAAGAAAAAGATTGCTGTATCCCTCTAAAAACCACAAGCAAAGTGTGAATTGATGTCCCTACTTATAAACAGATTGTCTCTATGGCTGACTGCAAAGAGTTGTGTGAATAATTCTGTCCCTCTACCATAACATCCCTGAGAACTCCCGTCTACTTCAGAAAATATGTAGAAAAGAAGGGGGAAATGTGCAAAGTAGCAGGAAAAGTTGGGCTTCAGGTAGAAAAAGCAGCATGCAAAATCATAAAGTTATCTTCATTCTTCATGATGACCTATGCCTGATGCCTGGTCAATGGGATTATGTGCTGGTCCAAGCTACAGGAACCTCCAGCCCATAGAAGTCCCAATCTAACCTATGGAGGATATTTCAACTTTTTCTTGTAAGACAGGTTTCATACAAATGACAACCTTGTTGCCCTCTTCCCACTGAAACTGATCCAATGTTTCTGTATCCTAGGAATGTAAGTCTTCATACATGGATAAATTTACCATTTTTCTACTGACTATGAGAAAGTCACCATGTACAATTTTGACATAGAATAAGTCCTGAATTTTGAAGAGTCGTTCCTGTCTGCACTGGCCACTTAATCTGGGGCCAGTCCAGAGCATTTGAAGTGATGGTGTCCACATACACAGGGCCCAATCTGGTGTGGTGACACATCATTGCCCACATGAACCACTTGGGCCGAACCACATCTGCCCCTCTGGCCCATTGCCCTTGGTGCCACTGCCACTGCTGCCTTTCCCACCAGCTCAGAAACTCTGTCCAAGAACCTGGTGTCTCCCAACACTGCTGGTGAGGTAAGCAGAGGTGCCTATGTGATTGACAAGGAGGATGTTACCATGTCCTACTACCCCTCCCTATAATATCCCATAATTGGCAATATTGGACACTTCAAGGGGTCTAGTAGAACAGGATGATCTAAAGTGAGGTCAGATGGAGGTCACAAGGACCTGGGAAGGTGTCTTGGAAATATGCTCGCAAACACAACTAAGACAGGATTACGTGGAGCCCCTAGTAAACAACACCATTAAGGAGGTACATGCTAATTCCTTCTTGGGGCCCTTTGAAATGAGTCACATATCCTGAACAATCAAGTGGCCATCACAACTCGTATTCCCAGAAAATATCCCCCTGCACCCTCTCCTGTCCTACAATGTCATAAACCCATCAATTCTTATCTCCCAGTCATTGATAGTAAAAAGCCAAGTTTTGGTTTCATTTGTTTAAACAGTGGGGAACTCTTCTAAGCTAGCCCAAATACACCTTCAAAGGAGTCAAAATATATTATAAATTTCACAGCCTAACAATAGCAAAGTGTGCCACTGTGGACAACACCTGGCCACTCTGTCAGTGTGCCCCCAGATGGGACTTCTAGTGCCACCCTCAGACTTCTGTCTGAGTACTTCACTTCTCTTCAGGACTGGTAACTATTGCCTTATCTCCCGAATCTATTCCTCTATTCAACCTTTCTGTCTTAAACTCTTCGATAAGCTTATGTAGTTCTTGTGAGTGTGTGCTGTGTGTGTGTGAATGCTTCTGTGTTATTTTCCAATAAACCCCATTTTATTTCACTTTATTTTACTGAGTTCTCTTCAGTTTGTACTGGTATACATAGGTGAAAATATCCCAAAGTTATATCCCGCTCCTCTCAGCATTCCATTTGAGCTAATCATATTTCCCCAAATATTAATATCATGGGTGGGGCACTAAATCACCCCACCTCTTTGGGTAACAAGGTGGAAGTGACCTTTCCCTGTCAGCCATACTTACCTCACCAGCAGTGATGGGAGATGCTAGGCTTTCAGACAGAGCTGCTGAGCTGGTGGGCAAAGGGCTAGCAGGGCTGATGGTCTAGGTGGGTGGCCATGTGGACAGCTGGGTCACTCCTACTCCAACCCAATCCAGCTGTCCACATGCCAACAGACCCTGGAGCCACTCTGGGGGTTCTGGCAAACATAAGACTTTTCCCTGATTTCACCTAGTACCGGGCAAAGTTGTGTTAAGGACCAGGAAGCGCAGATCCTTTCTGGTAGTCATCGTAAGTCATTCAGCACTGGATTTGGGGTGAGAATGGTATTTTTGGCCTGTGAAGACAAGACAGGTTTCTCCTCACCAGGGTTTTCAAACACTCAAGAAACCCATTTTCCAGCCATTTTTTTAAAAAAATACTTCTCAGTGGCCCTTTTGTTTAAGTGAAGAGTAGGTAACTGCAATTTTGGGTGGACCCCACCCCCATGTGACAAGCCACAGGTACTGCAAATAAAAACTGAAATAACTTCTGTGACTTCCATTTTCCAGTGAGCTTTTTGTGAGTAAAGTGCTGTTGCAAGAGCAATAGTTTGCCATTTTTAATCCATGGTAGGATCAGGAAATTACCCTCCTTTTGTGGGGGGAGTAGGAGCTTAGGGTGGACTTGGGAAAAGCTGGAGGGTACAAAAAGGCCCTTTGGGGTTGCAGGCAGCCTGTAGGCCACACTTCCCCCACTGCTGGTTTAAGCAAATCACCAAGAGAGTTTCCTGTATCTCATGTCTGGACCTATGAATAACCAAGATACCAAGAGGAAAAGCAGAACACTGCTTTTGCCCTGTATGCTTCTGCATCTTGTGACTTGAATTGAAGAAGCAAAATAAAAGAGATTTTTTTCTTCCTTTTTACCTGAACTGGCAGATTCAAATCCATATCCCCACATCTGAATAACCCCTTTAGGCCATTCGTGTGATTTTGAGATATTTTAGTGACTAATATATCAAAACCAGGCTAATGGCCTAAAGGGGTTATTCAGATGTAAGGATATGGAAAGGCGTAAATACCCTAAAGGCACCAGAACCTATCTGATCTTGGAAGCTAAGCAGGGTTGGCCTTGGTTAATATTTCCATGAGAGACCAATAATGAGCACCATGTGCTTTAAACTATATTTCAGAGGAAGGTAGTGACAAACTATTTCTGAGTATTTCTTGCCTAAGAAAACCCTATGTGATTCATAGGGTCACTATAAGTCGACAGGCAACTTGAAGATACACGTACATATACACAATCTGGTGAAGAAAGATGAGAGGAGACAGCCCCATTTTATGGATTTTAGGGAAATCTTCAGCCCTAAAATTAATTTCTTTCAGCACATGCTCCTGTTCTTAAAATGACCTCAGCAGAACTTCCAGTGTCCATAAGGTAACTCTTTCCATTAATTCTTTTACCTATCCATCTTCTGAATAGTCTGTATGTCAAACCAGTAATGGACATTGTACCACAAATAAAACTAATTACTCAGCCTACCTAGCTATCTATATGCCAAACAAATCTTTCCTCTTTTTCTGTATGGTCCCTCTATTTTCCAAACAATTCCCCTCATTCTGAAGCTTCTTGTGCCTGAGGTTCTGCTAGGTTGTTTGAATCCTTATTTTCTATCACCTTCCTTCAAATCAGATCGATTCTTGTCTTTACAAGTTTCCATTGAATTGTCTCCATTTCTATTTCTTGTTTGTGGTCTCTGACTTTCTTGGTTTTGGCAAGTAAGATGAGCACTCACTGGCATAGATTTCATGCATGTAGTACAGCTACATTTATGTTGTTAGACCATAAATAGTGCACAACAAAGTAGAACTTACTGTGACTTAGGCATTTCTCACACAGGCATTTTAAACTGCAATTTAACTGGAAGAGGAATGCATAGTTTTGAGAGCTGTTGTATGATATAGCTGCTGATTTGTTACAATTCCACTCGTTTCCTGGCTCACCTTAAAAACCAAGTAATGATCTCTGGTAGCACTATTGTTCTGTTTTCATAAACACATACATAACCCCAGTCCTGAGATTTTTTTGGTTTCTGCAGTCAGCTGGTGTCAGATAGGTGTGCTGTATGTGTTTATAGGTGAAACCTGAGGCCAACTCCTGTACCCTCCTCAGTGTTCCCATTCAGTACCATTTCCAGTGGGGTGTGAGGCAGTCATACTTTGGACATGTCATGAGATGATATGACTCATTAGCAAAGACAATAATGCTTGATAAAGTAGGAGGCAGTAAGAAAAGTGAAAGACCATACTACATGTGGATAAAATCAATCAAGGAAGTCACAGCCCTGTGTCTTCAAAACCTGAGCAGGGCTGTTAATGACCTCTTGGAGGTCTCTCATTCATAGGGTCACCATAAGTCAAAGCCAACTTGACAGCAATTAAAAACAAATGCACTCAGGCAGGCAGTCACATAGGAAAGCATATCATCAGCTATTCCAAAACTTAATACTCTGTTCCCACATATAGCACTCTAATTTTAGAGGGTTTAGTTTTGTTTGTTTTTTCCACTGCTTTGCTAACAACATATATTGTACAATTTTGAAATGCTGCTCTACCAAAATGGCTCCTATCCACCACTTTTCCAATGTGACATACAGAGGCCTTGGTAAGCCTCCCTTTCAGTTTAGGGCAGAAAACTGAGCAACTCTTAAATTTTGGGGAGGAACGGGAAAATGTATCCCCCTCACCTACAAAGATACAGAGAAGCTGGGCTTATTAGAAAGGCAGAGAAGACAAAATTGCCAACTCTCAGCTGCTTCTGCAGCTGTAGTTGTGCAATCTCCTGTCCCAATCCCCTGTAAGCCTACAAAAAAAAGCAACATTTTCCCTCTAATTTAAATTTCACCTGTTCTTGACTCTAAGTGTGTTAGAGCTTGGAAAAGTCACTTTTTGATGACTACTTCTGGAATCTCCCAGCCAGCATGGCCACTGACAAGGAGGTATGCCCCAGAGAAAAAGTAATTATGGGAAATATAATACAAAAAATAAGGTTTCCAAGCACCGGTGTGGGCCAACTGGGTTTGAAAAACTAGGGTTTTCACTGCTGCTTTTAACTTTAATAAGTGTGTCTGCTTCCAACAATTCACATTCTTTATAAGTTAATATGTCACAGATTACTAATGCAAAAGGATTCTAAATCTGTAATGATCTTGTTCTGGTATGTCTCTGTGTTAATAAGGCTGAAAAGTAGGCAAGCAGGATTTAACTTTGTATGAACATGCCTGTCCATGATGTAAAGCTGATCCATGACAGCTGCTAAAATTAACTTTGACAACCTTGGGCAGAAATGAAAACTATGTGAGGTTTCAGTGAATTACATAAGAATGAATGGCTGGAATCCTATATAAGCTTATACTTCTCCTGGCTTGACCCTCCCCACCAAAACACACACACACACACACAACCTGATGGAAACATCATTCAGCCATGCTCTGATCATTGGCATAATGTCCCTCCTTCTCCCCATGCAGCTGATGCCCAGTAAAGTTGGTTGGAGGAGAGTTACAACTGTGGCAATAGTGTCAAAATCATGATTAAACAGCGATTGTGAATACAAATGAGTTATGGTTAGGTAACTGCTTCATATTCACAATCACTAGTTATGATTTTGACACTATTGCCATGATTGTAACACCCTCCCCCAACCAATTTTACCAAGTGTCTGCTGAATGGGGAAAAAGATGGTCATTCTGCCAGTGGTCAGAGTGCAGTTGAATGATGTTTCCATCAGGTTTGGAGGGATCGGGCTAGGAGAAATTACTTACGACTTGCCTGAATGGGCTATTTACTCCGTCTTGCCTCTGTCTTGGAGACCTGCAGTGCAAACAACACAGGGTTCTTGTCCTGTTTTGCCCCAGAGCAGTCCTGACAATACCTGGGGCAAAGACAGGGGAAAGACAAGGTACAAAAAGTCCATTAAATCATTTCAGCAAAATACCTGGGGATAACCACCACATTTAAGAAAAACAGATCAGGCCCTACAAGAATCCATACTGGCCCATCAGCCCATCTTTGCAGCAACCACCACTGCCATCCATGTTACACTCTCTGAAGTGGGGAAGAAAGCCCACAGCATGTGACCAAGGCTGATCACATGCAGAGGGCCTTGATCACATGCTGTAGGCCTCCTGCCTAGCTTTGGAGAGTGTGATGTGGACAGCAGCAGCTGCAGAGACAACCTGTGTGGACACCATCCCATTTGATGCAGGTAACAGAGGGGTAACAGGACTGATCTGGGACCAGAATACACTGGTGGGAAGCTGGTGTATTCTGGCCAGTGTAGATGATCCCTTAGTTAACTATTCATTTAAGTATAACCTGACACAAGATTCTGGCCAATATTTTTCATTTAGTTACTTATCAAGTATTTCTATACCACATTTCAGTTCCAAATATGAGCTGCTGAGGAAGCTTATAAATAAAAAACATCAATTTAATTAATAACAAATCTGAAGTAAAACTAAAACAGATAAACACATCCATGACTAGGTAAAATTAATATTAAAATCTTTGAAGAACCAAACATTTTGTAACTATTTGCATAAAGTATAATGAAAAAGGGCCTAATGTAACCGCTTTTGTGAGCAATGGCAACTGGAGAGGTCATTCACCAGACATGGTAAGACAGAGGTTAGGACACCAGAGGCAGAGCTAAGTGGTCACCAGGTCCTTACCACTCATGAGAAAGGCTTTGTAAAATATGAACTTTCCTATGTCATAGCTAGCCTTTTAAAAATTGGGAACACCATTAACCCTCACAGGCAAATCTTGAATCAGTGGAGAAAGGGCTTGTCCACAATGAAAACAATCTCACCTTGTTTTTCACAGTGAGCCATCCAGATGATGTGTGACTTGAATCCAGATCTTTTCAGTACCTCAGGGCTTTAATCCAGACCAAAACAAGTTGGGATTTACTCCGGGTTTAAGCAGGAAATCCAGATATTCACATATGTATGTGTGGACTGTGCATCATAGTGACATCAGTGTGAGATCAGGTGAGAAATAGTATTTTTTTTGGAGGTGAACTTTCCTTAAGCCCAAGAGGTCAGGAGGGGGATCCCTGGGCCAGGCAATCAGCTGACCTTTTCTGCTAGGAAATGCCTCTTTTCCTGTTTCAATGTCATTTTTTAGCTGTTCATTTTTCCTCCCCCCCCCCAATTCTCAGCAGTTGTTTGGAGAAGTGCATACCAGCACACCTATATCATTAGCTGCATGTACCTTCACTTAATCGGATGTCCAAAGCCCCTCTGAACCATGGAAAAAGAGGCAAAGGTGATGTGGACATAATATATTCACAGGCATGGGGGGAGAGGCTAAAAACCAGAGTGGTCATGGCCATGTGTCCATGCATACTGCAGTTTATCAGAATTGGGGTGAATTCAGAAGTGAGAACTGGGTGGATGGTGCTCCTGAACTCACCTTGGTGTGTGTGGCAATCACATGGAAAAGCCTGTCATTGCTGCAGATCAGGAAAACCAGAATGTAAGCTCATTTTTTCTCTCGGTGTAGACAAGCTCAAAATTAGCTAGAATGAGTTTCCCAACAATGAAACTGAAGCTACAAGATGATTTACTTTCACCCACAATACTTTGTTAACTTTCTTCAAAGCTGCTATGTCTATATAAGCATTTACAGCATGGTCTTCCAGTTCTGAGATTCTATTCTTGGCAAACCCAATTTGATAAAAGGTACTCTCAACAAACCTTTGAAATGAATTAAATAGGTAGCTTAATAGATTTCATGTTCCTTGTCAGTTCCTTGAAAAGCAACATCATTTTTATTTTTCATTCTTGCTGTTCCTTCATCTCTTCAACTGGCAAGGAAGAGAGAGAGAGCACTTTTGGATGTTTTCCCCCCAAAGTCTCCTGGCCTTTCTTTTTGTCTGGCTCCTCCTTCACCACTTTCAGACTAGAATAATAACTGGCCCATTTATATGAAACAAAAATTCTGTTTTTTTCCTAGTGTAAACCATAAAATTAAAGTGATAATCAGGATCAAATAGAACAAGAAGTGAAGGGAAAGGCAGGTGTAGTCCCAATATGCTGCCATTTTGGCATGAGATCTGATGTAGGCAGTTTGGTGTCTCCTACGTTCCCTCTCCATCAGCAGCTGTGAATATAGGTGGGTGGTGATGCTGAATTGGCCTATCCAACCGCAATCCTGGCCACAGACTTAAACAAACCTTAATAGGAAGGCCCTTTGTGGTTATTCTATTTGCACCACATTTGGTACCAAACCTGGGGCAGGGTCCAGTGCCTAAACCAACCAGCCATACAGGAATAAATTCCACTTGAATCCCAGTAGACCTGGACACAACCATTCACCTAATGCCTACCATTCAGCTTAGAATACCTGAGCAAACCAAGAAAGCCCAGGCCTAGAGGATGGATGCTAATAGGGTCCTTGTGCTGCTCCCAGAAGCCTCCTTACTTGGTCTCACCACAGGCAAGCCCTTTGGTCTGCAGGGCTTGCTATAGCTGAGAAACCCCAAAACAGATGTAGGACAAGGCTGTCTTTCCCACTCCCCACTCCACAACTGTGGCCCCCTCCTTGTGTCACCCTGCCTGGGGCCTAGAACCTTTACAGTACCCACCACACTCTTTGAAACCCTGTCACTTGCAGGATTAGGCCTCTACTTTTGTAACTGGCCTTACCTGCAACATGCCATATATGCTACTTTCCTCGAGCTCAGTGGTCTTCCAAGGCACCAAACAGCTTCTGAAGAGGAGGATGTGCTTTAATACACAGCAAGCCCACTCCTATGCCTGTGTATCATGATGCAGGAGTATCCTGATGCTTACACCTTGCCTCGCTCCCAATGGAGGTGCCAAAACTAGCCCTTTCATTAGAGCTTTACCATACTTCAAGGAAAAGCAGCAAAGGAGCAGGAACGTTTTGTCTTTCATACTGCCTTCCCGCACTGTATTATTGTTCTTTTTAATTCTGGTCCCATAAAGGACTGAAGTAAATCCATGCCTTTTTGCTTACCAGAAAAAAATGTTTGCAAAAAGGCATGTTTTTAGCTTGGTCCCCCACAGGACAGGAATGAAAGGATGCTAGAAGGATGCCGACATCATGAGGGAAGGCGACAGGAAAGATGGAAGATGGAACATTCCGGCTGCTTTGCCGCTTTTCCTCAGAGTGCGGTAAGGCTCTAAGCTGCTTGGACAGAGTGAAACAGTAGGGCAACTGAGGAAGTGAAAAAATGAAATGCATAGATATAGGATGGGGGAGACCTGGATGAATGAGACTACGTGTGAAAGGGATCTAGGAGTCCTAGTAGACCACAAGTTGAACATGAGTCAACAGTGTGATGCGGCAGCTAAAAAGGCCAATGCAATTTTGGGCTGCATCAATAGAAGTATAGTGTCCAGATCAAGGGAAGTCATAGTGCCGCTCTATTCTGCCTTGGTCAGACCTCACCTAGAATACTGTGTCCAGTTCTGGGCACCACAATTCAAAAAGGATATTGACAAATTGGAGCATGTCCAGAGGAGGGCGACTAAAATGGTGAAAGGTCTGGAAACCATGCCTTATGAGGAGAGACTTAGGGAGCTGGGTATGTTTAGCCTGGAAAAAAGACGGTTAAGAGGCGATATGATAGCCCTGTTTAAGTATTTGAAGGGGTGTCACGTTGAGGATGGAGCAGGCTTGTTTTCTGCTGCTCCAGAGACTGGAACACGGAGCAATGGATGCAAGCTCCAGGAACAGAGATTCCACCTCAACATTAGGAGGAACTTTTTGACAGTAAGAGCTGTTTGGCAGTGGAACAGCCTCCCTCGGAGCATGGTGGGGTCTCCTTCCTTGGAGGTCTTTAAACAAAGACTGGATGGCCATCTGTCAGGGATGCTTTGATCGTGATTTCCTGCATGGCAGGAGGTTGGACTGGATAGCCCTCGTGGTCTCTTCCAGCTCTATAATTCTATGATTCTATGATAAGTGGACAGCCACAGGAGGAGAAGAAGCATGGCAAAAATAACTAAATATGAAGTACTTGCTCTCTGGTTTGTCAGTAGCTTAACTTTTTCCCTTTTCCCCTTTACACATCTCAGGTCTGCTACTACAAATGTCTTTCTTACTCTCATTCATTCCCTGCAGCTTTACTTTATCCAGTTCCATTGGTAGGCCAGGGAGGAGTTAGGCACTGAACACACAGATTCCTGTGGCACTGCCCACCACCGGCTGTATGTACTTCTAGCCACTTGGGTTGGGCTGTGGGGCTGCAAGGGGATACCATCAGTGGCAGTTTTAGTAAACTGTTGTGTTCCACTTTCTGCCAAAAATCTGTGGATGAGAACTATTTGATTCCAGCCATTCCCACCTTTGAGTGCTGCTACCAGTAAGAATACATAATATTGGGACAGAAAGTTCAATCAGGGGTGGACCAAGACAGTTTTTTTTCTGCCTGAGATGAAACAGCAGATGTCCCCCCCCAACTCAAGTGAAGAGACATTGTGCCCATGGCTGACCAAGTTATTTTGACACCTGAGTTGGAATATGCCACAAGAGCTCCTTCTTGACTATACAAACCATTACCACTGTGCCATCCTTTCATGATATCCAACACAGCTGCCTGATGCAACTGCCCTGATCTGCCTGATGGTTTATTGTTGCTGTTAACTGCCCTTGAGTCAGCTTCAACTCTTGGCAACCCCATGGATGAGATATCTCTAAGACATCTTGTCCTCAACCACCCTATATAGGTCCTTCAGGTTCAGGCCTGTGTCTTCCTTGATTGAGTCTATCCACCTAGTGTAAGGTCTTCCTCTCTTTCATTTGCCCTCCATCTTTCCTAGCATTATTAACTTTTCTAGTGAGCCATTCCTTCTCATGATGTGTCTGACGTACAACAGCCTCAACTTGGTCATCTTGTGTTCAGGCTTGATCTGTTCTAAGACCTATTTGTTTGTGTTTTTGCCCATCCAAGGAATCTTCAGCACTCTTCTCCAACTCCACATATCAAATGAGTTGATTTTCTTCCTATTAGCTTTCTTCACTGTCCAGCTCTCACATCTATACCTGGCGATGGGAAATACAGTGGTTTGAATGATCCTGACTTTAGTGCTCAGTTTTATATCTTTGCATAATGTTAACCTATCTAACTCAGTGTAAGACTCTTTCAGGCAGCAATAACTGCATCTAAAAAACAAAGCATCAAGAGAGCAAAAACACATATGTATGCCTATTAATTATTGAGCAATAATGCTACCTTTTGTGGGGAGCCTAAGATGCACTTGCAAAATAACACCCTATCCCCGGATAAATTTATTTAAGTCCTCCTTGGGCAATCCTGATCATAACTGGAATTTAAATAATTTAACTGTTCATTACTAAAACATCTTGAAATAATTTGCAAATGTTTACATTCAGTAAAATAAACCTTTTCAATTATGTATAGCTGTGTATCATTTCAATAAATATAAGTTATTTTTTATTCAGTATACACGGGATATATTTCAGCACAGCATGACTTCAAAATAATGGTGCTTAACAAACAGACAGTTCACTCTTTTTTGAACACAAAACTGACTGAAGATGCCAAAATAGTTTCTTGTCCCTCACTATGTATTTTCTGCTTCCTTCTCTTCACATCGTCTCTTCATACTGTGACCTTGTGCTGCATTTAGCATTGAGAATGATTAGTGATGTGGAAACAAAGAATCAAATTTATAATCCTTCTGACAGGAGGGATTTATAAGGGCTATTTAATCTTGTTTCTAGTTTAAGAACTTAGGCTGTTAGAAGAAGAGTGTTTGGAGAATCAGTTCATAGGTGAAACCCAGTTTAATGAGGCATTACTCATGAACAGGAAGGAAGCCAGTTCCATGGAAGTGAAGACTCGGCCAAAGGAACAGCTCAGAATTGCAAGAAGAATTAATATTCCATTCAAATTTATTCAATACTACCATAGACAAAATCCTATCTTTACTGAATAAAGTGCAGAGTCACCGAGGATAAGGTTAGCAGATGAAGAAAACCTTCACATTAAAGCCTGTATCGTAAATAAAAAACTAGTGGCCTGCAGACTGAACCTGTCCTACAAGGCCTCTCCATCCAGCTCACTGTTTTTTGTCCCCATCTATACTCTTCTTGACTTGCCCACCCCAACCCAAGTATGCTGCCTGGGGAATGCGCGCTCTCTCTCTCTCTCTCTCTCTCTCTCTCTCTCTGCTAGTCCAGTTGAACTGGATTACACCCCTGTACAAGACATTTTGCAGTTCAGATTCCTAATGCAACTGTAGCTCCTTGAGTGGGTGCTTCTTGTGGGATATGGTCTGGCCAATCAATGTGCAGAGAGCCTCATGTTCATCATCTGGTAGGCAGAAGGTACCTTGCTTGGAAGCAAACATGATGCCCAGATAAATCAACAGAGTGGTTTATCAGTGAGATGCTTAATTCAAAGACATAGCTGTGTTAGTCTGAAATATCAGTATGCAAAGGGATCTTGTAGGAACTTCGAGACAAAGGACTTTATCAGACAACCTCTTTTAAAACGTTCTTTCACCAGCATTAAAAAACCATTTCTGTGCTGGCAAAAGAATGTATACACACACACACACACACACACACTTACCTTCCTCTCCCAGCAAAGGCTCCCTGGCAATGAAGAGGAAGTGAATGGAGCCCTGTTCACTTCCTTGTTCAAAATCCCACAAGACTTCGTCACATCAGAAATTTAATAATAAAACCAAAACTAACACATAAAAAGTTGCACCAAGAACCTAGGCACACTTTAAAAGTCCCAAGTAGCCCGGGGAGGGTCATAAAAAGAGCAAAACTTACCTGGAGGTCTTGATTGCACCCGGATGTCTTTGCATCAGATCACCCACTCTCGCTGCAGTGATGAGATTTAAATGGCCCAAGGCTCACATGCTGGCAATACCAGCACCAAAACAGCAAGGGGGATCAATTGGTGGCTTAAGCCATCAATTAAAAGGTACAGGATTTTGACAGGACATAATTGCAAAAGGGTAACATCATCTGAGCTGTGTGCCCTTTCACAGTTATGTGGCATCCTTATGATGCCGCATTTTGTCCATCTGATAAAGTCCTAACAGAGAGAAAGAAGTTGGTAGCATGAGCTTTCATAGACTTAAGTCTACAAAAATCTATGTTACCAACTTCTTTCTCTCAGTTAGTCTCAAAGGTGCTACAAGATCCCTTTGCAGTGGGGTGCTGAGTTCCTCAGCAAGCCCACTTTTAATTTGGATAAAATGCTATTCTCATACTGAACTCAGAAGTCTCAAGTGTCCATCTCCCATAAGCAACAGGGACACAGGCTGGAGATGAGTGGGAAAGGGAGCTTTCTGCCAGATTTACACCTGTTAAGTGCATTCCGTGTGATAGATCCTCTTAGGTAAACAACCCCAAAAGTTCCTGTTACTTAAAAATCACACCCTATGACCATAGCATCTCCTGCGATAAATGACTCTGAACAAAGAGAGAAGTTGCTGGAACAGTCTGGAACTGTTCATAGAATGCATAGTTTATAGATGTAGAGTATAGAATCATAGAATCATAGAATCATAGAATTGCAGAGTTGGAAGAGACCACGAGGGCCATCCAGTCCAACCCCCTGCCACGCAGGAAATCACAATCAAAGCATCCCCGACAGATGGCCATCCAGCCTCTGTTTAAAGACCTCCAAGGAAGGAGACCCCACCACGCTCCGAGGGAGTGTGTTCCACTGCCGAACAGCTCTGACTGTCAAAAAGTTCCTCCTCATGTTGAGGTGGAATCTCTGTTCCTGGAGCTTGCACCCATTGCTCCGTGTTCCAGTCTCTGGAGCAGCAGAAAACAAGCCTGCTCCATCCTCAGCGTGACATCCCTTCAAATACTTAAACAGGGCTATCATATCGCCTCTAAACCGTCTTTTTTCCAGGCTAAACATACCCAGCTCCCTAAGTCTCTCCTCATAAGGCATTGTTTCCAGACCAAGTATATAGCTTTCCTCTCCATTGACACCCCCTTGCCGTGGGAGAGAGGCTTGTGTACCCTAATGATGTTTTGAGCTATGCTGGCGGTGGCATAACAGCCACCGGTAGGGTCTCCCAAGCCAGACAGGTCAAAACCGACGGGTCTGACAAAGAACGTCAAATGGCAACCATCCTAGGAGAAGAAAAACTCTAATCCCAAACCCGGGCAGATGGTGCTCGTCGAACCCTGTAAGGTCAACCATCTAAGAGAAGGAAACTCTAATCACACCTATGACCCGAGGACCTCGCTGCTACCATCCATGCTTGCAAGGCCACAGCAGATGAACCTTTGGTTTAAAGGGTGAGGCCAGTTCTGTGCATGCTGCGCTCCACCAGAAAAATCCATTGCACAGGCTTGAAGGACAAATCCAATTCCGAAAAAGCCCTGTAGCGATAGGTGAGGGATGAAACGGCAGGTGTAATGATGCACTGGAAGCCGCAGACCCAACCCTGCATGCAGGCAGTTCAGGACTTTGGCTGCTTGAGGCTGACCCGGGAGATGACAGTCTTCTTTGGCAGCATCCTGAATGACCAAGCAGCCTTTTTTAAGGAGAGCACTGCTTGCTCCATATGGAGAGGGGCCTAGAAAAGGTGGCCTAATGAAAGCTCATCCCCATCTACCTGGTTGGCTAGCTGCAGCCAACGGGCATCTTCTGATGCGGTCAAACCATGGCAAAGAAACAAAGGTACACACCGGCCTCCAAAGTTGTAAATAAACTGATGCTTGCATGCTGGAACATCAGAACCATGCAAGACTCTGCAGATAGTGGATGGCCTGAACGTCATTCTGCTCTAATAGCCCATGAACTATCATGGGTCAATATTGACATCGCTGCTCTTAGTGAAGTTCATCTACCTGAGGAAGACAGCCTTAAAGAACACAGCACTGGCTACACACTTTACTGGTCTGCCAAACACAAAACTGAAAAACATCACTCAGGAGTAGGCTTTATGATTAAAAACTCCATTGTCTCCAAACTCAAAACATTGCCAACAGGACACTCCGATCACATTATTTCCTTACGCCTCCCACATGTTGTTCTCTTCAGTATATATGCCCCAAATATGAAAGCCAACCCTGTTAAGAGGAGGGACAAGATGGCGACGGACTAACAACTTCTGGATTGTCCTCCCACTAACATCTGGCATTACCACCTATATATACCTCCAAAATGCCATCCAAAGGCAAGAAAAGAAATCGGACGAGCCCCTGTAATAATAATGACAATCAGGAACCCTCTAAAGCAGAAAAACAGATGAGGATTGACTCACTCTTCCCAGCGGCAGAGACAACACAGCCCGTGAGTAACAGATCTGTAACAACAGCTCCTTCTTTACTCCTTAAGCCACCACAGACACTTGAACTAAACAAAACAGCCTCCCCAATTCCTCAAAGTGTAAATATAAATTATGGGACAGAGCAAGTTGATAACAAAGTCAAACTCCCGGAGCTTGGCAGCATTCCCTACAATAACAGCGCTCAGCTCTTTTATGATTTCTGCAAAATGTCCATAGAGACATTGATTCTTATTTTGCAAAGATTAAACAACATTACAAATAAGCTTTCCCAACAAGATTTTCAAAGGCAATACCCATATGGTACACAGGGGGTTAAAAATGTAGCAGATTTGGAGGAAATGACGTGCCCTGCCACGTCACAGGATGCAGTTAATCACAGCCGAGTTTTTTTAAAAAATCAGCTCCTGTTGCAAATACATCACCACAGTCACATGTGGAACGGAAAGAAGGCTGTTTTGAGATATCTTTCCCAACTTTTAAACATGCACAGCAGAACAACTGATTTAACAGACTGCCACTTCTTACCCAGCTCAAGAGCTACTAAGCGAATTTTTCTGACCTTTAGCCAGGCAAATATTCCTAACAGGCTGTTACGGGAAAGAAATTTCCTCTGGAATGCACATTATATAGAAATTAACAGAGTTTTCAAGGATGAGATAGTCCGTGACCTCACCACAGGGAAAACAGCAACAATAACACAAAGAAGCAATAATTCTGCACACCAAGAGGGAGAACCTAAACACACCTTAAAGGAAGAAGCTCAGGCTATAAATCAAGAAGTAATTAAACTGAGAGAAAAACTCGCAGAAATTTGGGAACACACTCCCACAATACAGCTGATGAGAGATACCATCCTGAGTCAATCTAACAGCAATCCAGCCCCATTGAAATCAGCCCCCCCTCGCAGAAAACTGTCAGTGCATTTCTCTGATTTCTCTGATAATGAAAGCAAAAGTGATGACTCTCTACTTATAATCAAGGAAACCTTGAAATCCCGAGTTGTAGCCAACACCCCTTCACAAATGCAATATACTGCAGATGCACCCCCATCTACAATTAAACCCCAGGGGACTCAAACATCCCTATGCAAACCTAGTTCAAGGGAAAAACAGTCTTCACTGCCACCTACCTCATCTCCTAAGCCAAAGAATACCCTCCTCACTAAAGAGATGTGATCCTTGCTTGCTTGTGATCCTCATTTCACTTCCCATGCTGCATTGGTTCTTCCAATCTCCCTTCCAGAACAGTCAGGGCAGGAAGAACAGGAATATGATTCACTACCCCTCCATCCACAGAGGAGGACACAGACACAGTCAACTCAGTCATCTAACCAACTGCCATCAGATGAATTACCCATTCAGCCTGTGCCCTGCAATGCGACTGCCTGACTTCCAACAGACCAGCACAAGGTGACCCTTATGACCTGGAACATCGCTGGGTGGCAGACGGCCCACAGAGATCCCTGTCCTAATGACTTCCTCACCCAATATGACATTATACTGATCCAGGAAACATGGACTAATAAGGATCTGTTACTAAATGGCTTTCACTCATTCTCAATTCCGGCAGAGCCAGGGAAAAAGCATGGAAGACCTAGAGGCGGCCTGGGCATCCTGGTCTCCACCACCCTACGTGCCATAACAAGGCCTCTTTCCACTTTTAAAACACATGCCATGGCAGTGCTGATTCAATTTAACCATTGCACTTTGCTGATAATAAATGCTTACATGCCTCCAATGAAGAAGAAATCCCAAATCAGAGGCCTGTGGGCTGAATTGGAATCATATACTGCTAATCTCATGTTGCAGAACCCAAATGCATTTGCAATTTTGGGGGGTGATTTGAATGCCAGACTGGGCCCCAACAATCATACCCTATATGCCCATCACAAATGCCCTCCTCCTGATTTTGAAGATGACAGAACCCACCTCATCCGATGCTCAAAGGACAAGAAATCAAATTTTGCAGGACTTTGTCTGGATCAAATAGCATTCAGGCTGAACCTTCAAATCCTAAATGGTGCCCTGAAAAATGACTGCCCAGCTGAATTCACTTATCTCTCTGGGTCCAGAATGAGTGCCATTGATTACATAATCATTTCCAGGGACCTTCTTCCCTATGCCAAGGAATTAGAAGTTATGCCCAGATTTGAAAGTGATCATTTACCAATTCGGTTACATCTTAGCGACTTCACTCAGGAGACAAACACCAGGGAGCGCTATCATCTCTCTGTGACACCATCAGGAAGGACTTATCACTTAGCTAAATGGACTCCCCAACTAAACCAAACAATAAGTGAGGTATTGGCTTCAGACCAACTTCAGCATCTTAGGACTGCCCTGATATCAGCTGAGTCCCCTGATGAAATCTTGGAAAATTACAATAAGCTTACCCAAGCTCTACAACAATATCTAATCTGTCAAAATAGCGCACATCAGCGGAAACAACAGCAGCACCACTCCAAACCATGGTTTGACAAGGAATGTGTTAATGCTAAAAAAGCCCTCATTGATATTTATCAGGGTTACCTATCTAATAACATTCCAGATGCTGCACCAATGCTGCTTCAGCAGAAAAGAGACAACAAAAAGTTGCTGAGGAACAAGAAAAAAGAAGCCATGAAGAATGACTGGACACAACTTATCCAGGCAGTCAGATCCAACAACACAGCTCTATTCTGTCATATTACACCAAGTTTCCAGAGAAATGGGCCAGCTACAGTGGATTGTCACATCCCTCCAGGGATATGGGAGGATCACCTTCAAGCACTTTATAAGGACAACTACATTGAAAGGGGATGCACTAGCCAAAATATAGAAAATATCCAAGGGTGGCCACCAGTGACAGCGACAGAGATCAAGAATCTTGTAGCCCAGCTGAGAATGGGGAAGGCTCCAGGAGAAGACTTAATACCTGCAGAAGCCAACCTTGAATTTTGGGCCCCTATCCTGGCCTCACTTTCACCTGTATCGACAAATATGGTTGAGCACCCAAGGATTGGGGCCTTGCAATCATCGTCCCCATATATAAAAAAGGAAGCAAGGATGATCCTGTCAACTACAGACCAATTAGTCTCCTCAGTACAATCAGCAAACTCTATGCAAGACACTTACAGAGGAAATTCAGACCTGGTTGGAACAAGAAAACATACTTGCAGAAGAACAATCTGGCTTTAGGGAAGGCCGCTCCATCATAGATCAGTGCCTTGTACTCCACCACCTTATTGAAAAATACTCCACCTGCAGCACAGTTTCTCTCTATGCTGCCTTCATAGACTTTAAAGCAGCTTTTGACTCTATATCCTGAACCAAACTGTGGAAAACACTGGAGGCTTCTTCGATCGACCGACGTTTACTCCATCTAATTCGTATGCTGCATGAAGGGACCTCATTAAAAGTAAGATGTAACCCCCAGGGACATCTCACCAATGACATTGTCACTGAGAAGGGTGTCAAGCAAGGTTGCATTCTAGCTCCACTCCTGTTTAACTTCTACATCAATGATTTGGTGGATCACCTCAACAACACTAACTTCCACCCCCCAAAATTAAAGGGAAGGCATATTTCAATGCTGCTTTATGCGGATGATGCAGCAGTACTTTCAAGAACTCCCATTGGACTAAAAAGAGCCCTAAGAACACTAACACAATATTGCAGAATGGAACAGCTAGAACTCAACTATCAAAAAACTAAAATCATGGCATTCGCTAAAAGGCCTAAGAACTATAACTGGGATATAGATGGCCACAAGATTGAGCAGGTCTCTTGCTTCAAATACCTGGGGGTAATTTTTCAAGCCACTGGTAGTAGGAAAGCGCATGGGGAGTATGCTGCTTGCAATGCGCAGAGGAGTACAACAGCCATTCTCAAATTTCTTAAGACAAGAGGAGGCCACTATTTACCTGCAGCGCTAAAACTCTTTGAAGCCAAACCAGTAGCACAACTGTTTTATGGATCCCAATTGGGACCCTTCCCCAACCCTGCTCCATTAGAACTTGTCCAATCCAAATTCTTAAGATCAGCTTTCCAAACTCCAAAATGTGTCTCTAATGCAGCTCTGAGACTGGAGTCAGGATTTATGAAAATGGAGGCCAGAGTGTGGGTGACCATACTCAGCTACTGGCTCAGACTATCCCTCTTTCCCACTGGCCTTGCTCCACTAACCTTAAGTGATGATTTCCAATCCAGCTGGAAACAGACAGTGATGACTAAAATCTCAATGCTGGGCCTTTCTCCAGATCTTCTGCTAAGCCTGGGATATGATAGGGCGAAAGCTACTATCAAACAACGGGTAGCAGGTATAGAGCGACAACTGGATCTAGCCAGTACTCCAACCTTCATTGCTAGTGACTCCAATAGATATCTGGCCTCACCTTTGGCATACTTAGCAACACTTGAAATACCTAAACATCGAAGGGCCTTTACTCTTGCACGGTGTTGTGCCCTCCCTTCAGCTGTCCTTGAAGGCCGATACAAGAAGATACCCTTCTCAGACAGACTGTGCCCCTGCAACTCAGGCCAAATAGAAACAACAGAGCATGTATTACCCCAGTGCTCATACTACAGGGACATACATCTCAGCCTTATTTCACCCCTGTTGCATAAATATCAAGGGCACACTGGACAATTCTACATAAACTTGTTGCTTTCAGACACCAACCCAGTAACAACTTATAATGTTGCCAGATTCTGCGCAGCTGCGGTTAAAATTTGACAGACAATGTCCTCAGCAGTAGAATAGTATCAACCTAGTCTTGTTATACTGGAGCTAACGTTTTAAATACTGCTTTTAGCCTGTTTTTATCCTGTGATTTCACCTTTATTTTGTATCCCCTTTTTATCTGTGCTGGTCTATGACCGTAATAAAGATTCTATTCTATTCTATTCTATTCTATTCTATTCCCTGTTAAGAAATACAAATTCTACGCAGACTAACACCATCTCATACAAAAAGTCCCTTTAGAAGATAAAATTATTATCCTTCATGACTTCAATGCCAGAGTCAGAAAGAACTCCGAAGCCTGGAAAGTTGTCTTAGGCAAGCATGGTGTTGGAAATTGCAGTGATAACGGATGCCTCTTGCTAGAGTTCTGTGCAGAACAGCTGACTATTAAGACAACCTGGATGCATCTCTGATTCAAACATTGGCACCTCATTGACTATGTTCTAGTCCACCAGAGAAACATTCACGATGTCTGTCATACTCGAGTGATGCCCAGTGCAGAATGCCAAATAGATCATCGCCTCGTAAGATGTAAACTAAAGCTTCATCTTAAGTTCAAACCTAAGAGAGGTTGCATCTTAAAGGGGAGACTCCAACTCAACAATCTTCAAAAAGCTACCATGAGAGACAACTTCCAGGCAAATCTGCAAACAAAAATTGAAGACCATCCTATAGATCCTTCTTCTATAGTGCTTTGGCAACATTACAAAAACAGTATCCTCTAGTCTTCAGAAGAATCCCTCAGGTTCTCCCACAAGAAAAACCAAGACTGGTTTGATGAAAACAACCAAGAGATCCAGGAGCTGTTGGCAAAGAAGAGAACTGCTCACCAGGCATACCTCACCCAGTCAAATTGTCATATAAGAAAAGCAGCTTTCTGTCTCACATGTAGTAAACTTCAACAAAAACTCCAGAACATTCAGAACAAGTGGTGGATCAATATAGCAGAAAAGACACAATGCTGTGCAGATCTGGGAGATCATAGAGGATTTTATGAAGCTCTTAAAGCAGTGTTTGGACCTACTTATCAGATCCAAAGCTCCTTATACAGTACAGATGGTCAAACATTAATTACTGATAAAGCCTCCATCCTGAATCGATGGGCTGAACATTTTCAAAGTCTCTTTAGTACCAGCCGAGTAGTCCAAGGCTCAGCTATCCAACATATGATACAAAAACTGATGAAAAATGTATTGGACATAGCTCCCACTTTGGAAGAGACCCTTAAGGACATACAGCAGATGAAAAACGGCAAGGCAGCTGGGATTGATGGAATCACATCTGAAGTTTGGAAACATGGAGGTCATGTACTCCATGATAAATTCCACGAATTCCTTGTGTATTGCTGGGAAAAAGGGGAACTGCCATCAGATCTCCGAGATGCAGTCATCATCACCCTGTAAAAGAAAAAAGGAGCAAAATCTGATTACTCAAACTATCGAGGTATAACACTGCTCTCTATTGCTGGAAAAATCCTTGCAAGGATACTCCTGAACAGATTAGTTCCTGCTTTTGCAGAAGAACTTCTTCCTGAAAGCCAATGTGGCTTCAGAGCCAATAGGAGTACTACAGATATGGTATTTACCCTTAGACAACTGCAAGAGAAATGAAGAGAGCAGAACAAGGGTTTCTATGTAACATTTGTCGACCTCACCAAAGCCTTCGACACTGTGAGTAGAAAAGGAATGTGGCAGATCCTAGAAAGACTAGGATGTCCCCCCAAATTCCTTAAAATGATTATCTTGCTACATGAGGGCCAGCACGGTCAAGTCAGATATGGCAATCCTCTTTCAGAGCCCTTTCTAATAACTAATGGAGTGAAGCAAGGTTGTGTTCTTGCACCAACTTTATTTACAATCTACTTCAGCATGATGCTCCAAAGGGCGATGGCAGATCTTGAAGAAGAAGACGGCATCTATATATGTTACCGTACTGATGGTAGCTTGTTTAACTTAAGCAGTCTGAGAGCTCACACTAAGACTCTAAATTATCTAGTCCATGAGCAGCTCTTTGCTGATGATGGTGCCCTTGTTGCCTACACAGAAGCAGCTCTGCAGCACCTAACATCCTGCTTCGTAATAGCTGCAGAGCTGTTTGGGCTGGAAGTCAACCTGAAGAAAATGGAAGTTCTTTACCAGCCTGCACCACAGGACGAACACCATCATCCACACATTGCCGTCAGCAAATCTGTGCTTAAGTCCATCCAGCAGTTCACACCTGGGAAGCATCAACTCCTCAGATGCCAAGATTGACAAAGAGATCGATCACAGATTAGCAAAGGCATATAGCGCATTTGGAAGACTTTACAAAAGAGTCGGGAGTAATAAACACCTGAGGCGAAGCACAACAATCAGTGTGTATAGAGTCATTGTACTGTCTATTCTTCTTTATGGGTCTGAAACATGGGTCACCTATCACCACCACTTATGACTCCTCGAACGCTTTCATCAGCACTGTGTACTCACAATCCTAAATATACACTGGACTATGTGACGAATGTTGCTGTCCTTGAGCAAGCAGGGGTCACCAGTATTGAGGCCATGATATTGAGAACACAACTGCGCTGGGTAGGGCACATTTCTAGGATGGAGGACCATCGCCTCCCAAAAATAGTACTCTATGGTGAACTCGCCACGGGTCAGCGTAAGAGAGGCGCGCCAAAAAAGCAATACAAGCACTCCCTGAAACAACATCTCAGGCTCGGCCAAACTTATCACCAACAATGGTCCGCCCTGGCCTCACATCGGGAGGCTTGGAGACGCACTATCCACAATGCTGCAGCCTTATTTGAGAACTCACGCCTTGAAGAGAAACGACAATGCAGAAAGAATTACAACCCAGAAATATCACCCAAGGAGATCTTCTGCTGTGCTTTCTGCAACCGGACTTGTTTATCTCAGATTGGCCATTTTAGTCATCAGCACGCTTGCAGAAACCGCGGGATGAGTCCTTCCTGAATCTTTGTTTGCGAAGAAAAGCCAGAGAGAGAGATAGCTTTGAACTATCTGTTAATGTTCTTCTGATTGCATATGTGCAAAACAACCTATGAAAACAATATATAAGGGGGACTCTGAAATGCCTTCTTTATCTCTCTTTGAGCCTTTTTCAAGTGTGTACCTATTTCTGCTGCAGAAATAAACCTTGTTTCTTTTGTTTTGTTTTACTCCTTACTTGTGTTACTTTGGAACTTTGGACCAATCTGCTATACAGCGAACCTTACTTTTGTGACAATTTTGGCAAGCCAGCCAGGAGGAACTGCCCAGCTTGGATCTCATTGGGTTGTTTCTCCAATGAAGACCAAGATACCAAATCAGTGAGTTCACCTACAAGAGGATCCTCAAGGAAAGGGGAATGAACTGGCAAAGCCAATAAAAGATTGATTCTTTACAAAGCAAGGTGCCTTTTTGATATTCTCCCTGGGTTTTTCTTTGGGTGCAAATGTTGGATTGTGTCTGTATTGCCGTTCTTGGGGTTAGGAAGTTTGCAGGTTGGGAGCGTGCTCAGTATGAATAGGGATGGATTGTATGTGGCCAGACTGCACTTGCCCCTTCCAGACCAATACTGTATTGAGCCCAGGTTGATAGCAAGGGTGATTTGGTGAGCAAGTGAAAGAGTTTTTGACTCAAGGAACCTGAGAAGATTAAACCCTGAAGGGTTTGACTTAGGTCCTGGAAAGACAACTCCTGTGCAAAAGTTTTTTCATCCATTTGTAACACTAAGCAACCCCCTCTTGGATTAATAGCAGCTCTTCCCACAGAGTCCAGAAACACTCACAAGGGCACCCATTGTGATGTACCAAGCACACACGCTCACATGCATTCAATAAGTTGCTTTATTGACATGAATTCATGTGTCAGGAACATAGGAAAAGCCGAAACTGAGTACAGTCAAGCAAGCCTCTAGATAAAAGCACACAGCATGAGAAAAGCATTTAGGGAGTATTTCACATCGCGCCCCGCACCTGGGATCGCTGACCTTGAGCTGCTGGAGAGAGCAGCATTCCCATGCCGACCAGGCAGGCTGGCCTCACTCCAAAACATTCAGGGGCCTGGGAAAGGAACCAGGCCTGAACCAGCCCTATGTCAGGGTCCTCCATGAATTCTACTCCAATACCCAGAATTCAGGGATGAGCCTGACATACTGCCCTTCCGAAGACAAACCTCCCCCTCAACCAGGTTTATCAGGAAAGCGGGCATGGAACTTTCGCAATAAGTGCTGAGCATTCACATGATCAGAATTGACCCATTCGGCATGACCCAAAGGCAAGTGTTTCCATTTCACCAAGTACTGAAGTACACCCCTGTGAACCCGAGAGTCCAACACTTCAAAAATTTCAAAATGTTGATCGTGGTTGACCAGAATAGGATGAGGCGCAGGTCCCAGGTCCGGATGGTGCTGATCTGGAGGGCACGCCAGCTTGAGCAAGCTGGAATGAAACACAGGGTGCACATTCCGGTACAGTTTAGGCAAAGACAGTTCAAACACCACTGGGTTTATAACCCGGCTGATAGTAAAGGGACCAATGTACTTCGGCCCCAACTTCTTTGAAGGTTGGGGACTTTTAAGAAACTTGGTAGACAAAAAGACCAAATCCCCCACAGCATAGTCTGGGGTGGGATCCCGGTTTTGATCTGCATGATGTTTATACCGTGCTTTGGCAAAGTCTAGGGCTGAGATAACACATGGCCAGGCATCTCTGACCTTTTGACTCCATTGGGTCACTGAGACCGGGTCCTTGGAAGACCCCTCCCCTAGGGGTAGAGGATTGAAATCTTGCCCTGAAACCACCTTGAAAGGGGAGAGGCCCGTGCTCTGGTGAATGGCGTTGTTATAGGCTACCTCTGCAAAAGGCAAGTGGTCTACCCAGTCAGACTGTTGGAAGTTCACATAGCACCTCAGGTATTGTTCAAGAATCTGATTAATATGTTTGCTCTGACCATCACTCTGGGGATGATGGGAACTACTGAGTCCCAACTCAACTCCCAAAAGCTTATTGAATGCTTTCCAAAACTGTGAAGTGAACTGGGTCCCCCTGTCAGATACAATCTTGGCCGGCACTCCAAAACATTCAGGGGCCTGGGAAAGGAACCAGGCCTGAACCAGCCCTATGTCAGGGTCCTCCATGAATTCTACTCCAATACCCAGAATTCAGGGGCGAGCCTAACACCCATGACCCCAAGACCAGTTCAACCCCTTCCCTAGACTTGGCAGCAATGTGTTATTGTCCACAGAGCCAACTGGAGCAAACTTAATATTGTCCTCAAGGTAGTGGTAGACAGTGAATCTGACCCACTGGGTCTAAAACTAGTAAAAGAAAACTAATAAAAGAAAAAGTGCCAGTTAACATCTGGGAAGTAAAGGTGAGTGAAGCAAGACTTCTGAAGTCAGCAAAACCAGTGATTATCCAAATAAAGCCCCAAATTGCAATTCCATAAGTAGCTCAGTATCTTATCAGCAAGAAGCTTTGGACAACAGCTTTGAATTGAGGATTATTTGGCCGAAGAGGTTTTATGATATTGCCACTCTCCATGCAATAGCCCAGTCCTATTAATCAAAAGACAAAGTTTAATAGCCAAAGCTACTCAATATTCAATCCACCTTCATTCAAGATTTAAGAGCCATCAACAAATATTCTGCCACCCTGTGGTCCCCTGTGGTCCCCAATCTGGCAACCATCATCATAAACATTCCACCCGACAGCACCCACTTTACTGTTTCTTTAGCATCCCAATTCACCTAGACTACAGATACCTGCCTACCTTCTCTTGGAAACCTTTAGGTGTTCAAAGTCATACCAGGGAGCAGAACAACTCAAATCATGTTGTTCAGGTTGCCCCAGGTTACTATGAGTCACCCACCCTGTTTTCCCAAATTTTACACAGAAATCTTCAGGAATTTGAATTTCTGGCCAATTCAACCTTCCTAGCAAAGGTGGATGATCTTTTGGTTTGCTCAAAAGACAAAGAGGCCTGTGAAACAGACTCTATTTATTTGCTCAATGAGCTGGCCAAGAAGGGACATATGGTTTCTCCATAAAAACTGCAGTTTTGCAAACAGAATGTCCAATATTTGGGACACATATTGGAACCTGGCACACAAAAGGTTTTCCCTGAAAGAATAAAAGTCCTCATTTACCCTGCCCTATGACCAAAAGGAAAGTCTGGGGACTCTAGGCATGACTGGGTTTTGCAGGTTCTGGATCCTTGCTGTTGGAGAATTAGTGAAGCCCCTAATTAAACTAACGATGAAAGATGCCAAAGACCCAGTACTTTGGGATAAAGAAGCAGAGGAGGCATTTGTAAAATCAAACAGACTTTGGGTGTTGCTCCCACTTTAGGCTTTCCAGACTACGAAAAGCCTTTTACTTTGCCCATGAATGCAACAGGGTAGCCTCCAGAATCTTGGCTCAGCACCTCATTTTAGCCATGTGACCTGTGTCCTATTACTCATTACAGCTAGATCCAGTAGCAAAGAGGTCTGTGTCTTGTTTATGGACAGTGGCAGCAGCAGTGGCATTGGAAAAAAAAAAGCCCAAGAAGTAACCCTAGGGAACCTCTTTGTGTTAAAGGTGCCACACACTGTGGCTATGGTATTGCTTCAAAAGAATACTCAACACTTCTCAAATCAGAGAATGAACAAGTATGAGAGTATTTTATCAATGGCTTCCAATCTATCCATAGAACAATGAAATACTCTCAAACTGGCAATAATCCTCCCTCAAGAGAGAGACAGGGAGGAACAACGTGACTTTATGAAAATAGCAGAGTCCCATGACCTACTGTGACCCAATCTTTCTGACATACCTCTAGACAACCCCAGCTTCATAATGTACGTATATGTAAGCAGGTCCTCCTAGACAGTAGATGGGCAATGAGTGATAGGTTATACAGTTGTAAGTGATTGGGAGGTACTAGCCTAGCCTTTGTCTCTGAAAACAAGTACTCATGGACTCTGTACCATATGGCTTTTGAGACTCATGAGCAAATTTGTTTTTTGTATGCAACAAGAGCTCCTCCCCAAACTCCTTGTGCTTTGCGAAAAGAGAACTGCCAATGTTTTGTTCACTTGCTTAGTAACTCTCTTCATAAGGTTTATGATGGCCACCTCTTTCTCCATCTCTCCAGGGTTAAAGCAACATGAGCAAAGAAAGAAAGAAAGTATAGTTCTCTCTTTTTATTGTTGATGTTTTTTAAAGATAAGCAAGGATAGCTTATTAGCTGAACTTTTTGCCTCTTCACCAAACATCCTGATACTTGATGTACATTTTATAATCTTTCTGTACGTCTTCCTGAACGCAAGATTGATAGTCATCATTTTTTAAAGTATTTGTCAGCTCCTCAGGTGATGCACAACAAATAAGATGTTAAATACATTTTTTTGCAAAACAGATTTTTAAAAATTTAGGGGAGGGGGAGCTTTTAAAAACAAACTCCATTAAAATAACTGAACTTATATGTCATGCCACTGTAAAAGGCATTTCATTAGCTACTTCATACAGTCACACATTTTCCAGAAGAGGAGAATATCTAGGATAGTAGGTATCAATTAGTTGAGAACATCAGTACTAGCTGGGTCCATTCATGATACTTCTTCCAATTCTTTTTGGACTTCAGAACTCTTTTCCATGTTGTCTGAAACACAGCAAGAAGTATTGAATTCCCTCTGACTTTACGTATAGCGCAGCGCTGTTAAGTCTGTCACCACTTTCATAGGTTCCATATTCCTTGTATGTCAGAGCTTTCATTCAAAACTCCAAAGACAGGTAGGAATTGATCATTATGTTTGATCATTATGTCCTGCTTCCATTCATTTTCAAGAAATGATTTTTCATGCTTTGTGATATTAAATATAACATACTTAGCTGTAGTTATTAAATCACCATCAACAAACTGGACAGCAACGTTTGTTTCCCACATCAATATAACTATTGGATTATAGTCATTGATTTGTCCTCCTCTTCAGTACATGGCAAATTCTATGCACACTTTGAAGGTTTTGACTTCAGTCTATGATGAACTGGGGGGTGGGGGAACCACCACAATCTTCAAATTTTATGTGGCTTTTCAAAGAAATCTAAATTCAGACTTAACAGGCCATCAACTGCCTTTTAAGTGCATATGCAAACAAGCACACAACTACATACACATTCTATGGGAAGTTTTATTACTGGATTTCCTCAACCTGTACCTTCAACTGTAGATTCTTCACTTTTTCAGGAAAGTGGTAAATAATCTTGTGAGTAATACTCTGACCCAAACTGGACACATCCTTTACTCAGTATAGCATAGGTTTATGGGGGGATGATGTAACAATCTCCAAAAATAATGTTTAACACTGAACATATTAACATAATAACATAACACTTAAAATACTGACACTTAACAATAATTAACAACACTTAAAGTCAAATTCTCCTGGCTGATCAGAAATCTCAACAGAAGAATGAAGTGATGATGGAAATTCTCAGATACCATAAGATGGTCCATGATACAAATCTCTCACAGTGCTACCCAGTCCAAATCAGCGACATCTCTGTTTACCCATCTCAGCAATTCTGTAACTCACTCAATTACAGTATTCAACTCAACAATTACAAACCAAATTAAAGGATAAGAGGTTTTCAACATGAACTGCAGTTTGTTTCATCTGCTGTGTAGGTACCATAAATGGTGAACAGTATAGTCCAGTCCAGAAAGCAAATTGCTTTTGAGGTGTCTCCCCTCTATACAGACTGAAGGGAGAATCCTCAATAGCTGTCATATGATATAAGGCAGTGTCCTCACTTGCAGAATTTTTAGTATATGTAGGGGATGAATGGTATAGTCTACTTAGTAGGGGCAGAAAGGCTAAACTATTCTGTTCTCCTGAACCTGATCAAGATAATGCAGACATGATAAACATACAGATTTGAATGACAATACAGTTGTCCCACCGTACCCGCAGATTTGGTATCCACGGATTGAAGTATTCATGGCTTGAAAATATTCTTTAAAAAATAATAATCCAAAAAGCAAACCTTGATTTTGCCATCTTATATAAGGGACACCATTTTGCTATGCCACTGCATATAATGGGACTTGAGTATCACAGATTTTGGTATCCATGGTGCGGGGGGGGGGGTTGTTCTTGGAACCAAACCCTAATGAATATGATTGACAACTGTATATTTATTCTGGTCAGTAGAATATCTACAGAAAGCAAGGTAATTTGGCAGCTGTTGGTGAATATACAAAAAGTTGACTCTGCTTTGCTTATTTAAAACTGCTCCCCTGCAACAAAAGACCCTACCTGTTTCCTATTCAAGTCCCAAAGTATTGCTCATTAACAACAGTTAACTCTTCTGGAGTACCCATTATTTTGGCCTGGGAACCTCCAAGAACCACTGTGTTTTACTTAAACTCCTATCCCTTCAGGGGAATTATTTCATATAAATATTACCCCTAAACACAACCAAGTTATGCACAGTTCCACTTCCTTTCTACTCCACAGCACTATGTAGCCAATTCATCATCTGGACCGCATCACTGTTGGTTTACTTCACAATATCCACTATGCAGGATTGGTACAGTATAACCCACTACCCCTTACTGTATTCCATATCCAAATACTTCCTACTACTTTCCATAGCCTTGTGTGAGTGCTTGACCCCTGAGTGTTCATGTGAATATTGTTAATATTAATTTTCAATAAAGATAATTTAATTGTATCCTCCTCAAAAATTCTGTTGCTGGCATAAATTGTGGCATTTTTATGCCAGCAAAAGAAGTTCCTCCACCAGACTTTACCTTGCTCACATTAAAGAGGTAGTCCAGGCACTAACGGGGAATGAATAGAGCTCCGTTCACTTCCTGATTTCAAATCCCACTGATTCTTGTGAGAAGACATTAGCATGGGAAATTAAAAAAACAACAAAACCAGATTAAGACACAAAAAGTTAACACAAGCACAAAAACACGTTTTTAAAGTCCCGAGTAAATGGGGGTGGGGTCATAAAAAGAGCATCCCCTACCTGGTTGTTGCGATCTCACCTGGAGGTTTTTGCCCATTGACGCTGCATTGATGCTACAAGTCATAGATGGTATGATTTCCTTAATCTGCACTATAAGTCCAGTAAATTTTCCACACATTGCTCATGCCCCATCTGTGCTAATTCCAATGCATTTCAACCAACATGTCATCAGATGTTATAAACCCATTTAAGCTGTTAAATACATGTTCAGCTATCATGTGTACCAATAGGAGATGAACAGTAAGTCTTCAAAAATATTTCTCTCATGCTCATATATAATGAAGACTAATAAGGTTGTTTTGTTGTTATGTCTGTGTTTTAACCAGTTCTTTCTAATAACTTTCTAATAACTGATCCTTGATATATTCTAATAACTTTCTAATCACTTTCCCTTGATATTGGCTGAAAAACCATTGATGCACGTCTTAATTGTGTCATTTGACAATGTATTAAGTAAAGGTCCTTGGCAGCTTTCTTGTTGATCAATGCAGAAACGATTATTTTGCAGCAGGTAATACAAGTTCTTTAGCTATTGTGTGTAGTTTTCCAGTTTCTGCTATTAGTAAAGGAACTTCAGATGAGGCCCTCACTGCATTTTCTTTGTTATAACAAGTTGCAATCTTTTTTAAAAAACAAACATTTTCTTACTTTCTCGAAGCTCCTGCTCCTTACTTTTGAAAAAAAAATTGATGTTCTTTTTGGCATGTAATTTATGTTTAATACTGAGATGTCTTTGCAGTTGTGATGTTTTTTTGGCCTTGTTGGACAATACATCATAACATAACACACAGCGTGGTAGTTGATTTTCTTCTGGGCCTGTACACATGAAGCCAATTGACAGATATCCCTTGTTATAACGAGAACACTTTTAAAGATGACGGGATGAAACTACATTTTCCTTGGAGCAGGATGCACCCTCATCAACATCATTAGTACTTTTACATTTCAGATTCAGATAGTGATCCATCCTAAGGCTGAACCAAAATGTATTGTTACAAAATTCACCAAAATAACATCAAAAAGTCACATTACCTAACAATAAACAAACTCTTTTAATCACAAAAGTTGAAGAAGAAACACAATCATTTTTAATAACCTACAGTTATCATTCCGAAGTCTGTCAAAACACTCACTCACACTAATTGACTCTGACTCTCTTCCCATTAACATTATCTTCCTTTTATACATGAATTTCTTTGAGAACATTTTCAACACAGCTACAGAATTATGGGAAGCAATAGCCATTCCAGAAATGTGTTTGCACAAAAAATGTAAACAACACTAAAGTTTGGTGCAACTATGAAAAGTGGCTTCTGGCTATATGCACAGTAGCACAAAATGTCACATGCTTTCTCTCAGCCACTTAGCATAATTCACTTGCATGTTCTCACCATGAGTAGCAGTAGCAAATGCTGAGTACATTTTTGCTATCAAACTTTTGAACAGTTTGAGATATTGTAATGGAACTTTGTACAAACAATGTTTATCATCAGCAAAAGACTCCTGCTCTTTGAGACCAATGTATAATTGTCTATCTGTCTGTTCGTCTTCCTTCCTTCCATTCTTAATATAAAAGCTTATAAAATATCTTCAAGTCTTTGCAGATCCCCTGTGAAGACATTGCAAACCCCTGGGGTTCATGGACCACAGGTTAAGAACCACTATAATAGGACAGTTTTAATCCTCATGTGCCAGAATTTTTAAAAAGTAATTACATTGCATAACTTCTGGAGTATTCTCTGGCCCCAGTGTATATAAGTAGGTCAAAAATAATGTCTTACCCAAGTGTCATTACTGTTTATGGTATAATGGAGAATAGGATGCATTTTAGAGATTAAATGAAGTGACATTTCTGGAACTCAACTTCACTCACATCAACTTTTCATAACTAAAAATATCAAAAGGATAATCATACGACCAAATTATCCATAAGAGCCATTTACTAAATAATCAGTTGCATCTCATTGCAAGAAGTTAATTAAAATAATCAAAGTTGGGATTCCATTTGACATCAAGCATGATAGATGAAAGCCTAACTTAAAAGAGTGTTCTTCCCATTCAGTTTCTTCAGTATTGTGATCTCTTTTTTCCTTATGTAACACACCTGAAATGTTACATCCTCCCACAAAAATTTCTACATAGAGGTATTATATTAAAATGTTGATCCTATTAGAAAGAATAAGAACTACACTACACTACAACCAACACAACATCCTATGTTTATCTTGATGGGCAAGCCCTGTGGGATTTTTGCTTTGTCTATTTGAACAACAGAGCTGCTGTATCAGAAATAAGACTTAAATGTTTCCTTACTTTCAAAAGAAGTTTGCTATGTGCACTAGCATTCTTTCTGGTACTCCAAGACTTCAAGTGAGATACCACATTGCAAGTATGTTGTATCTTCCCTTTTCTCACATCTGAAAATGTCAGCAGGGTGAGCTACTATTTGAATGTAAGGGTTGAGATTCTACATAGGGATTTTATAACATAAATCTCTGCATGTGGAGTTATGTCCTGCTCTTGCTACCTCACCTTTTTGTTGAATGACAATGTTGTTCAACTGAATGCACAGCTGAATACACACCAGAATGTACATGGGCATCTGAATGCACAATGGCACTGCATGTGTAAATCCACTTCTGTAACTTGAAATTACTGCAGCTGTTCTACACTGGACAAGAAGTGCAACCATCTCTGAAAGGGAACTTATACATGTGTAAGACACCAACAGGATTCAAGCCACTGTATCCTAAACATGAGCAATGAATTGCATTCAAATATCTCAGTATCAACAAATTTCTTGGGAGAATTTCAGTTTTAGGATATGTTTATTCCTTCTGATGAGATACACATGAGTCATAGGCAGGGACACATGCAACCCCCTCAAACATCTGGGCCGCTTCACATTACATAAGTATAGTGCTATATCATACTTTTACTGCCATGGCAATATTCTGTGGAATCCTAGGGCTCAATTACACAGCAGGTTTTATTGCGATACATTGCACTTTAGCACTTTTTTGCACCAGTGGTGGGTAGTTTAGATGATTTATGGGGAAATCAGTTGTTCTCCCCCCCCCTGCTTTCTGGTTCAGACAGGCAAATGTGTGTGGGGGTGGCCAAGCATTGGCGAGAAGGACAAAGGAATGCCATAGGAATGTCTGCTAGTTTTCATTAACCAACAGAACACACACACTTACTGGGGATTTCTTATCCCCTGGCACTAAAGCAAGCTGCAGAGAGGATGGATTTTTTCCATGGTTAACAGCTGATCGCTACTGAATCTCCTCCCCTTCACTCCCCCCCCCTCTTACACACACAGACAAATACTTACTGGGGATTTCTTATCCACTGGCAGCATAGCAAGCTGCAGACACGATGGATTTTTCAAAATTTCCTGATTGATACTGAATCTCCCTCCCTCACTCCACCTCTTGCAAGCCCACCCCTTCATCATAACAACCAATCACAGTGCAGCTCTGCTGTAACTGTATCAGGAAGATTGCTGGTAATTCACACAGCCCTTAGCGAAATGGTTGTTTACACAATCAATAATGTGCTAAGTCGCGCTACTTTTCAAATAAGTCAGCAAAAGTAGTGACATCCCCTGTCACACTATATTTGGGGTTTTTACCTTCCCCCCTTCTGAATGAGGCAATACTGTGGTGCGATGCATGGGAACAATAAGCAATCTTAGCGGTATATTTAAGGGAATATTTGCCCATGTAAATGTGACCCTAGAGTCTGTAGTTTGGTGAGGCACTAGAGTTCTCTAGCTGTGAATTCTAAATAACCCTTCTTAAACTGGAAATCCAAGGATTCCATAGGATGTTGTCATGATAGTTAAAGTGGAATCATAGTCTTGTAACTGTGGAGTATGAAGGGACCCCTGGTTTGAAAATAATATGGTGTCAGAGGTCTTTTCCTCCCAAAGAATCTTGCTGGGAAAGGTCCATTATATGTTAAATAAAAAGTTGGTTGGTTTCATTTGTTTAAGACTTTTAGTAAATGAAACTGAACCCAACCCTGGCAATAGAATTTGTAAGCTTATAATAGCAGAACCTTTTTTATTTTTTTCAACTTGCCTTAACTAAAATGCCCCTTCAGCAACCACCAAATTAAGGCCTCAGCATTTCCTTTTCAAAAATTAACAACCACTGCAAGAAAATTCAACCAAACTCTATGCATTTTTTTTACCAACGTTTGCTGCTGCCCTGATCTGTTATGAAGAAAAGTATAGTATAAACTGAATAATCAAATAAATAAAACACATCCAATTTCTCTCTGTTCAGTAATCCAACCGAGTTGTGTGTTGCTGTTTTTTTTAAAAAAAAAACTTTTGTATAAAAAGATTTTAGCTTAGTTATAATTTGTTGTAAGTCACCTTCAGTTCCATGTGAGGAGAAAGGTAGGGTATAAATGAAATCGAATAAATAAATAAAATTTTTATCTCCGGGAGCAAATTTTCATATAAAATTATTTTGTGTGTATTTGCAATTCTAGTCTACTGTCAAGCTCAAGTTCTTCTTCCATCTTACTCCCTGTAATTTCATTTGTACCAGGATTTAGTCAAAGATTCTGTTCTTAAGAATAGAAGTAAATTCTGGAATAGAAGTACCTGTGAATAGATAAAGTTTCTCTCCCTCACCACTGATAGTAGATTCCATGCCAAAAACAAAAATGACAAAGCTTGCAAAGTATTGGGCTGTAAGAGTTGCCAAATCAGTGGAGTGGAATGGGATTTATTCAGCCTGCATCACCATGGTTGCCACTCACTTAGGATAAACTAGTTCCTCAGCAGGGATAGAAAGAAATTTTGTTGGATTTAATAGCAAAAATATCATTTTTAAAATCCCCTAAGACTTGTTGAAAGAAAAATTGGACCTTGCTGCAAGTAAAATATACACAAAACAATGTGCATATTTTAGAATGTGAACTGCTAAAATACACTCAAGTGCAGAAAAATCCACTCATGCACCTCTCATTGGGGAAAGTTGTATAAATTACACAAATTATGCAAATAAATATGCAAATTATGAAACATGCATTAAAGTGTGCAGATTTCTGGTTGGGGAATTAAATCCAAAGCCTCATGATCCAATACAAAAGAAGGATAGGAAGAAAGTGTAGCTGGGATTCAGAGAAACTAAACAAAATTGACATTGAGAGGTTTTTTTTACATCCTTGCTTCTTAGCAAACATACAGAGGATCACATTGCAAACTTTCCAAAAAGTAACTTAGGTGCAAACCTACATATGCACCCTTTTCCAGGAATAAATCATGTTGAACACAATGGGATTTTCCTAAATAGCTGTATTAGGATCATATAAATTAGGGGGGGTTGTTGGTAGTCCTTTCCCCATTCTATGGTGCAATTTTTTTTAAAGGCTACTAGCAGGGAAGCAGAAAGTTGGGCATAGGAATACTGAACAGGCAGTAAAATAAACCCTGAATGTACAGGAACAGAGGGTGAGGAGGTAGGGGAACAGAGCTAACTAGAAGTAAAAGGATGAGCAAAGACCAACGGATTTTACGGAACATATGTTTTGAAACCTTAACTGGAGGCAGCAGTTATTCTCAGAAGGAAAGGGGGGAAAGCTGGTGATGCCACCTTTATTTCTTCTTGTTATCTAAGCCAGGTGTGGCCATACAGTTGCTGGATCAATGCCTGGAGACACAATGGATTGGATGAGGGCCAATACATTTATGCTAAAGCCTAACAGGATTTAAGAATGACTGATTCTTAGGCCAAGGAATTAGGTAGACAGACTATTCTGGAATATTCTGGTTGAACCCCTCCTGAAATAACAGCTACATAGTCTGAATGTATCCCTCACTGGAGACTCAAGTGGCTTCAGTGGCATGGAATGACTTTCCCCACCTTTGGACATTCATAGACAGAGATAGTTTAGCCTCTCACTTGGTTTATCATAATGCATTGGTCTTCCCTTGAAGGCAATCTGGAAATTACAATTTGTGTAAAAAGCATCTGTCAAAAATACTCAAAAATCTTATATACCATTGGTAGTCTATTTGTTTCCAAGCATAATTCAGAATGCTGGCATTGACTTACCAAATCCCAAATGACATGGGTACCAGCCTTATGAAGGAACACCTGGCCATGACTTTGGATCTGGAAAGTGGTCTTTCTCATTCCATGACTAAGGGAAGTGCATTGTGGTTTGCAATAAGTCCTTCCATGTAGAGGCACACCAATTCTGAAATGATCCCCCCCAAAAGGACCACATTTTGTCAACTTCACAATCATTTTGACATCCTTTCAATACCTAACTGTTTTCCCAGGCAATTAACATTGGATGTCGTTGTTATATACATCAAGAGAAGAAAACCAGCTCTGAGTATTTAGACCACTGGAAAGCAGCATAGGTAAAGTAGTACTGGAAGAGGATGAGGATATTGAGGAGAAGCTGAAAAAGATATTTTCACCTTTCTTCACTGCAGAAGGCATAAAGCAGATCCCATGCTTGAACTGGTGTTTTTAGAATGTGAGTCTGAGGAACCGAAGGTGAATCCAGACTGGTTAAAAGGACTAGAAAGTCCTAGAGTTGGTTCCTGTTCTTTCTGATTTTATTTTGGAAACCCATAAATGTTTTGTTTGTTCTAGAAGATTTTCTCTCAGCTCTCAGTACAATCTGGAAATTTTTATCCCAGTTCCTCATTTTATTTTAACCCAGTACAAAATCAGAAAGAACAGAAACAAAATATGGGACTTTTCAGTCAGTGTGGATGTACCCTGAATAAACAGTGGTAACTAAATTGACAACTAAAAATACATAAAGCAGGTGGTTTCTCAGATGATATCCATCTGAGATTTCTTAAAGAATTCAAACTAGAAATTCCTCATCTAACAGAAATATGTTAATGTGTCTTAAGATTAATTTCTGTAAAGAGTTTACATACATACACAAACCTATCCAGAACAGAACACTGTGCCATATTTCTAGTGCAATTTTCTTGCTAATTGGAGTTTTGTCCAATCAAGTTCTAAGCCAGACTTGTGGCAGTTCCACCCTTTAGAAGATGCAGTGCAAGAGGTGACAGGAAACAGTATATATCTCAATAAAATATAGTAACAAAATATAATAAAAGCCCAAACCTAGCATGTTCCCTGGCAATTAAGCTTCATTTTCTTTTGACTTTCAATACTGTCATTACTTTACAATCTCCTTCTGTGCCTGACATGGCCCCGCCCAAATGAATTTCTCTACCAAAGTGTCTGAGGTTGGATATTTGACATCTATATTCATTCCTATTAAGGTTGTCAGCAGATGTCTTAGAACCATTGTAAATCTAGCTGTAAACACGTCCTTTGCATGTCTTCAGAATTATACATATAAGAATATGTACAAGTATATGGGCAGGAGAGAGAAATCAATGTATAATCCATGGGCATAGAAAGGGGCTCCACAATAAGAGTACCTGGTAAAGTATGCATCTATCCAAGACACTTGTGTGTTGGATCAAGGGTGATTTGCACATTCCTGGCCTAGTACTGGAGCAAAGACTGCCAATTTTCCAACTACTGTACTTTTCAGTTTCTTTATTGTGGATCAATAAACCCACTATTCTATTACCCTCCCTCCCTGTTCTAGCTATCTAGTACAGGAGCTACTGATCTGAACTTAGTTGTGTTCATCTAACCACCTTTTCTATTTTGTGTAGAACTTGTAAATTAATTGATATTTTTCAATAAAACATGTTGTTTGATCCAAGCCTGGATCTGTATTCAGTCTTTAATATGTCCTTTGTATGAATGTGGACAAGATGTACGCCAACTTTAGGCCCAAGATATATGTGTACAGTTGTTAATCAGTTGAAGATGTATAGTTGTTTATCAGGTGACTGAGGACACAGGGCACCTTAGTGGCTGTGAAGAAAACCAGCAACTGGAGACAGTGGTGGTGAGAAAGATGTAGACTCACTGAAGATGTTGTATCCCAAAGCTCATGTAAACATGGGTTTTTTGGATGGTGGAAGTGTTTTATAAAGACACACATACACAGTGGCAATGTGGTGGTAGTTCAGATGCAAGTGAACAAAAGGAACTGGAAGCTATGGTAAACTGTATGTGTTTCAATCCCAGAATTAATCTTATGAATCTTCCTAGTTAAGCCACACTTCAGGATGAGCTGAACTTAGGAAAAGCAACCAAAAGAACAGTATATAACAAGGATGGTCCTGTTGTCTGTAGTCATTCTCACTTTGAAGTTAATTTGGACTTTAAACTCTGGCTATTTTCTTTCCTATATGTTTTCCTGACATAGTCTATTAGCAGTAGCTACTATTGCTACAGCAGGTTAATGTTTATTTTGCTCATCTAAGCAACTCCTCTTTAATATAATTTTAACATATGATTTTGTATCCTTTAGTAGACAACTCGAAGAGCAAAATTATAGCTAGCAGAAGCAATATGGAACAGTAAGTGCTTTTCAATTACAGTATCATTTAGATGCTTTAAATAGAAGAGAAATGATTGCTGCATCATCTCTTGAGAACAGCACTGTTTGTTTCAGAAGATTAGAAGATGAAATTGAGAATCCAAGTACATCCTGGGAGAGAGAGGCAAGAATGTGTAAACCATGCTATGCAATGTCAAGGTGCTTGAATGACAGTTATATTCCTGTGATATTTTTTTTTAAATGGGGAAATGCGAGAAATGCAAACTAACACCTGGAAAAAGGTCTGTATCCTAACAATACTATGAAAATACATGAAATACTATGAAATACATAGAAAATACTATGCCTCAAATGTCCAACTTTGGAGACTATAACAATATCTGGTTTGTACTTGTACATCAAGTGGAAAGTAATTAAAGGCATGAATAGCACATTTGTTTAAATTTATCTTTGCCAAGTAGAATGGTCTTTTCCCATAAATCTATTAAAGCTTTAGCTGATTAATCCAATTAACATATATTTATAATTACATCAAAACATTAGAAAGTTTGGCTCCAGCAGTGAAAGTTTTACAGTGATAATGTTTATACATTATCATATACAAAAAAAAAAAAAAAAAACCTGTGATAGGTTCACCTAGGGTTGCCATAAGTCAGAAATGATTTGAAGGCACACAACAGCAGATGTTTATACAATTCTCAGGGTTTTTTTAGTGCTTTATGTACCAATCGTCCATTAATCCTTACAGCCCACACTATTTAAGATAGCTAAATATCCTTCCTATATTTTTCAGGAAACAGAAGGTACATTAGTGGCTTGCCTCATGGCAGAAGCAAGAAGTGAGCTATAGTCTTACTGTTTAATGACTCAGATTCTTAGACATTTTGTTGTTATTGTTGTTGTGCCCAGACCAAACTCTGTGTATTATATGGGGAATTACAGGGTGAGGGAGCTCGAAGGAGGAGGCACAAATAACAAGGTTCAGCACAGGAGGCTGAAAAGGGTAAGACACTGGAAGGCATTTATTGTTAGTGCATGGTCTATACTTGAGCAGCCAGTATAAGTTGAAGTCAATGGTAGGATGATAGAAGCCGGAAGATTTGGCATGGAAGGAATTCTTTCCTGTTTCAAGCCCCCACCAAGGTGAACTTTATTAAGTTTTCAGCAGGTGTATTATTTGGCACCACATTTATGCCAAAATATTCCTGCTGTAGAAGGACCATGTGTACTGTATGTGGATAATGACAAGTGAATGGTCCAACCATCTTCCATGTCCCAAATTGCCAACGTTTTTTGGGGGGGTGGGGGTGGGAGGAGGGATGGACTAACTCCCAGAACTAGATCCTGAAACTTATAAAACTGAAAGCTAATGTAACCTGGGGTTAGATAAGCTAATCTGCAATGTCATTCTGGAGCTCTGATATGTGATGCATGAGAACTATAATGCTGTACTTCAGGCATGTGGGGACAAATTTCATGGGATTCATCACCCTCAACAACTTAGATGATTGGAATTAACCATTTGGACCACCAGAATATTGTCACACAGAAATAACACCATCTTATTGCTGAATTCATCAGCCCAAACATAAGCTACTACTAGACACAGAAGGAATTCCAGAAAGGTGAGGTCTCTCATCATGTCCACCCTGTCCCACTCTGCCAGCCACAGTTCTCCATACCACTGTCCTTTCCAGAATAACCCCGAGTCTCCACCAGCATTAATATGAGCTTGCATATCTGCTTCCAGTTGAACTGGGTTCATTCAGAATGCAACTCAGTCCTAATGCTGAGACATGCCAGCCAAATTCACATGTTCTTCCTATATTGAATAATCCTTAGGAAGTGGTACTGAGTGGTTTATACTTCAGTGGCTTCCAAGAATTGTGCACAAAAGGCATTTCATGAGATCACCATCTTTCAGAAGTTCGGGATATAGAAAAATTCTTGTCAATCTCACCAGCCATACAAATCTCAGTTTTGGTCAAAATAGGCTATCTCTGAACAGCAACACAACCCCCATGAATGATTTCACCTCCAGTGTGAAAGTGAGACACCAAGGGAATTCTTCACAAGGGCTTACTGTATGCCAAAGTAAAGTGGCAGTGCAACAAGAATGTTCCATCTTCTGCACTGCCTAACTGTACAACGTTGTCATTCTTCCATTCCCCATGGGGAAACAAGGTAAACCTACATTTTTTTGCTAGCCAGAAAAATATGTTCACAAAAAGACATGGTCTCCCATGAGACTGGAATGAAAGAACACCAGAAGAACGACATCATGCAGTAGGGCAGTGTGGAGGACAGAACCTGCCTGCAGCACTGCCACTTTATTCTGGTGTGTGGTAACCCCCATAGTGTTGTCTGTCATTTATGCAAAGTGTATCTGTGCATTTTATGGGAATGCACAAAATGCAGGGTCAATAATGTCCAAAAATTTCTCTGGTAACATACACTCATGTAACCTGGGGTTAGATAAGCTAATGTCTTTTTATGGATTGGGCAGATTGCAGAAAGTCTCCCACAGACACATAGCAAGGGAGCTTTCAAGCCCTAGATCATGCTACCATGGTCATATACTGGTGGGGGTGGCAGGGAATCAGTTCTGCAGCTGGGAGAAGAGAGTCAATGTCATCCTACAAGATGTCCAGTGAAATGTTTTATGCCCTCCCTCAGTCATAAATGAAAAGGGAAGTGTGTTCTGTACCTGAAATCTGACTTCCAGGAAGGAAGAATGTAGAAGTGTGCATGAAAATTATAATGCTCTAATCAGAAAAGGTTAAATTATGATTAAAATATGATTAAGCTATCAAGATAATTAAAAGCAATTTAAAACATATCCATTACAAAAGCAAGGTGGGGGAAGAGAGAAACATTGCAGCACACCATTAAAGTGCTGCCCCAAATCTTCCTTTATGTCTCTGGTGTCCTCACTATTAGGGTTCTATGCCCCCTTTGGACAAGAGGAACTGTGTGGATTCTTCCACAGCTGCTGCATCTGTGGCCAACCTTGCATATAATCCTCCTATGTTTCCTAGATGTACTAAGTCCTACCTATGCTTCCTCCCCCTCCTCCCCTTCCTCCTCTTTTTTTTTGGGGGGGGGGCAGAGCAGCCTTTAGTTGGGCTGATTAATAGCAGGTTTGTGTTGTCAGCATCCTTAGATGGGTGGACCAGATTCCAACCATTTCATGTGACCACATCTTCTCCTACTTAACATCCATCATGAGAACAACATTAGCTCCTATAGACCTCGCTCCTCACTGTCTTCCCACCCCATCATACATATCTCCCAATATTTTTATTTTAAAGGTTTATCCCATTTCCCGCTTTACTATGAACTTCCCATAATTCTTAGAGATGTGGGGGACAAGTTTTCCATGTTTTGGCCCCCATGTACTTTTTAGGCCATGGGAGATCTTTAGTTGACTAGGACATAAATGTCCCTAGCCTGGAAAGACATTTTCAAAAATATAATACAGTTTTCCCTTCACATTCGCTGGGGTTGGGTTCCAGGACCCCCCGTGAATACCCAAATCCGTGAATAGTCAAGTCCCATTATATGCAATGGCAAAGCAAAATGGTGTCCCTGATATAAGATGCCAAAATCAAGGTTTGCTTTTTGGATTATTATTTTTTAAAGAATATTTTCAAACCAAGAATACTTAAAACCATGACTGCCAAATCTGTGAATGTGGAGGGACAACTGTACAATGAAAAAAAGAACATTGAACTTACTAGCGAAGCCTCAAAATGCCCTTGGTGAGTTATATGTAGCCCGTGAGCTGCATTCTGTTCACCCCTGTATTGTAAGGTCTATCCAAAGAACAACAGCCTCCGGCTCTAGCTATTGAACCTGCCCCCCCCCATGACTCTACCAGTTTTTGTTTTTGTTTTCCATCATGGGCAAGCTGCTGTATTGATGACACACTGTGAACTTTCATCATACATTACCAAGATGAATTCCCATCTTGACTGTAAACCCAATCATGCTATCTGGGCAATTTGCCTGCATAACTTTTGCATACTACCTAAAAGGAGAGGCTTATTGGGGAAATGATATAATAAGAATGTCTCTCTGGCACAAAGGGCTGATAATGATCTTTTTGTCAGGGGATGATAGAACACTCAATCCCCGGCAGAAGCCAAAAACTATCTCAGCAGACTTAGTAGCAACCTGTTCCCAATAATATTCACACTCAGAGTGTTTGATGTCCAAATAAGCAGGAGGCACTTTTATCTTCAAAGTCAAACAGTCACAATATATATATATATATATAAATATTTACAATTGAAGGAGAAACTGTTTCACCAGGCATCAGCATTCACAAGAAGAAGAGAAGTGAGCTCTGGACTAGCGCTCTCTCTCTCTCTCTCTCTCTCTCTATATATATATATATATATCTGACACTGCCCTCTAGTGGCCTGACTAGGCATGACTTGGTAGTTCATGGTGTTGGCCATTATGACTCAGCATGATTCTGCAGTTGTAAGGCCATTTAATAATGGATTTCAGTCTCTAACTCCTGACAATCCCCTCCAAAATGGTCAAACTACTGCGCAGGACACATCTTATCATCACAACATAACATCATTAACATACATTGTTGGACATCAGTCGTCTGTCGGTTGACCTTCCCTTTTGATCACTTTACACACTAGTGACAAGACCCAGCCTCTTTGCAATCTCCTCATGCTTCCGGCTGAAAGGGCTTTTCTGAGCAGGTTTGCAACATGGTCCTCAGATAGACAGTACCTCAGACACAAGACACCTTCATGTATTAACTGCCTCACATTTTGGTAGTGGCTTGCAATGTACTTTGTCCTACATTTCAGATTTTCTGCTTCTGCCATAGCTATGCAGGCTTGTGAGTCCTCGTGCACCTCAACAGGCATTTGGCATGGCTTCCCAAGGTCTGCAAGCATCTGCCTTACTTGTACGTCACTTGTCATCTCGGACAAGGCTGAGATGCCTCACACTTTTGTGTCTCAACAGGCATGTCCTTCAGCTTGTACACCCACCTGCAACCAACAACCTTTTGGTCTTTGGGCTTCTCTACTACCTGGAACACTTTCTCCTCAACCAGTAACTCAAACTCAAGAGTCCATGGCTGAGTTCCACTTCTTCTGCTCTTCCTGGGGAAGATTTAGGAGATCCTGAAAACTTGCAGGTTCCTCAGCCATGGCATTGCATAGCCTGGCCTTCTGAAAAACAAATCTGTCAGGAGCTTTTATAACCCTCCTTGACCTTCTGGGATGATCACCCTAGTTCTGCCTGACTCCTCTTCACTTACACTGCTGCTGCTACCTCTCCCTGTGTCAGGCTCAATGCTTGTTTGTGGTGGTGTGTTGTTGGAGAGGCATGGGAAGTGTCAGGCTTTTCTTCCTCTGCTTCCCCTTCATCATCATCAGGCATTACCACCCCTCCATTTGTGGGACTTTGGGGAGTTGTTGGAACATCCCTCCCCAAGGGAACAAAAACATCCTGATTGCAGTGCAATCTATCCCACCCTGAGTACATTTCAAAATTTGCACTCCTGGAGAACACCACCTTCCCAGGATGGAGAGTACTTATTACCCTCATAGCCAAGGAAACACAGCCTCCTGGTTTTAGGCTGCCCAGGCTTCTTTAGGCTTGGGTGAATCAGTACATTTGCATACTGTCCAAAAATACTCAGGTGCTTGAGGTTTGGTGCTCTATCATACAATAGACAGTATGGGGTCTGGTTGACTCCAGATATCCACAGTCTATTTAAATGGTAAGCAGCAGTCTTCACTACCTCCCCCCACAGCCCAGCTGGGGCTTGTGCATCTTCCATCATGTACTTCAACATCCCAGTTTTCCTTTCTGCAAGCCCATCCTCCCCTAGAGACATTGAGTTTCATAGAATCATAGAATTCTAGAGTTAGAAGAGACCACAAGGGCCATCCAGTCCAACCCCCTGCCATGCAGGAATACACAATCAAATACACAACCAAAGCATCCCTGACAGATGGCCATCCAGCCTCTGTTTAAAGACCTCCAAGGAAGGAGACCCCACCACACTCCAAGGGAGTGTGTTCCACTGTTGAACAGCTCTTACTGTCAAAAAGTTCCTCCTAATGTTGAGGTGGAATCTCTGTTCCTGGAGCTTGCATCCATTGCTCTGTGTTCCAGTCTCTGGAGCAGCAGAAAACAAGCCTGCTCCATCCTCAGCGTGACATCCCTTCAAATACTTAAACAGGGCTATCATATCGCTTCTTAACCGTCTTTTTTCCAGGCTAAACATACCCAGCTCCCTAAGTCTCTCTTCATAAGGCATGGTTTCCAGACCTTTCACCATTTTAGTTGCCCTTCTCTTAGACAAAGGACTGCAGAAACTCAAAACTCCTTTAGCCCACTCTGATTGGCTCTGCATTGCCAAATCTAATTGGCTCTCCAGTCAGGTGATGTCGCAGAAATCCATGAGAGTGATCAGAGTGGACCAGTTGAGAGCACTTGGGTAAAATTAAATAGAGAAACAAATAAATGCAACATTGTGGTAGGAGTTTACTACAGGCCACCAAACCAAGAAGAGGTGGTGGATGATGCTTTTCAGAAACAAATCACAGAATCTCCAAGATGCAAGAATTAGTAGTTATGGGTAGCTTCAACTACTCTGATATCTGCTGGGAGACTAGCTCTGCTAAGCATAGGCTCTCGAACAAATTCCTGATTTTTTTTTTAAATACTAGTAGCACTTTTATTTGTTTGTAGGTTACAATTGGTACATTGCATACATATACTGAGATTTTTTCCCCATTTATTTATCGAATGATCATTAGTACAACACATTTACATTTTAACACATCCATGATCTTCATATCTTATACTAGAAGTTATTCTGTATAACACAAAAATTACACAAAATAATTTCTTCTCTTCTTAATTCTGTACTCTTCTCTATCATCCTTCTTCCCTACCCTTAACTTCCCCTGTTTTACATACCCAAAGAATTTATTCCAATTTAATTACTTATTCTCTCTTTGTTCCAAAATTACCCTAATTAACCTCTCAAATATGCATTGTTGTATATTTTTTCTTTTACGTGTATTTTGCCATTCATTCCCAACCTGTCTTCATTTGCTTCCCACACATTTGGAACCCTCACCTCCATCTGATTCTATCCCTACTGATCAACCATTCCTCTTTTATATAAATAATCCGTAATATGCTTCCATTCGCCTTTCACTTCTTCCACATTTCCATTATGAATAATCTGTGTCCGTTTGTCATTATTCTCCATCTCTAACAGTTTATCTAACCATTCTTCTAATTTTGGTACCTCATTCGCTTTCCATATTGCTGCTATCTTCAGTCTAGCAGTCGTAACTAAATATAATATCACTCTCCAATATTTTTCCTCAATATACTTCTCTAATATTGTTGCTATATTTAGCAAGTATAGTTTGGGATCCATTACAAATGTTATACCAAATATCTTTTGTATAATATTATGCACTTTTTCCCAGAATCTCTTTATCTTAGGACAGCCCCACCACATATGATGAAGAGACCCCACCTCTTTTCCACATTTCCAACATTTCTTGTTGGTTAACTTATAAATTATACTTAATCTCACTGGTGTCAAGTACCATCTATTAGCTATTTTCAAAAAAATTTCCTTCAGGTCTTGGTTTGCGGTAAATCTATTTGTTTTAGTCCAGGCAGATTCCCACTCCTAACCCACTCCTCCAATCTTATGACCTCACCTATGTCTTTGGCCCATCTTATCACTGAATCTGTAATCAGCTCATCTTCTAGTTCTCTTTCAAGCAATATCTTATACATTTTAGCTATTTTCCCTTTTTCTTGTTTACAAATAATCTTGTCAATTTCATTTCTCTCCTTTATAAACCCATATGTTATTTTATCCTCTCTAAATCTATGAACTAACTGAGCATGGGTTAACCATTGTATATCATATCCTTGATTCATATTTCTTCTCTTGTTTTTAAACAACTTTCTCCATAAGGCCATTTTATCAAGTCATTATAAGTCAACCAATCTTCTTTTTTGTCCATCTGGTCTGAAATGCTTCCATTGGTGATAACCATGGAGAAGTGTTACTATAGAATTTTTGCTTTACCTTACTGCAAATTTTCAGTAAAGGTCCTTTGACCGTATGATTTTCAAATTCTCTGTCTACTTTTATTCTGTCATACCACATATACGCCTGGATTCCAAACTTCTGATTCCCACATTCCAGATTTATTATTCTTTCATTCCTTAAAGTTATCCATTCGCTTATCCAGTTCATCCCACAGCCATGTAATATAACTTGAGGTTTGGAAGGGCTGTTCCTCCTCTATTCTTTGCATCTAGTAATGTTGTCCATTTTATTCTGGGTTTTCGTCCATTCCAAATGAAGTTCTTTAGATCTTTTGTCCATTCTTGAAACGGTTTTTCATTAGTTAATATAACCAAGTTCTGAAATAGGAACATCATTCTGGGCAGGATGTTCATCTTGAACAACAACATCGGGAGGGTTACAGATGAACAATGGGAGATACTTGGAAAACCGATAATGACACAAGAGATATCCTCGGTTATAAGGAATCTGAAGATGGGGAAATCGCCAGGCCCGGATGGCTTCATTGGAGAATACTACAAAATGTTTGAGGAAGATTTGATTGAATATATGCAAGAAATGTTTAATAAGATAAAAGAAGAAGGCATTCCTGAAACATGGGTAATTGCAGATATAACTATAATTCCAAAGGAAGGGAAAGATAGGACAGAAGTAAGAAACTACCGCCCAATATCACTTTTGAATGTTGATTATAAAATCTACACAACGATTCTTGCTAATAGGTTGAAGAAAGTATTAGCAACATTTATACATCCAGACCAGAATGGCTTTCTTCCAGGAAGAACACTAGCAAATAACATAAGACTGACCTTAAGTGTTTTGGAATATTATGAAAAAAATAATGATAAGAAAGCAGCTTTAATATTTGCAGATGTGGAAAAAGCCTTTGATAGTCTGAGATGGCAATATATGAAGGGTGTACTTGAAGAGATTGATGTAGGTTCAGAATTCTATCTAAGTGTGGATCAGATTTATAAAAAACAAATGGCACATATATTAGTAAATGGGGAGAGATCCACTTTAATAAACATTCAGAAGGGAACCAGACAGGGCTGTCCGTTGTCCCCATTACTGTTTATCCTTGCTATGGAGGTTCTAAACAAACAAATTAGAGAAGAAGGAACAATTCCTGGTCTGAGACTGAAGGGACATGAGTACAAATTGTTGGCTTACGCATACGATCTATTCTTAATAATCCAAGATCCAATAAACAACACGGGGAAAGTATTGAAAATGATAACAGAATTTGGGAAAGTGTCAGGTTTTAAGATCAACAAGGAAAAAACAGTTATATTAACTAGGAACTTAACAAAGTTGGAAGAACTTAATTTAAAAGACACATCAGGTTGTAAGATAGAAACTAAAACAAAGTACTTAGGTATTTGGTTGACTAAAAGAAGCAAACAATTGTATGAAAATAATTACAAAAAGAACTTGGTATCAGATAAAGGAAGATCTCAAAAGATGGCAAAAACTAAACTTGTCATTACTACGGAAGATAGCAAATTCCTGATGTATTTTGAAGATAATTTTCTATTTCAAAAGTTAGAGGAAGGAACAAGGGGATTGACAATCCTGGACTTGATCCTAACCAATAGGAAGGAGTTGGTCACTGGAATCGAAGTACAGTTGTCCCTTCACATTCGCGGGGGTTAGCTTCCATAGACCCCCGCGAATGTGAACATTCCGCGAATAATGACAGCCCTCCACCCGCCCTCCCCAAGCAACGCCGAGGCCTCCGGAGGCCTCCAGGTCGCTTTTCCCTGCCGCCCCCCGCCCTCCCCAAGCGACCCCCGAGGCCTCCGGAGGCCTCACGGTCGCTCTTCCCTGCCACTCCCCGCGCTCCCCAAGCGACCCCGAGGCCTCCGGAGGCCTCCAGGTCGCTTTTCCCTGCCGCCCCCCACCCTCCCCAAGCGACCCCCAAGGCCTCCGGAGGCCTCGCGGTCACTCTTCCCTGCTTCCCCCGCCCTCCCCAAGCGACCCCCGAGGCCTCCGGAGGCCTCGCGGTCGCTCTTCCCTGCTTCCCCCCGCCCTCCCCAAGCAACCCCCGAGGCCTCCGGAGGCCTCACGGTCGCTCTTCCCTGCTGCCCCCGCCCTCCCCAAGTGACCCCAAGGCCTCCGGAGGCCTACAGGTCGCTTTTCCCTGCCGCACCCCGCCCTCCCCAAGCGACCCCTGAGGCCTCCGGAGGCCTCGCGGTCGCTCTTCCCTGCTGCCCCCCGCCCTCCCCAAGCAACCCCCGAGGCCTCCGGAGGCCTCACGGTCGCTCTTCCCTGCCACTCCCCGCGCTCCCCAAGCGACCCCGAGGCCTCCGGAGGCCTCCAGGTCGCTTTTCCCTGCCGCCCCCCACCCTCCCCAAGCGACCCCCGAGGCCTCCGGAGGCCTCGCGGTCACTCTTCCCTGCTTCCCCCGCCCTCCCCAAGCGACCCCCGAGGCCTCCGGAGGCCTCGCGGTCGCTCTTCCCTGCTTCCCCCCGCCCTCCCCAAGTGACCCCCGAGGCCTCCGGAGACCTCCAGGTCGCTTTTCCCTGCCGCCCCCCCCACCCTCCTCAAGCGACCCCCGAGGCCTCCGGAGGCCTCGCGGTGGCTCTTCCCTGCTTCCCCCGCCCTCCCCAAGCGACCCCCGAGGCCTCCGGAGGCCTCGCGGTCGCTCTTCCCTGCTTCCCCCCGCCCTCCCCAAGTGACCCCCAAGGCCTCTGGAGGCCTCGAGGTCACTTTTCCCGGCCGCCCCCGCCCTCCCCAAGCGACACCAAGGCCTCCGGAGGCCTCCCGGTTGCTTTTCCCTGCCGCCCCCCCGCCCCCCCAAGCGACCCCCGAGGCCTCCAGAGGCCTCGCGGTCGCTCTTCTCTGCCGCCCCCCCGCCCTCCCCAAGCAACCCCCGAGGCCTCCGGAGGCCTCGCGGTCGCTCTATCTGGCCGCCCCCCCGCCCTCCCAAGCGACCCCTGAGGCCTCTGGAGGCCTCGCGGTCGCTTTTCCCTGCCGCCCCCCGCCCTCCCAAGCGACCCCCGAGGCCTCCGGAGGCCTTGCGGTCGCTTTTCCCTGCCACCCCCCGCCCTCCCCAAGCAACCCCCGAGGCCTCCAGAGGCCTTGCGGTCGCTCTGCCCTGCTGCCCACCGCCCTCCCCAAGCGACCGCGAAGCCTCCGGAGGCCTCTAGGTCACTTTTACCTGCCGACCCCGCCCTCCCCAAGCGACCCCCAAGGCCTCCGGAGGCCTCATGGTTGCTCTTCCCTGCCACCCCCCGCCCTCCCCAAGCGACCCCCGAGGCCTCCGGAGGCCTCGCGGTCGCTCTACCTGGCCGCCCCCCGCCCTCCCAAGCGACCCCTGAGGCCTCTGGAGGCCTCGCGGTCGCTTTTGCCTGCCGCCCCCGCCCTCCCAAGCGACCCCCGAGGCCTCCGGAGGCCTTGTGGTCGCTTTTCCCTGCCACCCGCCGCCCTACCCAAGCAACCCCCGAGGCCTCCAGAGGCCTTGCGGTCGCTATTCCCTGCTGCCCCCCGCCCTCCCCAAGCGACCGCGAGGCCTCCGGAGGCCTCTAGGTCGCTTTTACCTGCCGCCCCCACCCTCCCCAAGCGACCCCCAAGGCCTCCGGAGGCCTCGTGGTGGCTCTTCCCTGCCGCCCCCCACCCTCCCCAAGCGACCCCAAGGCCTCCGGAGGCCTCACGGTTGCTTTTCCCTGCCGCCCCCGCCCTCCCCAAGCGACCCCAGAGGCCTCCGGAGGCCTCGCGGTCGCTCTTCCCTGCCGCCCGCCACCCTCCCCAAGCGACCCCTAAGACCTCCCGAAGCCTCGCGGTCGCTCTATCTGGCCGCCCCCCGCCATCCCAAGTGACCCCCGAGGCCTCTGGAGGCCTCGCGGTCGCTTTTCCCTGCCGCCCCCGCCCTCCCCAAGCGACCCCCGAGGCCTCCGGAGGCCTCCAGGTCACTCTTCCCTGCCACCCCCCACCCTCCCCAAGCGACCCCGAGGCCTCCGGAGGCCTCCCGGTCGCTTTTCCCTGCCACCCCCCGCCCTCCCCAAGCGACCCCCGAGGCCACCGGAGGCCTCACGGTCGCTTTTCCCGGCCGCTCCCGCCCTTCCCAAGCGACCCCGATGCCTCCGGAGGCCTCGTGGTCGCTCTTCCCTGCTGCCCCCCACCCTCCCCAAGCGACCCCGAGGCCTCCGGAGGCCTCGCGGTCGCTATTCCCGGCCCTCCCCAAGCGACCCCCGAGGCCTCCGGAGGCCTCCAGGTCGCTTTTCCCTGCCACCCCCCGCCCTCCCCAAGCGACCCCCGAGGCCTCCGGAGGCCTCGCAGTCGCTTTTCCCGGCCGGCCCCCACCCTCCCCAAGCGACCCCCGAGGCCTCCGGAGGCCTCGCAGTCGCTCTATCTGGCCATCCCCCGCCCTCCTCAAGCGACCCCCGAGGCCTCCGGAGGCCTCGCGGTCACTTTTCCCTGCTGCCCCCCGCCCTCCCCAAGCGACCCCCGAGGCCTCCGGAGACCTCGCGGTCGCTCTTCCCGGCCGCCCCCTGCCCCCCCCCAAGCGACCCCGAAGCCTCCGGAGGCCTCCAGGTCGCTTTTCCCTGCCGCCCCCGCCCTCCCCAAGCGACCCCCGAGGCCTCCGGAGGCCTCCAGGTCACTCTTCCCTGCCACCCCCCACCCTCCCCAAGCGACCCCGAGGCCTCCGGAGGCCTCCCGGTCGCTTTTCCCTGCCACCCCCCGCCCTCCCCAAGCGACCCCCGAGGCCACCGGAGGCCTCACGGTCGCTTTTCCCGGCCGCTCCCGCCCTTCCCAAGCGACCCCGATGCCTCCGGAGGCCTCGTGGTCGCTCTTCCCTGCTGCCCCCCACCCTCCCCAAGCGACCCCGAGGTCTCCGGAGGCCTCGCGGTCGCTATTCCCAGCCCTCCCCAAGCGACCCCCGAGGCCTCCGGAGGCCTCGCAGTCGCTTTTCCCGGCCACCCCCACCCTCCCCAAGCGACCCCCGAGGCCTCCGGAGGCCTTGCAGTCGCTCTATCTGGCCACCCCCCCCGCCCTCCCCAAGCGACCCCTGAGGCCTCCGGAGGCCTCGCAGTCGCTTTTCCCTGCCACCCCCCACCCTCCCCAAGCGACCCCGAGGCCTCCGGTGGCCTCGCAGTCTCTCTTCCCTGACACCCCCCGCCCTCCCCAAGCGACCCCGAGGCCTCCGGAGGCCTCCAGGTCGCTTTTCCCTGCCACCCCCCGCCCTCCCCAAGCGACCCCCAAGGCCTCCGGAGGCTTCGCGGTCGCTCTTCCCTGCCACCCCCCGCCCTCCCCAAGCGACCCCCGAGGCCTCCGGAGGCCTCCAGGTCACTTTTCCCTCCCGCCCCCCGCCCTCCCCAAGCGACCCCGAGGCCTCCGGAGGCCTCGCGGTCGCTCTTCCCTGCCGCCCCCCGCCCTCCCCAAGTGACCCCGAGGCCTCCGGAGGCCTCCAGGTTGCTCTTCCCTGCCACCCCCCGCCCTCCCCAAGCGACCCCCAAGGCCTCCGGAGGCTTCGCGGTCGCTCTTCCCTGCCACCCCCCGCCCTCCCCAAGCGACCCCCGAGGCCTCCGGAGGCCTCCAGGTCACTTTTCCCTCCCGCCCCCGCCCTCCCCAAGCGACCCCGAGGCCTCCGGAGGCCTCGCGGTCGCTCTTCCCTGCCGCCCCCCGCCCTCCCCAAGTGACCCCGAGGCCTCCGGAGGCCTCCAGGTTGCTCTTCCCTGCCGCCCCCCACCCTCCCCAAGCGACCCCGAGGCCTCCGGAGGCTTCGTGGTCGCTTTTCCCGGCAGCCACCCACCCTCCCCAAGCGACCCCCGAGGCCTCCGGAGGCCTCGCGGTCACTCTATCTGGCCGCCCCCCACCCTCCCTAAGCGACCCCCGAGGCCTCCGGAGGCCTCGTGGTCGCTTTTCCCTGCCGCCCCTCGCCCTCCCCAAGTGACCCCGAGGCCTCCGGAGGCCTCGTGGTCGCTCTTCCCTGCCATGCCCCGCCCTCCCCAAGTGACCCCGAGGCCTCCGGAGGCCTCGCGGTCTCTCTTCCCTGCCACCCCCGCCCTCCCCAAGCGACCCCGAGGCCTCCGGAGGCCTCCAGGTCGCTTTTCGCTGCCACCCCCCGCCCTCCCCAAGCGACCCCGAGGCCTCCGGAGGCTTCGCGGTCGCTCTTCCCTGCCACCCCCCGCCCTCCCCAAGCGACCCCCGAGGCCTCCGGAGGCCTCCAGGTCACTTTTCCCTCCCGCCCCCGCCCTCCCCAAGCGACCCCGAGGCCTCCGGAGGCCTCGCGGTCGCTCTTCCCTGCCGCCCCCCGCCCTCCCCAAGTGACCCCGAGGCCTCCGGAGGCCTCCAGGTTGCTCTTCCCTGCCGCCCCCCACCCTCCCCAAGCGACCCCGAGGCCTCCGGAGGCTTCGTGGTCGCTTTTCCCGGCAGCCACCCACCCTCCCCAAGCGACCCCCGAGGCCTCCGGAGGCCTCGCGGTCACTCTATCTGGCCGCCCCCCGCCCTCCCTAAGCGACCCCCGAGGCCTCCGGAGGCCTCGTGGTCGCTTTTCCCTGCCGCCCCTCGCCCTCCCCAAGTGACCCCGAGGCCTCCGGAGGCCTCGTGGTCGCTCTTCCCTGCCATCCCCCGCCCTCCCCAAGTGACCCCGAGGCCTCCGGAGGCCTCGCGGTCTCTCTTCCCTGCCACCCCCGCCCTCCCCAAGCGACCCCGAGGCCTCCGGAGGCCTCCAGGTCGCTTTTCGCTGCCACCCCCCGCCCTCCCCAAGCGACCCCGAGGCCTCCGGAGGCCTCGCGGTCTCTCTTCCCTGCCACCCCCGCCCTCCCCAAGCGACCCCGAGGCCTCCGGAGGCCTCCAGGTCGCTTTTCCCTGCCACCCTCCGCCCTCCCCAAGCAACCCCCGAGGCCTCCGGAGGCCTCGCGGTCGCTCTTCCCTGCCGCCCCACTTAGGGGAAGTGACCACATAAAGCTAGAATTTGTAATTGTGGGACAGGACAAAAAATAGTATGGTCAAACACGGACTTTGGATTTCAGGAAAATTGATTTTAACCAGTTCAAGGAATTACTCGATGGAATCACATGGTTAAACATCCTAAAGGAAAAAAGACATACAGCAAGGGTGGGAGTTCCTGAAGGAGTTCCAAAAAAGCAAAATCACAAACAATCCTATAGGAGAAGAGAAATGGGAAACATCTGAAAAAACCAATATGCCTGCACAGCACACTCAAGAAGCAAGTGGAAAGAAAAAGGAATATGCATATACAATGAAAGGAAGGACAAATCACCAAGGAAGAGTACTGATGTGTAACCCAAACTTACAAGAATAGTATAAGGGAAGCTAAAGATCAGAATGAGCTAAGACTGGCTAGGCAAGCAAGGAACAACAAAAAAAGGAGTTTCAGATACATTCAAGGCAAGAGAATGGCCCAGGAGACAGTCAGGGCACTGTTCAATAAGCATGGTAAAATGCTAACAGATTACAATGAAAGGGCAGAAGTACATGATACCTGTTTTGCTTCAATTTCCCCCCAAAAGAGAACTGTGTACTTCCATGCAGCAGTAGAGACCTTGGCAAGGGATCTGGAATGCAAATCAAGATTGACAGGGAGTTAGTAAAAAAAATCATCTAACCTAAATGAGTTTAAATCTGCAAGGCCAGACACACTGCATCCCAAAATACTGAAGCATTGTAACTTGCTGGTGTACTCCGATTAAATGTGGAATAGATGGGAACACTGTCAGATTGATCCACAATTCATTGGAAAACATTGCTCAAAGAGTCATCATCAATGGTGGCCCTTCAAACTAGGAGATCTCAAGTGGAGTGCATTAGGATTCTGTGCTAGGGCCATTATTCTTCAATATTTCTATTGATGACTTAGATGATGTTGTGAGTGGAAGGAACCCTTATCAAGTTTGTAGATGACACAAAACTGGGAGAGGTGGCTAACACATTGAAAGATAGGAGCAGTATTCAAAAGGACCTAGATAAGCTAGAAAATTGGGCAGATAATAGTAAAATGAAATTCAGTAGAGACAAATGCAAAATTCTATATTCAGCAGTATGATATGCAAAAAGGACCTTGGGATTATTGCTGATCATAAGTTGAACATGAGACAGCAATGTGATGCTACAGCAAAGAAGGTGAATGCTATTTTAGCTTGCATTAATAGAAACATAGTTTATAAGGCAAGGGAAGTAATAGCTCCACTATATTCTGCACTGGTCAGGCCTCATCTGGAGTATTGTGTTCATGTCTGGGCACCTCATTTTAAGAAGGATAAATAAAGACAAATTTGAGCAGATTCAGAGGACAACAAGGATGATAAGAGGTAAGAACAAAAGATATGAAGGGTTGAAGGAACTGGGTATGTTCAGCTTGGTGAAGAGAAGACTGAAGGGTTACATGATTGCACTCTTCACAGGCTGTCACAGAGAAGTAGGGGCAGGCCTCTTCTCTGCTGCCCCAGAAAGTAGAACTAGGTCTAATAGTTGGAAGTTACAGGAGAGTAGATTTTGAATGAACATTAAAAGGAACTTCTTTACAGTAAGAGTGGTTTTAGCAATGGAACCTATTGGTTAAAGTGGGGAAGGGGATCTCATTCTCTGGATGTCTTCAAAAAGAGGCTGGACATGTCCCTGCTGGGGATGCTTTAGTTGGAGATCCTGCATTGAGCAGGGGGTTGGACTTGATGGCCCATGAGGCTTCTTCCAATTCTATGATTCTATGACTATGACTCTAAGTGACAAAGGACATGATTATTCAAGAACATATATTCCCTGTAGTTCAGTGTGTTGCAGCTGCCTGCTGAGCCAGGAATAGGTATCTCTGCAGTATATAGGTCAGTCATGTGATTTTTCTTTATTAAACTTAAAGAAAGCTTATCCCTTCATGACAGATAATGATGGTGGGAAAAGACTTTCAGGCCGTGGCAGATTAAAAAAAAAGAAAAGGTATTTGTTGGGTTTTGGTGCATGAACATGAATTAAAAATTGGCTATGCAAAGTCAATACATTCTCTGCCATCAAGTATTTACAATTAAGTATGAGGGAGTGAAAGTACAGGCTGAACACTCCAGGATGAGACCATGAAACATAAGATATTAGAGGTGGGGGGACAGAAAAAAAATTCACAAATCATCCCCCCCCAAAAAAAACCTATCCCAAGAAAATCGGGTGATAACACCTGAAGTAGGGCAAGTTTACCACAGTATTTCCTACCATTTAAGTTACAGAAACCAAGATTGTGCAAATAAAGTGCTTCTAAGGATATTGCCTAATTCTCAAATTGAAACACAGATTTCCAATATTCTGCAGTAAAATGGTCTGAGCATTAACAGTGTGTTTCCTTATGTAGCTGACAATGCTTCTGTAACTTGTGGAAAATACAAGTTAGTACATAAGCCTTTAAAATAAATCAATGATCACCTGATACAAGTGGAAAGTAAATGTCATATAATCTACAATTGTTTCAAATATGGGGTGAAGGTTTTGAGTTTTGAGGTAGAAAGACTCATCCTCAAGGTATACAGTGAGTTTAGCTTCTTGGCAAAGAAGTCAAAATCTCTTGTATGCTTTTTTGAGCTTGTAGAAATTAAGATGTGCTTCAGCAGATAATAGCAATATGGCTGTCATTTCTATCCACTGGAAAAAAATTAGTATGTTGTTGAATATCAGTTTTTAAAGAACAACAACAAAAACAACTCTCATTTTACATGTCTTCTGGAAATGTCATTTTAGTTGTCCCTCCACACTTGCGGTGGTTAGGGGCACAAGACCCCCGCAAATGTGAAAAAAGTGAATAAAAATACACCTCCCCACCAACTGACTGCAACCCCCACCACCCTTCCAAAGTGGTGACGGGGCTTTGGAAGCCTCGTAGCTGCTTCTCAGCCACTACCACCCCGCCCTCCCAAAGCCACTCTCCATTCCAAACAGAGCCAAGCCCCAGCAGAGTGGGGAGTTTGGGTCTAAAGCACCCAACTCCCTGTTCTCTCAGGGCTTGGCTCTCCACCCCAATCAGAGGCAAGCCCCATGAGAGAGGGCAGTTGGGCACTTTTGCCCCAAAGACCCCGCTCTTCTGGGGCTTGGCTCTGTTTGGACTGGAGAGCCAAGTCATGAGAGAGCAGGGAGTTTGGTTCTAAAGTGCCCAACTCCCTGCTCTTTCTGGGCTTGGCTCTCCACTCCAAATGGAGGCAAGCCTCTGAAGAACAGGGAGTTGGGCGCTTTAGACCCAAAGATCCCACTCTGCTGGGGCTTGGCTCTTTTTGGAGTGGAGAGCCAAGCCCTGAGAGGGCAGGGAGTTTGGGTCTAAAGCGCCCAACTCCTTGCTCTCTCGGGGCTTGGCTCTCCACTCCAAAAAGAGCTAAGCCCCAGGAGAGTGGGGGATTGGGCGCTTTAGACCTGAAGATCCCGCTCTGCTGGGGCTTGGCTCTGTTTGGAGTGGAGAGCCAAGCCCCAAGAGAGCAGGGGGCTCAGGTCTAAAGCGCCCAACTCCCTGCTCTCTTGGGGCTTGGCTCTCCACCACAAATGGAGGCAAGCCCCAGGAGAGAGGGGAGTTGGGCACTTTAGACCCAAAGACCCCGCTCTGATGGGGCTTGGCTCTGTTTGGAGTGGAGTACCAAACTCTGAGAGAGCAGGGAGTTTGGGTCTAAAGTGCCCAACTCCATGCACTCTCGGGGCTTGGCTCTCCACCCCAAACAGAGGCAAGCCCCAGGAGAGTGGGGAGTTGAGCACTTTTGCCACGAAGATCATGCTCTGCTAGAGCTTGGCTCTGTTTGGAGTGGAGAGCCAAGCCCCGAGAGTGTCCCTGCTCTCTTGGGGCTTGGCTTTCCACCCCAAATGGAGGCAAGCCTCAGGAGAGTGGGCATTTAGGCACCTTGGCTCCCCACCCTAAACGGAGCCAAGCCCCTGAGGTGGCTGGAGTTCCCTCGCTTCCTTGCCATTGCATTACTACAGTCCCCGGGGAGGAGAAGGAGGACAAACCACGAATACTCAAAACTGTGAAATTAAAAGCCGTGAATGTGGAGGGACAACTGTACACAATATTACACTAAAAAGTCTGCATTTGTATCCTAACCAGAACAGCTAAGTCTCTTTTCGAGACATTGCAAACCAAGATCCTCAGAGAATGTGGAATGCTTTTAGCCACCAGGAGAGTCTTCCCCAGACTCACTTCCAGTTTTGAGCAATAGTCTGCAAACCACTGGTGGCAGCAGGTCTGAACAACAACAGGACTTTGGCCCCCATTCCTTCCAGATTGGGATAGCCTCCATTGCTGCACAGCCTGGCGTGGGTTAGGGTTAAATTTTTTACAAGAGTACAGGGGTAGGGAAAGGTTCCTACACTATAACTCCAAGGTAAAACTAAAATTGACACCTGTTGAGTTAATACCCTGAAACATGGCATCTATCATACATGTTGTATTCTACAAATATGTCCAATTTCAAAACAATCTGATAAACACTGCCAAGGGTACAAGACGTTAAATAGTATTCAAAATTGGCATACGTACACCTTTTCTCCCATTTTTGGAAAGATTTAGCATATATTTCTGTCAAATTTTGGTAAAAAATGGCTGAAATAATTTATTTATCATTGTTGTTGTGTGTCTTCAAATCATTTTTGACTTATGGTGAGCCTAAGCTAACTGCATCACAAGGTTTTCTTGGGAAGATCAGGCTTGTTCGTTTATGGGTTGGCACCATGTGTGGCATGGCTCAATATAGTCATAAATAGAAATAGTCTTACTGAAATCACTGGGACAAATTAGCCATTAACTTACAGTATGTTCCACTGATTTCAATGGATCTCTTCAAGGTATGTCTAAATCTGAATCTATCCCGACGCATCAAACAAAAGATGTTGGATAGTAAAAACATCTTAAAATACAGCAGTGACATTCCGTAACGAAATTAGCAGCCAGGAGATGGAAACATTCATGTTGCCAAGAAAAGGCTCTTTGCAGGGCTTTCAGAGAAGCTGTGAATTAAGGAAGAGTATGTTGGAAAGAATATGATATGGTGTGGATCTTATAAGCAGACGTATAAGTCTACAGATATTTGTGGCTCACAACAGCAGGAAGCCCCTTCTTCCGGTGGTCAGATGGTGCCAGGCATGAAACTCTGCCCTATTGTCTCACACTGCATGCCTTTGTAGATTTGCGGCAAAACTATTTCAGAGCACTGGAAATGGGAGGATACTGCATACATATCCATTAGTGTGGTCTCCTCTTCATTAGCAGCTAATTATGTCACTGTCAAGGGGCAGTGTCTATGTTTTAGTCTGAGCTTGAAAAGAGTATCCAAAGTGCTGAATACATTTTGGGACCTTGAATGGCTCTTCAAATATTTGGACTAAAATCCAGAGAGGATTCACTGCTTACTTACCTGGAAACTAAAGCTGCATCTACATCCTACCGATGGCATGAGTTAATAGCAAACATGCCAAAAAAGTGTGGGTATTGTTGTGTTTTTTAGCCACTGTCCAACTATGTCTTGAAAAGTTTTTTTAAAAAAACAGTCCTTTTGTATGCCTTTTGAAAGACTGAGTGTCAGTTGGTATGTCTCCTGCATTTGCCAATTATTCAGCTGAAGCCTGAGATTTATTTGTTGATGAGGTGCAGATTAATCACAGCTGTTGTACTAAGACAGTAATGTATAGTCCGTGAACTAATTCTATCAACAATTCTTCCAGCTCCACAGCAGGTTCACTGTTTGAGAGACAATTGCTTTTCTCAGATGTCTTCTCTGCCTGTGCCATTATTATATAGTTCTCATAAATTGGGTGACAGAGCCTTTTCACTAGAGCTGCACAGAGACAAGAAAAACCCCTTATTTAGCTGCCATCACTACAACATAATATAATATGATCACAAACATACCTTAGAACTTTATCAGATGCAGCGAAAATCATGTCATAATGACATGATAATATCATTACCAGATTAAATTATTAGGTGATGTCGTTCTCCTCCCTTGGAAACCATGTGTGCCAGGCACAAATAAGACATCACTTTTTATTGACAGGATAAGCCATCAATAGATCCTTAATATTGATTTTTTTTGTGTGTGATATTAAAAGCATCTGAAACCATTTCCTGCTGTAATCACAAAATTATAGCATGAATGGGCAGTTCTTCTTCCCCTGTCTCCATTCCCAGGAAGAAAACCTCCAGGTGAGAATGCAAAAACAATCAAGAGGATGCTCTTTTTATGAACTGTCCCATCTTGCTAGCAAGATTTTGTGTTTGTTCAGGGCTTACCTGTACTTTTTTTTTTATTTTGAGTGTTTTTGGTGCTTTTACATAGAATCCTAGAGTTGGAAGAGACCTCAAGGGCCATCCAGTCCAACCCCCTGCCATACAGAAAGACACAATCAAATCATTCCTGACAGATGGCCATCCAACCACTGTTTAAAAAATGCCAAAGAAGGAGACTCCACCACACTGAGAGGCAGTGTATCCCACTTCTGAACAGCTCTTACTGTCAGCAAATTCTTCCTAATGTTTAGGTGGAATCTCTTTTCCTGCAGTTTGAACCCATTGCTCCTTGTCCTAGTCTCTGGAGCAGCAGAAAACAAGCTTGCTCCACCCTCAGTATGACATCCCTTCAAATATTTATGCATGGCTATCATGTCACTTCTCAACCTTCTCTTTTCCAGACTAAACCTGTCCAGCTCCCTAAGCTGCTCCTCATAGGGCATGGCTTCCAGGCCTCCCACCATCCTTGTCGCCCTTCTCTGGAGACGTTCCAGTTTGTCTTGCATCTTCTTGCAAGAACTGCTGAGATCTCACACCTCAGCTAACAAGGAACTAAGTGGACATTTGTCTTAAAGGATCATGCACAGGCCAGTACGGAGTGTTAATACAGTGTGATTACAAGGCTTTGCAAAGAGACGAGCTACTGTAGCAAAACGATTCATCCCATTCTCAAAATGTAAGTCGTAGTTGTTTCATAATTCCAGTTATTACGCCACAATGTTTCTGCCTTTCTCATTTGCGTTATTCCAGCATTTTAAAATGCTTGTCTGATAAAATCCTTAAATTAATATTTTTTTAAATCAAGAAACGAACGCACACAGTTCTCAATCACGTTGTGGCTTTTCCAAAGGAATAGTGTAATAGAAACACAAACAAAAGGGCTTGTCTATATGAGGCCAAAAAAAAAGGAGTGCCTCACAGTAATGGCATTTCACAGCAGCTGTGACTTCTCTTAATGTTTTGTTTTGTTTTGCCCCCATAAGCTTTGCCTGCAAGGTGGTGGCAGTGAGTGATTTACTCGCATTTGTACTTACCTCAATTTGACACTGTGGACCTTTTTTTAAAAAAAGCCACCATGTCCAAGGTGTGATACAGCAATTTTTCAATTTAAAAGAAATAAGCAAAACAAAAATAAAACAAAAACCATCCCACTCTGTTTTCTCACCTTTGTGCTTGCTTGCTAAGGCAAAAATGCAACATGGTGGCAGCGGCACTTGCCTTGTTAGCCACCTCCCCCACACTCACCTGGTCAATCAGCTTTGCACTTTTTCTCCTATGGAAAAGCAATTCCTATTGAATCACTTGTCCCAACAAGCAGGAATCCACATCCCCATTGCTGTTTTTTAAACACTCCGGGGAAAGCTGGAAAGGCTTTTCCCGCATAGTTTTTGACTGTTTGGAGCCCCCTCCTTCACAATTCAGCAAATGATGTGGAATGCTATTAAGGCAGATAGGATTTTCCTTGCATTCTGTGATGAGTATTTTCACCATTTAGGCAACCCCAAAGCTACCTTATGCAGATAGCTAATGCTGTTCCAAGAATGTCTGCTTTAGCAGTAGCTCTTTAACTTTTCTGGCAGAGAGTTTCTCAGCCTGCTTACTCAAGAGGCATTTACTGGAAATACCAGGAAACGGAATACAAAACATGTGTTCTATCAGCCCTATTTATTCTTTTTTTGAAAATATTTATGGGCATCTTTTAATTCACCAGAGGCCCTGAGACAATGTTTTAAAAAACCATTAAATATACAAATAAACTCTTAAAAAAATAAGGACTTTATCAGGCACACTAAATACAGTGTCATAACGACACCAAATAAATGCGGAAGGGAGCACATATCAGATACCATAAACCTTTCGTGTTATGTCTTGGCCAAAACACTTCCTATGTTTTGACAGCTGAAGCCTTCAATTGATTCCCTGTCACGCTTTAGTGCTTGCATTGCTGGCATATGAAACCTTGCACCATTTAACTCATGTGAATGCAGCATGACTGGCCAGTCCAGCGTGAAGACTTCTGGGTGAGATTGCAACATCCAGGTAAGTAACACACTTTTGATAACCCTTCCCAGGTTACCTGGAAGTTTTTAAGTGTGTGTATGTCCTTTTAAAAAACTTTTTGCTATGCTATGTTTGTTGTACTTTTGAATTTCCCACTTCTGAATCTGTACTTTTGAATCTGCAGGGTGCCAGTTACACGACAGAAATTGTCGCGGTGCCTACCGTGACATAGTGATCATGAATCCGTCCCTCGCTGTTTATACGATTTATGTCTCTGATCTGGATATCCTGGGTGGTCCCGTGACTGATATTTACACGTCCATAGTTCCGGTTTTGTTTAGGTTTTAATTTTTATTTTTATTTTTTTGGCTGTCAATCAAAGATGCAATTACTCGTGTTTTCACAAACTCGGTGACACACTTCCTTTAGAGTTCCACGCCACGAGCGATGCTGTTGGCTGGCTGGGGGGGGGGGAGAGAGGGGGCAGAGGTTTATTATTCCCCCTTGCTTCTTGAACATTTTAACCCTTTCAGAAGAGGTAGAAAGCATTTTGAAAGATCCAGACAGATCTTTCTCTCAGTCGCAGGGCTTTCCTTTTGAAATCAAGCTGAGTGCTTTGAAAGCAAGCTGAGTGCTTTCCTTTTGAAATCAAGCCACTTGGGTTTCTTCTTCCCTCTTTAAAATATTAACCCCTACGGCTGCAGAGATTTCAAGCGGCTATAGGCAGGCGTTTTGAAAGACACAAACACAGAGAGGGGGAATTAAAGGGTGCTAATTCGCTCAGACGCTTGAATATTTTAATGTGCCAGGGAGGTGACCAAGGCAGGGGATGCTACTACGATCTCTCTGTAACATGCAGTTGAGGAAAAGGTAAAGCTGAAGGGTTTGCAGTGTAGAAATCCATTTAAAAAGGTGATTGAGTACAAGCATGCACTCACACACACATCAACCTTCATGCAGCTGGAAGGGATGTCTTTGTTTTCGGCTGGTGAGGCTGGCTCTGTTGAACGGGTGACTCACCCCTCCTTTTCTGGTCCCTGAGCTCTAAGCCCGCCCCCAGTCACCATTTCCGGTCATCCCAGTACCGAGACTTTTTGTCCCACGCTGTTTACATTTCTGATTTTCCGAATCCTCCCGTGACTTTTTTAAAAACCGGCACAAACCGCGGGACTGGAAGTCCCGCAGATTGAGGGATAAAAGGTGCCCCCCCTTCCGAAAATCACGTACCCGACCCGATGTACGTGTAAACTGCCAGGGATCGACACGAATTCTTCCCAGGACATTTTCATTGTGTAAACGGCCCCCAGGATTTTGAACAAGGAAATGAACAGATCTCTGTTCACTTCTTCTTCATTGCTGGGGAATCCTTTGCTGGGAGAGAAAGGTAAGTGTGGTGGGACGCATTCTTTTGCCAGTACAAAATTGGATTTAGTTATGCCAGCAAAAGAATATTTTTAGAGGCTGGTCTGATAATGTCCTAACACCACTCTTTAAACATTTTTAAAACAGTTAAAACAGCCAAATCAGCCATCCCTGATTTTAATGACCGATGGTCCACTGAAACACCATAATCTTAGGATGTAACAACATGGATTAAATACCCTGCCTTGCCACCCTGTTCCAGACCCCTGCTGGCCATTTACCCCAATTTGCCTCTGGGAAGTCCTCACCACCCCCGGGGCAGAAATAGGGTTAGAATGGAGGAAAGCTAGAGTAGAGCCTGATAAAGTGTTACAACATAATACCCAGTTTAATCCAGGCCCACTGGATCAGGCCCTGCATGTCTGCAGGATCTGTCCTGACACACCATCCCTCATTGTTGCTACGAGCTCCCTGGCTCTCCCAGAAGCTAGGCTGGTGTCCCTCAGCATATGACCAAGGCTGGTTACATGCAGGGGGCCTGCAGCCATGTTGCAGGCCCCCTTCCTGGCTTCTGTGGCAGCAGGGAAAATGACAGCAGTGATGATGGCTGCAGCAGCTGCAGCAGCAGGCTGACCATCCTGTTTGGACACCAGCCCATTTTCTTCAGATAAAGAGAGCAGAATGGGTCAGACCCAGAGCCAGAATACACTGGCAAGGAGCCAACATATCCTGGCTAGTGTATATAAGTACTTAGTTGTTCACCAGAAACTCAAAAGGGATGGAGCCAGTCTGACTTCTCTTGGGTGGGAGTTCTACAGTTGAAGTTCCGCTACAGAGTAAGCCCTTTGATGTGTACACATCAACCTAGCCTCACAGAGTGTTGGGACACACAACACAATTTCCACTGAGAATCTCAAATTTTAGGCAGGCTTCTATGAGAAGAAGCAGTGTTTCAGATATACTGGTCCCAGCCCTTCAGGATTTAGTAGGCCAAGACCAGCAACTTGAACAGAGCTCAGAAGCAAAGTGAAAACCAGTGCAGTTCTTGTAAGACCAGCATGACAGGGTCTCTAAAGTACACACCCAACAACAGTCTGGCTGCCACATATTGTACTAGCTATACTTACTTTCCAAATAGTTTTCAACTGCAGACACACATACAGCTCATTACAATAGTCTAACTGGGACGTGGTTCAGGCATGAACTCCTGTGACTAGATCTGCCCTCCCTAAGAAAGAGCACAGCTGAAGCACCAACAAAAGCTGGGCAAAGACACTCCTGGCCTTCCAAAGACAGAGCTGAAAAGGTACCTCAAAGCTATGAACCTGGGTCATTCAATAATAGTGCAACCCCATCTACATTCAGTTGTAATCCCAAACCCAGATTACTTTTCCTGCTGACCAACACAACTTTTGTCTTGTTTATACAGAGCCTCAGTTTATTCAGCCCCTTCAATCCTTCACTGCATCCAGACAATGAATTATTCAAGCCACTTGTAAAGCAGAGAGAGAACTGGATACCATCATTGAATTGCTCACACCTGATCCTAAAACTCCAGGTAACCTTCCCCAGCAGTTTCATGAAAATATTAAAAGGCATGGGGGACAGTATTGATCCATGTGGATCACCGAAGCCAACAGCCAGGTGATGGAAGAAAAGTCCTTCAACACTACCTTCTGGGAATATTCATCAGAACAGCTGCAAAAAATTCCTCCAAGTCTCATATCAGCCAAATGCCCCAGCAGGATACTATGAATGATGGTAGTAATGGCCATGAACTATCCAGCAGAACCAACAGGACTGCATTCCCCCTCTAGTATTTGGAATATGTTATCCACCAAGGCAACCAAACTGTTTCTCTCAATAGCCAGGTCTGAACTCAGACTGGAATGATTCACATAATTTGTTTCATCCAAGAAAACCTGGAATTGTGCTATCATCACACACAAGGCCTTACTTTAAAAGAGGAGATTATAAAATGGCCTATAATTATCTAGGGATGTGGGGTCCTAGCAAAATTGCATTAAATTTGTAGCACATGGGTCACCTATCGCCACCACTTATAACTCCTCAAACGCTTTCATCATTGCTGTTTACGCACAATCCTAAATATACACTAGACTGACTATGTGATGAATGTTGCTGTCCTTGAGCAAGCAGGGATCACCAGCATTGAGGCCATGATATTGACAACACAGCTGCGCTGGGCAGGGCACATTTCTAGGATGGAGGACCATCGCCTCCCCAAAATAGTACTCTACGGTGAACTCACCATGGGTCAGCGTAGAAGGGGCACTCCAAAAAAGCGATACAAGGACTCCATGAAACAACATCTCAGGTTCGGCCAAATTGATCACCAACAATGGTCCACACTGGCCTCACATCGGGAGGCATGGAGACGCACTATTCACATTGCTGCAGCCTTATTTGAGAACTCATGGCAAACAAGTCTTGAAGAGAAACGACAATGCAGAAAGAATCACAACCCGGAAACATCACCCAAGGAGACCTTCTGCTGTGCTTTCTGCAACCGGACTTGTTTTTTCTCAGATTGGCCTTTTTAGTCATCAGCGCACTTGCAGTAAGCGCAGGATGAGTCCTTCCTGAATCTTCGTTTGCGAAGAAAAGCCAGAGACATAGTTTTCAGTGGCCAAGATCTTGTTTGATAGCTGCTGGAGTGTAAATCTCTGGCAGCGTTCTTCCATCTGGCTTCCACTGCAACACTGGCCTTCTGGCTGCACAATCCAGGTTGATAGTGCTGGAGCACACCCTCAAGACCTATCAGCACCTGGATGTGTGGCACTCCCAAACATCATTCCGCTACAGCTGGACAACCAACAAAAAAGAAATGTTATCACCTTCCCACATGGTTTGCCAGGAGAAATAAGCAGAGCTCCTGTACTTTTAATGCTTGCCTTGCTCCACTTAGCAACTTTACTTTCCCAATGATGGCAATTCCTTTTTGTTGGCCACATAATGTAACCAGACAGTGTCTGGTCCCCCAGCCCCCATTTGGTCATGATTTGCCATGGTGTGCCCTTCAACATCATTAAATGGCAATGCATGCAGGAGGGTGTTTCATTGTGCAATGACTGAGAAAGTACATATATTGGTATAATGGGTGGTTGCACAAGTGCATGTCACATATAGGATTACTAAAGGCTCATTCATATGGGACAGAATATGCTGGCTACCCTGCTAGCATATTTTGGCCATTGATCTGGCCCATTCCTCCCCCATTACCTGAATGAAATGGAATGGAGTCTGCAGCCACTGGCACTGCCGTCCACATTACTCTCTCTAAAGCCAGGAAGCCAGCCCGCAGCATGTGATCAAGGCCCCCTGCATGCGACCAACCTTGGTCACATATTGCGAGACTCCTTCCTGGCTTTGGAGAGAGCAACATAGATGGCAGCTACAGCAACATGGATGGAAGCTGTGGTCATGCAGGGCCTGATCCATTTTTTTCTCATCTAAGATGGATTTCCCCAGTATTTTGCTAAACATTTTATTGGGCTTTACCCCACATTCTTCCTGTCTTAGCCCTGTCTTTGTCACTGAGGTCATGAGAACTGCCTGGGGGTGGGAGGAAACAGGGAAAAAGCCCTGTATCATTAGGACTGCAGGGCTCTAAGATGGGGCAAGAGAGGATAAATAGCCATCTAGACAAGGTCTAACTATGAACTTTTCTTTTAGGCTCAAGTAAACATGGCCCCCTGTTCTGGAATGGGACCATACTGTACAAGACACCCCCTCCCCAAATATGACTTCCCTCCCCTGGCAAAATCACCCACCACAAGGCAGTTAGTGCTCCTGAAAATGAATCCTTGCAGCTGGTGAGGGAAGAATTAAATCTCCTCTTCAAATGAACTGCAACCCAAATCTAGATATCCTAGATTTTGAGTAAAACAAAAACACTACATGCATTTCATATTCAACATAATGAAATCTTCCCTTGTGTGAATGAATCTTTTCTGTGAAGACCATTTCAAGAGTTCCATTAGCATTCTTTAAAATTTCATAATGTCTATAGCTTGTGTGAAGGTTGCCAAGAAAAGAAACGGAAGCTTTTTGGCTGCTTTTTACACCCTAGTATCATGTACTTACATGAAAGAATGGAAACACTAATTAACCGTTGGATTTTGCATTCATGCATGTGCAATGTTACAGACTGTGAAGTGTTGCAACAAACCATAACCCTGTTTGTACACTATGCTATTACAGCACTGTTGCTCTTTTTCCAAGGTCATGAGGTGATAGTGAGGGAAAGCAGATCAAATCTGGCAACCATGAGCAGCTTTTTTTTCCAGTGCCTCAGTTCCTTCATGGCCAGGTAGTGTACCAGGTGTTATACTAACCCCAGTGAAGAGCACCAAGTGACTACGGCATAGTAACAACAGTGTAGAGCACAAAGTGAGGTTGAATTTGAGGGTTTTCCTCTGACACAATATCTGAAGACATTTGAAGGATGTTGGTTACTCAATAGCTGTCCCCCAATTCTAATAGTCTAGATAGCCTTTGCTGCAGCTCCCCTGGGCTAAAAATGCTGCTGCTCAAAGCCAGGTTGGTGAATGGAAAAACATATTTGATCCAGGACTTGATCCTGGGTGAGCACTCTTTTTTTTAGGTATTTATACCCTGCTCTTCAGCCACAAAGGCTCTCAGAGCAGCTTACAAATTGTTACGCAACAGCATTTTACACACCTACACCACTTTATAGTGTGCTAGGCACTAAGCAGTTTCCAAAGTGTGTTAGCTAATTGCCCCCACAAGCTGGGTACTCATTTTACCAACCTACAAAAGGATGGATGGCTGAGTGAACCTTGGAACCCTGCAGGATTGAACTTGCAAAGTTGTGGCTGCACTACCAGGATTTAACCACTGCACTGACCAGGCTCGTATCACAGAGACCTGGCTGGATGAATCTGGGGAGTTACTCTCTCCCAGTTTTGTCCACCTGGGTTCTCTGTACAGCAGCAGGCAAGGCCTCAGGGGTGGGGAGGCAGAGTGGCAGTGATCTATTGGGATTCCATCTCCCTTACCAGGAGCCCTGTTCCATAGTCTACTGGATCTGAATGTGTGTTTTTGGGATTCTGTTGGTGTACCCCACCCATACCCTGCTGCTCAACAGTCTCCCTGCCTGAGCTGGCTGAGTTGGTGTCAGTGGCAGTGTTGGTGTCCCCTCATCTGGTTGTACTGGGGGACTTCAACATTCATCCTGAGATCACTCGTCAGGAGCAGCTCAGGATTTCATGCCTGCTACGACAACCATGGGGCTGTCCCAAGTAGTATCTGGTGCCACCCATGCTGCAGGACACACTTTGGATCTGGATTTCTGTTCTGGGCAGGACAACAGTGATCTGGGTGTGGAGGAACTGTCTGTAGTTCTATTGTCATGGACTGATTACTACATTGTGAGGTTTAGATTCACTGGGACTTGGAGCCTGTGCAGGGATGAGGGACCAATTAAGATCATCTGCCCCAAGAGGCTGATGGATCCAGATGGATTCCTGATGGCTCTTGGGGAGTTTCCTGTTGCCTTGGAGGTGATCCTGTCAAAGCCCTGGTTGAGATCTGGAACAGGGAAATGGCCAGGCAGGTGGACACAATTGCCCCTAAGTGTCCCTTTCTTTGTAGTGGAGCCAAGCAAGCTCCCTGGTTCACTAGGGAGCTGGCAGTGATGAAACACATGGAACAGAGACTAGAGCAATGATGGAGGAAAACTTGGAGCAAGTCTGACCAAATACAGGCTAAAGCTCATTGGAAGGCTTACATCATGGTGATTGTGGCAGTGAAGAAATTATTCTTCTCTGCCACCATTGTGTTTGCACAGCATTGTTCAGCTGAGCTGTCGTGCATGGTCAGGGGCCTTTTACATTGTGTCCCACAAGGAGAAAATAAAAACCACTCAACAGCTCACTGTGAAGAATTTGCAAGACATTGTGCAGATAAAATTGCTCAGATTCACTCTGACTTGGATGCTGTAGTTGGATGCTGTAGTCCAGTGGATGTAACCTCAGTGCCTGCTTGTCCTGTATTATTGGATACATTTTAATTTGTGAAGCCTGAGGATGCAGACAGGATACTTGGAGAGGTGAGAGCCACCACATGCAAACTGGATCCTTGCCCTTCCTGGCTCTTGAAAGCAGCCAGAGGTGGGCTGGCCAAGTGGGTGAGGGGAATGGTGAATGCCGCACTGCAGCAAGGAAAGTTTCCATCCTGCCTAAAAGTGGCTATGGTCAGGCCATTACTAAAAAAGACCTCCCTGGACCCTACCATTCTGAATAATTATTGGCCAGTCTCCAACATTCCGTTTTGGGTCAAGGTTATAGAGTGGGTGGTGGCCTCCCAGTTCCAGGGGTTTCTGGATGAAACAGATTGTCCAGATCCATTTCAATCTGGCTTCACACTTGGCTATGGGACAGAAACAGCTTTGGTTGCCTTACTGGATGATCTATGCAAGGAACTCGACAGGGGGAGTGTGTCCCTGTTGTTTCTACTGGACCTCTCAGTGGCTTTTGATACCATTGTCCATGGTATCCTTCTGGGCTGCCTCTCTGGGATGAGACTTGGGGGCACTGTTATGCAGTAGTTCCAGTCTTTCCTGGAGGGGTGAACTCAGAAGGTTGTGCTGGGGGACTCCTGTTTGATGCACTAGTCATTGGCCTGTGGAGTCCCTCAGGGTTCTGTTCTGTCCTCCATGCTATTTAACATTTACATGAAACCCCTGGGAGAGGTCATCTGGAGTTTTGGGGTACAGTATCACCAATATGATAACAACATCTGATTTCCTTCTGATTCTAAGGAAGCTGTCTCAGTACTTAGCCAATGCCTGTTGTCAGTAATGGACTGGATGAGGGCAAACAAACTGAAACTTAATCAGACAATACAGAAGTTCTCCTGGTTAGTCAAAACGCCAATCAGGGAATAGGAACCCTGCCTGTTTTGGACAGGGCTGCACTCCCCCTGAACCCTGGGGCTCACAGCTTGGGTGTTCTCCTGGACTCAACTCTGAGCCTGGAAGCCCAGGTTTCTTCAGTAGCCAGTACTGCGTTTGCACAATTAAAACTAGTGTGCCAGCTGTGCCCATTCCTTGAGACACCAGAGCTGGCTATGGAGATGCATGCCTTGATTACATCTTGTTTGGACTACTGTTAACACACTCTATGTGGGGCTGCCTTTGGAAACTGTTTGGGAACTTCATCAGGTCCAGAATGCTGCAGGGGCCAGTATATAACTCCCATGTTAAAACAGCTCCACTAGCTATTGGTTCATTTCTTAGCACAGTTCAAAGTGCTGGTCCTCAGCTATAAAGCCCTACATGGCTTAGGTCCAGACTAGCTGAAAGAGAGCAGCTCCCTCTATGAACCTGCAAGGGCTGTAAGATCTTCAGGGGAAGGATTTCTCTTGGTCCCACCACCATCACAGGCTCGCTTGGTGAGGACATGAGAGAAAGCCTTCTCTGTGGCTGCTCCTACCCTTTGGAACTCCCTCCCATGGGAGGCTAGGCTGGACCCCACCCTGTTTTCATTTCACCAGCAGGCAAAAACATTCTTGTTTAAGCAGGCCTTTGATGTATAACTGTAGCTTTTATCGGGATGTGTATTTATGTTTTTCTCTGTTATTTTTTTTTTAGTTCATGTGTTTTAATTGGTTTTAATTGTGATTTTAATTGTTCTGTGAGCCTCCTTGGGTCCTACTTTGGGAGAAAGGCAGCATAAAAATTGCATAATTAATTAATTAATTAATTAAATATTTTTAAAGATAATTAAAAATTGAAGTATTAATAATTAACCACTGTGGTGTTGTTGTTTGAATGTTGGACTATAACTATGGAAACTAGGGTTTAAATGCCTGCTCAGCCATGAAAACCCACTGGGTGACCTTGGAAAAGTCACACTCTTTCAGCCTCAGAGGAAGGCAAAGGCAAACTTCTCTGAACAAATCTTGCCAAGAAAACCCCATGATAGGTTCACCTTAGGGTCCCCAAAAGTTGGAAAAATCTTGAAGGCACACAACAACAACAATTAAAATATTAAAATAAATCAAATGAAATTTCTACCAGAGATTCCTAAATTGTGAAGGTTGTTTCTCAGCCATGATATTGTGGACTGCTTTGAAGTCAAGGGAGTTCCAATATGTTTAGTTTAACTTCTTGAAGGACTTCATCCATCCCTGTTTCAGTGTATGGTGATGTACAACAAAACAAAACCAATTGGGTTCAGCACACTACAGTAAGTCTCCCATGTTTATGAGCAGCAACAACAAAGTTTCTAATAGCATCTTAACATTTTAATTGACATCTTAAAGTTTTATTTGGCATCAGCATTCATAGACTGGAACCCACAGTATTAGATGCCTCTCTTGGAACCAATAACAGTGTGCTATACCACACGTATACTGCCCAAACTATTCAGCTATCAGGGGCATGAAAGTTAAAGTGGGATTGAACTATGATTATGTGTGGTTATAGATTCTCTCATTATTAGTCTTTCCAATGCCACAAGAATCTTTGTTGCTGTTTTTGCTGTGATTTACTTACATGGCTACACCACCTTGCTTGCAAACATGCTCACTCAAGTCCCCAAATGTATGTGTTTCAGAGCTGTCCCCTTACTTAAACAAAATATACATTAAAGGGTACCTTATATTGTGGCTGCTCTCAGCTTCACCACTACTTTGAAGATGGATGGTTGTCAGTTGTAGAGTGGTAGACCTAAGTCCCCGATTTGTCTGTTCACTGAAACAGATATGTGGTGTTCATTAAAAAGAAGCTGTCTTGAAATTAAAGATAGCAGGTCACATTACAAGTACCCAGGTGGCAACCAATAACACCCACATAGAATGACAGAGTTGGAAAGGATATTGAAGGCAAGAGGGGAAAGAAAGGTTAAATACACTTCTTTGGTAGAGATTAAACCCTTGACCATAGTGTTTGTACTACCATGCTCTAAACAGAAGGCTGTCCAGCTTTCTTCCTCAACTCCTCCACCCCCTCTTGAGAGAAGAGAAAACATAAGGCCCACTAATCACAAAATGAGAGTGCAGGGGCTGAGTCAGGTACAAAATTGTGTCAGGTAGAGCTGGAGTTTAGCATAGTCTTTGGCAGTTACTTTACTTTGCCTTGTATATTCTTAAATAGCTCGCCCTTTGTAGCAGAGAGCTATGTAATTCCACTTTCATCAGTTTCGCTGCACATTTTGGCTCTGGGGCTGTCATGATGTGTCCTTTCCATCTTCTGGTAAAATTGTGATAAGAGTCACTAGTTTAGATGACTACTTTTAAAATAGGAGATACTCACAGGAGAGTTCACTCTGTAGCTGCAAGTGATGACAACTAGATAGAACCTCCACATTCTATCTACGTTTATAATAAGGGTTGTGGCATCTTAGGTCCTGGGCCTGACTTTGGTGTTCCTAGGATCCCAATCCAGTCTTCTCAGGATTTCCAGATGGCACATCTACAACTCTATCACACCATTGTTAGGTGGCTTTCCAGCTTTTCCCCTTTCACAAATGCCTCTCCTAGGCATCCATTCCTGGCAGTATGAGCTTTAACCTAAAACAAACTGATACTTTTAGTACCAGCTGTATGCCTTTGTCTCTGCCCATTACCAGAATGAAAACCCCAAGATCATCTGCAAAGTTGAATTGAGGGTTCAGGCTAAAAGAGGTGCTTAACTCTTTCTCTAAAATATTTTTTTTTTCTTCCTGCCCTCTTTGTGGGCTACTTGGTGGCATCTGGCTAACCACACCTAAAAATATAATGCCAGTATAAATGGGCCTTCTGTGTGAAATTTCTTAGGACTTTTTTACACAAGCCTCTAAAATCGTTCTTTTGACGGCACATTTTTTTTAAAAAATATCTGCTGGCCAAAGAACCCTTCCTACCAGACCTACTACTACTTGCATCAATAGGCAGCCCCTCAGTGTGAACAGAATATGAATGGAGCTCTGTTCACTTCCTGGATCAAGACCTCACTGATTCTTATGAGAAGATGCGAGCACAGTAAATTCAAACAACAAACAAAAATACAGACACAAAGCTGTGTAGGGCTATGATTTAATCAGAGGAACTACCTGTCCCTCTATAGTATCACCAACTCCCCATTCACTATCTCAGGGGAATCCAGATGGCTATGACCCAAGCCAGGCACATGCACGTGGTTAATAAGAAAACAGAAAAAGCTTTATTTCTAGTTCCAGAAATTAAGCAATTAGCATGGAGGGGAAACTATCCTCTCCAGGTTCTCAACTTAACAAAATTGCATAGGATGCGTTCAGTCAGAGGATTAAAAATAAATCACAAAAACTAATGCATTTCTAACTAATCACATTCTCGTAAGCTAAGAAAACACTAACTTACAATTATGAAGTCCAGGTATCAGTCTCTCTTGATAGAATTCAGAGCAATTCAAATAGGCCTGCCCTTCAGGCCTCATGTTATCACATTCGGCTCTTTGATGACTCTTGAGCCATGTGTCTGTTCGGCTGGTCTCAAGCCATGTGTCCAAGACAAAGGAATTCAGAAAACTCAAAACTAGATTAGCCACATTTGATTAGCTCTGCATTGGCAAATCTGATTGGCTCTCCAATCAGGTGATGTGATGACATGTTTAGGAAATAAAGGGCCACCCTCTACCTTACCTGATGCTGTGGAAATGTACAGATTATGATGAACTGTAGTTTTTGCAGATGACATCTTTCCCCATGATGGAGATGCAGAAGTCACTCCATCATGACAAGAAGGGTTGGGCATTTTTGCCTGACTGGGTATGTCTGCATTCAGTTTAGGTTTGCGGAAGTGGAATTGCACATGTGGTGGCATTGTGCATGAAGATGCACAAGTGCATACAGAAGCACAGTCACACATGCCTGCATATTTGGTTGTGTGTTGTGCAATGTTGCCATTCATCACAAGCATTTCATAACACAATCAGCACATAACCCCACATGTTATATGCTATGCAACCCCAATGTAGGAGTTCAGCCCTTGTCACTTTTGCAAAAACAGGATACTAGAGCAAGGGGACCAAAATCCTCTTGTTTCCTCCATTCTTTATGTGTCTAGGACAGTGCAGACTTAAAGTGCTTTCTCTCTATTCTGCTATTCATACATGTTCTGTAAGGGATTCTCAAGACAGCTACTATTTTTGTTAACTGCCATCAAGTCAACTTCAACTTATGGTGACCCCATGAATAAGAGATCTTGAAGTCACCCTATCATCAACCGCTCTGCTCAGGTCTTGCAGACTCAGGGCTGTGGCTTACTTAATTGAGTCTGTATATCTGGAATGTAGTTTTACTATTTTCGGACTGCCTTCTACCTTAGCAAGTATTATTGTCCTTTTCAGTGAGTCATGTCTTCTCATGATATGGCCAAAGTATAACAGTCTCAGTGTAGTTATCTTAGTTTCTAGGGAGGGTCCAGTCCTGATTTGCTCTAGGACCCATTTATTTGTCTTTTTAGCAGTCCACAGTGTCCATGGAACTTTTCTCCAGCACCACATCTCAAATGAATTGCTTTTCTTCCTATCAGCTTTCTTCACTGACCAGCTTTCACAAACAAACATAGGGTTTGTTTAAATGGTGAAAATACTCCTCATAGAATTTGAGGAGATACCTTTTGTCCAAACAGGATCCCAAGGTGATTCGCTGTATTTGGAGGGAGGGGAGGCCAAAAACACCATATATTGCGTGGGGAAAGCCTTTGCATCTTTTTCCAAGATATTTTAAATAATGCAAGGGAAATGTACATTCCTGCTTGTCGGGTCAACCGATTCAGATCACACCACATTCCCAGATAAGAGCAGAAGTGGAAAGCTGGTTGGATGTGTGTGGGTATATGTGTGGGGTTGGAGCTTGTTCGCAATGAAGTGTCCTGAACATCCATGTTGGATTTTCATAGTAGTGATAGTGCAATATCATGGCACTGAGGTGACAAAACAGTTTTTTTTAAGCTTATTTAAGCAGAAGGTTGAACTTCCGCACCTTGGGGGTTGTCTAAATGGTAAAAATTACTCCTCGTGGAATGCGAGGAGAATACAACCTGTCTTAATGGCATCCTACATCATATCATCATATTCAGAAGGAGGGGGGCTAAATACATCATATACCCCACAGGAAAAGCCTTTGTGGCTTTTTCCAGAGTTTTTAAAAAACAGCGGGGTGTGTGTGTGCATTCCTGCTTGTTGAGACAAGCAACCAAATTGATTTGCTCTCCCAAAGGAGCAGAAGCTGAAAGCTGGTTGGCTGGATGAGCATGGGGGGGTGGCTTGCTAAAAAGGCAAGTGCCTTGAACTGCCATGTTTCTTTTTCACCTTAGTGAGCAAGTGCTAATGCGACAAAATGTTTTGTTTTGTTTTTGCTTTTCTGTTAAGGTGAAATACCACACTTTCACACCTTAGATATGATTTTAAAAAATACTGTTATGCAGTGGCAACTGGTGAAAATAAAAACAGGAAAAATTCACTCATGGCCATCATCTTGATTCACAGGCATGCCTGTTTGCACAGAAAATGTGGATAGCTTCACATGCCTGTGATCTGTCAACCCTCCCCCCCCAAAAAAAAAACTCATTAAGACAAATTACAGCTGCTGTGAGTTCCCTTAACTGCAGAGCAATCAACTTTTTGCCCCATATATACAGCCCCTTAGATTTTCTGCTAAGGAAAAAATACTGTTCGGCAGAGGTAACTTGTGGAGAATAAAAATGCAAGTAATTCACTTGTGCCCACCATCTTGATTCACAGGCATGCCTCTGTGTAAACATCAAACATGGGGAGCTTCGCATACCAACAATCTGCTGTGAATTGGCATTATTGCGCACCAATCTACATTACTTTGCCTCATCTAGACAAACCATAGAAATGGGAAATATGATGGCATGGACAATTGTAACTTTAGTATTAGATGAGGTATCTTGATACTTCAGGATCTCATCTAGTTCTTTCATAGCTGCCTTTCAAGGTCCTAGTCCAATTCCAGACTGTGGAATGGCCTGCTGGAAGAGATTTGACAGCTAAAAATGTTGTCAGAATATCAAAACAGCCCTAAAGACCTCTCTCTTCTGGCAGGCCTACCCAGTTGATTTTAAACTTATGAACTGTAAATTGGTATTTTAAGTCTATGAATAATTTTAATGTTTGTTTTAATCCTATGTGTTTTTAATTGATATCCACTTGCAGATCTACACAATGTTGAGTCTCTTTCTTTGGAGGTTTTTAAACAGATGCTGGGTGGCCAGCCGTTGGGAGTGCTTTGATTGGGCATTCCTGCATGGCAGCAGGTTGGACTAGATGGACCTTGTGGTCTCTTCCAACTATATGATTCTATGATTCTATTGTATTTTAATGTATGTTGTATCCCTTCTCAAGCCTTGGGGAGAGGCAGGTAAGAATTATTATTATTATTATTATTATTATTGTCTTTTTCTGATTTTTTTACTTCAGTCTCCATTCTGATTAATGACTGAGCCAAGGTATGGAAAATCTTGAACTATTTCAGTGTCTTTTGTTTTTGTTATTGTTGTACTCTTGTATTTTAATGCAATTTTAATGTAATTTGTATTATGTTGTGATTTTTGTTATGTTGGAAACCGCCTCGTTATAAGAGAGGCGGTATAGAAATAAAATTTTATTATTATTATTATTATTATTATTATTAATAGTCTACTTTCCTGCGTGGCAGGGGGGTTGGACTGGATGGCCCTCGTGGTCTCTTCCAAATCTGCAATTCTATGATTCTATGATTCTACTTTAAAGTTATGCAAATCACCTGTGTTCATTATTTTTGTTTTCTTAACATTCAATTGTAAACCTGCCTTTGCACTTTCTTCCTTGACTTTCTTCAGTAATCATTTCATGTAAATCCTATTTTCTTCTAGTAGTATGGTGTCATCTCCATACCTTAAGACCATACAAAACCATACCACTGATTTTCCTTCCTCCAATTTTCACACCTCCTTTCTCAGAGTCTAATCCTACTTTATGTATTATATGTTCAGCATACAAGATAAACAGATGGGGTAATGAAATTCAGCCTTGCCTGACTTTTTTGCCAATTGGAAACAATTCCATTTCTCTGTATTCTGTCCTAACAGTAGCCTCTAGTCCTGAGTGCAGGTTAAGCATAAGGACAATCAAATGTTGTGGCACATCAATTTCTTTAAGAGTGACCCATAGTTTTTCATGATCTATACAATCAAAGGTTTTGCTATAATCTATAAAGCTGATTTTATTTTGAAATTCTTTGGTGCACTCCATTATCTAACATGTGTTTGCAATACGATTGCTAGTCCCTTTTCCTTTCCTGAACCTGGCTTAGACATCTGGCATGTTTCACTCCATACATGTCCAGCTAGACAGAAGAGAATGAGGAAACGGGAGGTGCTGGGGTAGAAAAATATTTTGCAAAAAGGAGGTTTTTTGTCAGAGGCTTTGTTAACTGAGATATGCCTGCATATAGCACTGTCCTTATATTGCATCAAACTTCACCATTAATGGTACAGGGAATAAAGATGGCAGGTAGAAGGCAGAGAATTTATATTTGAGGAATGAAAGGAGGAGGGGAAAAGAAAAGCAGAAGAGGAATGCAAAAAATGAGAGTGAGGTGTGAGATATATGTGTATGAGAGGGAAATAAGGAATAGAACTCCCATGGTCCACTTGTTACACAGCAAGGTGGCAAGAGGATTCTGTGCAGTGTATTAACCAGCCAAATTCCAGGAAAAGGGCATATAATTAAAGAGCTATCTCTGCTCCTAACAAGACCCTCACTTAACAAACTTCCACTAAGACATTTACTTGCCAAAAGATCAGCAAAGCTGAAATTATTCAGTTCAGCTTCATATCCTCCTTCATGTGGACATTAATAGATACATTATCTTAATAGCTCTTATAATCAGTGTAATCTGAAATTCCAATTTTGACTGATGACATTGAATTCATGTCTTTTGTAAAACAATTTGCAGAAGATGTCAGGACCACAATATCCTGTATTTGAATTGCAAATGGGTGGTTTTCAAATATTATATTGACTTTCACTGTACCGAAAGCTGCAATATAACCACTTTCAGTAAGGATGTAGAATGACCTCAAAAAATTATACCTAGATACAGAACATGTCTTATTTGGAGGCATGTCCCACTTAGTTCATTGGGACACTGTCTCCCACCCCCCAATAATTTTATTAAAATTCTGTATTCACTAAAACTTGAATACATCAAACATAAACATACGTACTAAACTACATTAAACAGAATACAAAAAGAAAAAAAGACAACAAATATTTTTTTAAAACCACTGCAAGCACTACAAACTATATTAAAAATGTACTGCAACAATATATGACTTCCAGCTGTTTTCTGTGGTTATATGGTATCAACTAAATTTCTGTCTCTCCCGTTGCCACCGAGAGTGTTACACTTCATCTATAAATTTAACTCAAGCTAATAGTCAAAACCAATAATCATCTCCTTCATTCGTTCTCAAAAAGTCAATGAAAGGTTTCCATTCTTTCAAAAATGTTACCAAAGACTTATCTCTAATCAGAGTAGACAATTTATCCATCTCTTCTAATTCATTCATTTTTACCAACCATTCTTCTTTCGTAGGTAATACGTTACACTTCCATTTCTGGGCATATGATAATCTCACAGCTGTGATCATATACTGAAATATTCCTCCACAGTCCTTTTCTAATTGTTCATCCATCAGTCCCACAAGAAAAAGTTCATGCTTTAATTGTTTATAAATATTATCCGCATTGATGTATGTACTTATCCCCAGTATTTTTTTGGCTTTTTCACCAGTCTGCCACTTACAGTAAAAAGTCCCTTTTTGTTTTTCACATTTCCAACATGTTAGGGAAAATAGATATTGTAGTGCTATTGTTTCTGTAGGCCCTGAGGGTAAATTTCCATCCTGGGCAAAAATACAGGCCTGGCTTAACTTTCAATTAAAAGCAAGCCTGCCTGAAACCTCTCAGAGGGCCTTTTCAGTAATCGCCCCCAAATTATGGAATGGCCTGCCAGACGAGATCCGTCAGATGATGAGTTTAAGTAGCTTTTAAAAAGCACTAAAGATGGATCTCTTTCGGCAGGCCTTTCCTGATTAGATCCCAGCCTCAGGAGCTGCGTCTCCTGGTCTCTTTTAGTCTTTTAGTCCTTTACCCTGACTCACTGGCTGTTGATTTTGTATTTATTTATTTTATGTGACTTTTTAAAGTTAGGTGTATTTTAATTCGATGCTAGTTTAATATCTTTTTTATGGGGGAGGGTGGGGGTTGGTGGGATTTGGGGTTTTAGTCTGTATTGCTGTATTTTAACTGTTGTAAGCCGCCCTGATTGTTTTTAACAGAGGGGTAGGATAATAATAATAATAATAATAATAATAATTGGTTAATTTATGTGAACAAATGGTAGCTGTAGTTTCCTCTCATAGCTGTGTTATCTTTATTGGCTGCCAGCCAATGCTGTGGAGTTCTCACTAAGAAGCTCCTGGGAAAACTTTATGTTTTGGTTATGTTATCTCAGCCACTGTGTCTGTGAGAACTAGAAGCAGTTTTTGCTTAGAGAGAAAGAGGCCTGACTTTGCTTTCTAACTGAGGGCTGCATTTGTTTTCATGCAGCCAACATGTAGTCTTTTTGAAGTGAACTAGAACTTTAAAAATAAACTGAAAAAGCTTATTTTTTGCCTGTCTCCATGTCTTCAAGTTTTACACACTTGGATATGATTTGGAGCATCTATTCATTATGCTTCTGCTGTTTTGCTATTGTTCCCACTGAGCATGTACAAATTGCCCAGAGGGGCTGCCTATCCTGACAGTATTCACCATCCCCTTCAACATCTTAGACAATTTCTCAGGTGTCAAATACCTATGGTACAAAAGTTATAAAAGTTCGCTTTAAGATCATAACATAAAGTAAATTTCAACCCTTTGGACCACATCCATTCCCATTGATCTATTTGTATATCATAGCCAAAATTCTTAGCCCATTTTATCATACAATCCCTCACTTGTTTCTCTTCCTTTTCAACAAATATTTATAAATTTTACCAATCACCTGTTCATCATTTATACATAATTGTAATTCCATCTCTGATTCAGATTGTTCAAAACTGTAGTTCCTTTTATCCATTTTAAATCTTTGAAATAATTGTAAGTACAAGAACCAAGTTGAAACTCATAATCCTCCATCACTAACTGTTCTTTTGTTTTCATGGTAAATTCTCCTTGGACTTTATTAAACTAGCCCCTTAAAATGTTCTTTTGCCAGCATAAAAAAAATATGCCAGCAATATAACACTCTCCTCCCTCAGCAATTACCTTCCTCTCATGGCAAAGGCAGCTCCGGCAATAAAGAGGAAGTGACCTGAGCCCCATTCACTTCCTTGTTCGAAATCCTGCAAGACTTCATCACACAGGAAATTTAAAAATAAAAACAAAAATACAGCATTTTTTTTTTAAAAAAAGCACACAGAGAGACTTTAAAAGTCCTGAGTAACCCAGGGAGGGGCATAAAAAGAGAGAAACTTACCTGGAGGTCCCAAATTCACCAGGATGTGTTCACGCCAGACCGGCCATTCTCACTGCAGTCACAAAAGTTAAGTGGCTTGAGATTTCGCATGCCAGTAATGCTGCCACAAAAGCAGCACAGGGGATCAATCGATGGCTTAAGCTGCCAATTAAAAACTATGGGTCTGAGGCTGATTTTAACTGCAAAAGGGCAATGTCTGATCTATGCGTCCTTTCGTGGTTATGTGGCATTGTTATGATGCCTTATTTTATGTGTCTGATAAAGGAAAATGCAATTTTCCTGCATTTCCTGGTATCTCAACCATTTTTCTTTACCTGTTGCTGTGACCCACAAGGGCATTTTCTGACATAATCTAGATATATACTTATACTGTATTCTAAAGAGGGCTTATCTCATATTGTGATTATTAACGTCTATATCCACTTTCATTTTATCATACCAGAGATACCTGTCTAATCCCAAAAGTCTTTTATTTCCCAGCACCATCCATTCTTTTAACCACACCAAACAAAAGGCTGCAAAATATAACTCCAAGTTAGGTAAATCCAAACCTCTTCTTTGCTTCACATCTTGCAATATCTTATATTTCATTTCTGGTTTTTACCCTTGCCATATAAATTTAGTTAAATTCTTCTGCCATTGCTTAAATGGTGAATTATTTGTCAAAATCAGTATAGGCTGAAACAGGAACAACATTCTAGGTAACACATTCATTTTTATTACTGAAATCCTCCCTAAAATAGATAGGTTCAATCCCTCCCATCTCTGTAGGTCTATCCTAATTTCATTCCACATCTTAACATAGTTATTTTGGAATAATTTACAATTCAATGTGAAGTCGAAGACTTTCACAACCGGCATCCATAGGTTTTTTGTGGTTTTTTTCTGGTCCATGAGGCTGTGTTCTGGAAGAGTTTATTCCTGACATTCACCTGCATCTGTAGTTAGCATCTTCAGAGAATGGGGGTGTGGGGGTGTGGGGGGGTTATATACTGTGAGTCCCTGTTGGAAAGAATATGTAAATTTGTGTATTTGAATGGCTAGTTCCTACGGTGGGAGGATATGCAAGGAGGATCAGTGTCTGTTTGGCTAATGGTCAGGGGTCAGGAACAGGGGAATTTCCAGCAGACAATGGACCTGAACAAAAAGGGATCCATTGTAATAACTATGCAGTACACTTTAGGCATTTAATCAGCAATGCAAGCAATACAGTATACAGAGATGTTTGGATTTCTGTGTGTATTTCTCAGCATGCTGAAAATGAATCCTTCTTTTATAAATATAAAAATAAAAAAGATTGTTTTTCTTCCTATCAAGCTGGCTTGTTCAAAATGATGAACAACAGACATTTGTTCAAATAAGGCAACGCACACTTTCTGACATTATGCCATCCCTTGGTTGACAGGAGTATGAATTGAATCATGGAGGTGGGTTTGTTTCAAAGACAACTTGTAAAAAAATATAGTTATGCAGATATAAATGACTGAGGATAAAGCCCTCAGTCATTTGAAGAGCTTTTCTTTAAGATGTATGAGTTCAGTCATACTGTGGGCATCTCAAGGTTGTGTTGTTATAGAATTTACAGGCTACACCATTATTAGTCTGAAATCAATCTGTGTTATTAATCATGAATCTTCATCACTTCCTTACAGTATGTGACAAGTATCTGTCCCTCCTCCATCTTTTGCAACAACCTGTAAGAGAACAGAATTTAAGAATTCAGGACTTGTACATGTTTGTGTGAAGGAGGAGGGTTTCCATAGCAATATATTGTAACTGCATTTTGGGAATATTTCATACAGTCAGCAAGAAATCCCCAGTGTTCATGAGCAGCCAAATTAATTTCATATGAATCTGCTGTTGACCTCTATAATTAAAACTTTTTTCCTTTTAGCTTCTCTGTGACCAATTATTGGTATTTGTAAAGTAGTTCCCCCCTCCGAGTTAAGTGCTGTAATAGTCCTAGGTCCTATGCTAAACTTATTGGGTTAGTGCAGCTGGTATTTTCATGTGTCTCTATCATATTATGATGCTAGGTGAAGAGCTAGGGAAAAGAAGTTAATATGTACATTAGTTATAGTTTATAGTTCTAAAGTTAACAGCACAGTAATATTTTATTAGTGTTATATACAATTTAGGTCCAGGCAACACTGTAATATTTTATTACTGTTATATACAATTTAGATCCAGGCAGCACAGTAATATTTTATTAGTGTTATATGCAGTTTAGGTCCAGGCTATTTTAGGAGATTATCACACGGGCTTAATACACCAAAACAGGAACACAACAGGATCACTAAAGATTTTTTCTTTCAGACGACGTCCTCCCTCTCCCATTCTGACCCCATGCTGACCCTGTTCGGTTTCCTTTTTTATTATTATTATTAACTGCTTAAACCGTTAATAGATCACCCATTCCATTTCTGTCATGGAATCACAGGTGTGCAAACAGGAGCCCTGTTATGCAGGCATAATCTGGGAGGTCCGTGCTGACATTTCCAGGTATGAATGTGACATCCAGGTAAGTAACAGCCTTTTCTGTACCCTCCCCATGCTGGTGGTAAAGTAGAGAATACTTCTAGTGGCGATCTGGACATTCAGGTAAGTGACAGCCTTTTTTGTACCCTTCCCTGTTTACTTGTTGTTGTTTTTTAAGGCTGTTTGGGTGCTTGGTTTAATTTTTTGATGTTAAGGTTTTTTTTAATTTTTTAATTTCCTGCGCAATGCCAGCCATCCTGTAAGGTCTATGTAGAACACTTCTGCTTTGATCGGCACATCCAGGTACGTGACAGCCTTTTTTGTACCCTCCCTAGATTACTTGTTTTTTAAAGGGTGTTTAGGTGCTTGGTGTACTTCTTTGACGTTTGGTTGTTGTTGTTTTTAATTCCCCACATGATTTGGCCTCCAGGAACTGGATGGGGCTCTGTGAGAGCTCCTTTTACTTCCTGGACTGCCGGAGGAGGGGGGAGCAGTTCCTATCCCAGGATTAAGGTAAGTGTCTGGGAAAAAAAATATTCAGTTACAGGGATGGGAGGGGGGGCGGGGAGGGGGTACCAGGACAGGAACGGGTTTTAAGAGCCCGTCTGATAATCTCCTTAGAAACAGTATCTCCATATATGAAGATCTCCTGTGTTTTGAGATCTTCTGCGGAGGCCCTTCTGTGTCCCACCACTGCCACAGAAACATCTTGTGGGAACACAGGAGAGGGCCTTCTCGGTGGCTGTTTCCAGGCTCTGGAAATCCCTTCCTAGAGAGGTTAGGCCCGTGTCCTCCATGTTATCTCTCGGTAGGCAGGTGAAAATGCTATTGTTTGGAATGATTTTGAGGATTGATTGCTCATGGGGAAAGAGCCTTTAATGATGTGCTGTATTGCCTGTATTTGTTGTTTTTCCTTTTAATGGCCATGCTTTTAATGGCTTTTAATTCTATTGAAAGTTTAATTATATTCTAATTTTTGCACAATATTACTTTTAGCTATATCTGCTTCAACTTTCATAAGCCACCTTGAATCCCAGGACTGGAGAAAAGATTGGATATTCTTTGTCTTCATCATCACCATCACTTCACCATCATCACCACCAGCACTGCCATCAGCAGCATTCCTATATTATTCCATGGGTCCATACTACACTGTTTCCCATTCTGCATTTCTGCTTAGGTAAACTGCTTCAATACATTTCATAATTGGAATGTGAAATGTTGGATGCAGGTTTTAGTTCCTTTGGTTCTCACCACCACCAACATGTTACAAAGATGCATGTTTGCAGTAATAAAACATAGCCAAGCCTTCTGGGTGTGACTGTATGTTTGATAATGGCATTGTTACACTTTTGCGTAATGTTTTACTGATATCTATGCATCCGCTCTACAAACAGTCTTGAAACCAGATTAAAAAAACCTTATGTACCCCACTATTCAATAATAGTTAAGCAGGATTCATTCAAATGAGACAGTGGACCTGGCATCTATGGCTGTAATAGCATTTTCTCTCCATACAAACACCACCAACAACAACAACAACAAATAATCCCCAACAATTAATTGCTTTGTGCATGTGTTTCATTTAAATTATTACTTTATTAAAGAGAATCAAACATATTTACAATATAACTAAACAATTAACACATGTAAAGGAACTTTACAGGGGGCAATTGATATGCCCTCTGTTGGGAGCACACGAGTAATGATTTTATAGTGCAGACTAGTTACATCCAACTCTCAGTAATAGCTTAAATAATACTATGGGTTCCGTTTACACAATATATCATAGAATAAGATTAAAGTCTGTTAGTTCTAGTTGGTTTTGCAGGGGTTCATCAGTCCAAATATGTTTGCCAGTAGCACAGAGTAGATAAAAAATGGAACATGAAAGAATTACAAGTGTATTTGTTCAAATTTGAGATAGGGGGAAGATTTGGGGCAATGTAAGACTCTAAAATCCAGAGAAAGATGTAAGAAGGGGAATTTTGTAACAATGTTCAACTCAGAGATCTGAATTACACGATGTTCAGCTTTGCCCAGATTTTATGTTTCTATCACTCAACCTTTGTTACTTTATTGATATTGGTGCTTCCCATAGAGAAAGAACTCAAAGAAATACCATTTTTTTTAAAAAAAGTTATTTATACCCCGCTCTTCAGCCACAAGGCTATCAGAGCAGCATACAAATTGTTTTAAGCAATAGCAATTTACACATGTACACTGCATTAGGCTGTTTCCAATGTGTATTAGTTAGTTGGGTACTCATGGTCTGGAATATCATGTTGGTCTGGAATATCAATAATCAAAGGGATTGCTTAGTGATATTGGGTTATTCCCCAATTCAGAGCTTGCAAAGTTCTGGAACTTAGAGTATCATTATACCACTGCTCAGTTATGGGTGCTTTTAGCATTTCATTATATCTTGTCTTCTTAAAAGTGATATTCCAAGCTCTGTTCCCCATCCCTAGTCCCTCCTTAGTGATGTCAAACAAAACAAAGCCCAGAAACACATTTTCACCACAACTTGACTTCAGCAAGATATCATGCATGTTCAAGGTGGATTTTTGCACATTTCTGTAAATAAACAAAATTAAAAATTAAAAAATTCTGATAAATGCTGCCTTGTTACATGGACTATTAAAAAGCAATAGCATTTGGATGAATTGCTTGGGTATTTTTGTTCCATCAGCCTGTCTCACTGTGCTTAATTTGTGCATCTGAGTGTGTGCTTAACTACAGAAAGGGAAAGGTATTAGTTTTATGCTGTTTTTGCATAACATACAGACTGGGGGTGGAGGCCAAATGAAAAAGGCACATAGTACTTTACTCTTTTGCAGAAGGATAATAATCCTCAAGAGGCTATCTGGCTTGTCTTGACCAAGTTCTTGCCCACTGCAGTTTTTTTCCACATGCCTAATCATTCCCCATGAATTCTTATGTATAGACTTTAGTTGCATAGCAAGTAGATGAGGCTACAGGGAAGCCATTCTGTTCTAGTCATGCATCATGGGGCTTGCATCCTACCAGTTTTAATTACACTGCAGAATCTGTTCCTTTTTTCTGTATTGTTACCTGCCCCGACACTCCCATCCTTCCAATAACTTATCAATTGGCTATATTTCAAAAATTGTCTTATTTATTGGCATTCAATATGGGCTTCCCAAATGCAAAGACTAAGGTTTGCTCAGAAAACCCAAGGAAGAGGCCATCACAAATTTCTAAAAGACATGCCCAAGTAGTAATTATGCGGACACCCTCCTTGGAAAGGTGCTAATTCTCCTGGACGTACCTGGAAGTGAGCCATTCACTAATTCAATCAAAGTGGATGGGCACTCTTTCCTTCCCGCCTCTCCTAGAGCAATAGAAGGTTGCCTGACACTCATCAGTTTTAATGTCTCAGCCATTAGCAATTATTAACATAGCCAGAGTTTCCATTCTCTAAGTGTGGGAAACCCCATCTAACTTTGTATTCCACTCATAAAACCCCTTCAGGGGGAATATTGAATATAAATATCAACCAAAGTATGCTCAGTTTCCCAGATGCTATCACTCAATTGGTTTGCTGGGTTACCCGCTGCACATTATCACACTTCTCTGCACAAATCTATATTCTTCTAACAGGTATCATATAGTCGATCATCCTGAACTCTATTCCTCTATTCCAATACTTCCTCCTATTATTAGCTAGCCTTGTGTGATTGCTTGAAGCCTGAGTGTTGGTGTGAATGCTTCTGAGATTATTTTTTTAATAAAAAACATTTTGTTTTCTTTCCTGACTGTGAGTCTCATCAGTTAGTACTGGTATACAAAGGTCTAAAGAGCCCATAGTTACCCGGCCTCCCATTGCCATATTGAGCAAATTAAAATTCCCAATATTAACATCTGACACGAGTAGTTCACGTAACAGTGTGAACAATTGAGAAGGCCATAAAAAAAACTTCTGCATTAGGAACTGTTTTCCTTTAAGTTATTTTAAGTCACTTCAGTGAAAAGTTCAGCAAATCCAAAACTCCAAAGAGAAGAATATTGTTTGACTTATGAATCTGCTCACATCTAGTGTTTAATACCTTGAAAATTCATTAACAGTGAATTAATTCCAGTCCTCAGTGATGAGAATAACCCACAACACATGAGCTACTAAAATGAAGAAAAGGCTGTTAATCTTTACAATGCCTTATAAATTGATTCTTTTTACATATCAAGCATAGTAACCACATTAGACGAAGGAGAGCTAATTAGTAAATGTACTTTTACAGCCCTTGGCAACTAAAACTATCTCTATATTTACATTAACAGCAAAAAATTGGCCACTTTCCACAAACTCATCACCATCCTCTTCCCCACATATAATGACCTACACTTCACTGAAAAAGCAGATCATTACTAATGATATTAACTAGTAGTAATTAAGGTGGCAGGGGGAGCAACAAGCAAACAGAGAACATGGGAGTAAAAATAAATGATTTATTTATTTTGTAAATTTATTTCCTGCTTTTCTGCCAAAAAAAGTAATACTCAAGGATTCCAACCACCTATCATTCTGTCATGTAGGGATCTTCTCATTCTTCACTCTTACACTAAATACTTAATTTTCTCATTGCTCTGTAAAAATAGAAGGATTTTTATGCAATCTTTGGGCTTATCTACAGCAGCCAGGATACGCCAGCTCCCCACCAGTGTATCCTGGCTGTGGAGGTGGCCCATTCTGCCCCTGTTACCTCAACGAAACTGGCCAGAGTCCCAACAAAACACTGGCCTGTCACTGCAATAACTGCCATTGCCACAACCATTTTCATTGCCTACTCAGAAGCCAGGAAGGGGACCTGCAACATGTGACTACAGGCACCCTGCATGTGACCAGGCTTAGTCACATGCTAAGGGACCCCTGCCTGGCTACAGGGAAAGCTGGTGGTGACAGCGAGGGACAGAATGTTGGATGGGCTCCTACGGACACTTGGGGCCTGATCCAGCTTTTGACCAGTGGTAATGGATTAAACTGGGTATTATGCTAAAACAGTTTATTGGGCCTACCCTGGCTTGCCCCCATTCCAGCCCTGTATCTGCCCTGGGGGTAGTGAAGACTGCCCGGGCATAGAGTAGGGCAAAAGCCCTGCATCACATGGACTGCAAGGCTCTGAGATGGCAGCAAGCCAGGGTATTTAGACCACATAGATAAGCCCTTTGAGTGCTATTTTTGCCTATTTGTGAAATATTTTGGGAAGGTATTTTGTGCAGAATTAAATATGGAGTTTTTTTGTGGGGGGTGACATGTTTCCTGTGCAAGATATACTGTTACCTGCTCAGGAAAAATATTTTCTGTACAAAATGTGGAGGGTGAACTGCTTCGAATTTTCAGCCTGCCTCCTTCCAAATACGGTGAATCCCAGCAAGAGCTCATCTAGACATTCCTTCAGGATTTTTTCACCAACTAGACAATACCCAGGTGATGTGAGGAGGCCACTCAAGACTTACTTGGTAGTATCAACACTGTTAGGCCTGCTAACTCCCACATTCTGACTGTCCGGTGTTCCCCCTATACATCAGATTCTTCCACATTCCATTGTTTAAATCTCAAGTTCTTTCTGTCCTGAATATGAAGAAATTTGCAATTTTCCATAACTTCTTCAAAAATGAAATCAAACACACACACCCTCAGCCAACATCACCCCCATCCTTCTCCTGACCTCCATTTGTTCTCCCTCCATCCTGCTTTCATTTTCCTTCTGCTATTTCCTTCTATTTTTTTCCTAATGGAAACTTCTGTTAATAAAAAATAGTGGAGGGAAAATGAAAGCAGGATGGAGGGAGAACAACTGGAGATCGGGAGAAGAACGGGGGGGGTGAAACGGAGTGCTGGAAGAAGAACAGCCTCATTTCTCTCCCGACCTCTGTGGGGGTTATTTCCCCCATCTGAAAATCTCCATTGGTAGGCAAAAGCTGCTGATTGGTCTCCCATGGCATTTTTTGTGGTACTGCTTGTGTGTGAAACTGTGTCCCATTCTACTGGCGTGATTTCAGCGTCAATGGGCTGTACCTGCCTGAACACTTCCAGGTGAGAACATGAAAACTAGGTATGGGATGCTCTGTTTATGAACCTCCCCCTTTGCTGGTAAGTTTTTAAGTGTATTTCAGCGCTTGCATGCTCGTTTTGTTTGTTTAGATGTTTTAGACTTTTAAACATGCTCATGTCTTCTCGCGAGAACTGCCGAAGTCTCACCCATGCGAAAACACAGAATTAAACAGCACAAGAGGTTGGTGAAATTCTGGGGTGGCTCTTTCTCATGATTACAGCAGCATGTGATAAGAAGTGTTATTATGCCAGGATACTTACACTTTAAACTATAGTGGGGGGAAACGTTTTTAGAAGCTCCTCTGATAATCTCCTGCAAGAAGAAAAATAAAGCTTTACTTCTCCTAAGGGGGCAGAGAGGTGTGTCGTTCTCTAAGCTGAACACATATACTATCCTGAGTGCAGTTCTGGGAGCCCTTGAAGCCATGGTTTCCCAAAATGAGATGAAAGTTTTTGAGAGATACAGGTTTTGCACAAGAGAAATCAGATTAAGGAGGGGATATTTGACTCTTATGCCACAGGTTTGCACATACTGGCTACATATTCCAGTTTTCAAGGCTTACCAGATTCTTTGACTAGGAACAGGATAGTTTGTGGCAGCAGCTCCTCAAAGAAAAAGAAAATGTCACAAGAAAGAAACCTCCCAAGAAAGCCAGGCAGCACTTCGAGGTGCTGCATCTTCTGAAATAAATGCAGTGAGACAAGGAGGAAGGACAGCAATAATACAGTCTTCCATACCTACTGTGATATGTATCTATTGTGAGAGGCAGCATGAGAGAATAAAGGAGAAGTATCTGGCACTAAGGCAGTGTTGCAGGAATTGTGACAAAATAAAACACTTCATTGTATGTAAAAGCAAATGGAAGCTCACTAGAGATACAGCTAGACATGTTCAGGAGAAGATGACACTTCTGAGAGTAATTATGATGCCATTTAAGTGTCCTCTGCTTGGCAGATTCAGATTGTTTGATCACAGAGGAAATGAAGCACCAGCTAAGCCACAGACCATGTGACAATGACGGTGGGATGGGTAGTGCATTTTCAGCTAGATGGTAGGTCCTCCTGCACTGTGATTTTACAGCATGAATTGGATTGCAGTCATCTATCAAACAGGCCAGTCTCATTATTTCTGTGTAGTAACAGTACAATGCAACCCTCAGGAAAAGGTGACATTGTAAAACCCAGGACATTTTCAGACAGCACTTACCGCGCAAGCAGCCTCCAGAGCAGTAACGAGGCTGCTGCACAGCAGGGGGTCCTTTTAGGACTCCACTGTCCCTCTTCCAAGATCATTCGTCGCATGTCCGTGAAGCTTTGGAAGCAGCCGTGCCATATTTTAAGCACGGGCAACTTCCGTGCTTAAAATATGGCGCGGCTGCTTCCAAAGCTTCACAGATGTGCTACGAATGATCCCGGAAGAGGGACGGCAGCATCCAAAAAGGATCCCCTGCCGCGCAGCAACCTCGTTACTGCTCTGGAGGCTGCTTGCACAGTAAGGGGTGTCTGAAAATGTCCCCAGTCTTAAAAATCAAAGGTGGTAGCAAAGGAAACATACATAAAATCCTGCTGGGGGATACTGGAATAAAAGCCATGGATTTAATTGTGGTACTGACACTACAGTTCTATAGTTCAGGAAGCAAACAAAACAAAACAAAAAACTAAAAAGCCATTTTCCAGTGGACAATACAAAGAAACCATGAGAATATTTTCAGGGGTGAAGGATGCCTGTAAGGTGAAGCGGAGTTTCAAGTAGACCTATCAGCAGACCAGTATGTTTGTCATAAAGGAATTGCCTGCTGCTCTTTATAGCACTGTGAAAAGTTACAGAGATGTCCTAGCACCAAGATCCTAGGGTTTATACAAGGAAGACAAATGATCTGCAGAAACAGAAAACATTTACCGTTCATCAGGCAGAACACTCTGGGCTCGGTTACATGATAGTTTTTATCCCGGGGAGAATTGAGATATCTTCATCCCGAGTTTGTCTCTTATTGTTTACACAATTTGTCCTGGATAGCAAAAGTCTTGAGTTTTTATTATTGTTGTTTGCACTTACCACCATCCCGGGAAAGGGGCACACAGCAGAGCTGAATTATGATTGGTTGAACCTTGGAGGAGGCGGGCTTGCAAGGGAAGCCTGGCAATTCAGGATCCACCATTTTTGTATTGCCCTCTGTAGGGTCCTCTCCTGCCTCCAAAGCCCAATTGGCAGAAGCTGCAGCCAGCTGAGAGCCAGGCCATGGCCAAGGCTGGCCAGACAGGGCAGACATTTCTGGCTTGAGTGGAATTACAAAGACGGGAACTCCTCTCCCTCCCACTTCGGGCTCTGAGTCTCCTTCGTTTTCAAGGGAGTAAATGAAATCCAAGGGAGACCAAAAAACACACTCCTCTTTGGATGGAGGCAGGCAAGCCAGGTGCATTGTGCTCGATTGGGCTTCCCCTTCCCCTACACACAGGCTGGCACCCCACTTCCCTACTAAAACCACAGGCATGCCTCTTTCCCCCGACACAGGGACATCTGGGGATATATATCCCTAGGATTTCCAGGAGAGAATCCAGCCTGCCTTCATGCTTTCCCATTAAAAGCAATGAGGATGGAAAAATGTTTAGTTTGGCTGAACCTGGTACTACCAGGCACATAGTGCATATTTTTTACTTCATTGACAAAATTAAGGCTGTTAATTCACAAATATTCCATGTAATATAGACCCTTGGAATAGCTCCTCATCTACTTTGCACAATTAATTTTCCATTAACAGAAACAGAGTACATTCAAAGATATAGCTGTTACATTCACAAAGTGCTTATTGTCAATTTGAATTTTTACTCTCTGGGAGACCACATTAGGATACATAATAGAATTAAACCACAGTCCCAAATTCTCCCCCCCAATCTCCCCCCACTTCTTTTCCTTCCAATAGAAAGCAATGCTTTAAGTTCTGTCTGTCCCCCCCACACTCCTCCCCCCAATTCCTTTCCTTCCAATAGAAAGCAATGTTTAAAGTGCTTTCTGTCCCACCTCACTCTTCAACCCCACTTCTTTTCCTTTTTTTCTTTTTTTAATATAAATTCTTTACTATGATTCTTTTCATGAATATTATTTCCCCTACCCCCCCCCACCTCAATGCTCCCCTTCATCGGAGCCATTATCCCTTACCTAATCTTTCCAGAATCTCATTTCTTCTCATGGAGGTAACCTCCCATCTTTTGTCTGTAATACTTTTTTAACAAATACTTTCCAAATTTTATCAAAATCACTTTCTTTCCAACTTACTTTAATTCTACATGTTAACTTATCATTTATTGCCATCTTCCAAACTTCTTTATACCACTCCTCCACTTGTACATTTATTTGCATTTTCCAATGTCTTGCTATAATTAATCTTGCTGCCATTAATAAATTTGTTATTAAATCCTTTTCTGCTTGGTTCTCATTCTCTCCATTATAAATTGACATCAATGCTATGCTCGGTTTCCTTTCTATATTTCTATTCAGAATAGTCTCTATTTCTATAAAAACCATTTCCCAAAACTGCTGTACAAACTTACAATTCCACCACATATGCATATATGTACCTATTTCTTGACAACCTCTCCGACAATATTTAGAATTATTCTTGTCTATATTATGCAGTCTTGCTGGTGTCAAATACCATTTCCATATTATTTTATAGTAATTTTCTTTTATCCGTATCAACATATTTTTTAGATGTCTTTGTTTCCAAATCTTATCCCATTCATGATCTCCAATTTTTTGTTTCAAATCTTCCTCCCATATTCTCCTTAAATATTCCCCTTTGACTATCAATATTTTATATAATTCACTTGTAATACCTTTCAAACTTTCATTATCATCCCTCTTTTCACCTTTCTTCACCAAATTTTCAAATTTTGTAAATTCCATTGTTTCTTTATGGTTCTTTTTCCAATTTTTAATCCATTGTTCTAACTGTATGCAATTAAACCATGAAATTTTCATTCCACATAATTTCTCTCTTATACTCCCTTTCTCACTCATCCATCCTATCCATCCCTCTATTTTGTCTAGTCCTCTTTTCTTTAATTCCTTTCCATTTTTTTCCTTCAAATTATTTGGGAACTTTTTTTCCCATTATAACCGGTGTTAATACTGAATCAATAGGCAAAAATTTTCTCTTATATTTATACCATATTTCCCATATATTTTGCAGAAATGGGTTCTCAATTCCTTTAATTTCCTTTTTTGTAAAATTATCAAAAAATATGTTCCATATTCTCTTTTCTATTCTCCCTGTTTCTGTCTCTAACCATTCTAAATCAACCCTGTTCTACAATTCCTTCTATAACATATCTCAATTGATTAGCTTCATAATATCCTTTTATTTTAGGAAGACCAAGTCCTCCCTCCTTCTGTGGTATATACCAGAATAATTTATTTAATCTTGTCCTTTTCCCTCCATTACAATATTTATTCAACATATTTTGCCATTTTTTCAGTTCTACTTCTGATATTTTTATTGGTAACATTCTAAACAAAAAAAATTAGTTTAGGTAATATTTTCATTTTAACTAAAGCTACTCTTCCAAACCATGGTAGTTGAATATTTTTATATTCTTCCAACTACTTTTCCATTTCTTTCCTTAATACCATAATATTTTTCTCTTCTAATTCTGTTAAATCTTTTGTAATATTTATTCCTAAATACATAATATTACTTTTTAATCTTCTAATTTTTTCTCTTTTACAAATATATTTTCTTCTTCCTTAGTATAGTTACTATTACTAAATTCAAAATACTCCCTTCTTAATTAAATTAAGTTTTCCTGTACTTCATCTACTTCCATTTTATCCAATTCCTCCCTTTTTGCTCGTAACTCAATATAAGTTTGTTTTTCCTTGTTTAATATATATTTATTTTCCAATAATTCTATTTCCCTTTCTAATTTCCCTTTTCTTTCTTCTTGCCTTTTTTTAGGTTAAAGATTTCTTTTATACATATCCCCCTTGTCACAGCTTTCATAGTATCCCACAAAATTCCTTTTGATACTTCTTTATCATTTAATTCCCATAATTCTTGCCATTCATGCTCAATTTTTTCTACTATTTCTCTGTAATTTAAAATCTTTGTATTCAACCTCCACCTTTTCACCTGTTCATAATCTTTCTTCATTGTAATCTCCACATTGACCAAGGCATGGTCTGTTACTTTTATATTTCCTATCTCTGAATTTATAATTTTATCAATCAAATTTTTTGATACAAAAATATAATCAATTCTTGAATAACTCTTATGTACCATTGAAAAATGTGTATATTTCCTTTCATCTCCCTTTACCAATCTCCACACATCTTTCAACCCCTTTCTTTTTACTATTGTATTTAAATTTGTAATATTATCATATTTATCCCTTAATGAGTAATTTGATTTATCTTTTATTCTTTCCATTTGCATGTTAAAGGACTTTTTTTGGATGTCTGAAATACACTGCAAGCAGCCTCTTCGCATTGCGAGGCTGCTGCACTGTAGGTCGTCACTTTCGGACAACGCTCTCCCCTGCCGGTACTGTTGCGGTACTGCGGGAACATTTGAATGTTATATTTCGCCGGTTTTTAATCACAATCAACTTTCATGCTTAAAAACCAGTGAAATATAATGCTCAAATGTCCCCGCGGTACCACAACAGTACCGGCAGGGAAGAGCGTCATCCAAAAGCAACGCCCTGCAGTGCAGCAGCCTGGCAACGCGACGAGGCTGCTTGCAGTGTTTTTGAGACGTCCAAAAATTCCAAAGTCTCCTGCTACAACAATATTTTGTTCCTGCATATTCTCCATTTCTTTAAATACGTTCTCATAAAATTCCTCTTGTTTTTTCATTTGGAGCATATACATTCATTAACACATATTTATCTTCTCCCATTTCACCTTGCATTATAATATATCTACCATTTTCATCTTTTTTCACCTTTTTAATGACAAAATTACATTTTTTGGCTATTAATATTGCTACCCCTCTAGCTTTTGAATTTCCATATGTTTTTTTCATAAACTCTTACACAATTCAATTTAAATTCATTTTTTCCTTCAGTTTTTTGATGTGTCTCTTGTAAAAAATATCATATCCACTTGATCCTTCTTCAATAATGCTTCAATCCTTTTTCATTTTATTACCGTGCCAAGGTCATGAACATTTAAGGTTGATATCTTTAATTTATTAACCATTAGATTCCTTATTACTTTTTCTATAAAATCTTCTGGCTCTAAAAAGTGACCCACTTCTTTTTCTTCCAATAGAAAGCAATGCTTTAAGTGAGGCTGAGCCATAGCCCAGAGGAGGAGGGAGGGAGGGACCGGTGGCTCTCAGCTGACTGCAGCTTCTGCCAGCCAGGTATCATGAATTGCAAGGCTTCCCTTGCAAGCCCACCCCCTCCAAAGTCCAACCAATCAATATTCAGCCCATGTCCCTGTCCCAGGATGGTTGCTGATAGTTCAGACAACCAATAGCATGGGTTGTCCCAGACTTTCCAAAAAGTCCCTAGAAAAATAGAGGGATGGAAAGTCATAGGTTAACTGGGTTTTTTGCTACCCCTCCTTCTGAATAGCCAATGATGTGTGTAAACAAATAGGGTTCAACATGAATTCTTCTCAGTTTTTTCCCCCGCTGTGTAAATGGTCCCCTAGTTTCATCTTGCAGAAAACATCAAGGGATAAAGATAACAAAATGTATACTTGGAACCAAAAGCAACAGTGAAGGAAAAGGAGACATATACTGAGGGAATCCCAGATACTGAACCTGAGTATGAACACTGCAGGAGCCCTTTCACATGACACAAGGCTCATCTACATGGACCAGCATATGCCAGCTCCCCGCTGGCATATCCTGCCCATGGATCAGGGCCGTTCCTCCTCTGTTACTGGCATGAAATGGGAGGAAGTCCAGACTGCTGCACCAGTCCATCATTGAAGCCACCGCCCGCTGCCTGCAGCTCATGAATAAGCCCCCCTGCATGTAACCAGCCTTGGCCACATGCTGCTGGCCTGCTTTCTGGCTGTGGAAGAGCAGTGGCAGGTGTTAGCTGCAGCAATGAGCCAGTGTGCTAGAATAGCTCCTGCAGTCACGTGGGGCATGATCCTTTTTTGATGGCTGGAATGCTTTTCCACAGGTATTTTTAAAAACTTGTGTAACAGGCTTTACCCTGATTTGGCCCTGTCTTGGCCCAAGGGTTGTTAAGACTGCCTGGGGGCAAAACAGTGCAAGTGACCTACATCATCTGGACTGCAGAGCTCAAAGTCAGGGCTAAGATGGGGTAAATAGCCTGTATAGACAAGCCCACAGTTACAGTAGTATGATTCCACTTTAACTGTCATGGTTCCATTCTATGGAATATCGGGATTTGCAATTTAAGGAAGGGAAATTTAGAATTTTCAGCCAGAGAGCTCTAGTACCTCACTAAACTACAAAGCCCAGGGTTGCATAAGAAGCTATGGCAGTTAAAGGGGAATCATGCTGCTATAATAGTGTAGTGTTAAAGGGGCCCTGTATTCAGCACCTATTGAAAAGATCAGAGTAATTCAAAGGCCCCATAAACTAACAAAGTTTAAGCACCTCATTTGGTTAAGTATAGCAAATTCTATTGTTTTGCATTGGGAGGAAGGTGGTTGTTGGCTATTCCTTGTTGTTTTGATTGAAATTATTTGTAAAATGGGGAAGCAGCATCATGGTCAACAGAGCTGAAGTCAAGGATCATAGATTCCCTGCGTGGTGGTGGGTGGGACTGTTTCTGTGGGAATAGCTAGCATGCTTACTTTTATCACAGCTTTCATTTCCTCAGTAAAGCTCTGGTTGGACTCCTGGTTCTTGCTGCATGCTTTTATTCACAACTTAAAACAATGGCTAACACCTCTGAAAGAGAACACACACAGAGAGACGCACACACACGAGTTGATTCCAAGCTGGGAAAGTAGAAAAGGAACTGCATGCACTGCAGCCCCACAGAGAAGGAGACACCTACAACTGCACTAGAGAATACACTCTCCATACATAAAGCTACATTTCTTCAGCTCTGTGAACCATTGGAAACTGATAATTACTCCCAGATAGGGATGCAAAGCTTCATGTACTGAATTCCTGCATGCAAAAACTAAAGTGCTCATGTAGGTTAGAGTATGAGAGTTTTTGAACATTTTTGATGAGATTTTGGGCACTTAGAAACTTTTTTTTTTCCAAAACAAACCCCTGCATGTTCAGTTAATGTCAGCAGTGAACAGAAGACCCATCAATGCAGCTGAAAAATAAAATTGTTTTCATGAAGATGATGATGATTTCTTACCTATCTCTCCCCATGGAACAAGGCAGAGAATAATGACAGATTAAAATATCAAGGGATAAAAAAAAGTTAAAAACACATAACATCAGTTTAAAAGAACATATACCAAAGCATATAAAACAACAGTCCACACTTTAAATTCATAACTTTAAAAATCATGATTTAAAATTAATTGGGATAAACCTGCTATAAGAGACAGCATATTCAGCTATTGAATCTCTTCCAGCAGGTCATTCTAGAGTCTAGGGGCAGCTAAAGAAAAAGTCCTCTGGGTGACCATTGCCAACCTAGTCCTGGCTGACAGGAATAAATGTCCCCCAGAGGACCTTTGTGTATAGGGCAGATTATATGGGAAGAGGTGATCCCATAGGTAAACTGGACCCAAACCATGTAGGGCTTTAAAGGTACCAACCAACGCTTTGTACCTTGCCCAGAAACTAATTGGCAGCCACTGGAGTGATTTTAATATTAATGTAATATAATCACTCCTAGATGTATCAGTAACCAATCTAGATGCTATGTTTTGAACCAATTGAAATTTCCAGACTTGGTACAGAGGTACAGCGCATTTCAGAAATCTAGTCTTGAAGTTACCAGCATGTGTACTACCATCTTTAGATCCTTCGGCTCTAGGAAGGGTGTAATTACACTCAGCTGGTGTAATAGCTGAAGCTTATGATAGGCAGTCCTGGCCGTCACATCTGTCTGAACTGTAATTTGGAGCAACAGATCCAGAAGCACTCCCAGGCTGCTTTCAGGGGGAGTGTAACCCATCCAGGACTGGTTGACACACCTCCAAACCCAGGTTAGGACCCTTGACAGTACACGTCTCTGTCTTGTCTGGATTCAGCTTCAGTTTGTTTTCCCTTATCAGCCATTACCTCTTCCAGGTATTCATTCAGAGGAAACACACTATCCTTAGCTGAGGCTGTTTTTGAAGGCATGGAGAAATATATTTTGGTGTCATCAGCATACTGATAGCATCCCACCTCATGCCTCTGGATGATCTCTTGCAGTGATTTCATGTAGATGTAGGACAGGATTGGGGATAGAATGGCACCATATGGTATGCCATGAAATAGCTCCATCATTATACAAACCTGCCCTTGGTTTGTTTGGGGACCAAGGGGGACCCCATAGAGAATCCAGGAATTGATTCCAAGCCCACATAATTTTATTCAATAAAGCAGAGCAAAACATGCTCTGTCAAGCAACATGAGAGCATATTCAAGTCTGGGAATAAGTGAATCACTTGCTGTGTAAATGGAGAGGAAACCAAAAGAATTCTTTGCACATGTCTCAGCTCAATTTTATGGGTGTGAATGTGTTGGTGGGTGGAGCTAATGTTAGGGACATTTTAACATTGTTCAAATTCCTGTTTTAAAAAAATAGCTGAGCAGGGACATAGATGAATTAAATACTACTTCTATAATTGCCAAGGTATATTGCCCTAAAAGCAAATCAAAATTAGATTCTTCCTTGTGTACGAACTCAATGAACAAAAGGACTGTTTTAATACAAACATCCGAGTGATATTTTCCATTCCCTAATTGTAAGCTCATGTCTCTCCCTCAGTGGTCTAGAAAATTAAAACCACCTGTCAAGTCTTATATTACCAAATTAATTATATAGCTGGAAGCCAAGAACATGGAGAAGTAATAGAAGCTATAATGTACAGAAGTGTTCATGAGCATATTAACTACTATTCATTGGAGGAAATGTTACTGATGTTATCTATTAATAAGCACGCCATGATTGCTGTCTTGCTTTACTGTGGCAAACATAATAGCATGTTTGCCTTTTCAATAAGGGGAATCACCTCTTTTGTGAATGCTATCTGGCACCAAGAAAATGGCAAATAACTTCTTCCTTTTGCTCAGCTGGCCTGTGATGGCTTAACTGTTCCCCAAACAAGCTTTATTTTCTCCAACAGGAATAGGAGGCCGTGCTTTCATGAATGATTGACTTAATAGTGTAATAAAGTTCTCTGAGCAAAATGATTGTTTAGTGAAGAAGTGAGACTATTTTCATCTTGAGGTGCTCATAAATCATACTGCTCATTAGTGGAAGAGGGCAAACCTTGATGGAATTAAGTGATTCATCGGCATGAAGTGGTATTGGAGACTGGAGAAAGAACATTGACCTATTCACATTCACTGCCCTCTGTATGATCTATTCTGCACTTAACATTAGCATTGGTCCCATTGCTTAGGCAGCATTCTTATAGCAACATCTGGAGATACTCCAAGGTCAGAGTGCTAGCAATTTTTAGAAAACTTGCCAGTTTCCTGTCAGGGTGGAAGTAAAAAAGGAGCAGCATGCAGTGCACTCTCTTTGTTGCTTGCAAGCAAAGGAAGGGAAATAATTTAGACCAGCTCCATGAGTCACAGGAATGTTCTGTCCATGCACTGAAGATAGGAAATAGTTGCTTAGACAAAATGGGCAACATGCAGCTGGTTATATAAGTTAAACAATCTGGAGATAGATAGATAGATAGATAGATAGATAGATAGATAGATAGATAGATAGCAGCCGACTATATTGGTTAAACAAACACATGAAATCATTGGGAAAGACTATCCTGAGTTTGGGGGTCTAGTGCCACCAGTATGCACATGACTCCCAACTGTCTCCTTTCCATCTAATTCCAAAGAAGCTGTTTTGGTTCTAAACCACTCCCTGACTTCAGTAAAGGACTGTGGGTGAATGAACTGAAGCTTAATCTGGACAAGACAGAGTGGACTTCAGCTTTTCATGAGCTGAAAGGCAGAATAGAGAACAAACGCAACCCCCCCCCCGGATCTTCAAGAATGGTAGATCTGGGGGAGGTGTTTTAATGATGGGCAGGGAGACGAGAGCAAGGAATGGCCAGGGCTTAGGCATGCCCTGACTAGAAGGAGGCAGAGGCGGAGTTCAGTCAGGCCTATTTATCCCTTTGCCACCCCTGGCTTCTTCCTCTTTTCCCCTTGGAACAACCAGCGTTGGATCGTGGACCAGCGTGGGATCATGGAGTCCAGCGGAGTTCGACTGGGCTGCAAATATTTGGTTGGATGTGAGGCAGCCCAGCTGTGTGTGCATTTTGTGCTTGTGTGCTTACCTTGGGTGTTGCTTTATGTGCGTGTTTTGTGTGTTTGTGTGTGTTTGTACTGTGTCTCCCTGGCCGGGTCCTGATTTTCCTGGACTTCTTTGCCCCCCCCCATTGCTTCACTTTAGGCCTCTGCTGCTCTTTGGGCTCCATTCCCCTGTCACTTTTTGCTTTGGGCCTCCGCTGCACTTTACGCTCCGCTTCCCCCCTCTCTCTTTGGGCCTCTGCTGTGTGTTTGGGCCCCTGCTGCATCTTCCCCCTCACTTTTAGGGCCTCCACTGATCCTTGGGCCTCCGCTCACTTCTCCCCCCTCACTCCAATCCCCCTCCCTCCCCCCTCTGCTGCCTCTCCTCCGCTCTGCTCTTGAGTGGCTGAGAATTTCGGTCACTTTCGACCATTTTCAGTGCTTTCAGTGGCATGAGGGGCGGCATGGTGAGCACTGTGTGCCCAGGAGTTTTGTGGCATTCGGCGGAGCAGCGTGGGGGGCCGAGGCTGGGGCGAGGGGAGCGCAAGAGCCTTGAGTGGCTGGAGCACTGGGGGGTTGTGGTGAAAGCAGCTGGGCACACCTGGTTGGCCTCGCCATGTGGCTTTCAGGCAGCAAGCCAGGTGAGCCTGATTGGGCTAGGCTGGGGCACCAGGGGGATGGCGCGGGGAGAGAGTGGCTAGGTTTGCCTGGCTGGCCTCACCAAGTGGCCTTCAGGCAGCCTGCCTAGTTGGCTTAGTAGGCCTTTGTTAAGAAGGCCTGGTTGGAGCCTTTGTTTGGGGGAGGCCTCTTTGCCATGTGGCTGGGCAGCACGCCTGGTTGGATTTGTTTGCCTTTGTTATAGGGACCACAATGGGGGCCATGTAATTTTATAGTTTTATAATTTTGTGTCTTAGTTTAATTTTATTGTACATTTCCATTAATTCATTGTCTTAGTTTAATTTTATAGTTTTATAATTTTGAGCATTTTCATTAATTCCTTGTTTTCGTTAATTGCCTTGATTGAAATTTATAGTTTTATAATTTGTGAATTTTGGTTTAATTTTATAGTTTTATAATTTGTATATTTTTATTACTCCACTGTCTTAGTTTAATTCTATAGTTTTATAATTTACTTTTATAGTTTTATAATTTACTTCACTGTCTTAGTTTAATTTTATAGGTTTATAATTTTGTGCATTTTCATTAATTCACTGTCTTAGTTTAATTTTATAGGTTTTATAATTTTGTGCATTTTCATTAATTCACTGTTTTAATTTAATTTTATAGTTTTATAATTTACTTTCTCAGTTTAATTTTATAGTTTTATAATTTTGTGCATTTTCATTAATTCACTGTCTTAGTTTAATTTTATTTCATTTAATTGTTTTATTTCAATTAATTGTGTTTCAGCTGTATTTTCCCTATTGGATTGTTTTGGGCCTTTTAATTCATTGGCTTTAATTAATTCTATTTTTGCATTTCTGAGTTCTAATTCTTCTGGAGTTTAATTCCTTAATTAATTTTACTGCTGCTTTTTAATCCTGGGGTTGGACTCTTAGTAATTGCTTTAATTAATTGGTTTAAATTAATTTTTATGCCTGTGAAATTGTTTTAATTTTACTATTGCTTTAATTAATTTTAACTTCTGCATTCTGATACTTGCTTTTATTTACATTAATGGCTGCATTTATTTTTTAATTAATTTGGTTAATTGGTTATTTGATTGCCTGGTTCAGGCTTGCTTAAAGCCAGTGGGCTCCCTGGATTTAAGTTAGTTAATTAATTTATCTGGATTTGTTGAATTTGCTTGTTTTTCTCAATTGCATTTTAAGTCATTAAGTATGGTTCCCAGGAAGGGAAAAGGGGATGCAAAGGGTAAAGTACCTGCCCAAAACCTAAACCTGGGGGGTAACCCTCCTCCAGACAATGAAACTGTTAATGAGGGTGTTTTGCAAAAGATACCGGACCGTTTGCAGGCTTCGGAGGAGGCACATCAGCCATGGCCGCCAAAGCAGCCTGATAGGGAAAATGAGGGGGTTTGACTAATGATGATGCTAATCAAGTTCTTGGTCATATCCAGGTCTTGGAAGACCAAGGGGATGCAGCGGCAAACCATGACGACTTCAATGAGGCTCAGCTTTCTGGAGAAGGAACCAGTGGCACCCAGACGACTGTTCCTTCCGCTCCGAGTGAGTTACACAATGATAACAGTGACACACATGCCTGGCCATGGGGTAAGCCCAAGTCAGGCAATAACACTCATCTACCCAACACTCCATCAGGAAGCCCAACCACTGCCATGTTTGGTTGGTACCCAGGACCAGGACTGCCATTTCTGTTTCCACATATGTTCAACCACCTTGGCTCCCCAGTAATGCCAGGGACACCGGTGGGTAGCCAAGCACCAATAGTGCCACCTCACACCCCTTTGGGTTTTGATCAGGCGCCTGCTTTAGGTGAATATTTGGCTCCTCCTACCCAAGTAAATTTTTTGAAGGGGGAATATGTTGCCATATTCTCACTGCTTTACAGGGAATTGGTTAAGAAAGAAAAGGAGGAGTTAGATGACAGGGAGAAAGAAAAGATTAAAAAAACAACGCATTGACAGAACCTGGTCTAACTGGTTAGCAGGATTTCTGATATACGCTGGGATGGTATCTCAGAGCCAGCCTCATAAGGCCTATGCCCTTATTAGGTACCCTGATATCATCTATAGGGCATACGTGGATTTTTCTGGTCCTGCTTGGCTTCAATATGATGAGTCATTTAGATTGATGGCTGCATCTTCCCCATCCTTGAGGTGGGATGTTATTAACTCACATCTGTGGTTGCAAGTCATATCTCCAAATTGACCCATACTGGATGAATGGGCGCAAAGCAGGCATTTACTGCAGAATGCCAAATCTGGTAACTTTTCACGGCAGCCAGTCCAGTTGTCCCAGCCAGCTATGCAACAACAGTGTCTCTTATGTTGGGAGTCTGGCTCTAAAGGAGCCTATTCTCACCACCCTTGCCTTTTTTGCCATGAGTGCTCCATCTGTGGCAGAGGACATTCCTTCCGGAACTGCCCAAAAGGGAAGAGCAAGTCTAATAGGGACCAGCAAGGGTGCCAACAACCCTGCTCCTCAGGGAAAAGGGCCCCAGTCCAATTAAATTGGACAGTATTGCTGCATGGCTTTGTGTGTACCCGGACCAGTCAGCAGCACGTTACTTATGGGATGGGTTTCAAGACAGTTTTTGTATCCCTTACAAGGGTGACCGCAAGCCTTACAGGGCATCAAATCTAAAATCTGTTCAGAGATTAGAACATATAGTTAGACAAAAAATACCAAAGGAAGTTGATGAGGGCAGGGTCATCCGCCCATTCATTGTCCCACCTTCTCCTATTCGTAGGGTCTCACCATTAGGTATTGTTCCCAAAAAAGCTCCTTGTGTGTTCTGCTTAATCCATCATTTATCTTACCCAAGGGGTCAGTCACTTAATGATTTTATCCTGCCAGAATTGTGCACTGTCCAATACACCTCCTTTGATATGGCTGTTAGAATTGTCAAACAGCATGGCCCTCGGGCAGAGTTGGCGAAGTCTGATATCAAATCTGCATTTCACCTCCTCCCTGTTCATCCTGAAGATTTTGAATTACTGGGCTTTTCATTTGATGGTTTTTATTACATGGACCGGGTAATGCCTATGGGCTGCTCTGTCTCATGTTCAGCTTTTGAGAAGTTCTTTTGAGAAGCCTGACTATCTTTAAAAAAGCACTAAAGATGGATCTCTTTTGGCAGGTCTTTCCTAATTAGATCCCGGCCTCAAGAGCTCCTGGCCTTTTTTTTAGTCTGCTGGCCATTTATTTATTGTTTTTCAATATGATTTTAGATTAGTTGCTTTTAAATTTATGTTTGTTTAATATCTTTTTATGGGGGAAGGTGGGGTGGGGGTATTTAGGGATTTTTATCTGTATTGTATTTTAATTTTTGTTGTATTAACAGAGGGGCGGGGTATAAATAAATTTTAGTAGTAGTAGTAGTAGTAGTACTTTTCTGGAATGGGCTGTTAAGCAACAGATGGGGTACAAGGGGATTGTACATTACCTAGACAACTTCCTTTTTATTGGCAAATTTGGCTCAGGAGCTTGTCGTTCTCTCATGGAGCAGTTCCATTCCATCATGGATGAATTTGGAGTCCCCCTAGCGCACGAGAAGACGGAGTGTCCTGCTCAGCAATTGATTTTCCTGGGTATTGAAATTGACACAATTGACCAATTTTGTAGCCTTCCCTTGGGTAAGATTGTTGACCTAATGGCCAGACTGACATACTTTGGGGGCCACAGGAAGGCCACACTGAAGGAATTCCAGGAGTTAATTGGCCACCTTAATTTTGCATGTAAAGTAGTAGCTCCTGGAAGGGCTTTTTTTCATCAACTGTGTGATGCCACCACGGGGGTTTCTCAACCTCACCACTGATTTAGGATCACCCACAAAATTAAATTGGACTTAGATACATGGTATAACTTCCTAGAGCAGTATAATGGTGTTTCCTTTTGGAGGGAGGAGTTGTGGGTGTGCGACACCCTTAAGGTGTTGTCTGATGCATCCAGGTCCTTATGTTTTGGAGTTTACTATGATGGAAGGTGGTGCATGGAATGTTGGCTGTGGGATTGGTTGGATTCTGGTGTCACGTCTGACCTGACATTTTTAGAACTCTTCCCAAAACTGGTTGCTGTCAGATTGTGGACAGCGGTGTTTGCTAATTCCACAGTGCGATTTTGGGGAGACAACAAGGCTACAGTACAGGTTGTTAATTCATTAACCTCCAAATCTAAATGGGTTATGGTACTGGTTAGGGCATTCACGCGACATTGCTTGAAGTATAATATTTTGTTTACTGCTAAGCACATAGCGGGGGTGGACAACGGCATCACCGATGCTCTCTCCCACATGCAGATGGAACGCTTCAGGCAATTAACACTGGGAGCTGCCGAGATGCCAGAGCCGATGCCAGCGGATTTGTGGGAGCTTCGATGTGCAAAATAGTTAAGGCCATCAGCCACTCCATGGCTCCCAGCACAAGGAAGGAGTATAAGAGGGCCCTCCTGGAGTGTTTTGAGTTTTGAACCAGTAGGCAGCTTGCCAACATGTGGCCAATACCTGTCCCCAATCTGCTCCACTTCTGTGTCATCCTGAGTGACAGGGGCCTTGTCCCTCAATCCATATGGTCCAGGTTGGCAGCCTTGGCCTTCTGGAGCAAGGCTCAAGGTCTGCCCGACACCACATCAGATTTTAGGATTAGGAAGGCGTTAGAGGGTTGGGCGAGGGAGCGGGGAAGAATTACTGACAATAGGCAAACCCTATTCACAGCAATTCTAAAGGGACTGTGCCAGGTTTGGCCCACCATTTGTTCAATGCCCTTCGAGGCTGTTTTGCTCCATGCCATATCCCTCACTGCTTTCTTCAGTGCCTTACGCATCAGTGAGTTAGTGGCATCATCAAAACGGGACAAGTCTGGCCTGGCCCTTAGTTTGTGGGATCTCAGCATGGGTACTAAAGAAGTTACGATTCAAATTAGGCACTCCAAAACTGATCAAGTCAGAAAAGGGGTCAAAATTGTGCTCAGGGAATGCCAGGACAGGACCTTATGCCCAGTGGCAGCCCTAAGGAAATATCTAAAACTGTGGCCTACCCAGCCTGGACCTCTATTTTGTCATATGGATGGTTCTCCCCTAACTCGTTATCAATTCTGGGCACTCACTAATAATGCATTGGCACGCTTAGGATTGGGAGGTGTGCACTTCTGTACACATTCTTTTTGGATTGGGGCTGCCTTGACAGCGGCAGCGATGGGCATGCGGCTGGAGGCAATCAAAAAGCTGGGCAGATGGAAGTCGGGTGCTTATAAGGGATATGTTCGACCAATTTGCTACTGACGTGGGATAAGTTTGACCTCTATGTGTTCTCTTGCAGATATATTAAGGTACCGTGTATTTATATGTGGCCACAGCTTTGTTTACTGGGCAGCACGCCATGCCAGAACCAGCCACCTGGGTCCTCATCTGGGTCTCAAAGACATTGCCATGTTCAAATGGCTGGGCAGGAGTGGTTTGAAGTGGAATGGTCTAATCAATTTGCTGTTTCAGTAGCATCATGGACCTCCTCATCATCTTCTGGTGTTATATCTTGGAGGAAATGATCTGGGCCTGCTGAAAGGCAGGGTGTTAACCCTTCAGGCTCTGGCTGACATGCGATATATCAAGGTGGAGTGGCCGCATGTGTGCTTGATCTGGTTGGACATCATTCCATGGCAGACCTACCCTGGGGCTGGGGACACCAAACAGCTGGATATTACCCGTAAGAAGGTTAACAGGGCAGCTCACCTGGCAATGGATAATGGCCTGGGCCATTTCATCCAATATCCGGGAATATCATACAGATTCCCGGATCTCTACAGGGTTGACGGCGTCCACTTGTCAGACAAGGGGATCCAGTTATTTCTTGATGGTATGCGTGCCGGGGTGAGGGCCATTTTGGCCTCCCTGGTGGGGGATAGGGGCTAAGTAGACACTTGCCCCTTGTCCGTGGCAGGGAGTGGGGAGACAATGACTCGGCATTCACCTATGGCAACCTCCTTTTGAGTGGAAGGATGGACTGTACTGAACTGCACCAGCATCTGAACAGATGGAGTACAGTGAGGTAGGCTACCCTTGGGGCCAGCGTCGGGTTGTAATCCTCTTCAGAAGCTATACGGCTTGAGGATTTGAGGCCAGATGTGGGGCCTCCCAGCAGATGGCACCCGGGGGCACCCCAAATACTGGGATTCCCCTTGGGGCTCAGGTGATTTGCCCAGGGAAGCTGGGGGACAGGTCAGGGATAACCGTTTGCTCCAGACGGTCCCGCACTGGGTCTCCCCTGTAGGTTCGCATACCCTAAGAAATAAACAACTAAATAGGCAAGATAAAGTGGCCCATATTTCAACACAATCTTCTGTGACTGTCTCGTTATTCCATGTGTCGATCATTAACAGGAATTCAGCCTATGCTGGATAGGCCGGATGTGCTAAATGAAATCTCTTGTTTGCATCTGGACTATACTCCGTCCTGAGTCTGGATGGCCACATTTCAGCAGTAGCCAAAAGTGCATTCATACTGGGTGTGCATCCATTCCTGGAGATATCTGATCTGGTCACAGTAACATGTTTCATTTGGATTATTGTAACACATCATTCTACACATTCAGCATTTAGAAAATATCCAGACATTTAAGCAGGCCCAAAATGTTACAGCTAGACTGTTGGCCAGATCTGGGTTACAGGGAATATATAATGCCTCTGTTTGACAGCTTTCCTATCTATATAAGTCTAATTTTGACTTATAAAGCCATATACAACTTGGGTCCAGGCTATCTGAAAGAGCAGATACAAACCTGCCTAAATTTTGAGATTTTCAAGGAAAGGCTGTCTCTTTCTCTTACCACCTTATGCATGTTTGGTGAAGACTTGCTACTTGGTGGCTGCTACAGAAATGTGGCACTTCCTATAAGAAGCTAGGCTGGCCCCCTTTCTGTTTTCTGTACACCACTGGCAAAGAACTGGTTATTTAGACCAGGCAGAATGGAATAACTGGTTGTTTTAGAATGATCTTTTAATGTGAGACCCTGTACGTTTCCCACTCATTAGTTATGCTTTAAATGGTTTATGGAGATTATCAGGCATGGCAAATACCATGTCAGAAGATCACGATGAGAACAGGAACAGGCAAGATTATTAGACAACATTGTCCTCCAGCATCCTGGGGGCATAGCGCAGCTGTTAGTAAGGTATCTGTTTTTATTTGCAGATTGTCCCCATCAATAAAAAGGGAAGCCTTGACTGCGGCAGCACTATACCCCCAGAAGGGCAGAAGGATGTGGTGTCTGATAACCTTCCTGTTCTCCTCCCGTTCTTCTGGGACAGTTTGGAATGTGTTTTTTTTTCCACATTCCACCATGTCTGATAATCTCCTATGTTTAAACTGTTTTTAAGTTATTGCTGTTTTCATATGCTAATCCCTTAATTGATTTTCAATTGTTTGTTAATGTTCCGACTTTTTTGCTGCATACTAGAGATAATCAGACGCGTAAAATATCACAGGACAGGGATGACAGGAGATCGCTAAATGGCTTATCTTTTAGATGACATCGTCCCTGTCCTGGGATGCTCCCGTTCTGCTCCTGTTCCTCCCCCGTTTCTTCTTATTCATGGAAAAATCCATGAATAAGAGGCCTATTCCATAATTATAATGGAATGATGGGCGAGTGAACAGAAGATCTGTTCTCCTGGGACAACTGATCGTGACATCACCAGGAGGTTCCTGCCAGACACTTCCAGGTGCAATTGGGACAGAAAGGTAAGTAAAAAAAAAGTAGCTTTAAAAAAAAAAAGCTCCCAGGTAGCTTTTGAAAAATATATGTGTTTTACTGCTTTTTTTTTTTTTTTTTTGACAGCTCAGGGGGGTGGGTTCTTTTTAAATTCCATCCTGGCTGTTCTCTCATGAGAACGGCCAGATTTGAGTTCCCGGTTGTAAAAGCAGCCTTGCGACGGCTGCATTTACAACCGAGCAGGGAAGGGAGGAAGAGCCCGTTTCTGTCGTGGAATACAGGTAAGTGTGTGGAAGATTTTTTTTTATTCTGTAGCAGGAATGGGAGAGGGGTGGGTGAGAGAGTAGCAGAACAGAAACGGACCCAAGGAGCCCATCTGATAATCTCCACTATTTTGTTCTATGTTGTATAATAAACAAACAAACAGGTTTAGTTAATGCAAGTCACAAGAAAAAAGATTCTACCATGGTAAGCCTTAAATTTCTATTACTTATAAAAATGACATATATTGAGCCAATAACCTGAAATGTGACACTGATTATCTACTGTATTTTATGATGTTTAAAAACAGGCAACTAACGGCTTATCTAAACTGTGAAATGACTCCTCATAGAATTCAAGGAGAATACCTTTTGTCCCAATGGGATCCTGTATCATTTCATCATTTTCAGAAAGAGGGGGGCCAAAAATGCCATATACTCCATGGGAAAAGCTGTGATGGAAATGTGCATTCCTGCCCATTGGGACAACTGGTTTGCTTTGCTGCGCTTTCTCAATAAGAGTGGAAGTGGAAAGCTAATTGGTTGGACATGCATGGGGGGGGGGCAGAGCTTGCTGGCAAGGCAGTGCCCCGAACCTCCATGTTGGATTTTCACCATAGTGATTGTGTACTGAGGAGACAAAACAGCCTTTTTTTCCTGTTTATTTAAGTGGCGGGTCGAATTTCTGCACTTTGGATTTGCCTTTTTTAAAAAATACTTTTCGGCTGCGGCAACTGGTGAGAATAAAAATGGAAGTAATTCACTCACAGCCACCATCTTGATTTGCAGGCATGCCCATTTGAACATCAAATGTGGATAGCTTTGCATACCTGAAATCTTGAAAAAAATGTGGAGACAAATAAAAGCTGCTGCAAATTGGCATTACTGTGCACCAATCCAAATTTTATTGCCTCATGTAGACAAGCCCAAAATTTTTAGAATGTACCCACTTTCCTCCAATTTTTGGAAAGATATATGTTTTTGTGAACTTTTGGTGATCACTGCTGATATTCTTAATTCAGACCTGTTGAAGAGGGAAATCTTTCATCCGTTTGATCAAGTTTTGTTTTTTATGCACTATTAAATCCTGTACAACACCTGTTCACAAAATTAAGTCAGGCAAGCATAATTTCTTACTAAAGCCAAAACAATGCCAGTACTCTAATGTTTTGGTGAGATTTTTATCTCCATTGTCCATCACAGGAAAAGAACAATCTATTCTTTGATCTGGATCACATTTGCAGGTAAAGTATCACAAAATGAGGGGAGTATAACTACAGATGGAATACAATACCAGTATTAGGTTAGTGTTACTAGCCCTGACACCCCGTCTCCCCTTTTCTCTGGGGAAATAAGTTGGTCAAACATGTGGTCTTCCATGCAGTGTGGCCATTAACATACACTGGGGAACTAGGAAAAACCCAAAGACACATTAAGTCAGGTATGCACTTAAGGAGGGGCCAAGACTAAGTTCCAAAGAAATAATAATTCGCAAATCAACTGAAGGCAACACCTTGCCCAAGTCCCAGGCTAATACTATTTTCTAAGGCTGGCACAACCAAAACTTGCCAATGACCCTCCATCCCGGTAAATAACTCCAAACAAAGGCATTGCTTCCTCTCTTTGAATCGCAAAGTATGAACTCATCAAAAAGCTATTAGCATATCCAGAATGCCTTTGTTGCTTTCTGAGCAACTGCTGGAAGTTTTGTCTTCCACTCCAGGTCCCATTCCCAGAGGACAAATATTTGATATAAAAAAACCCTGAAAACTATCCTCAGTGTAGGTTTTCCTTGTTTTTTTTTCTGGGTTGTGAAGCCATGTTCTGGAATAGTTTCTTTCTGATGTTTCACCTGCATCTGTGGCAGGCATCCTCTGAGGATGGTTTATTACCTCAGAGGATGCCAGCCACAGATGCAGGCGAAACGTCAGAAAGAAACTATTCCAGAACACGGCCTCACAGCCCAGAAAAAAAAAAAGGAAAATCTATGGATGCTGGCCGTGACAAGCCTTCAACTTGACATATCCTCAATGTCCTTCAGTTCCCCCTCCTAACTCCATGCTGTCAGATTTCTGACTGACCTTCAGAGAGCCACTCTGAGACACCCACTCTGCTGGTCTTCTTCCGTGACCTCATCTCTTCAGGAAAAGGTGTTGTATTGACCACTGGAAATTCCCTTCTCTATCCCCCTATCTTAATCTCTCCCACTTTATTCGTTAGTCTTCTATGAATGCTTTATGCCTGATTGTGCGCATCAATGTTTATATTATTCATTTCCTAATAAAGATCATTGTTGTTGTCTAGTTTATGGACTTTTTGAGATGAACCTAAAATCCAGAAGAAGCCGTCAGGAGAGGAACGCAGCTGCTCCGTGTCATGGGGCAATTTCTGACGATGCTGTCCCTCTCACGTTACCCTCCATGTTCCTTCCATGTCACACGGAAGGAAAAGGTGCCACTTTTTATTCACAAAGAGCTTCCATGAATAAAAAGTGGCGCCTTTTCCTTCCATTCAACACGGAAGGAACACAGAGGGTAACGTGAGAGGGATGGCATAATCAGAAACTGCCCCCTGCCGTGGAGCAGCTGTGTTTCTTTACCGACAGCTTCTTCTGGATTTTAGGTTTATCTGAAAAAGTCCTATGTCTCCTCCATAATACTGGTATAGGTGGCCACAAGTTATGCTGTTACCCGCCTCTTAAATTGCCAACGTGAGTACATTAATTCCCCAAATTAATCTTGATATTTTGAGGGTCCCCATGACCCCAAAGTGATTAGGGTAACAGTTTGTGCTATGCATGTTTACATTTTAGCCTAATTCTGATGTATGAGAACACACACACCAACAAAGAAGAGGGAAGCTTAAATCATGAGTTCTACCAAAGTCAGAATCCCTCACCAAAAACACAGCAATTGGGGAGATCCTTGCAAAAGGTGTCCTATGATTAGAATATTGACCTGTCAGTCAAACTTTCAACCCTCCTTCTGCCCCACCCAGAAACAAAAGCTAAAATTTATTTTGCTTTGATTTATTCCATTTTTCCTCCCTGAACATTTGTGGACTGCTCCTTCTCTTGGTGTTTTTAAATCTCAATTGAAAACTTTTCTGTTTTCCAAAGCTTTTGGAATTTTAATTTGATCCTATTTGTTATCTTGTACATTTCGATTACATGTTTTAGTCAGTATGTTTTATTTTTATATTTTCTTGCTGTTTCATACTATATTATTGTTGTTGTTTGTAGTTATCTGGATAATTTGTTTCACAATTGTATTTTATAGTCTTATGTTTATTATTCCGTCCTTCCCTCTGTGTGTGTTTATGTATACATTTATTATAGATTGTACACCTTTGGCAGGATCCAATGTTTTCTTTTGTTTGCTAGTTTTACTGTAACTTGTTTTATTGTAAAGCCCCATGTACGTAGATGATGCTATATAAGTAAACGATAATCATAATAATTCCTTTTCTTGAGCTTTTATTTTTTTAAAATTTTATTTTTATTAAAAACACCATTTGTTTAAAAACAAATACAATACCATAACATAAAGTGTTTGAACAACATACATAAATTCTTAGAAAATCATCTATAAATATTCTAGATTTGCTGTTTAGAGTTGAACGTCTCTCCTTTCTGTGCATTTGCATTAACTATAATTTAAACAAAAAAAACTCTTCACATAGCATCTTTTCTTGTACATTTTGGGATATTATACCACATTAAAACTATATGTCCTCATTTACTCATTACTATAGTATCCGTTCTTGTACATGACATTACTAAACTTCCTTTCTGACTTACCTTGATGTATGTTATATTAACATAACATACATCTTTTCATTATTTCTTTTATATTTCATTTCCTGGATCCTTTTGATTTTGTTAATTATTCCACCTAAACACATACTCTATTGCTTCTAATCTATCTCTCACTCAGAATCTCTTTGATTTTTTTCTTTTTTGTAAGTTTAACTCATGTTTTCTGTCTTATATAGAAATCACTAATTGACCTCCTTTCTTTTTTATCCCTTTTTCCTTTAATCCTCGTCTTTTTATGCGTTACTGATTGCTGCAATTTTTCCCCACCGTTTTTCAAAATAATTTGATATTTTAGTCCAGTCCTTCATGTACTTTCCTACATTTTGACCCTTTATCAACATTGTTAATCTGTCCAGATGCATTATTTCATAAAATTTCTCCAGCCATTGATCTGTCGTCGGGCACTCTTTACTCTTCCACATCCTTGCAAAAGTTATTCTAGCTGTAACTAGCATGTAGAACATTGTCTTCCCTTGGTCTTTATCCACTTCCTCTTCCACCATACCCAACAAATAAAGTTCCGATTTCCATGGTAATTTAACATTCAAAATTTCTTCAATTGTTTGTTGTATTTGTTTCCAATATTTAGTTGTCTTTTTGCAGTACCACCATAAGTGGTAAAAAGTTCCATTTTTTTTCTCCACATTTCCAACATTTGCTTGAAGTGCCTTTATACATTAATGCTAATTTATGGGGCGATAGATACCGTCTATAAAATATCTTATAAACATTTTCTCGGATATGTTGGCATAGTGTTCTTTTAATTTGTCTGGGCCACATCTTTTCCCAATTTGACAATTCTATTGTGTGGCCTATATTTTGTGCCCAGGTAATCATATTGGTTTTAATAATTTCTTCTTCTGTATCCCACTTTAAAGTAATTTATAGAATATTGATATCATTTTTTTGTTCCCTTGTTTGGTAATTTTCTACCAATCTGTTTTCTCAGCTGTGCTTCCTGTTAATTTGACGTCCATTTTATACCTTTCTTTTAGTTGAGTATATAAGTATCAATAACAAGCCAGGTTATCTTCCCTCATTTCCTCTTGGGTCTTCAATATCTGTTGGTCCTTTCCTGTTTTCCATATATCACTGTATTTTAACCATTTGTGTGCTGGGATTCCCTCTGCTGTAAAAAGCTTCATGTGGTGAAACCCAGATTGGAATTTGGGGGAATAACCTGTACTTATGCTTCTTCCAGACTTTAATTAAAGAGCTTCTAATACAATGGTTGTGAAAATCCTTATTTATCAAATCTTTATTGTAAAAGACATAGGCGTGCCAGCCAAATCGGTTTCCGTCACCTTCAATTTTTAACAGTTGATCATCTTCCAGTGTTGCCCATTCTTTTATCCATGTTAAACAGCAAGCTTCGTGGTATATTTCCAAGTTAGGCACCGCTAATCCTCCTCTTTCTTTGGCGTCTTGAAGAATTTTCATCTTTACTCTCAGTCTTTTCCCCATCCAAATAAATTTTGATATATCTGCTTGCCATTCCTTAAAAGTCTTCTGAGATTGGATTATGGGGATTGTCTGGAATAGATACATGAGTCTTGGTAGAATATTAATCTTAACTACATTTATTCTTCCTAGAAATGATAAATTCAAATGTTGCCAGTTATTCATGTCTTTTTTAACTTGTGTCCATATTTTTTGGTAGTTATTGTAAAACAGATCTTGATTTTTATTTGTTATATTTATGCCAAGATATCTCACTTTGTCTGTCATTTTAAATTCTGTTTTCTCCAGCAGTTCTAATTCCTCATTCTTTGTCAAATTTTTAGTAAGCATCAAGGTTTTCTCTTTGTTTACCTTCAGACCCGACAGTGCCTCAAATTCTCCCAATATATTCATTAGAAGTTTTATTTCTTCTTGTGGATTACTTAGTGAAATAATTAAATCATCCACGTACATTTTTAACTTAAGTTTATATTTTCCAATTTCAATTCCTTTTATCTTATCTTCTTCATTTATTTTCTTACTTAGTATTTCAATAATTATTAAGAATAAAAGTGGGGAGAGAGGGCATCCTTGTCATGTACCTTTCTGTATCTGTATATCATTTGTTCTTTCTCCATTTATTATTAATTTCCCCAATTGTTTGTGATATATCGCTTTAATCCAATTTATAAATTTATGGCCTATATTGATTCGATCCAGAATTTCAAACAATGTCATCCAATTCACATTATCGAAAGCCTTTTCAATGTCTAAAAATATCAAAGTCATTTTTTATCTTTATGAGTTTCATGGTATTCGATTAAATTCAAGACATGTCTAACATTATCTTTTAGGTACCTTCCAGGTAAAAATCCTCTCTGGTCTTCACCAATCCAATCAACTAGAATTCTTTTGAGTCTAGATGCCAAATTGAGGCAAATATTTTATAATCCACATTAAGCAGTGATATTGGGCGATAATTTTTAGGGTCTTTTGGATCTCTGTTCTCCTTATGTATTAATGTAATGTTTGCTTCTTCCCATGTTTTTGGATATACACCTTTAGTTATTACTTCTAAAGTATTTTTAAAGGGCATCAGTATCTGTTCTTCCACTACTTTGTAAAATTTGACTGTGAATCTGTCTGGGCCAGAAGCTTTCCCAACTTTTAATTTTTTAATCGCTTCTGAAATTTCTGTTGTCGTTATAGGTTGATTTAATCTCTCTCTCTGTTGGGTTGTACATTGCAGTACTGGCTGCTCTTTAAGAAATGTTTGGAGATTTCCTTGACATTCCTTCTTTCTGTACAATGTCTCATAAAATCTCTTAAAGATTTGTTTAATTTTCTGTTGATCTATATGGATCTGGTCACTTTGTTTAACTTTAGAAATAAAGTTTCTTTCTTTTTGCTTTCTTAATTGTTAGGTCAGCCATCTGCCAGGTTTGTTCGAGTATTCATTTTTGCTTTAAATATTGTATCCTCTTATGGATCTCTTCCATCATCTCCGCTGTCAACTGATCTTGTAGGATTTTAATTTTTCTCTGTAATTCTTTTTTGGAAGGATCCTCCTGCATTTTTAGCTCTCTCTCTCTTATTTCTTCTTTAATTCTCTCAGTTCTCTCCATTTTCTTCCTTCTTAATATTGCATCCTATTGAATGAAAAGTCCTCTCATCACCGCTTTAAATGTGTCCCAGACTATAGTAATATTAAGATTTTTGTCAAACAACCATTTTGCCTCTTGATTGGTTTTTGAGATTACTTCTTCTCTTTGTAGTAAATTATCATTCAAACACCAATTAAATATTGACTTTCCCCCTTCTTTTAATACAAGTAATACAGGATTATGGTCTGACCAGATTCTGAGGAGTATATCAATTGTTTGAATAATATTTCCCACAGTCCGGGATATCATGAAAAAGTCAATTCTTGAGAATGATTTATGCCTATCTGAGTAGAAAGTGAAGTCCTTTGCATTTCCATATTTATGTCTCCAGGCATCGATTAATGATAAATTCTCTTTTAGATTTTCAAAAAATTTTGGTAACTTCCCCTGTCTTTTTTTCAGTTTCTTCTGGGAGTTTCTGTCTAGAGTTGGAGATACCACACCGTTCCAGTCTCTGCATAGGATTAACTTGTCATGTTCGATTTCTAGGAGTTTCTTCATTAAATTCTCAAAGAACATACTTTTCTTCTCTAACGGAGCATAAAGGCCTAAAATCAATGTTTTTTTTATTCTGAATATTAGCTTCTATAATTACATATTGGCCTTCCGGATCAATATATAGTTCTTGAGCATGAATTCTCTGGTTCACATAGATTACAACTCCTCTCTTCTTCTCATTTGCTGCAGATATATATTCCTGTCCTATTTTGCTATTTCTTATCAATTTGACATCTTCTTTCTTAATGTGTGTTTCCTGTAGGCAAATTATGTCATATTTTCTCTTCCCCCCAAAATGAAATATTATTTTCCTTTTCTCAGGTGAGTTTAATCCCTTGATATTCTAACTTAATATCTTTAATTGCATCATGCTTATTTTATTTTACTCTAATCCTATTATTCGTTTACTTCTCAAGACATCGACTCTCCCTCTCACTCTTCTTCCTGTTCTTCTTCTTCAGCCTCCTCCTCCTCCTATTCCTCCCCTTCTTCCTTCTCTGGATCTTCACCTGTCACTCCTTCTTCTTGTTGCTTATAGTCTTGTGTTTCCTTATAGTGTGGTTTCAGATCTTTTTTATATTTTTCTAGAAATTCTTCTATCTTTTGTGTTGAGTTGATCTTAAAATTTTTCTGTTTAAATCTGAAAGAGACCCCTTCCAATCTTTCCCACTTTTATCGTATTCCATTTGACCGTAATTGTTCTGTCAGGGATCTGTAATTTCTCCTTTTCTTAAGAATTCCCACTAGAATGTCCTTTAGTAAAAGTACTTCACTGCCTTCAATTTCAACTTTTTGTTCATAATGTTTTTATAGTAATAAATCTCTGGTTCTATTACGTACAAAATAAATTACAATGTCTCTTGGGAGATTCTTCTGTTTTGCAATCTTAGATGACAGTCTGTACATTTTATCTAATTCCCATTCAAATTGAGTCTTAGTTTTCCCCATAAACTTCGCTAGTTTAGGTATGAGATATTTATACAAATCTTCGTCTGGTTGCTCTTTAAGACCACTTAATTTCAAACAATTTTCTCTCCATCTCAGCTCCTGGATCACTTGTTCATCCAATTCCAGTTCCTTGTTGTTTTCCAGCACTTCTATTTTTTTCTCAACAGTTTCTACTTTATTTTCTATCACAATTAGTTTTTCTTTAAATTTCTTTGAGTCCTCTGTCACTTTATCAATAGAGTCTTTTATATTTTTAAGTTCTCTCCTCATATCCTGTTTAAGTTCTGTTTTCATTTCTTGCAGTTCTTCACACATTAATTTAATTTCTTCTAAGATTGGATTTTGATTTGGTTGATTGGAGTCAAACAACGGCCTTCTTGTTGTTTGCAATGTTTTCTGTGTTGTTTTCCTCATTGTCTTATTTTCTTAAATCTTGGTTAGAGCGATCAAAGCTCTCCCCAATTGAATTTATCTTATCCTGGAAGTGTATTGGTAACTTACAGTTCACTATTCTTTATCTATATATCTATATATATATAACTAAACCAATCAGTTTTCACAAATATTCAGAAATATTAAGATTCACTTAGTACATCCTTTTCATATGATAAGTAATCAATATATTCAGTAAACAATCAACCAATGTACCATATATTAAATTTCACAATATGTGAAGAAAAGAGATTTACAATATATTTCAAATTAATTTACTTCAAATTAAAACATAGAATTTATCAGTTAAATTAGAATACTTGGATTAAGCCTCTGTATATAATTTTAAATTGATCAATTTTCAGCAAATACCAAAGAAATGTTAAATTTACTTAATCAATCATTTTCAATTAAAAGTTGTTCAATATATTCAATAACCAGTTAATCAATATATGGTATATTACTATAGATAATAATATTTGCAATATATTTTCTTAAAGTTGCTTTGCCTCAAGTTAAGTCAAATTAAATCTTTTATTCAATCAATCAAATTAGTTCACTTAAATTAATTAAGTCATGAAATATATAAAATTCAAATGATCAGTCCCACCATCCAACACAGACAATTTCTCATTGTATATTAAATAGTTTCTGTATGTAGTTTTTAAGCTTTGATTACTCTTTCTCTGCCTATTCTGTAAGACGCTCTGTTTTCTCCTCCTTTCAAAACTTTCCTCTTAAGCTTCTACACTTTTGACTCTGTTCTATTCCTCTTAAGCAATTCTTTAATTCCTTCTCTAATACCTTCAGCACCTTCCTAATCTTCCACACCTTCTCTAACCTTCAACACCTTCTCTGACTTTCAGACACCTACTTAGCCTTCTTCTATATAGTAATCCTGCCTCAGCCTGACCCCTTCTCCTCTCAACCTTTTCCTATCTCTTCCTTTCCTTTACCTTCAAACACTTTTTTTCTCTCCTATCCTCTCACCCACACATCTCTTTACTTCTCCAACCTTTCTTTCTTCCCTTCCTTGACCTATTTCCTCCTTCCACTGCTTCAGTCCGTCATGCCTTCCTTCTAAAACTTAACAGTCAAAACAGAAAAATATAGCCATTGTCCGCTTCAATTATGGTCAGTCCGAAAACAATATAATATGAAATCAAAATAGAATGTCCCTTCGGTCTTACTTTGGTTTAATTAACTAGGTTGTGGTTCACGTGTCTTTTCTTCACTGCAGTCATCCGTTAGAGCCCCATCCCTCTGCGCCATCTTGAGTCAAAAGCCTCCACTTGTCTCATTCGGTATCGAAGCCACCCGGCCTTCTACATAAAAACCCAAACATAAAAGGAAGAAGGAAAAATAAGAAACCAAAATAAAAAGCTAAAACAAAAAAAAACCAACAAAACAAAACAACAACAACAACCAGAGAGATAAGTAAACAAGGACCAGAGGGAGAAGTAAAGAAAGAGGAGGAGAAAATTGGGAATAAAATACCAAAGAAAAAAAAAGAAAAAGAAAAAGAAAGGAGAAGGAACCAGATGCTCTCTCACACACACTCTCTGTGACGCACAGACTACTCTGCCGTTATTGTCCTTTATCTTGCATCTTCAGCCAATTGTCTTCGATATAGTTCGGGATTCAGATTGAACTTCCCCTTCTCAGATCACTCTCGATAGTGATAGCTACTTCCAAAGTTTCCAAATTTCAAACCCTCTTTATAATGAGCCAATATTTCTTTAATTTTCAATCCACATGGCACTTTCTATTGGATGACTTGTCGTTTCGTCACGTTTCCCTCTGGTACTATCAGAAGGGACTAAAGAGTTCAGTCTTCGGCAGCCATATTTTGCGAATCCACACAATGTTATTAATCAGCCTGAATCAGTTCAAGAACTCAGTCACAGTCAATCTCAATCCCGTTCTGTCTTAGTTCTTTTGATATCCCTTGTCCTCTTCCAAAATTGTAATATGATTTAGAACTTTGTATTGCTTGTTATATTATTGTTTGATACTTTGTTTCACTTTGTTTGATTTCAGCAACTTGTTAAGTCCGTACCCACTGGCCTTTTTCCTTCCTCTTTTCGATCCCAAGCTCCGTAGCTTTTTTCAGTTTATATAAAGCATATAAGCAGAAATGAAATGTTTAAATTCTTGTCTTGTCACTTAGAATTATTTACAGCTATTTATATCAATTTCACCCAATTTCTACTGTTATTATTACTCACTGTCAGTAGCTCTTACTGTTAATCAGCTGTTCCAGTCCTAGGAACCTTCAAGTCAGAAGTTTCTTTCTCTGTCTTCAGGGTTAAGCAGAATTTCAACACTAGTAACAACTTATACTGCTACAACAACAGTTCAATTAAAATTGGTGGCGGTGCTTGCAGACAACTCAGCTGTGCACGTGTGGCAGTGGATAATGGCTCCAACCTCCTCTGTCTCACTCCCTGTTGATTCACCTTCCGACAGATCTTCAGGGGTCTTGACAGGAATCAGGTCTTCGTGAGCCCCCTCCGATTTTCTCCGTGTCCAAAGAGAAAATTCCAAATCCAGCCTTGGGTGTTAGGCTGAATTTACAACCACACACAGCTGGACTCTCCAGAGCTCTCTCAATGAGAGTCCGATCGCGATGCCATAGCCGTGTACTTACTTTCTTTGGGTCCAACTTCAATTCTGGTGGCTTTGGAGGAAAGCTCACTTCACCCTGAAGCTCTGGAACCTGTCTAAAGAACCCAGTTAGACTTGGGCCTTGTCTAATAACTCTGTTGCACCCTCCTCATTTTGAGCATACAACGGTCTCAGTTCTTCTCATGCACTGTTCAGTAAGATAATGTTGCCTTGAATTTTCTTGCTTCATAAACATGTTGCATACAAAATGAGGTGTACTTTTTAGTCCAATTTCTGTTTCATCATGAGCCCATTTACACCAGCTTCCACTTGGATCACTGAGATTTTCGTTCATATTATCTAGGTATCAGAACACAACAAAGGCAATGATGAGTGGTGTTGGTAGTATGAACATATAGTAGGAACCGCAGGGCCTTGCACAGTGCAGAATGAAGACAAAACATAGAATATAGGAGTGACCAAAGGGAAAATCAAAGCAAAGAAATAATCTTCTGGACATATTCAAATATAAAAGTTTATTTTCTCTCAAAATATGCATTTAATTTTTAAAAATATTTTTATTACCTGAGAACTACCTTAGTACATTCAGGAAGTGTGAAAGTTGGTGGACAGTTGAGTTCTGATTTGCAGAAGGTGTGGATCAATATACTGGAATTTGCAATATATTGTGTGTGTGCCTATCTTCAAGTTTTTGCACAGAGGCCTTCACCTACATTGTTACTTGAGATTGACTGAAAGCATTGGGGACTAAATTTGAGATCCTTGACATCAAAGTATCAGCTCTATCAGTCAGCAATGGATCCTTCTTACATTTATATTATATTGGATAGCACACTTTATCCATCAATTTCCAATGATGGTTGTCAGCATTTTTGCCTAATAAAAATGTTTATAGTCATCTTTAAAGCACACTATTGGCACAACCTGTGTTGAAATCAATAAAGCCTTGGCTGGTTACAAATTATCAGATAGTTTTGTGCCTGCAATAAAAAGCCAAGCCATTTCCTTGCTTTCCTCCCTCCCTGGTTCATTTTAAAAATAATTTTTAAAAAACCCTTGGATGTGTAGATGCATAATGATGAAGTATTTTTAAAAAGTCATAATTTGTAATTTGATTCTTAAACCAAAGGCTTCTCATTGCCAGGTCAGGGCATCTCCTTTATAGATCGTTCAAACAAAAGAACACCTGCCTGAGGAAAGTCACAAGTTTCTTGACACCACATCTGGTTATATATACATATCTACATTCCTACTCCCATTCTACATATATGGCATACACCACAAGAGGTTCTACATGTGCACTCAGGTACCCTATGAAGAGTTCACAAAGAGGAGTTCTATCTATATGCACAAGTTTGTTTGCAAAACTGGTTTTTCCTTGCACTTTTCCATTGTTTATCCCTAGAAACTCTGGCAGACATTGTATTCCACTCAGAACACCCCTTCGAGGAGGGATATCAAATTTAAATATCACCCCAAAACACCACCAAAGAGTGCTCAGTTTCCCAGAGGCTGTTAATCTGTTGGGTTGTTGGGTCACCCGATGTTTCAGGGAACCATCCTGATCTCTTTTGAGGTACTATGTTGGATTTGCAGCTATGCAGATGAAGCATCCCAAACAGCCTTAAAGAAAAAATGGGGGTCCCAATTCGGTAGTCCCCAACTCTGTTTCCCAACTCAGTAGTTCCGAACTCTGTTTCCCAACTCTACAGGGCAATTTATCCCATCTCGGTCCCATCTTTGAGCCCTGCAGTCCTAATGATGTGGGGCTTTTGTCCCATTTTGCGCCTGGGCAGCAAAGACAGGGTTAAGTCAGTGTAAAGTCCCTATAAACTGTTATATTTAAGTACCTGGAAAAAAGTTTCTCTTTGAAAGAAACAGATTGGACCCTGTAGGACCATGGGAGGCCCTACCACTACACCAGCCCATTACTGCAACTGCCATCCATGTTGCACTCTCCAGATCCAAGAAGCAGGCCCACAGCATGTGACCAGGCTGGACACATGCAGGGGACCTTGCTCACATGCTGCAGGCTGGCTTCCTGACTTTGAAGCTTGGGGCGCAGGTGATGGCTGCAGGGACCATCCGGGATGGCTGTCTAGACTCCATCCCATTTCATAATGGCGGTGGTGGTTCATAAAAAGAGCATCCCCTACCTGGCTGTCATGATCTCAACCAGAAGCTTTTTCCCATTGATGCTGTATTCACATGAGCACAATGGTACGAGGATTCAAATGCCAGCAATACCAGCAACAAAGTGGAACAGGAGATCTATTGACGGCTTGGGCTGTCAATAAAATAGAACAGCTTTTTAACAGTACATGATTGTGAAAGGATGACATCATATGGTAGGCATGTCCTTTCACTATCATTAGGTGTTATGATGCCATGTTTGCCACATCTGATAAAGCCCCAGTAATGCTCTAGTATTGGCTGTTTCCACATCATTTATAGTTCTAGGCCCCAAACTAGATGCCTACAGGCACAGAGACATATATAGAACACACACCTGGAAATGCCCTTGTCTTCTTCAGATCTCATCATCTGAAGAAAGCCTTTGTTTTGCCCTCCATTTAATGTCCCTCTCTTTCTGCATTTTGAATTTATTACTTATTAAAAATGAAATATTTACATCAGAAGACAGATTTATTCAGTCACAAGTTAAGAAGCTTGACAGATAGTTTTCCCTACGAGCAACCTTGTTAATGCATTGCATCCTTGACCTGGAAAGGTCACTGCCATTGTAAATGGGACTTGCTACAACCTTTGGATTTATTCCATCTCAGACTTTTTATCTAGCATATCAGCTTCACTGCATTTTCTTTCTTAAATGTCTCTTTGTTGGTTCTGTCTCCTACAGGCAGAGGAAAAATAACTACTCTTCTTCCTCTAACCCAAAATATTTCTACTTCCCTACTTAAATGATTAATTTTCACTGCTCTTGATATAAGAAGGAATTATGTGAAAGAGGATTAACAAGACAATGAAAATCTCCAGGTTTAGTTCAGAACAATCTACAAGAGGTTCAGAGACAAAAAATAAGAAGAAAAACAGGATTTGGCTTTGAACCACCTACTTACAATTGTCAACAGAGTAATGTGATTATGTCAAAAATCACTCTAAAGTCAATGTGTGCATTCAATAAATGAAGGATCCCTTCTATTAGAAATGTCAGGTAAATAATAAAGAAAGAATACACCGCAAGTGCAGCTGGGAGATCTGTTGCTGTGGGGGTAGCAAATCCATTCTTAGTTTTACAACCATTTCTTCTACAGATGTTCTGAGTTGTACACGAGTTCTGGTGTTAAAGCTCCCTCAGGAATAGAGTCCAAGATTTGGATGGCTCAAACAGAACCATACCAAACAGAAGTACTGTAGTTATAAAACTGAGAATGGATTAGCTATTCTGTACAAAGAGATCCACCAACTGCCCCAATATACAGTGGATATAAGATAGCTATAGTTAAGTACATAGGTCCAGTATATAGCCACCATGTTTTCAATCACCAAAAAGCTTTTTTGTTTAACACAGTGTTCTATTTACTCCAGGGTTCCAAATCTTGCTGATTCTCCTGTTATGTTCAGTCAAAATGCTGTTTTACGTTCCAAAATGCTACAAAGAACCATATTTAAGAGATTGGTTTTTTACTTAATAGCAGGCCAGTTTAAGGAATTTTGGGGGGGCCTGCAACTGTTTTGGGGGCAGGGCCAGTTTAAGGAATTTGGGGGGGCCCATATGGGCTGGTTTAAGGGATTTTGGATGCAATGCTTTATTTTTGGGGGCCCTTATGTTTATCTCAGGACCTAACCTATTCGCAGTACAGGTTATTCAGATTGTTACTGGTAATGTATTTGCAGGAGGAGGGTTACGACTTCCCAAAAATGATGAAGGCCTCTGCAGCTTGGGTTTGGTGCCTTGGTGCCTCCACTGTGTACCTCACCAGCAGCAGCCCAGGACGCCCGGCTGGGGCTGCTCCATCAGTCAGCCTCACTGTGCTCCGGGTGGGTGGGCGGGTGCCTCTCCCCACAGCACCTCCCTCTGGGGCTGTGCCCAAGCTGGAGACAGCCTGCCAGGAAAGGGGGGCTGCCCCAGGCCCACCTGTTCTACCTCTTGCCAGTCCGCATCACTGGATGGCCCCCCTCTGGCTGTGCCCCCCTTCACAGATGTGGATTTGGCGGTATGTTTAAACCAGCCCTGCTTAATAGGAATATGGTATGATCGCCTCTGCTGTGATTAATTTCAACTTCCCCATTTACCTTGGAGCTGAATGGCTGTCAGTAGCAGAGCAGTAGATCTACAACTCTGATTTGTCTGTACACTGGAACAGATACATTGTGTCTATGCAATGGAAGCCATTACTTCAATATAGGTTGTATAACTTTCTGAACCCTCCATTTCTGGTTATAATGAGGGAATGCAGTTCACCTTTCCCAGTCTCAGCATACTGTGACTATAACCCTCTAATCAAAAAGAACAGCATATGAATACAGAGATCAGAATATGGAATGAATGCTGTCCATGCAGTTATTCACCAAATATTGTTTGTTTGTTATGAAAATATTTATATCCCACTCTTTAACCAAAGATCTCAGGCAGCATAAAATAAAAGCAATCTAACACATGTAAAATAGATTTATTTGTTTGTTTGTTTATTATTTTATTTATTTATATCCCACCTTCCTCCCAATAATAGGACTCAAGGAGGCTAACATTTTATTTAAAATGGTACAAATTAAAGACAACACAAAAGTCAAAATAAAAGTATAAATGGAAGATTAAAAAAAATAAACAATTTATACAGTTAAAACATTAGACATTAAAAAATTAAAATCAGTTAAAAGACTATATACAAATTTTAAAAACAATACCACACAACATTAAAAGCCCAACCCTAGTCAGTTTGTAAAAGCCGTATAGCACAAAAATGTTTGGATATGCCAAAGGAAGGAAATCAAAGACGGGGTCATTCTGGCCTCTCTAGGGAGGGGGTTCCAAAGCCTGGGAGCAGCCACTGAGAAGGCCCTTTCCCTTGTTTCCAACAAATGAGCCTGAGAAGTGCATGGATCACTGTGGCTAAGTTATCTCTGTTCAGGAAAGGTCATAGCTGGTGGACAACTCGAAGCTGGCCCCAAGCACTCCAAGCCATGGAATCCACCTGCATCTCCAGTGACTAAGGTGAGTCTAAGAATGGGCTCAGCACCTGCTCCTTTGAGGGAGTAAAAATGCATCCAGGGCAGGTAGCTTACTCAATTCCCAGACCCAAGAACAACCAATCCACAGAGCATCTGTTGTATCAGGATTCAGCTTCAATTTATTAGCCCTCATTCAGCCTATTGCAGCATCCAGGCATTGTTGCAACACCTGCACAACCCCAGAAAACTCTAATAACTGTCTGCCCAAGATCACACAAATGGGGACATCCCATTCCTCCCCCTTTCCCTGGAATTCTTCCAAGCACATGTACACAGAGAGAGACAAGTTCTGCTAGTTCAGCAAGTCAGATATATTAAAGACAGTACTCACCTCTCACCTAAGTAGCCCCACTTTTCTCTCCAATCCCTGCCTTTCAAGTGGCCACAACAGAGCCAACTCCCACTCCTACTGTGGATGCATTTTGTACCACACCCTGCTTCTCACTCAAAGCCTATGGCTACTCCCCAGTCTGAGAAAAAATAGTTCCCCTGCCCCTGTGTCTTTCCAGAGTGTGTCCTCAAAATATTAATTTTGCCGTCCCCAAAAGAGCCACTATCAGTGGTTCAGTAGAGCAAGAGTGGGAGCTGTGTGTCCCTTCAGATGTTGCTGAACTACAGTTCCTAGCAGCCCTAGCCAATGGAGAGGAATGTTGGGAGTTGAAATTCAATGACATCTAGAGGCCACACAGTTCCCATCCCTGCAGTAGAGGCTGCTGGAAGGGTCTGCCTATAATGATCCTTTCTTCTCTTCTGCCTGGCTGGATAATTATGCATTATATATGTACAAGCAAAATAATTTCATTAACAATATCATTTTCTTAATTCTTCTTTCCTCACAATTAGCTTTTTAGTTAATTAATTTGGAGCCGATTAGTTATAGAATCGATATATTAATTCTTTATCACTGTCAGAAGGTATGTAAAGACCTTTTCTTTCAGTCTATCAAACCATTATAATCTGCAGCAACCACAGAAAGCATTCATTAGAATATTAATTTTCCAGTACTAGAAATTACTTAATTACATGTACTATAATTAATGTCAAAATCAGGATTCCATTTTATAATGAAGATAAGAAACATGCATTTATAGCCTGGATTAAAGAAAATTAAAAATAGATTGGTGAAAATGGTTATGTATATCTTAATACAGTTTTACCAGTTCCTAAACTTCTTAAATATACTGATGAAATTAGTGATGGATGGGTTTAAGCAAGTTATGCACCTCCAAATTATCCACATATTCCAAGCAAATCCAAATTTATTCAGATCCCATTCCACTCATTATCAACGACATAAGAAGACTACGGACTTTATCAGCTGCTGCAAAAACTGTGTCATAACAAAGCAATAATATCATTACTGAATTAAATTACCAGACGATGACGTCCTCCTCCTGTAAAAAATGTGTGTGCGAGGTGCGAATAAGGCATCACATTTTATTGACAGGATAAGCTGTCAATAGATCCTTAATATTGATTTATTGGTGATATTGAAAGTGTCTGAAAATATTTCCCACTGTAATCGTGAGATCACAGTGTGAATGGGTGGTCCTCTTTCACCTGTTCCCAGTCCCAGGGAGAAAACTTCCAAGTGAGAACGCAGAAACGATTGACAGGACACTCTTTTTATGAACTGTCCCATCTTGCTGGCAAAAGTTTGTTTCAAGGCTTATCTGTACATTTTGTTTTTTATTTTGAGTGTTTTTGGTGCTTTTGCGTGAACTCATTTCTTCTCACAAGAACCTCCAAGATCTCATGCCCCAGCTAACAAGGAAGTAAATGGACATTTTTTTCTTAAAGGAGCACATGTGTACCAGTGCACAGTGTTAATCCAGTGTGATTACACGGCTATGCGAAGAGAAGAGCTACTGTAGCGGGACCTTTAATCCCGCTCTTAAAACGTAAGTGGTGGTTGTTTGATAATTCCAGTTATTATGCCACAATGTTTCCACCTTCCTTATTTGCATTATTACAGTATTTTAAGATGCTCATTTGATAAAGTCCTATGTTTCTATCCAGGTAGGCCAGACACCATGTACAATTAGACCTGGAAAAGGTGTTTTTCCCCATTTCATTTCCCAGGTCCAGTTACACATGACACTTCAGGAGAAGGGGCAAGAACTTTTTGTTTATTTTGTCCTCTTCCAATCCATTTGCTACCAGTACCACAGTAGCAGTACTGGCAAATATAAATAGGTGGGAAGAAAGGTGGTATGCATTGGTGGATTGTTCATGGGTGGAGAAAGAAGTGAATTGTTTTTATAGAAATACAGCCATGAAGATGACACAGTCACTGATTTGTCTGGGAAGGACCTATAATCTTTGCTGCTGGATTTACTCTATTTTATTTTTCCTGACTTCTGCTTCAGACCTCTCTATTTCACTTTGGATCCTTACCTCTGTCCTTGGGCTCATCTACATGGGCCATGATATGCTGGCTCCCCACTGGCATATCATGCACATGGATCAGGTGAATTCCTCCCCCATTACCTGGACAAAACAGGCCAAAGTCCAGATGGACACACCAACCCATCCCTGCAGCCACTACCGCTGCCTGCATCCCACTCTCCGGATCCAGGCAGGAAGCCAGCAGCATGTAAACAAGGCCCCTTCCTGCATCCAGAAGAGTGAGGCAGCTGGCAGCTACAGTGACAGGCCAGCATGCCAGAATGTGCTTCTGCAGTCACATGGCACTCGATCCATTTTATTTTGGCTGTAACAGATTTAAATAGGCATTTCTTAAAATGTGTTATTGGGCTCTACCCCATTTTCCCCTCATCTTAGACCTCTCTTTGCCCTGATGGTCGTGAAGACTGCTTGGGGGCAAAACAGGGCAAAAGCCCTGCATCATCAAGACTGCAGGGCTCCAAGACAGGGGTAAGATGGGGTAAATTGCCCATGTAGACAAGTCCCTTGTTTCTGTTGACATTCACTTGTGGTTGTAGAAACTGGTTGTCTGTTTGGTTACAGCTTCCCTCTACATGGTCATCGTCATCCTTGATCCTTTGGTTCTAGGTCTATTAGACATACCCCTCCCTTTTTTTCTTTCACTTTGTTTTGTTTTTACTTCTTCCCTTACTGTGAGATTTGTTGATTGTAAAGCATGAAAATAGGTATGTGATGATGAGCTGACATGTGTCAACAGTGTGATGTGGTGGCCAAAAAAACCCGATGAAATTCTAATCTGTGACAAGAGGAGTACAGATCAAAGTAATAGTAGTATCACTCTACAGGAAGCCCCTACATTTTGATGTCCTGTGATCTGACAACTCGCTCTTTTGATGCTTGTAAATTAAGGAAAGCTCCATTAATTTGACAAGAGATCCACTGTTTCATCAGTTCTTCCTGTTTGGGACCCACCGTACATGCACATGCTGCTTGCAAAGTAAGCTGAGAGGGGTGGGGGGAAGGCACCAAGCCAACTGAGAGAACACAGGTGCAAGTGGAGGTGCCCAGGTGGTCCCAAGCAAGCCACTGTAATTCCCTCATGTTCCCTCCATGGGTTTTGCTTTTTGACCAATTCCAGTTACTGACCGTGTTACAGTTCCTAACCTATCAGATAAGTGGGGGATTCCTGTATTCTGCTTTGGTAAGACCTCACCATAAATACTACGACCAATTCTGGGTTTCACGGTTCAAGAAATAAAGGTAGCCAAATTAACAAAGGTTTGAAAATCAAGTCTTATGAGGAATGACTTAGGGAGCTGGGTATGTTTAGCATGGAGAAAAGACTGAGAGGTGATAGGATATATGTATGTACATATGTGCCTTCAAGGCACCTGTTGAATTTCACAGAGTTTTCTTAGGCAAGGAATATTCAGATGTGGTTTTGCCAGTTCCTTCCTCAGAAATATAGCCTACAGCACCTAGTATGCATTGGTGGTCTCTCATCCCAGTACTAACCAGAACCGACCCTGCTTAACTTCTAAGATCAGATGGGCTCTGATGTCTTTAGGGTATTTAGGCTGTTAGGTGACAAGATAGCCATCTTTAAATACTTGAAGAGATGTTATGTAGAAGATGGGTCAAGGATTTTGTTTTGTTTTGTTTTGTTTTGCTGCATCAGAAAGAAGGACACAAACAAATTGATTCAAATTGTGATAAAAGAGATGCCACCCAAACATTAAGAACTTCCAGCCAGTAAGAGGTGTAACCAGTGAAATAGACTGCCTCAGAATGGGGTGAACTCTCCTTCACTAGAGATCTTTAAACAGAGGCTGAAAGGGCATCTCTCAGAAGTGCTTTAGCTGTGCATTCCTTCTTGACAGGGGCTGGACGTGATGGTCCTTATGCAACCTTCCAGTTCTATGATTCTATGACATTGAGAATAGAATAATAAATCCTATAGTAATAGATACAAATATACTGATGGCTTCCTAAAACCAGGGAAGGTTTTAGGAACCTTCAAACAACCACCACTTACGTTTTAAGAGCAGAATTAAAGGTCCCACTACAGTAGCTCTTCTCTTCGCATAGCCTTGTAATCTTCCCAGGGAAAACGGTAGTATTCTCCCATGCAATGACCTGAGGTAAAAGTGTGTTTAAGGGGGCTTTCTCCCATGTGAAAGTTTGTAGACTGCCACAACAAAGGTGAAAGTCCATTTATTTATTTCGCAGATTTCAGATTATCCCTTCAGGCCCCTTTGAAGTCATTCTGGAGGGAAAGCTGAATATACAGGAATGAATGATGTTGTAGAAAATGTTAAATTGGTCATTTACTTATATGAGCATTCAGAAGTAGGTGGGAGAAAGAGAGGTAGTAGTCCAAAGTCTAATTTAGGCCAGAAGTACCAAAGTGGTTAGAACATTTTCTGGAGTTTTCAGCAGGGTATTCAGTGACCATAAGATTCAATTTGGACTTTCATTCAGAGATTTGGAAAACAGCCTCATTTGTCTAGACTGATTTACAGGCTTCCTGATTGAAGTCAAGTCTGAATCCAAATCTTGATCCAGAAGTTCAAGTCTTTGTGCTTCTGAATGACTCACTAGACATCAAGAAAGGCTTTTAAGTTTTTGTTTACTTGTCAGAAGTGTGTGGAATTCTCTGGTGTTACACGCCCTTAGGAGTAGTAGGTTATTACTGTCAGGCTCCAAACAGAATTTTTGTGCTACTTGTCTTTACATCATCATAGAATCATAGAACTGTAGAATTGGAAGAGACCATGAGGGCCATCCAGTCCAACCCCCTGCCATGCACGAATACACAATCAAAGCATCCCTGACAAATGGCCATCCAGCCTCTGTTTAAAGAACTCCAAGAAAGGAGACCCCACCACGCTCTGAGGGAGTGTGTTCCACTGCCAAACAGCTCTTACTGTCAAAAAGTTCCTCCTAATGTTGAGATGGAATCTTTGTTCCTGGAGATTGCATCCATTGTTCTGTGTTCTAGTCTCTGGAGCAGCAGAAAAAAAGCTTGCTCCATCCTCAATGTGACACCCCTTCAAATACTTAAACAGGGCTATCATATCGCCCCTTAACCATATTTTTTCCAGGCTAAACATACCCAGCTCCCTAAGTCTTTCCTCATAAGGCATGGTTTCCAGACCTTTCACCATTTTAGTTGCCCTTCTCTGGACATGCTCCAATTTGTCAATATCCTTTTTGAATTGTGGTGCACAGAACTGGACACAGTATCCTAGGTGAGGCCTGACCAAGGCAGAATAGAGTGGTACTATGACCTTCCCTTGATCTAGACACTATACTTCTATTGATGCAGCCCAAAATCGCATTGGCATTTTTAACTGTCGCATCACACTGCTGACATGTTCAAGTTGTGGTCTACTAGGACTCCTAGATCCCTTTCGCTCATAGTCTCATTCAGCCAGGTCTCCCCCATCTTCTATCTGTGCATTTCGTTTTTCTGCCCTAAGTGTAGTACCTTAAATTTCTCCGTATTGATTTTCATTTTGTTAATTTTCGCCCAGCTTTCTAATCTGTTCAGGTCATTTTGAATTTTGATCCTGTCCTCTAGGGTATTAGCTACTCCTAATTTGGTGTCATCTGCAAATTTGATAAGTTTGCCCCTATTTCCATCATCCAAGTCATTGATAAAGATGTTGAATAGCACTGGGCCCAGGACAGAGCCCTGTGGCACCTCACTGGTCACATCTTTCCAAGACGAAGAGGAGCCACTGCTGAGCACCCTTTGGGTTCGGCCGGTCAACCAATTACAAATTCATTTAACAGTTGACTTGTCTAGCCCACATTTTACAAGCTTGTTTGCAAGAATGTCATGGGGAACCTTGTCAAAGGCCTTACTGAAATCAAGGTATGCTATATCCACAGCATTCCCTTCATCTACCAAACTGGTAACTTTATCAAAAAAATGAGAACAGTTTAGTCTGGCATGACTTGTTTCTCTGAAACCCAGGTTGACTTTTTGTGATTATGGCATTGCCTTCTAAATGTTCACAGACTCTCTGTTTAATGATCTGCTCTAGAATTTTCCCTGGTATTGATGTCAGACTAACCGGACAATAATTGTTGGGATCCTCTTTTTGAAGATGGGGACAACATTTGCCCTCCTCCAGTCTGCTGGGTCTTTTCCTGTTCTCCAGGAGTTCTCAAAGATTATTGCCAATGGCTCTGAGATTACATTTGCCAGATCTTTTAATACTCTTGGATGTAGTTCATCTGGTCCTGGAGATTAAATTCAATTCGATTAAGAAGGTATTCCTGTACTTCCTCTTTGCTTATTCTGTGCTGGATTTCCCCTGTTGTGTCCTCTGTTCCATTATCCTCAGGTTGGTCCCCCTTTTCCTTTTCTGAAAACACTGAGGCAAAGAAGGTGTTGAGTAATTCTGCCTTTTCTCTGTCCCCTGTTAGCATTTTGCCATCTTCTCCGCGTAGTGGCCCTACCATTTCCTTCTTCCTCCTTTTGCTGTGGACATACCCCAAAAAACCCTTTTTATTGTTCTTAACCTCTCTAGCAAGCCTGAGCTCATTCTGCACTTTAGCTTTTCTGACTTTACTCCTACACGTGTTCGCTATCTGTTTGAATTCTTCTTTGGTGATTTCCCCCTGTTTCCATTTCCTATACATGTTCCATTTAAGACTTAGTTCTGTTGAAAGTTCTTTAGTCATCCATCCTGGATTCTTGAGACACCTCCCATTTTTGTTCCTCAATGGTACTGTTTGAAATTATGCCTTCAGTATCTCCCTTTTGAGAAAGTCCCATCAGCCTTGAAGTCCCCTCTCTTTTAGTATTCCTGACCATGGGATCACCTCCAGTATTTCCCTGAGTTTATTGCTCTCCTAAAGTCTAGAATGTGTGTCTGACTATGCCTGGCTTTTCTTTTCCATTGTATAGCAAACTCCAGGAGAACATGATCACTCTCACGTAAGGATCCCACCACTTGCACCCCATTAACCAGGTCATCCCTGTTGGTTAGGATCATCATCATCATCATCATTATGAGAATTGCTAATAACATTTTTATTTCTTGACAGAATTGGAAACTGCAGGATTAGTAGCCCATTCTGAGAAAGCCTACCAAGTTTAAGAGCATTCACCTGCCTAGAACCTTTAGTCATCGGGTGAAAGTTGCAGAGAGGGAGGGGGGAAGGGATAACAAGGATGCACAGGTGTAATGTCGCCCAACAGGAGTAGGGGAAAGGTGTTTTTCTTTCCCATAACACCACTCCAACTTGCTCTGTGGGCTTTGTGGTAATTTATATGAAACTAGGCGATGCTACAGTGTCATCCCTACCAGCAAAGTTTCAGAAGGATAGGCGTATCAGCTAGAAAGTTATGATTTTCAAAAAAGTTTCTGCTCAGTTTTTGTTAAGTGCTGTTAAAGAACAAATGGTAGATATGGAACATACAATAGCAGAGGTGGTGGGAAAATCTTTCATACTCTCTCCCACATTGAAATTTTGCATTTGGATTCTTTCTGCTTCAGTGGAGTTATGCTCCGACTCATATGTCTTCTGAATTAGCCTAACTTTGTTTGGAATTAGGACTCATCAAAATCTAAAGTACTCCCCTACCTTTAAGTCATTATAATTTTTTTCTCTTTGTCTCTTTTGACCCTGTTTCTGTACAGTAAAACAGAAGTCCCACTTAAAATTCCCCTTTCAGTACTTCTGAAATTTGCACTACAGGCCAAGATTAAGTTCAACAGCACTTTTAAGTGTTCAAGGTGATTGACATGAAACATGAAGCTGTAATCTTAAAAGAATTTTGTTGGGTAAATTGTTTTTAATTATCACCTGTGTGGCAAATGAAAACTGAGAGGATAACTTGCCACATTGTGATTTCATGGCAGAGGAAAGACTTAGAAATATATAGTTCAGTTTCCTCGCTGTTTTTAAAAATGCCATAATCAACTGAAATGTATTAACTCTTGTTTTGGTACAGTTTATGGAACTGATTAGCACAGCTTTGGAGGTGTTACAGAATGTTCACAGCACAAATGCTGCAGTGGCATTGCTTCTATGTGGCTAGGAAAGGTTGTCACCATGACTTGAACATAGACCAAAGAAGGACTAGGCAATTTTGTGAGAAAAAGGGAGGGGTGGAACAGAACGTTAAATACCTGTGCTACAATCCTATACACCAGGGCTGGGAATTGTGTAGCAATTCCAGTGTTGTTGGACTGCAACTCAGCCCTAGCTAGCATAGCCAATGGTGAGGAATTGCAAGAAGTTCAGTCCAATAACATCTGGAGGGCTACACAACTGCCACCCCTGATACACAGGATTACATTGCATCTCTCCATTAGGAAATGTGCTTTTGGATCTTTAAAATGTAATCTATTAATACTTCATTCTTTTTAAAGTCTGCAGAGCTTATATATATATATATATATATATATATATATGGACAAAACTATTTGATACAGGGGGGAAATCAGTGTTCTGAAAAGGGAGCATGACAAATTGGTTTGGCATTGATCCAGCCAAGAAACTAACAATTTCAGATGTTGCAATCGCTCTTGGCCCTAGTGCTGTTCTTAAGGGAATAGGATCTAAATTCCTCTCACAAGCACCTGTTATAAATCCTTAATGTAACTGAGTGATTTATGGGTAAAGATGTTCTTGGTTGGAAAAATCCCAGGACACCAAATTAAACATCTCTCCAATCTGACACACAGTTGAATGTAAAGAGGGAAATGCATCAAGAACTTTTATTATCTTTCTAATCTATGGTATTAGGTTCTTTAGGTAGTTTGTATTTAATTAAAAAACCTTCTAATTTCATGGAATGGTCTTTCCTGTGATTAGGCAAATATTACCACATTTTGCACAATTGTCTTCTACTGCTCTCAATGTTAACATTAACATTTCAGTGTTAAACATTCCTATTCACTTTAGGTTTCTGTAATGTTTCTACATTAAGGATCCTATTCCTTGAAAAATGCTAATGATCCTTACCAGTCCATTGAAATCATACAGGAAATATTTCAAATGAACATAGAACTACTTAAAACTGTTATCATAAGTCAGTATAATGGCTGGATTCTGCTATACTTGACGAGTCAGCATTTTCATTGACAATGACACAAAATTTCACCTGAAGGAAAATTTCAAGACAAATGTGAAGTTTCCTCCTGTGACAGAACATCTGAGGATGTGTGTGAGAAGTGTAACAACTGGGATCATACCTCATAATTCATGATTGGCAACATCAAGATTAGAATGATGCAATATGTCTAGAAGGGCCACCCCTATTCAGGATATGCAACTGATACACAACTCAGCAGGCCTAAAGGCACTATATCCTGTCTGATCTTGGAAGCTAAGCAGAGTCAGCCCAGGTTAATACTTGAATGGGAGACCACCAATGAATACCGGGTGCTATAGGCTATATTTCAGAGGAAGGAACTGTCAAAAGCACCTCTGAGTGTTCCTTGCCTAAGAAAATTAATAGGGTCTCCATAAGTTGACAGGCAACTTGAAGGTATATATACACAGAGAGAGATAATTCATGCAGCCAGATTTTTAAATAGAGTGGGCAGCATTCAACATTGGGCCCAGCTATCTTCTCTAGTCTCCAGTTGGTCTGGATGTTGAATTCAAGGTGTTGGTTTGATCTTTAAAGCTACACATTGTCTGGACTTTGTTTGCTTTTTTGAAGGTAATCTTATTCTATTTTTTCTTCATTCTTTAATGCAAAGATAGGGTACAGGTACCTGCCCCATCCCTGATTGGTCCATCCTCCCACAGCAGCTAGAAAAACCTCCCATTGAACCCAATGGAAGAGTTTTTAGAAGTCTGGGTGAAACATGAGAACAACTAGGGATGTTGCAACTGTGGAAGAGAAGAGTTAACTTCCACCACCATACATGTTGCTAATGCCCAAAATAGAGACATGCAGTTGGTAGGACTGGGTGGGGGAGAGAAACCCTACCATTGAAACTAATAAGATGATTTGTGGGGGAAGCCTAAGGGAAATGCATGCCTGATTTAGGAGAAAGGTCACAACTGGGAGGGGAGAATTTACAATTATACACTGACACATAAGCCAGTCCCTTTTTCCTGAACACAGAGAAGGTGAAAGGGAGAGAGAGCGAAGAAAAGAAAAGCCTAATGCAAATAATGCATCTAATGCTACTGCGTGGGTACAGTTACAACATTGTTAAGGTATGCAAATTTTGCACACATACATAGACCCTAGAATGGGGGGTCATGGGACTGAAACCCTCAGAACAGGGGGACATGAGGAGGCTGAACCTCCCTGCAAATGATCTAGCAAATTTAGACTGTCAAGACTCCTATGTAGTTGAGCCTCCCTGTGTTATCAATCAGGCATCAGACTGATCAAGCACTAAGAAATATTAAGACAGCTACTATCAGTCAGCACCCCCAGGAATAATATTACCCATGTATAATCTATCTCATGTACATGGGAGCCACTTCTAAGTACCTGCTGTACTTGCAAGAGTCTTCGTATTTAAGGATATTTGAATCATATTGGATGGGGAAAGTAATTTGCCCTTCCCCTGAAAGTACCTGAAAAGTGGGCAGAATTAATAACAATCTGCTGACCAGTGTTGACCTCCTCCCCATCTTAAAAACATTTCCAGGTTCTCTGAAGAAATGCACAAAATCCTCTCTCAAATATGTTTATAATATCTGTATGAGGAAAATAATAAAAATAAAATTAAAATAAGAACATCACAGTCTGGAGAATGAGGGGAAAACTCCACATTAATTTTTTAAAATCATGTTAAATTTCCACATTGTTGTTATTTGCCTTCCTAATAATTCTGATTTGTGGCAACCCTATCACAAGATTTTCTTGGCAAGCTTTATTCAGAGGGGGTTGGTTGTTGCCTTCCTCTTAGGCTGAGAGAGTGTGATTTGCCCATTATAGATTTTCCTTAGGGGTTTTTCTGGGCTGTGGGGCTGTGTTCTGGAATAGAACACAGCCCCACAGCCCAGAAAAAAACCCAAGGAAAATCTATGGATGCCAGCCGTGAAAGCCTTCGACTTCACCCAGTATGTTTCTGTGCCTGCAAAAATTATACCAAATAAAAACTGTTAGTCTTTAAAGTACCACAAGATTCTTTGTTGATTGTTCTACTTGTTTACCTCCCTAGGACATATGAAAGTAAGAAGAAAATATCACTTGGATAAGAAAAAGAGACAACTCTGAAAGGAAGTACCACGGAAATGTTGAAGACCTGTCTCCTCCCACCTTTCACACATTCCTCCCCTATTTTACTTCCACTTCTGTTCTATGTAAATCCTTTCTGCTGCTGTTCATTTCATAGAATCATAGAATCATAGAATTGGAAGAGACCACAAGGGCCGTCTCCTAGATCCCTTTTGCATGTACTGCAATAAAGCCAGGTGTCACCCATCCTATATCTGTGCATTTCATTTTTACTACCGATGTGTAGTATCCTATATTTCTCCTTGTTGAAATTCATTTTGTTAGTTTTGGACCAGCTTTCTAATCTGTTCAGGTCATTTTGGGTTCTGGTCCTGTCCTCTGGGGTATTAGCTACCCCTTCTAATTTGCTGTCATCTGCAAACATGATCAGCATACTCTCTATTCCCTCATCCAAGTCATTGATAAAGATGTTGAATAGCACTGGGCCCAGGACAGAACCCTGTGGCACCCAGCTAGTCACTTCTCCCCAAGATGAAAAGGAGCCATTGGTGACTACCCTTTGGGTTCGGCAGGTCAACCAGTTACAAATCCACCTAACAGTTGCATTGTCTAGCCCACCTGGTACTAACTTTTTTGCAAGAATATCATGGGGGACCTGTCAAGGGCCTCACTGAAATCAAGATACACTACATTATAGCATTCCCTTCATCTAGCAAGCTTGTAACTCCATTAAAAAAAAAAGATAAGATTAGGCTGGCATGACTTGTTTTTGAGAAACCCATGTTAATTTTTAGTGATCATGGCATTCCTTGATAAATCCTTACAGACTGTTTGTTTAATGATCTGCTCTAGAATCTTTACTGGTACTGATGTCAGACTGACTGGGTGGTAATTATTTGGGTCTTCTTCCCCCCCCCCTGCTTTTTGAAAATGAGGACAACATTTGCCATCCTCCAATCTGCTGGGACCTCTCCCGTTCCTCAGGAATTCCCAAAGATTATTGCCAGTGGTTCTGAGATCACTTCTGCCGGTTCTTTTAATACCCTTGGATGTAGTTCATCTGGCCCTGGAGACTTGAATTCATTTATACTGTCCAGGTATTCCTGAACTACCTCGTTATCTGTTCTATGCTGTATTTCTCTTACTGCATCATTTGCTCCATTTTTCCCAGATTGAACACTGTTCTCATTTTGGGAGGAGACCATAAATATCCTTCTTGAATTGTAACCCACTGTGGTTTACATTGTAATAGGGAATAGGATAGATTCCTAATAAATGCAAATATATAAATTTCCTCTGCACATTTACTGAGGACTTTATCAGATGTGGCAAAAACCACAGCATTAGGGCATAATGATAGCAGAAAGGGCAGAAATTATCAGATGACAATGACACTTACCCATTCCTGCTGCATCGCACTGGTGTGAATGAGGCATCACTTTTTATTGATGGCTTAGCACATCAATAAAAAGTGACACCTCATTCACACCAGCGCGATACATTGGGAATGAGTAAGTGATGAGGACGTCTGATAATTTTGCCTTTAATGCTATCATTGCATTCTAAATGACACAGTTTTCTTGCAAGATTTGGCTCTTCTGATAAAGTCCTGAGTCATAAGACCCATTTAACTTAGAAGGACATATGTCTGCGTAAGCTGTACAAAGTGTTATGCCAGATATGAAGACGAGAAATATATAATTGGTCCTTTCAAAGAAACAGGTATGTCCAGTCTGACCTGGGCATGAAACTAGCGAGAAAGATGCATTAACTGCTGTGGAAAGTAGTATGAGAACAAAGCAGGGTGGACAACCTGCCCTACCAACATATTCCCAACATCCACACTCACAATATTCAATAGCAAATTGTGCTACCAAGTAAGCAATGGCATATATCATGCAGCAATCTGAAGGGGGAGAAAAACCTTTAAAGCAAGTAATTTGACACTTTAAATTGCTTGTAGCAGCTTGCAACTGTATTTTGGCAGCAAATCAGAAAAACTTCACTTACGCTAAGCAAAGTTTTGCTTTAAATGACCTATTACGGTTTGCATTGAAAGCTGATGGCAAACTGCTACAAGCCATTTTAAGCCATCAAAATACTTTCTCTAAATGTTTTGGGTTTTTTGCCCAGTTGTCACCATAATTTAGCAGCACTATATGCTACCAAATTTTGGAAATGCTAGAATATGTAGCTGCCCACCAGCTCCATGGAGCAAAATCAGCCACTGGGCCCTCTAAATTTAACCACCCTCGTATAGAGAAATGCTATGCATGAGAAGATAGTGACATAATTACTCATAGGTGAGGCCCTTGCCTAGAAGCAGTGCCTATAACTTTGCATTACAGCTGCATGTGGTGAAGTGGTGGTTCAATCATGGTCGAACTTCTACCAGCCCTAATTCCATCGGCAATTATAGTGTAGGATTTGCCTATACTGGCAGGAAACTCTGAACCCACCTTGTAGCCACCATGGATGTTTTTCATCTGCAATGATCCCATAAATGCCATACTCACCAGGGCTTGTCTGATGGGAAATTGGAGTATCCCACCACACTGTAATCATAGATGAACTTGTATCCATGTAAAAGGGTAGTCCTGCATTGATCATGTGTCCTATACATTACATTATTTCTGGGCACACGGTCAGGGCTGCTCTGGAAGGTTTTTTTCTCTGTTCACTTGTGCATTTGTATGTTAGCTTGTGCATGCAAATATAGTACTGCGTTACTATATAAACAGAAATACACTTATACAGATATGCGCACATTTGAAAAATCCAAAAGAAATGCCTGCATGATGGCAGAATGGAATCCTGTCCCCTGGAAGCCCCACCTCCAGCTCCACACCAAAGCCAATCCAAGTTATTGGCATATGGCCAATAACTTGGGGTTTTCCTTGAAATGCAGAACAAACTGCAAATCTTTTAGATCTGGATTTTCCTGCAACACCCCCAGTGAAGTGGTGAATCATAGGAACATCGTGTGGCAACTACTCAGTGAATATGAGGGAAGTACGGGTGGTTTTTTGTTTTGTTTTTGTTTTTTGCAAGTACAAACAAGCCCATAGTTGAGGGAACTCCCAGAAATCCCCATGCAGAAAGTCTTAGGGTCAGTCCCAGTATAAGCAGTTAGAAGGGTGCCCTGTTGCAAGCCTAGGATGGACATCTGCCTTTGAACAGCTAAAGACCTGCAGTCCAGTTCTGTAGAAGGCAGTCTTGCAAACCTTCCTAGGTTCTCACAAACCTTCTTAATAATCATCATCTTGTGCCGGCTGACAGCAAAATTAGAGTTCCACTGATCACATAGTTTCCATTAATTTCTTCTAATGTTTTTAAAGTATCTCCATAAAATGATAGCAGTTAGTATGATGCAGAATTTCCTAACCACATTCATTCTCACATCTAATTTATTTGTATAGATTTCATATCTAATTGCTTTAATATCATGCTTGAAATGGAATGAATGATGCATGCACAAGCACAGGTTCATGCAGTAGGTTTTCTGCCCTTGTAATAATAATAATAATAATAATAATAATAATAATAGAGCAGTGAAATTATGCTAATAAATTAATTTTCTTGAAATTGCAGAATGGAAGCTTTTAGCAAAATTCCCAACATCACTTTAAAGGAATTTGAATGCATTCATTGGCAATAGTGCATTTAGTTTTACAGTTTCTTAAGTATCTCTTCAGGCAGCTGTTTAACAGCTTGATAATCACAAGATATTATTATTTTATATTATTTGGCCTTTGCAGATAATGCTTTTTTGTAAGTTTTCTTTTCTCACCCAGGGCACTTACTTGGAAAATCTACAGCTAACATTTTCTTCATTAAATGGATGACTCTCCCAATTTTTGGGGTGTTCAGAGTAATTTGTGATACTATACAGAGGGTGTAAAGTAGGAGGTAAGATATGAAGCAGGAAGTTTCCAGTTCAAACCTTGCCTAAGATCCCAAATTTGTTATGCGGCCATAGGCAAGCTGCTCTTTCTCAACTTCAGTCCAACACTTGCAAGACAGCATGGCAATACTAATACTGATGTACCTTTTACAGTTAATGTGCCTTATTAAGTTTTTGTAAGGATTGAGGACAAGAGTCTACTGGGTCAGACTAAATATAATATAATTATAATTATTTCTTACCCGCCTCTCCCTGTGAATAGAGGCAGAGAACAACACATTAACATATAAACATAATATTAGTTAAAAACACATATCAGTTAAAACTTATCAAATTTTAAAAAAACACAAGTAAGACTAAGGACTTTGTCAAACTTGGCAAATATGCCATCATAACGATATGTGCTGTTAATAACGTGTTCTTTTTTATTGATGGGCCAAGCCATCAATAGATCAGCCATGGCATTTTTCTGGCTGAATTGCCTGTGTGTGAAACTGCGTCCCATTCTGCTGGAGCAATTCTGGCATCAATGGATGGTCCCTGCCAGAACACTTCTGGGAGAGAACACAAAATGTAGGTATGGAATGCTCTTTTTATGAACCTCCCCAGTTTACTTGAAAGTTTATAGGTGTATTTCAGTGCTTGTGTATTCATTTTGTGCATGTGTGTGTGTGTTTTTTATTTTAGCTGTTCTTTGACTTTTAAACATGCTTGCTGTGAATTTACATCACCACTCAGCCTGGTCAACCTCATCACTTTCGCTGCCCCCACATTTGTGACACAGGGGTTTTCACCTCCCATTCCTGCCACCAAACTAATAAACTGTGGAGACTGCAGTTCCACAATTATATTGATTATACTTGCATGTGTGTGGGGATGGTTTACAAAGCTAAAGAGCCAATTATATATCAGTAAGGCCAAATAAATTCCTGAGGAGACTGGATATGAACAATAAACATAAAGTTGGGTTTATTGTTTTAACAAGATAACAGAAGTACTGTGGTATTTATTTTTGACCAGCCTCTATTCTTCCTACTACATAATCTTTCTGTACATACATTCTTTCAGCTTCACTCATAGCCACACACACTTTCCAGCCTCTCCTCAACACATCACCTCTTTTCATTCCCCCCTTTCAACTGTCAACCGTCTTCTCAACTGTCATTTCCCCCCTCTCTCAACTGTCATCCAGACTTAAAACATCCAGAAGCCCCCCCCCCTTTCAGTTCTCTGCCATAGGATTGGCTCCTGGAACACACTACTCCCATTCGCTCATCCATCCATCCATCACGACCTCCACTTGGGTATCAACAGGGACAGTGTGACCCTGTTGTGCTCTTGGATCTCTCAGCAGCCTTTGATACAATAGATCATTCCATCCTCTTAGATCGCCTGAGGGGGTTAGGAATTGGAGGCACTGCCTTGCAGTGGTTCCATTCTTTCCTCTCGGGCAGATCCCAGAGTGTGAGGCTCAGGGACAGTTGCTTTACCAGGATAGAGCTTAACTGTGGCATTCCTCAGGGTGCCATTCTGTCCCCAATGCTATTTAACATCTATATGAAGCTGCTGGGAGAGATCATTCAGAGACATGGAGTACAGTGTCATCAGTATGCTGATGACACCCAGATATACTTCTCCATGTCTCGGTCGTCAGCTTCGACTTCAGATGGCATCCCTCCTCTCAATGATTATCTTAAAGCAGTAATGGACTGGATGAGGAAAAACAAATTGAGACTGAATCCAGACAAAATGGAGGTACTAACAGTTACGGGCCTGAAACCAGGCCTGGGAATACAACTTCCAATCCTGGATGGAAACTACACTCTCCTCCAAGGACTGTGTTCACAGTCTGGGGGTGCTCCTGGAACCGTCGCTCCAGATGTCTAATCAGGCAAATGCAACGGTCAGGAGTGCCTGTCATCAACTTCGGCTGATACTCCAGCTGCGCCCTTTCCTGGAAACCAGGGACCTTGAAACTGTGGTACATGCACTGGTAACCTCCCGTCTGGATTTCTGTAACGCTCTCTACATGGGGCTACCCTTGTGCTTGACTCGGAAACTTCAACTAGTTCAGAACATGGCAGCCAGGTTGATTTCTGATGTTTCCAGAAGAGAGCATATAACACCTGTGCTAAACGCTCTCCACTGGCTGCCTATTAGTTTCTGGGCACAGCACAAGGTGTTGGTTATGACCTTTAAAGCCATCCACGGCTTGGGTCCAACTTATCTCTGGGACTGCCTCCTTCCTTATGACCCTCCCCGAGCACTTCGGTCCTCTGGGAGGAATCTGCTACAGCCTTTGAAAACAAGGCTGTCGGTGACCTCCCAGAGGGCCTTCTCTGCTGCCACTCCCAGATTATGGAATGGCCTGCCAGACGAGATCCATCTTATTACCACCTTAGACAGCTTTTAAAAAGCTGTCAAGATGGATCTTTTCCGGCAGGCCTTTCCTGAATAATTATCCCGGCCCAAGACTTGGCTGTCCTTTCCCTCTGAGCTGCAGTTGTATTTTTTAATTATTGTATGTTTTAATTTTTTTGTAATTTAATATATTTTTAATTATTGTATGTTTTTAATCCTTTATAATTTAATATTATTTTAAGGGGTGGGCGGGCTAGGGTATTGTAATTATGGACTTTTTATATTGTAAGCCGCCCCAATTGCATTGCAGAGGGGCAGGATAGAAATAAAATATTATTATTATTATTATTATTATTATTATTACACTTGCATCTTCTTGCGAGAACCACCAAGATCATGCACATCAGCGAAAGCAGAAGTACTGGGCTGCTTTTTCAAGCTATTACACCAACAGCTGATAAAAAAAATATTATTTTCCCTAACAGTTTAAAGTATGCTGGCAAAGAAACATTTTTAGAGTCTTGTCTGATAAAGTCCTAAGACATTTTAAAACAATCAGTACACAGTTTAAAATTCACAATTTCACAATGCTTGCAGGTTACACATATACATGAAGACAAGATGAGAGTTCTATTGTGCAATCACGCTGCCTTGCTCATGGAACTTTACCAGGGGAGGCGGGGAGACAGTGTAATATCCCATGAGTAAGGGAGCCATTGAAGATGCATACATCATCTTGGACAGATATTTTCTGAAAACTGGGTTAACTATTATAGATGTCCTTTATTCACGCAATGCGGACAACAGTTTTGGTCCCTGTGAAGTTGAAGGCTTTCATGGCTGACATCCATAGGTTTTCTGTGGTTTTTTTCCAGGCTGTGAGGCCGTGTTCTGGAAGTGTTTATTCTTGACATTCTCTGAAGACGGCAGTCACAGATGCAGGCTTTTAAAAGGGGGGAAAAGAAGACCCAAATAATTACTGCTCTGTCAGCATGACATCAATACTAGGAAAGAGTCTAGAGCAGATCATTAAACAGACGGGCTGTATCCACTTAGAAAGGAATGCTGTGATCACAAAAAGTCAACATGGAATTCTCAAAAACAATTCATGCCAGACTAATCTTATATCTTTTTTTAATAGAGTTACAAACTTGATAGAAGAAGGGAATGCCACATTGGTTCACTTACCGTGAATGTGCATTCTTGATGAGGAGTGAATAGGAATTCTGAATTCTGGGTAATGCCCACTACTGCCCAGCTGGAAGCAAGAAGTCGACTATGGTCACATGGCCTATTTTCAAACTTCTTTGTTCTCCTCCTCAGCCATGTGGCCAGTTCACTGACTAGCAAAGCTCCGAAGACCTGTGATGAGACAAGAAAGACTACAAGCTAACGCTATATACAAACAGTCGCAGACACTTGGTGGGAGAATGGTGGGGTAAGTGAACCAATGTGGCATTCTCTAGGAGGAGGAGTGAACAGGAATTCTGAATTCTGGCACATGCCCAAGCTGGAATACTGAACGGGTGGGGTGTCTGCAAAGGAAACAGAGAGTTGGGTCCTCAGGACCTCCTGGAGAACCCTTCTGCTGAAGGTGGCCTCCGTAGATCTGAACTTGTCCACCTTGTAGTGACGTATGAAGGTGGAAGGAGAGCTCCAAGTTGCAGCTTTACAAATCTCCACTAGGGGGGTGTTGGTGGAGAAGACTGCTGTGGTGGACACTGACCTTGTGGAGTGGGCCATTACTGTGGATAGCCTTGGAACTCTTGCGGCGTCGTACACCATTAAGATACACGCCTTGATCCAGGTGGCAATAGTCCTGTAAGACGCCTTCGATCCCATGGAAGCCGGATTGAAGGATACAAAGAGGGAGTCACACCGCCTGAAGGAACTGGTCCTTTTTATGTATATTTGGAGTGCCCTCCTGGCATCCAGCTTGTGCCATTGCCTCTCCTGAGGGTGAGCTGGGTTAGGACAGAATGAAGGGAGGACCCCCTCCTGTGCAACGTGGAATTTAGACAGAACCTTGGGCTGAAATGAGGGATCTAGGTGTAGGGTGACAAAGTCCTCTGTGAATATGCAGAAGTGCTCCCTTGTCGAGAGAGCCTTGAACTCTGAGACCCTTCTAGCTGATGTGATGGCTACTAAGAAGGTTACCTTTAAAGTTAGGATCCTCAAGGGGACCCTCCTGAGAGGCTCGAACAGTGGGTGCATCAATTGCCTGAGGACCAAGGATAGGTGGCAGGAGGGGAACCTGTGCCTGACTGGAGGAGAGATCAGGGTCGCTCCTCGCAGGAAACGCTTCACGTGTGGGTGGAGCGACAGCCCCCCCCCCCGCTTGAGAGAAAAGATCGAGGCCAAGGCAGCAGCCTGCCTCTTCAGAGTATTTGGCTGGAGCCCCATTTCTAACCCGGCTTGTAAGAAAGCCAGGATTTGCTTCAGTGAGGAGGTATCACTTGCTATCAATTTAGACCTGCACCATCGGGTAAAGGCCTGCCAGGTTGCTTCGTATATTCTGTTAGTGGTCTCTCTCCTCGAGGACAGGAGTGTGTTTACCACTGACTCTTCATAGCTGAACTCTCTTGGGGCCTGCCACTCAACCTCCAGGCGGTTAACTGCAGCCAGGCGATGTCGTGGTGGTTGATGGGTCCCTGATGCAGGAGCCCTTCCTTCAGAGGAAGTCTCCATGGTTCGGCTACCAACATGTCCACTATTTCAGAGAACCAAGGGCGTCAAAGCCAATAAGGTGCCACTAGGAGGACCTGTGCCCTCTCCTGTCATATCTTCTTGCACACCTTGCCCAGAAGAGGTAAGGGAGGGAAGGCATATAGAAGACCCCCGGGCCACGGTGCCCTTAGGGCGTCCATCCTCTCCGCTTGTGGGGACGGGAACCTGGAGAAGAAACGATGATGTTTCCTGTTGTTCTGTGATGTGAAGAGGTCCACCTCTAGTGGTCCGTAACGGACCTGTATGAGGCGGAATGTTTCCTGGTCCAACTCCCATTCCGTCGGGGAGATTGAATGTCTGCTGAGGTAGTCCACCTGGATGTTGGTGGACCCCTGCAGATACTGGGCCAAGAGGGAGGTGAGGTGCTGCTCTGCCCATGTGAAGAGGAGGTCCTGGATTTGGATCCTCCTTGTCTCATGATGTACAAGTGGGCTGTAGTGTTGTCTGTCAGCACTAGGATGTGAGAGCTCCTGAGGTCTCTAGTGAACTGCCGGAGCATAAGGCGTGCTGCCCTGAGTTCCAACCAGTTGATGCTGTGTGCCTGGTCTTCCTTGGTCCACAGCCCTTGTGCAGTTTTTGTCTGAAAATGAGCTCCCCATCCTCTAAGGCTCGTGTCGGAGGTCACCACCTGCTGGGGGGGCCGTGTGATCAGAAGCCTCTCGCTAGGTTGAGATCTCTGGACCACCACTTGAAAGATTTCTTTACCTGGGTGGGAATCTCCAGTGAGATGTCCTTCTTCAAAGCTATTTGGTTCTGAAAGGGCAGCAGCAGCGCCTGCAGTGGCCGTGAGTGGAAACACACCCATCTGGGTGGCTGAAATCATGAGTCCCAGAAGCCTGGCCAGGGACATTAGCAGGGCCGACCTCAGGATAGATAGGTGATGTACCTCTGTTTGAATTGTTAGACGCCTCTCGTGGGACAAGGATATCTGAAAACGATCTGTGTCCAGAACGGTGCCCAGGTGGACTATGGACTGTGAGGGGATCAAGGAGCTCTTGTTGAAGTTCACCAGGAACCCGTGTAACTGAAGAGTCTGAATGGTTATCCGGAGGTCCCTGAGTGCCTTCTCCCTGATGAGGCTCTCAAGAGGTTGTCGTCGAGGTAGGGGTAAAGATGGATCCCCTTGGTGTGCAAATGTGCCACCGAGACAATCAGGACCTTCGTGAAGACCTGGGGAGCTGAGGCCAGCCCGAAGGATAAGGCTCTGAACTGAAAGTGATTCTCCCCGAAGGCAAAGCGCAGATAGCGCCTGCTGTCCTTGTGAATCTGAATGTGGAGGTAGGCCTCTGACAAATCCAGAGAGGCCAAAAAGTACACTTCTTGCAGGGCCTCACGAACTGATGATAGTGTTTCCATCCGGAAGTGCTTGTAAGAGAGACATGGGTTTGTGTACTTGAGGTCTAAAATTGATTGGGAATCTCCTCCCTTCTTGGGTACCGTAAAGAAGAAGGAGTAGACCCCCGAGAATCTTTGACCATCTGGAACTTTTTCTATCACCTTGATGTCCAGTAGATGCTGAATGGCTTCAGGTAATTCCGAGGCCTTCCAAACGCCCGCCGGAACTGGACCCGGAATGAACCTGTCACTTGGTCTGGTGTCGAACTCCAGTTTGTACCCCTGCTGGGTCGTTTGCAAAACCCATTTGTCTGTAGTGGAGTTGCTCCAGATCTCATGAAACAGGCTCAGGCAGCCCCCCACCGGATGCGGTGGCGAGTCAGAATTGTTGTGGTTGGTGCTCAGTTGTGACATCGAGGTTTGTCTGATGATTTGATTAGATTTGGCCCAGGCGGGGTGAAAGGGACGATAATCCTTTTGTCTTCTGTATCCTCTGGAGGATTGAAAGGAGGAGGATAACTGAAAAGACCTCTTGGTCCTTGACTTGTCCGAGCAGCGTGACAAGGAAGGCATGGCTTGCTTCTTCTCTTTAGTTTCCACCAGGATGTCCTTTAACGCCTCTTCCCCGAACAGCTTAGTGCCTTTGAAGGGGGCATACAAAGGAATGCTCTGGAGTGTGTGTCTGCATTCCAATGCTTCAGCCAGATGGAGCAGCAGGCCAGAGCAGCTGCACCTATGGACCTGGCTGCGAAGGCAAAAGCATCTAGGGAAGCATCCGCCACCAGCTGGAGGGTGGGAATCACCCTATTAATGGCTCTTTCTAGTGTCCTGGTGTCCAGATTGGGTGCTTGCTGAATCTCAGTCCGCTAGAGAATTGCAGCCCTGACAAACAAGGACGCTGTCGCTGTGGCCCTTACTCCTAGCGCTGACACTTCGTGAACTTTGTTCAGCACGCCGTCTGCTGTCTTCTCATCTGGGTCCTTAAGAAGGGCTTCCCCCTCTTTAGGAGCCAGAAAATTGGAGACCAGCGATGCCACTGGCTTGTCAATGACAGGCACCTTCAATTACTCTAGTATTTGCTTGCTTGGAGCATAAAACTTTTGTGCCACTACGGTTCCTCGCTTTCCGAGGGCAGGCTTGTCCCACTCCTCAGTCAGAATACGGTAGAAGGTGTCCGGGAAGGGAAGGTCTGTTTTCTGGACTGTAGGTGACCTAAGCACTGCTTCCACTTTTTCACTCCTCTTTTGTTTCTGAGGTTGTGATGAATCGACTTGGGACTCGTCTGGGCCCAACTCTAATGCTGCTATCATTCTGGTGAGCAAGACTTGGTACCTTTCGCCATGGAAGAGTCGGTCTGAGACGTTGGGTTGCGGTTGCTCTGAATCCGAACATTCACCTTCCTCCTTCTCATTCTCTGGAGTTTGATCGTGAATGTCTTCTGACTGTAGCCCCTTCAGGATGTTCAGGCTTCCACTTCCTCCGATTTGCCCCCTCTGTGGGGGGAGCAGAATTAGTGGTTGGACTAGTAGGAAGGCCAGAGGGGCCCGCTTGGTCTGGGCCTGATGGCCCCGAGAGTTCCTGCTGGATCACCAGGGTTGGGTGGGGCCTAGGGTTGGATGGAGGAGGTGGTGTGGGAATGGCCACCTGGACCGCCACAGAAATGTGGGGGGCCTGGATGGCCTGGTTCACCCTCCCTGTCTGGTTTCCCGATGCCCACCCAGCACCCTGTAACAAGCTGGGGGGCTCTGATTGCACCGCTACCTTAGCGGTGGTAGGAAGGGGGGCGAGAGCTCCTCCCCCATGGTGGCGCGATGGCAGGGAAAGCTGGGGAGGGGCCGGGAGCTTGGTGCCTCCTCAAAAGGCTCCTAATTCTTTCCCAGTGGCCTGCGTCCCTTGGGTTGTGGAGGCCCGGAAAGGAAACTCTGGTTGACTGGGTTCCTGGTTGCTGGCCTCCTCTTCCCCCATGCATGGTGGAGGCCTGGTGAATGGCGCGTGAAAACTGACCTCCCCACCATCGAGGGAACGTGACTCCTCGGCATGCGGTGGAGTCTAGAGGGCCGGAGCCCTGGTTTTGTCACCCGGGAGGAGGGCTGAGAAAAGAAGGTGGAGGGCCATCCGAACGATGATCTCCCTCCCTACGTTAACAGGCCCAGGGGATGAGTTCTGGGTCTGAACCCCAGTCTCCATTGGTCCCGCCCCTACCCCAGTGGTTGGAGAGGGTCTCGCCTCCATGGAGCGGCCCGCGAGCCAGTCCTCCGGCAAAGCAAAGTCTGTGTCAGTGACTGTGTTGAGGGGGGCGGAGGGAAGAGGGGGCCCCAACCTGGATCCCATGGAGAGGACGGCTGGCGCCCATCACCTTGATTCCCTGGTACCTCCTGGGGTGAATTGGCCCCCTGCAGGTCTTCCCCCTCTACACCTGTCATCTCCGTGGGCTGGGTGCACTGCTACTCGTCTACCAGCTGCCCATCGAGCTCCAGCTCAGGGGTGCGCGTCTCGGTATTCAACGTGCCTCGCGCGCTCTCCGAGCAGCTGAGGGCGGACTTTCCTGTCTCTTTACAGTGTGGTGGGCTTGGCACGCTTGAAGAGCGGCCTGCCTGCAAATTGGCCGTGTTCGGGAGGGATTCCCCTCTCAGGTCAGCCCCCGGATTGCCCTTGGGCTGAGCAGATGCTGGGTTCTTTCCCTTCCTTCCATGGGTGCTGCTCCTCCCTTTAGCCATGCTCAGAGTCAGATGGGGAAAGGGCAGGAAAGAAGGTTTGTTTTTTTGTTTTGTTTTGTTTTGTTTTTAAGAGGGAAGGAAAGGTAGTAAGAAAAGGTAGTTAGGAATTAAGGAGTGGAAAAAAGAATAAGGAGATTTGGAGACGCGAAGAGCAATTTCTGGAAGAGAAATCACTGAGTCTGAGCTGGGCTAAAGCAGGAAGTAGAACTGGCTGCATGTCCGAGGAGAAAAACAAAGAAGTTTGAAAATAGGCCATGTGACCATGTTCGACTCCCTGCTTCCAGCTGGGCAGTAGTGGGCATTACCCAGAATTCAGAATTCCTGTTCGCTCCTCCTCCTAGAGAATGTAGTGGAAGTAGTGTATCTTGATTTCAGTAAGGATTTTGACAAGATCCCCCATGATATTCTTGCAAAAAAGTTAGTACCAGGTTGGCTAGACAATGCAACTGTTAGGTGGATTTGTAATTGGTTGACTGACCGAACCCAAAGGGTAGTCACCAATGGCTCCTCTTCATCCTGGAGAGAGGTAACCAGTGGGGTGGCACAGGGTTCCGTCCTGAGTCCAGTGCTATTCAACATCTTTATCAGTGACTTGGATGAAGGAATAGAGGGCATGTTTATCAAGTTTGCAGATGACACGAAATTAGGAGGGGTAGCTAATACCTCAGAGGACAGGATCAGAATTCAAAATCACCTTAACAAATTAGGAAGCTGGGCCAATACTAGCAAAACTACTTTCAACAGGGAGAAATGTAGGATACTACACTTTGGGCAGTACAATTTGAAAGTACAGATATAGGATGGGTGACACCTGGCTTGAGGCAGTACATGTGAAAGGGATCTAGGAGTCTTAGTGGACCACAAGCTGAACATGAGTCAGCAGTGTGATGCAGCAGTTAAAAAAGCCAATGTGATTCTAGGCTGCATTAATAGGAGTATAGTGTCTAGATCAAGGGAAGCAACAGTGCCACTGTATTCTGCTTTGGTCAGACCTCACCTGGAATACTGTGTCCAGTTCTGGGCACCACAATTCAGGAGGGATATTGAGAAGCTGGAACGTGTCAGATGAGGGCAACCAGGATGGTGGAATGTCTGGAAGTCATGCCCTAAGAGGAGCTGCTTAGGGAGCTGGGCATGTTTAGTCTGGAGAAGAGAAGGTTGAGAGGTAATATGATAGCCATGTTTAAATATTTGAAGGGATGTCATACTGAGGATAGAGCAAGCTTGTTTTATGCTGCTCCCGAGAGTAGGGTACAGAGCAGTGGGTTCAAACTACAGGAAAAGAGATCCCACCTAAACATTAGGAAGAACTTCCTGACAGTAAGAGCTGTTCGGAAGTGGAATACACTGCCTCAGTGTGGTGGATTCTCTTCTTTGGAGGTTTTTAAGCAGAGGCTGGATGGCTATCTGTTGGGAATAATTTTATTGTGTATTCCCGCATGGCAGGGGGTTGGACAGGATGGTCCTTGTGGTCTCTTCCAACTCTACGATTCTATGATTCTATGATCGGGAGGCATGGGGGTGGGGTGCTATCAGTATGCTAATGATACCCAAATATATTTCTGCATGCCTTAAAAAACAGCCTCAGTTAAGGACAGTGTTTCTCCTCTGAATGAATGCCTAGTGGTAATAGGCTGGATGAGGAAAAACAAACTGAAGTTGAATCTAGGCAAGACAAAGATGCTTACAGTCAAGGGTCATCGCCTGGCTTTGGAGGTGTGCCAACCAGTCATGGATGGGGCTACACTCCCCATGAAAGGGTGTGTTCACAGTCTGGGATGGACCTGTCACTCCAAATGACAGCTCAGATAGATACTACTATCAGGCATACTTACTATCAGCTTTAGCTATTACACTCGAGGACCTAAAGATGGTAGTACACATGCTGGTAACCTCAAGGCTGGATTTCTGCAATGTGCTGTACATTGGGCTGCCTCTTTACCAAGTCTGGAAACTTCAATTGGTTCAAAACACAGCAGCCAGATTGGTCACTGGCATATCCAGGCAAGGTTATATCACACTAATATGAAAATCACTCCACTGATTGCAAATTAGTTCTGGGCAAGGTACAAAGTGCAAGTTACTAACTTTAAAGTCCTACATGGTTTGGGTGCAGGTTACCTATAGGATCACCTTCTCCCATATAATTCACCCCATACACTCAGGTCCTCTGGGGGACATTTGCTCCAATCAGCTAGGACAAGGATGGCAACTGTCACCCAGAGGACTTTTTCTTCAGCTGCCTCTAGACTGTGGAACAACCTGCCAGAAGAGATTCAAGAGCTGAATATGCTGTCCAGATTTAAAACAGCATCAAACACCCATCTCTTCCAGCAGGCCTATCCAGATGATTTTAAAATTATGAATGTTAAATATTGATTATTTGTTTTAATAGGTATTTACCATTTGTTCTTTTAAATTGATGTTGCACATTTCAAAGAGGGTGGAAAAGAGAGATTGTTTGTATCGTGTGTCTATGTTTGTGTGTTTGTGCATACAAATTATGAAATTTGAAATAAAAATTATTTTTAAAAAGTAAATAAATTGATGTTACATGTTTTAATAGATGTTGTGTGTTTTTAACAGATGTTATATGTTGCATGTTCCCACCTCAATCCATAGGGAGAAGCAGGTAAGAATTATTATCATTATTATCATTATATTATTATTATTATTATTATTATTAATTAGGCAGAGAATTATTTTTGGACTCAGCATTCATCACTTTACTCTTAAATTGACTCTCATTATGTCTAGCCATTCAAATAGTCTGGAGAACCAAACACCTGTTAGATTCCAGAAGAAGAAACTGGCAAAACCATTTCTGAATATTCGTTGCCTGAGAAAATACTGTGAAATTCATGGGGTTGTCATATGCCAACAGGAGACTTGAAAGTAGACACACAGAGAGAGGGAGGGAGAGATCCCTACCTTAATTTGAAAAGTATGGCATAACAATACAAGGAGTGTAAACCTTCTCTTATTTCATCCACACATGCAGGAATAAATAATTTTTAAAATGGTTTCTGCATACCGAATGAAATTATGAGAGCATTTGTACAGTTTTCAATGAAATTTCACATTTTGGGATTTTTTTGAAAATATTCATTTGCGTATAAAAACTTTTTCTACATAAAAGTATACTTTTTGTGCAAAATTGTATTTTATGTGTAAAAGCTATGTGTGTGCATGTTTGTAACCGCACACACACATATACAAACACACATTTGAGGGGTGTTTGTGCATGTACACACAACTACATATGTATATTCCAAGTTTTTTGGGGTGGGTAGAGTTTAACCATTTTCTTGACAGTGTGTCTCAAAGACATCCTTTCTTATTAAGGACACTATTTTTCATACACATTTTGCCAAATTTAGGCCTTGGAGTGAGGCTGATAAAAAAAATAATAATGTGAAAGTGATTGTACACTAGATGAGGAAGTTGTAGGGTTAAACGGATTATTCTTTGTTGGAGAATAGTTGGCACTTCTATTTAGGCCTCTAGCCATTTAACTTAAAACAAAGATGATGCAAGATAAGCCCAGTAAATTAGAGGGGAAAAACAAGTTAGCAGAGTGTAATTCAGTTTTGCAGTTACCTGAGTGAATTCTGATGGCAGATAGCCTGAACAGAAAAACCCAGTAAAAATCCATTTCTGTTTGGTTGAAATATAAGATCAGCATGTATCCCAGCAGGAAACCCAGATTTAAAGTTCCAGTAATCTCAGTAGGTGGATAGAGTAAATAATAAATCTCCAGTAAAGTCATTAGTTGGACAAATGTCAACAAGGTACTTGCAAGCTGGAGACTTGAAAGACACCTGGAGTAGGGAGAAATCAAGCAATCTCATGATTGCTTTCAACAGCTTCTGTGTAAGGCTGCTCCTAAAATGTCTACCATAATCTTAAAATGATGGTCAGTGAGAGAATCTTCTATTTGGAAGTTGAATTATATAGCATTTATCAGATATATCCCCTATATGATAGATGATCAGAGGTATGTAAGAAATATTTGTTTGACATGAAATGTTAATTCCTCAACAGATGACAGATGAATTTGATGTTATAATATTGTGTAAGCTGTCCGATTTCTTACCAATTGATACCTATGAATATGAATGTAGCTAGACCAGTCAACGTCTATATAATATAATGATACTCTTTTCAATGCATATGGTATATTTAAGGGAAGTGTTGACGATAACTTGCATGCTCAACAATATAATTGTTAACAAATTTGGGACATTCAGCTGACCAAGACGATGAACTAGAGGGCACTCCAGTTCAACACAGATTAGCAGACAAATTACAACAGACTTGAAAATCCCTCAGATTAAGACATGAGGGTGATAGTTGTATACCAGTTTCAATGAAAAAAATGTGCAACGTTTCTTTTCTAAACCTCTGAACAGGTTTACCCTTTGCAGAAGACCTGTTGAATCTTCAATATGAATATTGATGAATAGCATCAATAAATGCATACACAGGCCTAAATACAATTGCTAATTCCAACTAAAGTAGAGACACTGAACTGATGGAACTTATATAGTTGTTGATTTATCAAGTTCCCATTGATTCAGTGGGTCTGTTCTAGCTGAGACTAACAATTGGATTTAGGACATTTTTTCCTCCATTAGTACTTCTTTTTAATTTAGTAGACCAAAGTGTTTCTGAATTAGCTACAGAGCTGTTTCTGAATCGGTACAGAAAATTTGATTTATTCATTCAGCAATATTTTTTTTCATTCTTTCCTTGTTTGCTTCCTTTCTGTCTGTTCACAGAGGTGATGCTCCTTTTTGTTCTTCTAATGTGGGTTGTTAGTATTTGTATTAGCATTGTATGTATTAAAATATGTATTTTACAAAGAATAAATTCACTAAAGGAGTAAAAGAAAGAAAAGTAGACAGAGGTATTTAGCTGCCACAAATCAGTTGGCTTTTTTTTTTAAGAAATAAAGGATGTTTCCTACCTTTTATAGCTTAATAAATTTCATGGCATCCTCATGGGCCTTGTATCTTTCATCATCTGTAGTCTCTATTCTGTCTGAGGTTTTGCTATTGTGGTTTTAAAATAACTTCCAAGCATCCTGAAGAAATTTCATATACCTGATTATCCCTTATAACAAATCTCTACATTTGTGTAGAGCATCTTGATTTAAAATCAAATGTGACTATCTTTAACTTTCTGACAATTTTTCATTTATGTACACCATGGAGACTCAGGACTTTATCAGACATGTTCCCTTTAAGCGTTATTTTGCCAGCATTAAATAAAGCATTTTGATGCCAGCAAAAAAAAAAGAACGTCCCCCCAACACATTTACCTTCTAATTCTGGAAAAGGCTCCCAGTAATAAATAGGAAGTGAACAGAGCTCCGTTCATTTCCTCACTCGAAATCTCGCTTGATTTCCTCACGTGGGAAATTTTTTAAAAACAAAATAAGCATCAAAAAGTGAAGCAAAGCACATACGCACACTTTAAAAGTCCCAAGTAACCCAGGGAGAGTCATATAAAGAGTGAAACCTACCTAGACGTCCCAATCTGATCTGGAAGTGTTTGTGCTGGAGAGGGCATTGTTGGGGTAAGTACGAGATTTAAAGAGACAGAGGTATCGCATGCCAGCAATGCCAGCAAAAAAAAAAAAAGGCAGGGTATTGACAGCTTAAGGCTTCAATTAAAAACTCTGGTTTGGGGCCAGGACATAACTGCGAAAGGGCAACATCGTTTGATCCATGCGCACTTTCGCAGCTATATGGCATCGTGATGACACTGTATTTTCCCTGTCTGATAATGGATTCTGTTGCCATTAGTGATATAATGTGGATAGAATTCAAGGGAAGGGAGTAAACCAGAAAGATAACACCAGCTAAAATGATGTATATTTTCCTAAGATAGCAGACTGCACATACAGCCAAAGTGAGTCATTCTCTCCCATTATCTTAATTCAACTCTGTCTGTTCACTGCCTGCTACTACCTGCGCCACTCCTTAATCTGGGTTTTACAGTTGAACTTTCAGCATTACATACAGTACGTGCAACATGCTCATATTCTCATCAGTCCAGCCTCCCTGCAAGAGCTGCCCACTGCTCTCCTTCCCACCATGATATCACAGGTGCCAGGCAGAAGCTCTGAAGTCTCACCAGTTGGCATGATACGCATGGTCTTTTCTTCCAAGATCAGGTGGTCTCTCTCTCTCTCTCTTTCTGTGTGTGTGTGTGTGTCCCTTCATAGAAGTGCTTTGAACAATTTATTGTGTTGTTTCTTATTAATGAACAGCAGCAGCAGCAACAACAACAACAACAAACAGAGGCTTCCCATTTCGATCTTTGGTGTTATCAAGCAGTAAAGCCATGCTCTTTAATTAGTACAGGGATGCCAAGATGCACAAAAAGAGGATTTTATATTTATGGAAAATTGCACTGTTTGCCCTGCAGCAAATGAAGCAAGGACATTTGAATGTAAGATCATTTTTCTTCTCTCTGGATCAGAATTAATTCTTGTGAAAGAAATACAGGAAGAATTACTGGTGAAATGTTCCAAGGAGGTTTAGTGTTCACAGAATGCCATATCCATAGTTATTTTGTGGTGAGCCTTCCTGCTATTGCAGATCCACTGGCTGGAGGATATGGTACTCACAGATAAGTTTCTTTCAGAATTCTGGAAATGGCATGGGCAGTTCAGTAGAGAACAAGGGATTTAGATGAGCAGTCTGGGCCTATTGTAGCCTCCACATTTATATGTGCAGTCCTTGCCATGGAGATAAGCAAAACCATCCCTGATCAACATGCCTCTCCAAAGCCTCTCTGTATGGGAGAATTTAAACTGTGCAAATCTCATTAATCTTAATGGAAGCAAGTGCCTCTAAAATCCTTCATTTCCCCCCTCACAATTGTCCCCAAATGTTTTTTTTTTAAATCCAAGGGAAGCATTCTCTAAATGCTTATTGCATTCCTCAAAGCTCCATACTTGGATCTAAAGAGAACTCATAACCCACCCAAAGCATACTGCTTCCCTTTAATGTAAAACTACACAGAATACTGTTTCAGTTCCTTTACTATCCACATGGCTTGACTTAAAACAAAAAACAAAGCAAGATATGGAATTTGAAAGATGAGAGTTTAAAAGGAATGGAAGGTTTGGGACCATAAATTCAATGCTATCTGGTCCTGCACAATCCTGTGTGTATGGTATAAGGGCCTGGCACTATCATTCACGCTGTGGGAAGAATCCCCTCCTCCCTGGAGCCATGATTAGAGCCTTCAAGCTAGTGGAAATGGTTCAGTTTAGCTTACTGGGTATTTAGCTATAGTACAAAGCCCTTAAAACCCACACATCTGCTTGGCCATCAGGGATGGAATAAACTTAAGTTTTGCCTTACTTGTTCTTATAGGCAAGGCTTGGGGAGAGGACTGAAGAAAAATGCTCAGGAAGAAAAGAACATTTGACAGAGTTTATTAAAGCCAGGGCCCAAAATGGTGTGCACATTAGGATCACAATCACCAATGTTATTTCCTTTTTTCTGCACTACTAAACTGTTAGACATTGCAACTTCCTTGGGTTTCTCTACACTGGCTGGAATCCCTGAACCAGCCTTGTAATCACCTCAGAGATTTTTGATCTGCAGTGGCATGGTAAACAACATGCTCACTGGGGCTTAGTGTCTAGATCAAGGGAAGTAATAGTGCCGCTCTATTCTGCCTTGGTCAGGCCTCACCTAGAATACTGTGTCCAGTTCTGGGCACCACAATTCAAAAAGGATATTGACAAATTGGAGCGTATCCAAAGAAGGGTGACTAAAATGGTGAAAGGTCTGGAAACGATGCCTTATGCGGAGAGACTTAGGGAGCTGGGTCTGTTTAGCCTGGAAAAAAGATGGTTAAGAGGTGATATGATAGCCCTGTTTAAGTATTTGAAGGGGTGTCACATTGAGGATAGAGCAAGCTTGTTTTCTGCTGCTCCAGAGACTAGAACACGGAACAATGGATGCAAGCTCCAGGAACAGAGATTCCACCTCAACATTAGGAGGAACTTTCTGACAGTAAGAGCTGTTCGGCAGTAGAACCCACTCCCTCAGAGCATGGTGGGGTCTCCTTCCTTGGATGTCTTTAAACAGAGGCTGGATGGCCATCTGTCAGGGATGCTTTGATTGTAGGGGGTTGGACTGGATGGCCCTCATGATCTCTTCCAACTCTACAATTCTATGATTCTATAATCTCACCATACTGTAATCATAGGCAAACTCACAGTGATGTAAAAGTGTCCCAGTCCCATGCTGATCACATGTTCTATACTTTACATTATTTCCCACCATATAGTCAGAGTTGCTCAAGGGGGATTTCTTGTTCATTCATGAGTGTGAATATGCACATATATGTTGCCCCAGAGTACTGTATTACTGGATGAGCAGAGATACACTTATGCAGATATGAGCACAATTGGGGGGGGGGGGAATTAAATGCACCAGAATGGAGTCCCATCCCCTGGAAGCCTTCTCCCTGGCTTTGCACCAAAGCCTATCTGTGGCTCCCACATGGCCAATAACCCAGGATTTCCCCTGAAATGTGGAGCAAACAGTAGATCTTTTAGACCCAGATTTTCCTGCAGAAAGCTTGATGAAGATGCACATCTTCACAAATGTTGGTGGCAACTGTGCCACAACTATGGGTGAGTATGGTGGGGGGATGTGTAGGCAAGCCTCTTGTCTAATCTCTTCTATAGGAAGCTTTGTCTAATCTCTTCTATAGGAAGCTAATCTGGAACATGTCATTTGGAACTTTTTGAAGAAAATGGGAGAAAGGCAACATTCATGACTAAACACAGTAGCTGCTGGTAGCTTCCATGTCATTTGGTAGTGATTCCATTCTGGATTTTAATCTGACCTTTAAAGGAGTTAACCAGGGCATTGAAGCTATTTTTGAGTTGGGTTCAGCTCAAGGTTTTTTAAAAACTAACTACAGGGAAAAGTTTCAGGGCAGATTTTCCCATCCATTCCTTGGCTACCTTTGGGAGCGAAGATTGCAAGGGATTGGCCCTATTGGTGGACTAAATGCATGAAAAAGATGGCTAGCACACTAAAGATCTTTCAGATCTATGATAAAAGTTCTGCTTCCAATGAGAAGAAAAAGAGTTCAGTTTTTCTGCAACATTCTTTGTGCAACTTGAAGGTGTGGGGGAGAGTAAAGGTAGGTAATGGCATGAAATGGAGCAATACAGAAAATAGCATCAATTGGAAGGGAGAGTGTACTCTAAAGAGCAAAGGATAATGAATTCCAAAAATTGATTAGACCAGATATCTGCTAGCTGAAAGAGCACTATCTCTCCCTAACATTTCCATACAAGTTGGCAATGCTATGTCGATATCTGAAAAACTCTCACTTGCTGTCTACAAGCAACAACCATGAGCATTTGCAACATAGTTTCAAAACAAGAAACAGATAAGAAAGACAGGAAAAATCATTTTCGAATAGTTATTCTTGGTTTATTTTAACTGATATTTAATAAACTAAAGTAAATACAAATAAAATGGCTTCCATATGTTTCATCAAATACTATCAATGATTTAGCCCTATTTTCCCCTCACTGTAATGGGACTATGGCCTGTCCAGACCCCCCCCCACACACATACACACATTTGTGCTTGTATTGGCCCCCACCTTCACTTCTGGAACAGGAAGGAGCACTGAAGCTATACTAGGAAAGAAATAGGCTGGATAACTTCTACATGCAAACCATCTGATCTCATCAAGCATGCACTGAGGCTTAGCACAGGGATGAAAAACCTCCCAGAGAAACTACCATGACCCCAATTCAATCTAGCAGGCTTCCCAATCTGAGCCATTGGAAATGATGAGGTATGTGTGAAGCTAGCTCATGTGTCTTTGTGTGGAATTATGGTATGGAATGTAGCATGTGTGAACAATATGTTTATGTACCAGTTCAGTCCTTGGTCTGTAAATAGCTCCCCACCCCTAGCCTTGTTCATTACTCCTTAATCCTTTTTCTGCTTGTCACTCAGTGCAGGCTGCAACACTCTGAAAACTAAGAGAATAACAGTGTTTTCATAGTAGAATTATCTTGTCCCATCAAATACACACTGTTCTAAACCCTTAGAGGAGCAACAATAGTTTAATTATTGTCATTTTGTATATACATGTACAGCATGTCCAAAGAATCTCCCAAATATAATTACAAGAATATTGGAACTGCCCAAAGGAGAAAAAATATCAGGAACAAGTGGAGGAAGTCTTCAAAAGGCCAGAAATAAATTGCTTCTAAGGAACTACACTGAGACAAATAAGCTGTCTCCTTGAAGGCAACTAATTTCATTCCTCAAGGCAAAGGTGAAAAATCTCTCAGACTAGACTGAACATGAGCGTGTTTCAGCAGCCAGAATGAATAGCTCAAAGCAAGTGATGAGCAGGAAGCTTGTGTGCTGCTGACAGCTTATTAAACACTTTTTAAATTAACTTTGCTGCATTAATTTAGCTGCAAATCAGCCAGCACTCTTTCAAAATACAAATTCTGCATTAATATGTAGGTGCCAATATCGGGACTATTTCATAACAATAAACAAAGTCACAGGGATGCATATTAAAGGATAAGCTGTGTTTTGGCCATTTGTTTTGTCGATAAAGGGATAATTTTATGATTTCAGAGATCACTTTATGTAAAATGATTCATAAAAATTACAACAGAATCCAGAATCTTAAGCCACTGTGAAGATGATCTGCTCTTTCTGAGACTTTGTTTATCTTTCAGGCAGTTATAAACTAAAACTTCTACAATTACAAAGAGATACATTGCTCTTTCATAATAATATAACACAATGACTCCCACAGGTGGTACAGAATAATAATACTGTAAAATCAGGGGCAAGGAGGAGTCTAGCTGTAAGCCATTAAGTTCATTCCTTGGCTTGACACAGGAAATAAAACATTAAGGCTTCCCCAACAGGTGGCCAGCAATTCTTAGAAGACCTACAGCAGTGGTTCCCTCAAGGGAGGACTGACCTCTACAAAGATGTTTCTATTAAGCTTCAGCTAAACCCTATTCATTGATTCATAACATAAGTCCATTAACTCTAGTCCTGTCCTTAGGGATAGTAGTGAAGTCTCTGTTCCCATAAGACATTATGATTCTATTGTAACACCCTTTATCCTTCTCTTTTCCAAGGTAAACATACCCAGACTGTTCAACTTTTCCTCATAGGACATTTACCACACTCCTAGATGTCTTAGTTTTCCTCCTTTGAATCTCTTCCAGTTTGTCAACATCCTTTTTAAGGCACATCGCTTGGATCTGGACACAGTATTCCAGATGATGCTGGACTACTGTAAAATTCTGTAATCAAAAAGTAGAGATCATTAATAATAATATTGTGATGCAACCTTATTGGTTCCAGGCACTCTTCCTCCACAACTGGACTTGATCCTAAAAGACCAAGGTAGAATCTGCATATATGGTAGTGGCAACTTCCATGTAAGCAGAGAGGTGAATCTTCTCTCTGTTTATTCTGAAATTTGAAGGTGCTATCCAAGATCCCCAAAATAGATTCAGCTCCTGAACTTTAAAGTTAAGACTAAAGCCCGGAGCAGATTCACTACCCCACTGACATGGGAGAAACCAGCTATCAGAAAGGGCATAGAGGCTAAGTTGTAAATAAGCACAACTCATGATACTCCATATTGGTTCTGATCATGGAACATTTTAATTAAGCCATCAGCCTTAGTTTTCAAATGCTTGCCTTTGTGGAGCTTGGTCTGTAACACTGGCTGTAAAGTGATATTAGCTTATTTGTTTCTTTGAATTTCCCTGTTGTTGTTGTTTTAAAAAGGATAGTTGCAGTATTGGCAATCCTCCCCTCTCCCCAATATATTTGAATTTGGTTTCTTCAGTTCAACAACATTTGTTCTGACTCAGTAGACAGAAAGTGCCATTAAAGAAAATACAGCTCAAATCTGAGTGAATATAAGAGAGGCTAGGACTGGGAGGTGGCGCCAAGAAATCACTCATACTGCTTGTTGATTATGGTTTACAGCAGCTGCAGTTACTCAATAGGAGTATAGTGTCTAGATCGAGGGAAGTAATAGTGCCACTCTATTCTGCTTTGGTCAGACCTCACCTGGAATATTGTGCCCAGTTCTGGGCACCACAATTCAGGAAGGATATTGAGAAGCTGGAATGTGTCAGACGAGGGCGACCAGGATGGTGGGAGGTCTGGAAGTCATGCCTTAAGAGGAGCTGCTTAGGGAGCTGGGCATGTTTAGTCTGGAGAAGAGAAGGTTGAGAGGTGATATGATAGCCATGTTTAAATATTTGAAGCAATATCGTACTGAGGATGGAGCAAGCTTGTTTTCTGCTGCTCCAGAGACTACTTACAATTAACTGCAATGAATATAATTCCACTAATACTTGTAGACTAGGACATGAAAAGAGATTCCACCTAAACATTTGGAGGAACTTCCTGATAGTAAGAGCTGTTCAGCAGTGGCATGTGCTGCCTTGGAGTGTGGTGGAGTCTCCTTCTTTGGAGGTTTTTAAACAGAGGCTGGATGGCCATCTGTTGGGAATGCTTTGATTGGGTGTTCCTGCACATCAGGGGATTGGACTAGATGGCCCTTATGGTCTCTCTTCCAACTGTATTCAGTTACAACCTCCCATCTCTACCAAGAAGAAGGGAAGTAATGCCCCCTCCCTGTGAGTCCTGGAGACCCAATATTGGCTGCTGGACCCCCAGCCCTGGTCTCGATAGGATGAGTGCTCAGTGGTACACATTGGAACCACTGAGATGGGAAAATATAGTTCCGAGGTCCTCAGGGCCACATTGAGGTTCTTAAGTAAGAGGATTAAATCCAGCCCCTCCAGACTTCAAGACTGTTTCACATTGAAGGCCAGCTAGAAAGGCAAAGCTGAGAATTCTCAGTACATGGAACAAATGCAGGTGTGAATGAGTTTAAAAGTACTAGGCACTGAAGAACTTTTTGGAACATTTCAGCCCTTGAACTAGAATGGAATCACAAGTTCTGTCACTTAGTTCAACATGCTGACACTTAACTTTAAAAGATTACAGAGGAGCTTGTAAATTAATCCAGAGGGAAGAGTTAGGGATAGTCCTTTTGGACTTGAATCATCCCTAGGGAATGAAGGTAAAAGTATTTTTCACTGCTGGAATTGGTTTAGTGTGGGGGAAATGTCAGAAGCTTCTTATAAAACATGAGAACCAATTGAAAGACTCCAGAGTACTCCAGATGGTGGAATAAATCCTCATAAAATTGGGGGGGGGGTTCCACATGTCCAAGTGGGATCCCATAGCATTCTGTCATTTTCAGAGGAAGGGGGAGCAAAATTTAGGAAAACTATGGGGAAAAAGTCTTCAGGGCTTTTCCTGAGTTTTAAAAAAGTGCATGAGAAATACACACTCCTGCTCGTTAGGACAACCAAATTGCATCACAGTGCATTCCTGAAGAGGATAGCTGATTGGTGGGATGTGTGTGGGAGGTGGAGCTTGCTAAGAAGGCAGCACACAGATCCGCCATGTTGGATTGTCACCATAGCGATTGTGTGCTGAAGTGACAAAATGGCCTCTCCTTTTCTTTCTTTTTTATTTTTTTTTTCTTTTTGCTCTTTAAAGCAGTAGATCACTCTTCTGAACCTTGGATTTAGTTGTGTTTTTTTGTTTTGTTTTTTAAATACTGTTTGGTGTGGGCAAGTTGGGGAGTATAGAATCATGAGTAAATCACTCGCACTCACCATCTGGAGTGCATGCCTCCATGTGAACAGGAAATGCGGGTAACTTCACACCCCAGCAACCTTGCAAAAAAAAAAATAGTTGAGACAGCTGCAAGCTACTGCAATTTGGGGTAGGTTCACACATATACACATTTTATTCCCTCATCTCGACCAGCCCACCATGTGCAAATAGGTATTCCTTTGCTAACAATAGACTCTTCCAAGCCAGAATGGAAAATGAATTTTCAGAAATGGAAAACTGCGATGAGGCAGGTAGCCATTTTTCAAGCTATCCAAGTGCTCAAAAGCTACACTCTGTTGTATATTTGTATTTTATTTATTTTAAGTCAAAGTGCAGATTATTTTAGGTTTTTTTTTTATTTAGTTAGTTAGTTATACCCCGGTCTTCAGCCACAAGGCTATCAGAGCAGCTTACAAATTGTTTTTAAGCAATAGCTATTTACACATCTACACTGTATTAAACAGTTTCCAATGTGTGTTAGCTAATTGCCCCCACAAGCTGGGTACTCAATTTACTGACCTATGAAAGGATGGAAGGCTGAGTGAACCTTGGAGCCCGCTGGAATCGAACTTGCAACGTGGTGGCTTGCAGTATTGGCATTTAACCACTGCGCCACCAGGGCTCCCTGGTGAAGCAAATAGAAATAGATTATTTCTATTTGCTTCATTTAGTTTATTTCTGTTTCATTTAGTATCATTTAATACTGAGGATTAAGTTCATTAAAAATTAATTATAACAGGAATGGAACACATCAAAATTAATTCAGTTATTAACTGTAATTAACATGAAGATTTTTAATTGCAATTTAATGTACTTGAGGTCTTGGGACAGCACACACAGTAACAGCCACACAATAAGCAGCTCAAAGTCTCCTGGAAGCATCTGGAACTCTTGGTGGACTGATACTCTTCCCTTTGTAGAGACCTGGAGTTAGCTAGTCAGGAAGCCTTTAACTCTTGGGAAACCTCTTTGATTAATTTCTTCCCCCTGTAGGATTCCACACTCACAGTAATGGTTTCCCTTTTCTATTAACTGAATCTCCTCTTCACCTCTTGCTTTACATATTCCTGGGATAAGAATGGGAGCTGCCAAGTTAAGCAGTTAAGGAAGAATTAAATAAGAAACCTGAGGCCCTTTCACACTACACAATTATTTATACAGCTATGATTGCACTTTAACTGCCATGGCAACATCCTATAGAATCCTGGGGTTTGTAGTTCACTGAGGTACTAGAGCTTTCTGGCTGAGAACTCTAAATATTCCCCCTCATCTACAAATCCCAGAATTCCATAGGTTTTGCCATGGTAGATAAAGTAGAAATACAGTGCTATAATTGTGTATTGTGCAACAGTACCTTATTCCCCAATATATATTCATTGCCATTGTAAATCTTCACTTCCACATTGCCACTCTGAATGAATCACTGCATCTATGACTGTTTCCTGCTGCCAGTCTCCAAATTTTGGCAGTGGGTTTTCTTTTTCTGGTAAGGAGGGGATCTTAGAGGCCTTGTGGGAGATCTGTGCTTGTTTTTTGCACTATAAGCTTGCCATTATAGCAGCTTGTGGCTGAATTGCTGTGGCAAAATGCCACAGCAATAGGTCATGCTGCCAAAGCTCAATAGTGGCTTTCCCCCATCCTCAGGGGCATTTTTTCTGGGGATTTGGTGGATGTAGAAAAAGGGATGGGATCACAGTCTGTCCAGAGATCATAATTTTCCCTTCCCTAGTCTAAATCCAGTTGGTAGTCAGCATTTCAGTAAACTCATTCATCTTTCCAAGAGCACTCTTCTGGTCCATATCCTGACCAATCAACGAGGTATTGCAGTTGACCACACCACATGTGAAAGTCCAGCACCTGGGCTACTTCATATTCCTCCTCCCCTATCACCATCACTGGAGGGGTGGAGTCATTGACCCAGCCAGTATCAGGATGGGTGTCAGTTGCAGAAACCAGAAGAGAGCAGTGAAAAACAGGTTGGGCATAAAGCAACAGCAATTGAAAAGCCATAGGATCCGCTAGTGCTGTTATGGAGTAGGGACCTATGAAGTGAATCTCTGGCTTCCCACAAGGTTGATGATGTGGAAGATTGGTGAGTGGAGAGCCAGACTGGTCTTCCATTTCAAAAAGGGATCCGGCTGTTTCTCAGCATCCACAAAGTGTTTGTACTCCTTTTTGGCCAAATCCGACTGCTCACTCAATTGATCTGCTACAGGAAGCAAAGACTGGGGGACACAGCTGGGAAGATGTTCGGGTGGAAGCTAAAGCTGGCAAAGAAGGGGGTCTGCTGAGTTGAGCAGTAACAGCTCAACCCAATTGTCTTGCTAACAATTGGTATAGCAGTAGAGATACTGTTCTAATGTGGCATTACTGTACTCAGTCTGACCATCAAAGATACCAGGGAGCTGCTAGGAGATTTATAGGCAGCTGTCTCTGGACACCAGGTGCTTAATGAGTCAGTGTTTCCTAATTAACAGAAGCTGGGATCTGAACAGTCTCTCTTTGTTTCTTTGGTGATCCTCAAAGGATAAAGGCACGTCCTCAGTATCTGCCACCTCCCAGTGGGAAATGGGTCTCCCAACTGCCTCATCTCCCAGCTCCTTGGACTTGGAAAGGCCACCATTATCTGGAGCCATAAACTCCTGGCAATCTGACTTCTTTGTGGCTAAGTCTTCTGATTCCAGAGGTGAGTTATGACAAGCATAATATAAAGATCCTCATACAGGCCTTATGCTACACTGACCCATATACCACCCTGACTTACTTTTAATCCCTGAAGTTGTCTCACACAGGCATTCTATGCTTCAACATGAGCAAACAGGATCAAGGAAGGTCTGGCTACCTCCTCTACAGCTGGACACACAATGATGCTATTAGCACTGAGATCCACAGGGGTCCTCTGGAAGTCTCAGCACTTCTGTAATCATTGTGCATCTGGCTTCAAACATCCATTTGAAAAATTAATTTGTTAATGTTCATTGAAAGGGGGAATATTAATTATTTCATTAATGTTGCAAAAGCCAACATTTCATTAAATTAATACATTTTAATTTGTTCATTGAATCATTAGTCCAAACTATGGGATTTAGGGAAAATTGCATATTTGTTTGTCACCTTCCCCCCCCCTAGTGCCATATTAGGTTTAATGGTATCTTTAATAAAGAACTAGTGTGCTATGTGTATTGTAATGAGAAATTATAGTTGTGAAAACCATTACCCTGGCATAAATATCTAAGTAGCTTTTAAACTTAACAATTAATAATCCCTTCCCCTATTATCCTTCCCCCCAGCAATTAATTCTACAACAACAAAAAGTTAAAGAAAATAAGGGTGTAAACTTAATTCTTGTCCAGGCCTCCCACTATCACGTAAAATATAAAATTATAGTAATAGAGTCCATAATAAGATGGAGCAGTCCAAATTGGGAATGAAAAACTTAAATTATTCCATTTAATTATATCATGTTTAATCTTCTTAATTATCAAATTATAGTTACAGGGTAAAATATTATACAAATTCTTATAAATTTAAACTCTCAAATATTTAGCATTGTGTTTTAATTGTGTTTTAATTCAAAAAGTCTGATTGATTATTCTTCGCATCAATAGACTAATATTTATATGAAGGGACAAAGTATTATTAGTGTTTTATAGTTTATCCTGCTAATTTACCATAGTAACTAATTTATTTAAATACTGTTGCCAAAACTTCACTAAGATTAGCTAAAAAAAAAAAGCCATATCATCTACATACAAAGTGGTAAGATGTTCACAATGTCCAATTATATATCCGTTTATTTCTTGGTTGTCTCTTAATGATGGAACCAAGAGTTCTTTTAAAACTAGCTGTATCCACTGTAATATACGCCGTTATAGTAGATTGGAAAGGTTCACACAGTTCAGCTACATGCTATTATTTAGAAAAAAAACACTTTGCAGTAGTATACCACCTACATTTGACAGTATTTCCCATTGGGGACTACTTTTATGACTTATCATCTTTCTAAATTTCTAAAATATTGCATTGTTTTAAATGTGGGTTGTGAGTGGCTGAGGAAGTGAGAGGAGGGGGTCACTTGTGAGGCTGAGGCTATAGATGTAAATTGAGTGGCAGGATTGAACTGTGAGGTGGAGAGGGAATTTGCATGTGGGTAGTGATTGGCTGAGGGAGTGAGGGGGATTGGTTGGGTAAGCGACCAGTCAGCACACTGGGAAAGGAAACATACCCATCAGTTTTTATATATTGATGTTCTATAGAAGTGGAGATAGACATCGCTGAGATAATGAAAAAACTGGAGAATCACATTTGTTAACTCTCACAGTAGCTGTTGAAATGTAATTTCTGTTTAGCTTTTTGTAAAAAAATGTCACTTGTGTTGTTTTTCTCAAGGATCCTAAAAAGAAAGGGCCACTCAAGACAATCTAAAGCCTTGTAGGCATTTAATGTCTCCTGGCTTTTTAAAATTATGTATATATTTGTTTTAATGTGTTTTTAGTTAGAAGGTTTTAATTTTATAGTGTTTAATATCTTTTTATGGGGGAGGGTGGGGGTGGGTGGTGTTTTTAGTCTTTATTATAATGTTTTAATCGTTGGAAGCTGCCCCAATTGTTTTTAGCAGAGGGGCGGGGTATAAATAAATATTATTATTATTATTATTCCAAGGGTTTTTCTGAGAAATTTACTACATGGCACAATATTAAGCATTTGCATAATCAGGTCTGAAATATGGCAACCATGAACAAAACCTGACTGATCAAGATGAAGATAATATTACTCAGCCTTCATGCTAGTACTGCATTGAACAGTTTTTGGTCCTGATTCAGTAAGGAGATTTGACAATATTCTACTTCTGTACTATCCTTTCCAGGTTTTGAAAGTACTATAACTCCAGCAGTTTGCCATGAATCTGGACTGTTTTCACTCTCCAAAATATTATAAAACAATCTTGTCAGTCTAAGGAAATCAGAAAATTTCTTGCAATGTCCTAAGGCTTTGTTTTACAGTACTTTAAGTGCCCTTTTATTTGCTTCTTCAGTAATTTTTGCATTTAATTCTTCTCTATGTGTAGATGAGAAAGGCTTAATTTGAGTTTTACAAAGGCAGTTTTAATGTTATCTATACTAGGATTCTTTGCAGAATACAGTTCTTGATAGTAGCCTGAAAATGTTTTAGTTATAACCTGCACATCAGAGGTTTTGTAACCTGTTTTATCCTTTAATATGTATATTGTCTTATTCCTTTGTATGGAGCATAATGCAGCTGCCAATAGCCTAGAACACTCACTGCCATGTTCATAATATTTTTTATTTCCGTATAAGAAAGCTTCCTTAATTCCGCCAATCTCTACGCTATCTTATTCATGACACTTTGCTTTTAGTTTTTAATATGTTTTTGAACATGTTTGTTTTTCTGCTAGTTTTTCTATATAGCTTTGTAGATTCTTCCTACGTGCCAATGTCCATTTATTGCCTTCAAAGCATCCCCAACAATCCTATAACCCATACCAGGGGTTTCATTAACTTCAAACTATGATTTTAGCACCCTTGCTGTTTTATCCATAAAGCACTTATTGCTTAACAACTCTCCATTAAAACACCAAGTAGATGGTGTAGGAGGCCTAAATTTAAAGTGAAAATTTGTCATCACAGGTGAGTGGCAGATTGAAATGTGGAGGTCAAAAGAAAATCTATTCTGGAATAAAATAGTTTATTGGAATAAAACATATAATCCTTAGTAGCAGGGTTATGAGTTCTCCGTCTATCTATCAGGGAAATGGATTCGAAAACATGAACCAGTTTATTTTTACCATTTCTATAATTCTGTCCTACTCCTTGACAATCACTCCAATGGGGGGTCCAATACTACATTTAAGTCTCCCCCCAATATAACATCCTCTCCTGCAAATTGTTTTAATTTAGCCAATGTTTTACTAAGGAAGTGCTGTTACCCCATATAAGGAAAATCTCTCTCTCTCTCTCTCTCTCTCTCTCTCTCTCTCTCTCTCTCTCTCTCTCTCTCTCTCTGGCTTTTCTTCACAAACGAAGATTCAGGAAGGACTCATCCCATGCTTTCTGCAAGCACGCTGATGACTGAAAAGGCCAATCCGAGATAAACAAGTCCGGTTGCAGAAAGCACAGCAGAAGGTCTCCTTGGGTGATGTTTATGGGTTGTGATTCTTTCTGTGTTGTCGTTTCTCTTCAAGACTTGTTCAGCGTGAGATCTCAAGTAAAGCTGCAGCATTGTGGATAGTGCATCTCCATGCCTCCCAATGTGAGGCCATGGCAGACCATTGTTGGTGATCAGTTTGGCCGAGCCTGAGATGTTGTTTCAGGGAGTCCTTGTATCGCTTTTTTGGAGCGCCCCTCTTACGCTGACCCATGGCGAGTTCACCGTAGAGTACTATTTTTGGAAGCGATGGTCCTCCATCCTAAGAAAGGTGCCCTGCCCAGCACAGTTGTGTTCTCAATATCATGGCCTCAATGCTGGTGATCCCATCTTGCTCAAGGACAGCAACATTCATCACATAGTCAGTCCAGTGTATATTTAGGATTGTGTGTATACAGGGCTGATGAAAGCATTCAAGGAGTCGTAAGTGTTGGCGATAGGTGTTAACCTGCCTCTGTAATGGCCTTTAATAAGCAAAAATCTTCCTTCTAGGTCATTACAAATACTGCCTGTTTTAAACTGAAAAGCATTATGAAAAACATATATATGTCTCTGTCCTTCAAACAGTATTTGCACATGGGAGTAAACCATTTTTCCTTTCTGATCTCTTTTACAATCCATTGTATTGCAGACTTGGCTCAGTGCCAATTAAGTGGTAACACCATTAGACTACTTACCCCAAAGAACTATCAAATTTAAATCCCAAAGAGACCTACGTAGCCAGAACTTTGACTTTTGTTCTCTGCCCAGTTTGCTAGATTTAACTTGGATTGTAAACATGCCACACAGTACATGTTCATGCCATTCACTGGCTCAGATTCCAAGCTTTCATTGAGTCATGAAATACAAGTGAAGCACTGAAACAGGCACGATTCCCCATCCCTATTTCTGAGGGATTGAAGGTTTACACTTTCCCATTTGTCATCTGATCTGTATATGGTGGAGGTCCCATTTCACCAGTTTCTGATTGCCTGAGCTTCCTACTCATGAATCACTATAAAGCTCTAAAAGGTAGAATTAATATCAACACTCCATTTAAGCATTATTAAGTATTGGACTCTCTGGGTATTTATCTGGGAGAATGAGCATGCTCTGTTTTAGGCTTTTAGGCTATTTATAATATGCAGTCATAGATATACAAGCAGACATACTCCCCTTGGGGAGAAACATAAACTTTTCAATGTTTAGGCACATTACTTTCATTAGAGTACATTATATGCAAGGTATCATACATACTTTTAATAAAGATTTCAACTTGTAAGGAATTCTGTCTCTTACACAATAACCAGTCATTTATCCACTAAGGAACACAAACTCATCTGTTGATACATCTCTAGACTTCAAAGACATAGCCATGTTAGTCTGGAATATTGGTAAGCAAGTGGATCTTGTATCACCTTTGAGACTAACTGAAAGAAAGAAGTTGTAGCGTAAGCTTTCATAGACTTGGTCTACTTCCTCAGCATAAGCTTTCATAGCTTTGGTCAGCATAAATTTTGGTCTTCTTCCTTAGAAGCATCTGAGGAAGTAGACCAAGTCTACAAAAGCTTATGCTACAACTCCTCTCAGTTAGTCGTTAGTCTCTTTCATATATATATATATATATATATATCAAAAAAATAAAAACATTAAAACATTTTGAACACAGTTTTACAAACTTTATACAGCGTATAATAATACAACTAGTCTATTTCAATGTCTCAGTATCATATATATTTTCTCATTAGATAATCATTTCATTCATATTTACTTGTCATATTGATTTATTTACCTGCTCTCTCTATATATTTCTTATATTAACTTCCTTCTGTCCAGTTCCTAGGTCATTTCATATGCATTATCATTCCTATCCTGTACTTTTCCTATTAAACCACATTTACTTACAGTACAAAGTAGAATATCCATTTCCTAAGAAAGAGATTTTGAGAGCTTATTTCAATACTTATTAACTTCCTTCTGTCCATCATATATTATTTTTTCATTATTTGCATATTTATATATTTTTATTTGTTTTTAGATCTTCTATTCTTACAAATTCATCACTGCTATACGACTGGCTTTGTTCTTAGAAAAACCTATTACTTTATTCCATTCCTCATAAAGTGAATTTACAGAACTCTCTTTTAATAAGGTAAAAAGCTTATCGATTTCCATCATTTAAAAAAAAAAATAATGTCCATTCTTCCAATTCCAGAATTTCTTTCAATTTCCAACATTGAGCATCTAGAGTCCTAGCTGCTATTATTAAATAAATCATGATTTTTGTGTTTCTTTAATTGTTGATCAGATATTATATTTTAATAAGTAAATTTCTGGTTTCATTTGAAAAATTATTTCTAATATTTCACTGTTGATGAATGTCTTTCCAAATTTTTTGTGCCTTTTGAAAACTCCACCAGTCTCAAAGGTGCTATAAGATCCCCTTACTTGCATCTCTAGACTGTTATCTGTGAATAAGCACACATTGCTATACACCCATGACAGCATCTGTTATATATTTATAAACAGCCATAGCAGGCATCCATTGTTTGTAATGGACATTGCAATGCTGATACAGGCTTGGTACTGATTTGGGTTATAGTTTGTGAATTTATGACCTAGAAAAGTAAATAATGTGTTTATAAAGCATAAAATATAAACCAGAAAGTAGTGCATATTGTGCAATATGTGTGTGTTACTAAGAGCACAGGCATTGGTTAGTTCTGGGCATAAAGCCAGCCTAACTATAAATGATGAAAAGGTAGTGAAAAAACATGAACAGTGAATTGACCTATAGTGAACTCAAGAAAGGTACCTAGCTGATAAAAGAATCTATGTCTTGACATAGGTTGCATAACAGCCACATCTGAGTAGAAAACTGATATTTAGTCTACTTGCTATCTCTCTTCTTGCCAGTTGTTTTATCCCTCCCATCTTATCTCATCCAATCGGATTAGAGACATTCATTAGTCCCCATTTATGTAAACATCACTCTCTTCCAATCAGGAGAGGGGATCGTAGTAGTATCTTGTTTCTGGCCGCATTGCATGATTGTATCAGCCACCTGATTGCATCAGTTGGTTCTCTTTAATGCAGCACCTTTCTTTCTGGTTTATATTTTATGCTTTATAAACACATTATTTACTTTTCTAGGTCATAAATTTCACAAACTATAACCCAAATCATTACCAAGCTTGTATCAGCATTGCAATGCAAGGTGAAGCAAAGGGAGAAGAGAAGGAGGGAAACATAGCAGTGGGGCCCAAGGGAGAGAGGTATAGCGATGTGAAATGAGGCAAAGAGAAAGAGAAGACAGGAGGTATGATAAAAATGATAAAAATGTGTTTAAAATAAGTATTCCAGAATGAGATGCATCACCCATGGTCCATATGTTGTACACGCCTTCATTAGTGCAAAAAATCTGAGCAAACCCTTCTTTCTGTTACCTATCTATAAAGCAACTTTGAAAGAAAAGAATTTTACTGAAAGGTTAGGGGACCTGGGCCACCAGGTTATTTCCATAATGAGTAAATAATTTGCATAAAATCAGATCAGGGCTGCCTTGATTTGAGGGACTAGAATATAGCAATTCTTGATCAAGACAGACTACAGCACTGGCTGGAGACAAAGAGTCGTACCTGCATCAGTATGGAAAGTATAGCTCAGTCATAATTAGATTATGGTTTTATTTCCTGTTTGGGTTTATAAAGGCTTTCGTTTGTTTCTGTTGCCTTCAATATATTTTTTGTAAGACTAAGATGGCCCCAGGGGCTATGTTTCAAAGGAAACTGATACTGGTTGTTGCAACAACCAACAGGCCACTCATGTTTATATTATTATTATTATTATTATTATTATCAACCTACCTTTTCATTTTACTAAAATAGAGGTCTGTACCATTGTTTAAAGTAGAAGGCACCTCTCAACTAATCCTAGTTTTGGAAATTATAGGGAGCTCAGGGTTTATATTCTCCCTGTCCAGGTAGGAGGAAAAAGATTGTGAAGTATTTCATTGAAGGATTTAAGCTGGGATTGACTTGTGGCATTCTACAAAGATTAAATCCAGTTCTAGGCATCAGGGTGGGAGGTCAAGATATTTCATTGGGGCCAGAAACCCCTACATTCACCTGCAGGACTAGAGAATAACCCCAACAAAATCTTGCCTTAAAATCAGATGTTCTCTTATCTTCCTCTCAGTTTACACATTTGCCTTCCCTGTGTTTGTCACTTGTTTATAGTCAAGGTCACATAATTACCTGCTATTGCCCATGTTAAACTGCTGACTTTGAATTGCTAATGTGGTATTTAGAAGACTTTCAGCACAGGCAAAAGCACACATGGAGAGATGAAGCACTGCTCTGTCCTATTTGTTAAAGAATTGTTCTGAACTGCTCACTTAAGTCTATTTGTTCAGGAATAAATTTCATCACTTTTGCATAAGAGGAAAGACCAGCTCCTACATCTTTTTTCATTCAGTATTTGCATTTAACTGTGGAAAGTGTGTGTGTGTGTGTGTGTTAAGAATTGGAAGCCAATGTTAATGGACTGGAAGATTTTTTTAAAAAATTTATATACTTCTGTTATTATACCAGTAGTAGTGTGAAGACTTGGTTCATGAGATCACCAAGATTAACAAAGTGTTTTCTGAGATCATAAATAATTATTATGTATCCCAAGAAAAGCTTTGTTCATCTTGAATTCAGACTTTCCATTGTTACTGATGCTGTTAGTGGGGAAGTAATAGGAGTAATAATCTCCCATTTTTTTTTATTACTAGGCTATTTACATAGTAATATGTAGTGTCTTAGTAATATGCTGGCATATTACAGGCAGCTTTTAATATTTGTTGTAAATCCCTTAATCTACCCCAGCTTCCTCAGAGAAAACACTGCCTGAGAAATATCCTCCCCAAGGTATTTAACAGTAGTTCAAAGCTACACAGTAACGAGATTTCTATTAATACTATCAGGAGCAGAAGATCTGGAGTAAGGAACTGTTACTGCCAGAACTGTGAATTAGGGACTAGCTGGTTGAAGTTTAAAATGTGCCTTGTAATAAAATGAGGGGATCTAGTTAGCTAGAGAATATATGGGCATGTAGCCACTGCAAAATGTGGTTTGGACCCCAATTCAAAATATCCCAATTTCAAAAACAACCTGATTCAGCCCAGAGATATTAGGAGGCTGCTTAATTTAACTCTGCTCCAAAGCCAAATTTCAGTTCAGAAATCTTGGTCTTCATGCCTCCCACTGACCTTCATTGGAAATAAATAAATGGCTACAATGTTTTTTTATGTTATCCAAATTGGAAAAAATTCACAGTAGCCCCTTAGGAGAGAGACATTCATAAACCTTTCAGGATTTTTTTTGCTACACACCTTTCAATTTTGATATTTTTTTAAAAAAATGGGAATTGATTATAAGAACTGGATGAAAATTGCAGAGATAAATGAACCTTCCATAGAGATCGGTCTAATCAAGAGTCAGAATCGCACTCATTGCACAGCAGGCCATGGGGGTGAGGGGAATGATGGTGACTTTGGAGGCCTCACTCAGTGGCAGAAAGCGTGTTGAGTGCGAAAAGCAACTCAGGCTCGATGGCAGGAATAGGTCAATCCTGCCATTCAAACCACCATACTCCGTGACTGATGAGTGCAGGCCCTCTAGAGGCTTTAAGCACACAAGACAAACAAGGAAACCTTGTTTCTCTGCTTTGAGAGAGGAGAGAAGAGGTCAAGAGGGGAGTTCTACAGTGATTTCTCCCCCTGGCAAGGCTAAAGGGAAAAGCAGGCATATATCCTTTGCCTCATGCTCTCAAGAGTCTGTGACCTCTGTGTCTCTAATCCCTTCTGACAGGGAGGAGTTGTCTCAGGATGAGGAGGATGCCTCCCCAGAGTAAGTGTCCATGTGCCTGTTTGATTTAAATGTTTTTCCTATCCTCAGAAAGATGAAGAGGTCATTAAGCTTAATTCCTTGTAGTCAGTTGTCCAGTGTTGCGACTGAGCAAGTGCCTGAAATAAGATCTAAGACTAATTGGGAGTGTTCAATAGCATCCTTCCCTGAGTTGATTGCAAATGTTATGGAAGTAGAATGGACACATCCTGGTATTGCTAGGACACCTGCAGCTTATGCCAAACAACTGTACAGTTGTCCCTCCGTATCCACGGATTTGGTATCCACGGATTTAAGTATTCGTGGTTTGAAAATATTCTTAAAATATAATAATCCAAAAAGCAAACCTTGATTTTGCCGTCTTATATAAGGGGCACCATTTTGCTATGCCATTGCATATAATGGGACTTGAGTATTCACAGATTTTGGTATCCACGGGAGGTCCTGGAACCAAACCCTAGCAAATATGAAGGGACAACTGTATTCTCTTCCTCTTGAGATTATGGAAAAACTGAAGTTCCCCCTCATTGATGCCTGTGGCGGGGTTGATTTTGGGAAGTCTTTTCTCCAGGGATGGGGATGGCATCCCCCAAAATCCAAAGGATAAAAAAATTAAGGTTTTTTTGCATAGAGTGCATGAGGCAGCTGTTCTCATAACTACCTTACTTTGGTAACTACCTGGTTTGCTAGGGCTGCTATGAGGTGGGCTAGGGATTTGCTGCCTCAAATCCCTAAGGAGGAGACCAAACTTAGACACTGAGTTAATAAATTGGCCAAAGTGTCTGCCTTCATGGCAGATGCCAGTTTAGATTCTGTACAATTTGCTTCTAGGGCCATGCCAGGTGCAGCCAGGCATCAACTTTAGCTGAAGAATTGGAATGCTGATACCAAGTCTAAGGCAAATTTGGCTATGTGTTCCTTTAAGGGTGCTAGGTTGTTTGATGAGGTCTTGGAGGAGATTTTGATGGAGAACAAGGATAAAAAACCATTCTGGACTAAAAAAGGACAAGAAGACATTTCAGTCTTGGTTTCAGTCCTTTCATCCCTTCTGGTCTCAATTCAGGCAGAAGACTTCACAGCTTTCACATCAAACTAGTCATATTCTAAGCCCCAGGCTAGACAACAGCAATCGTCAGAATTCAACAAGGGCTCAGTTCTACATCTTGGAGGGGGTTCAGTAAGGGCAATTTTTGGCATCTCTCAAACTTCAAGAGGCATACTTGCATTTCCTGGTATGCCCCATGCACAGGGAGTACCTCAGATTTGTCTACCTGGAGGAACATTACCAATACAGAGCCCTACCATTCAGGCTGCTGGCTTCCAAAGGGTGCTCAGCAGTGGCTCCTCTTCATCTTGGAAAGATGTGAACAGTGGGGTGCTACAGGATTCTGTCCTGGGCCCAGTGCTATTCAACATCTTTATCAATGACTTGGATGAGGGAATTAGGGGCATACTTATCAAATTTGCAGATGACACCAAATTAGGAGGAGTAGCTAATACCCTAGAGGACACAATCAAAATTCAAAATGACCTGGATAGACTAGAAAGCTGGGCCAAAGCTAACAAAATGAAATTCAATACGGAGACATGTAAGGTACTGCACTTAGGGCAGAAAAACGAAATGTATAGATATAGGATGGGTGAGACCTGGGTGAATGAGACTACATGCGAAAGGGATCTAGGAGTCCTAGTAGATCACAAGTTCAACATGAGTCAACAGTGTGATGTGGCAGCTAAAAAGGCCAATGCAATTTTGGGCTGCATCAATAGAAGTATAGTGTCTAGATCAAGGGAAGTAATAGTGCCAGCCTATTCTGCCTTGGTCAGGCCTCACCTAGAATACTGTGTCCACTTCTGGGCACCACAATTTGAAAAGGATATTGACAAATTGGAGCATGTCCAGAGGAGGGCGACTAAAATGGTGAAAGGTCTGGAAACGATGCCTTATGAGGGAAGACTTCGGGAGCTGGGTATGTTTAGCCTGGAAAAAAGATGGTTAAGGGGCAATATGATAGCCCTGTTTAAGTATTTGAAGGGGTGTCACATTGAGGATGGAGCAAGCTTGTTTTCTGCTGCTCCAGAGACTAGAACATGGAGCAATGGATGCAAACTCCAGGAACAGAGATTCCACCTCAACATTAGGAGGAACTTTCTGACAGTAGGAGCTGTTCGGCAGTGGAACACACTCCCGCGGAGCATGGTGGGGTCTCCTTCCTTGGAGGTCTTTAAACAGAGGCTGGATGGCCATCTGTCAGGGATGCTTTGATTGTGATTTCCTGTGTGGCAGGGGGTTGGACTGGATGGCCCTTGTGGTCTCTTTCAACTCTACAATTCTATGAGAATAATAAAGACAGGGGCTTTTCTTTGAGAGGAGCCTGTATCAGTTTCTTTAAAGCCACAAATGTCCTTGACCAAGACCTTGGGCATCTTTACCAGTCACTGAATGCCACACATCTTTCCATTGACTTCCAAATCTTCCCAAACAGGAACCTGTTATTGTTAGAAGTCTCACAGTCATTGACAGCTTTCTAGATTAATCTTCTATCCTAAATGATGAGAATAAGGCTCTTCCTGTATACATGTCTGCATTCCTATTTGGTGAACCAGGTTGACATGTTATCTTAGTACCCATTGCCTCTCCTGACTATCCAAGGATTTGTTTCAACTCTCCTCTTGACATCTTTTTCTTTTCCCAAAAAAGTTAGTGTGGGTTAGCAAACTTCTTTTTCACTTTGTTTCCAAGTACCTACTTTTTTGTCATTCACCATATTCCTTTAATCCCTTAATAAATAATCTCTTTCAGAGGTTTGGAGCATACATTCCTGATGATTTCCAAGAGAGGCTTCTGTTTTCTCACAGTTCTAGCCACTTGGTTTCACCTATGAGGTTACTGATTTGAGCCTGTGGAGAAATAGGAAGAAAGCTGACTTTCCCTGTGGGTGGGATAAGAATGGAATTAATATTGGCCAAGATCCTAGATCAGTTACTTAGGAGATTATCAGAAGATTATCAGATGTTTGAAAAAGCTCCAAAGGAGCTCATGAAAAACACATCACGGTACTGGGAACAGGTCCCCATATCGCATGATGTCATCCTCCTCACGTGCTTGCTCTGTCCTTCCTCTGTGCTGAGGCAATGAAAAAGGCACTGCTTTTCATTAGTGGAAATTCCCATTAATGAAAAGCGACACCTTTTTGGTTGTATCAGCACAGAGGGAGAATGGAGCAAGCACACCAGGATTATGACACGTGCAGAACCAGGAAACATTCCCAGTACAGTGACGGTGTTCTCACGAGCTCCTTTAGGGCTTTTTTTAAAGCATCTGATAACCTCCTTAGTTAAATGTACTTAATTAACTAGGTAGTATCTCTTGGCATGACCTCGTTCCTATTCTGGTTTGCTGGGCAACAGCCACTGCATGTGACAGAGGTCTGTTCTCCTGTCAATTGGGGTGCAACATACTGATGCTTTCAAACCCCCCCCCCCCCAAAGCAATCTCCAGCGCAACAACCAGAAGCACAATCCCTGTCACAATTCCTCCTTGCACTAGAGATCACTGACAGGAAAGGGGTGGAAACATCAGTGTGCTACCTGGTAAAGCAGGATAAGAGGACTTTTACAATTGTGGCAATAGTGCCATGATTGTGAATATGTAGGGACCAGAAATATGAATCAGTTACAAATGTGTAACCTAGAGTTAGGCATCCGTAACTGCGATAGTGAATTCTAGCCACTCTTTATTCATTCCCATGTTGTAAAGCAATTTCCTAACAGTTGGGAAATCCTTCTGGGAAGAATCAATGGGAATTTTACATAAATTTCTCACAGTATTGAAATGTTCCCAAAGTTCAGGAAATGTTTTTCTGTACAAAAAAATGGGACTTTTGCACAAAATACCACCATTTTTTGACACAGTATAATTCTATCACAATATTTCAGGACATTTGTAGGAAAGTCCTGCAAAGGAAATATTCATACTCTTGTGAGGGGATGAAGTTGTCAAGGATTTACATCCCTAGTGTGGGAATTCTCAGCTGGTCACTACTTCATCAAAGAAAAATAACTCATTCTGGGCCTCCCCCCTCCTTACCCCTGGGAAATATGAAAAGAGGTAGAAGTCTTTTACCAGGCAGATAGAACTGAGCATTCTTGGCTCATCTTTCAAAGAAGCTGAAGGATGAGATTTCTTTACATCATCCATCTGGAATTGTAGAAAGAATTTTTCAGGTTCTCATCCAAAGTAAGGATCTCCTCAAATCAGAGAGCTCCAAAAGGTTGTTTTTCTGACTTAATCAGTTATGAAGCTCATCAAAAGACTTTGGCTAAATTTTTGCCTTTCAGCCTCACACACTTCATAAGATAAAATGGAATAGCTGATACTCTGCCCTGAGTCTTGGAGGAGGGTGAGGTACCTTGCAATAAGGAACATCCACAGATTTCTCTTTCTCTTTTATATATATATATATATATATATATATATATATTGCTTTGCTTTTTCTTGCATCTCCACTTCCACCACAAAGCATCTTTTATTTTATTTTTTTTTTCTAAAAACAAGTCTTTAAGGCCATTGCATTCATAAGGCCAGGAAACAGATGGGTCTAAGTGGCTTACATTCCATTATTTGCTCAATGACCTTTGAAAGTTAATGAGAAGAACTCTTCACATTGAATTGTTTCCCTGAAATGTAAAAATTCATGTATATGGATTTATTTATTTATTGTGTCTGTTCAGAAATAATTTGACTTTATTGACAGGTTTCCTTTTGGCTCTTAGAACTCAGTTTTCTCTTTGCTGCTACTCTGACTATGCCTATTTTTAAAAAATTGGCCATTTAAAAATGGGAGTTTTGTCTTTGTCGTGCTTTAAAACATATTTTATTTTCACTTAGTAATATATTACATAAACAATGCAACTTCACACTACTGCTGTTTGCTTTTTATATGCCAGAATGCTTTTTTTAAAAAAACACTCTTGCATATATTTTGATTGCCATATGTAATTAAATGCTAGAGACAAGCTCATGTTACACATGTGTGGAAAGAAGCTATCAGCCAAAGACTAACAGTTTTCCCACAGCATCTCATTGGTTATATATATATATATTTCTAGATTTCTCACTAAAATAGAAAACCTGTATCTGTCCTATAGTACTTCATATTAGTTGTGGCAGATTGTATTTTTGGTATAAAGGCCTGCGAAGGTAAATGTGAGCACCCACAAGCAGTTTGAAGAGCTGCAGCCTTCAAACTACGGTTTTGCAGTAAAATTCCAGATATGCACATTGAATAAATTCTGGTTTCAAAATAAGCAGAAACTAAGTTCTCACCTATTTTAGGAGAGTGGGGCATCACATCTTCTGTAATCTGAAACAGTTTATTATGTGAACAATATTCCAGCAAAGACAACTTTTCTGATAGTACAAGCATGGAGTAATGCAAGCCAGGAATGGAGATACCACAGCAGAAGATTTGGCCCTGACCAATGTACCTTTGTATTGAGGTTTAAAATGACCCTCTGTATGTATTTGAACATGGAAAGGCAGCTGCCTACATGATTAGTGTCCTGTCATTACTCTAAACACTGTGTTTAGACTTTATCAAACACATGAAATATGGCATCATAATGAAGCCACATGGACGCAAAAGGGTGCACATAGCCAGATGACGTCCTTTCACATTTATGTCTTGTGAATTAGCCATTCTATTTTATTGATGGGACAAACCATCAATAGATTGGCTGTGGTAATTTTTTGCCGGCATTGCTGGCATTTGAACCTTCATGCCTTTTTTTCCACGCAAATACAGCGTCAATGGCAGGACCAGCCAGAACACTTCCGGGTGAGATCATGACATCCAGGTAGGTGACATTCTTTTTATGACCCTCCCCAGTTTACTTGTAAGTTTTTAAGTGTGTTTGTATGCTTTTAAAAACCTTTTGAGTGTTCTTTTTGTTTTTGTTTTTAATTTCCCACACTACATATTCTTGTGAGAATCTGCAGGATTTCAGATGAGGACATGAGTGGAGCTCCATTTCACTCCTTGTTCATTGCCAGGGAAGCCTTTTGCTGGGATGCAAAGTAAGTGAGGTATGGGGCATTCTTTTCCTGGCATAAAAATGGCACAAATTATGTCAGCAAAAGAACATTTTGAGAGGGTGATCTGATAAAGTCCTTTGTTACCAGTTGGGTAGTTTTACTATAGGATGGTACTTCTGATTGTATTATCATTTCAGCTCTATAGATTTCATGTGCCCCTGAACAGACAGTGTAAGAATAAGGTGTAAACATTTGCATAGTCTAACTCCAAGGATGTCCTCCTTTCCCACTTCCACCTCTGATTTATGTCCAATTCCATTGTTTTTATGGTTGTTGAGATTTTTTCTTTTAAAAAAGAAGATATCCATCCCTTTCTTTCCTTCCCACCCCACCCCAAATGTAGACATGCTGATGCACATGTTTTAAATTGTGTGGAATACTAGAAGCAGCCCCTCACAGTCTAAAGTGTGTTTAGGCATTGTTTTGCATACATTTGAACTGTGCATATTTACCTATGTGTCCTTTTCATATTTTTGCATTTTTGCCAAACATGTCTACAGCCATCTGTGAAAGTAAGAATACAAATTGTCTGACCTATAGACACTTCATAAAGTATGGATCAAGGCCTTTTGTATACACTGGACTGAAATCAGATTTCTCAAACACCCCCCCCCCAATCTAGGATTTAGATCCCCAGTTCTACCACTGACAGACATAGCATAGCTGGAACCACAGCATAGGATACTACCAGATTGCCTCAATAATAGCTCCTTATCACATGCCCTATATCCCACCAAAGAGAACTTGTCCAATATTATAAACATGAAGATAGGCAGGTCAGAAGCAGGGGGACCACATGCTCCTTAACCACCCCAATGTTCCAATATCATGCAATGAACACAGAAAGACTCAATTGACATGTTAAAATGAAAGGTTTTTACCCCCACTTAATTTCATTACACTTTGACATGGCTATGAGGCTTTAATCTTGAGCCCAGAACTTTGGAACTTGCACATAAAGTGCTGTGGGGCTGTGAATAATAGGTTGCCTGACAAAAGGATGCACAGGACACATGTAGGCATCAATTGTCACTGGGTGAGGATAATTTTAAAAGAGCACTTATATATCATGCCAAGAGGTATTTTACCACAGATTTTTTTAGAACACACACTTATTCCAAAAAATGAACATAATTATGCCTGAATTTTAGTTTAAAATCGTGATTACTATTTCAGAGTTACTCTAAAACTACTCTGAATTTTGAAGTAATTTCATTACAAAATCTCACCTTCATAAAATTCTGATGGGTTTATAAATTTATAAATTAAGAAAAACTTAGATATTTTCTGGAGCTTATACTTTTTAACAGCAGAAAAATGGTTCTGTTCTAGTGTTACTTTTTATATGTCATAATTAATAGCTAGATCTTCAGATTTTCCAGAGAAATAATCAAATCTAGTCTAGCAGCTGAAATAGCCCCTTTCCATTTTTTATTGAAATCATTGTTTTGATGTATGTGCTCGTCTTCCTTTCCCCACTGACTTTTGCACAGAAAATGTTAGCATAAACTAAAGAACTCTGGAACCTCTAAAGAACTCTGGAATTTCAAGCAGGAAAGGTATGAGGCTCAAACCTATTTGAAGCCATACTGGATTTAGAAGCTTGATCTCGTTTATTCAGAAAGAGATTTGAGTCCAGTGGAAAGACTACATAGAGTCTGCCTTTGTTTTCAGGCCTCAGTGACAAGCAAATCCAAAGAGGGTGAAAGTTACCTGACCACATTTATGTGGTATTGAATGATTGTCCATTGTAGGGTAGAAGCAACAATTTAAATTTGTTCTGAATGCAGTCAGTTCCTTGGGGCATGTGTTTTGTTGTTGCAGGATTCCTACCTCCTTTCATTCTTGTCATGATGGAGTGATTTTGCACCTCCATCGTGGGGAAAAATCTCATCTGCAAAAATACAGTTAATCATCATCTGTAAATTTCCACAGTGTCAGGTAAGGTAGAGGGTGCCCCCTCATTTCCTAAACATGGCATCACATCACCTGACTGGAGAGCCAATCAGATTTGCCAATGCAGAGCCAATCAGATATGGCTAATGGAGTTTTGAGTTTTCTGAATTTCTTTGTCTTCAACACTTGGTCTGAAGAAGGCCTGAATGGCAGACCAGAGACATGGCTCAAGGGTCATCAAAGAGCCACATCTGATACCATGAGCCCTGAAGGGCAGGCCTATTTGAATTGCTCTGAATTCTATCAACAGAGACTGATACCTGGACTTCATAATTGTAAGTTAGTATTTTCTTAACTTAGAAGAATGTGGTTAGTTAGAAATGTGTTAGTTTTTGTGATTTATTTTTAGTCCTCTGACTGAATGCATCCTATGTAATTTTGTTAAATTGAGAACCTAGAGAGGATAAATTTCCCTTCATGCTAACTGCTTAATCGCTGGAACTAGAATTAAAGCTTTTTCTGTTTTCCTATTAACCATGTGCATATGTCTGGCTTGGGTCATAGCTATCTGGATTCCCCTGGAATAGAGAATGGGGAGTTGGTGATACTGTAGAGGGATGGGTAGTTCCTCTGATTCAATCATAGCCCTACACAGCTTCCCATTGTGCTGTGTAAGAAGGGGGAACAATTCAGCGGGTGGTGGCAGAGGATACCGAAATGTTTCAGATTGTGCAAACAGCTGGAGCCTTCCTTTTCCTCTCTATAATAGTATGAATGCACAGAGAATAAGGAAGGACCAACTTCACAGTTCCCCTCCCTTATTGGTGACATTCTGTCCTTCTCTGACTCAGCAGGCCACATTTTCTAGCTGGCTTGCCAATGAGGGAATTTGTGCACAGTTTTCTATGCTCAATAACCTTCCCTCCTAATCCCTCACTCTTTCCCCTGCCCCACTTTCTCTCCTGGACATTCCCATTGCCTATCCTGAAGTAATTCACAGGAAAACAGGGTGTGGGGAAATGGAATAAAAGGTGATGAGGAAAGGCTGGGGGTGGTAGTACTATATATATATATATATATATATATATATATATATATATATATATGAAGTGTAGGTGGGTAGGAATCTAGGGATACAGTGTTGAACACACTCTGGCTCTTCCTGTCTGAAGAACCTGAGAATGGAAGGATTCCCATTGACTGGAGTTGATCTAGCCACCAATCCCTATCAACTCCAAACCTAATCCCATGGCACTACTCCAAAGTGAAGACCATTGAATTCTATGTGGTGTTATTGCACAGTACATTTGGGGTGGCAGCCAGAGAGGAACTTACAAGGAAGTGATCCCCACCTCCGCATCAATTCTGTGATTCTTTACTTCTAACTGAAGAGGTTTGTCACCATGTATGTGCTATGTATGCACATGTACAATATAATAGACCTGTTTACTTCTCAGGGAGGAAAGTGGATTTTGTCTCCAGATTACTTCTACCTCTCTGCTGACAGGAGGAAGGGAAAGGTAAGTGAAGAGGTTTAATGCTACAGGAGCATATTTTTCTCCTGAGGAAGGGAGAGGCTCCTGTTGTGTTTGGTACCTTGTTAAGGTTGGAAAGACTGAGCTTTTCAGACTCTTTGCATCATTTTATTTTGTGTCTGCTCCTAAAGTAGAGACATTTCTTTCACTATGAAGGAAAATGTGCTTTTGCATTCTTGCCACATCCCCAGTCTGTCCTCCCACCCCACTTCAGTGGAAAGCAGAGGGGTGGGCTCAGTCCATGGTTGGAGACACAGGGGATAGAAAAGGTTGTGGTTGAACAGTGTGCTACACTTGGCTGTTTTTCCTTCACAAAGCCTGTCTCAGGTACACATAGCTTGGAGGGATGTGAAAGGGATCATTGCAGGGATGATGCTCTTCCTTTCCTGAGGGAGTGTGATAATGGGCTGCTCCCATTATCTGGACAAAACAGCCAAGGGGATAAACAAAGGGTTAATGAGGTATTGAGTTTAAAGTTTCACATTGTATGGGGGATAGCATCAGGGGAACATCAGAGACCAGGAGTGATATGACCAATGAAGATGACCAGCTGGAAGAAGCATTAAGATGCTTCTGTGAAGAGGTTATAAATAATACCTCAGGTCTACAAGGCAAGGAGGACAAAAAGAAACAACAGCCAAGGACACTCACATCCCAGCTAAGGGAGTACTTGGTAGAGGCTGGGCCAAAGTGCTCCCAGCCGCCATGAACACCCAGAGACTCAGAATTCCATATCTAGTTGTGAGTAGAATAGGGTCCATTAGTTTAGTTGCAATTAGGGATTTTACATTTAGTTTTTAAACTTGGGTCAAATAACTTAAGACTTTGGACTTTTTTGGACAATGTAAAAATAACAGAAGCAGTGTCGCCAGGTTGCGACGCTGCAGCGCTAGAGGGCATCAGTTTCATACAACGCTCCTTCCCAGCGGTACTGTTGCAGTACCGCTGGGATATTTGAATGTGATATTTCGCTTTCTACCACCATATTTTAGTCACGATCAGATGACTGTAAAAGCAAAAATATAACGGTCAAATGTCCCAGCGGTACTGCAACAGTACCACTGGGAAGGAGCGTCGTATGAAACTGACACCCTCTTGCGCTGCAGCGTCGCAACCTGGCGACGCTGCTTCCGTTATTTTTACATTGTCCAAAAAAGTCCTTTACCACACCAGGCAAATATGCAGTCATAATGATGCCAAATGAACGCAAAAGGGCACACATATCACATGACGTCCTTTCACAATCATATATTGTGAAAAAGCCATTCTATTTTATTGACAGCCCAAGCCATCAATAGATCTGCCATGGGGCTTTTTTGCTGGCATTGCTGGGGTTTGAAACTACATGCCATTGTGCTCATGGGAATACAGCATCAATGACAGGACACTTCTGGATGAAATCATGACAACCAGGTAGGGGACGCTCTTTTTTATGAACCTCCCCTGTTTACTTGTAATTTTTTAAGTGTGTTTCTGTGCTTGTGTCTACGTTTTGTGTCTGTATTTTGCTTATTTTTTTAGAATTTGCTGCACTTGCATCTTCTTGTGAGAATCAGCAAGTTCTCATCCCCGGAAGTAAATGGAGCTCCATTCATGCTCCGTTACTGCTGGGGCTGCCTTTCTGACACTGCTAAAGGTAGGTCTGGTGTGTGTGTGGGGGGGTGTCTTTTTCCAGCATAAAAATACTAAAAAATGTGGCAGCAAAAGAACATTAATGGGGGGGGGGGTAATCTGATAAAGTCCTTAAACTATCTGTAACTTTGTAACTTCCTAAGCAACACCTGAAAGGAGATGCCTTTCATGTAAAGAGATGCCTTTTTGCTATTCTGATTCTTTACTTAGAATAAACGTTCCTTTAAATATCTCCTGTCTTCCACAATCTTTCACGTGCCTTGCCCAGTCTCATTCTCTGCAAGGGTGTGGGGAGGAAGTCTCTGCAGAAATAGAGTGGAAAGTGCAAGTTTTCCCTGGTAACCTCCCATTGGGTCACTGTGCTGCGGTTTAAAATCAACGGGTGATGGAAGATAGTATAGATGGTTTCTAAGCGTCCCAACCCACTCAGGCAGAAGCAGGAGGGGACCCAAGAAACCCTGACAGGGAGGAGTCATAGCAGGAGGGAGGGAAGCAGAGCCCTATCCATTATTTTTCCATGGGAAAGAAAAAGCCCAACTTCTTGGTTGAGGGATTTCTTGAGGAGGAATGTCTATGGACTTTCTCAGACCAGCCTCTGAAAACGTCTCTTTCCTGCCATATTTTGAATTGTTTTTCCTGGAACAATAACCCTTCTTTCACACACTGCTGTAATAGCATGAAAAAGCAGCCCCAGCATTATCGGAGCATGAACGCTAGCGCTGTCTACTTCCATGTTCACCGGGGTGCATGACATCAGCAGTTCTCACAAGAAGATGCAAGCACCCTTAAATGTTTAAAAAAAAAAAAAAACCAGCTAAATTAAAACCCGAAACATACACATAAGCACAGAAACACACTTACAAACTTCCAAATACACTGGGGAGGTTCATAGAAAGAATGTCCCATACCTGGCTTTTGTGTTCTCACCTGGAAGTGTTCTGGTAGGGACCACCCATTGATGTTTTTTTTCAGACACAGGCAAAACCACAAAAAAAAAAAAGCCACAGTAGATCTATTGATGGCTTGGGCTGGCAATACAAAGGAATGCCTTATTTACTACTTAAAAACACCGAAGCATGAAATCATGCTAGGCTGCATTAATAGGAGTATAGAATTTAGATCAAGGGAAGTAATAGTGCCACTCTATTCTGCTTTGGCCAGACCTCACCTGGAGTACTGTGTCCAGTTCTGGGCACCACAATTCAGGAAGGATATTGAGAAGTTGGAACATGTCCAGAGAAGGGTGACTAGCTGGTGGGTGGTCTGGAAGCCATGCCCTATGAGGAGCAGCTTAGGAAGCTGGGCATGTTTAGTCTGGAGAAGAGAAGGTTGAGAAGGAACAGGATAGGCATGTTTAAATATCTGAAGGGATGTCATACTGAGGATGGAGCAGGCTTGTTTTCTGCTGCTCCAGAGACTAGGACGCAGAGCAATGGGTTCAAACTAGAAGAAAAGAGATTCTACCTAAACATTAGGAAGAACTTCCTGATAGTAAGAGCTGTTTGGAAGTGGAATGCACTGCCTCAGAGTGTGGTGGAGTCTTCTTCTTTGGAGGTTTTTAAACAGAGTCTGCATGGCCATCTGTCGGGAATGATTTTATTGTGTATTCCTGCATGGCAGGGGGTTGGACTGGATGGCCCTTGAGGTCTCTTCCAACTCTATAATTCTATGATTCTATGTCTGATAAAAGTCCTATGTGTGGGCACTCAAGCCTCTCTCTTTCCATTCTACCTATGATGCCATTTTGTCTAGTCAAGGCCTGCTAGTGTGTGAGGTAAGCTGAATGCCTTGGGAAGCTGTTTGGTTTGGGGGGTTTGTTGTTCTGCTGACACTGGGAACAATGCTAAGTGTTGTTTTTCCTTATGTCTCCCTGTTCCTTGGTGTCTGGATAGGGGAAGGGGTTCCTATCATATGATCGCTTCTGAGGTCAGGCAGTGTCAGAGATAGGAAGGGATTATAGTGGCACGTTCACAGGGTCATCATGCAAGATTATTCATACCACTAAACACCGTCATCTTTTTAGGAAAAAGTAAATTCAAAGAGGGATTGCTGACACACTGCAGAATTAATGCAGCTGACATCACTTTAACTATTATGGCTGCATCCTATGGAATCCTGGGATTTGTAGTTTTTTGTGGCACCAGAGCTCTCTGACAGAGAAGGATAAATATCTCACATAACTACAAATCCCAGAATTCCAGAAGTCCATAGCATTGAGCCATGGCTGTTAAAGTGGTGGCAAACTGCATTATTTCTGCAAAATGTGTCAGCACCCAGAGTGTGAACCAAAGGCACATTTTTTGAAGTTATGTGAATAACTGCATTGATTTGACATGAAACAGAATGAATCCAGATTTTTAAAAACATGCTGGATCATTCGCAAGTATGAGCAGTAGTCCAGATAACCAAAGCCCAAAAGGGTATAACAAGGAGTAATTAAATGTAGCCAGTGCTAAAGTCAAGAATCCCAAGAAACAGATAAGCATCAAGAGCAATGCCAATTGATAAAAATGAACTGTTGTGAGCAATGAGGACTTTCAGCAACTGCTGGTAGATTTATAAGTGGCTAACTCTAGGTGCCAGGTGCATAATTAGTCAGGTGCCAGGTGCATAATTCTAGGTCTCAGGTACAAAATTTGTTAATGTTTCATTTAACAGATGCTAACTCCTGTGGAGTTGCCCCTTCTTCTTTCACTAGACTTCAAAGGATGGTGGTATCTCTTCAGTTGTCACACCCTGTGAGCCTGATGAGGCTATAGAGTCAGAGGAAGAGGAGGACCTGGCAGGGAATGGCCCTAGGGACCCTGACACAGGTTTACCTACACCTGTGGCAGCAGGGAACCCTGCCAACCTACAGGCTCGAGCAAAGGAAGAGCCTGGTCTGAGTTGGTTGGCATCAGTCCCAGCAGAGAGTCCTGCTCATTCAGATAAGGACGAAGGAGAAAGGGACATATACAGTGAGCTCAAAACTAAGCTCAGAGGAAACCTCTGATACATTATGAGAAAAACCTGCTCATTAAGAAACACCTGACAAAGCCTTAATTGTTTTATATATGCTGGGAGAGACGATGGATGCTTTGTCAGAGATCAGCTGATCTTCCTGGAGAAAGCTTCCTGTTGACTTCGTTGCCTAGCCTCCTTGACTCGTGCCTTGACCTCGGACTGTTCCTGACTACACTGTTGCCTGATCTTGCTGACCCACAGACCTACTTCTTGACTATGCTGCTTTCTGTAAGCCTTGACCCTTGGACTGTATTCTGGATTCTTCTCTGTGTGCCTTCTTGGGTGTATTGCTGCTTCTTCAAGAAACAGAACCTTGCTTGTTCTGAACCTCATCTGGCTCTCCCTAATTAACTTTGCTATCACTGGGGCTTGGCTGCTTTCCCAGACCTTGTTTATCCTGCTGGCATTTTGGGCTGCTTTCTCAGACATCAGCATCCATTAAGGCCTGATGAGGAGAGAGCCCCTCAGCTGCTTTGGCAACAGCTTCTAAGATCTGGAAAGGGAATTTTCATCTGGAGCCAGGAACTCCTTACAATCCAGCTCTTCTGTGACAGATTCCAGAGGGTGAGTTATGGGTATTGGCTACTAAGGAATCTGATGTATTATGAAGTGCTAGGAGTCAAGCTTTGCAGGACTGTAGATGCAGGTCTAGAAGTAGCATGAGGGCACTCTCTTCTAAACCATACTCTAATTCATTACATTTTCAAAGAAGAGACTGGACTCATCTATATGAAGAAGGACAGGAAAAGTGATTGTGATTGGAAGCAGTACTTGTCCTGAATTCACAGAGGCAAGTGCCTGAGGAGTGACAAGGGATGCAGGTCTAGTCTGTTGCCAGTTGTTCACAATAGAAGCAAGAGAAGTCAAGAGCCAGTCCAGATGTCACCCATCAATAGTCCATACAAGATGCAAGAGTAGTCAAAAGCCAGTCCAGAGTTCAGTTATCAAGTGTCCATACCAGATGCCTTGGAAACCAATAGCCAATACAGAGTTCAGTAGAATCAGGTCCAAGGTCCAAGTCCATAGTCAGCAAGGGATGACTGCAACAGTCCAGAAGTCCATCTGAAGTCAAGGCAAGCAGGAACACAGGAGGAGTGCCACAGCTAAGAATATCAATTGTCAGTGCTGGATCTCAAAGGAAAACTGCTGCCAAATTTATAGCCAAAATTTCCAGGCCAGGTGGAGCTCATTAGCGAGGAAGTAGGTCAGTGTTTGGGATTCAAACAACATTGGGCATGGAGTTTCTCTCTCCAGTATTCAGTGAAGGGAGGTAGCATATCATCTGGATCATCCATCACTGGCTGGTAGGCTTTTTGTTCTTCAGAATGAACTATGTTTTCCTTATCTTCTCTCAGAAGGTGCCTGGGCAGTTTCTTCAGGCTGAGCCATGTTTTGCCTTTCTGCTTCTTAAGGCTGAGCCACACTTTCCCTCACTGTCTCATCTACATTCACTGCTTCCTCCTCCTCCTCCTCCTCCTCCTCTGAGTCTTCAGCAAGGGGGTTCATGACAGTACCCACAGAAGACCGGAGGGAAAGCAAAGGTAAGAAGAACCACTGAACATGTACAGGGACTGAACATGTGCATGCACACACCTCAGAGGCCTCAAGAAAAATGGTACTGGACAGAAGTCATGACAGCTTAGTAACAGAACTGCCATGCTCAGAGGCAGTCTATCACAAAAAAGATTGTGGATAGTAAACTGAATTTGAACCTAGAGATTCTTCTTACCTTCTTCTCATGGTTGTTTCTTTGCAGAGTCTACCCTTCTTCTTTATTGATTCTATCCACCTGTAATGGGGTCTTCCTCTCTATCTACTGCCTTCTACTTTGCCAAGCATCATTGTCTTTTCTAACGAGTATTCTTGTGATATGTCCAAAGTACAACAATCTCAGTTTAGTTATCTAGGCTTCCAGGGAGAGCTCAGGCCTGATTTGCTCTAGGACCCATTTATTTGTCTTTTTGGCAGTCCAGGCTATCCACAGAACTCTTCCCAAACACCACATTTAAAATGAGTTGATTCTCTTCCTATCTGCCTTTCTCACAGTCCAGCTTTCTCAACCATATATAGAAATTGGAAATATAATGGCATGGACAATCTTGACTTTGGTGCTGAATAATATATCATTATACTTCAGGATCTTGTCTAACTTCCTTCATAGCTTCCCCTTCTAAGTCCTAGTATACTTCTGATTTCTTGACTGCAGTCCCCATTTGATAAATGGCTGAGCTGAGGTATAGGAAATCTTTCACTATCTCAGTGTTTTCATTGTCTACTTTAAAGCTATGTAAATCATCTGTGGTTATTATATATATTTTCTTAATGTTTAAGTGTAAACCTGCCTTTTACACCTTCTTCCTTGACTTTCTTTGACAGTCATCCCAAGTCTTTGCTATTTTCTGCTAGTAGCACGTTGTCATCTTTTTATCTTAAATAGTTGTGCTTCCTCAAGTTTTCATACCTGCTTCCTCAGAGTCTAATCAAGTTTGAATTTCTTGCTCCATATATGACAAAAGTCTTTGTTGTAGAATTTTGAGCATCATTTTCCTTGCATCAGAGATGCAATGGTCCAGTGGCTACTGCAATCCCTGGTGTCCCCTTTCGTGGGGATTGGGATGCATATTGAGCATTTCCAATATATGGGCTATTGTTTTATTTCCCATATTTGTTTACAGATTTTAGTTAGAAGCAACAGGGACAGAATCCACTCAAATTCTAACTAAAATCTGTGAACAAATATGGGAAACAAAACAGCTGTATTGATTGGTATGTAATCTGTTCCTGGTGATATAGATATCCCAAGTGCTTTGAGTGCAGCTTCCACTTCACTTTCTAAAATTGTGGGTTCATCTTCACATTGTTCTTTCTTGAATGAATCTGTCATCTTTTCATCTCTTTTACATAGTTCTTCAGTGCATTGTTTCCATCAGTTTTGTATTTCTTCTACATCATTCATTGTGTTCTCCTGCTGGTCACAGAGCATCCCCACTCATTTCTGTTTGAATTGTCAGATCTTGTGGAAAAGTATCTTGTTCTACTTTTTTGTTGTGGTCTTTTATTTCTTTGCATTCATTGCTATAGTACTTCTTTTTGCCCCTGTGCACAAGTCATTGAACAATTGCATTCAGGGTTCTGACTCTATTTCTGTCTCCAACTACTTGAAGAGTTTCATCTGTCAACCAGTGGGGCTTTTCTTTATTTTTTGCCAGACATATAGTCTTTCTGCATTCTTCCATCACTATGTTCCTGGCTTCAGTCCAGAGTTGTTCTGTCTCCCAATCAATTAGGCTTAATATTACAAATTTATTTTTTTACATCATCTTTAAACTCTAAGTGGATGTTCTTCTTCATCGTCTGTTTCCAATTATGGAGTCTATCTTATTTCTATATTGCCCATCAGGTGATGTCCATGTATATAGTCACTTGTTTGTGTCAGGGGATGATAGGACACTCATTCCCTGGCAGAAGCCAAAAAACTATCTCAGCAGACTTAGTAGCAACCTGTTCCCAAGAATACTCTCACACACAGAGTGTTTGACATCCAAATAAGCAGGAGGCACTTTTATCTTCAAAGTCAAGCAGTTGCAGTATGTACAAATATTTACAATTGAAGGACAAACTGCTTCACCAGGCATCAGCATTCACAAGAAGAGAAGTGAGCTCTGTTCTGAGCTCTCTTATACACACAGTTACAGGGTATTGGCTTACTCAATCACATGATCTTATACACCAATAAGGACCCTCCTTCTGTAGCTGTGGCATGACTAGGCAGTTCATGGAGTCAGCCATTATGGACACAGCATGACTCTGCAGTTGTTTGGCCATTTTATATTGGAGTTCAGTCTCTAACTGACAGTTTGGTTGCCTGAACAATGTCTTTGCGATGAACTGTTGGCTTCACAAAATTGAATCAGTGGAGGTGTCTACATGATAAAAAAATACGTAAAGCATTTGAAAGATTGATCATGTGTATGCATGGTCGTTTGGATGCATACGTGTCTTTCAGAAGGGGGGGCTAGCGAATCCCCCATAAACTATGTGGATTCAGCATCTGTACAGCCATTCGAATTGTTGATCATCTGTACCCCCCCAATCGCACACATACGAATAGGCAGTGTAAAATCTGATTGGCTGGCTAAGCAGGGGTGGGGCTAGGGCTAGCAAGGAGGGGAATTGGGAGTGACCACCATATTGGCCACCATGTTAGATTCCTGGCTAAGTGAGAGTCCGGTAAGGGCATGAAATGGAGATTTTTACATATATTTATTTTTATTTTAGATTGTGAATAGGGAAAATCAACTGTCCGCAAAACAGGCACCTTTTTAAATAAAAACAAGCAGTGGGAGATTTAAAACTGCCACTTGGCTCACCTGCTCCAGCCAACTGGGGAAGGGGGGTCATACGGAGTTTAGGGGGGTAAAAAATCATGTAGGCAGATCATACGCATTTGTACAACTGCCTTTTCGTATTTTTACCCCCCCCCCTATGGATTTTTTTTTTCAGTTGTGTAGACATGTCCATTTGCTCTCTTGCTTCATTTCTTGAGCCTATACCAAATTCTTCTACAATGTTTGGTTCTACTCTGTTTTCTACTTTTCCATCCCAATTGCCTATGATTATCAACATGTCCTGTTTTGATGTGTAATCAATTTCCTCCTGGATGCCGATGTAGAATCTCTCAATTCCTTCCTCTTCTGCCCCAACAGGTGGAACATAAACATGGATTATGGTTATATTGATGAGTTTTTCCTAATATCTTATTGATATTATTTGGTCAGACTTTGCATGACCTTTGGTTGGTTCTACTATATTTCTTCTCACTATTAATGCCACCTCATTTCTTCTTAGATTTTAATTTCCTGAGTGTAACTATCTGACTGAAAATGTCCCGTTCCTTTCCACTTTAGCACCCTGAGTATTTCAAAGTTTATATATTCCATTTTTTTCTTTTACAGCGTTTAGCTTCCCTTGATTCATGCTTCTCACATTCCATGTTCCTATAATATGTGTTGTGCAGCTTTAGACTTTAGACTTTTCTGTTACCTCTGAGCATGTCATCAGCTGAACATCCTTTCAGCTTGGGTCCAGGTGTTTCATTAGCCACAGAACTACTTGTCCCTGTCTTCTGCTCTACCCCAGTAGCTCATCTTCTGGCACTGTCTCTTGTTTCATTTTGAATTGTCTCATCATAGGGTTTTCAAAATAAAGGTGTCTGAGAAAGCAGCCCCAAAATGCTGGTGAAAGGATAAACAAGGCCTGGGAAAGCAGCCATCTCCCAGTGATAGCAAAGTCAATTAAGGGGAGCCAGACAAGGTTCAGAACAAGCAAGGTTCCATTTCTTGGAGAAGCAGCAACACAGGCAAGAAGGCACACAGAGAAGAGTCCAGAATATAGTTCAAAGGTCAAGGCTTACAGAAGGCAGTATAGTCAAGAAGTAGGTCCATGGGTCAGCAGGATCAGGCAACAGTGTAGTCAGGAACAATCCAAGGTCTAAACACGAATCAAGGCAACAGGACTCAGAGATATCAGACACAAAGCTCTCTCCAGGAAGATCAGTTGATCTCTGACAAAGCCTCCACATTTTCCCAAAGTGTTGTGTACCCTAATGATGTTTTGAGCTATGCTGGCAGTGGCATAATAGCCACTGGTAGGGTCTCCCATGCCAGACAGGTCAAAACCGAACGGTCTGACAAAGAGCGTCAAAGGGCAGGATGGGCTCTCTAGCCTTAGGGCAACCGTCCTAGGAGAAGGAAAACTCTAATCCCAAACCTGGGCAGATGGTGCTCATCCAACCCTGTAAGGTCAACCATCTAAGAGAAGGAACTCTAATCAAACCTACGACCCGAGGACCTCACTGCTACCATCCATGCTTGCAAGGCCAGCAGATGAACCTTTGGTTTAAAGGGTGAGGCCAGCTCTGTGCACGCTGCGCTCCACCAGAAAAATCCATTGCACAGGCTTGAAGGACAAATCCAGTTCCAAAAAAGCCCTGTAGCGATAGGCAAGGGACGAAACGGCAGGTGTAAAGATGCACTGGAAGCCGCAAACCCAACCCTGCATGCAGGCAGTTCAGGACTTTGGTCGCTCGAGGCTGATCTCGGATTGGCCTTTTCAGTCATCAGCGCACTTGCAGAAAGCGCAGGATGAGTCCTTCCTGAATCTTCATTTGCGAAAAAATATATAGCACTCAAGGCTTTGCCAGGTGATTCTTGATGAACAGGTGTTTCTCATAAAGTCTCAGATTTCCTTTGAGCTTACTTTTGAGATTGCTGCTGGCTGTATGGCGATGGAGGTAAGTTCATCTCTTCTTCATCATCCTTATCTGAATTGGAAAGACACTCTACTGGGACTGGTGCCAACCCTTTAGGGCTGGATCTTCCTCTGCTTGAGCCTCCAGGTTGGCAGAGTTCCCTGCTGGCACAGGTGTAGATAAACCTGTACCATGGTCCATAGGGCCATTCCCTGCCATGTCATCCTCCTCCTATGATTCCATACCCTCATCAGACTCGGGGCATGACAAAAGGCTTCAAGTGTAGTTTACCACTGCTTTCTTCTGTACAGTACAAACAACATTAGCTATAGTGCCACTTCCATTGTCTCTGAGAAATCCTTTGTCAGTGTCACCTCCCACTACTGCTGCTGCCCAGTAGCTGTTTGGTACATTTAGTCTGGCTCATTAGCAGAAGCCTGTCTGACATGGGAGACCCTACCAGCAGCACTTTTCATGTCAGCACATCCTCTTGCCTCACAGGAGCACACAGTCCCACCACTATAGAAAGGTAGTTCATACTAAAAATAAAATAAGTATGGACTAAACCAAACTATAAATCAAGTAAAATAAATCAAGTAAAATAGCCAGCATGGTGTCAAAGTCGCGTATCTGCCCCGGGGGTGGTGAGGACTGCCCAGGGACAGAATGGGGCAAAACCCTGTGTAATACGGACTGCAGGGCTCTGAGACAGGGGTAAGATGGGGTATTAGGCTGTGTAGACAAGCCTTTAGACATTTATTTATCTGTAATTCACAGGGATTGATATATATCATACAATGTCCATGCAAATTAATGTACTGTATGTAGGTATGTCTATGAGGAATATAAGGGTAAGGATTAGTGAACGTAAGAGTTGTGTGATATACGTGCACCATTTTCATGAATTACAGAATGATGAAAAGAATATACAATGGGGGAAAATGGCCCAAAATAGGGAAGGATACAGAAAAACTGAGAAAAAGAGAGATATACTGGATCCATCAACTTAATACTCTAATTCCTACAGGTCTTAACAAGGAGGTAGACTGGATGACAACCTTCTAGTGGGCTCAGTCTTCTAATCTTTTGGTCTAGTCCATTTGGGTCATATTTTCATGAAACTATGACCAGATCGTCAGTTCAGACTTCAGGTGGTGTCTCTCCTCTCAATGACTATCTCAGAGTGGTAATGGATTGGATGAGGAAAAACAGATTGAGACTAAATCCAGACAAAACAGAGGTACTGACAGTCACAGGCCTGAAACCAGGTCTGGGAATACAACTTCCAGTCCTGGATGGAGTCACACTCTCCTCTAAGGACTGTGTTTGCAGTCTGGGGGTACTCCTAGATTTGTCACTTCACATGACTAGTCAGGTGAGTACAACGGTCAGGAGTGCCTGTCATCAGCTTTGGGTGGCATTTATAGTGAGGAGAGGTTTAGTAAAAGCAGTCAAATGATATAATGCAAAGTCTGACTGCATCATATCAATAAAACTTCAGGGGAAACCCATCAATATAAACTTGATCCAAGTTTATGCTACAATTACAGAGTCAGAAGAAGAAACAGAAAGATGCTGTGCTGGAGTCCATGAGGAAATGGATCACACACCAAAATGGGACTTTTTGTTAATCATAGGCAATTGGAATGCAAAGATAAGAAACAGAGCATAATCAAAGATTGTAGGAAACTTGGTCCTAGGATCAAGAAATGAAGGAGGAGACTGACCAACTGAATTTTACAGGTCCAACAGTTTGTTCATTGTTCAAGCAGCACAAGAAGTGACTGTATATATGGACTTCATTTGATGGCCAATATAGAAATCAAATAGACTGCATAATTGGAAGCAAAAGATGGAGAAGCTCCATTTTCTCTGAAAAATAAGACCAAAATCAGATTGTGGCACACACCATGACCTACTAACATCAAAAATTAAAGCCTCTGGCTTTTCTTCACAAACAAAGATTCAGGAAGGACTCATCCTGTGCTTTCTGCAAGTGTGCTGATGACTGAAAAGGCCAATCCAAGATAAACATGTCCAGTTGCAGAAAGCACAGCAGAAGGTCTCCTTGGGTAATGTTTCCAGGCTGTGATTCTTTCTGCATTGTCATTTCTCTTCAAGACCTGTTCGGCGTGAGCTCTCAAATAAGGCTGCAGCATTGTGTATAGTGCATCTCCATGCCTCCCGATGTAAGGCCATGGTGGACCATTGTTCGTGATCAACTTGGCATTGTTTCAGGGAGTGCTTGTATCACTTTTTTGGACCACCCCTCTTACACTGACCCGTGGTGAGTTCACCATAGAGTACTATTTTGGGGAGGCGATGGTCCTCCATCCTAGAAATGTGCCCTGCCCAGCGCAGCTGTGTTCTCAATATCATGGCCTCAATGCTGGTGATCCCTGCTTGCTCAAGGACAGCAACATTCATCACATAGTCAGTGCAGTGTATATTTAGGATTCTACATATACAGTGCTGATGAAAGCGTTCGAGGAGTTGTAAGTAGTGGCGATAGGTGACCCATGTTTCAGACCCATAAAGGAGAATAGACAGTACAATGGCTCTATACACACTGATTTTTGTGCTTCGCCTCAGGTGTTTGTTACTCCAGACTCTTTTGTAAAGTATTCCAAATGCACTATATGCCTTTGCTAATCTGTGATCGATCTCTTTGTCAATCTTGTCATCTGAGGAGATGATGCTTCCCAGGTAGCTGAATGAACTTAAGCACAGATTTGCCGACGGCAATGTGGGGATAGTGGTGTTCATCCTGTGGTGCAGGCTGGTAGAGAAGTTCCGTTTTCTTCAGGTTGAGTTCCAGCCCAAACAGCTCTGCAGCTGTTGCAAAGCAGGATGTTAGGCGCTGCAGAGCTGCTTCTGTGTGGGCAACAAGGGCAGCAGCATCAGCAAAGAGCAGCTCATGGACTAGATAGTTTAGAGTCTTAGTGCAAGCCCTCAGACGGCTTAAGTTAAACAAGCTACCATCAATACGGTAACGTATATAGATGCCATCTTCTTCTTCAAGTTCTGCTGTAGCCGTTTGGAGCATCATGCTGAAGAAGATTGTAAATAAAGTTGGTGCAAGAACACAGCCTTTCTTCACTCCATTAGTTATTAGAAAGGGGTCTGAAAGAGCATCGCCATATCTGACTTGACCGTGCTGGCCCTTATGTAGCAAGATAATAATTTTAAGGAATTTGGGGGGACATCCTAGTCTTTCCAGGATCTGCCACAGGCCTTTTCTACTCATAGTGTCGAAGGCTTTGGTGAGGTCGACAAATGTTACATAGAGTCCCTTGTTCTGCTCTTTCCATTTCTCTTAAAGTAAAGCTTTAAAAAAAACACCACCACTAAATCAACGATCATACCAAAATACACCCTGAGGAAAATCCCCATAGAATTTAAAGATAATGTGAAAAAATAGATTTGCACTATTAAGCTAGGAGTCCAAAGAACTCTGGACTGAAACCAGGGACATTGTCAGGAGGGAATGATCTTCTCATTCCTAGCTGAGACTAGGACTTCATGCACACACTGTCAGAAATTGCATGAAATTCCCACATATCCTGGGTATTGTCTTAACAATAAAATAATCCTCATAGAATTTGCTTGGAATCCTACCTGTCCTAATGGCATTCCACATCGGATCACAGTATTGAGAAGGAAGAGGGCGAAATCCACCATAAACTCCACCAGCAAAGCCTTTGTAGCTTTTCCCATATTTTTTTAAAAAGCTCCATAGAGAATGCACTTTGTCATTCATTTGGACAATGTGATTCACCTTCATTTGCATTTGCAAAAGAGCAGAATTGGAAGCTGATCAGTCGGATGTGGGCAGGGAGTGGAGCTTGCTAACAAGGCAAGTGCCCAGAACCACCATCTTTGATTTTCATTTTAACAATTGTATGCTCAGCTGACAAAAAAGCCTTTTTTTTTCTTTTTTAAAAAAATATTTAAGCAGAATATTGCACTTTCACACCTTAAGATATGCTTTTTAAAAAACAAACTGTTTGGTGGTGGCAACTGGTGACAATAAAAATGCAAACAATTCACTCGTGTGCTCCATTCATTCGGAGGCATGCCTGTTCAGACAGCAAAAGTGGATAGCTTCGCATGCCTGCGATTTTGCCAGAAAACCATTAAGACAAATAGAAGCTGTTTTGATTTTGCTTTAGTGTGCATCAACCCACATTTTCCCCCTCATATAAACAGGGCCCTGGATTCATCAGTTGCCCTTAAAATTGATGCTTCAACCTTGCAGAGTCTTATAGACAGTCCAGCATTAAACCTTGATGGCAATGTTTGATGGAAGTGTAGGTATCAAAACCTTACACACACATATCATCATCATCATCATCTACACTAAACAGAACATCAAATCCAATGTTACTGAGATTATAGCCAGGATTAAAAAAAAAAAAGGACAACTCATTCCACATGCACAAGAAGAAATTTTGTTTGTGTTTTCCTAATGTGAGCCTCCAAAATGACATGGTAAATCACTTTTGAAATGGAGGAAATTTTGTAAAGTGATTTGTAGAATAAATTAGGGATCTGGTAGTCATGGCTGCAGGAGCTCTGTATGACCACAGCCTTTGGGCATACTTATATAGTACATTTCTTGGGTTCTTAATAATGCCCCTGTTTTCACCAGCAAAACAAAATCTGGTGGAATAGGTTGCGCAGACCATAGGACAAAGCTTCTATATGCCTACTCCAGTCATAGACATAGGACTTTATCAGACCACCCTCCTCAAAAGTTCTTTTGCCAGCATAAATTGTGATATTTTTATGCTGGCAAAAGAACTCCCCTCAGCAGAGCATACCCTGTTCCCATTAAAAAGGCAGCCCAGGTACTAATGGGGGGTGAATGGAGCTCCATTCACTTCCTGGTTTAAAGTCTCACTAGAAGATGCTCACATGGGAAATTTTAAAAAACAACAACAAAGAAAGTCACAAAAAGTACATCAAAACACCAAAACACACTTTAATTGTTAAAATATTTTTTTATTATGATAGATACAGCTTAAAGTTAGGGTACAAAAATAAAGGGGATATTCATATTCTCCTCCCCCTTTCCCCGTCCCTTAAATTAAATAATGTTGCTTTGAAATTAAAATTAAATTTAAAAAAAACTGCAACTTCCTTCGTACAAAGTATCTCAAAGATTTATTCTTCCTTAAAGTAGTACATCCTCCTTTCTACTCTCTACATCTCCTCTTTTCCTTGTTAGTTTCGAAGTTACATTATCTTTTACCGCTTCCCAAACTTTTTATCTTCTTTTGTCTATTATATCCTCCTTCCTCTCTCTTTCTTTTCTTGTTTCTTATAGCCATCATCATCTTATCTGTGTCTATATATATATCTAGTTTTTGCCATTTCCCTTCTTAAATCTCTATATCTCCCGATGTACCCCACCTTTTCCTACAATAATCAGTTACTGGTAACCATTCCGCATCTATTTTTTGTTCTGATTTTTTATTTAATATGCATGTTAATTTGTCATTTTCCTTCATTTCTTGTATCTTATTGAGCCATTCTTCCGTTTTTGGCTCTTCTTTGCTCTTCCTTTTCACAGTAATGACTATGTGGGCCGCTGTGCAAAGATATAACAGGATTCTCCAATGATCTTTTTTTTACTTCTTTTGTTAATCCTGCTGTAATGTTTAAGAGATATAATTTCTGGTTCAGTTCAAATTTTATATTAAATACTTTTTGAATAATGTTGTGTATCTTTTCCCAGAATTTATGTATCAGCGGGCAAGTCCACCACATGTGTTTTAATGTTCCTGTTACTTTTCCACATTTCCAGCAGTTCCTATCTTTTACTCCGTAGATTTTATTCAGTCTTGGTGGGGTTAAATACCACCTGTTGCTAATTTTGAAATGGTTCTCTTTTAAAGTTTGTCACACCGTAAACTTTTTTGTTTTCCTCCAGGTATCTTCCCAGTCTTCTAATTTAATTACCTCTCCAATATCTCTCACCCATTTGACCATTGTGTCTCTGATTGTTTCTTCTTCTAATTGCCTGGAGTTCAGAACTTTATATAGTCTTGCAATTTTCTTTTTCTTGTCGTCCCATATTATTTTTTCTATCTCTGTTTCCTCGTTTAGGAAACCTGGTTTTTCTCTGTCTATGTTGAACCTGCTATATATCTGTTGGTAAGAAAACCAGTTAAATTTCCATCCTTCCAGTTCTTCTTTCGATTTTAATTCCATCTTTTTATCTCTCTTTTTTTTTTTACAGAAATCATTATACGTAGCCCATCTATCAGGTTTGCCCACATGTCCCCATCTTTCACTGAAGGCCTCTACTGAAGATATCCATTTAGGTAGTTTCCCAAATTGTTGTTTCTGTATCTTTTTCCAGCTCTGCAATAATGCTTTTCTTATGATATGATTATTGAAATCTTTTTGAATTGTAGCTTTGTCGTAACCTAAATATGCATGCCACCCAAACCTCAATCCCGCTCCTTCCAACCGCAGCAACCTTTGATCCTTCAATTTGATCCATTCTTCTATCCACATTAGACTACATGCTGTATAGTAATTTTGCAAATTTGGTAAATCCAGTCCTCCCCTTTCTGATTGTTCAATTAAGGTTGTCCATTTTATTCTTGCCTTTCTTCCGTTCCATATGAAGTCACTGAGATCTTTTTCCAGGTTTTAAATGGTTTGTCATTTATAATGATTGGTAAGTTCTGGAACAGGAATATTATTTTTGGCAGGATGGACATCTTAATAGCCGCTACCTTCCCTAATAATGAGAGGTTCAATTTTGACCAAGCCATTAGGTCTCTTTTTATTGTCTCCCATGTTTTCTTATAATTATTTTCATACAAATCCAAATTTCTATTTGAGAGCCAGTTGCCTAAATATTTCACTTTTTTTTTCCAATTTACATTCTGGTTTTTCTTTTAGTATATCCTGTTCTTTTCTTGATATGTTCTTTGTTAAAATTATGGTTTTGTCTTTATTGATCTTGAATCCGGCATATTTCCCAAATTCTGTGATTGTCTCCATTAAATGGCATATATTCTCTATGGGATCTTCTAATACTATAGCTAGGTCATCCACAAATGCCCTAACCTTGTATTCTTGATTCTTAATTTTCAATCCTTGTACCCTTTTATCTCCTCTTAATTTTTTCAAATATTTCCAATTTTCAATATTGTTATGAAAAGCAGCGGGGACAGGTGACAGCCTTGTCTGGTTCCCTTCTGGATCGGAAATTCTTGTGATTTTTATCCATTAATGATAATCGAAGCTTTCTGTTCTGTATAGATTTTTTCAATATTGGATAGGATAAACTGGCCAAATCCCAATACCTCTATAGTCTTAATCAAACAGCACTAGTTGATGCTGTCAAACGCCTTTTCTGCATCTGCAAAAATTATGGCTACCTTTCGTACGTTGTTTTTCTCCAAGAACTCCAATATATCTATTATATTCCTGATATTTGCTGATAATGATCTACCTGGGAGAAAGCCACTCTGATCATTGTTTATTATGTCCTTTAGTAATCCTTTTATTCTATTTGCTATTATAATTGTGTAGATCTTGTAGTCCACATTAAGGAGGGAGATTGGGTGATAGTTTTTGACATCTGTTTTATCTTTCCCTTCTTTCCATATCATTGTAATATTAGCTGTTTTCCGCGTATCTGGCGTGCCTTCTAAATGTATCAAATTAATAACTTCCAATAGGGGTCTTGATATTTCTCTTTCAAAGATTTTGTAAAAAGTTTCTGTGAATCCATCTGGGCCCGGAGCTTTCCCTCTTTTTAGGCTTTGTATCGCATTACTGATTTCTTCTATTGTGAAGGGTTCAGATAGGTTTAACCTATGTTCATCGGATAAAATTGTAAATTTATTCTCCTTTATATAATTTTTCATCCTGTCCTCCCAGTCCTCTCCCTGTATTTGCTCTTTGTATAAGGAGGAATAATAATCTAAGAATTCTTTTTGTATGTCCTTTTGGCATATCAGAAGCTTCCCATTTGACTCAATTTCAGTTATCGTCCTTTTCTCCTTTGATTTTTTCAGTCTGTAAGAGAGCCATCTGCCTGTCTTGTTGGCCTGCTCAAATGATCTCTGTTTTATCTTCTTCAGTTTTACTCCTATCTCCTCTATCATTGTAGCATTAATTGATCTTTTTAACAATTCTATCTCCTTAATTGTCACTTTACTTTGAGGTTTCTTTCTCAATTCTTCCTCTTTTTCCTTCAATTTTTGTAATCGTGCCTGATTTTCCCCTCTCTCTCTCTCTCTCTTTTTTTTTTTTTTGCATTTTCAGCTCCTTTTTGTAGCAGAAAACCTCTCATCATGGCTTTGAATGCATCCCATATTATGTTCATTTTTGTATCTTCCTTTCTATTTTCTTTAAAATACTGATTGATTCTTCCTTTCATTTTTTGCACAGAACTGTCTTCCCTTAGTAAGTCATCTCTCAATCTCCAGATATATTCTCTTTTGGGTAACGTCATTCTTAAATTGATCGGGTTATGGTCTGAGATGATTTTTGGCAGTATTTCCATTTCTTTTATTCTCGGTATTACAGCTGACGATGTCCAGAACATATCAATTCTTGACATCGTCTTATGAACCTCAGAACGGAACGTATATCTTTTCTCCTCTCGATATTTTGTTGTCCAAAGATCTTTTAAATGAAACTCTTCCATTAAGTCCAAGAAGATTCTAGGAACTCTACCCTGGTTTTCTTTAGTATTACCCGATCTGTCTCTTTTCCCATCTAGGACACCATTGAAATTGCCCGTGAGTATTATTGTCCCTTTTTCTAGCTTTGTCATCTCTTGAATTAGATCTTTGTAGAAGCATTCTTTTTTTTCAAATGGACCATAGACCACAATTATATATATCTTTTCATTTAGAAGACTGATCTCTACACCGATCAAATGGCCCTCCTTGTCTTTTAAAATTTGTCTTGCTTAATATTTTTTGTTAACATATATTACTACTCCTTTTTTCTTTTTTGATGACAGGGAAACAAATTCTTGGCCCAATTTTAAATTTTTGAGGTATTTGCTCTCATTTTGTCATATCCTTACCTCTTGAAGGCAAGTAACTTCTGCATTGTTCTTTTCTAGATAATGGTACACTCTCCTTCTCTTAATCGAGGTATTCAGGCCTTTAACATTCCACGATGTTATGTTCATAGTTTTACTGTGTTAGTTATCTTCGTCCTCTTCTCCATCTCCTCCTGCTTTATCATTCTTCCCTTCTTCTTCTTCTTCTTCCTTCTCAAGCTCTTCCTCTTGCGATGCCCCTTTTTCTCCTTCTGAACTTTTATTACTCCCATCTCTGTCCTCGACATCTCGTCCTTCTTTGTCTGTTGGTTCTTTCTTTTCCCTTCGCCCATCTTTCTTTCTTCTCCTCTTCTCCTCCTCTTTCTGTTCATCTTCATTAAGTTTTCTCAAGGCTTCTTTCGCTTTATCTAATGAATTTATTTTGTATCTATTTTGTCAATATGTATAGGATATCCCCTCTATTCGCTCCCATCTAAAATTTACCCCCATTCTTGTAAGTTTCTGTGTACGTTGTTTATAATCCTGACGCTTTCTAAGAACCTCCATTGGGATATCCTTAAATATTTGAATCTCTTTCCCCTCTATTGTCAGTTTCTGTGTATAGTTCTTTGGAATTATTCTATCTCTGTATTTAGCTCTTATAAAGGAGATCATGATATCCCTAGGGAGTTTTCGGTCTCTTGCTATTGCTGAGATTGCTCTGAACATTTTATTGATTTCCTTTTCAATGTTCTCTTCTGAATCTTCTATATAGCTTGCTAGAGCTGGTATTATTCTTTGCTGGAGATATTCATATAATCTTTCTGGGAGGCCTCTCAACTTCAAACACTTCTCTCTACATCTGATTTCTTGAGATAAATTCATCTGTTTTTCTTTCTCCAGGTCCTTTGTAGTAACCACCAACTGATTTTCTAAATTAATCATCCTATTCTTTACTTTATCCACTTCTCCTTTTATCTCTTTCATCTCCATCAACATTTTATCTAATCTTTTCTCTGCCTTTCCAAATTCTTGTTTCATGTCTTTCTGGAGATTTCGTATTTCATCCTTTATCTCTCTCTTGAAGGATTTGAGCTCCTCCAGGATTTGAATATTAATGTCTGTTTGTTTTGGTGGCATTTCTGTCAAACCCCTTCTTGAAGCTGTTATCTGGGATGTGGTGTATGCTCTAGATCTCTGACCAGAGGCCATCAATTTGTATATCAATAAATTTATCAACTGGTGTTATCTGAAGTGGCTTTGTAAATAAGTGTATAAATATATATCTTATAGACTATATATACGTATGGTTACCTCCTACCTCACTCTGAGATTTCCAGAGAGATTCTTTCCAAAGTATCTATTTCACCCTTATGTCTATATTAATCTGAATGAGGAAATAATGTATAATGCATGGTCTTATTCACTATTATGTCTATGAAACTTGCTTTCAAATTAAATATGTCAATCAATTCGTATTTTTCTGTTTATCTCCTTTCTATTAATCCCCACTCTATATAACTCTGCATATATATGTTTTTATTATTTGTTATTTATTTTTTATTTTATTTTATTTATTTATGTATTATTTTTTATAGAGAGAGAGACTGTTATCTTTATTTTTTACCTCTAATTAATTTTGTTTGCTAATTTACTTGTTATTATTCTTAACTTATTTGTTTGCTTCACCCACTTTTACCCTCCAGTATTAATTAATTCCCTCCAATGTTAATTATTTCCCCCTTCAAGTGGGCTCCCAAAAATTCTGCTTGTCCTCTTTGCGATATACTTTGGCTCTCTCACTACTCCTCCCTTCTAAGAAACTCCATCAATGTCCACCAGTTTGGCCCTCCACGACCTCCTCTCACATGCACTCCCACTTCTTTCTGCTCGTCTCCTTCTGCTTATCTCCTTCGCTCTGTCACTCCATCTCTATCGCCCGTCCGATCGTTTATGTCTGTCACACCGTCACTCCGTAGCTATCTCCCCGTCTGCCCATCCACGCCTCCCTCTCGTGCATGCTCCCGTCTCCGTCTCCTTGCCTCTGCCACTCCAACCCTCTGTTACAATCCAGCCAACTGCCTAACCTTGTCTCCATCTGCTCCGTCTGTTCCTTTCTCCCCCCACTGTCTACCCATCTGTCCTCTGCACCTTCTACATCTCCCTCTGCTTGCCTCTCTGTCACCTGTCACCCGTCTGCTTGTCTCTGTCACCCGTCACCCATCAGATCATTACTATCCACCCGTCTGCTCATCCACGTCACTATCCGCCTGCTCATTTACTGCACCCTTGCACACACGCTCCTCTCTGTCTGCTCTGCCTATCCACCCATCTGTCCTCTTGCGCCCTTCTGTGTCTCCCTCCGCTTGCCTCTCCAACCACTCTCCCCAATGTCTCTCCGCTTCTCCATCTCACCAACGCTCTCTAGACCTGGTTTTTCTTTTCTTTTCTTTTTTTCCCCCTTTCCAAGTCAAGTTCATTCCATTATGGGTAATCCGGACCACGTATTATATCCACTCCTGGTTTTGCCCTCCCAGCTTCCCTTTCTCTCTCTCTCTCCGCCTCACTCCTGCTCCTCCCTATTCCTCCCCACAATTTACACTGCAGCTAATTTCCAACTGTGTAGTTAGTTATCTACCAAGTCACCATGCAGTTAAAAAAACAGATTGTTTTGATCAATCTGTTTAGGGAAAATTAGCTCTTTGTTTCGTTCTCTTAGGGGCTATGCCCTTTGTCTCTTTTCAGTTCTAAAAAAGTAGAAAACGTTCTCAAGAGAAAAAATAAAACAATCTCATCTATTTCGCCTCTTCACTTTTTAATACCAAGATGAAGAGCCTTCTCGCAGGTGATACTGGTTGAGATATCCCTGTTAAAGGTATTCCAGCACTCTTTGAGTTATTTTTATTTAAATTTGTAATAGTTAATATGTCTTCCTGATTGAAAGTAGGGGGGAAATGAGTACTCTGTGCCCAAAGGCTCTAGGAAAAACAATGGCTGCTCGGTCTGTCCCCTTGAACTGGGGGTAGGAACCCTCCTATAACCCCCAAGCTTCAATATGCACAGCTATTGTGAGCCCCAATCTTCCTTTACCTTCCCGGGTATAAAGCTGGGGTGGTCCTCTACACAAACCCCCCTTTGCTGATCCTAGACTACAGGTCCCCACAGAGCCCCATTAGATCCTGTCCTTCGTCCTCACACCCCCTGCTGGAAGTCAAAACACCAAAACACACTTTAAAATTCAGAAGTGTTTGCCCATTGATGCTGCATTCACATGAGTACAACGGTGCGTGGATTCAAATGCCAGCAATGCCGGCAACAAATCACTACAGGGGATCAATTGATGGCTTGGGCCATCAATAAAATACAGTTTTTAAACTATACATGATCCCAAAAGGAAAACATCATCTGGTATGTGCACCCTTTTGTGATCATTAGGTGTCCTCTGGATGCCATATTTGACTCGTCTGATAAAGTCCATATCCTGAGTCACCATTAATAAACAGAAAGTAATAAAGTTGTCTTTGGAGCTTTGGGATCTTTAAACACTGGAGGCTGGACAAGGAGATATGCATACACATAACTGTTTCTGTGTTGCTTTTTCTGATTATGAAATAGCATGAGAGGTTGCCATGTAGCTTAGTTATTGGAGCAATTGACAAATTAAATGCTGCCTTCCAGGCAACACCCGTGTATGCTACAGGAAATCTCTTCAAGGTATCATCACTCTGTCAGGCATAATTTGATAATACTAATTATATTCTAATGTACTGAAATGTTCTGAAAGGAAGAATTTGTTAATCCATTCAGGAATCATGATGCCACCGTGGAAATGCTTTAACTACTGAAAACACTTATCCTCTCTTCAGCAGCAGAACCTGAAAAGAAACTACAAATTTCTACAAGCCATTCTAAGGATAAAATGAGAAATCATCATTTCCTGTCGTTCTGATTCAAGCTCATGGAAATGCAGTCAAAATAAAACCACCCAGACATGAAAAAAGTACTGTAGATTCAAGGAGAGTTCAAAACTTTGGAAAGATACAAAAATGTCTTAAGTAAAAGGTGTGAGAAACACCACCCCTCCCAAAAAAAAAAATCCCAGCCCAGTTAGGCCTCCATGAGTGACTGAAAGGATCAGAACAGACAGCTAGGTCTAGATAGTTCATTTCCAGGTTCACACTGAGAAGTAATTTTTATATGTTCCAAGGTCAGAAGTGAAAGCTGACCAAAATAAATTATTGAAAACACACAAGATTATATTGTAGCTGGAATTGGGCACTGGTGTGTCCACCTCCAACCCACCAGTAAAAACTCAGCAGGTTCTGAGGGTAAATAATACTTAAAATGTGGAAAGGAAAGTTAGAATGGAGTAGCTGGAAGACCAAGCAGAAGAACTTCATAATGCTGTAAATTTGGTTAAAAGAATGTTAATAATCACTTAAGATGATGGATTCATAATTGTTTCCTTTTATTTTACTTATTCTTTACTTAAACCACTCTTTAAGATTTGTTTTCTTGGAGAAAACATGAATATATTTCACTCAAAAGAAAAGAAACCCATGATCCCTCAAGCTTTCCAAATATGCTGATCAGTAAAATATCTACCTATGAAATATTGCAAGAAGAAGAAAATCTATATTGCTCTGATTTATATATTTATGGAAGTGATTAACAAATAGGATTGAAAAATATAAGCAAAAGTTTCAGCTTCTGCCTTCTTCAATTGCTAAAGAGGAAACTGAGGGCTTGTCTACACAGGCAAATAAATTCTGCTTCAAATCTCATTTTCCTTGTTCTCAGTGACGCTGCACACATCTTGTTAAAGCAAAATGAGATCGTCATTACCAGTCACACATTTCCTCTAGGAAAGCTCACTTCAGTGTAAAAGGGCAGTCCTACTATGATCATGTGTCCTATACTTTACATTATTCTTGCCCACACAAGCCACAGCCTCTCTGCTTTTTTTATTCCCATCATGCATGTAAATGTGCAAATATGCAAATAGGCAAGGTGTGCTAATAATGATATACAAGTATCAGCACAAGCACACCTTCAAATATAATAATGACTGCATGCCAGCAAAAAATAAATAAAAACAGAGGAAGTAGCCATTCCTGATGGGAATGATCAGGTGAACCAAACTCCACCTACACTGGCTACACACCAAAAGCCAACTCAGAGGCCTGGACACACATATGATTATCCAAATTTTCCAGGAAAGTGCAGGGTAAAAGGAAAGTTTTTAAAAATCAGAGTAAAGTGCTCAAGCATAATAAAGAACAGAATTCCAAGCAAATTGCCAATAATGCTCTGTGCAATGATTGCAGTGACTATGGGATGAATACAATTTTTTAAGCAGTGTAGACAAGCTCTGAGCCTCCAACATTCTTTAGTGAATAATGGTATTATCCTTTAAGTTTAGGCCATGTGGTCTTAGAGTATTTGGTCTATAGATCCAGAAATTCTCCCTTTGTTCCAAAATGTCAGAAGGAGAAGGCACCCCAATACCAAACAAGGACAAAACAGAGAGGCTGTGATGTTCAGAGCTGAAAAGCCTGGCCACTGGTTGCTCTAGCTTCCTGATCAGAATTGCAGACTTACGGATCCTGAAGTATGTGTGCAGTTTCGCCCACATACTGCAAGTAATATTCTGCACATCTGCATTCAGTCACATAAATACGGTTGCAGGACTGGTAGGTGGTATGTTATTTGATATAGTAACTGTGCTGAGCCAGTCACTGTGCTCCTAAAATATTTTACTCTAATTTATAAATACAGAAAATTAGTAAGACAAACTAATAACAATGGGATGTCTATACAAGGCCAAAAACATGTGCGTTGCTCCTCAGTAATGGCAATTCACAGCAGCTGCTATTTGTCTTAATGGTTTTTTTGGCAGACTGCAGGCATGCAAAGCTATCGGCGTTTGCTGTGAAAACAGGCATGCCTGTGAATCAAGATGGTGGCCATGACTGAATTAGTCGTGTCTTTACTTACCTCAATTTTCCACTGCCGCACAGTATTTTTTTTAAAAAAAACAAACTATATCCATGGTGTGAAAGAGCAAACTTTCACTTTAATAAAAGAGCAAACAGAAGAAAAAGCAGTTTTATCACCTTAGTGCTTGTTCACTAAGCAAAAATCCAACATGGCGGCTCCAGGCACTTGCCTTGTTAGCAAGCTCCACCCACACATCTCTCTGAACAATCATCTGTTCATGTTGGGAAAGCAAATCAATTCCGTCACCTTTCCAAATGAACAGGAATGAGCATTTCCTCTGCTATTTAAAAAAAAAAAACTTCAGGAAAAGCCGCAAAGGCTTTTCCTGCTTACATTTTGGTGTTTTTGCCCCCCCTCCTTCTGAATATGGTGGAGTGATGTGGAATTCCATTGAGACATGTCATATTCCCCTCACATTCTGTGAGGAGTATTTTCGCCATTTTGGACTTTTTCAAACGGGATAAGAAAAACCAAGGAAGTTGGGAGAAGAACAGGGCTGTTGCACTTACGGAGAACCATTTCAGACAGCTCCGTCCTCCTCCTGACCTTTCCCCATCCTTCCTCCATGCTGCTTGCATGAGAAACATGCCACTTTTATTCACAGAGAACTCCTGTCAATAAACAGTGGCACCCACAGCACAGAGGAAGCATGGGGGGAGGTCCAGAGGAAGATGGAGGAGGACATCAGCATCTGAAATGGGGCTCTGTAAGTGTGACAGCCCTGTTCTTCTCCCGACCTCCTTGGGTTTTTTTTTTTTACCCCATTTGAAAAAGTCCTTAGACAACACCAGTAACAATACAGTCAGCCCTCTGTATCCACAGAGTGAGAAGAACAAGCTTCTTTCACCACATAAATTGGTCAGGGTTGATGGATCTGGTGGTACCATTCCACATTGAGCTGAAGGTGAAGGTAGTAAATAGTGAAAGATAAACATTTTCTCCCTGTAGCAAGTTAGGGAATGTACTTCTTCACTAACTTTATTCTTTAAGAAAGGGACAAGTAATTTGACCAATTGTTTTCCTGCTTCCAGAAAGACATTAAAATCTGCACAATTTTCAAATACTATTCACAGTTCAGGAATCATTCTGTGCAGAAAACAATAGTTTACAGAAATAGTACTTTCTGTGCATAAAATACATGTTTCCAGCACAGAAAAGGTTGCACTTGCAGATTCTTTCTGTGCAAAATTTGTAGCTGTGGGTGTGCATACGTGTGCACATGCATGCATGTGCAGATAACAGCATCTTTTATGCAGGACACATTTTCCATGCAGAAAATGTTTTCTGTGCCAAAATACCACATGTTAATTATGTGCAGAATAAGTCCCAAACTGTAAAGACCTTTCTCAGTCCAGGCTTATCCTTGTCAGGATTTCCCAGCAATTGAGAAACTTCTTTTTTGACCATTTTTCAAATATTTTTGAATATTATTTCCATCCCTAACGCAATACATTTTTCTGGTAGTGTACCTTATAAGAATGGAGAATGTGGGTTGATTTCTGTCAGTCCCACTGCTTAGATTCCCCCAGCCAACCCCAGAATGTTTCCAAATGGACCACAAGGTTATGTGTCTATGTGCTTTGGAAATGGATTGAGCTAGTAGACATGTGCTGGCTGACTTAAGAGGGGATGGGGCAAGATAAAGTAAGCTTCATCTTGCACCTACAGTCTTTGGAGGAGGGAGAAATAGGGAAGGATCAGTGGAAGGAGAGGCTACTCTACTTTAATACAAATTGGGGGGATGAGACTATGGGGGGGACTATTCTGGTGGTCTATCCATACATGCATATGAAGAGAGTGACAGCATAATACAATTGAGATAAAACAAAGTCTCCTATAATTATGCTAGAGGAGACTTGTGTTCTACCAGCCTGATGTAAGAACTTGGCAGTCCAATGCAGAAATATGTCCCACAGCTGCATAAAAACAGTGGAATACATTGTTGATTAGAAGCAAGACTTTTAAGAGCTAACCTTTCAAAGCTCCTCTGCCTAAATGGATGAATCACTCAGTTTTGTTTTCTCCCACAGATAATTTATCTCAAGTTCTTTCCTGTTTATGAAGAATATTGAGAACTATGGCAACTTTTTTTTTATCAAAAAGTAAACAAACTTCTTATCCATCCCTATGGAGTCAGCACATAAACAGTGTGGGTGGGCAAGAGCAGTAGCAACCTATGAGGCTTATCTCTCTACACAATCATAAATGTAGTTGTAATTGTGTGGAGAGAATGATGAAGTATCCTGACAGAGCTTCAGAATGTAAGATATACTAAAAATGACACTGTTTTGTTTGTTTCCTTTTCCACATCAGGATTACTTTGGAAAAGGAGAAATGAAAGCCAGCAGTTATGAATGCAGCCATAGCAGCATACCCAATGCAACCTGCAACCTGCTCTGAATAGTTTTAGTAAATGCATTTACTTAATGTTTCTTCAGGCCATTCTAAGCCTCTAACAGATGGTAAACCTGACACCCAGCAATGTAGTGTGTGTGTGTGTGTGTACGTGCATGTATGTGTGTATGTGCGCATGTCTGTCTGAATGTGAATATATGTGTGTGAAGGCAGGGATGGAGGGAAAATGGCAATAGAATAAAGCTGTCAGCTCTGAAGGCAAGCAGCATGCTTTCAGCTTGAAATTAACTATCTCATTATTAGGAGCTCCTGTCAAACGTATTGAAATTAATTCCCTTAGGGGTTAATTCATCTGTGCACACTGCCAGAGCTGTTTCCTAATTTTTCACTGCAGGGAACCAGTAACAAATGAAAGAAAAGGAAGATTTCTGTATATATGGGGATGGGTACAAAGCAATCAGCCATAGTATATAGGATGCCAAAATGTGTGCATTGTCTATGTCTCCAGGGGATGGTTAGCACAGTAGCACACAGGATGCCTGCTTAATATATCACCATCAAAAATGGCAGAACAGATATTGACAGAACAAATAGCTCATTTGGAGGAATGTCTCATTTCATTTTCTTCCTGTAAAAAGTCATTCTTTGTTGCTGTTGTAGGCAATTTGTGGCATTCCAGATGCTGTTGGACTGCAATTCCCATCAGCCCTAGACAGCATAGCCAAATGTGAAGGATCATGTTTAAATATTTGAAGAGATGTCATACTGAGCAGACTTGTTTTCTTTTGCTCCAGACACTAGGACACAGAGCAATGGGTTCAAACTATAGGAAAAGAGATCCCAACTAAACAATAGGAAGAACTTCCTAGCAGTAAGAGCTATTCGGAAGTGGAATACACTGCCTCATAGTGTGGTGGGGAGTGTTGCATTACAGTGTTTTGTAATATGTTTGTATTCTGTTTGGCTGAGGAAATCTACACCAATATTACATTCGTGTCAATAATACAATTTTTTAAACTAAATTATTGGTGACAAATTATGTAATAATCTGACTATCCTGTACTGTAAATAGGTGAGATAAACATATGGAACCCCCAAAATAAAATGATGCAACAAGGGCCCCCAAAATTCCTTAAACCATCCCTGCACCCAAGCTCTTCCTGATCAGATGTCATTCTTTGCCTGACTCTGAAACAGGGAGGCTCTTCCTCTCCTACCATGCTCCACTTCCCTTCTCTGTTTCAGGAGTTCTGGCAGCCTATCTGTAATTAACTTGGACTCCACATTGATCTTTGAATTAATTGTGCATTGAGACTCATAATTCAGAAATGAAAATAATTACCTATGGTAGTATTTATTATGGCCATAGATCAGTCAACAAGACAAAGGTCTCAAATGAACACAAAATATACAGCAACCTATAGACAGGCAAATTTGCCCATTCAAGGTTAATACGTCTGAAGCAATAAAATGAGTTAAGTATGCAATAACTGGGCTCTTGTCCATATTGCAAATCAAAAGAACTTTGAGACAGATTCAGTAACATAAAATGGCTTGGAATGTTAGTGTTGAATATTAATTTGATAATGTTAAACTTCAAACTTCATTCATTAGCATTAGCACTAATAATTAAATTTGTTTAATCATCTGATTATTGTTGATTAACTTGTTATTGATGAATATGTTTGTCTCTGGGGCAAACCAAAGGATTTAGATGAAGGTTGTCACCATCCATCCTAGGACCACATTTTGCTATGCCCTTTATCTCCTTTTAAAGTTGCCTTCCCCTAGTCTTGAATTTCCCCCCAGTGGGCAACAAAGACCATGATGCAATTGTTGCCAGGGGATGGGAGGACTTCAACACATCTGGAAACTGTCAGGTTCAAAAAGGCTGTCCTAAACAGTGGGATCTCATCTTATCACCTATTGTATTAATTTTTCTCACTGATTCAAATATCTTGTCTTTTTTTATCCTTTTCCACACTCAGCAACATGGAGAATATTTACTTCTTTTCAGATAACTTGTCTATAAAGAATAATAATGAGCACTGTTAAAACAGATTAAGGATAATGTTGACTTCCAGATGGCAACCACAACTTCCAGCATTACTCACTATTGGGAGTTGTAGACCAAACAAATCTGGAAGACCATGTGATCCTCACCCAGTGTTAAAATTTAGTAAGGAAGGGAGCTTGCCGCTTGCCGGTGGGCCTTTTTGCAGCCCGACTGGCAACCCCCGAAAAGCCCTCCAGTGCCCCTGCCCACCCTGTGGTTGTGCGGGAATGGGGACCGCATGAGCCACCCTGGCGGCTGCCATTTCCCCCCATCTTCTTCCCGGCCTGCTGTGCAGCCGGGAGGAGCGGGGACGGGATGGTGGCCAGTTGGGGAGGGCCTGCCCGGCTCTGATTGGCTGCGGTCACCAGGGGAGGATAGGTCATCCGGCCAGCCACTGGTGTGGCCAGATGACATTGCAGGAAGGGCGACAGAGCTGTTAAAAGGCATCTCTGTCGCATCACCTCCCTCTTTTGGCTCCAGGGAGCTGAAGAAGAAGGAGGTCGGGTACAGCACAGCAGGATGGACTAGGCCACCATTTTGGGGTGCTCCGCTCCCCCAACCCCTACCACAGCAGACGAAGGGCCCTCAGCCCTCCACACACACACCCCGGTGAGGCAAGGTGGCTGGGCAGGAAAAGGAGGGCTGAGGCTTCAGCTCAGCACCGAACAGGCCGGGATGGCATAGGGGAGGCAGCGCTCAGTGGAGAATGGCTGGAGCTGCTGTGGCATCAGGGGGAGGAGGAGGCAGACCCCCGCTAGTGTATCTCCTGGCTAAGAACGGCCAGGCACCAAAGGGCCAGACCTGGGATGGGTGACATGGTCAGATTAGGGTGGGGGTGGGAGGCCCCCCCACTTGGTTTTGGCTGCATGGCCGCCTCTGGGTCTGGCCAGTGCAACGGAGGCCTGGGTGTCGGAGGGTGAAAGGGCGATGCCCCCCTTTCCAATGGCATTTTGGGGTGGTGGGAAGAACCACCCACACAGAGGCGAGGGGCACAGGGGCATGGCTCCACCCAGCCCACTCAGTTTACCTGGCAGCAGCTGGGGGTGTGGGCAGGTGACCGCTGAGTTAGCGGTGCCTGGGCCACCCTTCCTCACTTGGTTCTCCCATTTGGGGCTACTGAGCCAAAGGGGTGGGGATACCAATACCAGGTTTGGGGGGCTGTTTGGGGGTGGTGTGGGGTGGAGTCATAGCAGTGGAGCACCTCTGCATCCCCCCATCCTCCCCACCCCCTGCGGTTCTTCCCTCCAGCAGCAGGAGCCAGGCAATGGTCTAGTTGGCATCCCTGGTTAGAAGAATGGGGGGAGCTCTGACTCCTTGGGGGCTGGGGGGCCCATCCCTATTCCGCCAATTTTCTCTTTGCAGGGTTCGGGCCACATGGTCACAGAGCAATAAAATTATTATATATATATAATTAACAATAAAATAGAACACAGGTGCATAAGCACACACATATCGCCTACCTGACACAGGGAGGATGGGACCCAAACAGACAGCGAAACTGCACCACCAGATGGAGTAGCAGCCCCTGACGGAGGAGGAACAAACTGTGTGGGTTGGGGGGCTGGGCATCCAGAGCAAGAACCTGGGCCCAGCGATGATATGGACACGACACCAGACCAACGCCCTTCTGTGGAGGTATTTGCAGCACAGGTACCCACCATAGCAGATGTTACAGGGGCACTATCTGTAGTCCTGCAGAGGATGGACAAGTAGTATCCCCTGATACACTCTGAGGCCCAGGCGCTGCCTGTGGCTAGAACCGTGTCTGGGAGTGTGGAACCCAGCACGTCGTCCAGTGCAGGTGCATCGAGCAGCAGCAGCCGGTCCAGACAATCCATATCCAGGGAGGGAAGCGGTTCCAGGGACTTGAGGCATTCTGACTCCCGATGGTCTTCATCATGTCATCACAGTGGATCAAGAGGTAGGCGGAGCTCAAGCACAGGTGGTCACATTCTGGCTCCTCTTTGGGTGAGTCTTCTGATGAGAACAAGTTCAGGTATTGGGGAAAAGGGTCTTTCAAGCTGGGTTTGCTGGGTGGGCCCTTAAGCTCAGGAGGCCAGGCAAAAAGCTGGGGAGGAAAGAAAGGCTGGGGGCAGCAATCCCTGTGGAGAGGAGTTTAGGGAAGACAAGTCAAAGGAAGACCCTCCAGGGGGCCACTTCGACTATAAGGTGCATTTCAAGATCCTGCAGGGTTATTATGTCACTATCTTCTCATTGGTCCTGCCTCCAGGTGAGGAGGTGAGGGTTCATCGAAGCAACAAGAAGGAGCATGAGAAAGCCAACTCTGAGGCAGTGGAACGCGCTTTTGCTAACTGGCTCAGTAGGTGTGCAATCTTCATGGGGGTTGTGGCCTTGGTTTTCCCAGAGCGGGCCTGGAACCTGATCAACCAACCACCTTCGGCAGGTGATCAAGGTAAGGTCACAGGCAGGAGATGCCAATGCCACCATGTATGACATAGAATGCAGAAAGAAAGCTTCCAAATCCCCCATGCACAGATGGTACCCATCGATTACCCCACTTGGCTGCAGGCCACTGGCCTGGCAGAAGGGAGAAGGGGGAGCCCCCCAAGACAGCCCGGAAGAAGGATGGGAAGAATCCAGTGTGCTGGGAGTACAACAGAGGTAAGTGCCTTCCAGATGGCAACCACAGCTTCCAGCATTACTCACCATTGGGAGTTGTAGACCAAACAAATCTGGAAGACCACATGATCCTCACCCCATGTTAAAATTTAGTAAGGAATTATATCATCCTGTCCCTTCTGCAGTGCCTCCATGAGTCTGAGGTTCTTGCCACTTGTTCCATGGCAAGCAACCCTAGTACTCATCCGATCCATTATTAGAAATAACATATAGGTCTCTTCCTTCACAAATAATCAAAGGTCCCAACCCTTTTACACAAATCTCAGCCCTTTTACCCTTTCTTGATGACACAAAGTCCATGTCACTAGTCAAAGTAAGTACTCATGCCATCCTACTACACCTTCATTACAGAAAGCCTTTCCATCCACATCTACCATTCTCAGTTGCTTCCCACCTGTGCTTCTCCCAATCCATCTAACCTGCACCCCTTCCTAATAGCAGCTTCCAGACCCTGCTTCCAGTGCCTGGTGCCCTCTCTCTTATCTAGGACAATGTCTGGGTCTGACAGTAAGGGGATGCTGGGCCCTGGAAGGTGGGGTAATAGCGGAAGCTGACTTCTGTAGGCCAAGAAGTTCTATCCCCCACAGTTTCTTCCTCTCATCACTTTTATTTGGCAACCTTACACTTCCTGCTTTTCCCTGACACTATCAACTTTCTGTTCATACCACCTTTGCCTCATTCTCCTGATGCCATCCCCAGTCACTGTGCCTTTTCCCTTTTCACCACTCCTCTCTGCTTCTCCCATTCTGCCAGGTGCCCCAGGATAAACATCTCCCTACCAGCTTCCCCCGGTCTTCCATCCTCAATGCTCCTTCCTACTTCTCACTTTCTAGCCCCACCTTAAATCCCCTGTGCTCTGCACACACTGCCTGCTGGGCCCTCCTTCTTCAGTGTCTATCCTGACACTCAGCCAGAGCTGGAGCTGCACAGTCTTTGTGGCTGACATCATTGATTGAACAGTCTGCCACTAACCACCTGTTTGCCATGTGTGATGCACCTGTAAGCACGACATCCCCCATGGGAAACCTGCTAGCATACTCTCCTCACTTACAGATGTGTTCGTTTCAGGTAGAAGATGCCTATGCATTGCAAGGACAGTAATAAACAGCTGGCTACAAAGATCATTCAGTAAATCAAGGATGGAAAATTATTCATCAGAAATGTTTGTATTTTTTCTGCACAACTGAATCAGTGCTGTGCTATCTGATTCTATCTGCCACCCCAGTCCCTATCAAGAAGCACATTCTACAGAGATCAATGGTAGAGCAAAGATTTTCCTCATGTAACTTAATGGGACTTTCATCAAAGTACATTCCTTAAAAAGAAAAAGAAAGACATTGATCCCAAAGATTGGAAGGTGAAAAATTTTGGCTTCAGACTGTAATCTTAGAGAACCCTTCAAAGTGTGTGAACCACTGAAGAAGGAAGTGGGTGAAAAGCAGAATGGAAGGGATGGGAGGGGAGAGATAGAGAACAGTCAAGAGAGAAGGAAATGGGGGAAGGGTTGAGGAAAATTTTCTGTTTCACTATACAAGTGCCCAGCACTATATGAGCAATAATAAATACACTAAATGATTACCAAGGGCCTTCCCTAGAATTAGAAATAGAGAGCGTGTTTTTGTTTGTTTGTTTGTTTGTTTGTTTGCTAAATAATTCATTTGGGTCCAAAATAACAGCACCAACATCATGAAATCCTTCAAAGCATTTGACCCACTCAATAAAGAGGGAGGTGGAAAGTAGAATGAGTAGGAAAAAAGGAGGAGAAACCAAGAGGAAAGGAAATGCAAGATGGAGTTTCAGAAGACTTTTCATTTTGTATATTATACAATAATATACATGAGAAATTAGAATGAAACCAACAGATGACAAGAATGGAAAAGCGACAAAGTACACCACTCCAGAAAGATAGATAGGCTAGTAAGGCTAGGACACCAGTTCTTCAGGTTTAAAGGCTCTGACATTTTTCAAGGGCCATGGCTGCTTGAGGGCTAAGCAAACAAATCAATTCGCTGCTTCTGTCTATTTCTTTCCAGGACTTTGTATCATATATAGAACCATATGGTGTATTTTCCCCAGTCCTAAACCTTCTTCTCCTTAGGCCTCCATATCTAACTGAAACTTCCAGAGACTGAGCCACCCAATGGAGTGAACCTAATGTTACATGCTGTGACACCCACACCCTTCCAATAATTCATCAATTGGCTATATTTCATAATTTGGCTTATTATTTGGCCTTCTGTGTGGTTGGTAGTAGACCAGGGCTTCCCAAATGCAGACTCAAGGTGTGCTCAGAAAACCTAAGGAAGAGGCCATCCCAAATTCCTAAAAGACACACCCGGGTAGTAATTATGCGGACCCTGCCCCCCTCCGGACAGTGAGTTAGGGTGAAAATGTGCTAATTCTCTCAGACATACCTGGAAGGGAGTCATTCACTAATTCAATCAAGTGGCCAGAAAACTCATTACTCTGTGAACTGCTTTTCATTCACACTTCTCACCTCAACAATAAAAGGTTGCCTGACACCCATCAGCTCTAATGCCTCAGCCATTAGTGAACGTTAACATAGCCAGAGCTTCCATTGTGTAACTGTGGGAAACTCCATCTAATATTGTATTCCACTCATAACACCCCTTAAGGGGGGCATTGAATATAAATATTACCCCAAAATACCACCAATGTGTGCTCAGTTTCCCAGAGGCTATCACTCTGTTGGTGTGCTGTGTTACCTGGTGTGCATAGCTGTACTTCTTCTCTGCATGAATCTCTGCTCTTCAGACAGGTATAGTATAGCCCTTCAGCCTGAACTTTATCCTTCTATGCCAATGCTTCCTCCTATTCTTCACAAGCCTTGTGTGACTGTTTGAAGCCTGGATGTTGGTGTGAATGCTTCAAAGATTTTTAATTTTTATTTTTGATCAGGTTTTAACATATATAACATGTATAACAGATTACAATATAGTATAGTAAGTAATGAACAAACATATCATTTGCCCTTTAAATCTTCGCAGACCATAGTCGATGTAACATATCTTTGTTCTAAATTCTCTTCTGTCCTGAACTTCCTTTATTTAGACCAATAGCTAAATTTGCTTCTTATTTGTAATTTTATTTTAGCTCCTGATATTCACAAAGCAATAGTGAGAATAATAAATACGTAATTATCCTGGAATTGTTATCAGAATTATTTTATCTTCCCTCTAATCCATTATACGAAAATACTCCAACTCCATAATGTCCAAATTCTTTACTATCTCGGTTCTTGTTGTGTCACTTGTTATTATACACCCTTTTATGTATTGAATTTAGATGTCATCTTTCAGATTTCTTGTCTTATGTATTTATGTATCTTGTAACTCAGTTCACCTCTTAATTGTAATTTCCCATTACTTCCTTTATATTTGTATATGGGTCTCCTGAATTCTCCCAGTATGCTAATACTGGTGCCCACGTTTTGATCATATTTTCCCACTTCTATTCCTTAATCTATTAGTTAGTTCATCCATTTCTAATACATCTAACAGTTTTGCTTTCCATTCTTCAATTGTGGGTTTTTCTTTTGATTTCCATTTTCTTGCAATAATTACTCTAGCTATAGTTGTCATATATAATCGAGTCCTCCAGTGTTGGTTGTCTTCTTTTTTATTTAATCCTTTTATCATATTCAACAAATAAAGTTCTGGGCTAAAGTCCACATGAATCTGTAATATTTCTTTAATGTTATTTTGCACGTTAACCCAGAATTATTTAACCTTGATGCAATACCAATACATGTGAATGAGACACCCTTTCGGCTTTTCACATTTCCAACAATTATCATTTAATCCAATCTTCATTTTATGTAATCTCATCAGTGTATAATACCACCTCTGGGAAGTTTTGGTGTAATTCTCCTTAAGATTCTGGCATGCTGTAAATTTTAGGGATCTCTCTCTTGCTTTCTCCCAGTCTTCTAAATTTAAATTGTGACATATATCTTGTGCCCATTTCTGCATATACTCTTTAATATAATCCTGTTCCAGTTTCCTGGCTAACAACAATTTGTATAATTTCGATACTAGATTTCTACGATTTCCATCCCATATCAACTTGTCCAGTTCATTTAGTCTCTGGCTTTTCTTCGCAAACGAAGATTCAGGAAGGACTCATCCCGTGCTTTCTGCAAGCGTATCATATGTTGGATAGCTGAGCCTTGGACTACTTGGTTGGCGCTAAAGAGACTTTGAAAATGTTCAGCCCATCGATTCAGGATGGAGGCTTTATCAGTAATTAATGTTTGACCATCCATACTGTATAAGGAGCTTTGGACCTGATAAGTAGGTCCAAACACTGATTTAAGAGCTTCATAAAATCCTCTATGATCACCCAGATCTGCACAGCATTGTGTCTTTTCTGCTATATTGATCCACCACTTGTTCTTCATGTCTTGGAGTATTTGTTGTAGTTTACTACATGTGAGGCGGAAAGCTGCTTTTCTTACATGGCAGGTTGGCTGGGCGAGGTATGCCTGGTGAGCAGTTCTCTTCTTTGCCAACAGCTCCTGGATCTCTTGGTTGTTTTCATCAAACCAGTCTTGATTTTTCTTGTGGGAGAACCCGAGGGATTCTTCTGCAGACTGGAGGATACTGTTTTTGATATGTTGCCAAAGCACTGTAGGAGAAGGATCTGTAGGATGGTCTTCAAGTTTCGTTTGTAGATTTGCCTGGAAGTTGTCTCTCATGGTAGCTTGTTGAAGATTGTTGACTTGGAGTCTCTTCTTTAAGATGCCACCCCTCTTAGGTTTGAACTTAAGATGAAGATTTAGTTTACATCTGACGAGGCGATGATCTGTTTGGCATTCTGCACTGGGCATTACTCGGGTATGACGGACATCACGAATGTCTCTCTGACGGACGAGAACATAGTCAATGAGGTGCCAATGTTTGGATCGGGGTTGTCTTCAAGCTATCTTTCTGCTGAAAGATTGTGTTTGTAATAGTCAGCTGTTGTTCTGCACAGAACTCTAGCAGGAGGCGTCCGTTATCATTGCAATTTCCAACACCATGCTTGCCTAAGACACCTTTCCAGGCTTCGGAGTTCTTTCCTACTCTGGCATTGAAGTCACCAAGGATAATAATTTTATCTTCTACAGGGACTTTTTGTATGAGTTGGCGTAGGTCTTTGTAGAATTTGTCTTTCTCTACAGGGTCGGCTTGCATAGTTGGGGCATATATACTAAAGAGAACAACATGTGGGAGGCGTAAGGAAATAATGCGATCAGAGTGTCCTGTTGGCAAGGTTTCGAGTTTGGAGGCAATGGAGTTTTTAATCATAAAGCCTACTCCTGACAGATGTTTTTCCGTTTTGGGTTTGCCAGACCAGTAAAGTGTGTAGCCGGCGCCATGTTCTTTAAGGCTGCCTTCCTCATGGAAGCGAACTTCACTAAGAGCAGCGATGTCAATATTAAGCCATGATAGTTCATGGGCTATTAGGGCAGAATGACGCTCAGGCCGTCCACTATCTTTAGAGTCTTGCATGGTTCTGATGTTCCAGCATGCAAGTGTCAGTTTATTTACACCTTTGGAGGCCGGTGTGTGCCTTTGTTTCTTTGTCTTGGTTTGACTGCATCAGAAGATGCCCGTTGGCTGCGGCTAGCCAATCAGGTAGTTGGGGATGAGCTTTCGTTAGGCCACCTTTTCTAAGCCCCTCTCCATATGGAGCAAGCAGTGCTCTCCTTTAAAAAGGCTGCTTGGTCGTTCAGGATGCTGCCGAACAAGACTGTCATCTCCCGGGTCAGCCTCGAGCGACCAATGTCCTGAACCGCCTGCATGCAGGGTTGGGGCTGCGGCTTCCAGTGCATCTTTACACCTGCCGTTTCGTCCCTCGCATGTCACTACAGGGCTTTTTTGGAACTGGATTTGTCCTTCGAGCCTGTGCAATGGATTTTTCTGGTGGAGCACAGCATGCAAAGAACTGGTCTCACCCTTTAAACCAGAGATTCATCTGCCGTGGCCTTGCAAGCATGGACGTGGCAGCGAGGTCCTCGGGCCGTAGGTTTGACTAGAGTTTCCTTCTCTTAGATGGTTGACCTTACAGGGTTGGACGAGCACCATCTGCCCGGGTTTGGGATTAGAGTTTTCCTTCTCCTAGGACGGTTGCCACAAGGCTAGAGAGCCCATCCTGCCCTTTGACACTCTTTTTCAGACCCTTCGGTTTTGACCTGTCTGGCATGGGAGACCCTACCAGTGGCTATTTTGCCACCGCCAGCATAGCTCAAAACATCATTAGGGTATGCAAGCCTCTCTCCCACGACAAGGGGGCGTCAATGGAGGGGAGTTCATTTAACTCCGTCTCTATTCCTTCCTTTCTCTGGTCTTCTTTAAATCGTTGATTTAATTGGTATAGTGTAAACCAATCCATATTAAATTCAGTTTGCAACTGTTCTTTCGATTTTAGTAATCTAACTGCTTCAATACCTTTATATGTTATATCAGAGTATCTTAGCCACCTATCGCCTTTCTTCCATCTGATCTGGAACACATCCTGCGGCAATGTCCAAATCGGAATTTTAAAATAAAACTTTCCCTTCACTCTTATCCAAACCTTCAAGAGACTTCTTCTTATACAGTGATTTGCAAAAATTTTATTTACTTTGTCTTTATTATATACCAAGTAAGCATGCCACTCATATCTCGAATTTGTCTCATTATTTAACCTTATCCAGTCTTTTATCCAAGTGAAAGCCACTGCCTCATTGTAAGATCTGAGATCTGGTAAGTCATAACCACCTCTGATCAATTAGGTATTGCCATTTGGTTCTAGCTTTCCTCTTTTCCCAGATGAAATCCTTTAGGTCTTTTTCCCATTTGTCAAAAATATTTTCACTTGAAATTATGGGTAAGTTTTGGAACAAGTATAACAGTTTGGGTAAAACAGTCATCTTAATTGTGGCAATTTTGCGTAAAAATGACAGCTTCAACTTCCCCCACATATCTAAATCTTTTTTTTTATTTCCATCCACATTTTTTGGTAGTTATTATCGAATAGATCCCCATCCCTCTTCGTCAACCAAACTCCTAGGTATCTAACCTTTTCCTCTATTTTACACCCTGATTTACTTCTTAAGCCTTCTTCTTCTGCTTTATTCATATTTTTCAACAGAATTATGGATTTTTCTTTATTTACTTTGAACCCTGAAAATTCTCCGAATTGAGACATAGTTTTCATAAGTTCCTCTATATGATCTATCAGATTCTCCAGAATTATGGCCAGGTCATCAGCAAAAGCCCTTAACTTGTACATGATTTCTCCAGTCTTAGCTCCTGGTATCTTCCTATTAGCTCTAATGTTGTTGTTCAGAGCCTCCAATACTATGATAAATAACAATGGAGAGATAGGACAACCCTGTCTTGTCCCCTTTCTATTTTGAATCATTTCTGATCTTTCTCCATTTATAATTAGTTGTGCTGTCTGATTATTGTATATTTGTTGCAATCTTCTGCAGAACTTTTCTCCTAAACCCAGTCTCTCCATTACTGCTAACATAAAGTCCCAATTGACGTTATCGAATGCTTTTTCTGCATCGATAAATATCAATCCTATTTTCCTTTCATTATGTACCTCATAGTATTCAAGTAGGTCCACTATCAATCTGGTGTTTTGGTTTGCAGACCAACTCGGAGAAATAATGAGACCACACACATATATATGGGGTAAATAAAATAGGTCTTTATTGATGACCCTACCTATTTAAATTTTCTTAAATCTTCAGCAGGGGAGGCAACCTAGTGTGGGAGCAGCAGAGGCAGATAGTCCCTCCTGGACTTATGCCCCAGATTCCCTGGGCGAACACCTAAGCCCTGTTGAGCAACCCCCGGAAACGGGGGATTGCTCTCCAGCTGACTCGTGTCTGGAAGGTCAACCTGAAATTCCCTCACCCAATCCGTACAGATTAAGGTGAGGGGATTATCTTTCAGGCTAACCTCAAGGTAGGTCTCCTTCTGTTTTCCCAGACCATGCAATCCAAGGAGACACTTCCAGAGACCGTCCCTTCACCAAAATGGATGCCATAGGTGCACACCGTAATCTACGCCTCCCCCTTTTCCACCATAGATAAGGGCAAGTGTTCGCTTAGTCCCTTACTCCCCCAGTAGCTTGTCCAACAGGTCCCTCAACCCCCACTGAAGGTCTTCCAAAAATATAAGGTTCCCAGTGTCAGAGAGGTGGACCCCGTCTGCTCTGTAGAGCTTGGGCCTCTCAAACACTATCTAGGGATGGGCTAAATAATGATCTCCCCCGTGAAGCCACAAATTTGCCAATTTGTCTATTAACTGTCCACCAAGACCCGTCAATCAAGCGGGGGTTGCCTTCTCCACGCCACAATTGTCTAGGCAGAATGGCTGACCACATGATATCGACCCCCAGCCACCTGGCCCAAATTCCATCAATATCATGCAATGCCTGAATTATCGAGGCCATGCCTTTAAGCAGGCCCAGGTTGTTCCCACCCAGGTGAAGGACTAGAATATCTGGCGGAGGTCCTCGCCACTCTGTAATCAATAAAGGCATCAGGCCAGGCCACCTTAACCCTCTTCTCCCCACCCATTCAATAACCCCCCTGTCTCCCAGGCTAAGGTGAGGTCCAAAATGACTCAACTGGGCCTGTCAGGCCTCCCAGTAAACCATACTGTGGCCACAAATCAGCACCCGGTGTCTCACCATCAGTGTTCTAACACCTGGAAGACAAAAGGGGGAGAGGAGAATGTTAGAAAGTCCAGGTGTTAGAACACTGATGGTGAAACACCGTGTGCTAATTAGTGGCCACAGTATGGTCTACTGGGAGGCCCGACAGGCCCAGTTGAGTCATTTTGGACCTCACCTTAGCCTGGGAGACAGGGTGGTGCCCTGGTGTTCAGTGACCAGATCTGATATTTGGTGAGGGGCAAACCATCTACATGCATAAACAGCACCCCAGGGCGCCCTCCCCGCACCTGACGATATCTCTGCATAGCCAAAACAGGACAAATTGCATCATCAAAACAGCGCTTCAATGTAGATGTCTTACCTCTCCGTAGCTGGTGCATCTTGGAAAAACGCAGAGTAAATGTGACCTCCAGCTCAGTAACCTCTACGTCCCTGATCTTCAAGGCCCTGCCTGATGTATCAGCTCGGGAAGCCACAACCAATTCACTTACCCGTAATGCCCCCAAAAATGCCAGAAGGGCAGCTGCATGAAAAAGCAGTGCTTTGTAGGGGGAGGAGCAAATCCCCACCCACATGTGCTGCAAGCCCTTCAGGATGCTAGGCGAAAGGGGGTCCTAGTGTCAGCCCTTTTACCCCTCTCTCTAGCCCAACCTTCCAATGTCTTATGAATTCAGAAATCTCCAGTGTTATCCTTGCCCCCTTGAGCCTTCAGCCAAAATGTTAAGGCCGCCAGTCTACTCTGAATTGACTGTGGAGCCAAGCCTCTACTGTAAAGGTGGACACAAAAATGTAATAGTTGCTTTACGGGTATATTCGCTTCCTGCTGTAAACCCTCTTGGTCCCTGAACTGATAGAATTCCTTGACTGCCCTGGTGTATCCTTTTTTTGTGCTGCTAGCAATGGACATACCTAGGGCCCTCCAAATTTTGGGCTCCCAAGCCACCACAGACCCTCCAGCATTATGTCGCCCACCGGCTCTGCATCTGGGGCCAAGTCTCTGAAGCGCTCCATCTGCATGTGGGAAAGAGCGTCAGCAATCTCATTGTTAATGCCCGCCACATGCTGCGCCATGAATAAAATGTTATATTTGAGACACTGCAGGGTAAAGATGCGCACCAGACGCATGACCTGCATGGATCTAGATGTGAGGGTGTTTATCACTTGAACTGTTGCCAAATGTCGCACCAAAAGTGTACCAATGAATTTGCCAACTCGTTCGCCCAAACGATGGCTGCTACAAGTATGGGAAAAAACTCCAAAAAGGTAAAATCTAAGTTAACGTCAGTCCCGATCCAGTCAGCAGGCCATTTACTGGCGCACCAACGGCCAGCGAAATAAACCCCAAACCTAATCAATCCCGCTGTGTCCGAGGAGATCTGGAGGTCCCCTTGTAATTTCCTCTCCTCCTGCCAAAAGGAGATTCCATTAAATTGGTCCAGAAACTCCTGCCAGACCCTCAAATCACCCCAAATCTCCCTGCTGATCCACACTTTGTGGTACGGCTGTTGTACTCCCTCACGGCATCGCACAGCCATCAGAGGAAGGCCCTCCCCAGTGTGATCACCCTGTAAGCAAATTTCAGGTGTCCAATGAGAACCTGAAAATCCCTCACGGTGGCCTTGTGTTTACACCTAAATTGCGTAACCCTCTCTCTCAACTCCTGTGTATTTTGCTCTGATAAACGGCACTGTAAGTTGACAGTGTCAATCTTGATACCCAGAAAGGTTAATTGCTTGGAGGGGCTTTCAGTCTTCTCTGAGGCCAGAGGAACCCCAAGTTCCCCAGCCATCTGTTCAAACTGATTAAGCAAAAGGCTGAAAATACCTGACCCATATTCCCCTATCAATAAAAAATCATCCAAATAGTGGACCATCCCTCCATAACTGGTCCTAACCTTCAGAGCCCATTCCAAAAAGTTGCTAAAGTTTTCAAAGGCGTTGCATGAAACCAAGTATCCCATTGGTAATGCGCAGTCCATATAGTACCGCCCTTCAAATTAGAATCCAAGTAACAAAAAATTTTGGGTGAACTGGGAGAAGTCGAAATGTAGACTTAATGTCGCATTTTGCCAGTTCTGCTCCTGGCCCGTGTTTCCTAACTTCCCATATCGCTGCATCAAAGGACATGTACCTCACCGTGCATAACTCCAGAGTGATGGAATCATTTACTGATTCTCCCTTTGGATACAATAAATGATGTATAAGCCTAAATTCTCCCGGTGCTTTCTTAGGTACTATGCCCAAGGGTGACACCCGTAGGTTAGGTACCGGAGTCTGGGAAAAAGGGCCAACTACTCTTCCTTCAGATACTTCTTTAGGTATCTTTTCCCTAACTATATGTTCCTTGCCATTCACTGATTGGAGGTTCTGTGCCCTGAAGGGGCCCCGGACTCCTTGGAACAGAATCCAAAGACCAAAATGAAAACCCCATGATAAATAAGTGGCAGCCTAACTATTGGGGTATACTGCCAGCCACTTATCTAAAATATTCAACTTAATTGGACTGGAGCCCTTTCTGAGGCTGGTTGGAGGGACCATTTCCTTTGTTAGGTACCTGACCACCTCGGCCTCCCCAAAACTGTCCCCTAACTTTCAGACAGTTCCAAAAGGAATGCAAAGAGCCACAAATGGAACATTCATGGCTAAACCTACAGGGTTTTCTTGAGTACGCTCCTTGGGAGCTGAACTCCCAACACAGCATTTTCTGGCCCGTGCCAGGTGACGCAGCAGCTTTTGGCCCTGTAATAGTTGCTGGACGCAGGAAGTGCATTCCCCTTGTATTGGCCTTGCCAGGGTCAATAACTGCATCCAAAGCTGAGGGTGCATCATGTCCCATCGCAAACTGGGATAAATTGCTGCCCGCATACGAAAAGCTTCATTGCAGAGAAGCCATGCAGGACCAGCAAAATTGACATAAGCCCTGTGTATGATATCGATATACTGGAACAGGGCAGACCCCCGATACGGTTGGGCTTTCATGATAACCCCGGCAAGAACCAGAAAACCTGATAGCCAAATGGACCACGTCCTCTCGACTTTTCTCTTTCTAAGTTTTTCTTTATCCTTCTTCTCTAAATCATCTTTATCCTTTTTTTCTACCTCACGGTATAATAAGGAGAATACATCCATGTATTCTCCTCTCAGTATTTTATCCCTTGTAGATTGCAATAAATGATCCCCCAGGGGGACAGACATCTCCCCAAAAGGGATCACTGGATATGTAACAGATTGGTATCCTGCCACCTGAGGTGACCCCACTGAAGTGGATGGCCCACCTGTGGCCCACCTCCACCAAAGGTATAACCACCCCCGGGTGACCACTGGGGACCCACCCACACAAAAGCTGGGAGAGCTATAGACCAACCTGCCCATGAAGCTTGAAGACTGACCCCCTGAGTAGGTGCAGCCATAGACCAGCCAGCCAATGGCCAAAATGGCCCAGTGTTATGTGTAGCTGAATTGGTGGGTAACTCACCAGACGGCATGGGAACATCTCCAGGCTCAGGATTCATGTCAAGTCCAGGTGGCTGCATTTCTTCTCCGTCAGGCGGCTTGGATCCTGAGGCACCTTCCTCTTGTATATTCTGCTCCAAAACATCTAAGCAGGCTAGAATTTGGTCAGTAAGCTTCTTTTTCTTTGTGGGGCGGAGAGGTGGCTAAGATGGTCCCCTGCACTTGACTCCCTGCCTTCTCTCCAGTTGCTGTATCCTATCTAGTATAGCTTTCCACGGAATCTCTTCCTCCTCCTCCTCTTCACTAGATGACAATTGAGGAGGGGGAGGCGCCAACTGCTTTGGCACTGGGCCCTTGCCTTTTTTACCTGAACCGCCCTTTTTGGGAGGCATCTCCACTGGCAATGCCGATGGTTACTTCTTGGCTTGGCTACGTATTATTATTATTAGTATTATTATTCCACCACTTATGTGTGTGTGTATATGGGGATGATAGTTAGGCAGTTAAATGAATCACTAACAGTATTTCAATTGTAGCTGTATTATTATTAGTAGTAGTAGTAGTATCACCAGTTATTAATTAATTAATTCAAATATAAGAAAAGAGGATTTATGATTGTGAGATTTTGTTCAAAGACAATATAATTTATTCTTGGTTTAGAAGGAAGATATAAACAGAGAAAGATTAAGATTAAGATATAGAAATAAGGGGGGAAGGAATCTGATGCTAAAGAGAGAGGCTTAAATAAGAAAGAGTGTTAAAAATGGAAGTGTTTAAAGGTACAAGATAGACTCTGTGAGAGACAAGCAAGGAACAGTGGAGAGGCTCTAAGGAGGAACTAAGGGGAAAATAAGATATTAAATGGACACACAGACTATTAATGAATTTACACTGCCAATGAGGACTTGGTGATGAACTTATTACTTTGGTTCTGAATTTATTTGATTAGACAAATTGATAAACGGATATAGTGTTTTTTAAGGTTTTACAGAAATCCAGCTTATGTGATGATATTTAACATTAGTTAATTATATGATACAAAACAGACTGACAGACATAGAAATATTTAAAGTATTTATTTGATTAAGAGGCATTAATCAACATTTCTATTGGTAATGTGATGAACTGTTTTGGGATTTGTTATTAATCTATGAAATACCAGTAGTAGTAATAATAATGATAATGATAATGATAAAATTTATTTTTACCCCGCCCTTCTGTTAAAAACAATCAGGATGGCTTACAACAATTAAAATACAAATGCAGATTAAAATTCCTAAACACCACCCACCCCCACCCACCCCCATAAAAAGATATTAAACCAGTATAAAATTTAAAAATGAGCTAATCTAAAATCACATAAAAAACTATAGCCAGCAAGAGTAAAAGAGGCCAGGAGCTCCAACACCTTATACTGGGCCCGGAAACTGATAGGCAGCCAGTGGAGAGATTTTAATACTGGAGTTATATGGTGCCTCCGAGATGTTCCTGAGACCACTCTGGTTGCCATATTTTGTACCAATTGAAGTTTCCACACCAAGCATGAAGGTAGCCCCATGTAGAGTGCATTGCAGAAATCTAGACGAGATGTTACCAGTGTGTGCACCACAGTCTTGAGGTCCCTCACTTCCAGGAAAGGGCACAGCTGGCGTATCAGCCGAAGCTGATAACTGGTGTTCCTGATCGTTGCACTCACCTGAGTAGTCATCTGAAGCGACGAATCAAGGAGCACCCCCAGACTGCAAATACAGTCCTTAATGGAGAGTGTGACCCCATCCAGGACTGGAGGTTGCAACCCAGCTCCTGGTTTTAGGGCCACTACTGTGAGCACCTCCATTTTGTCTGGATTTAATCTCAATCTGTTTTTCCTCATCCAGCCCATTACTGCTTTAAGATAGTCATTAATAGGAGAGACGCCATTGGAATTCAAGGCTGATGATCGGGACAAGGAGAAATAGATCTGGGTGTCATCAGCATACTGATAACACCCAGCCCCATAACTCCAAATAATCTCACCCAGCGGCTTCATATTGATGTTAAACAGCATCGGGGACAGGATGGTTCCTTGCAGAATGCCACAAGTAAGCTCCTTTCTGCTGGAGCAACTGTCCCCAAGCAGCACCCTCTGGGACCTGCCTGAGAGGAAGGACCAGAACCACTGGAGCACAGTGCCTCCGATTCCTAACCCACTTAGGCGATCCAAGAGGATGCTATGATCTATCGTATAGAAAGGCGCTGAGTGGTCTAGAAGCACCAACAGGGTCACACTACCCCTGTCAATGCTTAGACGTAAGTCGTAGGTCAAGGCAACCATGGCAGTCTCAACTCTAAATCCCATCTTAAAGGATTTGGGATTTGAGAAAAAAACAGAGAACAATTAAATATACCAAAAAATATAATGAGGAAAATGACACAGACAACATTACAACCAACAAGAAGACCATCCTTTGATTCTAACTAATCATGTCAAAGTTTGATTTTGGAAGAAATAAAATTAATGAAACAAGAATTACATGAAATGAAAACAGAACTTAATCATGAAATGAAAAGAGAGCTTAAAAGCATCAGAGAATCTATAGATAAAGTGATGGATGTATTGAAAAAAATTAAAAGAAAAAGTAAATATGATAGAAAACAAAGTGGAGGAATTAGGAAGAAAACAGACTCTCTGGAAGAAAGCAAGGAATGAGAATTAGATGAACAAGCTCTCCAGGAACTGGGGTGAAGAGAGAATTGTTTGAAAATATGAGGCTTAAAAGAACAACCAGATGAGGACCTATATAAATATCTGATACCTAAACTCACAAAATTCATGGGGAAAACTAAATCCCAGTTTGAGTGAGAACTTGATAAAATATATAGACTACCATCCAGAATTGCTAAGCAGAAAAAATTACCAAGGGATATTGTAATCTATTTTGTACATAAGAAGACGAGAGACCTACTACTACAAAAAAAAAAATTGAGCAAAAGCTCAAAATTGAAGAGACTGATATCTCACTGTTTAAGGATGTGCTGATAAGGATTCTCAAAAAGAGAAGAAATTACAGATCTTTAATAGAACAACTAAGACCAAATGGGATCCAATACAAATGGGAAAGACTAGAAGGAATTTCCTTCAGATTAAAGCAAAAGTATTTTAGCATAAATTCAACACAGAAAATTGAAGAATTCCTCAAAAAATATAAGAAAGATTTAAAACTACATTACAGAGAACCACAAGAACAAAAACAACAAGAAGGTGTGGAAGGTATAGACCCTACTGGTGAAGAAGAAGAAGGAGGAGGAGGAGGAGGAGAAGGAGAAGAGGGAGAAGTGGATGGAGAAACTCAACAGGAAGAAGAGGAACAGCTTGAAGAAGAGTAAGTGGGAATCTACAATAATTAAACCTCTTAAACAACTAGAATTTGATAAAGTAAGTGAGATTTGATTAAAATATAAGAGAACAAAATGAATTTAAATTTTTTGACATGGAATGTGAAAGGGCTCAACACCCCTGAGAAAAGGGAAAAAATCTATCACTTCCTAGGTAAGAAGAAATGTGACTTAGTCTGCCTACAAGAGACACATACCAAATTGTAAGATACCGGTCTTCTAAAAAATAAAAAATTAGGTTATGAACACATATCTGCTGCAAATGACAAAAAAAGGTGTGGTGATCTATTTAAACCATTGAATACAAGCACAAGAATTACACAATGATCTTGAAGGCCAATTTCTGATAATAGAAGCAAATATACAAAATAGGAAGACACAGATTCTCAGCTTATATGCACCTCTAGTGGAGAAATTTTTTTCAAGAAAGTAATGGAAAAACTATTAGAATTTAACCATGATAGAATGATATGTGGAGACTGGAATTGAGTGATTTTACCAATCAAAGATAGAAAAACCCAAAAGAAAATATAAAAAAGGCAGTGGAAATTACCCAAAATTTTTGAGACTTTAATGGAAAATTTGTGTCTAGTCGATGCTTGGAGATTTAAGTACAATAATGCTAGAGAATATACCTTCTATTCTGAGTGACACAATTCATTCTCCAGAATAGAATTCTTTTTGGTTTCCCAAAATGTTTGTAATACGATCCAGAAAACTGATACACTTCCTAGAGTTTGGTCAGATCATAATCCTGTACTACTAGAACTAAAAGATGGATGGAATTCTGAATTTAACTCATGATTAAATGACAATTTGCTACAGAAAGAAGTGATCCAAAAAGCCAGACAGCAAATAAAGTGGTTTTTTGATAAAAATCTTAATATAGAAACGGATATTACTATCCATATAATGGACTCCTTCAAAGCAGTTATGAGTGGACTTTTTTATCCAATAAATGCTATATTAAGGAAGAAAAATGGAAAGATTTGAAAAAATTAAAGATGATATTAGAGAAAGGAACAAAATTACAGCAAGACCCTACAAATAAGAAACTACTAAGAGAAATAAAGATTTTACAAGAACAATTAATGACCAGCAGGAAATTAACCACATTTTTATTATGCGTCACAGTATCAAAGGCGAGTTACAAACCAAGTTGATCTACAAACTTTCCTTAAAGAACATCTAAGAGTAAAATGCACAGACCAGCAAAGAGAAATATTAAATCAACCAATATCAGTGGCAGAGATTACAGAAATAACTAAAGCATTAAAAATGGGAATGCACCTGGACCAGACAGGTTCACTGCAAAATTTTACAAGCTGATGGAAGATCAGATATTACTTTTTAAAAGAACTCTAGAAGCCATCAACAAAGGACCATATCCTAAAATGTGGAAAGAGGCAAATATTATGCTAATCCAAAAAGATAATAGAGATCTGGTAGAACCCAAAAACTATCACCCTATATCTTTGCTGAACGTTCACTATAACATTTTTGCATCAATACTTGTGAACAGATTGAAAAAAGTCTTAAAAAATTAGATTAGTGAAGACCAGAGATGGTTCCCATCAGGAAGATACATGAAAGATAATATTAGACATGTGTTAAATCTAATTGATTACGATGAAAATCATAAAGATAAAAAAATGGCCCTGATACTCCTAGACATAGTAAAGGTCTTTGATAATGTGGATTGAACTACAATGTTTGAAATCTTAAATCATATTAACATAAATTCATAAATTGGATCAAAACTATTTACCACAATCAATCAGTGAAACTAATAATAAATGGGGGGAAAAAACAGAAGAGATTCAAGTTCAGAAAGTCACCCAGCAAGGATGCCCACTCTCTCCACTTTTATTTTTATTGGTTATGATATGCTGAGTATAAAAATCAACTAGGCTGACAAGATAAGAGGAATTAACATCAGAAAATATAGATTGAAAATAAGAATGTACACAGATGACATAAAAATTTCTTTGAGCGACCAACAAGAAGAAATTATACCCTTAATGGAAATACAGTCGTCCCTTCACATTCGCGGGGGTTCCGTTCCGCGGACCCCCGCGAATGTGAAAAAACCGCGAATAACGACACCCCTCCCCCCTCCCTCCCCAGGCCTTCGCGGGGCCTTCCTAGGCCCCGCAAAGGTCTCCCCCGCCCTCCCTCCCTCCCTCCCTCCCCAAGCCTTCGCGGGGCCTTCCTAGGCCCCGCGGAGGCCTCCCCGGCCTTCCCTCCCTCCCTCCCCAGGCCTTTGCGGGGCCTTGCTAGGCCCCGCGGAGGTCTCCCCGGCCCTCCCTCCCGCCCTCCCCAGGCCTTCCTGGGGCCTCCGGAGCGTCTCCGGAGGCCCCAGGATCGCCTCCCCAGCCCTCCCCACCCCGTCCCCAGGCCTTTCTGGGGCCTCCGGAGATGCTCCGGAGGCCCCAGGATCGCCTCCCCAGCCCTCCACAGGCCTTCCTGGGGCCTCCGGAGCGTCTCCGGAGGCCCTAGGATCGCCTCCCCAGCCCTCCCCACCGCGTCCCCAGGCCTTCCTGGGGCCTCCGGAGCGTCTCCGGAGGCCCCAGGATCGCCTCCCCAGCCCTCCCCAGGCCTTCCTGGGGCCTCCGGAGCGTCTCCGGAGGCCCTAGGATCGCCTCCCCAGCCCTCCCCACCGCGTCCCCAGGCCTTCCTGGGGCCTCCGGAGCGTCTCCGGAGGCCCCAGGATCGCCTCCCCAGCCCTCCCCACCCCGTCCCCAGGCCTTCCTGGGGCCTCTGGAGATGCTCCGGAGGCCCCAGGATCGCCTCCCCAGCCCTCCCCACTGCGTCCCCAGGCCTTCCTGGGGCCTCCGGAGCGTCTCTGGAGGCCCCAGGATCGCCTCCCCAGCCCTCCCCACCCCGTCCCCAGGCCTTTCTGGGGCCTCCGGAGATGCTCCGGAGGCCCCAGGATCGCCTCCCCAGCCCTCCCCACCCCGTCCCCAGGCCTTCCTGGGGCCTCCGGAGCGTCTCCGGAGGCCCCAGGATCGCCTCCCCAGTCCTCCCCACCCCATCCCCAGGCCTTTCTGGGGCCTCCGGAGATGCTCCGGAGGCCCCAGGATCGCCTCCCCAGCACTCCCCACCCCGTCCCCAGGCCTTCCTGTGGCCTCCGGAGATGCTCCGGAGGCCCCAGGATCGCCTCCCCAGCCCTCCCCACCCCGTCCCCAGGCCTTCCTGGAGCCTCCGGAGATGCTCCGGAGGCCCCAGGATCGCCTCCCCAGCCCTCCCCACCACGTCCCCAGGCCTTCCTGGGGCCTCCGGAGCGTCTCCGGAGGCCCCAGGATCGCCTCCCCAGCCCTCCCCACCCCGTCCCCAGGCCTTTCTGGGGCCTCCGGAGATGCTCCGGAGGCCCCAGGATCGCCTCCCCAGCCCTCCCCACCCCGTTCCCATTCCTTCCTGGGGCCTCCGGAGCGTCTCCGGAGGCCCCAGGATCGCCTCCCCAGCCCTCCCCACCCCGTCCCCAGGCCTTCCTGGGGCCTCCGAAGATGCTCCGGAGGCCCCAGGATCGCCTCCCCAGCCCTCCCCACCACGTCCCCAGGCCTTTCTGGGGCCTCCGGAGATGCTCCGGAGGCCCCAGGATCGCCTCCCCAGCCCTCCCCACCCCGTCCCCAGGCCTTCCTGGGGCCTCCGGAGATGCTCCGGAGGCCCCAGGATCGCCTCCCCAGCCCTCCCCACCGCGTCCCCAGGCCTTTCTGGGGCCTCCGGAGATGCTCCAGAGGCCCCAGGATCGCCTCCCCAGCCCTCCCCACCCCGTCCCCAGGCCTTCCTGGGGCCTCCGGAGCGTCTCCGGAGGCCCCAGGATCGCCTCCCCAGCCCTGCCCAGCCCGTCCCCAGGCCTTTCTGGGGCCTCCGGAGATGCTCCGGAGGCCCCAGGATCGCCTCCCCAGCCCTCCCCACCCCGTCCCCAGGCCTTCCTGGGGCCTCCGGAGCGTCTCCGGAGGCCCCAGGATCGCCTCCCCAGCCCTCCCCACCCCGTCCCCAGGCCTTCCTGGGGCCTCCGGAGCGTCTCCGGAGGCCCCAAGATCGCCTCCCCAGCCCTCCCCACCACGTCCCCAGGCCTTCCTGGGGCCTCCGGAGATGCTCCGGAGGCCCCAGGATCGCCTCCCCAGCCCTCCCCACCCCGTCCCCAGGCCTTCCTGGGGCCTCCGGAGCATCTCCGGAGGCCCCAGGATCGCCTCCCCAGCCCTCCCCACCCCGTCCCCAGGCCTTCCTGGGGCCTCCGGAGATGCTCCGGAGGCCCCAGGATCGCCTCCCCAGCCCTCCCCACCCCGTCCCCAGGCCTTCCTGTGGCCTCCGGAGCGTCTCCGGAGGCCCCAGGATCACCTCCCCAGCCCTCCCCACCCCGTCCCCAGGCCTTCCTGGGGCCTCCGGAGCGTCTCCGGAGGCCCCAGGATCGCCTCCCCAGCCCTCCCCACCGCGTCCCTGGGCTTCCCCGCTCCCTCTATGTCTTTCACGGGGCCTCTGGAGGCCCCCTGTCGCGGTTTTGGGGGGGCCCGGGGGGCCCTCCCAAAACCGCGAATAACCGAAACCGCGAATGTCAAGTTCGCGAATGTGGAGGGACAACTGTATTGAAAGAATTTGATATATTTACTGGGCTTAAAATAATTTTTTTTTGAAAAAAACAGTGATGTTATCGATGAAGAAAGACAAGATGACCTTGACTGATAGAGCAGGATTTAAATTAGTGAAATGAGTCAGATATATTGGCATCAACATAAGAAATAAAAATTCATAGAATCATAGAATCATAGAATTGCAGAGCTGGAAGAGACCATGAGGGCCATCCAGTCCAACCCCCTGCCACGCAGGAAATCACGATCAAAGGATCCCCCGACAGATGGCCATCCAACCTCTGTTTAAAGACCTCCAAGGAAGGAGACCACACCACACTCCAAGGGAGTGTGTTCCAATGCCGAACAGCTCTTACTGTCAGAAAATTCCTCCTAATGTTGAGATGGAATCTCTGTTCCTGGAGCTTGCATCCATTGTTCTGTGTTCTAGTCTCTGGAGCAGCAGGAAAAAAGCTTGCTCCATCCTCAATGTGACACCCCTTCAAATACTTCAACAGGGCTATCATATTGCCTCTTAACCGTCTTTTTTCCAGGCTAAACATAACCAGCTCCCTAAGTCTCTACTCATAAGGCATCGTTTCCAGACCTTTCACCATTTTAGTCGCCCTTCTTTGGACATGCTCCAATTTGTCCATATCTTTTTTGAATTGTGGTGCCCAGAACTGCACACAGTATTCTAGCTGAGGTCTGACCAAGACAGAATAGAGCAGCACTATGACTTCACTTGATCTGGACACTATACTTCTATTGATGCAGCCCAAAATCACATTGGCCATTTTAGCAGCCGCATCACGCTGTTGACTCATGTTCAACTTGTGGTCTACTAGGACTCCTAGATCCCTTTCGCAAGTAGTCTCATTCAGCCAGGTCTCCAACATCCTATATCTATGCATTTCATTTTTCTACCCTAAGTGCAGTACCTTACATTTCTCCGTATTGAATTTCATTTTGTTAGCTTTGGCCCAGCTCTCCAGTCTATCCAGGTCATTTTGAATTTTGATCCTGTCCTCTAGGGTATTAGCTACTCCTCCTAATTTGGTGTCATCTGCAAATTTGATAAATATGCCCCAATTCCATAATCCAAGTCATTGATAAAGATGTTGAATAGCACTGGGCCCAGGACCGAACTTTGTGGCACCCCACTGGTCACATCTTTCCAAGACGAAGAGGAGCCACTGCTGAGTACTCTTTGGGTTCAGCCAGTCAACCAATTACAAATCCATTGAACAGTTAACTTGTCTAGCCCACATTTTACAAGCTTGTTTGCAAGAATGTCATGGGGAATCTTGTCAAAGGCTTCACTGAAATCAAGGTAAACAATATCCACAGCGTTCCCTTCATCTACCAAGCTGGTAATTTTATCAAAAAAAGAGATCAGATTAGTCTGGCATGACTTGTTTCTCTGAAACCCATGTTGACTTTTTGTGATTATGGCATTGCCTTCTAAATGTTCACAGACTCTCTATTTAATGATCTGCTCTAGAATCTTCCCTGGTATTGATGCCAGAGTAATGGGACGATAATTTTTGGGATCCTCTTTTTCCCCTTTTTTGAAGATGGGGACAATATTTGCCCTCCTCTAGTCAGCTGGGACTTCTCCTGTTCTCCAGGAGTTCTCAAAGATTATTGCCAATGGCTCTGAGATTATATTTGCCAGCACTTTTAATACTCTTGGATGTAGTTCATCTGGTCCTGGAGATTTAAATTCATTTAGTTTAAGAAGGTATTCCTGTACTACCTCTTTGCTTATTCTTTGCTGGATTTCCCTATTGTGTCCTCTGTTCCATTATCCTCAGGTTGGTCCTCCTTTTCCTTTTCTGAAAACACTGAGGCAAAGAAGGTGTTGAGTAATTCTGTCTTTTCTCTGTCCCCTGTTAGCATTTTGCCATCTTCTCCACGTAGTGGCCCTACCATTTCCTTCTTCCTCCTTTTGCTTCAGGCATACCCAGAACAACCCTTTTTATTGGTCGTAATGTCTCTAGCAAGCCTGAGCTCATTCTGCACTTTAGCTTTTCGACTTTACTTCTACACATGTTTGCTATCTGTTTGAATTCTTCTGTGGTGATCTCCCCCTTTTTCCATTTCCTATACATGTTCTGTTTAAAACTTAACTCCGTTGAAATTTCTTTATTCATCCATCCTGGTTTCTTAAGACACCTCCCATTTTTATTCCTGAATGGTACTGTTTGAAATTGTGCCTTCAGTATCTCCCTTTTGAGAAAGTCCTATCCATCTTGAGGTCTCTTCTCTTTTAGTATTCCTGACCATGGGATCACCCCCAGTATTTCCTTCAGTTTATTGAAATCAGCTCTCCTAAATTTGAGAACGCATGTGTGACTATGCCTGGCCTCTCCTTTCCATTGTATAACAAACTCCAGAAGAACATGATCACTCTCACCTAAGCATCCCACCACTTGCACCCCATTAACCAGGTCATCCCTGTTGGTTAGGATCAGATGTAAAATAGCTGACCCCCTTGTTGCCTCTTCCACCTTTTGGACCATGAAATTGTCTTCCAGGCAAGTCAGGAATTTGCTAGACCTTGAAGTTTTGGTTGAGTTAGATGTCCAGCAAATATCAGGATAGTTAAAGTCACCCATCACTATTACATCTCTCCTTTCTGCATGTGTGGTCATCTGTTCTAGAAAGGCATCATCCAATTCCTCCGTCTGACTTGGGGGTCTGTAGTAGAGTCCCACAATAACATCCCTGTTGTTTCCCTCCCCTTTAATTTTTATCCAGATGCTCTCCACCTGGCTTCCAGTATTGATGTCATGGATCTCTTCACTGGTGTAAATATCCCTGACATATAATGATATTCCTCCTCCTTTCCTGTTTGGCCTGTTTCTCTTATAAAGGTTATACCCCTCTATTCCTACATTCCAATCATGAGACTCATCCCACCAGGTTTCAGTAATGCCTATTATATCATACTTGCTTTGTAGTGCTAGGAGTTCAAGTTCATCTTGCTTATTTCCCATGCTCTGTTCATTACTGTAGAGACATCTAAGACCATGTGTTCCCTTTACTTGCTGCCTGTGCAAGTATTTTTGCCTCCCACTGTTGGGTCCTTGCACCGTTTGCCTTGTTCCCTCTATGACAGTTTGACTATTTTCTCCAGCCCTTTTGCCTTCCAGAATACTGTCTCCCTCCCCCATATGACTCAGTTTAAAGTCCTCCTGATCAAATTCTTGAGACTGTAGTCAAAAAAGTTTCTGCCAACTGTTGTAAGATGTACCCCATCTCTTGCCAGAAGTCCCCCCTCATGGAAGCGCAGCCATGATTCAGGAATCCAAATTGTTCTCGGCAACACATGTACGGAGCCAGTTGTTTACGTCGGCTATTTTCCTCTCCCTTCCTGGACCATGCCCTTCAACTGGCAGAAGAGATGAGATGACACCTGTGCATCCATTTCTTTCAGCTTCCTCCCCAGAGCCTCATAATCTCTTCTGATCTTTGGAAAGCTGTGCCTTGCAGTATCATTGGTTCCCACATGGACCAAAAGGAAGGGGTAATGATCTGTAGGCTTGACGAGTCTTGTCAGTCTCTCTGTCACATCACAGATCTTTGCCCCAGGGAGACAACACACCTCCCGAGACACCTTGTCAGGCCCACAAACCACTGCTTCTGTACCCTGCAGCAAGGAGTCCCCCACCACCACCACACACCTCCCCCAAGGCTTCACAGCTGCTGTTCCTTGCTAATTCAATCACAGAAGATCTTCAAAGACTGGCAATCCAACTTGTCTAAATTTAAATGGTCTGGGAAGAAACCGAGAGTCAGGATGAAAACTCTACAAGATGCCAGGGAAAGAGGAGGTTTAAACTTACCAAATGTAAGACTATACCATGATGCCTGCTGCCTGACATGGTTCAAAGAATGGGCCACTTTAGAAAATGATAAGCTGTTAGCAATTGAAGGAGATGGTAATCAATATGGCTGGCATGTTTATCTTTTTAATAGCAAAGATACAGTTAACAAAGAATTTTATAACCACAGAATCAGAAGTTCATTAATCCAAAGTTGGAAAAAAAAATAAAAAATAGACTATTTCTTCAAATACCAATCTGGGCTTCACCACATGACGCACTGTTTAACAGAGAAGGGATCCTTAACCACCAATGGTTAAGATACAGTGAGATACTAACTATAAAAGGAGAACAACATATACTGAAAACTCAAAAAGAGATGAAAAAGATAATCTGGACTGTCATTGGTATCTGTATATGCAGATGAAAGAAAGATATAAAATGGATAACAAATTAACAGGAATTAGAACTAAAAAAACAGATTGGGAAACCATCTCTGAGTTAGGAAATAAACATATGATATCCAGATTTTATAATTTACTCCTAAAATGAGACATAGAAGATGAAATAGTTAAAACCAATATGATAGCCTGGGCCCAAAACATTGGTCATACAATAGAGCTAAAAGGCTGGGAAAGAATGTGGACCAAACAAATAAAAAGAACTTTAAGTCAAAACCTAAGAGAGAATGTATATAAAATGTACTTTTGATGGTACTTGTCATCACACAAATTATCCCTGATGTACAAAGAGCTGCAGATCTCATGCTGGAAATGTGGAGAGAAAAATGGTACGTTCTATCATTTATGGTGGAATTGTAAATATTCAACTAAATATTGGGGGAAAAATCAAACAAACAATTGAAGAAATGTGAAGTTGAAGGCTTTCACAGCCTTCATCCATAAATTTCCCTTTTTTTCTGGGCTTTGAGGCCATGTTCTGGAATAGTTTCTTTCTGCTGTTTCGCCTGCATCTGTGGCGGGCATATTGAGAGAATGTTTGGGTAGGTATGTGTGTGGAGTTTATATACTATGAACCCCTGTTGGGGAGTATATGTAAATTTGTGTAATTCAATGGTTAGTTTGTGGGTATAGAAATGCAAGACTCATTAGTGTCTGTTTGGCTGCAATTCCTATAACTATAGGTTGTCTGTGGGGTTTTTTTGTGGGCTGTGAGGCTGTGTTCTGGAAGAGTTTATTCCTGATGTTTCACCTGCATCTGTGGCTGGCATCTTCAGAGAATGGTTGGGTGTGGGTGTAGGGGGGTATATACTGTGAGCCCTTGTTAGAGAGGATATGTAAATTTGTGTATTTGAATGGCTAGCTCCTGGGGTGAGATACGCAATGAGGATTAGTGTTTGTTTGGCTGATGGATCAAGTTGCACGACTTGTTCTGATTTTCCCACTTATTTCTAACTTATTGTTTTACTATCTTATTGCACAGTTTGGAGATCATACGGAGCTGGAATAGTGGCTAACATTCATTTTTTGTCCTAAACTCAGAAGGAAGTTCCAAACAACAACCTAATTTTATGCTGAGGTACACTGAAATCCTATCAAGCTGGTACATTAAAGCAGAAGAGTGGTATACAGCTAAACCACAGGTAGTTTAAGAGGCACTGTTTGGATTTGTTTGGTTTCTCATACAAATTTTATCAATTGATTTCCCCCCCCCTCCATGTTTGTACAAGGTCTTCCAGGAAATAATTTTAGGTCAGCAGAATCACTAGCAAAAATGTCTACTTCTTGCTTTCCCTAACTGTAGTAGTAGAACAATTTTAACTTTTCTTTAAAATGTGAGTTTTTTCTGGGCCATTTCAGGCTATGGACCTCATGAAGTCTTTCCCTGGGAAATTTCAGTAGGAACTTTGTTTTCTATCTTACCAGCGTTATGTGAGAGTGGACAGGAGGAAGGGGTTAGAATAAGATTGTGTGTCACTACTTACCAAAAAAGAATGCAGTATTGGAGGGAATTATGTAAATTAGAGTAGGCAACTGGAAAGACAAGGGTTTGGTGATGTAAGGGCTTTAGCTTTAATTATGTTTTTAAGATATTTTTTTTTAATGCAGTTATTTATACCCTGCTCTTCAGCCACAAGGCTATCAGAGCGGCTTACAAATTGTTTTAAGCAATAGCTATTTACACATATACACTGCATTAAACAGTTTCCAATGTGTGTTAGCTAATTGCCCCCACAAGCTGGGTACTCATTTTACCGACCTACGAAAGGATGGAAGGCTGAGTGAACCTTGGAGCCCGCTGGAATCAAACTTGCAACTTGGTGACTTGCAGTACTGGCATTTAACCACTGCGCCACCAGATATAAGATATTTATTATGCTGTTCTACTGCAGTGGTACAAAATATTTTTGTACTATAGACAAAATTTGCTCTAAGCAGGTAAACCAACAGCTGCATAGTCTACCCAGAATTATTTGTGAAAAATACAAAGACAGAAATATACACACAAAAGTGCACATCAATAAAGACACACATATATGAACATATAATAATAGAGGAGAGGAGAGCGAGCAAGCGCAGAATGCTGGACTAGATGTGTCATTGGTGTCATCCACCATTATTCTTGTTATGTTTGGAGTCAGCAAACCTGTACCTGCAGGCACTGCAACCAGCCAGACAACTCTGTTGGCAGTTGCTGTAGCTTTCTACCTCTCCTGAATTTTCTGCTTAGTTGTTTATCAAATTATCTTGGGCAGCTGGAAAACAGTGGAATGCCCCTGCTCTCCTTTTTTTTCTCCACTCTCCATAATGTCTCCAAGGCCTATGTTACTCTTGAGAGGTCTTTTAAATAGAAAGGAACAGGGTGCCTCATCTGAAGAAATTCATTTCCCCAATTATCACCAACTGGAGGTGAGAGATGGAAGACATGCCTGTGTGTTAGAGAGAGAGTGTGTGTGTTACTAAACATGAACCATGAAAATCATTTTATGAATGGGTATCCTCACCTCCTTTGCAGTGGCAGTTGATGACGTTCATGTCATTAGTGTGGTGAATCCATTCTGAGGAGTAGCACAAATTTTAAAGAAGTTATCTAAAGTGGTGGAACCCATTTGAGAGATAAGGTTCAGCACCAAGGACAGCTCCTTCAAAGTTCAGATTAAAACCCAATGCAGGGACATTGTCATCCCCCACTGCCTTTATGGGAGTGATTTTATGATGGCACCTATGACACTTTCTAAACATCTCACATATCCCAAATCCAGAAAAACTGGAGATCCCTACTTTAGCCTGCCTGCACATGCATCTTGCTGCTGCTTTGAACTTAAACATCCCTTTCTTTCCCAGAAAGCCACTCCTGAGACAGTTTCAGCAGGTTGGGGGAATTGGAGAAAATGGGACGTGCTGCCTTACTCAAGTAGAAGCACTTTCTGCTAAGGCAAAAACATCCTATATATATATTTCATTAGCATGCTTAAGGCAGCTAACTAGGCAAGGAGTCCACAGATGTAGAAAGTATAGATGTGCACATCCTTAAACTTCTTCAAAATATGTTGACAATAGTGAGTCAGGAACGGAACTGATTGTTATCCAAAAAGGCTTTCCATCCATAATATTCAAGATTCAGTTCCTAAACTCTTCAGAAAGACTGAAATAGACCTTCCTCTGACCCAGGATAGCCAGTACTGAGCAAAATGTGTATACAGGAGCTCCTTAAACTCTGTGTTGTGAACCTCATGTGTGAAATTTTCCAGTGAGATTCCATACATTAAGAAGTCCAAATAGAAGCTCAGGAGAATTCATCAAAAGGTTGTAACAATTATTCATGAAGCACAAATGCCATTTGCTTCAGCTTCAGCTGTGGAAAACTTCAAATTGCCTGACCTTACTGAATCTAAAATGGCTCTGTTTATTTTGCTAACTCCAGAGGTTACTTGGCAAATGTTAACTGTAGTAAACAAATATATTAAGATGGATGAAGCACGATGAAATGTTTGCACAGTGATCTCAAATGTGTACTCATTACAAAAAGAACAGAGGTCTCACATGGTTTGTGTACTGCTAGTACCTTCTGCAGTCAGCGGAGTTAACTAGGAGTAGCTGATTCATTTTTTTATAAGAACTTTGTAAAACTTTCACACTTCTTAAATAATAAGGAAAAACTTGCTTTTTTTGCTCATTGATCGTGAGTAAAATATGACGGTAGAAAGCAAAAATATCATGGTCAAATGTCCCAGTGGTACTGCAACAGTACTGCTGGGAAAGAGCGTCGTATGAAACTGACGCCCTCTAGCGCTGCAGTGTCGCAACCTGGCGACGCTGCTAGTGTTATTTTTACATTGTCCGAAAAAGTCCTAAGAGGATTTAGGGTAGGAAAAACTCACCCAGCCTTAAGCGATGAGGGCTACATGGTGAAAGGGTAAAATGGTAAAGCAAGACTAAAAGAAAAGAGAAGAAGAAGGCTACAGCCACATGGAGACAAACTTAAAAGGAACTTGAACAAAGCATAATAAAATATTTCAATTAGGAAGTCACGTGATGAATAACCCATTGCTCCAGTTGGCTGAAATTGCCTAGGGAAAGAAGAAGGGGGAGTGGAAAACTCATGCATGCAGGGAAATTCCTAAACTGAACTTAACATGGGATACACAAGATTGTATTGCATTATAATAATAATTTCCCCACATACTACAGTTTACACCAATTTAAAACAAAGTTCAGCTAAAATCTTACAAAAGTTTTTTTAAAAATTAAACAAACAATTCTATTACAAAAGCAGATAGTTAAAACAATTTAAAACACATTTCAAAAGATAAAAGCACAGCAAAACACGCTGAAAACACCTTTAATGATTGACGCATGAAATAACGAGACCAGACATAGAAGATTGGGTTGAAATACGGGCCACTTTATTGATAATTTTCCTATTTATGTAGCTTTCTTGGGGTACGCCAATGTATGAAAGGGGGAGATCCCTTGCGGGGGCATCTAAGCATTTGGTCACAACTGACCTAACCCCCAGATTCCCTGGGCGACTCACCTGAGCCCCAATGGGGATCCCGGTAACATCCGGGGTTCCCTTTGGGCGCCATCCGCTGGAGGGCCCAGCCCCAGGATGCAATCCTTAAGCCGAGTGGCTTCTGAAGGATCGTTACCCGAAGCTGGCCCTAAGGGTAGCCTACCTTGCTGCACCCCATCCATTAGGATTCTGGTGCAGTTCAGTGAGGGCTATCCTTCCACTCAATTCGAGGTTGCCATAGGTGAACGCCATATCATTATCTCCCCAACTCCCAGCCACTGATAGGGGCAAGTGTCGACTTAGCCCCTATCCCCCACACAGGAGGCCAAGACGGCCCTCACCCCTTCCTGCATACCCTCAAGAAATAGCTGGATCCCCATGTCTGATAAGTGGACCCCGTCAACCCTATACAATTCCGGGCGTTTGTATGAAATGCCCGGGTACTGGATGAAATGGCCAAGGCCAGCATCCATAGCTTTATGCACGGCTTTATTCACTTTCCTGCGGGCAATATCCAACAACTTAGGAGGGCCTTCGCCTGGGTAAGAGAGACGTGGAATGATATCAGACCAAATCAAAACAACCTGCGGCCACGCCGCCTTAATCCGTCGCATGTCAGCAAGAGCCTGTAGTGCCAAAGCTCGGCCTTTCAGGAGGCCCAGATCGTTGCCTCCGAGATGGATCACCAGGACATGCGGGGGAGGGCCACGCCGCTCCTGAAACAGCAAAGAGATTAGACCATTCCACCTCAAACCCTGTTTGCCAAGCCATTCGAAAGAGGCGGTGTCTCCGAGTCCCAGCTGCAGACCCAAATGGCTCCTCCTGGCGTGACGTGCCGCCCAATACACAAAGCTGTGGCCACAAATCAGTACCTGGTATCTCAAATCTGGAAGAGAAAGCACAGACAATCACAGGAGAAGACCACAGACAAAGTCAATTGCAAATCGGACGGACATAACCCTTGTAAGTAGTTGATTTCCAGCGCCCCAACCTCTTGATGGCCTCTGGCTTCATCCCCATCGCAGCGGCCGTGGAAGCTGCCCCAATTCTAAAGGAGTGTGAGCAGAAACGTACTCCACCCAAACCCAGGCGCGCTAGGGCTTTGTTTGTGACAGCCCAAAATTGATACCTTGTGAGAGGAGACCCATCAGCGTGGCAAAAGAGGGGGCCTGGCTGAAGAGGGCGCAAGTGCAAATACTCCCTAAGGGCAACCACCGGGCATAGAGACCTGTCGTGGCACTCACTCAACATAATGCTTGAGCCTTTTCCCATCTGGTCGGTCTTCGACCGCCTAATCGTTATGGTAACTGACTTGGCACCCATGGTAATGTCTCTGACGTTGAGGGCAAGGCCAGCCTTATCCTTTTTGGACGCCACCACAAGCTCGCTGATGTGCAAGGCGCTGAAAAAGGCCGTCAAGGCCGCCGCGTGGAGCAAGGCCACCTCGAATGGAGATGTACAGAGACTGGGCCATAGCTGGAAAAGGCCCTTAAGAATAGCAGGGGAGAGGGGTTGCCTGTCGTCCATTGCCTTGCCGCGCTGTCTGGCCCATCCGTCCAGTGCCTTCCTGATCCTAAAGTCTGAAGTGTTGTCCTGCAAACCCTGAGCCTTGCTCCAAAAAGCCAAGGCAGCCAGCCTGGATCAGATTGATTGGGGGGCAAGGCCCTTCTCCTTAAGGGAGACACAGAAATGAAGAAGGTGAGGGACTGGTACCGGCCAGGAGTTAGGTAGACGCTCAGAGGTCCGAAACTCAAAGAATTCCTGAATAGATCGCTTATATACCCTTCTGGTGCTGGGAGCGATGGAGAGGCTGATAGCCTTAACTATTTCTCTAGTCCAAGCTCCCACAACTCCTCCGGCATCGGGTCCGGCATCTCGGCAGTGCCTGGAGCTAATTGCCTGAAGCGATCCATGTGCATACGGGAGAGAGCATCGGCGATGCTGTTGTCTACTCCCGCCACATGAGATGCCGTAAACAGAATGTTATACTTCAAGCACTGGAGTGTAAATGCTCTAACTACTGTCATGACCCTCTTGGACCTGGAAGTGAGAGAATTGACCACGTGAACGGTGGCCATGTTATCGCACCAAAAGCGGACTGTGGAATTGGCAAAATCATGTGGCCACAGCTTAACTGCGACGAGTATAGGGAAAAGCTCCAAGAAGGTAAGGTCAGCTGTTACGCCCATACCAAGCCAAGAGCTTGGCCAGCGTTCGGCGCACCATCTGCCGGCAAAGTAAACTCCAAAGCCCATGGATCCCGCAGCATCGGAAGACACCTTAAGGGCATCCCCCAAACGTAACTCATCCCTCCAAAAGGACACACCATTATACTGCTGCAGAAAACTATACCAGACGTCCAAATCCAATTTGATTTCTCGGGTAATCCTAACCCTATGATGAGGTAAGGAAATCCCTGCAGTGGCGTCACATAGACGCCGTAAAAAAGCTCGACCCGGAGCAATCACTTTGCATGCAAAATTCAAGTGGCCAATCAGTTCCTGAAATTCCTTAAGAGTGGCTTTGCTACGCTGCAGAAAATTGGAAACCCTGTCCATAAGATCATCAATCTTACCCGAGGGGAGCCAACAGAATTGATCGATTGTGTCAATTTCGATGCCCAAAAAGGCTAATCGAGTACTCGGGCCCTCAGTCTTTTCCTGAGCAAGGGGAACCCCAAATTTGACCATAAGGGCTTGGAATTGCTCCATCAGGGAGCGGCAGACCCAAGAGCCGAACCTGCCAACAAAAAGAAAATCATCCAGGTAATGCACCACCCCACGATGTCCCATTAGATGTTTGACCGCCCATTCCATAAAGGTACTGAACTTCTCAAAGGCTGCACAAGAGACCGAGCAGCCCATAGGCATAGCCCGATCCATGTAATATAAGCCCTCGAATGAGAAGCCCAGCAGCTCGAAATCATCGGGGTGTACTGGTAAGAGGCGAAATGCTGATTTGATATCGCACTTAGCCAGTTCGGCACCAAGGCCGTGCCGCCTAACCACCTTAATGGCCGTGTCGAATGAAGTGTACTGAACAGTACATAATTCCTGCGGGATAAAATCATTAATTGACTGTCCCCTCGGGTAAGAGAGGTGATGTATAAGTCGAAACTCACCCGGTGTCTTCTTAGGGACTATGCCCAAAGGTGAGACACGTAAGCAAGGGGAGGGCTGGTCAACAAATGGGCCCAAGACCCGGCCCTCCGCAACCTCCTTCTGAATTTTTTGCCTGACCACATGTTCCATACCATGAACTGATTTAAGGTTGGGTGCCATGTAAGGCCTGCGCACCCCTTGATAAGGGATGCGAAAACCCTCATGAAAACCATCCCATAAGTATTGAGCTGCCGACTGGTCCGGGTAAATACACAGCCAGGCAGCAAGGACGTCCAACCTAATTGGGCTGGGCCCCTTTTCCCTGCAAGGCAGGGCTGTTTGGGCCTGGGTTGTTTGGGCCCCTGCGCCCTCCTTGCTGCTCCTTGCTGCTCCTTGCCAAATTGTCCCTTCCCCTTGGGGCAATTGCGAAATGAGTGTCCTCCGCCACATATGGAGCACTCATGATGAAAGGAGCAGGGGCGGCGAGAACACGCCCCCCTATACCCAAACTCCCAGCATAGCAGCTGGCGATTAGGCGTCGCCGGCTGCGATGATTGAGAAGATTGGCGCGGAACGCTGCCAGGTCGAGCGTTCTGCAACAGATGCCCGCTCTGAGCTCTTTCCCCCAGTATGGGGCGGCTTGGAGACATAATCTGCAACCACAGGTGTGAGTTGATCACGTCCCATCTCAATGTGGGATAGGAGGCTGCCATTTGCCTAAATGACTCGTCATATTGCAGCCAAGCCGGGCCTGCAAAATCAACATAGGCCCTGTAAATAATGTCCAGGTATCTTATGAGGGCGTAAGACTTATGGGGCTGGCTGTGGGAAACCACACCTGCATAAATGAGGAAGCCTGCCAACCAGTTGGACCATGTCCTATCGACCCGTCTCCGTTTAATCTTCTCCTTCTCCCTATCATCCAGTTCCTCTCTCTCCTTCTTGTCCAGTTCACGGAAAAGAAGTGAGAAAATGTCCACATATTCCCCCTTCAGAATTTTGTCCTTAGTGGCCTGGGCCAAATGCTCCCCTAGTGCAGGGGCCTGCTCCAGGCCTACAGGAATATGAGGAAGGCCCATTGGGGCTTGGCCTCCAGCCGGAGGTGACCCCAAGGGGTTCACCCCATAGGGGGAACCCATAGGAAGAACAGGGCCGCCACCCTGAAAACCTGGGTACCAACCGAACATCCCATTAGCCAGAGTGCTTGGGGCATTAGCAAATGCAAGTGTGCCTGCATCTGTGTTGTGATCTGGCTGGCCCCATGGCCACGCAGGCATAGTGTTAGTGTAGTTCGGAAACTCACTCTGAGCAAGGGTGGCCGGCTGTTGCGTTCCACTGGGTCCTTCGCCAGGAGACTCGGGGGGAGGCCGCCGCTGGAGCAAACCACCCGGCCGCTGGAGCAAGCCTGGAGAGGAGGCGGCGAGGCGAGGGGCGAGGCAAGCCGCCGAGCCCGGGAAGGAAGCCGCCGCTGTAGCAAGCCCAGGAGCTTGCTGCTAGCCCAGGAGCAGGGCGGAGAGGCCGCCGCTGGAGTAAGCTGCCCGGAATCGGAATCGGGCAAGGGAAGCCGCTGCTAACCCAGGAGCGGGGTGAAGAGGCTGAGGGGCGAGGTGAGGGGCGAGGCGAGAAGGGAGGGGGTGGGAGGAGGAAGCCCCCAGGGACCCCCCAGAAGCACCCCAGGAACCCCCAGAACCAATGGGAAAGGAGGCGGCGAGGTGAGGGGTGCGGCGATGAAGCCGCCGCTGGCTAAGCGGCGAGGGGCGAGGGTGATGGGAACCCCCCAGAGGGACCCCAGTAACCCCCGGAATAAATCCGCCGGCCTTGCGGGGGTGGCGGGGGGAGAGAGGGGGGGATAGAGGAGAGGGAACCCAACAGTCCAAGCAAACTAATCAATAAAAATTAAATTTAAGTCAATCCAAAGTTCAATTAATTAATTAAGAATCAAATGAATTCCAATTAAGAGTTCAAAAGAGTTGGGAGAAAAAGAAGGGGAAGATGGGGGGGGAACCACGTGGCGAAAACAAAGAGAACAAAGACAAGGCTACCCCACACCGTTTGAAAAGACAAATTCAGCAATCAGCCATCAGCACTCAAACAAAACTACACTGAAATAAAACAACCACACAGCTGGGCTGCTGCCAATCATACAAAAAACCCCAATAACAGCCCAGCCAACTTAGCTCTCCCTCGTGGCTGAATCAAGTAGGGTAGACCGACGTTCCTCCTTCTTTTCGATCCAGTGGAAAAAGAGGAGGAAGCCAGGGGCGGCAAAGGGTAAAATAGGCCCTGCCTCAGCCCCGCCCCTGACTCCTCCTGACCAGGGCGTGTCCACGCCCTGGCCAACCCCTGCGCTCGTCTCCATGCCCATCATTAAAACACCTCCCCCGGATCTACCATTCTTCAAGATTCGGGGGGGTGTCTGTTCTGCCTCATGATTTAAGGACCAAAGTTCTTCCTGGATGACGCCGACGACGATGATGATGATGTCTTTGCCTGTTGGTTGAAAGAGAGTAGAGAGGAGGCCAACTAAACATCCCATGAGAGGGCTTCCATAGTCTAGAAACAGCAACTAAAAAGTGTATCTCTCTCGTACTTACCAAACATACCTGTGATGATGGTGGGATGGATAAAAAGCTCTCTCCCATGAAGATCTGTTGAGTGGTCTGTATTCAGCTGTTGTGAGCAAATTATAGTAGGATCACCATGCAGATGCCATGGTGGCAGTGAAATATGCTTCCCTCCCATCCTTCTTGAACTCTACCTTCTGCATGTTTCACCATTCTTTCCCTCCCTCCTTCCCTTTCCCTCACTTTGTGCTGCTGTATCTCCCTTCTCTTGCACCATCTGAGTGCTCAGGGATGTTTACACTTACATGTGCAATCCTATTTCTTTCCCCAGTACTAGTCCTCCATGAATGTCAGGACTTTAGTGTCTTAGTGCCATGATTTCAAAAAGGTAATTACCAAGCACCTAGAAATTCACACCAATAAGCCTATCTGACATACCATCCAAAAGGTATGCAAAGTATCTCCTTAAAATATTAGATGACTGGGCAGAAGTGCATTGCTAGAAGAGTGGTCAAGTTTCAGGAAAGGAAGATCCACTACGGATAAATGTTTAGTACTACTCTGACTGGTAACTAAATATACAATAAAAGGTGGACAGCTTTTTATTACATTTATTGGTCTAAGTGCGGCATTGGATTCTATAAACAGAAGACATCTTTAGAATAAATTGTCATAAATGAAAATTGATCCAAGATTATTATTTGTGACAAGGGCACTCTTTATAGAAATGACTATGAAATTTTGGATAGAGTCAAAATGTGTTCTCGCTGGATTAATTCCCACATATGAAGGAGTTTAGAAAAGATACCATTTTTAATTTTTATGTAAATGATACCCCTCAATTTTGTATAAATCAAGTTCTCATATGGACAAGGTTTTGGAAAGGTTTATAAACACATTACTTTATGGAAATGATAGGATTTTATTTTCAGCATCCCAAGTGAGCATGAGGAAATTGCAGAGAAAATTTACTGCTCTTTGCACAGAAAACAATCCAGTCATTATCAGTGTTAAATCGAAAGTCATTGGTAAGGGGGGGAAAGTGCTGCACAGATAGTATACAAACTAAAGAAACTGAACAGGCTAAATCATACTGCTATCTTGAAACAGTTTTTAATGCTTTAGTTTTCTGGGTTCCACAAATAAAGAAAAAAGCCAGCAGCTTATGTACAGACTTTAAATAGATTTTTAAATAAAGGTGCCCAAGAACAATCTGTCCAAATCTACATTTTTTTTACATCAATGTGGTTCCAATTCTAATATTTGGGACAGAATTTCAGGCGGGGGTTATAAACTGTACAATAATTGAAATGATACAAAGCTACTTTCTGCTTATGATCTTTGCATATGGGAGTCACTACATATGTTCTAGTTCCTTGCCCTTCCTGGTTTATTTTTTTTAAAAAAATGAGTGGGTATAGGGAGTGGTTGCAGCTTGCCTGAAGGAGGCGGTTATAAAATCATCACTTTAAAAGCCATCCCCAGATCCCACCATTCTGAATAATTATTGGCCAGTCTCTAACATTCCATTTTTAGGCAAGCTTCTGGAGTGTGTGGTGGCCTTTCAGTTCCAGGGGTTTCTGGATGAAACAGATCTACTTCCAATTTAATCTGCTTTCATGCCTGGGTATGGGACAGAGACAGCTTTTATCACCTTGGTGGATAACCTACACCTGGGGCAAGATGGGGAAGCTAGATGGCTTTCGATACAATTGACCATTGTCACCTTTTGGGTCACTTTGCTGGGATGAAACTTGGGGGCACTGTTTTACAGTGGCTTCGCTCCTTCCTGGACAGGCAAACCCAGAAGGTGGTGCTGGGGGGAGGACCTTTTTGACACCTTGGCCATTGGCCTGTGGAGTCCCTCAGGGCTTGGTTCTGTACCCCATGCTATTTAGCATATACATGAAACCACACGGGGGGGGGTGTCCAGAGTTTTGGGATTCAATGCTATCAATATGCAGATATCACCCAACTTTATTACTCCTTTCCACCATAAGCCAAGGAAGTGGTTTTGGTCCTAAACTGGTGCCTATCATCAGTAATGGACTGGATGAGGGCAAAGAAACTTAAACTTAATCCAGACAAGATGGAGGTGCTCCTGGCAAGTCAAAAGACAGGTAAGGGAATAGGGATTCAGCCTGTGCTGGCTGGGGTTACACTCCCCTGAAGATACAGGTACACAGCTTGGGTGTACTGCTGGATTCAACTCTGAGCCTGGAAGCCAAGTTTTCAGTGGTGGCTAGGAGTGCATTTGCACAGTTAAGGCAAATGCTCCCTTTCCTTGAGATGTCAGATCTGGCAACTGTGATACATGTCTTCATTACATCCTGGTTGGATTGGTGCAATGCACTCTACATGGGGCTGTCTTTGCACAGTATTTGGAAATGTCAGCTGGTCCAAAGAGACTGCTAACTGGGTCTGGTTACAGGGATCATACAACTCCTTTGTTGCAACAGATCCACTAGCTGCCAGTCTGTTTCTGGGCACAATTCAAAGTGCTGGTTATGGCCTTTAAAGCCCTACATGGCTCAGGTCCAGGTTATTTGAAGGACCATATTCTCCCTTATGCTTTAAGACATGCTGGGAAGGCCCTTCTCCCTGTCCCACCACTCTCACATGTACATCAACAAGGGAACAAGGGAGAGGCCCTTCTCACCGGCTGCCCCCAGGTTCTGGAACTCCTTTCTCAGAGAAGTTAGACTGGTACCCTCCCTACTTTCTTTTTGCAGACAAGGTTTTTATCTTCTGATAGGCATTTGATGAGTGACTATATAAGGTCTGTCTTACAAAATGCACTGGATAGTGCTAATTGTTGAGTTTGTGTATGTGTGCATTTTAATGATGTATGTTTTAACCGGGTTTTAATTCTTTTCTCGTTTAATCTTGTTTTAACTTTTGTATCTTGTGGATTTTAAACAGTGAGTTTTTAATTGTTCTAAGCTGCTTTGAGTCCCAATCTGGAGAAAAGGTGGGTGAAGGAGGAGGAGAAGGAGGAGCTGTTGGTGGTGGTGGTGGTGGTGAAGGAGGAAGTACAGTAGCAGCAGGAATATTAAGAGCTACCCCTGCTTATGCAGTTACAGCAGAGCTAGGCATTGGGGCAAGGTGCAGCCAAATGCATGTTAGCATGTTTATTTGTATAAAATAACTCACATGAATGGAGAAGGGATACTTAAGATCCGCCTTTGGAAAATCATGAGCAGCTAATCTCAGCATCAATCTGGTCTTTCAGTGAGACCACTGAATTTCTTACAAAACGTATCCAAAAAGTCTTTAAACAATGAGTAATTAATATGAGAATATAAACTGATGTTGCTATTCTTTCCTCAACAATTACAATACAATATCTAGCAAGTGGAAGATATCACCACTGATATGAAGAATATTTGTCATTTCCTATGAAAATGGAACAATAGAAGACTTTCCTGTGTCTTTTTTATAAAGCTAGAATCAATGATTCAACATGCCAGATTTTGGCAATATTCTAGTCCAAGACAGTAGACATGTGAAACTGAGACATTGGAAGATCTGCCTCGCTATATCCTTGAATGTCAGATTTTCTTTGACAGAAGACATAATTGAATACCCTTATGAATGAAAACAAAGCTTTGGAAGATAAGTGAGAAACGAAGCTTCTTATTACAAGGAAAAATCTGTATGTTATTTGGGGAGGTGATATTTTTGCAGCTAAGGCTGCTAAATGCAGGGAAAGATTAGCTGAGTCTGTATAATTGCTTTGCCTAGCTGAAGGATAAGTTCCCATCTCTATAGCCATCAGAAAGCATTTTAAACCTGTTCTGAAGAACCAAAAATAACCTTTATTTAGTATCTAGAACATACTAACATGAATTGTCCAAAACCCAAATGTTTCCTTCTGCCTACACAATTACAGCAGTTGGATGCATCTTTATTGGCCATCTCTGCATCCTACAGAATCATAGAATTTGTAGCTTGGTGAGGCACTGGGTTCTCTGGCAGAGGAAGTCTAAACATTGCATGAAACTACAAATTCCAGGTTTCCATAGGATGAAATCATAGCAAATAAAGTGGCAACAGAGTATTATGACAATGTAATGGAAAGTCAGCTGTGGACTTACCCCCCAAGCGGCTGGTTTGTGCGACTGGTGGGGCCCCCGGTCTTCACTCCTTCCTGCATGTCCAGGAAGAGGTGGCATGAATGCTGCCATGCCCCTGTGTCTTCTTCCCAGCCTGAACTGCGGGCTGGGAAGAGGATCATAAATCAGCCAATCAGGGAGAGGCTTGCCTCTCCCTGATTGTCTGATTCAAACATCTCCCGGCCTATCAGGGTCAGGAGTGAGTGTCGCCCTCTGATTGGCCAGGAGGCAGGGCTGGCTGCTGCAGGCAGCCAGTTTTCCCTCTGGTCCGGTGGTCAGGTATTTATTCCTTGGGAGCCAAAGAAAGAAGACCTCTCCCAGATCTGGTGGAGCTTCGGCAGTGACCGTGGTGGGGTCCTGAGCAGTGAGGTGGAGAGAGTGGGCCAGGAGACCTTGAGACCAGCAATGGCGGGCTTTGGTGTGGCGAGGGAGATGGCAGTGGTGGTGCCCCGGGTGGCAGTGGCTCTGGGCAGCAGCAGTGGCTCCAGGGATAGCGGCAGCAGTAGCGGTGGTCCCAGGAACATTGGCTAGCCTGGCAGTGAGGGATGAGGTGGTGGCTCTCCAACTGGGGGTTAAGCAAGCAAGCAAGCGAGGGCCTGGCAGTGTGGGCTGCCAGGTAGGAGGTGACCTCCATGTGGAGGTGCCCAGGGGGCAAGGCAGTGGCTCTCCCACTTGGGGGCAAGCAAGAGGGCAAGTGAGGGCCTGGCAGTGTGGGCTGCCAGGCAAGAGGCCACCTCTGCATGGGGTGTGTCATGGGCTCGTGGTTCCCTATTGAGGGGCCAGTACACAGGGCCTACCTCTGCATAGGGGTGGCTTAAGGGTGTGATTACAAGCTGAAATCACTTGCTGGCTGCACATCACCAGCCATAACCAAGAGCTGAAATCACTAATTAGCTGAGCAGTGGCCATCTGAGGATGCTGGTACAACTCCCTCTTGTTTTTCTCAGAGCTGATATCATGAAGGGGGCAGCTGACCATTGCCTCACAGTTGCAACAGTTGCCTTGTGGGTACAGGCCCATGCAGGACAGGAAGGAGTTCAACATGCCTCCAAAAAAGGGGGCACAGGCTAGCAGGCCCATAACTTGAGGCCAAACCGGAAGAACCCCGAGGTCCTGGGTGGCTCTTGCCCTGAGGGGTAGACAGGTGGCTAAGGCGGCTGCGAAGAGCATTCCAGGGGCTTCAGCAGGCACAAATATGTCCATCCGGGAGTTCCTGGGAGATATCGATACTCCTAACCTTCAGAAGTGGACTCAGGCTCTTACCCTCATTGCTGAGCAGGTGGCTCAATTGAAAGTGAGGTGAACTGGTGACTCAGGTGCTTTGGCACCATCTCAGTCTTCTGAGGGTAACGCCAGTGCTAAATTGCAGTCTCCACGGTACAGCAGTGAGGGGTCTTCGCAATCTGCAAGGATGGCAGGCAGGCAGAGAAGGCACCATTCCACTTTGCACAATGATGTCAGCATTGTCTCATTAGAAGACTCATCCTCTTCTGAGCAGGAAGGCAAGGAGACCGAGAGGAAGGGGATGAAAGTGAGCAAGCGGGAGAAAAGGAAGGTCCAGGCATAGGAGGCAGAGGGACTCAGACAGCAGGGGATCTTCAGGTGAGTCATCAGAGGAGGACAGGGATCCGTCAGGGAATTGGCGGGTGGGGCTTTGGTCCCTGGACTCCTCCAGTGGTCAATCAAGATGTGCAGCCAGCAGGATCCACATCAGTACAGGATCATCCTATACAGCTCAGGTCCAGGTTATTTGAAGAACAATTTTGTCCCTCATGACTCTGCTGGGAAGGCCCTTCTCTCAGTGCCATCACACTCAAAGGCACACTTGGTGGTCACATGGGAGTAGGTCTTCTCAGTGGCTGCCCTGAGGCTCTGGAACTCCTTTTCCAGAGAGGTTAGAATAGCACCCTCCCTACTTGCGTTCTGTAAACAGCTATTGCTGCCACATTCCTTTTTTTTCGCTCCCCCTCCTTTCCTCCTTTTTATGCTGCAAGAAACCAACACGGCTGCTTCTTTGAAAACTTTTTCCACTGAGTCTATCATTTTCAGTTTCCAGTTTGCCTAACTGGTTATAACCATCCCAAAATATAATCAGATTCAATTAATTAAAAAAACTTTCAGTTTTATGTGTTGTGGGTTTCCATGTTCACTCAAGCTCCCAGATTTGAGAAATGTCAGCTCTTGAGGGCCACGCCATTAACAAATGTGATATTTAAGTAATGTGCATATGGTGTGGTCTCCTATGCTGTGGTTATTATTATTTCTTGAAACTCCCCTACTTTGGAGCTGGATGGCTGTCAGTGGCAGAGTGGTAGACTTGATTTGTCTGATCATAAAAGTAGATACATGGAGTGTAAACAATGAAAACTCCCATTTCACATTACAAATACCAAACTGACAACCAAATTCTTATTCTACCATAGAATGGTAGAATTAGAAGGGAACTTGTTAATGGAATTTGCCTAGTTTGAGAAGTACATTTATCTAAGACAGCATACATAGTTTTTGGGGGCCATGTAAACTATTTGTTTGGCTATAGTTCATGTTTTCTAGGATGATTTGTGGATGTTTATACAGAACCTCTCATTTCATCTACTTGTTCAGAGATGCATATATCAACCCCCTGATGTATATCAACCACCATGTGCTTCCACTCATTCCTGAAGTGATTTATAATGAAATCTCAGCTGCACCTATTGACTGTATCAAAATTCAAGTACTTACCTTGGTTGCTAATCTTCTCCTTTAGGAATTTTGTTGCTTGCTTAATTCACTGAGATATGTCAGCAGTTTTTTTTTCACACTGTTGAATACAGCAGGAAGTCATGTTGCCCTTTAGAGAGCTGAAGATGACTGAGGCCCACTACCAACAAAATGGTAATGTGAGGGCAGAGTCATTCACAAAATGGTGATAGATGGAGTTGGAGTTTAACATAATCAGCTGGCAATTACTTATATCATTTAGATATATCATTCCCATTTGGAAATCATTAAATTCTTTGTGGCAATGATTCCCTCAAGGGAATTATAGCTGTGGCTCTGGAGGTTGCCTGACAACCTTCCCATTTCAGGCAGAATTTACTGATCTATGTTTTTTATTTTATATATTTTTTTCCTTTCATCCATATATCTCCCATGTATTCTTACTTGAATGCATATATTCTTACCCATCTCTTATCATTTCTTCTCCGCTTCTCCTTTCACACTTAATTTATACCCTATCCTACCACATTTCTCTCATCACTCTCTGCTTTTACATTGACAATTAGACCCCTAAATGTTTGTCTCTCATTCTAGTTACCTTCAAAACCTCATCCAGAATTTCGCCTTCAAAGAAACTAATGTTCTCATCTGAACAAACTTATCTGTGGGCCCGTTCACACTACATAATTATAGCACTATGATTCCACTTTAAATGATGTGGCTTCATCACAGAATCCAGAATCCTGGGCTTTATGCTTTGGTGGGGCATTGAAACTCTGGCTGATAATTCTAAATACCCCTCCCTAAACTGCATATCCCAAGACTCCTCATGATTGTTTTCTCTGGCAAGAAGATGGCCATCACCATAGCCAGAATTAACAGCAGCAATACAGAGATTCCACCTCAACATTAGGAAGAACTTTTTGACAGTAAGAGCTGTTCGGCAGTGGAACACACTCCCTCGGAGCGTGGTGGGGTCTCCTTCCTTGGAGGTCTTTAAACAGAGGCTGGATGGCCATCTGTCGGGGATGCTTTGATCGTTATTTCCTGCATGGCAGGGGGTTGGACTAGATGGCCTTCATGGTCTCTTCCAACTCAGCAATTCTATGATTCTATGTTTCTCCTATACCCTTCTCTCCATCTGCCGACCCTTTTATTGCAATTAATTTATATACCACTTTCTGAACCCAAACCTTCATAAGGTGGTTAAAAAATGTTCTTTAAAAAAAAATAAGAATACAGTAACTATGTTTCACCTACCTTCTTCCCATTCTTTCCCCCCTTCCTTCACACTCGACCAGTGACTCTGTCCATTTGTCCAGTTCCCTTCCCTTCCTTTCCTCCCCTTCTCCTTCTTTCCTTCTCCTCCCTTCAATTCTGCAGGCTACAGTCTGGTTTTCTAGCCAGCTCCTACACATGCCTAGATGTGTGTGTATCTGCAGAGCTCCTGCTGGTATTAGAACTGTTTTTTAAAGTGGGGGGGGGTCAACATCAGCAAGCAGGTTGTTATTAACTTTGAATGCTTGCAGCTACTTTTTTTACAAAACAGTGAAAATACATAATATCGTGCAGGAAAAGAGTGACCATCATCCAGCCCATGCTGAGTACCATGAGTACAATGTGAGTACCATGAAAGCTGTAGCAAATTAATGATAATTTAGTACCCTTCTGATTGATAATTCCAAAAGGAGGCTCAACTACATAGAAGTCTTGGTGGTTCAGTTTTGTCAGATCATTTCAGAGGGGCTCAGTTGCCACCATCCTAGTCTTATGGAGGACTTGACTCCCACCCCCTGTTCTGGGATCCATAGGTATCAGTCTAGCTACTAGACAGGCTGAAACACTGAGACCCGCTTAATAGTGGCACAGATTTACTGGTGGTCCTGGTCCCCATTTGAAAAACACCTTTCTACAGTAGCCCAGTAAGGTAGATATTATATAGTTACTTAGCATTTTAATGACAGAAGACTAGAGTATTTTCCAAAGTGTTACCATCTTTTTTATGGACTGATGGAGATTTCCTACCTAGACTGATTATATAACTTCTGATGTTTTCAGAGCATCAGTTTATTTTGAAAACTGTATTAATTTATCAAAACAACTCTGATCATACCAACATTTAGGTGCAAGCAATTAGGATGCAGCCTTCACCATCTTGCATTTCCTAAGCGTGCAAGCTGTCAGTCCCCAAAGAAATACCTAAAGCCAGATTGCATGGCTGAATCATCAGCATGTGTTTTAAAAATAAAATATAAAATAGTTTTTATTAGATATTTCATATACATTCTTATTCTATGTACATTTTTACATAGAAATACCAATTTTGTAAAATGAGAGACTACTATGAATAGGCCTTCAAACAAAAGAACTGAGATTCAGAGACCCCAACTGAGCAAAGAAGAGACTGCAGAGTTTTAAATATGTATAATAAAGGATATCTTGCTTCATGAATTCTATTGGATTCTGTTTTAATTCTGTGGGATTTTAATACTGATTAACATGATTGCTGAGGCAGTAAGATGTATGAAGTACTTGAGAGAAAATGCTGAGGAAGAGCACCACTGAAAGTCAGACACATACTTCTTAAATGATATCAAAAACTGAAAATAAAGAAAAAACTATGCCTTTGATGTTATGTCCTCTACAGAATGTGAGTGTGCACATATGCATGGAGAAGAGGGCTTTCTTTTTAAAAGGAGACTGGAATTTTCTTGCTTTTCTTTTCTTGATGTAGAACAGGATGTCAATGAAGCTGGATGTCATACTGAAGATGGGGCAAGCTTGTTTTCTGCTGCTCCAGAGACTAGGACACAGAGCAATGGATTCAAATTATAGGAAAAGAGATTCCACCTAAACAGTAGGAAGAAATTCCTGACAGTAAGAGCTGTTCAGAAGTGGAATACACTGCCTCAAAGGGTGCTGGAGTCTCCTTCTTTGGAGGTTTTTAAACAGGGACTGGATGGCCATCTGTTGGGAATGATTTGATTGTGTATTCTTCCATGGCAGGGGTTGGACTAGATGGCCCTTGTGGTCTCTTCCAACTCTATGATTCTATGAAGCTGCTGTAACAAGCTACTGCCACCACCCTTCTTTCCCGCAGTGCTTTGAGGAATGGTAACAATCTGGAAAAGTCGAAAGAGAAAATGAAAAGAAAAATATCACCATGATAAGGCCTCTCTGTATAACCATTCCAGAGCAGAAATTGCAGGTTCTGAACCCACCCAGCCCCATTCATTACCTATGAATGTGCTGACAAACTCAGGATGATGCTGTTGCTGTTCTGGCTTAGTTCTATTAATGGTGTCTTTCTCATGCAATTCCCACCCGCATTACCCATACAGCATTTACAAAGGATTAGGGGATATGTATGAACAGTGCAACTCCATGGGTGGTGCAGAACAACTGAGGTTTTCACATGGAGTGGGCACTTCCAGGGAAGGAATCACAAATTCACCCCTTGTGGCTGTATTAGTGACATACAACACAAGACAATTTGAGAATATAACACAGTTCCCACCCAACTGCAAGCTGGGTTTAGAAGGCACCTATGAGAGAAAGGAATAGTTTATTAGAATATAAATTCTCATGCTGCCTTCAACATCTCTGCAACACAATTAGATTTTGATTCGTATTGGTATTTGTATTGAATCAATATATAAATCATTTCTGTTCTGTTTGGAAGAAAGATAGCTATTAATATTGTTTAGTGGTTTGGTTACTTTGGACTTGCTAGTAAACTATACAGTTGCCCCTCCACATTCGTGGCTTTAAGATTCGTGGTTTTGACTATTCACGGTTTTGGTAGCACCCCCCCCCGCCATCCAAAAAATTGCTCCTGGGGGGGGCAGGAGTGGGTGGGAGGAAGCAGCAACCAGGCTTACCAAGCCCAGTCGCTGCTCCTGGGGGGATGGGAGAGGGTGGGAGGAAGCAGCGACCAGGCTTGCCAAGCCCCGTCGCTGCTCCTGGGGGGTGGGAGGGGTCGGAGGAAGCAGTGACGAGGCTTACCAGGCCCCGTCACTGCTCCTGGGGGGGGGAGAGGGTGGGAGGAAGTAGCGACCAGGCTTGGCAAACCCAATCACTGCTCCTGGAGGGGAGGGAGGGCGGTGGCATGACCTAGTTTTTATTCACGGATTTTTCACATTTGCGGGGGTCTCATGGCCCTAACCCCCAAGAATGTGGAGGGACAACTGTATGTGTAAAATGATTAAAATCCTGTGGTACATGAACCATTTAACTATTAAGATAACATATAAGGGGATTAATAGATGAGAACAAAAAAAAGTGTTCCCATCTCACAATCTCCTCTCCCGTCCTTCTCCCATCCCTCTAACAACATAAAATGAAAACTTTTCAGACCTACCTTAATCACACCTCATTCCCTTGACAGGGTAGCCCAGGAGCGAAAGGAGCTTGAAAGAAGATCTTTTCACTTCCTGGATTGAAATCCCAGTTTCTCTTGCAAGAAGATGAGAGAGCAGAAAATTCAAACTGTAAAAGGAAAATACACTAAAAAAGTTACACTAAGCACCTAAACATGCTTAAAAGATAACAAGTAACCAGGGGAGGGTACAAAAAAGTGTGTCACTTACCTTGATGTCCCAATCTCACCGAGAAATGTTCTGGTACGGACCTCCCATTGATGCTGGCATCGTGCCAGCATAACGGGGGACCTTTTCAGATGCAGGACATTCTGTGACAGAAACGGAATGGCGGATTCATTGATGGCTTAGCAGCACAGGTGTATGACAAGATGGGAATGACGTCGTCTGAAAAGGAAGCCCTTTAGCAATCTCCTAGTGTTGTGATAACACCATATTTAGCATGGTCCCCCAAATACAGTTGGTCCCCCAAATATAGTTGAAGTGTAACTTCTAGCAGCCCTAGCTAGCCTAGCCAATATCCAGAAAAAAAATGAGCTGCAATGTTACTTTTCCTTACACCCCATACCTTCTAATATTTCATAAATTCGTAATAATCCATAAATTGGACAGTTCATGTAGGTCCATGGTAGACCAGGCCATCCCCAGAAGAGTTCAGATAAAGGTCACCAGAGACCTAACAAAGTTGTTTTAGAAATTTTCCAAAAACAGACGTGCCCAGGACATGATTAAGTGAAGCCCCTTAGACAGTAGTTAGGGTGGAAAGGGCTAATTCCTCTTGGATGCATCTGGCAATGAATCAACTCCAAGACAAACGAATGGCCAAAACTCCCATTATTCTGCAAAGGTCTTCCTTCTCGCATCTGCCTGTCCAACAATGTAAGGTTTCCTCATACCCATCATTCTTAAAATGCCCCAACCATTAAAAGCAATTAATGAAGTCAGAGCTTCCACTGTTTAATTCTGGGAATCTCATTCAAGCCTTGTTCTTCACTCAAAACACTCCTTAAGGGTACAATATTGGGTATAAATATCACCCCAAAACATGACCAAAGTGTGCACAGTTTTTTACATGTTGTCACTCTGCTCATTTTCTGTGCAGCCTTGGAATCAAGCCTGAGTATTCTTTGCTGCACTAATCTCTGCAGTCCGGACAGATAAAGTATAGCCCATCATCCTGCAAAACTATTTCTCTATCACAATATTTCTTCCTAATTCTTTGCTAGCCTTGTGTGAAGACTTAGGACTTTTTCGGATGAAGAAAAATAATGCAAACAGCCTCTCCAGCTTGCGAGGCTGCTGTGCTGCAAAGCGCCCCTTTTGTATGACGCTCGCCCCTGCCGGTACTGTTGTGGTACCGCGGGGAGAGTTGAGCATCATATTTCATTGATTTTTACTCACGATCAACTTTTGTGAGTAAAAAATCAACGAAATATGATGCTCAACTCTCCCTGCGGTACCACAACAGTACCGGCAGGGGCGAGCATCATACGAAAGGGGCGCTTTGCAGCGTAGCAGCCTTGCAAGCTGGAGAGGCTGCTTGCATTATTTTTCTTCGTCCTAAAAAGTCCTTAAAGTGTGAGTGCAAGAATGAATGGTTCTGTGATTATTTTCCAATAAAAAACATTTTCATTTTACTTTTTGGTTTGGAGTCTCCTCAGTGAGTACCGGTGTACACAGGTGTAAAGATCCTGTAGCTACTCGGCCTCTCACAGCTATATTTTGAGCTAATTAAGATTCTCCAACTTAATATCATATTTTGAGTGACACAAGTTGGTCCCACAGACACCATACAATTCAGGTAACAGCAGTCCGACCAATCTGGAAGGCTGCATGATTCCCACTTCTCATGTAAGTACATAGGGAATTAGACTTTGAGTTGAGAGAACCAAGTTCATCCCTTCCTAGCCAAAAACTTTATTTGGCCACATTGGACTAGATACAATAGGATTGCATATTCTGCATATGCTCCCTTGATTAAGAATGGGATGCAAAGATAATAAATTATTTATAATAATCTGTCCTGTCTTCTACTGCATTGTACTTTGAATGTCCATATTTGGATACTGGGGGCTATGAAACCATATCATGGTTGCTATAAAAGATTCTCCAATTTGCATATTAATAGAGACACTCTGTGTTCTGAACATCAGTTAAACTGCTAATGTATCTTTAACAGGACTGCCATAAACTATCCTAGGCTAATGCCATTTTGACCCCTATCAGAATGTAGCCTATAAATTCTTCCATGCACTTTTAATCATACAAATAATACTTTGTGATTTGGTTTGCTCTTGCTGCCAACCCAGTGGAATCCTGTATGCCATTACCTTGCTAGACTATTTCCTTATTAGACTGTTGCCGAACTGCTCTTCTATTATACCAACAGTGCTTTGATGCAAAGTACTCTTCCCTTGGAATACAAATGTCAAGAAAAAGATTACCTCACATTTCCCCCCTTCTCTGTTCTAATTTCTTTTCCATACTATGACCTAATTCAAACATTTATTATTATTATTATTTTATTCATTTCTATCCTGCCTTTCTCCAACAAATGAGACTCAAGGCAGCATAGAGAACACTGAGATACTCTACACTTGATGGCCTTGCCTAGACAGGCTGTCTACCCCCATCTTCCCCAGTCTTGGAGCCCTGCAGTCCTAACAATGCAGGGCTTTCCCCCTGTTTTACCCCTGGACAGTCCCCATGATCCCTGGGCAAAGACAGGGGGGAAATGGGGGTAAATCTTGATAAAACATTTCAGTAAAATACCCAGGAAAAAATTCTCCACTGGGAAAAAAAAAAAGGACCAGGCCCCTGCGTGACCACAGGGGACCATACTGGCATGCCGTCACCACAGCTGCCATCTGCATCACTCTCTCTGAAGGCAGGAAGAAGAGCCACAGCAAGGCTTGTCACATGCAGAGGGGCTTGATCACATGCTGTAGACTGGCTTCCTAGCTTTGGACAGAGCGATGCGCATAGAAGTGGCAGTGGCTACGGAGATGGGCTGCCGTGGGGTCTGGACTTCATCCCACTTTGTTCAGGTAATGGAGAGGAATGGGCCAGATCAGCAGCCGGAATACACCCATGTGGGGAAGGTGAGACAGTAGCAAATGGGTCCTTAGCTATAGCATCATCTAGAAACTTCACCTAACATTTTGGTTGAGGACCCAGTGGTATCAGCGGGTGTGGCCATTCCCCCAATGTCATTTGGACCACCAAAGATGAGGTCAGAAGAATAGAAATCTGAGCTGACGCTCCAGATCAGTTCTCTACCTCTACAGTATGGATGCGATAACAGTGGGATTAACAACCCTTGTGTGCATGAACTCCATGGTAGTTAAAGTGCATGTTCTTTCTAGGAGTTTATGCAAAACATAGAATCATAGAATTGTAGAGTTGGAAGAGACCATGAGGGCCATCCAGTCCAACCCCTTGCCACACAGGAAATCACGATCAAAGCATCCCTGACAGATGGCCATCCAGCCTCTGTTTAAAGACCTCCAAGGAAGGAGACCACACCACGCTCCGAGGGAGTGCGTTCCACTGCCGAACAGCTCTTACTGTCAAAAAGTTCCTCCTAATGTTGACATGGAATCTCTGTTCCTGGAGCATGTTTATGGCTAATTTTCTGTTAGCTTGTTTACACGCTTCTCCTCTTCCTGATCATGTAGGTACCTTTTGTTCTCTGGGGAACAAGCCCCAAGCACACACACTTTTTACTAACCTTCCTCCATTAAGCGTGTGGTTTTAAAGTAGCCCTCTAGAAATAGATGCTTCTTAGTTCTGAACAGCATGTAGACCTTCATATTTCTTCCTCCTACTTACTTGAAGATGCTGAACCTGTGTATTGATTAAGCACGTGCTACTTTGTAAGTAAACTACATTTTTATACTTTTTAAAGAAGAGTAAACTTGTTTTATTTCTCATCTAGATACACTGTGTGTGGGGAGGAGGTGGCTGGCTTAATCTGTTCCCAAAATGTCTGCTAAATGCAATTTTAACTCTGCTACTGAGTTCACCAAATCTCAAATGCTTTTAAAATTACAATAATCTTGCCTTGTAAGAATTTTGGCTGTGAGTTTTTTGTCCTGGTATTTTGTAGGCAGAAGTGATTTCTCAGGAAGCTAATACTGATGATTCGATCATGTTGTAATCATTCTACAGTCTATAGGATTATTATTGATTCTGTACATAAAGTCTTTAGCATAAACCTATCAAAAACAGGAGCATCATTTTCAAATGGTAGTTTAGAACTATGCACCCAGCCAGAGGGTTTCATCACCAGAGGGTGTTTTTTTTCCTTCAGAGTCATTTGTATATGCTTCATGGATTTTATTCAGATATACGATTTGCATTTATATTAGCCTCTTTGAGAAAAAATAATTCAGGAATTTTCTGGTATCTTTTTACTTTAATCAGCAACAATTCCCACTGTTGCCTGCTTTTAGAAACTGTTTAGCATAGATTATGATACCATTGCTCCTGGGAATCCCATATAGGTCAGCTAGCATTAAATATTATTGTCACACTCATCTACTACTCAGGTTACAGATAAGGTAATCAGTATCATATACAGATAAGGTAATCAGTATCATATACAAGGTGATCAGTATCATATTTTGCTTTTATTATGGATCAGACATATGCTGTATATTAAGTGGCTAGAATGGACTAAGTGACCCTATGTTGTAAGACAGGGGTGGGCAAATTGTGGCCCATGGACCATACATGGCCTCTGCTCCCCCTTTTGTGGCCCCTGAAGTTCCCCACTTATGCACCAAAGCTCTGCACCACCATTCCAATATTTTTTTTAAAAAATGGTATGATTTGGGGATAACTGCATAACCCCATAATACACCAAAATACCTGTGTTTTCCTCTGCAGCCCCTCTCAAAATGGCAACAGGAGATGACCATCCTACTAGCAGAAGATAGCAAAGATTTGGAACAATTACTAAAGAAAATCAAGGAAGAAAGGGCAAAGGCAGGTTTACAATTGAACATTAAGAAAAAATTAATAATGACCACACATTTATCTAACTTTAAAGTAGACAGTGAAGACATTGAAATAGTTCAAGATTTTCCATACCCTGGCTCAGTCATTAATCGGATTGAAGCCTGCAGTCAAGTAATCAGAAGAAGACAAGGACTTGGAAGGGCATCTATAAAAGAACTAGACAAGATCATTAAGTGTAAAATATCTCATTGAATACTAAAGTTAGGATTGTCCATGACATTGTATTTCCAATTTCTGTGTATGGATGTGAAAGCTTGACAGTGAAGAAAGCTGAGAGGACGAAAATCAACTCATTTGAAATGTAGTATTAGAGAACAGTTCTACAGATACTGTGGACTGCTAAAAAGATAAATAAATGGGTCCTAGAGGAAACCAAGCCTGGATTCTCCCTAGAAGCCAAGAGAACAAAATTGAGTCTGTTGTATTTCGGACATATGAGAAGGCAAGGCTCATTAGGGGAAAAAAACCCAATAATGCTTGGTAAGAGAGAAGGCAGTAGGAAAAGAGAAAGATCTCATTATAGATGGCTAGACTAAGGGCCCATCTACACAAGAGAAAAAATACGTATGGCATTTGGAAGATTGATCATCAGTACACATGGCAGTTCGGATGCATACATGTCATTTGGAAGGGGGGCTAGCAAATCCCCTGTAAACTACATGAATTCAGTGTTTGGGAAGATTAGGAATCTCAAGCTAAAATCCGTACAGCCGTTCATATTGTTGATGGTCTGTACACCCCATTCACACACATACGAACAGGCAGTGAAATCTGATTGGCTGGCTGAGCACAGGGAGTGTGGCTAGCAAAGAGGGGAATTGGGAGTGGCCACCATGTTGGATTCATGGCTAAGTGAGAGTTCAGTGAATTTTACATTTATTCCTTTTTATTTTATAGTGTAAATATGGAAAACCGACTATCCGCATAACAGGCACCTTTTTAAAAAAAAATTAAAAGTGGTGGGAGATTTAAAACCACTGCTTGGATTGCTCAATCCAGCCAGCTGGGCAAGGGGATTCATATGGAGTTTAGGGGGGGTGTAGGTGGATCGTACACATACGAACAGCTGCCTTTTTGGATGTTTCATCTCCAAAATGGATTTTTTTTTAATGCAGTTGGAGGGGTTTGACTTAGAATTTGGATTTCATAGTTTTCTTTGGTACAGGAAAGAAAAAGCTGGTTCAAATGTTAACAATCATTTACATTAGGAGGGTACTATTACATATGTGGAACAAATATAAGAGTAGATTCTATTACAATATGAAAGAAGATGTTTATAAGATGATGTATAGATGGTATTTGACTCCTGAGAGACGTCCTAACATGTACAAAAACTGTTCAAATAAATGTTAGAAATGTAAGCAGAAAATAGGAACATTGTTCCATATGTGCTGGACTTGAGAGAAAGTCCAGAAATATTGGATTCAAATTCCTAAGAACTTGAAGGACATTTTAAATATTAGATTTCAGATGAAGCTGGAGGTTTATCTACTTGGAATGCTGGAAGAGCACTTAGATAAGAAACATGGGATAATTTTACAGTATATGATCACAGCAGAAAGACTGTTGTATACCCAGAAATGGATAACATCCCAAGAAGACTGACCGATGACATGTAAACGGGCTGAAATGAACAAATTGACAGTGTAGATTAAGAAGATACCTTTGAATTAATTTCAAGAAAGGCTGGGATCTGTGGTTTTTAAAAATAGTTTGAGATTTTCACAATAGTTTGGTTTCAACTTAATGTAGAAGCTTGATTGTAATATCACTTAAAAGAAGTATTTTACTGGTGGAACATAATCATTAGTCAAGAGGGTGAAGTCAGTAGATAGTTTTAGCTTAGTTTGTATTTGTTTTGCTAGACAATTTGCTTAAGTGTCTGTCCTTTGTGTGTGTGTGTGTGTGTGTGTGTTTTATTTTATGTGTTTAAAAATAAATTATGTATTTAAGTTTATGCTGGTGTTAATAAAATATAACAAAGTTGCAGGAGGAAAGAGACTGAAAATAAAAATGTATTAAAAATTCCAGGGATCTAGCCCTTTTAAAAAGGAATAAAAATATCTTCTTTTAAGAAGAGTTAAAATCATTTACTTTCAAATTCATGCAGAGTGGCTTAAGAATGCTGAGACAGACAAAGCTCAATTAACATTTAAAAGTGTATTCAGAGGTCTGTGGTCTGTGATCACCCAGTTAAATTAGACTCATTACAAAAACAAAGGAATCAGTTTAAAAATGCAAATCAAAAGTTTACTGAAGGTATATCAATCTCAATCTACATACTAAAACAAACTTTAAAAATAGTGTTCCTAACTAACTAGGAGGATTTAGAGTAGAAAGACTCAACCAGCCTTTAGCGGTAGAAAGCTACATGGTGATTTGAAAAGACAAAGCATCATAGCATGGTTTCATAACAGCAGCATGTCTAGGACATTATAAGAAGACATAAGACAAAGATGGCTACAGCTGCATCGAGACTCTAACTTAAAAGAGTCTCACAAAGAGCAATAAAATTTAAATTAGGTCATGTGCTGAATGACCCAGCAATCTAGTTGGCTGGAAGTGCCTAGTGAAATAAGAGAAAGGGAGTTTGGGAGAACAGAAGCATGCAGGGAAAAATTCCTAGACTTATCTTAGGATGTGAATGGGGTACACAAGATTGCTTTTACATTACAATAATTATTTCTCCACATACTACGTTTCCCCTTCTCAAATGTAGGGTACTCCATGAACAATTTTCATTTCTTCTCGTAAGTTTCAGGAAACTGTCCTTAGAAAGAGGTTAAAATATCAGCTATCATTTCTTCTAAGTTGCCGTACTCCATTTGAACAAGTTGACTCTGGCATATCTCTCTCACCTTGTTGAAAGCAATGTCTATGTTCTTCTTCAGAGGCTTGTCACTCTGGAAATTTTGATATAGCTTTGATTGTCTTGCATCAAAATGGTTGGCTTGGGTTCCTCTATCCCAAGATCCAGAAGCAAATTCTGCAGCCATTTGATTTCATCACAAGCTGTTTTTGCTGAGACGCACTCGGCACCTATGAAACTATCCACCACTGTACTCTGCTTCTGACTTGTCAAACTTACTGCTCCACCACGTAAAAGATGATGTTTCCTCTGGTTGATTTTCTCTCCGCCGGATCACTGCCCCAAGAAGTCGTGGCTTCTCACATGCTGGCAGCATCAGTTTGAAGTCAGTGGTCGATTTTAAATATCTTGAAACTCTTTTCAATGTAGTAAAATCTCAAAGAATAGGAGAATTAACCATTCTAAATAAGATGCCAACAGCATTTGCAATATCAGGTCTAGTGAAATTAGTTATGTACAGAAGCTTTCCAACTGCAGTTTTGTACTTTTCACTGTCTCTCAAAGGTTCAGATGCCTCATTGTTCTTTAAGAAACCTACTTCCACTGGGGTTTGAGCATCCTTTGCATCTTTTAAACCAAGACAGTCCAGAAGATCTATAATCTTTTGCTTTGGATTAAGAAAGAAGCTTCCATCATGGTCTCTTTCAATTTGTACTCCAAGATAGTGTGAGATGTCTCCCAAACTTTTAATATCTATTTCTTTCTGGAGATTCAGGAGTATCTCTTGACTATCTGCCTTGTCTTGACTGCACAGAATCAAATCATCAATATAACTTGCAATGTAAATCTATCTATTGTTTCTGAATCTTTTGTAAACACATTGGTCAACAGTGCCTGGAGTAAATCCTTCTTTGATAAGGAGCTGGTTTAGCTTTTTGTGCCATTTCTTGGCTGCTTGTTTTAATCCATACAAGCTTTTCTCAAGTTTACACACTAGATGCTCCTTTCCAGGTACTTGAAATCCCGAAGGCTGTTCCATGTACAGTTCCTCATCTAGATCTCCATAAAGAAATGCTGTTTTCACATCTAGATGTTGTACATGCATTTTCTTGGAAGCTGCAACAGCCAATAAGGTTCTAATAGTTGTGTGTGTAACTACTGGGGAGAAAGTTTCATGAAAATCTCCAAATTGCTGATTGTAACCTTTAGCTACAAGTCTGGCTTTATATCTTTCAATCTCCCCGTTTGCATTTTGTTTTGTTGTAAAGACCCATCTGCAGCCAATTGCTTTCTTGCCTTTTGGCAATTCTGTCAAAGTCCAAGTTTTATTCTTATATAAAGATTCCATTTCCTCCATTGCTGCTTTCACCCATTTCTCAGAATCAGACTGGCAGTCATTTGATCTTCTGCCAATCAGAGGGTTCCAGAAGGCTTTCCTCTGTGGCTACATAGGAGAATCTCAAAGGAGGCACTCCCCTGTTTCCCCTCGCAGATTATCTCACCTGGAATAGAGTTCCTGGCTCTGCCCATGGTGCGCCGTCTGGTCCTCCATCCTCTGGTAAGTCCTGGGCTGAGGGAGACCCTTCTGGATGTGAAGCACTTGCAGAGGGTGAAAGAGCTGCACACGCTGTGGCTGCCACTGAGAATCAGGGTCTTCTTCCACTGCAAACACATCTGAATAGAAATCTTTGTTTGGATTAGAATTAAAATGAGGTCTTTCATCAACATAAACAGCACTTGTTATTCTCATTGTGCGTCCATCAGGGTTTAGGATATTGTAAGCACCTTTGGCATAGCCAATAAAAATTCCCTCTTCACTTCTACAGTCCAATTTGTCTCTTTTCTGTTTGGGAATGTATGTATAAGCTTTTGATCCAAAAACCCTTAGATGGTTGAGTCTGGGTTCACACCATGCCACAATTCAAATGGAGTAACATCTCTGGATCTGGTTGGAAGTCTATTGTATAAGTATGTGGCTGCGAGAATTGCCTCAGACCAATAAGCTTTAGACATGTTAGCCTGTAAAAGCATTGCAACTGCCATTTCCTTTAAGGTGCGGTTCATTCTCTCCGATAAACCATTTTGTTGAGGACTATAAATGCCAGTAGTCTGGCGTCTGATGCCATGTTTCTTTAAGAACTCATCAAATTGAGTATTGACAAATTCAGACCCATTATCCATCCTAAAATTTTGAATTTTATAATTGAATTTATTAGTGACATAATTAAAGTACTCTTTGAACTTTTCAAAAGGTTGACTTTTCTCCCTTAGGAGATAGCAATGGCAATATCTGCTGAAATCATCTGTGAATGTCAGGAAATAGAGGTTTCCACCAACTGATTTCTGTCTAAATGGCCCACAGAGATCAGAATGTATCAACTCAAGAGGTTTGGTAGATTGTCTTTCTGTGAGAGGCTTGTGTGAAAGTGCAGTACCCTTGACTTTAATGCATTCCACACACCTTTCATTCACACAACAGTTCTTGAAATGAAAGTCTTTTGCTAGCTCTTGATTAGCCAATTTCTTTATGCATTCAACATTTAGATGAGCAAACCTTTTATGCCATAAATTTATGCAGTCTTTGTGTTTACACTGAGTGGCAACATTGGCATTTGAATCACTGGTCTCCATGTGAGATCATCATCCTTTAGAGTGCCTTTAGAGTGCCTTTAAAGCAAATGTTTGCCATGAGGAACATAACATGCATTCTTTTTGAAAACTACTCTGTTGCCTCTAGATGTGCTCATTTTGACTGAGTAGAGGGAGCTCTTGAGCTCGGGGGTAAAAAGAGCATCTGAAATTCTTAATATTTCTGTCTTATCTCCCAATTTCATAGGAAGACACACTGTCCCAATTCCTTGCACTATAACAGAATCTCCATTTGCAAGAAACACAGGGAATTTTACTTCATTTAAATCTTGGAAATATTCGCTTTTATTAATAAATGTGTTGCTAGCTCCAGAATCTATGATGAAGGCATCGTTATATTCATTTCCAGAAGCTTGCATTACTTTTTCATAAGCCAATCCAATGTGAAATTTCTGTTTAGCATTAGCTTCTCTATCTCTATGGCCTTTTGCATTCTCTTGCCTCTGGCCAGTCATCCCTTGCTGTGAGAATGACTGTCCTTTTCCCTTTGAAGCATTTAATTGCACCCCATTTGGCTCAGAAGAGGAGGGGGTGGTTTGGAGTGGGTAGCATTCCTTTTAAAATGCTGCTTTTCTTTTTCAGCCAAATTAACTTGTTGGTTAAAGTTAGAATTTCTGGATTCAAATTTGTCATTCTGCATCAAATTTTGCCTATGTTGAAATTCTCTTATTTGAATATAGGCTTCTGGTAGAGTTAAATCATTTTTTAACTGTAAAGTGTTTATGATGGGATTGTAAAACTTTAGTAAGCTTACTAAAAAATCCCAACTTGCATAGACTTTGGAATCTCTTCTCCAGGAGATTGTAATTCTGCTAATGTAGCTCTGAAATTATTAATGTGTTCTTCTAAATATTTGGGATTCACCAGTTTCATGTTTAAAATGTCATCATCAATGCAACTTTATTCCCCATAGATGGAACATCACATAGATCTTTCAAAGGGTCCCAAGCAGCTTTTGCTGTTCTCTCATCTTTGATTTCAGAGGCTAATCCTTGATCGACTGTTAAAATTATGAAGGCTAAAACCTTCTGATCATCTCTATCAAAATCATCACTTTCTCTTCCCTGATTAGGCCTTCGTTTGTGTAAAACATCAATAAGTCCCATGGCCTTCAGGTATGTTTCAAAAGAAAAAGCCCATCTTCTATAATTCAGACCATACAGTTTTTCCAAGTTTAAAAGAGAGCTGAGGCCAGGCGATTCAGCCATAATTGCTTTATTGCTTTATTGCCTTTGTCTGCAGCCGAGCTGAGAGAGACCAAAAAAAACCAGGAACTGAGGTGATCAGATAAAAAGAAAAACAATACTTTTGCAAAAACAAAAATTAAATTGAGCTTTTAAGTCTTCAAACTGGGAACCAAAACCCTTTCATGTAGGAGGAATGAGTCTAAAAATAAAAATGTATTAAAAATTCCAGGGATCTAGCCCTTTTAAAAAGGAATAAAAATATCTTCTTTAAAAAAAGAGTTAAAATCATTTACTTTCAAATTCATGCAGAGTGGCTTAAGAATGTTGAGACAGACAAAGCTCAATTAACATTTAAAAGTGTATTCAGAGGTCTGTGGTCTGTGATCACCCAGTTAAATTAGACTCATTACAAAAACAAAAGAGTCAGTTTAAAAATACAAATCAAAAGTTTACTGAAGGTATTTCAATCTCAATCTACATACTAAAACAAACTTTAAAAATAGTGTTCCTAACTAACTAGGAGGATTTAGGGTAGAAAGACTCACCCAGCCTTTAGCGGTAGAAGGCTACATGGTGATTTGAAAAGACAAAGCATCATAGCATGGTTTCATAACAGCAGCATGGCTAGGACATCATAAGAAGGCATAAGACAAAGATGGCTACAGCCGCATGGAGACTCTAACTTAAAAGAGTCTCACAAAGAGCAATAAAATTTAAATTAGGTCATGTGCTGAATGACACAGCACTCCAGTTGGCTGGAAGTGCCTAGTGAAATAAGAGAAAGGGAGTTTGGGAGAACAGAAGCATGCAGGGAAAAATTCCTAGACTTATCTTAGGATGTGAATGGGGTACACAGGATTGCTTTTACATTACAATAATTATTTCCCCACATACTACAAAAGTTTAGTTAATATACAAGACAAGGCATTCACCATTCTAGATTCTAGATGTTAGAATCCCCTTAGTCAAAAAGAATGCTGATTTCGTTCTTCCCTTTCTTTTGGCAGAACCAGATCCTGTCTGATCTTGGAAGCTAAACAGGGTCAGCCCTGGTTAATATTTGGATGAGAGACCGCCAATGAAGACCAATTGTTTTAGGTTATATTTCAGAGAAAAGAACTGGCAAAACCACCTCTGAGTATTCCTTGCCCAAGAAAACCCTATAAAATTCATGAAGTAGCCATAAGTCAATAGGTGACTTGGATATGTGAGTGTGTGCACACGCAAAGACTACTCTATTCTGTATTGTTTTTTTATAATAACAAAATCTGTTTTTGTCTCTTTATTCTAATTCCCCATGTATATGTGACTCTGACCATTTTTTCATTTGTTTGTTTGCATTCTATTTTAATATGGTTTGACTACTTTGAGGAGGACTACTTTGAGGATCCCTGGGGCAAAACAAGCAAACAAACACTCAATATTGGCCAAATGTCTGCCAGCTAAGGTACATTTGTTTTCTGGACTAAAACAGAAGACATATTTCACATTTACACATAAAAGGTTTGCTTCTTGGAACACTTAAGTCAAGGTAACAGCCAGTGAAGTGGTAAAGCAAAATATGCTTTGCTGATTAAAACTGCTACTTGTATCAATGATAACTACAGGGGCCTAACCATTGCAGTACCAAATTCAAATTGATGATAAGTGTGGTTTCTTTTAAAGCTCAGCTTGCAAGGCTAGAATGCCTTTGAACAGAAGCCATTCACTGAGGGTGACACCATGGCATCAATAATGCAGCTCACTAAAAAGTATCTGATGTCTCTCAACAGGATAGCATTTATCAGAAGTAGCAGCCATGAATTCCAAAAGCTATAAAGCTGTCAAGGAAATGTTAATTTAAACTACTGCAGGTTTCCATTGGGTAGAAATTCAACATCGCCTGTACTTGACTACCTGCACAGAATTCAAAAACAAAGACATGTGTGTCGTTTTCCACAAAAGGATCTTTCTACATTATAAACTGAAACTGCTATAAACCGTTTTTTAAGGATTTTTTTCCCTACAGTGTCAGGAATGCACAGTCATTGTTTTATTACACTAGTTTATTCATGACTGCTTTTACATACCCTCCAACAGTCCCAATTTAGCAGGGACAGTCCAATTAATCTCAGTTTTTCAGCTGCTTTTAAAATGTCCCAGGTTCCTCTATCCTTTCTTTCCCTCTTTGTCTCAGCTTACTTCAATTGCTGCAAAGTGAGTTCACAATACAAAAATAGTTTGCATTCAATTAACTCATGGGGGGAAGGAGAAGAGGGGGGATTTTGTTCTTCCCAGTGGACTCAGGAAAAAGTAAATTACTGCAGCATCTCATAGCCTATAATTGGCATCTTGACCACACTCTGATGCTGCTTGACCACACAAGTCCCAGTTTACCCTAATGGCATCAGATCTCATCTGATCTTGGAAGCTAAGCAGTGTCAGCAATGGTTAGTACTTGGATGAGAGATCACCAATGAATACCAGATGCTGTAAACTATATTTCACAGGAGCGAACTGGAAAAACCACCTTTGAGTATTTGTTGCCTAAGAAAGCCCTATGAAATTCATTCGGTCACTGTAAGTCAACAGATGACTTGAAAGCACACACACAAACAGATGCTATTAGAAACTGTAGTATGTGAGGAAATAATCATTGTAATGTAAAAGCAATTTTGTGTACCTCATTCACATCCTTAGATAAGTCTAGGGTTTTTCCCTGCATGCCTTTTGTTCTCCCAAACTCCCTTTCTCTTATTTCACTGGGCACTTCCAGCCAACTGGAGTGCTGGGTCATTCCACACATGACCTAATTTAAATGTTATTGCTGTGTGTAAGTTCTCTTTAAGTTTGAGTCTCCATGAGGCTGGAGCCATCTTATACCATCTTGGGCATCTTTAGCCATCTTAAGCTATACCTTCTTTCCTGTAACCATGCAATGATGTTTACCATGCAGCCTGTAGGGTGGGTGAGTTTTCCTACCCTGAATATTCTTAGTCAGTTAGGAACCTCTTTTTAAAGTTTGTTTTAGTATGTAGATTGAGATTGATATACCTTCAGTAAACTTTGATTTGCATTTTAAACTGACTCCTTTGTTTTGCAATGAGTCTAATTTAACTGAGTGATCTCAGACCTCTGAATACACTTCTTAAATGTCCATTGTGCTTAAGTCAGCATTCTTAAGTGCACTCTGCATGAAGTTAAATGTAAATGAATGATTTTTAACTCCCTTTTTAATGAAAATAATTCCTGATGCTTTTTAAAAGGACTAGATCCTGGAATTTTTAATACAATTTTATTTTTTAGACTCATTACTCCTACAGAAACTTCATTCATTTCTTCTTTCATTCATTTTCTCTTGAAAGCCTCCTCATGGCTGCCATTTTATTCACTTGAATTTCCTAGACATTTTAAAATTCTAGCATATTCTGGATGGATGAAAAATTCCCATCTCCCACTGTTGTCTAGCTCTTTTTCTCTCAGATGTCCTGGAATTCACACACACGCACACATACCAACCTAGCTCATTCTGGGTACCTGGCTGATAATGGCGCCTTTCCATATGGAAAGAAACAACACTATGCCTTATTTCATGTTTTAAAAACAGGATTAAATTCTTTCCCCTGCAACCTATTTTGCTTTTGTGTTAGTTTCAGCAAAACGTTAATAGATTATAGGTTAAACACGTAGCTCAGAAAAAAACAAAGTGAAGTCAAAGGAGGAAAAATGAAACTATCTCCCTGATTGTTTGGAGTTCTAGAAGGAAAAAAAATTAAACACCAGGGACATGGTGAGACAACACTGAAGAGGCCAGTCTCACAGCTCTGCCAGCACCAACCTGAGTTCTCTGCAAAGCAGCAAGCAAAACCTGGGATGTGGGGAGCTATAGGTATTCCTCTCTCATGATTCCACTCTCCTATCTAGGGGCGTATCTGTACATCAGAGCTCTGCAGTCCATATGTCATAGGGCATTTGCCCTGTTCTGCCCCCAGGTAGTCCTCACCACCCCCGGGCAGATATGGGGCTGAGACAGGGTCAAGCCAGAGTAGGTCCCAATAAAGTGTTATAGCATAATACCTGTTTAACTGTTACCCATGGCCAAATCCCAGATCAGGCTCTGCCACGTGACTGCAGGAGTACATCCAGCACACCAGTCCTCACAGCTGCCACTGGCTCTTTGGCTCTCCTGAAAGCCCAGCAAGGATGCTGCAGCATGTGACCAAGACTGATCACATGCAGGGACCTTCAGTCACAACTTGCAATGGCTTGGGAGCCATAGCCTCTACATCAAACATGGGTCTGTGCCAAGTGGTAAATGCTGCCACTCATTTTACAGGATAAACTCTGAGCCTGACCTTCACTGATGGATGGGCTGGTGGTAATCTTAGTATGGAGGAACTGTGTAATTCCATTGCCATTGATATATCACAGTCTAGTGGAGTTTAGAGTCAATAGGACTCCAAACCTCTGCACAGATGGGGTAAGGGAATGATTAAAATTTTATTTTATTTTAATCATATCCTGCTCTTCTCCCATGTAGAGCCCACAGCACTTTACAACACAGTTAAAACAGAAAACAGTTAAAAATCAGTTCTAATATTCTCTCTGGCTTTTCTTCGCAAACGAAGATTCAGGAAGGACTCATCCCGCGCTTTCTGCAAGCGCGCTGATGACTAAAAAGGCCAATCCGAGATAAACAAGTCCGGTTGCAAAAAGCACAGCAGAAGGTCTCCTTGGGTGATGTTTTTGGGTTGTGATTCTTTCTGCGTTGTTGCTTCTCTTCAAGACTTGTTCGTCGTGAGTTCTCAAATAAGGCTGCAGCATTGTGGATAGTGCGTCTCCATGCCTCCCGATGTGAGGCCAGGGCGGACCACTGTTGGTGATCAATTTGGCCAAGCCTGAGATGTTGTTTCAGGGAGTCTTTGTATCGCTTTTTTGGAGCGCCCCTCTTACGCTGACCCGTGGCGAGTTCACCGTAGAGTAGTATTTTTGGGAGGCGATGGTCCTCCATCCTAGAAACGTGCCCTGCCCAGCGCAGCTGTGTTCTCAATATCATGGCCTCAATGCTGGTGATCCCTGCTTGCTCAAGGACAGCAACATTAGTCACATAGTCAGTCCAGTGTATATTTAGGATTGTGCGTAGACAGCGCTGGTGAAAGTGCTCGAGGAGTCGTAGGTGGTGGCGATAGGTGACCCATGTTTCAGATCCATAAAGGAGGATAGACAGTACGATGGCTCTATACACACTGATTTTTGTGCTTTGCCTCAGGTCTTTCTTGCTCCAGACTCTTTTGTGAAGTCTTCCAAATGCACTATATGCCTTTGCTAATCTGTGATCGATCTCTTTGTCAATCTTGGCATCTGAGGAGATGATGCTTCCCAGGTAGGTGAACTGCTGAACAGACTTGAGCACAGATTTGCCGACGGCAATGTGGGGATGGTGGTGTTCGTCCTGTGGTGCAGGCTGGTAAAGAACTTCTGTTTTCTTCAGGTTGACTTCTAGCCCAAACAGCTCTGCAGCTGTTGCAAAGCAGGATGTTAGGCACTGCAGAGCTGCTTCTGTGTGGCCAACAAGGGCAGCATCATCGGCGAAGAGCAGCTCGTGGACTAGATAGTTTAGAGTCTTAGTGTGAGCCCTCAGACGGCTTAAGTTAAACAAGCTACCATCAGTACGGTAGCGTATATAGATGCCGTCGTCTTCTTCAAGCTCTGCCATAGCCCTTTGGAGCATCGTGCTAAAGAAGATTGTAAATAAAGTTGGTGCAAGAACACAACCTTGCTTCACTCCATTAGTTATTAGAAAGGGCTCTGAAAGAGCATCGCCATATCTGACTTGACCACGCTGTCCCTCGTGTAGCAAGATAATCATTTTAAGGAATTTGGGGGGACATCCTAGTCTTTCCAGGATCTGCCACAGACCTTTTCTACTTACAGTGTCAAAGGCTTTGGTGAGGTTGACAAATGTTACATAGAGACCCTTGTTCTGCTCCCTACATTTTTCTTGCAGTTGCCTAAGGGCAAATACCGAGATTCTAATATTAAAGAACAATTAAAAACAACTAAATAAATGAAATATGAGTTGGAAGGAGAAAATGTAAAAAAATGTATGATAAAATGAGTACAAAACATTTGACATAACATACAGTTAATTCAGTGGGAAAATATGTGGGGAAAGAGTTTAAAGGTTACTAATTATGATTTAAAAGAACATTTTTACATAATGATGGATAGATGGTAGTTGACTCCAGCCAAATTATCTAAGATGTATAAAGGTTTATCAAATATATGTTGGAAATGTGCATCATGTAAAGGAACATTTTATCATATGTGGTGGACCTGTGAAAAGGTGAAAAAATTCTGGATATGGATTCATAAAACTATGGAAGAAATGCTAAAAATCAAACTAGAACTGAAACTGAAAATATTTTTGTTGGAACTATTAAATGATTCTTTAAAGAAAGATTTTGGGAAGACAATAAGATATATGACTACGGTAGCAAGATTAATTTGGGCCCAACAATGGAAATCACAGACTGTTCCAGTATTAGAATAGACATTAAAACTCTTCGTCATGACTGAGATGGACAAATTAACTACTTTACTGGCTGATGAAACTATTGATTAATTTAAGAAGGTGTGGAAGACTGACATAATAATTGAGAAGAACTAATGGTATCATAGAAATAATAATAAGAGATCTTTTTTAATTTAACAGTAAGCAGGTGATGGAGGAGATTATAGTCAATTATATGATCTGAAATATATCCAATTCTATATAATCCTATAATTTTTTAAGTTGAAAAGTAAAGAGTTTTTCTTTGATTTTATTGGTAATATACTTCATTTAATTAGATAAGGTTTAGATTTTAAGAGGATCTTTATAACGTTTTATAATAACCTTTTGGCTGATAAATTGAAATCAATATAATCTATTTTTTTTCTTTTTAGTTATGTTTTATGTGTTTGGGGGGCTGGAATAGCAAGGGTGGTTAGATTAGGTGCGGGGAATCTTATTTGTTTATTTTGAAGTGTATAGTGTGTATTAATTTTTTTGTAGTTGTAGTCTGATTTTTTCCTTGTATGGTTTTTAAATTTTTAAAATATCTGTTTAATAAAAATATTAATAAAAAACAATCAAATAAATGTTCATGTTAAAAACAGCACAATATTAAAAGGGGAGGTAAAGTCCACTGCAGGAAGCTGACAGATATGAACCGTTTTCTGATGGTTCTTGGGGAGTTCCCTATCACCTCAATATGTAATCCAGTTTAAGCCATAATTGACCTCATTATAATGGGGAAATGGGAGGCAATCACATCGGGAGGCATGGAGACACACTATCCACGATGCTGCAGCCTTATTTGAGAACTCACACCGAACAAGTCTTGAAGAGAAACGGCCACGCAGAAAGAATCACAACCCGGTAACATCACCCGAGGAAACCTTCTGCTGTGCTTTCTGCAATCGGACTTGTCTATCTCGGATTGGCCTTTTTAGTCATCAGCGCGCTTGCAGAAAATGCGGGATGAGTCCTTCCTGAATCTTCGTTTGCAAAGAAAAGCCAGAGAGAGAGAGAGAGAGAATGGGGAAATGGCCTGGTCAGTGGTGTAATCTAGCCCACTGACTACCTAGTGAGCTGGCCATGATGAAAAGAACAAGACAATAACTAGAGCAATAATAGGAGAAGATCAAGGATAACTGGTCAAAGATAGCCTTTAAAGCCCATTTGAAGATATATTCTGTGGCAGTGCTGGTAGCAAAGAAATTATTCTTTTCTGCCTCATTTGCCTAGTCTGGACAGAATTGGCCTCCAGAGCAATTCTGAATAGAATTGTCCTCCTTCTTAGTTGATCAAAAGGACGGTTACATTCTGGTCCATGGAGTGGTGTCATTATGGGGGTGCAGGGGGTGTGGACTGCCACCACCATCAGAGGGGGTGACACCAAAATGACTGTCTGCATTTTTTGTGCAGTTTCAGCAGAAATTGATTTTTTAATAAAAAAAATATCCCTGGTGCTGTGTCCAGCCAGGTGAGCCTTCCTTCTTGTTCCTCTCCCACACGTAGGTTTTCAGTGACCCTCAAAGTTGCATGTGATTGTGTAGATTGCTGGGAAATGTTTCCAGAGCCTCCTCTTTGCACTGAAATTAATGATTCTGTATGGTCTGGCATGGGAGGAAATCCTTGGAGGTGACACCATCCCACTGGGTGACACCAGCCCTGGTGATGCCACTGATCCATGAGAAGAGAATGTAGACCAGCAGACAGTCTGCTGTAAATAGTTTGCATAAAATTATTTGGATCCACTCTGACTTGGATTCTATAGTTCAAGGACAAGAATTCTTTAGTTCATGTGACCTTTGAATATCACTTTTGGGGGCTCTGAAGCCCCCAATCAAAATCTTGAAATACATCACACAGTGAGCCCATTAAGTATATGAAAACAAGTACAAACACCCCATGTCAACTCCAGAACATCCACCCCTATTTTCATATCATTGGAGTCCCTTTCAAAATGGTAACAGGAAGTGATATGACATCATTTCCTGTTGCCATTTTGAGGAAGACTGAAGAAAAACTGAGGTATTTTTGACACATGGGGTAATCTGGCCCACAGGAGGGATCTGGGGGAAAATTGGCCTCTGCCCTCCTCTGGTTGCCCACCTCTGCCTTCACACCCTCTGGATATGTTTGTCCAGTGATAACGGATCCTTTCCAATATGTGCAACCCAAGAATTTGGACACAATCCTGGGAGAGATTAGAGCCACCTTTGTCTTTCCTAGGCCATAAGAGCAGGCAGGGAGGGTCTGGTCAAATGGATAATAATCCTATAGCAATGTAGGATTCCAGTATTTCTAAAAGAAATGGTAGTAAAGCCATTGCTTCAAAGGTCCTTCCTGAACCCAATCAATTTCCAATGTTACATTTTGGGGAGGGTACTGGAGCATATGTTGGAGTCCCTATTCCGGGGCTTCCTGGATACGACAGATTGTGTAGATCCAGTTAAATGTTACTGCAAGCAAGGTTATGGGACAGAGATGGGTTTGGTCATTCTGCTAGAAAAGCTGCATCAGTAGCTCCATTGTGGGAGTATGTCCCTGGGGTCTGGTGGAACCTTTTGACTACTTTTTCATACTATAGACCATGGAATGGAATGGAGGCAACTATTGGAGGCCGTATGAGACATAGAGGCACTATTTTACAGTGGCTCTGATCCTTTCTGGAAAAACGAATTTAGAAGGTGATGCTGGGGAATTCCTGTTTGATGCCACAGCCATTGGCCTGTGAGGTCCCTCAGTTCTATTTCTGCTTTCCATCTACAGCCAATGGTGCTGGTTTACTTCTAAACTAATGTCTGAAATCAGTGACAAATGTGATGGCAGCAAACAAATAGAATCATAATTCAGATAAGACAGAAGTGTTTCTGCTTAGCAGGAAGGTATTTTAGATCAGCACAGGCATCAGCAAAGAGGCTCTCAGAATGTTGTTGCCTGCAACTCTCAGCATTCCTCACCATTGGCTACACTGGTTAGGAATGCTGGGAATTGCAATCTAACAACATCTGAATGGGTGCACTTTGCCTACTCCTGCCATATTGGATGGCAACAGTTCAAAGTGACCTATAAAGCCTATGTGAAGGTCCATATTCTCCCAAATGAACCTTCCCAAACCCAAAGACCTTCATGGAAGGTCATACTGTTGGTCCTTCCATTCTCAGAGTTATGTATGGGGAGGACATGAGAAACGGCCTTTTGGATAGTTGTTCTCAGGTTATGGAACACATATCCAGGGAAGACTAGGCTATCCATCTCCCTGTTGTCTTTCTGTCCTTATATTCTGGTGGACTTTTGACACCTTCCTGCCTTTATTGAAGATGGGACTTTTAAAGGGGCTGTTGTAATTTGGTATGTATGTAGTTTTAAAATTGTTTTTAATTCAGTTATGTTTCAATATTATAATTTGTTTAATTGTGCTTTAGTATTATAACCTTTCGCATTTCTACTTGTGGCTTTTCTTAATGTGAAGTCGAAGGCTTTCACAGCCGGCATCCATAGATTTTCCTTGGGGTTTTTCCGGGCTGTGAGTCCGTGTTCTGGAATAGCTTTTCTTAATCTTCCTGTGAGCAACCCTGAATCCCAGTTCTGGGAGAAATATTGAATATAAATTGTATAAAATAGTAGTAGTATATAAAAAGCATTTACAATTGTATTTAAACCTGAATCATGTTTTCATGAGTTCTTTTTTTGTTTTGTTAATTGACTACAGCATTTGGATTTAAATTAGAAGATTCTGATCCAGGACTGCTGATTGGTGATGATACTATAACTTTTACTGGATGAGAATGCTTATATACTGTTGGGGTGTATGAGCTTAAAAATTAAAAATTCATTAAAGATTCCAGGGAGCAAGCCCTTTGGGAATATCTTCTTGAGAAAAATAAAACTTTTAGTATAGCAGAGACAGAAACGGGACAGACTCAATTAGTAAAGTACTGTAAAGCACTCAGTCTTTAACACTGTTTAAACAAAAGAAACACAAACAAGTTCTTTAAAGAAGAATACTTGAGAGTTTACTAATAGCTCATGCAATCTACATATTCATAGGAAAGCTAACATCCTAACTGACTAAAAGGATTTAGGGTAGAACTCACCCATCCAGTAAGATCAGGTAAAATAGGGAAAACAAGACAGGACGTCCCTACATCTTCATGCAGGCAGAATCCATGTTTCTTCAGACAGAGTGAATGCAAGTATATGTGAGTGAGAACATGGCTCCCATGGTCATCTTCTGTGTGAGACTCAGAGAGAGAAAGAATGAAGAGTTATAAATTTTTTAAATCATGAGGTCATGTGATGAATGACACAATGGTCACTCCACCCCATTTGGCTTGGCTGAGTCAGAGCTACTAGCCAAGCCCCCACTGAAGATAGGGTGAGGAGAAGAGGAAGGATCTCTTAACATGCAAGAATATTCCTATAATCTTCCTAAGAACTTGCTTAGCTCTATTAGTTTTAGCAAGTGGGTGTGTGTGTGTGCAGGAAGAATGTTCTATCTCCAACATAAAAATACGTGTGAAGTTTGCTGTTCCCAGTTCCATCCAGCAGCCAGCCATCAACAGAACAGATTAATTATATCAACTGATAAAACAAAAGTCTGTGGCTCAATTAAAAATAACCCCATGATTAATTGGAAATTACAGTTTTCACAAACCTTCTTCTTATAGGATTGGTTTTTGGTATTTATATTGAGCAGATTGCAGGAACTTCTAGTACAAAACAGGACATAAAACATGCAGGATGCTCAGTAAAGTTATAAAGCAGAACTTATGTTTATTACGGCAGAGAATGCATCTTAGGACTTTTTCAGACACCCCTTACCACGCAAGAAGCCTCAGGAACAGTTACAACACTGTCACGTGGCAGGGGGTCCATTTCGGACGACGGCGTCCCTCTCTTGACATCGTCTGTGACTATTCTGGGTAAGATTGAAGGCAGCCGTGCCGTTTTTTATTCACGGACAACTTCTGTGAGTAAAAAATGGTGCGACTGCCTTCAATCTTACCCAGAACAGGCACGGACGACACTGAGAGAGGGACGGTGTCATCCGAAACAGACTCCCTGCCGTGCAACAGTGTCGTAACTGTTCCAGAGGCTTCTTGAGCAGTAAAGGGTGTATGAAAAAGTCCTTAGATAGGAAAGATAGATAGAAGAGAGTTATCTAACTTGGATGGAAGACTCCCTAGAGCTGACTCTCATTAATGTGTATAAGACATCTTGAGACAGAGCTCACTCCATGCATGCTAGCTTCTAGCTTCTTAGACAAAGAGTTGTAAAACACTAAAAGCTTCTTGGAGCAAAAAAAAAAAAGGGGGGGAGTGACCTCTGCATGGAGCAGGAAGTAAACACACATCAGAGCCACACACAGAGAGAGCTGTAAACAGGCATTGTGCTTCTTCACTTCCAACACTTCTGCTTCTTCACTTCCAACACTTCTGATCTTCCAGACAGTTTCATACCCTCCCAAAATTTCACATATAGAAATCAGAACATATGTGGCCAAGCAACACCAGAGTGTGGTCAAGAGGGCAAAAATTATTAATTATGAAGAATACATGAGCTAGGAGAGGCTGCACCAGTTTGCTTTTGCCTGGCTCTACTGGGACTCTCTCTCACCCTCCTCTCTCAGCCCTGGATTAATTGAGTGCAAATTATTTTTGCACTTTAACCTCAGTTTGTAGCAATTGATGTAAGCTGAGGATGAAGGGGGGAATGTGAGGAGGAGAAGAGAAACTGAGGCATTTTAAAAGCAGCTGAAAGAGTGGGAGAGCAGAGGATTGGGACTGTCCAAATGAGAATAGTTAGAGGCTATGCAGTCCCCCTCCCATAACTGTACTCCAGTTCTTTACCTGTGATCAGTGTCCCCTCCATGAGGACAATGAGCTTGCAAAAGCCTCCACTATTGCCTATATTTTTCAAAAGGTATCATGCCTGGAGGAGAAAGAAAAGTATGAGGGAGCTGCTGCTTTGGAGTGGTGGTTCTTCTAAAGATGTTCTGTAGATGTTCTTCCTCCTCCCTCAAGGTGCCTTCCTTCATCACCCCAGTGCTGATGCTGGTAAGAAATGTCTAGCTGGACAGAAGAAAAAGAGGAAAAGAGGTTTCCTTGCCCCCTTTGGTGGAATGCATTGCTAAATTTTGTTAGACATAGGACTTTTTCAAACAGGGGAAAAACTCCGAGGAGGTCAGGAGAAGAACGGAGCTGTCGCTCTTACAGCACTCTGTTTTGGACAATGCCGTCCTCCTCCCAACCTCCCCCCGTGCTTCCTCCATGCTGCGGGTGCAAGAAATGAGCCACTTTTATTGATGGAAAAAAAATGTCAATAAAAAGTGGTGCCTGCAGCATGGAGGAAGCATGGGGGAAAGTCAGGAGGAGGATGGTGCCATCTGAAACAGAGCACTGTAAGCACAATAGCAGCGTTCTTCTCCTGACCTCCTGGGGGGGGGGTCCCCATTTGAAAAAGTCCTGAGTAACTAGCCCTGGCCGCAGAGGGGGATAAGAAAAGGCATGCACAGCTCCATCATGCCTGGGTCCAGAAGCAGAAAAAAGGCCTTTCCTCCATCCCAACTGCCACTGCCCTCACCTCAGAGGGAGAGACAAACAAGCAGTATCTGCTGGACATAATTCCTTCCCCCACTGCCATTCCCTTTTCCTTGTATGTTTTGTCTTATTTAGATTGTAAGGCTGAGGGCAGGGTTCTGTCAAATTAACAATTTGTAAGTCACTATGAAAGCTATTATGACTGAAGAGCAGGGTACAGATACAATTAATTAATTAAGTAATTAATAAGTTAGCATTATTTCTCCAAAACAGACGTTGGCAGTGTCAGCATTTTTAAAGAGCAGCAGAAAGTTCGATGTCCTTGTCTTTGATTGCATCAGTTTTGCTTATTTTATTTCTGCTCAACTAGACAAGCCAAATCAGTCGCAGGCTCCTTGACTGGTTTGCTGCCTTGCCACAGAGGTTACTCACCATCTCACTCACTGCCTTGCTTGAAAGCCTTCAAGGACCAGACAACAAGCATTATGTTGATCACAGATTTGCCTGATTACCTTCCCAGCTGTTGTTGTGAAGGGACCATTTAAAGCACAGCACTCCCTCCACTCCACTGCATCCTCAGCAGCCACCAAGGCAGCAAAAAAGACAACCTTTCGTCACCTTCCTCTGATAACCATACTGCAACTCAACTTGGGGAAAGCCACAGAGCAAAGCTATTCTCATTGCCACTGAAGTATTTAACAACAATTCTGTGCTCTCGCCACAGGAGGATGAGGAGTTCTCTCTGTCTTCAAAAAGAAATGGAAAGGAACTTGTTTGTCCTTTACTTTAGAGAGAGATAGTCTTTACTACAGTCACTAAACCATAAGGTAATTAAATAGTTATATACATCTTAGGAGATTATTAGACATGGTGGCATGCAGCAAAAAACCACACCAAAAGAATGAGAGGAGAACAGGAAGGGCAACATTATCAGGTGCTGCATCCTTCTGCCATCTGGGGGCATAGTACTGCTGCGGATGAGGCTTCCCTTTCTTATTGATGGGGACAAGCCGTGAATAAAAAGGGACACCTCAGTCACAGCGTGCTATGCTTCTGGGATGCCAGAGGATGTTGTTGTCTGATAATCTTGCCTGTTCCTGTTCTTGTTGCAATCTTCTGACATGGTATTTGCCACGTCTGATAATCTCCTTATACATATATAGAAGTGTGAACACACCATATTTTAAGATATGAACAAATCCAGTTAGAATAAAGCAATGGGATGTAGTTAAGTACAAGTAAATGTATATTAAAAGCAGCTTAATAAAATGTATTTAAAATTCATTACAAAATAAATACAATTAAAACACTTCAAATGTGTACATTAAATATATATTAAAACCATGCATCCTTATTACTGGTAAACAAGCTTTCAATATCCTCTCTGCTCATGAAACTGTGACCCACCCACCACCCACCCCCATACAACACTGCAAGTGTTTGTTCCACAAAAGAAATCCTTGAATTTTTAATATTTATGGAACATGGCCCTTCAAGTTTTGGCAGCAGAGGGAAAAACTTTGCAACCTCCTATATTACTGGTTTTTTGCTATCCCCTAACAGATACGTCACATACCATTCCAAAGCTCTACCTGGGAATGTACTTAAGACAGCTGTAACTTAGAGGCTTATTGCACAAGGGAAGGGAAGTGGCAGTGCAGCCTAATAACAGCATCTCCTGTCCTGCCTTCGCACATGACATCAGCGTTCTACAGTTGCTCTTCTGTTCCGGTCCTGTGAGAGACAATGGTAAACACAATTCAATCTGTTAGAAAAAAGACTTGCATTTACCACATCTCCCACAAGACCAGAACAGCTGTAAATCACCAATGTCATGTGGTAAGGCAGGATGGGAGGACCTATTATTGGGCTGCACTGCTGCTTCCCTTCCCTCATGTGGTAAGTCTCTTTGTCTATCATCCTTGCTGAACACCAGCTGGTATTTAAGGATTGTTACACTTTTTAGATAATTTGTGGACCTGTTTGAATTAAACCCCAGAAACTAATGGGGGAGCAGGTGGTACACGAAGCAGATATAGACTATTGGGTGTCAATATCTTTAATCAATTGTGCAAGAATCAGCTTTGCCTTAAGCCAATGAATATAAGGGAGACTTTTATGTGAGTGGTCTAATTGCTGATTTTTCTTCCTTTCATAGCTTTAAACAGGTGAGTAATATAAATACCTCTTTGCAACAAATAAACATACCCAGCCTCACAGGGATTTTTTTTTCTCTCTGTGGGGCTACCTGGTAATAGTTCCCTCACCCCCATATCTTTTTACCTCTAAAACAAGTATGCATAGGAGATATGTTCCATGTTCTCTGTGTGGGCTTTAAAACAAGTTGTGATTTTATTTCATTTTTATTGTTATTTTCCATTGTTGCATCCCTTTGTTGAGCAGCTTTATTTTACTTCTCATGAAATGCATATTGAGAAGTCACTGAGAAATATATATATTTATTTAGGGTTTTATCCTACCTTATCCCAGTCCTAAAGATTCACAAATGTGATTTCAGATGACTGGAAGCTTGAAATAAATATGAACTGTATATCTTGAAACACTTCCAGGCTGTTCTCTGTAATTCATGCATCTGGTAAATGTATTCCCATCTGGCCACTTTAACACTACCAGGACAAATGTCTGTCATATCCCTGTAAAGGAATGAAACTATTCAGCCGTTTGATGCTTGTTCTTGATCAGACCCAGGAAGCAATTCATTACAATAAAAACTGTTACCTGGAGCAAATTACTTTTGGGGAGGGGTGAGGAGGGGCAATATCATTTGTGTTATGTTTTTAAATATAATATCATGCTGGCTTGTGCAGTGAATTACATTTTTATACATTGCTCATTGGATTAGGGATATTTCTTCTGACTTTACATAAGAAGCAGGCAGAGGGTTTTTTTCTCCTTTTTGTTTTTTATCTTTTAAACAAAGGCCATGAAGCAGCACAGGACCTTGTTTGTTTCCATCTTTTCTGAAGCAGAAAAAAATGATTCAGGTATATATAACTCTGGACCCTCTAGACATGGTGGTCTAGTCACTCTAGGGAAGTGCTACCACCTGGCCATACTCCTTGCCTCCTGCAACTCTTTTTCTCAGAAGGAAGCAAATAACAAGATCTTGCACTATTTTGCTTAAAAGCACATTTTATAGTTGTATTAAACATGCTTTATGTGTGCTTCAGAAGGAAAACCCTCCAGCCACCTCAGATATGACTAAGGCAAGAGGGAACACTCCATACACATACACACCCTCCAAAATAACCAAAGCAACAACTTACCCATGAGTAATTCTTTAACCTATGTGCCCCCCCCAGATGCATTTGTTGCCCTCAATGCCTCCAGAATCCCCAGACCCACCTTTCTGTAACCACAAATAGAAGGTGAATTGCTGTTCTTGGAACCTTTTAAATAGGTCACAAGACTGTTTAATACCAAACCTTCCCTTTTTTGAGAACTGAAAATGGACTTCCAGCTACATTAGCACCCCATATCCACTGATTCGCCATCCACTGATTCAGTTATCCGGGGTTGGCGACAGAGGGTGGTGGATGGGGCAGGGGGGAGATCTTGTGATGGTTCCAGTGGTGGTGGCCACAGTGGGAGCGAAGGGAACAGAGGACATCTCACAGTTGGTGGCTGAGGGTCTCCGGAGGCCTGCGAGGCCACCACAGTGTTGGTGTGCTGTGGTGGAAGTAGCTGTGGTGGTGCAGGAGGAGGCCTGGGAGACAGCAGCCTAGGAGAGCTGGGTTGGGGTGTCCATGAGCCTCCCTCCCTCCATTCCTCCTCCTCCAGGGCAATCACTATTATCCATGTGTTGCCCAAAGAGTTCTTGGAAATTCCAAGAAAATATCGAGTTTCTAATATGTTGGGGAAATCAGCAGCAACTCGACCTTAGCAATGTGAAAGGGGGCAGCAGAGAAAGGGATCTTTATGCCAACTTTACTCCTATTAACTCTAAACAGATGCACACAAACTCAAAATGGAAAATTAACAATGATATTTATTAAAGACGTAAAAATAATAACACCAAGCACACACATATTCATACAAAAAGCATTCACACAAGACCACTAGGAATGGAAGGAGAGAGACTGCCAGAGGGATAGATAAGGAGATTTCTGGGGTGATATGACACCTGTCTTGTAGTCCGAAGTCATTGAGCAAACTGGCAGCATAGATGGAGGAATCTGGAATGGCTAACACAGAGTGACAGAATGTCCCCAAGCAGAGGCTCCGTGCACAATGAGGCATGCTTTTTGACCAATATTTATACCAAAAATATGCCCTCAGGTGAGGAAGTTTCATGGGTTGAAACAATAGTTTCCAAAGATTGCACAATGAGTTCCAGGAAAGCTCCTGGTCTTGACAATAGGTGCCTGAAGATGCTAATGTGTTGCAAACTGCTTTAAATGTCTTAGTGATTAGATTTACAAAGCTTGTGTTGCCTCTTTGATGGCTAGGTGATTAGGGAAGGGAAGCTCAATTCCTTCAGACAAAGAAATACTCCATCTGCTTAATGGAATCATTGTCTGTCACTTGGGTGTGTGGTGGAGACAATGTCCTTTTGACTTTATATTTCCTCATATTTTAGAATTTGTCAGTAGTCCTTCTTTTGGGCACTGCATGGCTTACAACACGTGCCTATTGGGATCCACACAGCAAGTCCCTGAAAACTTACTGCTCTTCCCAATGGAAGCCCGCATTAATAAGCCAAATTATTAATAAGCCAATTTGGGGGGTTTCTGGAGGTGGGGATCATTAAGGGCACTAACACGTGGATTTCATTATCTGTGGGGGGACCAATCCCCTCTGGATATGGGGGTGCTACTGTACTTTGGCTTTTTTTTTGTAGTCCATGGGGTCCTCCAGGGCACAAAAATGGACCCTAGATTGGCCACAGTTGCTCACCCCTGCTTTAGCCTAAATCCTACCATTAGTCCCAGCTAGAGTAGTCCTAATAAATCATTTAGATTTATCTATGTGTTGACTCAGCATTCAACATTTGATTTAATGGGTCTACCCTAGGTACTATCTGTTGGACTTCTGGAGCCCCCTCCTGTGCTGCCATCCCCTTTTCTTTTTGTGTCATGTCTTAATTAGATTGTAAGCCTCAGGGCACAGGATTGTTTTATTGTTCATTTACTTGTAAAGCACCATGTACAGCAATGACACTACATAAATAAATGATAATATAGTACGAGCCCAGGGGATATGTTCCTGGACTTACCATGGAAATGTGAGTTGCAAATTAGAGTGTCCCAGGGTGTTAGCCCTTTTGGGAAACTCTGTGGAAGCTAAAACTGTTAGGGATGAATTTTCCTTTTAGCAGAGTAGCAGATAAGGCATGCCCCAATCTGAGGATGCTTCCCTGACAACTGAAACTGATTCAAAAATAAACAAGACCAGGGTGCCAGTTACACGTCAAGTTTTGTCGCGGGGCTTACCGTGACTTCCTGATCCCGTATCCGTCCCTCGCTGTTTATACAATTTTTGTCACTCTTTAGGAAATCCTGGAAGATCCCGTGATCAATATTTACACAACAAAAGTTTTTATTGGTCCTGCACTCTATATCCTGTGCTTTTGCTGTTTACACATGTTTAGCTTACCGGGAATTTTTTTTTTTTTTTTTTTTGGCTGTCAATCAAGGATGCAATTAGTTGTGTTTTCACAACCTCAGTGATGCACTTTCTTTAGAGTTCCGCGCCATGAGCGATGCTATTGGCTGGCTGGGGGGGGGGAGGCAGAGGCTTGGGATTCCCCTTGTCTCTTTAAAATGTTAACCCTTTAAGCAGAAGGCATTTTGAAAGACCCAGAATGTGATCTTTCGTTCAGACACAGGAATGAGTGCTTTCCTTTTGAAATCAAGCTGAGTGAGGTGGGGGGAGGTTTGGTATTCCCCTTGTCTCTTTAAAATGTTAACCCTTAAACAACAATGCAAAATCACAGATAATAGTGAACCCTATTGAAATGAATGACTTTCAGCCGAACCATACCATAGAGTCATGCTGGAGGACATAGAGATTCCTAGAGAGAACAACTCTCTGGGCATTTCCTAGGTCCTCCAGCATGACTCTATGGTCAATGTCTGGTGGAAGCATACCATAGAATTGCACTGGAGGACCTAAAAACGCCTAGAGAGAACATATTTTTTCAGATGCAGGTATGTGAAACCACGGGTACCGGTCCTGTGGATACAGGGGGTTGTACTGTAATAATCGTACTAAACAACATGATGCTGGCCATTACTTTCCTCCCTCTCCATAATGACATGACATAAGATTGGCTGGGGTGACTATTCCCAGTTCAGGACCTATTATGTGGGAAAATGCATGTGGGATATTTTGCTCAGAAAATAGCATTGTCTGTGCAGTCTTTCATGATTTTGAGTGTTCTTGGCATTGCTCTCCTCACATCTTCCATGTGAAAAGAAATGTGGAGATAAATGGGGTGGCAGGGAGGAAGCCAGCTTCCCAGAAAAAATGCAGACAACTCTTTGTCTTAGGAGCCGGTGATAACTTTATTTGTTTTTGTTTGTTTGTTTGTTTGTTTGTTCGAATGTATATCCCACATTTCTCCCAAAGTGAGATTCAAGGTGGCTTACAATAATTTCTAAAAATTAAGCTAAAACACTAGTGTACAAAAGTTTTTTTTAAAAGAGTCAAACAATATTATTTTAAAATATGATTAAAATTGTTAAAAATACTAAAACATATTTGAAACATAATTTCTAGTAAAAGATTAACAATACAGCATACCATTTTACACACACATACTGCTGCTCCACAACTAAAATTCAAAGGCCTGCCTGAATAAAGTCATCTTTACCTGCCAGCAGAAAGAAAGCAGGGAGGGGTGTAACTGGACTTCCCGCAAAAGGGAGCTCCAAAGTCTGGATGCAGCCACGGAGAAGGCTCTCTCCTGAGTCCTCACTAAACATGCCTGTGAAGGTGGTGGGACTGAGAGAAAGCTTTCCACTGCAGATCTTAATGCTCACATTTACTTGTATAAGGACATATGGACTTTCAGATAGCCTGGACCCAAGCTGTATATGGCTTTAAAGGTCAAAGCCAGCACTTTGAATTCTGCCCAGAACTGGACCAGGGAAGGTGTTTCAACAGGGGAATCATATGGTCCCTCGTAACCAGCCCTGGTCAACAGCCTTGTTGTAGCATTTTGAACCCACTGAAATTTCAGAACAGTTTCCAAAGACTACGCCATGTAGGGGGTAGTTACAGGGGGATCTGTAACTCCATCCAGCATAGACTTAATCCCTATTCCATGATCTGCCATATGACTGACCAGGAGCACCTCTTTGTCTTGTGTGGATTAAGTTTCAATTTGTTCACTCTCATCCAGTCCATTAGTGACAGCAGACACTGGTTTAGTACATAAACAGCTTGGAATCAGACAGAAAGGAAAGATAGGGTTATGTTTCATCAGCATACTGATGACACTGAACCACAAAACTCTGGATGACCTCTCCCAGTGGTTTCATGTCAATATTAAACAGCATGGGGGACAGAACCAAGCCCTGAGGGACACCACAGGATAGTGGCCAGAGTGTCAAACAGGCATCCCTCAGCACCGCCGTCTGAGTTCGCTCCTCCAAGAAAGACCAGAGCCACTGTGAAATAGTGTCCTTGAACCCCATCCCAGAGAGGTAAACCAGAAGGATGCCATTTTTGATGCTATCAAAAACTGCTGTTGGTCCAGAAGAACCAACAAGAACACACTCCCCCATCTAGTTCCCTACATTGGTCATCCCCCAAGGCAACCAAAGCTGTTTCTGAAACCAGGCCTGAAAGCAGATTGAAATGGATCTAGATCACCCGTTTAATTCAGGAACTGTGGAGCTGGGAGGCCACTACATGCTTCAATACCTTGCCCAAAAAAGGAATATTGGAGACTCACCAATAGTTCTCCAGTATGGTGGGGTCCAGGGAGGATTTTTTTTTTCAATAATGGCCTCACCACAAACTCTTTTAGATAAGATGGAAACTTGCCTTGCTGCAGGGAGGAATTCACTACTCCCTCAGACTGCTTTCAACAGCCAAGAAGGCCATGGGTCCAGTATGAACATTATGTCAGGGGTGAGGACATTGCTCCCCACTTCTACACCAGTATAATGTTCTAATTCCTCCATTAAATTATCTATGTTTGTTTATTTAGAGAATAAATTCTTCTGTTTCTTTTACGCTGTCTGCTTCCACATCCCTTACATTTCCATCTCTATTCTTGATAAAGTTTCTTAACTTGAAACCTGGGAATTTATTGTACTTTTCTGACAACTCAAGGATCTGTTCCCTGTGTGCTAGACTACACTTTGCAAAATTGTGGTTCCTCCAAGAAGATATAAGAAAACAGGCTGACCTGGCTCATCAGTGACAGGGGAGTTAGCTGAGCATTGCTCACTTGCCACAATTAACATTTTCTAGTATGTAGCTGAAAATTCTGAATGTTTTCATAGTACATTTGTAGTGCCTGGGGGGGGGGGTTAATTTAAAGCAGAAAGAGGGTAAAATATGCCATAATCAGTGGGCTGGTGAAATCTTTCAAATATTTCAGGAAGTGAAACCTTTACCACCTCCCACAATCTCTCTTCAGCGTTAACACACTAGTGGGGCATTTTTGAAGGAAGAAGAATAAATGGCTGTCTTAGCTAGTAGAAAATTTTCATCACCCAAAATTGGGTAGAAAGTGAACCTCCACTATCTCCACTATCACAGTCTCAGAACAGGACTGAAAAAGTAAGAAGTCACTTTAGGCACAACACTAAGAACTTTATCAGACCAAGCAAATATGGCGCCATAAGGACACCTAATGATCATGAAAGGGTGTGCATACCGTACTACGTTGTCCTTTCATGATCATATATTGTTAAAAAGCTGGGTTTTTTTTTAATTTTCATTTTAAAAAACCATCAATAGATTGGCTGTGGCACTTTGTTGCCAGCATTGTTGGCATTTAAAACTTTGCGCCATTGTGCTCGTGTGAATACAGTGTTAATGGGCAAACACTTCCAGGTGAGATTGCAACAGCCAGGTAGGGGACACTCTTTTTATGACCCCCCCATGTACTTGGGACTTTGTGAGTGTTTTTCTGTGCTTGTGTATACTTTTTGTGGGGGGGGGGGGGTAAATGCATTTTTGAATTTCCCATGCTTGCGTCTTCTCGCAAGAATCGCAGAGATTTTGAACCCGGAAGTAAACAAAGTTCCATTTGTGCTCCATTACTGCCAAGGATGCCTTTCTGATGTGACTCAAGGTAAGTCTTGTGGGGGAGGGTCTTTTGCTGGCATAAAAATGTTTAAAAATATGCCGACAAAAAACGTTTATGGTGGGTGGTATGATAAAGTCCTAAATTAACCTGAAACCTTAAATGCCTTAATAGAGATGAATTGAGAGGTGGTTGCAAAGCTAAGTTGGGATGTTACAGGCTGTGTAGCTACATGAAAGCTGACCAGCCTCCACAGGTACAACTCTGCAAATTCTCATCAGCAGTGTCTTTTGCTTTTATCATTTTAAAAATATGATAATAAGAACAGGTGTTTTGTGGCCATCAAGAGCAAACACTTTTTCTAAGGCAGAAAGAAAGAGTATGATTAAGGCCAAGTTGATGTATTATTTTGTCAGATCCACTCTGTAAACTGTAATTACAGGATGAGATAATAAAGACAATGAGGAGTTGTCATTGTCCATTAGGCATTAGTGTTCTGCCTTCAGCTCTCTGTTTCCAAATATGTTTCCCAGCTTGGTCAATCATAGGCTGTGTAGTGATGTATTTATTTAATTCCCCTGCTTTTAAGAATGATTGGAGTGTGTTTGCCAGGTTAAAAGTGACAGCCATAACTCTGCAAATTCAGCTTAATCAACAACTGAGCTCAGCCATTTTGCAGAGACAATATTGGTATACAAATGCTGCTGCTGGATTTGTTTTGCTTGTTTTATGTTTCTTCCCTTTAAATACTGACACGCAAACGGTTTTTAAAGTTTTCCTACTGACTCCTAGCTTTAGTTTGCTTGTCACATCAGATTTTGTGAGTTACATTGTATTATGTCATGCAATATGACAGACACAGCCCTTGTGACAAATCACACAATCCAACATGTCAGCAGGGAAATAAGAAAATGACATTTTCATGGACAATCTTTTTAAAGGACCCAGTGTAGTTTCATCTGAAATCATTTTTCTTTTTCAAACTTTGACCATCTGCAATTGATTCATGAATATCTTAGCCTTAGACTAGAATGCTGTGAAAAAGACATAAAAGAAACCAATCAAACAATAAGATGGATGCCAGTGCCAAGAAACTATGCACATTGGGCAGACTAATCGTAGCCCTTTACCAAGAATAGCTGAGGAGGGTAAGTATGGGGCAGAAGAGTTCCTCCAAATGGCCAGTGGACTGTCTGGCCAAGACTGCCTGTCTCAGAGATATGCAGAAAGACCTATGAGTGGAAGAGAATCACTGGCAGTCTTTCCATTCTGGGTGTTAAGTCAAAGTCTTTCATGGCCGGCATCCATATATTTTCCTTCGGTTTTTTCCTAGCTGTGAGGCAGTGTTCTGGAAGAGTTTACTTCTGACATTTCACCTGCATCTGTGGCTGGCATCTTCAGAGAATGGTTGGGTAGAAGTGTGTGTGGAGTTCCAGAACACGGCCTCACAGCCCAGAAAAAAAAACCCAAGGAAACTCTGGATGTTCTTGATGTAGCCTCTTAGAGGCCTTGGCTCCATTGGATCCACAGCTTCTTCTGTCCTCCAGAATGGCCCCTGATCTGCTAGCATAAGTCTCTCTTCTCACACAGGAGCCTTGGAAAATTTAAAGCAAACACAGTGAAAGAAAAGAACTGGATGCATTCACTATAGGTGGAGTGAGTAAGCAGAGCTTTGAAGTGGTGGATGGCCTTCACCTCTCCTCTAGACTTATGGTTGCTTTGTTACTTTAAATCAGGGTAAAGTTTTCCCTTTAGGTCAGGAGGCAACTTTAGTGGGCCTGGGGGAAAACTTTCATCCCTAACACCTGCCACAGGTTTTACCAGGCCTAGAAATGCATTGAATTTATTTTCCCACTTCATCAACAATGGAAATGGTCAGATGTTCACTTCTGGTTTTGGTTTTTTAGAGTGGGGTGTGTGAGGCTCCAGTCAAACCCAACTCAAACAAACAGGGACTAGCTAAAGCAGTTTATTGAAGTTGCAGTGAGGTGTACACATCTTGAATAACAGTCAGGACTAAAGCACACAGAAAACTAGCAGTTTAAAGACAAACCAGGGCTGAGGCCCCCCTTCCCTTTCATCCCCTTCAGGTGCCCTCCCTTCTTTCCCATGTGCATTTACCAGCAGATGTGCCCGTCACCTTGAGCACTGGGCACCCAATGGGATCTGGGAACCAAAAGGCCCACCTTCCATCATTTTCATTCCATCCCCTCTCCCAACCATAAACATGCCAATAATCTTAATTGGGAGGCCTTACAGGAAGGCCTGTAAAAGATGGCAGAGGCCTGCATGTGAGAAATCAGTAAAGATGGCAGATGTCTGAAAGGCAGGCCCTGACAGGGGGCTCCTGAGGTGGTGGTGGCACTCTGCCTTCAAGTTGTTTCCAACTAATGGTGATCCTAAGGCCACTATAGGGTTTTCTTGGCAAGATTTCTTCAGAAGGGTGTTTGCCATTGCCTTCCTCTAAGGCTGAGAGACTGTGACTTGCCCAGTGGGTCACCTAGTGGGTTTTCATGGCTTAGTGGTTATTCAAACCCTGGGCTCCATAATAATATCCCAATTCCCAAACCACTATACCATACTGGCTCTCTGAGGGGCTCCTAGGACCTGTCAAAAATGAGAAAGAATAACTGGAGGCTTTCTGGAACAGAACAATGAAGGGAAACCCTGCTTTAGATGCTCTTAGATGGACAGCTCCTAGAGCACTGGTTCTTAATCATTTTGAGGTAATTACCCCTTTGAAAATTTGATGAAAGTTGTGGACTCCTCCTCAGAAATATGCACTTAAAGACACTTCTCAGCATGTTATTTTTATTTTATTTTATTTAGCACACAGTCCATATCCCCAAAGCCTAGATGTCTATAGATAACAGGTTAAGAATCCCTGTCCTAGAGCTACCAATCAAAAGGCATTGTGTAGCTATTCTATCTTACCCTCCTATCAGATGATGATGATGATGATGATTGATGGTGGTAAAGCAAAAAGATGGAAGAAGCTGTGAGAAAGCACAGGAAGTTGACAAACAGGATGGCAGCATCTGAAACTTCATTCAAATTCTGTGTTTGAGACAGAGTGACTGACCTGTTTGCTTACATTTACTGGAATGAAAATGATGACCGTATATTCCGGCGTATAAGACGACTGGGCACATAAGACGACCCCCCAATGTTTAAGTTAAAATATAGAGTTTGCCCCCCCCCCCGCCAGCCAGCCAACCACCTGGCTGGAAAGCCTGCCCCCCACCAGCCAGCCAGCTCTGTGACTGTAGATGATGGAATAGTCTGTGAAATTAAAGGACTGAGAACAGATAAAAAAGCATCGGATACTTTGAAAAATCTCTGTGGTGTTCAATCTTTGGAAAGTAAGGTTGCATTAATAAGTTGGTTAATATGAAGCTATCAAATCCCAAATTTTTGAATGACCACATTAATGAATGAGCACATTAATGATTTTAGAGCCACATTGGCAGACAAGAGAATTTCACCATAGACAAAACTTGATGCAAAATGATAAGTCTGAATCCAGAAATTCTAATTTTAGGCTAACTTGTCCTGAAAAGAAACATCATTTTGACTCTCCTGAGCTAAATGGATGGCCATTTAACACTTCAAAGTTCATTTAACACTGCAAAGCAGTCATTCTCACAGCAGGAGGAAGGATCTGCTGGGAAAACTGCCCAGGCCATTTACACTTCAATCATTCTCACAGCAGGGGAAAAGATCTACTGGGGTATAAGACCACCACCCCCACTTTTGAGGAGATTTTCAAGTGTTAAAAAGCAATCTTATATGCAGGAATATACGGTATATTATTACATATTTTTGGACAAATTATATTTGTGGAACTCAGCTTAAAGTCTACTTGACTGTCAATTGTTATTTTCTCTATTGATATGCGTATTACTTGAATGTTTTTTTTAAATCTTTAAAACTTGAGTTGTTTTGAATTTCATTGATCACTTAGTGCATCTTCTTGATGTATTTCTAGCCACTGAAGCTCTCATGCAGGAAGTACTAATGCTTCCTCTTTCAGACAGCCACTATTTTTGTTCTTTTCACAAGGTCTGCAAGCAGGACGATCCTGTAATACATCTATAATGGCTGCTGCCATACCAGGGCTTAGTGTCAGAGGATGATAGGACACTCAGTCCCCAGAAGAAGCCAAAAAAAAAACTATCTCAGCAGACTCAGTAGCAACCTGTTCCCAAGAATACTTACACACAGAGTGTTTGACATCCAAATAAGCAGGAGGCACTTTTATCTTCAAAGTCAAACAGTTGGGATATATACAAATATTTACAATTAAAGGAGAAACTGCTTCACCAAGCATCAGCATTCACAGGAAGAGAAGAGAGGAGGAAGTGAGCTCTGTTCTGAGATCTCCCATATATACATCTGCAGGATATTGCCTTCTAGTGGCCTGACTAGGCCTGACTTGGTAGTTCATGCAGCCAGCCATTGTGACTCAGCATGATTCTGCAGTTGTTTGACCATTTTATAATGGTGTTCAGTCTCTAACTCCTGACAATCCCCTCCAAAATGGTCAAACTACTGTGCAGGACACATGTTATCATCACAACATAACATCATAAACATACATTGTTGGACATCAATCATCTGTCAGTTGACCTTCCCTTTTGACACCTTTCACTTTACACACTAGTGACAAGGTCCAGCCTCTTTGCCATCTCCTCATGGCTTCCTGCTGGAAGGGCTTTTGTGAGCAGGTCTGCAACATTGTCCTCAGATGGACAATACCTCAGACACAAGACACCTTCTTGTATTAACTGCCTCACATTTTGGTAGCGTACTGCAATGTACTTGGTCCTGTATTTCAGATTTTCTGCTTCTACCATAGCTATGCAGGCTTGTGAGTCCTCGTGTACCTCAACAGGCATGTGGTATGGCTCCCCAAGGTCTGCAAGCATTTGCCTTACCATTGTATCTCACTTGCCATCTCAGACAAGGCTACGAATTCAGCTTCAGTGGTACTAATGGCCACACAGATCTGCTTTCTTGATCTCCACACTATGAGGCTCTCTGCATACCTGACCCCCATTCCAGTCACTGACTTCCTGTCTGAAGTCTCGGCAACAAAAAAGCTGTCCACATAACACTCCAGGGTCAGCACTTCCTGTCAACTTCAAACGCATGTCCCTGGTCCCCTTGAAAAACCTAACTCCCCTCTTCAGGGCTTCCCAATCTGCCCTCCTTGGCTTGGAGACTCTTCTGTTGAGCTCCCCAACTGCAAAACTGATGTCAGGCCTTGTGTTCTTTGCAATAAACAACAGACTGCCTACCACTGAGTGGTACAGATCAAGCCTTTCAAATTCCTGTTCTGCCTTCAAGTTCATAAAATCAGTGCTCATTGGTGTAGCCTCACTAAGCCCACACTTGGCCACAAGACTGTCAATTTTCTTCCTCTGACTTAGGAAAAATTCTCCAAGACTGGTTCTTTCTAGGTCTACTCCTAGATAACATCTCAGGCTGCCTAAGTCCTTTAACTTGAACTGGCTTTCTAACTCCACCTGCACATTCTTGACATCACTGGTACTCTTTGCTGCCACACAAAGGTTGTCCACATAGATAACTAGCATGACAGCACTATCACCTACCCCCTTGTTGTACACACAGGCACCTGAGACGCTCCTTGTGTAACCTAGTGACACAAAAACTTGGTGTATGCACTTGTTCCAGCAATGTGCACTTTGTTTAAAGACGTGCTTTGCGTAACAAATTCACCTTGCTCTCACCTGCACTGTCATACCCTGGGGCCTGTTCCATGAACACTGTCTGTTCAAGATCAGCATTCAGGTATGCTGTTTCAAAGTCAAAGTGTTGCACAACCATCTGCCTCTTGGCTGTTACAGCTAACACTAACCTAAGACTTTCTGGCTTTGCTATGGGCAAAATGGTTTTGTCAAAATTGGTGTAGCACTCCTGCAAAAAGCCTTTCACAACTAAACGTGCCTTACACTTTTGTGTCCCAACAGGCATGTCCTTCAGCTTGTACACCCACCTGCAACCAACAACCTTTTGGTCTTTGGGCCTCTCAACTACCTGGAACACTTTCCTCTCAGCTAGTGGCTCAAACTCAGAGTCCATGGCTGAGTTCCACTTCTCCTGCTTTTCTTGGAGAAGTTTTATGAGATCCTGAAAACTTGCAGGCTCCTCTGCCATGACATTGCATAGCCTGGCTTCCTGAACAACAAATCTGTCAGGAGCCTTTCTGACCCTCGTTGACCTTCTGGGGATGAGCACCCTAGTTCTGCCTGCCTCATCCTCACTTGCACTGCTGCTGCTATCTCTCCCTGTGTCAGGCTCAATGCTTATTTGTGGTAGTGTGTGTGTGTTGGAGTGGCATGTGAAGTGTCAGGCTTTTCTTCCTGTGCCTCCCCTTCATCATTAGGCATTACCACCCCTTCATTTGTGGGACTTTGGGGAGTTGTTGGCACATCCCTCCCCAAGGGAACAAACACCTCCTGTTTGCAATGCAATCTGTCCCAACCTGAGTGCATTTCAAAGTTTGCACTCCTGGAGAACACCACCTTTCCAGGATGGAGAGAAAACATGTACTTATTACCCTCATAGCCTAGGAAATGCAGCCTCCTGGTTTTAGGCTGCCCAGGCTTCCTTAGGGTCGGGTGAATCAGTACATTTTCATACTGTTTCAAAAACCCTCAGGTGCTTGAGGTTTGGAGCTCTAGCATACAATGGATAATATGGGGTCTGGTTGATGCTAGACGTCCACAGTCTATTTAAATGGTAAGCAGCAGTTTTCACTGCCTCCCCCCACAGCCCAGCTGGGGCTTGGGCAACAACTTCAAAGGGTTTGTGGTGACACATTGGGTCTTTTTGGCAATAGGGAAAGCCTTCACCTTAACTTTCCTGCACACTGCATATTCTAAGAACCTTGGGCAGTGTTTCATGCTTCGTGTTTCATGCTTAAACCAGGGCACACTTTTGTTATCTCTTTTAACCCTTTGTAACAGCATGGCCCATTAGCCTGTGGTAGTAATGAACACACTTATCATGTAGGGGCACATTGTCTGCAGGATTCACATTTGCCACCTTCCCTTTAGGCAACATGTAATACAACACATATTTCTTTATCCCTTTTGCGCAGACATTATTCATGTTATGCCTTTCTGTTACTGCACAGTGTTTCCCCTCAAATATCACTTTATAACCATCAGTAGTCATTTGGGAGACACTTAATATACAATTCTCTAGTTTGTTAACACATAGCATATTTTCAAAATCTTTACCAAAAGATGGCACATATGCAGTGCCCATTTTCTGCATCTTCCTGGGAGCACCATCTGCAAGGGTAATATTGGTTATTGAAGCATTTTTAACATTGCTTAACAACTGTAAATCATTAACCATATTGTGGGTGGCTCCACTATGAAGTAACCAAATTCTTTCCTCAGTAACATCAGGATGGTGCTGTGCTATGAAGGCATGGCTTGCAGCCTGAGAGGATGCACCCTACTATCCAGTGCAGGCATCTTACAGTCCTTCTGAAAATGTCCAGGCTTTTTGCATTTGAAACAGTGTTTCGCGTAGCTGCAGGCTCCCTCCTCCACAGATGCCTTTGTTTCAGTGCTCTCCCGATTGCATCTGGTAATTTGTGGCTGTTTATTCCCCTCCATCCAGGAATCAAATTGCTTGCATTGAACCTCTCCCAGAATACACCCAGCTACCATGGCTACAGACAAATCATGCTCCCTGGTGGTCTGCAGACTGTAAATTAGGAAATCCCATTCCTTTGACAAACTGTCCAATAAAATAAAACACTTATGGGCTTCTGGAATGTCCACCGCTCTATTGGCCACCTCTTGAAAAAGCTGCCTCATTTCCTTCAAATGGGCTTTCACACACCCTCCAGCAGACAGCTTTGTGTTATAAAGTCTCTTAGTCCATATCATCTTTGAGAGGCAGGACGAATTCTGATGAACTGTTTTCAACGCTGTCCAAAGCTGAAAGGCTGTCTTTGCTGGGGCCATGTGTATTAACTGCGAGGGGCTGAGCGATAAGAGAATTGCAGCTCTAGCCTTCTGGTCTGCTAGCCTGAACACTGCTATTTCATCTTCTGAACACTCTGGGATCACACTTTCATTCTCCAAAATGTGCAACAAATTGTCCTTAATTAATAAAGCCTCCATGTATAAACTCCATGCTGAATAATTTCCATCAGCCAGCTTTTTAAAGCGGACGAGACTAGTATCTGCCATTCTGCTGATTGAGTCAACAATTCTCTAGCTATGAAACACAAAAAGCTGGCAGCTGGCAGCACTTTGAGGATACTTGAAAATATTACAGAGCCTGGCTGAAACTTAACTGTTTCTCAGCCAACTAGCCAAAAACATTCAAAATAAAAGAGCTTCTGGGAAGTTTTCTGGGTGCATCTCATCAAATCTGAGATCAATCAACTGGGCCCATAACCACTGTCAGGGAATGATAAGACACTCAATCCCCAGCAGAAGCCAAAAATTATCTCAGCAGACTCTGTAGCAAACCATTGCAATATATACAAATATTTACAATTGAAGGAGAAACTGCTTCACCAGGTATCAGCATTCACAGGAAGAGAAGGAAGTAAGCTCTGCTCTGAGCTCTCTTATATATACATCTACAGGACACTGCCCCCTAGTGGCCTGACTAGGCATGACTTGGTAGTTCATGCAGTAAGCCATTATGACTCAGCATGGTTCTGCAGTTGTTTGGCCATTTTATAATGGAGTTCAGACTCTAACTCCTGACACTTACACCATGACAGCTCTTTGATACCTATGCTCCCACATGAGCAGCAACATTAGAAGTAAATAATAATAATAATAATAATAATACATAGAAAAGGGGAATGTAGCCAAGGTGGAAGCCACTCCCACATATAAGAAAGTGAAAACATTTGTATTTTTTTTAAAAAAAATCAGCAGGTTACATGAAACATCAACCCACTGTGGAAATATAATAAGATTTGCATGAAGGAAGAAACAACAGCAGAAAACAATATCAGAAATAGACTTTAGGGATGGATTTTGATTCACCAAACTGTAGAGGCTGGATAAAATACAGTAACAAGCACTACATGGCTTGGCTTCTGTTTATCTGATCATATTTTGCAACATATATATATATATATATATATATATGAATTCTTGGATGTTTATTGATTAGATTTTGGTTCCCTCTTCAGTAGAAAATAAAGTGGTATCATACCATGCTGAAAGAGCCAGTGTTTGCCCCTTTGACATTTTACACCTTCTGTGTCAGTTGTTCTGCTAATGATAAAGACTATATTTTATTTCTTTTCAAACCATGCAGCTTCTTTGTAAAACAGACAAGAGTAATATTTACTATTTAGAATGGCACACAAAAATTGTCTGTGTCATGGGCTCTAGCCAAGATGGCCATTACTAGCTTTTCCTAGCTTTGCAGGATTTATGATTATATTTAAGTATATGAAGTTCATAGAGGTTCATAGAATCAAAGAGTTTGAAGAGACCACAAGGGCCATCCAGTCCAACCCCCCTGCCATGCAGGAACACACAATCAAAGCATTCCTGACAGATGGCCATCCAGACTCTGTCTAAAAATCTCCAAAGCAGGAGACTCCACCACACTATGAGGCAGGGTATTCCACTTCCAAACAGCTCTTACTGTCTTTAAGTTCTTCCCAATGTTTAGGTGGAATCTTCTTTTCCTGTAGTTTGAATCTATTGCTCCGTGTCCTAGGATTTTTATCAGTCCAGGCAAATACAGCATCATAAGGATGCCTAATGATCACGAAAGGGTGTGCATACCAGAGGACATTATCCTTTTGTGATCACATATTGCTAAAAAGGTGTCCTATTTTATTGACAACTCAAGCCGTCAATTGATCACCCGTAGCAATTTGTTGACGGCACTGCCAGCATTTGAATCCACATACCATTGTACTCACATGAATACAGCATCAATGGGTAAACACTTCCAGGTAATATCATTTCAGCCAGGTAGGGGATGCTCTTTTTATGACACCCCCCATGTACATGGGACTTTTTAAGTGTGTGTCTGTGCTTGTGTGAACTTTTGTGTCTTTGTTTGGTTGTTGTTGTTTTTAATTTCCTCCGCTAGCATCTTCTCATGAGAATCAATGAGATATTGGACCAGGAAGTGAATGGAGTTCCATTCACTATCTGTTAGTGCCTGGGCTGCCTAAGAACACTGCTGGAGGTAGGTGTGATCAAGGGTGTTCTTTTGCCAGCATAAAAACATTTTAAAATATACCAACAAAAGAACATTAACGGGGGAGGTGGGGCAGTGTCTGATGAAGTCCCTAGTCTTTGGAAACAAGCTTGCTCCATCCTCAGCATGACATCCCTTCAAATATTAAAACATGGCTATCATGTCCCCTCTTAATCTTCTCTTCTCCAGGCTAGACATATGCAGCTACCTAAGCTGCTCCTCATAGGGCATGGTTTCTAGACCTTTAATCATTTTGGTTGTCTTCCTCTGGACATGCTGCAGCTTGTCAACATCCTTCTTGAATTGTGGTGCCCAGAACTGGACACAGTACTCAAAGTGACCAGAGCAGAACAGAGTGACACTATTACTTCCCTCAGTCTAGACACTAAACTCCTGTTGATGCAGCCTAGAATTGCATTGGCTTTTCTGGCTGCTGCATCACACTGCTGATTCATGTTCAGCTTGTGGTCCACTAAGATTCCTAGATCCCTTTCACATGCACTGCTGTCTAGCCAGGTGTCCTCCAACCTATATCTGTGGATTTCATTTTTTCTGCCTATGTGCAGTACTCTATATTTCTCCCTATTGGAATTCATTGTGTTAGTTTTGGCCCAGCTTTCTAATCTGTTAAGGTCATTTTGAATTCTGATTCTGTCCTCAGGTGTATTAGCTGCCCCTCCTAATTTGGGGTTATCTGTAGATTTGATATGCATGCCCTCTATTCCATCATCCAATATCAGATAAAGATATGGAAGTCTGCAGAAACACAGTCACCCCAATAACCCCCCAGCTCAGGCATGGGCTGGAAAGCTGTCTGGTAGAGTGCATGCATGCACATATTGGCAAGGGCTATATGACACAGCTGAAAGAATGTTATATGTGCAGAAATGAAAGAACTACCTGTGCTAGATGGCTGGATGAGCGAATGGAAGTAATGTGTTCCAGGAGCCAATCCTTGTAGCAGGAAACTGAAAGGGGAGGGGCTTCTGAATGTTTTAAGTCTGGATGACAGTTGGAAGAGAGGGAGAATGAGAGTTGAGAAGAGAGATGACAGTTGAAAGGGTGTGAAAGATGTGATGTGATGTGATGTGATGTGATGTGATGTGATGTGGAGAGGCTGAAACATGTGTATGGCTATGAGTGAAGCTGAGGGATTGTATGTGTATGAAGAATACGTATTAGCAGGAATAGTATCTGGTCAAAAGGAAAAACCAAATTAATTCTGTTATCTTATTAAGAAAATAAACCCAATCTTTATGTTTGTTATTTGTATCCAGTCTCCTCATGAAATTATTTGGCCTTACCGATATGTAATGGGCACTCTATCCCTGTGAACACACAGAGAGAGATGCAAGTATTATCCATCTAATTGTGAAACTGCAGTCTCCACAGTTTATTAGTTTGGTGGCAGCAGTGGGATGTGGAAAACACCCGTGTCACAAAACTGGTGGCAACATAAGTGACGAGGTGGCCAGGCTGAGTGGTAAGGTAAATTCAGCTGGTGCACCTGATCATCACACTACCTACCAAAGAAGACTGGTTATTAAAACTTAATGACTTAGCAGGAATGAACACATTGTTTATTCTAATCAAAGAAAAAATCTTTAACAAGATTTTCAAAGGACTAGAAAATCCTAATGAACTTTTGACAGGGAAGGATGGGTGATTTGATGGTTGTGGGCATTACTAATTAATACGAGTCAGATATATGGATGAAATATACCTATAGTTAAGTTAGAGCTGAGTCGATAATAAAGGGCTAAACATAATTACAAAAGGATAGTTGGAAATCATCTTTTTGTTTTGATTATTTTGTTAGTTGTAATTTTTAGTAGTACAGTCGTCCCTTCATATTAGCAGGGGTTAAGTTCCACAGACCCCTGTGAATGTGAAAATTCCGTGAGTAAAGACTGGCCTCCCCCTCCCTTCCGAAGCGACCATGGGGCCTCCAGAGGGCCTCCAAAGGCCCCGACGTCATCTTTCCTCAGCCTCCCCTCATGGCAAACTGTGAATATGCGGAACCGCGAGTGTGGAGGCCACGAATGTTGAGGGAGGACTGTAATTTGTAGTTTATTTTTGTAAGTTTATATTATGTTATTTTACGTAGACTTTATTCAATAAAAATTAATCAAAAAAGACAAAGTACTTGAAAGTGAAACTAAGTGCCAAGGGAGAGAGGGAGGGAGATAGCATAATGTTTAAATACTAAAGATTATTTAGTATTAATAGTATTAATAAAGATTAAGTGAAATGTGAGAAAACAAAATTGCTGACTAAAAGTATGACTTCAGAAGAGGGCAATAAATTTACTGCTCTTTCAAATTTTCAAAGCTTTGCTTGCGTGCTCACAGCATGGGGCTGTGGTTTTCTTTCACCTTGGACCCTCAGAGGCTGTTGGGGGGTGGTGGTTGCTTGCTGGGACCTTCCCTGTGTGTGTATGTGTGCAGGAAGTTTTCCTCCTTAAATGCTCAGAGGCTGTGTTGGGGGGAGTGGGGGGGGGAGGAATTTCCGTGAATACATAAAACCGCAAAAGTCAAAGCCGCAAATGTAAAGGGACAACTGTATTGTACTTCTGAAAATCTTAAATTTTCATCAAACATATTAATACATCCCCTTTTGTTTTTCAGTAGTTCCATTTTAATTGTAATCTTGTTGACCCCCCCCCAAAGAAAATTTGTGGTGCGGGGGAACCATTATGGAATTTTCTTTTAGAAAGATGAATAAAATGTTTATTATAAGGTATTCATGTATTTACTCCCACAAAATTATTTCTAAAAAATAACATTAAGACTTTCCCATAAAATTGTGCACAATATCAGATTGTTGCAAGTCTTAGTCTTAGTTTCTTTTTTTTTCCATTCTTTTTTTTGGGGGGGGGGGGAATGAATGCTTAATTTTGGCTTAATTAGAAGAGGATTTGTATTTATTTATTTATTTTGAGAACGTTTGCTGCCTATGATAAACTTGCAAAACTAAAGAGGATCATTACAGTTCAAGTGTTCTGTCAGGACTTTGTAGCTCCATTTGTAACAAAAAAATCTGATTGAAAATAATAATAATTTGCATATAGTAGACTTATTCAGAGATATAGCTGTGTTAGTCTCAAAGATGTTCTATATCTTTGTCTACTGATACAGACTGAGAGAAAGATGTTTGTAGCACAGGCTTTTGTAAATCCAGTCTATTTCATCAGATCATCAAATTTCTTTATTTCAGTTAATCTCAAAGATGCTAAAAGATCCCTTTGTGTCTGAATAGACTGTAATTTAATGTACATGTATATATGTGCGTGTGTGCGTGGCTTCAGGTCATCTGTGACCTATGGCAACCCTGTGTATTTCATAGAGTCTCCTTAAGGCAAGGCATACTCAGATACGGTTTTGCCAGTTCCTTCCTCTGAAATATATTTACGATCTAAATCAAGGGAAGTAATAGTGCCACTCTATTCTGCCTTGGTCAGGCCTCACCTAGAATACTGTATCTAGTTCTGGGCATCTCAATTCAAAAAGTATATTGACAAATTGGAGTGTGTCCAGAGGAGGGCGACTAAAATGGTGAAAGGTCTGGAAACCTTGCCTTATGAGGAAAGACTTAGGGAGCTGGGTATGTTTAGCCTGGAAAAAAGATGGTTAAGGGGCAATATGATAGCCCTGTTTAAGTATTTGAAGGGGTGTCACATTGAGGATGGAGCAAGCTTGTTTTCTGTTGCTCCAGAGACTAGAACATGGAACAATGGATGCAAGCTCCAGAAACAGAGATTCCACCTCAACATTAGGAGGAACTTTCTGACAGTAAGAGCTGTTTGGCAGTGGAACACACTTCCTCAGAGCGTGGTGGGGTCTCCTTCCTTGGAGGCCTTTAAACAGAAGCTGGATGGCCATCTGTCAGGGATTCTTTGATAGTGATTTTCTGCAGGGCAGGGAGTTGGACTGGATGGCCCTCGTGGTCTATTCCAACTCTACAATTCTATGATTCTATGATTCTATGATTCTAAAGTAGAAAGGGGGGATTAATTATTTGTAAATTACAATTACGAAGAAAAACAGTTTATTATTTCAAAACAACAATGAAAAATTCTGGGGGGGAAATTAAAAGAGACTTAGGAAATGGGGAAAGTTAATTTTATCCCATTGGGGTAAAATTGCAGTAATAAAAGCAAACGTTTTGCCAAGGCTTTTGTTTCTCTTTCAAATGATCCTTATTACAGTTGGCCCTCTGTATCCACCGTTTCTTCATCCACAAATTCCACCATCCATGGCTTGAAAATATTAAAACAAAAAATCCCAAAAGCAAAACTTGATTTTGCCATTTTATTATAAACAACACCATTTTGCTATGACATTATATATAATGGGACTTCAGCATCCATGGATTTTGGTATCCGCAGGGGGTACTGGAGCCAAACCCCAGGAGATACCAAGGGCACACAGTATAAGAAATGAAATATCTTTTGTGCAATGGCAGAAAGGGATTTCCAGATTTGTTTGGCAGGCAAGAAACCCAGGCTTTGTTTTCACTGCCTGCTTAATCCAGGGCTCAGGATTGACCATGATAGTGGCCACATGCACAGAGACCAATCCAGTTCAATGGTGCATTGCTGTTTACATGAGCCAGCCAGACCAACACTGCATCAACCCTGCAGGCCCATGCCTTGTTCCTGGTACTGCAGCTGCCTCACAAGCCAAGGAGATCCCTGCAAGAACCTAGCTGGCAGCATTGTCTCTGCTGAGGCCAGAAGCAGACACACAGACATGTGATCAACAAGGAGAGGGGTTGCTGTAGCCCCTCCTTGTTGATCACATGGGCACCCCCATTCTTCCCTCAGCAGAAGCAACCACACCAATTAATATAGCTCACACGCATACACTTCCTTAACCTGTGGTTATCTAGAGTTATCTAGAGAGGGAAAGAATATTTGAATATATATATATATTTAAGTGTGTCTCTCAAGTGTTGGGAAATCCTAATGAGGAGAATTCTAGAAAATATTCATAGTTAAGAACATTCTACAGAAAAATTGCATATGTGTGTATGGAGGGCACAGAAAATGACATTTTCTGCACAGAAAACAAGTTTCCTGGACAGAAAACTGCATTTTTTTTTGCATAGAAAAGTTTATTTTCTAGGTAGGAAACCTATTTTCTGTGCTGAATGCCTCTCTTTCTCCTCTCCTGCTCCTCATGGAGTGGGCTTCTCTCTCATTTCCTGTTTCTCACATGTGAAAGGCAAGAGTTAATGAAATGAGATGATTATGAGAAGCTGGATGGGTTGAGGAGATCTCTCTATTATCACCAATTATACATTACAGCCTAATGATGTAAAATTTTCCTATTTTGTTCTCATATATAAAGACAAACAACTGCTGTAGTTTTCTCCCCTCTGAAGGAGTAAACTAGTATTTTTGTGTAGTATTCTTCTACATGCACATACCTCAAAGTATTGCAGGGAATTATTCTTCAGAGAAATACGTGTATGTGTAGTAACTATGTGAGTAAATCTTCATAAATGCATGGCCTGTTAATATATGTTTCAGTCATATATGGCTGCCATTGTAATTTATCTTTGCATCTATGCCTTCCTCCATGAAGCTCAGTATTGGGTTCACAGGATTATTCCATTTTGTCCTCACAACAATCTCATTTTGGGGACTGAAAATCTCTGCTCCAGGAATTTGAATTTAGGTCCATCCAGTCAAAGTCAAACACTCCAACCACCACATGATGCTGGTTGCACAAGGAGCCCTGGTGGCCCAGTGGTGAAATGCTGGTACTGCAGCCACAGTGTTATGGGTTTGATCCTACAGGGCTCCAAGGTTGACTCAGCTTTCTATCCTTCTGTAGGTCAGTAAAATGAGTACCTAGCTTGTTGGAGGCAATTAGCTAACACATTGTAAATCACTTTGCACTGATAAGTGGTATAGAAATATAAATGCTAAAATGGTTCTGGCTCTCTTTTCTCCTAGCACTTCCCTACTCTTTCAGATTGGCTCTACCATAATCTAATGGTATTATGTCAGGCCTGTTGTGTCCTTTTTAAGGATTCAGCCTACAAATGCCACAAATCAAGCTGAACAAGTATAAAAAGTTTTGCCCCATTCTTAGTTCAAGAGAGCTGCAGTATGTACACACATATCAAATTTTAAAACTAACAAATAATGCAGCCAGGAGGGTTAACTGGTTATTTTTCTAGTCTAGACATTTAATGCTAACTTTTAATTACCTAATTTTTCAGATGGCTTAACTTTAACTTGGTTTTTCTTTTTTTAAAAAAAAATCAAAGATAACTTCTTAAAAAGCATAAATTTGAAGTCAGCTTTCACAACCATTCTCTGGGACTCAATATGAAATATTATTTCTTTTTTCAAGTTTCAGGACTTCTTACTTAAAAGGCAGAAAGCAGAGTAGATTCCCTTGAAGTATGCTTAACCTCTTAAGAGTTCCTTAATCACAGAATTCCTTCATTCATGTCGACATTTTCTCAGTACTTGCAAGCCTCACAATGCAGATAATTTCACCCCGTTGGACTGGTCTTGTCAGCTTCGTTCGTTAGTATTTCTTCTTTCCCTTCCCCTCCTCTCTCTTTTGTGGTTACCATTTAGTGTGAAAAAGGAATGGCAGTTCTCATTTATAAGAGATGCCTTTATTTAATGATCAAGTAAATGTAGCTTCCTGCAACCATAATCAATGAGCCCAGACTCATACAAAATGGTGCAGAGACTGCACACAACTGCTCAGAATTACCATTAGCATGTCTCAGCAACCGGCTCAGAGCCAGCCCTGTGGCCTCACTCCCACTGTAACTACCATACATGGATTACTAATGAACATTACCAGAGCTTTTGCTGGAACACGACTCTGTCCAGCCAATCATTTTTCTACTGCTTTTTTTTTAAAAAAAAAAGTGCAATGGAGGGTTTGTTTTGGACAACTGGTGTTTCTACAGTTTGCTTTAGACTGTGAGGCCAGCTGTTCCTTATGCTCCAACATTACTGCCAAGCCTTTTCTTTATGGGTCTCATTGCATATTTTATCCACTGGAAAAGTGATCCAAGGGGGTAATTACTCCCACTGTGGTTTCCCCTACTTTAACAGACACTTGCTTTTACACCAGAGGTCATTGCATGGCAAGATATCTGGAGCAATAAACCATATGGCATTCCAGAAAGCAAAGCTAAAAGTGCATAGTAAACAACATACTGATCAGAACAGAAAATAAATATATCTTCAGCTACACACTACCTGTGCACATGTGTTCAAGCAAGCTAGACTACAAAAGATTATTTCTTAACAGGCTCCTTTTTAATTTCAAGGAAAGCAATATATTACAGGCTTGTGAGGAAGGAAAGTCTCCAATACTTAAAACTAAGTAAATACTCAAAACTAAGCAAATATAGCCAGCTTCTTCTAAGAAAAAAAAATAGTGACATCCTTCCCCCCCCCCCGGTTTTTCCTCTCTTTTCACTCCCACACAGAGAAAGACCACATTTTTCACATTGATCTTTCATTCTTTTCACCCTGCTACTCATTCACCCTATATCAGCTTTGCCTGGCTTACAAACCTCATTGTCCCTGTCCCCCCACCAGCCCCAATATTTTTTCTTTCCACTCTTCCCCAGCTCTTTTTTTCTTTCTTACTTTTCTTCAACCTCCCCCTTCTATTCAGCTTTCCCACTTCCTACCTCTCCTACCCACCCTTACCAGACACCAAGAGTTTCTAGTTCTCTCAGGGCAGCTATGTTCTAGCCCCCCATATCCAGGCTGCCACATCTGCATACTATACAATTTTTTTTACTTATTATCTAGTTCATGTGGTAGCTTATGAAAGAGTTAGCCAGGAAAAAAGCCTGTAAGACAATTACTGTACTGAATTTTGTCTCCCCTATTGACATAGGAGATTATCACATGAGGCTTTAATTCCAGAATTACACAAAGGTATTAGTGAATTTGGCAGTACTTATCACACAATGTTGTCTATCCTGCTGCTGGTTTGCATTTCAGGTGTTTCTGTAGTTCACCTCTTCATTGATGGGGAAACCCACCAATGGCTCTCAATATCGCTGCCATGCCAGTATAGTTGTCCCTCCGTATCCATGGATTTAAGTATTCACAGCTTGAAAATATTCTTTAAAAAAATAATAATCCAAAAAGCAAACTTTGATTTTACCATCTTATATAAGGGACACCATTTTGCTATGCCATTGTATATAATAGGATTGAGTATTCATGGATTTTGGTATCCACGGGGGGTCCTTGGAACCAAACCCCAGTGAATATAAAGGGACAACTATATTCCACTTCAGGTGATATGTCCCTTCCATGGCTGCAGATGGACTTCCATGATGGAAGTCACATGGCATGAGGGGGCGTGATCCTCCTTCTCTCCTCCTCTCTTTCCCCTCCCTCGCTATTCCTAATCAGATGAAGATTGGTGTCTGTTAACTTTTTGAATCACCATTTTCCATTTATTGTCCCAGGTTTCTTCCTTTAACTGTCCAATATATTTCAGTCTTCTCTCTTTAAAAAAGTCAAATAACAGAAATTCTGCTATATATATTTTGAGATTAGATTTACACCACTTGGATTTTTCTTTCCAATCCATTTTGCTGTGATTGTGCAATTCCAGGGATACAATAAAAAGAAATATTGTTTCCCCATAAATGTGCAATTGCGGAACAAAAAAATTAAAAACAAAGGTACAGATGCACTGATGGCAGATGATCAGCAAAGCACCATAGTCACAGCATACTCACATGATTGAAGAGATAGTGTGATAATGAATAATTTCAAACAGGTATATTCATGTTTGATTCACTAATGCCATTGTTGCAAGAAAGAGGCTGGTCTGATAAAGCTCATAATCTCTGACTTTTGCCAGGTGATCCTGTAAACTGAGAACTAACCAAGCAATGGGTGTATACCTGAAATAGGCCTATGACCTGAACAGTGTTGTGGGTCTCTTTCTGGCTTAAGGAAGAGAGAAGTATTAGATTCACATGTACTACATGACAGACATCCCCTACCTCTTTTGCTATCTCTATTTCATCCTTTAAAATTTCATAGCAGAGTCGGTAAAGTGTGACTGCATGTCAACCCCTGGGGAGCCTGTGCATCCTTTGGAGCCTAGCTCCCCTCCCTATGATCAGTCACTCCCCAAAAAGATATGGTCAGGAGTACTCTATGGAGCTGCGGTTCTTAACCTGGGATCCAAGGACCCCTGGGGGTCCACAATGTCCTCACAGGTGGCCATGGAGGATTGAAAGTTGCTAGGCCCACCTCCTCCCTGCAGTGGAATGGCCATGTGAAAAGAGCCAAGGCAAAGTCTGGCTGGCTGGCTTGGCCTGTGCATTGCCATTCAATCTGCTCCAGCCACAAACTTGCAGGAAGAAGCAGGAGAAATGTTTTCCATCCCCCTCCAGTGCCTCTGAGGGAAGGTTTCATGGATAGTGAAACTGTGTTGTTGTTGTTGTTATTTTAAATTTTGAGTTAGATCTTGGAGGACCACAGCAACAAAAGATATTTAAAGTGCGTCCCTGGTAAAGAAACGATTAAGAACCACTACATTTCACTTCATCCCCCACAGCCTGTTCATGGGGAGGCCTTTTTTAAAAAAATGGTGGTGACTATCCAGTTGCTTCTGCTTTTGAAAAAAGGCCCTGGTGGGCCTAAATCTGGGTGAGGTAAATGAAGCATAATGGCCATACACAACTCCTACATGGCACAATTGGTCATTTGGAGTCCCCTTGCTGCCCCCCAATTGGGGGTGTGGGGCAATGGGCTGGGGTCAGTGAGTCGTGTATTACTCTGGTCCCATGGGGATGAATGCAGTTCTCAGGCCTCTGGAAGTGTCCATCCCTGTTTTTGTTTTTGGTTTGTTTGTTTGTTTGTTTGTTTGTTTTTTACCATTCCCAAGCATAGCCATTTGCCCCAGATGTCCTGTTAATTTTCATGCATTGTATTGTTTTTGAATATGTCAAAGGTATCTTTTGGTTAACTTGTTGAACCTCTGTGAATCTGACCATTTCAATGTCCCCAACCAAAAACAAAAACAAAAATTGTATTTGTGTTGGTTTCTATGGTCCCTCCCTGCTTCTGTCTGAGTAGGTTGGGATCCTTAGAGACCACCTGTACTAGCCACCACCATCCATTTATTTTAAACCCTAGTACAGTAACCCAATGGGAGGTTACTGGGGGAAACTTGCACTTTCCACCCTGTTCCTGCAGAGATTTCCTCCCAAGACCCTTGTAGAGAATGAGGCTGAGCAAGGCACGTGAAAGAGTGTGGAAGACAGAGAACTTTAAAGGAAGGTGTATTCTAAGCAGAATATACATAGCAAAATGTTATCGCTTACATGAAAGGCACCTTCCTTTCAGGCTCACTTAAGAATTGTTAAGGTTACAAAGCAGTCTATGTCATCCCAGCTATGTTTAAAAATAAAACATAATTTCCCGAATGCACTAAGCTAAACATGTCCCTATTCTACTCATGAAGTGATACATTTCTGAGTCTCTGGAAGTTAATGGGGGCTGGGAGCTTGGGCTCTTCAGCCCAGTCTCTACCAAGCATCTCCTTAGCTGGGACGTGTAGATCTTGAGTTCATAAGTTTGATTCCACCGCCCCCCCCAGGTTGACTCAGCCTTCCATAAATCAATAAAATGAGTACCAGCATAAAAGAGCTGGGGCAACATGCTGTGGAAGCTGTTAATTTAGTTTCCAAAAAAGCAGCAGTTGTTATTAGTGTACAATGCATTCTGTAGTGTCATGCTTGCAGCATTGTTTGCATGCCAGCAGTGCCATCTACTGGCACTCACATTGTCCAATTATCTGTGTTGTCTGTACTTGAAATGTATTGTTTTAAAAATTGTATTGTCTTGCATTGCATGTACTGTTCTGAATTTACTGTATACTGTATGATGCTGTACCCCACCCCAATTCTGAGAAGACAGGCAGGTAATAAATAACTAAGAATTATTATTATTATTATTATTATTATTATTATTATTATCCTCCCTCTCTCTCTCTCTCTCTCTCTCTCTCTGGCTTTTCTTTGCAAACGAAGATTCAGGAAGGACTCATCCCGCGCTTTCTGCAAGCACGCTGATAACTAAAAAGGCCAATCCGAGATAAACAAGTCCGGTTGCAGAAAACACAGCAGAAGGTCTCCTTGGGTGATGTTTTGGGTTGTGATTCTTTCTGCGTTGTCGTTTCTCTTCAAGACTTGTTCGGCGTGAGCTCTCAAATAAGGCTGCAGCATTGTGGATAGTGAGTCTCCATGCCTCCCAATGTGAGCCCAGGGTTGACCAATATTGGTGATCAATTTGGCCGAGCCTGAGATGTTGTTTCAGGGAGTCCTTGTATCATTTTTTTCGAGTGCCCCTCTTAAGCTGACCCGTGGCGAGTTCTATTTTTGGGAGGCGATGATCCTCTATCCTAGAAACGTGCCCTGCCCAGCACAGCTGTGTTCTCAATATCATGGCCTCAATGCTGGTGATCCCTGCTTGCTCAAGGACAGCAACATTTGTCACATAGTTGGTCCAGTGTATATTTAGGATTGTGCATAGACAGCACTGATGAAAGCGTTCAAGGAGTCGTAGGTGGTGGCGATAGGTGACCCATGTTTCAGATCTATAAAGGAGGATAGACAGTACAATGGCTCTATACACACTGATTTTTGTGCTTTGCCTCAGGTGTTCATTACTCCAAACTTTTTTGTGAAGTCTTCCAAATGCGCTATATGCCTTTGCTAATCTGTGATCGGTCTCTTTGTCAATCTTGGCATCTGAGGAGATGATGCTTCCCAAGTAGGTGAACTGCTGAACGGACTTGAGCACAGATTTGCCGACAGCAATGTGGGGATAGTGCCGTCTGTCCTGCAGTGCAGGCTGGTAAAGAACTTCTGTTTTCTTCAGGTTGACTTCCAGCCCAAACAGCTCTGCAGCTGTTGCGAAGCAGGATGTTAGGCACTGCAGAGCTGCTTCTGTGTGGGCAACAAGGGCAGCAGCAGCAGCGAAGAGCAGCTCATGGACTAGATAGTTTAGAGTCTTAGTGCGAGCCTTCAGACGGCATAAGTTAAACAAGCTAAAATCAGTACGGTAACATATATAGATGCTGTCGTCTTCTTCAAGCTCTGCCGTAGCCCTTTGGAGCATCATGCTGAAGAAGATTGTAAATAAAGTTGGAGCAAGAACACAACCTAGCTTCACTCCATTAGTTATTAGAAAGGGCTCTGAAAGAGCACTGCCATATCTGACTTGACCGCACTGGCCCTCATGTAGCAAGATAATCATTTTAAGGAATTTGGGGGGACATCCTAGTCTTTCCAGGATCTGCCACAGACCTTTCCTACTCACAGTGTCTAAGGCTTTGGTGAGGTCGACAAATGTTACATAGAGACCCTTGTTCTGCTCTCTTCATTTCTCTTGCAGTTGCCTAAGGGCAAATACCATGTCTGTAGTACTCCTATTGGCTCTGAAGCCACATTGGCTTTCAGGGAGAAGTTCTTCTGCAATACCAGGAACGAATCTGTTCAGGAGTATCCTTGCAGGGATTTTTCCAGCAATAGAGAGCAGTGTTATGCCTCTATAGTTTGAGGAATCAGATTTTGCTCCTTTTTTCTTGTACAGGGTGATGATGACTGCATCATGGAGATCTGATAGCAGTTCCTCTTTTTCCCAGCAATTCACAAGGAGTTCATGGAATTTATTGTGGAGTGCATGACCTCCGTGTTTCCAAACTTCAGGTGGGATTCCATCAATCCCAGCTGCCTTGCTGTTTTTCATCTGCTGTATGGCCTTAAGGGTTTCTTCCAAAGTGTGAGCTATATCCAATTCATTTTTCATTGGTTTTTGTATCATATATTGGATAGCTGAGCCTTGGACTACTCGGTTGGCACTTTGAAAAAAAGACTTTGAAAATGTTCTGCCCATCGATTCAGGATGGAGGCTTTATCAGTAATTAATGTTTGACCATCCATACTGTATAAGGAGCTTTAGACCTGATAAGTAGGTCCAAACACTGATTTAAGAGCTTCATAAAATCCTCTATGATCACCCAGATCTGCACAGCATTGTGTCTTTTCTGCTATATTGATCCACCACTTGTTCTGCATGTCTTGGAGTTTTTGTTGAAGTTTACTAAATGTGAGGCGGAAAGCTGCTTTTCTTACGTGGCAAGTTGGCTGGGCAAGGTATGCCTGGTGAGCAGTTCTCTTCTTTGCCAACAGATCCTGGATCTCTTGGTTGTTTTCATCAAACCAGTCTTGATTTTTCTTGTGGGAGAACCCGAGGGATTCTTCTGCAGACTGGAAGATACTGTTTTTGATATGTTGCCAAAGCACTGTGGGAGAAGGATCTGTAGGATGGTCTTCAAGTTTTGTTTGCAGGTTTGCCTGGAAGTTGTCTCTCATGGTAGCTTGTTGAAGATTGTTGACTTGGAGTCTCTTCTTTAAGATGCCACCCCTCTTAGGTTTGAACTTAAGATGAAGATTTAGTTTACATCTGACGAGGTGATGATCTGTTTGGCATTCTGCACTGGGCATCACTCGGATATGACAGACATTGCAAATGTTTCTCTGGTGGACTAGAACATAGTCAATGAGGTGCCAATGTTTGGATTGGGGATGCATCCAGGTTGTCTTCAAGCTGTCTTTCTGCTGAAAGATTGTGTTTGTAATAGTCAGCTGTTGTTCTGCACAGAACTCTATCAGGAGGCATCTGTTGTCATTGCAATTTCCAACACCATGCTTGCCTAAGACACCTTTCCAGGCTTCGGAGTTCTTTCCGACTCTGGCATTGAAGCCACCAAGGATAATAATTTTATCTTCTACAGGGACTTTTTGTATGAGGTGGTGTAGGTCTGTGTAGAATTTGTCTTTCTCTACAGGGTCGGCTTGCATAGTTGGGGCATATACACTAAAGAGAACAACATGTGGGAGGCATAAGGAAATAATGCGATCAGAGTGTCCTGTTGGCAGGGTTTCGAGTTTAGAGGCAATGAAGTTTTTAATCATAAAGCCTACTCCTGAGATATGTTTTTCGGTTTTGGGTTTGCCAGACCAGTAAAGTGTGTAGCCGGCGCCGTGTTCATTAAGGCTGCCTTCCTCATGGAGACGAACTTTACTAAGAGCAGCAATGTCGATATTAAGTCGTGATAGTTCATGGGCTATTAGGACAGAACGACGCTCAGGCCGTCCACTATCTTCAGAGTCTCTCATGGTTCTGATGTTCCAGCATGCAAGTGTCAGTTTATTTACACCTTTGGAGGCCGGTGTGTGCCTTTGTTTCTTTGCCTTGGTTTGACCGCATCAGAAGATGCCCGTTGGCAGTGGCTAGCCAACCAGGTAGATGGGGATGAGCTTTCATTAGGCCACCTTTTCTAGGCCCCTCTCCATATGGAACAAGCAGTGCTCTCCTTAAAAAAGGCTGCTTGGTAGCTATTCATATTTGACACCTAGTAATATTAGAATATGGGAGCCAGCATGATGTAGTGGTTTGAGTCTTTGAGTAGGACACTGGGAGATTAGGGTTTGAATCCCCACTCAACCATGGAAACCCACTAGGTGACCTTGGGCAAGTCACTCTCTCTCACCCTCAGAAAAAGGCAAAGGCAAACCCCCTTAGCTTAGGGAATGTGTATAGTTAGCATGCCTCTCTGGAGTAATAAACACCTGAGGTGAAGCACAAAAATCAGTGTGTATAGAGCCATTGTACTGTCTAGTCTCCTTTACGACTCTGAACATGGGTCACCTATCGCCAACGCTTATGACTCCTCAAATGCTTTCATCAGCGCTGTATATGCACAATCCTAAATATACACTGGACTGACTATGTGACAAATGTTGCTGTCCTTGAGCAAGCAGGGATCACCTGCATTGAGGCCATGATATTGAGAACACAGCTGTGCTGGGCAGGGCACGTTTCTAGGATAGAGGACCATCGCCTCCCAAAAATAGAACTCGCCACGGGTCAGCTTAAGAGGGGCACTCCAAAAAGTGATACAAGGACTCCCTGAAACAACATCTCAGGCTTGGCCAAACTGATCACCAACAATGGTCTGCCCTGGCCTCACATCAGGAGGCATGGAGACGCACTATCCACAATGCTTCAGCCTTATTTGAGAACTCACACCGAACTAGTCTTGAAGAGAAATGACAACGCAGAAAGAATCACAACACGGAAATGTCACCGAATGAAACCTTCTGCTGTGCTTTCTGCAACCAGACTTGTTTATCTCGGATTGGCCGTTTTAGTTATCAGCGCACTTGCAGAAAGCGCAGGATGAGTCCTTCCTGAATTTTCATTTGCAAAGAAAAGCCAGAGAGAGAGAGAGAGAGAGAGAGAGAGAGTGAGTTAGCATGCGTTAAGTTTATGATTCATTGTAATATGATTTCCCTCCATGCTAAGAAAATAATAACTCACATTTATGATGTCCCTGCAATCAGTCCATGTCCCAATTGGGATGGGCTAGGCCAGGCTCATCATAGCCAGCCTAGCTGGTTCTGGAGATGGAAATTCAGAGTCATCTTGGATGGAAGTCTCTTCCCCAGACTTCAGATATCACTTGGGGGCTCCTTGATGTTATCAGGCCCATGAAGGAGGTCAGCTTCCCCCAACGTCAGTTATCATGTCTGGTTTCAGCCATGTGGCTCAAGCATGGGTTCCAAGCATTTGGCTCTCACCATGTGGCACAGAACAAAGGACTCAGAAACTTAAAAGTCTTTTGATCAGATTTGATTGGTTCTGCCTTTCCAGATTTGGATTGGCTCTTCAAACAGATGATGTGATGTCACGTTTAGAAAATGAGGTTCCCACCCCCTTACCTATTGCTATGGAAACAGGGAGTGGAATTTACCAGATGTTGTAGCTGTAGGTTTTGAGATGAACTCTACATGATGGACTGGTCAGTCCATCATGATACCCCGTAAAGCATTATTTTGCTGGCATTTTAAAAAAAATCTATTTTTATGCCAGCAAAAGAACTCTCCCCCTCCTCCACACTTACCTTGCTTTCCTGACAAAGGCTTCCCTGGCAATGAAAGAGGAAGTGAACAGAGCTCCATTCGCTTCCTCCTTTGAAATCCCATGGATTATCACAAGACTTCATCATGCAGGATTTTCAAGAAACAAAACAAAAAGAACATACAAAAAGTGACACAAAGCACAAAAACACACTTTAAAACATAGAAGTAACCTGGGGAGGGGCAAAAAAAGTGTGTCACTTACCTGGCTGTTGTGATCTCACCCGGAAGTGTTTATGCTGGACCGGCCATTCTCGATACATTGACGTGAGTACAATGGCATCAGGTTTTACATGCCGGCAATGCTAGCACTAAAGCACCACAGGGGATCAATTGATTATTTCAGCCATCAATTAAAAAGTACAGGTTTTGGCAGGGACATAAATGCAAAAGGGTGATATCATGTGGTATGCACACACTTTCACATTTATGTGGCATCGTGTCCACTCAGTATAGGCTCACTGAGAGGTGACTGGCACAGCCTGAGGACACACTAGAGCCAGGAATAGCCAAACAGCAGATAAACTACACAGCAGAATAGGGCTTGAAAAAACAAAGCCTTCAGCTAGTCAGCTTTATCACTGCTCTGACCCACTTTCACCCATAATAAGAAGACTTACAAGCAGCAAAGTCCTTCTGGGGGCTTTATCTTCAGTTTCAGTACAAAACAAACACAGAATATATACAGCAAATCTCAATAGCAAATCCGATAGCAATTCTCCAAACATCCAACACTCCTCAACACCAACCCACAACAGTAATTCACACAGGCTATATCTTTATAGGAGTGTTTAGCTAGTCACCTTCTGCCTACCTACAAATGTACACATACCCCTTTCAGCTGGGCTAGCAGAGTGGTCAGTTGCTCCAACATTTTCTCTCTGCACTTAAAGGGATATTATCCTGACACATCATTATGATGCCGTATTTTATGCATCTGATAAGTCCATGGTCTGTCAGGTAGTCTGCACCTAATCTGTATAAGCCGTAACCAAAAAAGCAAATACAAAGTTTCACAGACAAGAAAGTATACCAAGAAAAAGATTTTGTTATCAGTAATGTCATCAAGACAAAAAAAAAAAAAAGGAATTATTTAAGTCCATCAGGAGCAGGGTACATAGGGCAACTGACCACTGGATAGCAATGGAATCAATGGAGTAACAAAAGAAGATAAGGAAGTTATATAAAACACCTTTTTTTCTTACCTCTCTTCCTTACAGAAAACATAGGGAAGATATCTACTTCTGAACTAATATTTTCAGGAGTAGATGTGAGATGTGACACAATAGTGAGGTCCTGCATGGAACTGTATTGTACCAGTGCCTTACAATTTGTTCATAAATGACCTGGAGTTAGAGCTGAATGGCAAAGTGGACAAGTTTGCTGGCGAACTGGCGGTAACTGACAAGAAAAGAGTTCTGAGTTGTGCTGGATAGCTTGATGGATCTGTCAACTCAGTTTATGGTCACTGTAAGAAAGATGAAGTCCATTTTGATTACAATTAGGAAAGGAGTAAAATTAAAATAACTGGTATCATTCTGCCCTCATATAAATCTATCACCCAACCACATTTGGAATATTGTTTACATCTACCAAAGTTGGGTGGTGGGCGATTCAAGATAGATAAAATCAAGTACTTCTTCACACACCACATAGTTAAACTGTGGGGTGCCGTTTACATGATGACAATGTCCCGGGAAGAATTCATGTCGATCCCTGGCAGTTTACATGTACATCGGATCAGGTACGTGATTTTCGGAAGGGGGGCCACCTTTTATCCCTCAACCTGCGGGACTTCCAGTCCCGCTGGTTGTGACGTTTTTTAAAAAAGTCACTGGAGGATTCAGAAAATCAGAAATGTAAACAGCCTGGGACAAAATATCTCGGTACTAGGGGATGACCGGAAATGGTGACTGGGGGCAGGCTTAGAGATCAGCGACCAGAAAAGGAGGGGTCAGTCACCCATTCAACAGATCCAGCCTCACCAGCCGAAAACAAAGGCATCCCTTCCAGCTGCACGTAGGTTGATGTGTGTGTGTGCGCGCGTGTACTTAATCACCTTTTTAAATGGATTTCTATACTGCAAACCCTTCAGCTTTAACCTCTTCCTCAACTGCATGTTACAAAGAGATCGTGGTGGGCAGAGGTTCACCCATTCATCCCCTGCCTTGATCACCTCCCTGGGTCTGAATGGGCACAGTAAAATATTCCAGCCTCTGAGTGAATGAACACCCTTTAATTCCCCCTCTCTGTATCTGTGTCTTCCAAAATGCCTTTCTGTCACTGGCTTGAAATCATTCAATCAGCAAGTTCACTCTGCTGCTAAAACTCTGCTGTAAGGGTTAACATTTTAAAGAGGCAAGGGGAAACCCCACCTCACTTGGCTTGATTTCAAAAGGAAAGCACTCCCTGCGTCTGAGCGAAAGATCTCAGTCTGGGTCTTTCAAAATGCCTTCTGCCTCTGCTTAAATGGTTAACATTTTTAAGAGACAGGATAAACACAAGCCCCTCTCCCCCCCAGCCAGCCAATAGCATCGCTCGTGGCGTGGAACTCTAAAGGAAGTGTGTTACCGAGGTTGTGAAAACACGAGTAATCGCATCCTTGATTGACAGCCAAAAAAAAAAAACAAAATCCCGGTAAGCTAAACATGTGTAAACAGCAAAAGCACGGGATATAACAGTGCGGGACCAATAAAAACTTTTGTCGTGTAAATATCAATCACGGGATCTTCCAGGATTTCCTAAAGAGTGACAAAAATCGTATAAACAGCGAGGGATGGATACGGGATCAGGAAGTCACGGTAAGCCCCGCAACAATTTTTGTCGTGTAACTGGCACCTGGGATTCACTTCCACATGACACAGTGATGGCTGCTTGGATGTCTCTTTTAGATGGTAAGGTGAATTCCCAGATGATGCATCCATCAATGGCTCCTCTCAGGATAGCTGCATATCATCTCCAATATCAGAGTTAATATACCTCTTTATTTTAATTGCTGGGAAATATTGATTCAGAGGAGATGCAGTTGCACTAATATCCTTTTTGCAGGATTCTCATTGGCAACTGACAACTGCATGAACAGATTGCTGGACTATATTAACCTTTAGTCTGATCCAGTATAGTTATTCTTATGCTCTTCTGTCTTAGGTTCTTTGCTCATCCGATGCCTTAAGTTTTATCTTTGTTTTAGTTTTTAGGAGGGGGTTCTGTGGAGGGGGAATGCTGAAAGTTCTTATTAAATCTTGTGTATTAACAAGCAGTAAATGTAAGGGGATAAATATTAGCTGATAAGAGACAGATTTAAAAGCTTTGAAGAAGACGAAGTTGAGAATATTTTTAGTGTCCTGATTGGTAATTGTTACTATTACTAAATCCTGAGGAAATCCTGAGGAAGAGTGGAATATACAGTAACAAGAAGGAAAGAACTTCAGGCAAGGGAAGGAAAACTATTCATGACTATTGGTATTATTACCTTGACTGAAAACATCAGAACAGGACTAAAAACTGCTAGCCTGCCAAAGCTTACGCTTAAGACTTTGTACCAGAAAAACTGCAGCAGAAACTGTAGGATTAACTCATGAAGTGTGTAAAAACTCTTCCCCAGCAAAGCAGGCAAGGTAATATTCATGCAATTTCAGAGGGAGATAGTGAGAGAACATTCATTCTTTTGACAGGGTTCCTGTGGGGTAGAATCAAAATGTGAGCAATAATTACTATTAACCATCAAGAAGAGTTCTCTTTGGAATTTCTTTCTTAAAATCCACATGGACTTTGCCCTTCAAACATCTAAGGAAGAGAGAGAAAAAAATCTAAGGGAATTGAAAAAGTGACTTGGCTATTTAACGTGAATCAAATGTTCTCCCTTCACCTGATAAGCTTCAAGTGTCCTGCAGCATCTCTATACCAAAAAGATGTTGGTTATAATACCTCTGGATTTTGCTGCTGTCATTGCTATTTTTGTCAATAAAGGAAAATGTTAGACCTTGATTCAAGCCTGCAGCCTAAGCAATATTGAGAGGGGATGTGTAATTTTGCAGTTGGAGCTGCAATGGGGATATACAAACATTTACGCCTATCCATTCAATATTCTTTGGGAACTCAGGTAACTATTTGGTCCTGACACCCAGAGTGCCCGCTGCAGAAGAATATTCATCACCAAGGAATTAAGGATTCATGTTGGGTGCTCACATCACTTTATTCATTTATTTATTTTTATTTACCCTACTGAGTGCCAAAGATTGGGCTTCTGGTGTAACAACTGGATTGTCATTTTAAATTGCAGTCTTTTAATACTGTAATTTATTTTATAGGGTTAATTATTTTAGCTATTGCTTCAGATGTTGCTTTGCTTTTTTAATTAATTTTTAACACGAACAATCTAATTTACGATCAAAGTAATGTACATTCAAAAAATAAAGAAACAGAAAGAAGAAAAAGAGAGAGATAGGAAAATAAGAAGAAAAGGAGAAACAAAGTGGGGGAAACATATAATACACAGTAGGCTTCTGGCCACACCAATATTGACTGTAGTGAAATGAAAAGAAAAAAAATATTCTACCATTACAGATCCAACTAAACCCTAAATGATCCTACTAAAATTACTAATAACTATAACCACAGATTATTACATTGTTAGATTTCTTATTGCTCAAAAAATCCATAAATGTTTTCCAATCTTTCCAAAAGTCTTCAGTTGACTTAACCTTAGAACCTATGTTAATTTGGCTATTTGGACTAACTCAGCAACCTTAACAATCCATTCTTCCATCGTTGGTGCTTCAGTCCATTTCCAGGTTTGAACAAACAATACTCTTGCTGCCATTGTCATATATCAAAGATATATTTACTCTGCAGTTCTCTGTCCACAAAGCCAAATAAAAACATTCTGGTAATATTACAAAATCTACCTTTACAATTTTTTTTTATTAACATATAAATCTTAAGCCAGTAATTTTTCACCTTCTCACAAGTCCACCACATATGAAAAAACAAACCCTCTTTATCTTGATATCCCCAACATTGGTTTGAAACAGTATGGGACATTTTCAACAGCTTGTTTGAAGTTACATACCATCTATACATCCTCTTACACAGGTTTTCTTTTCGATTGCTGCACAAAGTAAATTTTATATCTTTGGACCACATTTTCCCCCACACATCCACATGGACATAATGCTCAAAATTTTAGGCCCACCTTATCATGTACACTTTCTTTTGCAGGCTCATCTTCTATTTCTAGTTTCAAAACCCGTTTGTATAATTTTTAAATTACATTGTCATTGTCTTTACATAACTCTAAATAAAATTCATTTTCTCTAACCTCTCTGGTTGTAATTTTCTTATCTTGATTAAATCTGTCCTTACGTTTATTTATTTGATGCATTTATTTAATTCATATGCCACCTTTCTCCCAGAATGGGAGCCAAAGCAGCTTACGAAAAAACATCAATTAAAATCTACTAATACAATTTTTAAAATAATTAAAATAATCACAATTTAAACAATTTAAATTATTTAAAACATACAAAAGTTTAAATAAATAAACACAAACTCCAATAAAAAAGCCTCTGTGAGTGCAGTTACATATTAAAAGCCTGCTTAAACAGAAAGGGTTTTGTCTGCTGACAAAAGGAAAGCAGGGAAAGCTAGGCCAGCCTAGCCTCCCACAGAAGGGACTTCCAGAGGGTGGAAGCAGCCAATGAGAAGGCTCTCTCTTGTATCCTTATCAAGCGAGCCTGTGATGGTGGTGGGACTGAAAGAAAGCCTTCCCCTGAAAGTTGCATATAAACAAACTTATTGAGATCTTTATCTTCCTTAAGAATCATCTATCTTGATTTAAACTTAGAGCTATCTTGCTCAAAATACAAAAGAGCATCATAAAGCAACCGTCTCCAGTTTTAACCCTCTGTTTCCTTAAAAAGGCTTTCCTGCAGAGATGTGGCTAATACTATCATAGAGAAAAGTCTCTGTTTATACTTATACTAACCTCATAGGAGAGCCTTTCTAATACTATGCTTTTTAAATTCAGCATGTTCCTTGACATTATCATGCCAAAGATAACCATGCCAACCAAATCAAATTATAGCTTCAAGGTCCAAGAGTCTCTCATCTCTAAATGCTGTTTTGCTTATCAGAAAAGACAATATAAAAAAAAGTACTGTGATGTTTCTGTCTTTCTAAGGGCTCCTCCAGATGGGGCAAACATTGTGATATGTGTAGCTATAATTCTTGGTGGGGAGGGGTCAAATAACAAAAAAATGTTACTGTTGTTCCAGATCATTTGTTGGCAATTCCTGGCATCAGCTGCAATTTTTTATTCCCACCGCAGACTGTTTTTTTCAAAACAAACAACAAAAGCAAGACATTGCAACAAAAAAGTCCCAGGAGACTCCATTCCCTCCCTCTTTCTTCTAGAAACCCCACACACACTACAGTGTAGGCTCCATTCACCACCCCAGCTGTAACAAAGAGGCTCTGTTCAATCCCCACACTGCAATAAAAGGTATTGTTTTTTCCACATACACTGAACCTCCCACTCCCACAACTATAATAAAGAGGCTCCATTCCCCCCACTGGCACTGCATTAGAGACTCTGTTTCCTCTATCCCTTTCCATACAGAAAAAAATGGAGAAAAGCACACAGGGAGCAAGGAGACATGACAGCAACAACAAATGGCAATAGCTGTCAAAACCTAAGGAGCTGTGTGGTTACAGAACTCACCACTTTACACCAATCTGGAGACATCACTAGCAAACTAAAACTGATAGTTTCCTAAACCCATTGATATCTTCATCTATATGATTTCTTAATTCCTACTTCAAACAGGTATGTTCATTAAGTATGGATGTACCAGCTCTGTCTAATACTTTTGTAAGGAAAAGTCCATTAAAAAGTTTTCTTTGACTGAAACTGATGATACTACTGTTTGTGATCAGGTGGCTAGTCAGAGTTTTCATGGGGAACCCTGTTAGGCTGCTGCAAAAGCACCAAAGTGTCTTGTGGCAGCTTAAAGACTAAGGGACTTACCCCACTCTGAAGTAAAGTGGCAGTGCAGCAGGAAGGTTCCATCTTCTGTGCTGCCTTATTGCACAACATTGTTGTTCTTTCATTCTGGTCGTGTGGGAGACCAAGGTAAAACTGTGTCTTTTTGCTAACCAGAAAAACTTGTTAGCAAAAAGATGTGGTTTTACCTTGGTTTCCCATGGGACCAGAAAGACAGAACACTGGGAGAACAACAGCATCATGTGGTAAGGCATCATGGAAAATGAAACCTTCTTGCTACACTGCTGCTTTACTTTGGAGTACAGTAAGCCTCTAAATTTTATCTGACATAAGGTTTTCTGGATAGCAGCCCACTTCATCAGATGCATGAAGTGTTGCTTCAGTATACATGTGCTTCGGTGGGCAAGTGAGTGGATAGATATATTCAGGGGTGTGTTGGATGATAGCACAGACAACATGCCTTAAAGTAAATGACTTAGGACTTCATCAGATACATCAAATATGGCATCATAACGATGCCACCTAACTGCAAAAGGGTACACATATCAGATGATGTTGCCCTTTCACAGTTATGTCCCTACCAAAACCTGTACTTTTTAATTGATGGTTTAAGCTGTCAATTGATCCCCTGCCATTTTTTGCCAGCATAGCCAGTGTGTGAAACCTCACATCTTTTCCCCCCATATTTATCCCATCAGTGGCCGGTCCAGTGTGAACACTTCCAGGTGAGATTGCGACATCCAGGTAAGTGGAGGACTATGGACAAGGCCCCCATGACATCTGCTAGGGTGGGGGTTGGTTGCCCAAAAGTGTCCACTGGAGGTCAGGAGACTGACGGCTGGGCGGTGACACTGTTGCCCCCTATTTCTGGTTGCCCTGCCCCCTCACTACCTGCTGCTGTGTCCGCCCCCTGCGGGGGCCGCGCTTCCATCACATGCCGCTGCTTGGCCGCTCTCTTGGGCCCCATGGCGCCAGCCACAGAGCGCTTGACTCCTTAACCGTGGAATCTGCAGTGCTCTGTGGCGTGTGAGTATGAGTGCTTGCTGGTTTTTGTTTGCTTTTGTTTGTTTGTTTGTTTGTTTGTTTGTTTTAACAATCTTTATTTATTCGCCGGCTGCTGCCCCGCAGCCCAAAATCTGCAAAAGGAAAAAACTCGCTTCCAGTGCCTTCATCCCCCATAGTCTGTCCCCATGTGTCTCCCCAATCTGGGTTCTGGACAGGGAGGAGAGGGGAGGAGGGTTTGGCCGGCCCAGCCCCACGTGACCCCCCCTTTGCCCCTCGAGCCTTGCCGCCTGCTTTGCTCTTTTTTTTTAGTCATCCTTCTCACTGTGTGGGGGTGGTCCCACCCCCCCACCCAGCACCCTCCCAGGCCGTGCGCCCCATTTTTGGCTGAATCGGGGGCGTGGGTGAGATATGGAAGGGTGGGTGGAGAGGAAGGAAGCACAGCGGCCCAAATGCCTCCGCGGCTGCTTCCCCTTGGTGAGAGGAGGGGGGAATGGAGAGTTTTCTGAGCTCTCCCCCCCCCCCGCTGACGTCGCCAGCCCTCACCTGACCCCCGCTGGCGGCCCGGACCCTGCGCCGCCTGCGCACTGGCCGCTGTGGTCCCGTACCCCCCGAGTGCCCCCCCAGGGTGTCCTGCCGCCTGGCCGCTCCACACTCCAGGGGTGCCCGCCCCTTTCAGCTCCGGGGGCACTGCCAATCGCCCGCCCAGTGCCCACCGCCCTGGATTTTTTAGCAGGAAGGGGAGGGGGCTCTTCTCCCCCATTGGCCCGTGGCTGTGCTGCCCCAAGCCCCCCAGCCCCAGGCTGCCGGGTTCCGATCCCCCCCAGCCTGGGAGCTCCGCCCACCCACCCATGTGATGGCAATCCGGGCAGCGCAGCACCATCTCCGTTGCCCCCCGCCCCCAGACCCATACCTGTGTGGGGAAATGGAGGAGGGTGTTTTCTTCAGCCGCGATGGAGCATCTTGCCGCCTCCATCGCAGCCTTCTCACTGGCAGGGCTGCGGCTGCGCTTGGGCTTAAATAGCCCTGGTGCGCGCCCCTCCCCCTAGCCAATCAGGGCGAGGCTAGCTCACCTCCATTGGCCCTTGCCTGTCTCCTCCTTCCCAGCAGCAAAGGCCACTGGGAAGGAGACGGTTAAAATGGCAGCCCCCGTGGGCCTGCCATGCGGTCCCCTCTCCCCCTCCCCCCACCCCTTGCGAGGCTGGGCGGTGCGAGGGAGGGGGAGGGGAGGAGGGCTGGAGAAGAGGGCAACCGGCCGGGCCGCAAAACAGCCCGCCGGCCAGCGGCGAGCCCTCTTCCAGATGAGATTGTGACATCCAGGTAAGTGACACACTTTTTATGACCCTCCCTGGATTACTTGTAAGTGTTAAAGTGTGTTTTGTGCTTTTTAAAAGTTTTTAAGTGTTATTTTTGTTTTTGTTTAGAATTTCTCAGATGATGAAGTCTTGCGATATTTTGCGAGATTTCAAAGGAGGACATGAACGGAGCTCCATTCACTTCCTCTTTCATTGCTGGAGCTGCCTTTGCCAGGATTAGAGGTAAGTGCGGGGGGGTGTACTTTTGCTAGCATAAAAATGGATTTTTTTATGTCAACAAAAGAACACTATAAGGGGCTCATCTGATAAAGTCCTTAGATGTATATAATCATTGCCATATTCTAGTCTCAGGAAAGTTGGAACTCCTCTGAAATTCTTGAAAAAGCAGCACCGTCAATACTAACTGATTTATTTTAGCATAAGCTTGGTTGGATATCAATCCACTTCTTAAGGGGCATTGATAAAGATGAAAGTACAGTCACAGCAATACTGAAGATACAGGTCTGTGATGTGTCCAGTCATAATGAAATAGGATACAGAAAGAAAGGTGATAAATTTTCTAAAAATTTTGTGAGAATATACAGGTCAGTCAACCAATTTGTAATCCGGAAGTTTTGAATACTTGAAACAATGCTTGAACAATACTTGAAACAATGCTAAGAAAATAAGTACTTAAAGAAGCACTAAAGGGAAGCTTGAGCAATACTTCAGCATACTTAAGCAATAGCTGAGGCAATGTTCAAGAATTGTGAAAACAATGCTAAAGAATGTCAGTTCCCTGGGGTTGGTAAACTCTTCAGGGGAGAATTCATATGTACATAAGCAATTGTGAGGTCTCAAATATTAATGTATGTCTCTCTCTCTGGCTTTTCTTCGCAAACGAAGATTCAGGAAGGACTCATCCCGCACCTTCTGCAAGCGCGCTGATGACTAAAAAGGCCAATCCGAGATAAACAAGTCCGGTTGCAAAAAGCGCAGCAGAAGGTCTCCTTGGGTGATGTTTTTGGGTTGTGATTCTTTCTGCGTTGTCGTTTCTCTTCAAGACTTGTTCGTCGTGAGTTCTCAAATAAGGCTGCAGCATTGTGGATATTGCGTCTCCATGCCTCCCGATGTGAGGCCAGGGCGGACCACTGTTGGTGATCAATTTGGCCAAGCCTGAGATGTTGTTTCAGGGAGTCTTTGTATCGCTTTTTTGGAGCGCCCCTCTTACGCTGACCCGTGGCGAGTTCACCGTAGAGTAGTATTTTTGGGAGGCGATGGTCCTCCATCCTAGAAACGTGCCCTGCCCAGCGCAGCTGTGTTCTCAATATCATGGCCTCAATGCTGGTGCTCCCTGCTTGTTCAAGGACAGCAACATTCGTCACATAGTCAGTCCAGTGTATGTAGTATACCAAGAAATCATTACCTCTGCTCGTACCTATGGATTGGAATGTACGAATACAGTCGGCCTTCCAGATTCACAAGTTTAACATCCATGGATTTGATTATTGATGATTTAGCCATTAAGCAACCCTATGCCATTTTATATGCTATATAAGGACTTGAGCTCACTCACCATTTTATATACTGTACAGTATAAGGATGCAGCTGCTTACCTCCACAGTCTGGCCAAGCAGTCCCAGTGCAGCAGCAGAAGTGGCAGCAAGCCCCAGCCATCAGGCACTCATTCTTCATACCCCCCCCCCGGTCCGGGTTTTAAATGTAAGGCTTAATATGCAAGGCTTCAGATGCAATATATGGCTTAGGGTGGTGGCAGCAAGCCCTGACAACCAGGTGTGTATTCTTTGTATCCCCCCCTTCTGGGGAGTCAGGCACCTGCACACTTCTAGAAGCAGGCACATGGTGGACTCCCCAAAGGGGAGGAACATACAGATTGCCTACCTGGCAGGTGGGGTTTGCCCCGCTGCCCTATGCCATATATTGTGTGTGAAGCCTTACATCTAAAGCCAAGGGAGGTGACATGAAGAATGTGCTCCTGGCACCTAGAACTTGCCACCACCTCCACTGCTGCCCTGGGACAAGATCTCACCCTGTGTGAAAGCTGTATCACACCTTGGTAGGACTTGTATTTAGTTATTCACATTTTTTACACTTTCACAAGAATCCTGTGCCCCTCATTCCTGCAAATATGAAGGGCTAACTGTAGATCCCAATTCAGCTCTTTCTTTTTCCAACCTTTCCTTGAAATTTCTTTTTTCAGAAACAGCTACTTAAAGGTCATTGATTATATATTTGGAAAGTTTAAAATGTTCTGCTACTGGTTCGGAAGGGGGAGATTGCCATGTCAACCTTGTGTCCATTGATCCTCTTGCATGGAGAATGTCTTGTTTGTCCAATATAAACTGTAAAGGGGCATTGCTGGCATGATGGGATATATCCCATTGGAGGATGAGCCAGTAAATGCACCCTGACATTGTGGGTGACATTTTTATCCTTCTCTGCTTTATGCTAATTATGCTGTCCATCTTTCTCAAACTCAAGTAGACTTAAAACTCTTATTGAAGACATTTTTAATTATTGTAAAAGCAAAGCCCTCTCCATTAACAATGACAAGACTAAAGTCTTTCCAGATCATGAGGTGAATAGTACATGTGTCAAAACCATGCCTCTTCAAATAGAGAGAGGATTAATGCTATCAGCATGTTTTTCTGCAGAGGTAGGTTTGCCATTATACATCTTAGGGCTCGTCTACAGGAGCCAGGGTACACCAGCTGCCCGCTGCTGTATTCTGGCTGTGGATCAGGCCCATTTCTTCCCTGTTTCTTCCATGGAATGGGAGGAAGTCCAGACATGCATGCTGGCCCATCACTGCAGTCACTGCCACTGTAGCCTCCCTCGCTGTCTCTGAAGGCAGGAAGAGACAGCAAGGGCAGACTGGTAGCTGCAGTGAGGGCCGGCCTTTGGACTCGCAGGGACTGATCTGTTCCTTCCTGGCAGGATCAGATTAAACAATGCTGTATTGGGCCTTCCCCTGCCTCCCCCTATCTTAGCCCCATCTCCGCCCCAGGGGTCATGAGGGCTGTCCGGGGGCAGAACAGGGCAAATGCCCTGTACCATCAGAACTGCAGGGCTCTAAGATGGGGGCAAGATGGAGTATGTTGTCTGTCTAGGCAAGCCCACAGACAACTCGAATGGCCTGCAAAAGATAGAATGTGCACAGGGAGCACACACCATGGTCTGAATTAGGTAACTGTTCTGTGGCTGCCCTGTAAAAAGTGAGTAAACAAAGGGTGACTATCCCGATGTCTACCCAGTCTGGAAGAGTGGTATCCGACAGAGTAGGATCATTCTCCTAGTGCAAGGAGAGGCAAAGTATAGTCTGATTTTGAACAGACTAAGTCAGAAGTTGAAGCCCAATTATATATACAAATGATGAACAAGCAATTAGTTAACTGTATAAGCTTGTGTTAAAATTAGAGCTAGAAGATGAACATATGAAGGATTGTATGATAAAATAGACTAGAAATTGTGGGTATAATATACGAATGCTGCAGTGGGAAAGAACATGATCAAATAAGGTTTGAAATTTATTCTATGTTATAATCCTAAAGAGAATTTTTACAAAATGATGTACCATTGGTACATGATACCAGAGAAGCTGTCTAAGATGTATAAAGTACCATCGAATATATGTTGGAAACATGAAAAATAAGATGGGACCTTTTATCATATGTGTTAGACCTATAGAATCATTGAATCATAGAATTGTAGAGTTGGAAGAGACCACAAGGGCCATCCAGTCCAACCCCCTTCCATGCAGGAAATCACAATCAAAGCATCCCTGACAGATGGCCACCCAGCCTCTGTTTAAAGACCTCCAAGGAAGGAGACCCCACCACACTCTGAGGGAGTGTGTTCCACTGCTGAACAGCTATTACTGTCAGAAAGTTCCTCCTCATGTTGAGGTGGAATCTCTGTTCCTGGAGCTTGCATCCATTGTTCTGTGTTCTAGTCTCTGGAGCAGCAGAAAACAAGCTTGCTCCATCCTCAGTGTGACACCCCTTCAAATACTTAAACAGGGCTATCATATCGCCCCTTAACCCTCTTTTTTCCAGGCTAAACATACCCAGCTCCCTAAGTCTTTCCTTATAAGGCATGGTTTCCAGACCTTTCACCATTTTAGTTGCCCTTCTCTGGACACGCTCCAATTTGTCCATATCCTTGTTGAATTGTGGTGCCCAGAACTGGACACAGTATTCTAGGTGAGGTCTGACCAAGGCAGAATAGAGTGGCACTATGACTTCCCTTGATCTAGACACTATACGTCTATTGATGCAGCCCAAAATCACATTGGCCTTTTTAGCTGATGCATCACACTGTTGACTCATGTTCAACTTGTGGTCCACTAGGACTCCTAGATCCCCTTCACATGTAGTCTCGTTCAGCCAGGTCTCCCCAATCCTGTATCTATGCATTTCGTTTTTCCGTCCAAAGTGCAGTACCTTATATTTCTCTATATTGAATTTCATTTTGTTAGCTTTGATCCAGCTTTCTAGTCTATTCAGGTCATTTTGAATTTTGATTGTGTCCTCTAGGGTATTAGCTACTCCTCCTAATTTGGTGTCATCTGCAAATTTGATAAGTATGCCCCTAATTCCCTCATCCAAGTCATTGATAAAGATGTTGAATAGCACTGGGTCCAGGACAGAACCCTGTGGCACCCCACTGGTCACATCTTTCCAAGATGAAGAGGACCCACTGCAGAGCAACCTTTGGGTTTGGCTGGTCAACCAATTACAAATCCATTTAACAGTTAACTTGTCTAGCCCACATTTTACAAGCTTGTTTGCAAGAATGTCATGGGGAACCTTGTCAAAGGCCTTACTGAAATCAAGGTATGTGATATCCACAGTGTTCCCTTCATCTATCTAAGCTGGTAATTTTATCCAAAAAAGAGATCAGATCGCTGCTCCCCGGGCCGACCGCGGAGCCTAGGGCCGGGGAGCACTCCTTGCGGGCAGGGAGGAGGGGGAGACCACCTATTGCGTCACCGGCAAGCGCCGGCGACGCGAGGAGAGGGGCGGGGCTGGAGTATATAAAAGGCAGCCCGTCGCTCTCCTCTGCCTCCTAGATTGCTGACGCTCTTTCCCGCATGCAGATGCAGCGCTTCAGAGAGCTTGCCCCAGGCGCGGAGCCCGAGGGCGACAGGATGCCGGAGGAGCTATGGCAGATTGGGAATCCGAAATTTGGAGGGCATTAGGTATGTCAGTAGCTTCGAGTACTCGAATGGGATATGCCAGGGCTGTTACTGAATTTTATCAATTTAGAGATAAGTTTGGTCTTCAAGTAGGAGCTGATGTACCAGTTGCACATCTGCTGCAATTTTGTGTGCATCTTCATAAGCGAGGATTGGCTCCACGGTCAATTAGGAGCAAACTCTCTGCTTTAGCATTTTGGTTAAAAGTTCAAGGGGCTACAGATAATACTGGCGATTTTCGTATTGGGAAGACATTGGAAGGTTGGGCCCGAGAGCAGGGCCAAAGGAAGGATATGCGAACTCCTCTTTCACCACGCATTCTGAAAGGATTGCGCCATGCCTGGACAGCGATTTGCTTTTCTCCTTATGAGGTACGGCTTTTCCATGCCGCTTCTTTGTTGGCCTTCTTTGGTGCGTTGCGGGTTAGTGAATTGGTTGTATCTTCTAAGGCTGATGCCTCCGGTAAAGCATTAGAATTTAGAGACATATGTGTTGCAGAGGGTCGGATTAGTTTTAGGCTTCGTTTTTCAAAAACCGACCAGATGGGGCGGGGAAAAGCTGTGCAACTACAGCAGTGCAGTGATACTGCCATATGTCCTGTTTTTGCTTTGCAGGAATTTATTAAAGTTCGGGGTGAGCTCCCAGGACCGTTGTTTATTCATGCTGATTCTTCCCCCTTAACTAGGTACCAATTTTGGAAGGTGACTGCTAAGGCGCTAGAACGATTGGGTCTCACCGGGGTCAAGTTTGGGACACATTCCTTCCGGATTGGGGCTGCCTCCACCGCCGCGGCTATGGGCCTGTCGCCGACTACCATCCAGAGGATCGGGCGATGGAGGTCTGTCTCTTACCGGAGATATGTCCGTCCATTGTTTTACTAACTGTCTTTCTTCCCCTTGTGTCTTCCAGGTCCCAGACCACGACTGGTGAGGCGGCGGGTTCTGATCTGCGGCCACAGTATGGTCTACTGGGCGGCCCGGCAGTCCCGATTAAGTTACTTTGGACCTCACCTTGGCCTGGGGGACATGGGGGTTATTGAATGGTTGGGGAAAAGGGGATTACGATGGCATGGGCTCATGCCATTGTTATTTAACGAGTATGTTGGGCCACCGCCTGATGTTTTGGTTGTGCACCTCGGTGGGAATGATCTTGGTCTTTTAAAAGGCAAGGCTTTAGTAATTCAAGCGTCACATGACTTGGGGGTGATAAGGTCAAGATGGCCTGGTGTCACCATCATGTGGTCGGCTATTTTACCCAGACAAATCTGGAGGGGGGAAGGGGAGCCCCGCTTGATTGATAGGGCCAGACGTAAAGTTAACAGGCAGATGGGAAAATTTTTACTTTCAAAGGGAGGTCATTATATTACACACCCTGAGATTTTGTTTGAAAGGCCTGAGCTCTACCGAGCGGACGGCGTGCATCTCTCCGATGCTGGCAATTTATTATTTCTGGGGGATCTTCAGCGGGGGTTGAGGGACCTATTGGTCAAGCTGGTGGGGGATTAAGGGGCAAAGCAGACGCTTACCCCTTATCTATGGCGGGAATTGGGGGAGGCGTAGATTATGGTGTACACCTATGGCACCGATTTCGGTGAAGGGACGGTCTCTGGAAGGGTCTCCTTAGATTGTAAGATCTGGGAGAACAGAAGGAGACCTACCTTGGGGTTGGCCTGAAGGATAAGCCCCTCACCTTAATCTGTATGGATTGCGTGAGGGACTTTCGGGTTGACCTTCCAGACACGGGCCGGCTGGTGAGCAACCCCAAGTCCTGGGGTTGCTCAGCAGGGCTCAGGTGTTCGCCCGGGGAAGCTGGGGGCATAAGTCCAGAAGGGACAATCCGCCTCAGCTGCTCCCTCACTAGGTTGCCTCCCCCCGCTAAAGATTTAAGGGATAAAATAAATAGGGTGATAAATAAAGATTCCATTTTATTTCACCCCAAACTATGTGTGTGGTCTCATCATTTCTCCGACTCTGTGTGCAATAGTCTGGCATGACTTGTTTCTCTGAAACCCATGTTGACTTTTTGTGATTATAGCATTGCCTTCTAAATGTTCACAGACTCTCTGTTTAATGATCTGCTCTAGCATCTTCCCTGGTATTGATGTCAGACTAACTGGACAATAATTGTTGGGATCCTCTTTTTTTCCTTTTTTTGAAGATGGGGTCGACATTTGCCCTCCTCCAGTCTGCTGAGACTTCTCCTGTTCTCCAGGAGTTCTCAAAGATTATTGCCAATGGCTCTGAGATTACATTTGACAGCTTTTTTAATACCCTTGGATGTAGTTCATCTGGTCCTGAGATTTAAATTCATTTAGATTAAGAAGATTAGATTAGATTCCTGTACTACCTCTTTACCTATTCTGCGCTGGACTTCCCCTATTGTGTCCTTTGCTAGACATTGAAGTTCTGTTTGAGTTAGATTTCCAGCAAATATCAGGATAATTGAAGTCACCCATAACTACTACATCTCTCCTTTCTGCGTGTGTGCTCATCTGTTCTAGAAAGGCATCATCCAATTCTTCTGTCTGACTTGGGGGTCTGTAGTAGAGTCCCACAATAACATCCCTGTCATTTCCCTTCCCTTTAATTTTTATCCAGATGTTCTCCACCTAGCTTCCAGTATTGATCTCATGGATCTCTTCATTGGCGTAAGTATCCCTGACATATAATGCTATTCCTCCTCCTTTCCTGTTTAGCCTGTTTCTTTTTAAAAGGTTATGCCCCCCTATTTCTACCTTCCAATCATGAGACTCATCCCACCAGGTTTCAGTAATGTCTATTATATCATATTTGCTTTGTTGTGCTAGGAGTTCAAGTTCATCTTGCTTATTTCCCATGCTCTGTGCATTAGTGTAGAAACATTTAAGACCATGTGTTCCCTTTACTTGCTGCCTGTGCAAGTTTTTTTTTTGCCTCCCACTGTTGGGTCCTTGCACTGTTTGTCTTGTTCCTTCTATGACAGTTTGACTATTTTCTCTAGCCCTTTTGCCTTCCAGACTACTGTCTACCTCCCCTATATGACTCAGTTTAAAGCCCTCCTGATCAAATTCTTGAGACTGTTGGCAAAAATGTTTCTTCCAACTGTCGTGAGATGCACTCCATCCCTTGCCAGAAGTCCCCCCTCATGAAACTGCAGTCCATGATCCAAGAATCCAAATTGTTCTTGGTGATACCATCTATGGAGCCAGTTGTTTATGTCAGCTATTTTCCTCTCCCTTCCTGGACCATGCCCTTCAACTGGCAGAAGAGACGAGAAGACAACCTGTGCCTCCATTTCTTTCAGCTTCCTCCCCAGAGCCTCATAATCTCTTCTGATCTTCAGAAAGCTGTGCCTTGCAGAAACATTGGTTCCCACATGGACCAAAAGGAAGGTATAATGATAAGTAGGCTTGACCAGTCTTGTCAGCCTCTCTGTCACATCACGGATCTTTGCCCCAGGGAGACAACACACCTCCTGAGACCCACAAATCACTGCTTCTGTACCCCTCAGCAAGGCGTCCCCAACCACCACCACATTCCTCTGCCAAGGCTTAGCAATGGCTGTTCCTTGTGGTGGTATTCTCAGGGTCCCCTGCTCTGCCCCTGAACTCTGTCCATGCTGTTCTTCCTAATTGGCCTTGATAAGGGAATTTCAAACACCAGCAATGCTGGCAAAAAAGCTCCACAGCTGATCTCTTGATGGCTTGTCCCATCAATAAAATAGAACAACTTTTGGACAAGACATATATGCGAACAGATTACATTGTCTGGTATGTGTGCCCTTTCGCATTTATGTGGCATCGTTATGACACTGTACTTGATGTGACTGATAAAGTCCCGAGAGAAAGAAGTTGGTACTTTATGTTACCAAATTCTTTCTCTCAATCTCAAAGGTTCTACAAGATCCTTTTCCATACTGATATTCCAGACTAACACGACCATGCCTTTGAATATGGTACCCTGTCAATGAGGGAGCTCCAAGAGCCCTGGACACTATCTGCCCCACTCAGGTCTTAAAATCTCAGGGCCATGACTTCCTTGATTGAATCAGTTCACCTGTAGTACAGTCTTCCTCTTTTCCTACAGCCTTCCATTTTACAGAGCTTTATCATCTTTACCAATTAGACAAGCCATCTTATGATATGTCCAAAATATGATAGGTTCAGCTCAGTCACCTTGATGTCTAGTGACAATTAAGGCTTGATTTGCTCTAGGACCCATTCATGTGTCTTTTTAGCAGTCCATGGTGTCTATAAAACTCTCTTCCAGCACCACATTTCATATAAGTTGATTTTCTTCCTGACAGCTTTCTTCACTGTCCATCTTTCATAACCATACATAGAAATCAGAAGTACTATGACATGGATGGACCTTTGTTTACCTTATAACCATATCTTTATTTAATTTTTCATGAAGAAATGTCTGTGGCAAGGAGAGGTTCCTTGCACTTGAAGTTTAAGAAACTTATTGTGGAAAAAGAAGTCATTTTCAAAACTTATCTAAATCTCTGGGTGTAAATGAAGATGGATCCCAGGTACTCTTCATCTGCCTGACTGTTGAAGAGAGCTGATGAAATGTTGATGGAGCACAATTGTAAAGCAAAAAGAGTCTGAAATTTGCTTCAGAACACTAGGGATGTACGCAGTCAAAACTGTTTTGTAGTCTTTCTGTCAGACCCATTACAGTATCAGCTGAAGTATTTATTTGCCACTGGATCATTTTCTTCTCTCAAGGTTGTTAGGTTTCTTCTCTTGATTTCATGCCTCTTAAGCCTGATTAATGTGACTAACTAGCTTCCTTTGTATATTATGAATATGCCTCAAAGGGGTTTTTTTTATCCCTCCCTGAAATCTTAATCATGAGAACTGAACATTCTTGCTTGCCAGCAACTGGCATAATACAGCCTGGCATAATAGCCAAGGAATATGTGAAGCCAAGGAATAATCAGCCATTTTAAAAAAAAATAATAGTTAATGGCTATTCAAAGCCACTTACTCTAGGAATAACAGTGGAATAGTTTCCATACAACAGTTCTATAATGCGATGCTGCAGTTGCCACACAGGAGGCTGGAACTGCTTTGCTATACTTGGGTTTGAATAAACATTTATGTTGGGTGCTGATTCTGTTCTCTGTCCCTATGATGTATGGGTTTCCCTCTTTCTGCCAACATATAGATTCTGACTTATGCCAAGAGTAAGTGTCAGGATAAGGAAGAAGGATAGCGCAAATCAAGTATCAAATATTTGGGAAGTGAATGTTTGAAACCATGCTTCTAGCTTTGAATGTACACACAAGTTGTAGGTGTTGTCATCTACTTGCAACCTTCTTGTGTTTTCCCACCCCTTCTGATGTCTTTTGTACTGCAGAAAGTGTAGCAAAATTATGCAATTACAATGTTATGGTAGCATGAATGTTTTCTGCTATCACACAACATTGTCATGTTCACGTGGTCAATCTGTGCTCCAGCCATGAATAAAGGCATTGCTTTTAATTGATGGGACAAGCCATCAATAGCTCTCAATATCACTTTTTTTGTAGTAATGAAAAGTGTGCGAAAACACATCCTGCATAATCACGAGATTACAGTGTGCATGGGTGGTCCTCTTTCACACACACACACTGTTCCTGGCAAGAAAACATCTGGGTGAGAATATGAAAACTGTCCAAAGGATGCTTTTTTTATGAACTGTCCTGGTTCATTTGCATGTTTTTACACTTTAAGTGTTTATGTGTTCATTTACTTCGCAAATTAAGGTTTTTTTGGAGTTTTTAAGCATGCTCACATCTTCTCGCAAGAACCACCAAAATCTTGCCCATGCTAAATCACAGAAGTAAAATCCCATTCTTAAAGTATTACTGGTGGTCGTGCAATAATTACATGGCAGTTCTTGCACACAATTACAGCAAGGTGTGATAATAAGTGTAATAACGCCACTATGTTTCCGCTTTTCTCATTCACGGAATTACAGCATAGACACTAGTCTGATAAAGTCCTAAGACTTAAGGACACCGGATTTGAATTCCTACTCCAACATGGAAACCCATTGGGTGATCTTGGGCAAGTCACTCTCTTTCAGCCTTAGAGGAAGGCCATGGCAAACAAATCTCGCCAAGAAAACTCTAACATAGGGTTGCCATAACTTGGAGTTGACTTGAAGGCAGACAACAGCAAGAACAAACCACCCATCATAAGCATTTTTACTCATATGTAAGTAAAGCTACATTATCATGAGAGCTGGGAAAAGGACAAGAGACAGCTTACCATGTGGGCATGCACATGTACGGAATGACAAACCTTCTAATAGATGATCTCTTGTAGATTGCAGGAGAAAAATGATATTTTAGCACTAGGACACTTCTGTCTAGAAACAACCATAACACAAGAAGCAGTAAACCATTTATATACTATATACATTTCAGTTTTCCTAGCAAATCAACAATAAGTTAATCTCCATAGATTAATGCTAATTCACCTGATTTTCTAGCTAACTGGTCTGAACAACACTCCACTGTGCTGCGGGTTAATTAGAAATTGATGGGAGGGAGGGGAACAATTGTCTTGAGCTTCCTAGGAGTGATCACTGAGAAAAGATCACACACTCTCCACTCATTCTTCATGCAGGGAAAAAGAGGACAGAAGTGATGGCTGAGAACAGAATGTTCCTTTCTCTTCCTCTGTGAATGGGAAGAGGGGCAACCCAGAGCCCTTTGCCTGCATTCAATCATATAAATCCTCCTCCATTTAGTAAGATAATACCTCTTAACACTAATGTGCTGAAACTCAAGGATGCATAGATGATGAAAATACTCCTCATGGAATTTGAGGATGATACCTTTTGTCCCAACATGCTACCAATGAGATTTGCAGTATTCGGAAAGAGGGAGGCCCAAAACTCCCTCTATTGCGTGGGAAAAGCCTTGGCTTTTCCTGAAATTTTTTACATAATGTGTAGAAATGTGAATTACTATTCATTTGGATATCCAATTTGGGATGCTGCACATTCTTGGCAAGGGCAGAATTGGAGAGTGGATTGGTCAGATGTTCACAGGGGGCAGGCTTGCTTACAAGGAGCCAGAAGTGCTATTTTGGAGTTTTGCATTATCAGTTGTGCACTTTTTTGCTGCACTGAGGCAACTAAATAGCTTTTTTAAGCAGAAGGTCACACTTGCACACCTTTGATTTACTGTTTAAAAAAAATATTGTGCAGCAGCGACAATGTGTGGAGAATAATAACATGCTGTGATTTATTCAGCCATCATCTTGATTCTCAGGCAGTGCTCCATGTGCACTTCAAAGGACCATGGAGACAAATGAACACTGCTGCGAATTTGTGTTAATGCACAAGAATAGTGTTATATCTTTTCATCTAGACACACCCTCATTCCTGTTAGGGAATATCACCAAACATATACAGCCCTCTTTCAGAGAAAACCATAGTGGAAGGTGGTTTAGCCCTTGTTATCCTCAAAAAAAATTACAATTAGCACTTTAAAAGTAACATGTTAGTTGCAAGCACTGGTGATTTCAAAGTAACAAGTAGTGTAGCCCTCAGAAACCAAAACTGAGATGACTTGTTTTTCATAAAAAGCCTGCTTCGAACCATTAGCCAGTCCTTGCCATATGGACAAACTGAAAGTGAGGAAAAATGAATTATGCAGAGAGCCTTGTTCCAGTCAAAAGGAGAAAAGAATCTTACAAATGACAAGGCTGATAGCCTACAGAAAGCTATTTAATGGCTTTTTCCAAGCAAACACAATGCATGCAGACTGAGAAAATTCTAAAATGCCTGTAGGGGGGTGGGGACAATGAAGACAAAACCGTCAATGTAATTAAAGTTTTTATGTAAGAAACTCATTATGCTTCCTTAACTCTGTTTTTAAGTGCTTTTTCGTGCATGCTTTTATTCTCAGTTAAAATTGTCTGAGTTTTTGTTTTTCTTCAGAACATGAAGAACAATTGTCAGTCTTCAGGAAGCAATGAAGACAATTTTGAGTATTTTATATAACCTTGTTAAAGGCAAGACTGAAGTTACTTCATGCTCCAGGCTGATAGGAGGCTGGGAGAAGGGGGAAGTCATCTTATTGCCATAAAATCAAAACATACTTGAATGAAGGGGAGAGAAGAATGGATATTTGTGGAAAAGAGGTGTAAAAGAATTTCTCTAGAAAAAGTAGAGAGGCATGACAACCAAATCTGGCTATGGGCAGTCTGTAGGCCACATATAAACACTGAAATGACTTTATTTTATCTCCTGTCAGCCATACAAAAATTTAATCATAGAATCATAGAATCATAGAATTGCAGAGTTGGAAGAGACCACGAGGGCCATCCAGTCCAACCCCCCTGCCACGCAGGAAATCTTGATCAAAGCATCCCCGACAGATGGCCATCCAGCCTCTGTTTAAAGACCTCCAAGGAAGGAGACCCCACCACGCTCCGAGGGAGTGCGTTCCACTGCCGAACAGCTCTTACTGTCAAAAAGTTCCTCCTAATGTTGAGGTGGAATCTCTGTTCCTGGAGCTTGCACCCATTGCTCCGTGTTCCAGTCTCTGGAGCAGCAGAAAACAAGCCTGCTCCATCCTCAGCGTGACATCCCTTCAAATACTTAAACAGGGCTATCATATCGCCTCTAAACCGTCTTTTTTCCAGGCTAAACATACCCAGCTCCCTAAGTCTCTCCTCATAAGGCATTGTTTCCAGACCTTTCACCATTTTAGTTGCCCTTCTCTGGACACGCTCCAATTTGTCAATATCCTTTCTGAATTGTGGTGCCCAGAACTGGACACAGTATTCTAAGTGAGGTCTGACCAAGGCAGAATAGAGTGGCACTATTACTTCCCTTGATCTAGACACTATACTTCTATTGATACAGCCCAAAATTGCATTGGCCTTTTTAGCTGCCGCATCACACTGTTGGCTCATGTTCAACTTGTGGTCTACTAGGACTCCTAGATCCCTTTCGCACGTAGTCTCATTCAGCCAGGTCTCTCCCATCCTATATTTATGCATTTCATTTTTCCGCCCTAAATGCAGTACTTTACATTTCTCCGTATTGAATTTCATTTTGTTAGCTTTGGCCCAGCTCTCCAGTCTATCCAGGTCATTCTGAATTTTGATCCTGTCCTCTAGGGTATTAGCTACTCCTCCCAATTTGGTGTCATCTGCAAATTTGATAAGTATGCCCCTAATTCCCTCATCTAAGTCATTGATAAAGATGTTGAATAGCACTGGGCCCAGGACAGAACCCTGTGGCACCCCACTGGTCACATCTTTCCAAGACGAAGAGGAGCCACTGCTGAGCACCCTTTGGGTTCGGCCGGTCAACCAATTACAAATCGAAGGTAAAAAGTTTGCCAATAGTTTCACATGTAATGAAAAGAAATCTATTTCCAAGGTGTGAGAAATAGCAACTTGGCTTTGGAATGCTGCATCATTCTTTTAGGTTGTATATGAAACCTGCATTTAATGTGTAAATGCACATTTATATTTAATGCTATGTCTCAGTGAATTTGTTTCCTAACTGGGGAACCCTTACCAAAAGATGGTGCCAATTTTATGATGAAACCTAACGAGACAGCTCCATGTGTGCACTCACCTATACAACTAAATAGTTCCTGGGAAATGGAGGAAAGGAAATAGCCCTCATCAGAGCTTAACACATAAGGCAGTTGTGTTAGGAAGCACTTTTTTCCAACTTGTAACAATTTGTTAACAGCAGACTTTCATACTGGAATTTTGCTACTGCTCCTGGAGTGAAAGTCTCATTGCAATTCATGGTGATTTGGGATGGTCAGGTTGTATTCTGTTGGTATAGTGTGGGTGTAACTTGGATGTCTGTTACCCGAATTACTGAGGTCCATGGAAATTCCATATGTGTCTACCAAAAATCAATATTTCTATTGGGAATTTTAATTAGCTCAAATTAGTGGCTTCAAGAGGTCAGATAATGGTAGGATCATTTGACCTATGTATACCATTAGTAATTGATGAGACTCTAAGCCATGGGATAAAATAAAAATGTTTTTTATTGAAAAATAATCAGGGGAACACACAAATACATACACTCAGGGTTCAAGCACTCACACAAGGCTATCAAAGAAACTAGGAGGTATTGGGATAGAGGAATAGAGTTTGGGATGATGAGCTATACGATACCTGTCCAAAGAGCAGAGATTTGTGCAGCTGAAGATACTCAGAATGCAACTCTGAGGGTCACATAGCAATAGAACAGAACAGAACAGAATAGAATAGAATCTTTATTACGGTCATAGACCAGTACAGGTAAAAAGGGATACAGAATAAGGGTAAAAACACAAGATAAAAACAGGCTAAAAGCAGTATTTAAAATTTTCCTTCAGATTACATAGCTCCAGTATAACAAGACTAAGTTGATACTATTCTACTGTGGAGGCCATTGTCTGTCGAATTTTAAACACAGCTGTAGAGAATCTGGCAACATTATAAATTGTTCCTGGGTTGGTTTCTGAAAGCAACAAGTTTATGTAGAATTGTCCAGTGTGCCCTTGATATTTATGCAACAGGGGTGAAATAAGGCTGAGACGTATGTCCCTGTAGTATGAGCACTGGAGTAATACATGCTCTGTTGTTTCTATTTGGCCTGAGTTGCAAGGGCACAGTCTGTCTGAGAAGAGGATCTTCTTGTATCGGCCTTCAAGGACAGCTGAAGGGAGGGCACAACACCGTGCAAGAGTAAAGGCCCCTTGATGTTTAGGTATTTCAAGTGTTGCTAAGTATGTCAAAGGAGAGGCCAGATATCTGTTGGAGTCTCTAGCAATGAAGGTTGGAGTGCTGGCTAGATCCAGTTGTCACTGTATATCTATTACCCATTGTTTGATAGTAACTTTCGCCCTATCATATCTCAGGCTAAGCAGAAGATCTGGAGAAAGGCCCAGTGTTGAAATTTTAGTCATCTCCGTCTGTTTCCAGCTGGATTGGAAATCATCACTTAAGGTTAGTGGAGCAAGGCCAGTGGGAAAAAGGGATAGTCTGAGCCAGTAGCTGAGTATGGTCACCCACACTCTGGCCTCCACTTTCATAAATCCTGACTCCAGTCTCAGAGCTGTGTTAGAGACACATTTTGGAGTTTGGAAACCTGCTCTTAAAAATATGAATTCGACAAGTTCTAATGGATCAGGGTTGGGGAAGGGTCCCAACTGGGATCCATAAAGCAATTGTGCTACTGGTTTGGCTTCAAAGAGTTTGAGTGCTGCAGGTAAATAGTGGCCTCCTCTTGTCTTAAGAAATTTGAGAATGGCTGTTGTACTCCTCTGAGCATTGCAAGCAGCATGCTCCCCATGCGCTTTCCTACTACCAGTGGCTTGAAAAATTACCCCCAGGTATTTGAATCAAGAGACCTGCTCAATTTTGTGGCCATCTATATTCCAGTTGTAGTTCTTAGGCCTTTTGGCGAATGCCATGATTTTAGTTTTTTGATAGTTGAGTTCTAGCTGTTCCACTCTGCAATACTGTGTTAGTGCTCTTAGGGCTCTTTTTAGGCCAATGGGAGTTCTTGAAAGTACTGCTGCATCATCCGCATAAAGCCACATTGAGATATGCCTTCCCTCTAATTTTGGGGGATGGAAGTTAGTGTTGTTGAGGTGATCCACCAAATCATTGATGTAGAAGTTAAACAGGAGTGGAGCTAGAATGCAGCCTTGCTTGACACCCTTCTCAGTGACAATGTCATTGGTGAGATGTCCCTGGGGGTTACATCTTACTTTTAATGAGGTTCCTTCATGCAGCATATGAATTAAATGGAGTAAACGTCAGTCGATTGAAGAAGCCTCCAGTTTTTTCCACAGTTTGGTTTGGGATATAGAGTCAAAAGCTGCTTTAAAGTCTATGAAGGCAGCATAGAGAGAAACTGTGCTGCAGGTGGAGTATTTTTCAATAAGGTGGTGGAGTACAAGGCACTGATCTATGGTGGAGCGGCCTTCCCTGAAGCCAGCTTGTTCTTATGCAAGTATGTTTTCTTGTTCCAACCAGGTCTGAAATTTCCACTGTAAGTGTCTTGCATAGAGTTTGCTGATTGTACTGAGGAGACTAATTGGTTGACAGGATCATCCTTGCTTCCTTCTTTATATATGGGGACGATGATTGCAAGGCCCCAATCCTTGGGTGCTCGACCATATTTGTCGATACAGGTGAAAAGTGAGGCCAGGATAGGGGCCCAGAATTCAAGGTTGTTTTTAATGGCTTCTGCAGGTATTAAGTCTTCCCCTGGAGCCTTCCCCATTCTCAGCTCAGTTACAAGGTTCTTGATCTCTGACGCTGTCACTGGTGGCCACCCGTGTATATTTTCTATATTTTGGCTAGTGCATTCACTTTCAATATAGTTGTCCTTATAAAGTGCTTGAAAGTGATCCTCCCATATCCCTGGAGGAGGGTCACACAGCAAACCTGCAGAGTGGAAAGATGGGAGAAACTGCAAACACTTTGGCAATGTTTTGGGCTGATATTTATATTTGAGATTCCCCCTGAAGTGGTGTTTTGAGTGGAATACAATGTCTGCCAGAGTTTCCCAGGATTAAACAATGGATTCTCCAGGTGTGTTAACAATTGCTAATGGCTGAAACTTTAAGACTGATGGGTGTCAGGCAGCTCTCTATTGTTTTAGGAAATGTGTGGTGAAAAAAAACAGTTTTGCAAGGCAATCAGTGTCCAGTTACCTTGACTGAATTAGTGATTGACTCACTTCCAGGTACATTCAGGATAATTAGCCCATTTCTACCCTAATTTACCAGTCCAAGGATTGTTTGCTTAATTACTACCTGGATGTCTCTTTTAGGAATTTGGGCTGGCTACTTCCTTAGGTTCTGATCAAATCTTGTGTCCTTGTATTTGGGAATCCCTGGTCTGCTACCAACCACGTGGAGTGACAATAATAAGCCAATTTACGAAATATAGCCAATTGATGAATTATTGAAAGAGTGGGGGATATCAGGTCAGGTAACATTTCCCTCATTTGTATTCACATATAGGGCAACTTCAGTCTACTTCTGGTGATCGGGCAAGATGGAGGCTCAAAATAGTGCCTTTTAGATACTGATCATGAGAAAGAAGGCAGGGACCAGAATTACCAGAATGCAAGAAGTCAAAAGCAGGAAACAGAACCACTGAGCCAACATTGCACTTTAAGGTCTTATCTACATGGGCTAAAATACCCAGCTGGCCTGCATCCATGAGCCCTGAAGTCCATATGATGCAGGGCATTTGCCTCATTCTTCCCCAGGGCAGAAATGGGGCTCAGATAGGGATAAGCCAGAGTAAGACCCAGCTTTAAAACATTTCTGTTGGGATGGAACAGATTAGGCCCTGCATGTCCCAGGAGGTTGGCCCTCACTGCTGCTGCTGCTGCTGCTGGTCACCCTTACTCTTCTGGGTCCGGGCAGCAGGCCCAATGTATGCGGCTGCTGGTCACATACAGGGGCTTGTCATATGGTGTGGTCAGCTTCCTCTGTACCGGCAGAGCAGTGGTGGCGGCTGTAGTGGCAAGCCAGCACTCTGTTTGACTCCAGCCCATTTCCTCTGGGTAACTGAGGCAGAACAAGCCACCTCCACAGCCAAGAAATGCCAGTGAGGAGCTGGCATATCCTGTCTGCTGTAGATAAGCCCTAAGTGTCAAAGCTGCTGTATTACAGTGGGCCCTCTTATCCACTGGGGTTTGGTTACATGAACCCCATGGATACCAAAATCTGTGGATGCTCAAGTCCTATTGTAAACAATGGCATAGTAAAATGGTGTTCCTTATTTAAAACAGCAAAATCAAGGTTTGTTGAAAAAATTTTCTGGAATATTTTCAAGCCATGTATGGTTGAATCTGTGGATACAGAGGACCAACAATATTGGCCTTCAGCTGCCTTTCCAAGTAGGGAATAATAACAATAAGCACTGAAGGAAAGACAGCAATATAAGCACAACTTCCCTCCCCTGAACACTGGTGACTTTCTGAGACATTCTCTAATTATTTTCAAAAGTATTCACACACATTCAAGTGAAAATCACTTAGTGATTTTAAAAAATCAAGCAATAAAGCATGGGATGTGCATGGATTAAAGAAGCCTGAAATTCTTAGGATTCTGGGTCTATGATATTGTAAATGATGTAGAAACAGGCTGCAGGTTATATTGCAAATCAGAGGCAAGGCAAGTTAAACTGCCAGCACTTAGTGGCCTTATTAGCTATTACCAGAAACAGTAGGGATATGCACGATTTTTAAATTATGCAAAGTAGGGGCAAACTTGAATTGCATACACTAGCAATTCAAAATTTCCCCAGTAGCAGTGCAGCAACAGAACAATGTGTCTAGACAGGACTGACTCTGCTAAAATCAGCATTATTGCTGTATAACTTGATTCTTTGCCTTCCATGTTAATAGGTTTCTACTACTCAAAGGAGAACAAGGTGAACTAGGACCTGATGCTCAAGAGAAAGGGCTTGAAATTTAGAAATTTAAGTATGACATACAGAGCAGAGACAGTGAAGAACTTAGCTGTTAGAACCCTCATTCAAAACTTTCCAGTCAACACAAGGACAGGAAGACTGGAGGAAGGAGTAATGCACAAGACCCCATGACCCATTCACATGGTCTTTGAACATGTAAGGGAATAACTTCTGAAGTGGACTAAAGTTGTTGGGTGAGTTCAAGATATTGATCTCAGGGCTTGTCCATACAAGGGGTAAATAATATGTATGCATTTGAAAAGGCAGGCATTTGCAAGCATGCAAACACTCTACATGGCCAAAAGTCCCCCCTAAACTCCGCATGAACCCCCTAGCCAGTTGGCCACCATGAGTGATTTACTTGCGATATTTAAATCTCCCACCACCTATATTTAAAAAAAAAAAAGCTTCCTGTGGTGCACACAGGCATCATTTCATTTCTACAATATTATAAAAAGGAAGAAGAAAACAGTAAAAATCGCCATTTCACAGACTTACCGGACCCTTGCTTATCCAGAAATCCAACATGGCAGCCACTGCCAATTCCCCTCATTCCTAGCCCCACCTCCTGTGCTCCTCAATCCAATCAGATTCCCCTGTGTGGAAAAACTGCTAAGAAGGGTTTCAATATGACTATACAAACCAAATTGGAGATATGTAGCAAAATGTTTGAATAAATTATTTTAATAACATACCATTGTTGTGTGATGTATTTTTGAATTTATTCATCAATTGTAAATATGTGTTTTAAAAGTACAGTATTATTGCAACCGTGACTATGTAACCCTTATTTTTTCACACAATTACAATGTGAAAATAGGACACATGTATGATATAGTAACAATAGCAAGGATACAAAATAATTATTTTGGTGTAATCCACATTTTTTTACACAGTTACCACTAATTCAAGAAAAAACAACCAATAATGAATAACATGCAATACTAGCTGAATATATAGTATTCCTGGAAGATGGTCTTTGTGGTCCCATCTTTAAATTGTCCAGATGATAGAGGGACTGTGCTTCTTTGGTAGATACATAAGTAAGCTTGTCAGTTCCAATTACTTCATCAGGTAGGAAGGTAATCCCCCATATATTTTAATTTTGGCAAGACAGCCATCTCCAAAGCAAATAGTGCAGCCATTTAGTTCTTGAATCAGTGGTACCAGTGTAAAAACATGCAGATTACACCAAAATAATTATTTTGTATCCTTGCTATTGTTACTATGTCATACATGTGTACTACATTGTAACTGTGTGAAAAAAATAAGGGTTACATAGTCACAGTTGCAATAATACTTTTAAAACACATATTTAAAATTGATATATAAAGTTAAAAAATACACCACAGTAATGGTATTTTATTAAAATAATTTATTCAAACATTTTGCTACATATCTCCCATTCGGTTTGTATAATCAGATTCCCCTGCCTGTTTTTATCTGTGCCAGTTTGAGTGGTCAAACGATCGCTCATTTGAAAGCTGTACGGATCTTTTCCTGACATTCAAACGAGTCCTCAAATGCAGAACAAATTGACTTTATGGGTGATTTCACAGCCCCCCTTCTGAATGACACGTATTTGTGCATGTTTCCGTTTGAACAGTTCATCGATCTTTTGAATGCCGTTCGTATTATTTTTACCATGTAGACAGGACCTCAGCATGTCAACCCAGTTATGACACAGAGATGGATTGAGCCCTGAATCTGAGTAGGAAGGAAAACTCAGAGAGGGAATTCTTTAGCTAAAGGTTCCACCCTACACACAGCCACTCTCAGTTCAATCAAGAGTAAACTTGTCAAGATGGACAAGTTTATTCTGAAAGTCACAGGCATTTATAGGTATTTTTAGCTTAAGAAAGCAAACACAAACTGTATGAGCAAAAGGGTACTTTCTGCTTCTATTGTCTATGTGGTATCACTTATCAAAAGGAGGACAAAGACTTCCTTGGCAAGTACACTGTGTAACTTGTTTGTATACATCAGGGTTGAGTGCCTTCTCAGAGTGATTGCAACCATTGCCTCTTCTTCCCTTGGAACATACACAGTTACAATAGTTCTGAATAATATTTTAAAGATCAGTCAACAGAAGCCTTACAAAGCAAATAAACAAGGAATTGTTTTATGAGAAATAATTGACTGAGCAACTCATGTAGACTTGGTCATGGTGGGCCCAATAATACTTTTCACACCAACAGAGGACTTTATCAGATGGGGCTGTAATTGCAGAATGACAGCATGACAGTACTCCAAGTGGGTTCCCATTATTGAATGATGTCATTGTCTTCCCATGGTCAATGTGTGCTGCACCCATTAATGGTTCATCACTTCTTATTGACAGGAAAATCCATGAATAGCCCTCAATAACACTCTTTTCACAGTACCATTGCCCCTTCACATTTGCTACTTCCACATTCGCAATTTTGATTATTCGTGGAAAGCCCTGTTCCCCCCACTCTCCACCCCACTCCCTTCTCAAAGCAGCAAGAGGCTTCTCACGAAGTCCATCGCTGCCTTGGGAAGGGGGGTAGAAAGCTGCTGGCATGCCTGCTCTCCACCCAGCTCCCTTCTCAAGGCAGCAAGGGGCTTCTCACAAAGCCTGTCGCTGCCTTGGGAAGGCGGGGTGGAAAGCCGCTGGCATGCCCAGTCTCCACCCCGCTGCCTTGGGAAGGGGGGGTGGAAAGCTGTTGGCACACCTGCTCTCCACCCCACTCCCTTCTCAAGGCAGTGAGAGGCTTCTCACGAAGCCTGTGGGTGGGGTGGGCGGGGTGGAAAGCCGCTGGCATGCCCAGTCTCCACCCCGCTGCCTTGGGAAGGAGGGGTGGAAAGCCGCTGGCATGCCCAGTCTCCACCCCACTCCCTTCTCAAGGCAGTGAGAGGCTTCTCACAAAGCCCATCTCTGCCTTGGGAAGGTGGGGTGGAAAGCTGCTGGCGCGCCCAATCCCCACCCCGCTGCCTTGGGAAGGGGGGTTGGAAAGCCGCTGGCACACCTGCTCTCCACTCCACTCACTTCTCAAGGCAGTGAGGGGCTTCTCACAAAGCCCATCGCTGCCTTAGGAAGGGACTGGGGTGGAGAACCACTAGCCCACAAGCTCATTTCTTATTTGCGGTTTTTTCACATTCGCAGAGGTTGTCTGCCCCTAACCTCCGTGAATGTGGTGGGGCAACTGTACTGACAAGCATGCAAAATCACATCCTGCTGTAACTGTGCAATTACAGCATGAGTTGGTGGTCCTTTTCCCCATCCCCTTCCCCAACTAGAACACAGAATGCATGTGACTCTGTTTTAATGAACTGTCACCTTTCCTTGGAATATTTTTATGTTTGTTTACATGTTTATTTGTTAATTTCATTCATTATTTATTCATCATGTTTTTGGTGTGTTTAAACAAAGTCATGTCTTCTTGCAAGAACAGCTGAAATCTCACCCTTACAACATCATGGAAGTAAAATCCCTTCTTAAACTGCTAGTTGTGGTTATGTGATGATTCCGTTGCGTTATTATCATGCAATTACTGTGATGTGTGATAATTATTATAATCATGTCACTATGCTTCCACTTTCCTCAATAGTGGAATTACAGTGTTTTTAGATGCTAGTCTGGTAAATTTCAAAGTCAGAAGAGAAACTTTAAAAAAAAACACTTTCATTAAGTTTTTACTTGTAACATTTCATAAAATGTGAGATCAAACAAACTGAAATGATCACCTACTCACCCTAGAACATCTCTCTTGTGTTCCAAACATCAGACTTCAAGCTTTTTAAAAAAGTTAGAGCTCAACTACTTCAACATGGTCAAAAGGAATGAGAGGAACTCCAGATGGACATGCCAGTCCATCACTGCAGCTGCAGCCACCACAGTCTCCCTAACATCCCAGAAGTCAGGGAGCCAGCCCACAGCATGCTGCAGGACTCCTTCCTGCTTTGGAAGAGCAAGGCAGAACAGCAACTACAGTGACAGGCCAGCCTGCAGGGATGAGCTCCTGTGGACACATGGGGCCGATCTGTTTCTTCCTGGAAGGAATGGATTAAACCATGTATTATCTTAAAGGTAGGATTTTGTCAGGCCGTACCCCAACTTTCCCCCCCCCCATCTTAGCCCTGTCTCTGCCCCAGGAGTCATGGGGACTGCCTGGGAGAGAATGGGGCAAATGTCCTGCATCATCAGGACTGCAGGTCCCTAAGACTGGGGAAGGATGGGGTATATTGCCCATGTAGACAAGCCTGTTATCTGTAGTTTTAGAACTACTTTTAAAGAGGAGTTTTTAGTTGGTTTTTAATTATTTTTAATCATGTGCTAATGTTTTATATTAGTGTCTTGAAAAATGATCTTTGCCTAACAAAGGGGTCCATGGCTTTACAAAGGAAAAGGGAAATGCTAGATGCTAGAGAAGTTGCCTCATTGCTGCAGAACAATTTAAATTTTACTGTCCTTTGTTTCAACTCCACATGGCCAGTAAGTAGAAGTGGCCTTTGCCTGCATAAGATCCTTCACCTGAATAACACAAGTAACATCTGAAACAGCATGTAGTCCTGTGACTCCAACATCATCACTTTTCTTTCTTTATTTTTTAACATCTTTTGCCTGATGAAAAAGCCAGTAGAGCTTCAAAAGCTTGCATCATGTGTTTTGTATTTGGTTGACTAACAAAGGTATCACTTTTTGTGGATTATGGATTTTGTTTTCCTCCTACATAGTTTTCAGAAATGATTTTAGGGCACTAAATACAGTAGGTGAACACCTTGTCTTAAACATTTTAGTCATCATTCTAAGAGAAAATATTCCATAACCCCTTTGTTGTCATTAATTTTTTCTGGGGAAAAGGAGTTTGAAAAATATGGAGGAACCCCATTTTTCAGGGGTTTCAACCCTGAGCCTTCACATCTCTACATAAAACCAGTTTGATCTGGCTTTATGTAGAATGTAACAAACTGATTTAAACTTTTAGTAAGGAATAGTCATTTTTTTTCCTTCTTGATTCAACAGCAAACACCCTATAACCTGTGACCTATGTATTATTGCTATTTGGTTTAAGAGTACAAATGATTTGTGCTATCTTCCAACTTCTTGTTATGCTACAATCCTACATAATGTTATTATACACTGCTTTAAGAGTGTTCTTTCCAAAACATTTTTCATAACTCTTCCAGATACCCATCATTTCCCAGAACTTTACTTGTTTTTAGATTGCCAATCTCTTTTTCAGCAATTGGAGCATTATAAATATCTTTATGTTCTTCAGGGAATGGTTTAACTTTTGAAGACTTGATAAATTCCATTATTTTTAGGGTATTGGGCTACTCTGATGTATGTGATACACTGTAAACATCTTCAATATACACATTCTTTATTCCCATTTTTCTAAGTACATTTCTTTAATACTACCCAAATTGCATGGGGTCCGTGGGACCCAATCATGACCTTTGAGTTATGAAATTATACTGGGAAATTTTAATTAGCTCAAAAGTCTGGCTGCAAGAGGCTGGGTACCTGAGGGAAGAGAAGCTAAGGCAGGCACAACTCCATCTTGCCTCTGTCCAGAAGCAGAACGGCCCTCCCTCCATTCCAACGGCCATTGCCCTGGCTGCAAAGGGAGAGAAGCTATGGCAGGCACAACTCCATCTTGCCTTGGCCCAGAAGTGGAATGGCCCTCCCTCCCTCCCAACTGCCAGTGCCCTGGCCAAGGAGGGAGAGAAGAGAATGCTAGACTTAATCCCTTCCCCTACTGCCATCCCCTTCCCTTTCGTATCATGTCTTCATTATATTATAAGCTTTAGGGCAGGGAACTGTTTTGTTGTTCTTTTTCTTGTAAAGTGCCATGTACATTGATGGAGCTATACAAATGAAAACAACAACAACAACTTGCAGGATCTTTGCATCAGTGTATACCTGTACTAACTGAGAAGACTCCAAGCCAAAGTGAACTAAAACTGTTTTTTTATTGGAAAATAGTCATGGAAGCATTCACACATACACTCATGTTAACAAACGATCATGAAAGACTAATGTAGAATTAGGAGGAAGTATTTGGATAGAGGAATACATTTGGGGAATGGGCTGTAATTACCTGACCAGAGAACAGGGATTTCTGCAGCAGAAAAAAACTCTGATTTGGATCTGAGGATGCGACAGTGAACCAGCAGAGTAGTGGCATCTGAAGAACTGTTTACAGATGGCTATGATTTGGGGTAATATTTATACCCACTATCATACCCTTAAGGGATTTTTTGAGTGAGAAACAATGCTTGGGTGAGTTTTCGAGAGTTAAACAATGGAAGCTCCAGCTGTATTGATAGCTGCTAATGGTTGGAACATTAAGGTTGATGGGTTTATGGCCTCATCTTGCAGATGGGGAAAGATGTAAAGGGAAGGCATTTGTGGATAAGAGTGGGGAAAACAGATGTTCCAGTCACTGTTTGAGGAATATGACTCACTGCCAGGTGCATCCAGGAGAGATTAGCACATTCCTCCCTAATAACTGTATAAGTGGGACTTTACTTAATTATGCCCTGGGCATGTTTGTTTGGGGAATTTCTGAGACAACTTTGTTAGGTCTATGGGTGACCTTCACTTGAACCTATGTTTGGGTTGGCCTGGTTTACTTTAGGCCTTGTGAACTGTCTAATAAGCCAAATTATGAATTATGGGAGGGGGGTGAGGCCAGGTAACAAATATACAAACTTTTATGCACATTTTCTGAGTTGAGAACTGAATCACAAAATTCTTAAAAGTATAGATTTCAGTGTGCATGTACATTCCTGTTTGATTATGAGTTTGGTAGGTCAAATTTCTTAAGTTTCTGTAAAATATTCTTGCCTGACAAATATTTTCTACATGTTGACTTTAGACAGACATCTGAGATTTCAATACCTAGACTATTGTAGAGGCCCAAATCAAAACCTGGAAATGGACATGATATATTAGGCTTTATTGCTCTAGAACAGGGTGGGGTTTTTTTTCCAGACAAGTACCCTGAAACTCTAATTTCCAGGAGAGGTTGCTAAAGGCTCCATGAGAGATTATGATTGGGGAAAACATTGTATTTTTGAGCTGTAGATATAATATTTTTTCCACATAATTTTTATTCAGACATCAAATTATTGAACATATTAAGTATACCAATGATTCCTGTTTACATACTCATTTACATACATATTTACATTAAAAAAATAATAACCAATCAACCCAGGATAACAAAATATCCCACTACCTTTTAATGCAAGAGTTCACTGAGACCTGGACAATATTTCAAGGGTTTCTCTAGGGTAAAAAGGTTTAGAAAGCCTGTTCTAGAATATTAATATTTCATGTATGGAATAAGAACACAATTTCTTCTTTATCAAAGATTCCTATTAAAATGTTAAGGTGTTCAGAATGCACAATACATGAAATGGGCATTTGCTCTAATGTGGAGATGACAGAGTTTCATTCACTCAATTATCTTGGGCACTTGTTTCTTAAAAAGCACACACACACGCGCAAAATACTTTAGGCATTTGCTCATCTGGCAGATATAAATGACAAATTTATTCCAAGAAGAGTCCAGCCCTGCATTAAGAAAGACATTATTGCTTGATAACATCCAGCTACTAACTCGTTTGGTGCTAATTGCCTTTGTCATTAGGAAATCATGCTCTGTGGTCACAAGGCTTAAACAAGAAATTATGAATAGAAATCAACTCATTTTAGAAAATATTTCAGGTACATAAAAATGCATGGAATCAAGCTTTCACTCACACCATAGGCACTCAGTTGTGGTCCTGAGGAAGAGATATAATTTTGAGAGTCATAAGAACATAAAAAGTTGTCATTATTGTGTGCCTTCTAGTTTTTTCTGACTTATGGCAACCCTAAGGCTGGCCTATCACAGGGTTTTCTTGGCAATATTTGTTCAGAGGGCTTTGCTTTTGCCTTCCCTTAAGGCTGAGAGAATGTGACTTGCCCAAGGTAATCCAATGGGTTTCCAGGACTGCATGAGGATTTGAACCCGGGTCTCCAGAGCTGTAGACCAATGCTCAAACCACTACACCATGCTGGCTCACACATAAAAAGAGCAGTACTGAATTAGACAAAGGAGGCTCCTTAATGCTCTTCCTTAGAGTTTGGAAGAGTTGATGAATTAAAAATGTACTGAAACTAAGGGCAAACAAAAGGCTTAGCTACATGAGCCAGAATATATTGGCTCCCCGCTGGCATATCCTGGCTGTGGAGATGGCCTGTTCTGCCCCCGTTACCTGGAGGAAATGAGCCAGAGTCTAAACAGAACACTGCCCTGTCACTGCAGATGGCTCCAACACTGCATTTTCCTCAGTCTGCCAGGTCCAGGGGAAGCTGGTCACACCATGTGATAAGCTCCCTGCATGTGGACCAGCCTTGGTCACATGCTGTGGGCCTGCTGTACAGACCAGGAAGACTAAGGGCGACTGGCAGCAGCAGTGAAGGCCAGCCTGCCACAATGGGCTCCCAATCTGTTCAATCCTGGTACTAAGGGTTTAAAGCAGGTTAAACCATGGTAAAGGGCCCTACTCCAGCTTGCTCCTGTTTGAGCCCCATTTCTGCCCCAGGGGTTGTAAGGCCTGCCTGGGGACAGAACAGAGCAAACATCCTGTATCATTTGGACAGCAAGGCTCACAGATTGGGGTAAATTGCCCCTGTAGATAAGGACTAAATTACATTTCAAAAGTATCATAACAATTTATTTTTATTTATTTATTTATTAGTTTTATACCCTGTCTTTCTCCCAAGGTGGGACTCAAGGTGGCTTACAATAATTTTAAAAATACAGCTAAAATTTCACAATTTACAAAAATTATAAAAGCATTAAATTAATTACCACATAATTAAAAACACAGCATGAATTAAAAACATAAAATTAATAAAAATACAACATTGAGACACAAAAAGCAGCAAACCAATTAAAATTCACTTCTCAAACACCTGCCTAAATAAAAACATCTTCAACTGCCAATGAAAAAAGGGCAGGGAGGGGGCCAACCAGACCTCCTGTGCAAGGGAGTTCACAGTCTGGGAGCAGCCACAGAGAGGTCTCTCTCCCGAGTCCTCACCAACCGTGCCTGTGAACGTGGTGGGACTGAAAGAAAGCTCTTCCCTGCCAATCTTAACACTCAGGCCAGCTTGTATAGGCAGATACAGTCTTTCAGATAGTCTGGACCCAAGCTGTTCTAGGGCTTTAAAGTTCAAAACCAGCACTTTGAATTCTGCCCAGAAATGGACTGGTAACCAATGCAGCTGTTTCAACAGGGAGGATCACATCATCCCTGTAGCCAGCCTCAGTCAACAACCTGGCTGCAGCATTTTGGACCTGCTGAGGTTTCTGAACAGTTTCCAAAGGCAGCCCCACATAGAGTCCAAACAGAATGTAATCAAGGCATGTGTCACCGTAGCCAGATCTGACTTGTCAAAGAATGGGCACAGCTGGCGCACTAGTTTTAATTATGCAAATGCACTACTGGCCACAGCTGAAACCTGAGCATCCAAGCTCAGATCTGAGTCCAAGAGCACACCCAAGCTGCGAACCTAAGATTTCAGGGGATGTGTGACCCCATCCAGCACCAGCTGAATCTCTATTCCCAGATCTGCCTTTCCACTGACCTGGAGCACCTCTGTCTTGTTGGATTAAGTTTCTATTTGTTCACCCTCATCCAGGTGAACAAGGGGCAACTCCTTGATTATTGCTCTTTTCAGTAGTTTTTCTAGAATTATGATATTGTAATATGAAGTGTGCAGAACAGAGACAGGATTCCAACTGCAGACACACCATAGAATTACAGAAACTGTAGGCTTCTAGCAAACAGATCTTTGTAAGTTTAACCATTTTAAACCATGGCCATCCCTCAAACTGAGCAAAAATAATACCAGCTTTGTTTTTCCCTTTTGAAAGTTCTAGCCTGCTTGCATCTCTCCAGAACTTAAAGGAACCAAGGCAAAGACAAAGCTGGATGGAACAGCCAAAAGACAGGAGTGAAGACTCAGGTAAGAAGTGGGGAAGAGAGAGCTGCAATCCTGAACCACTTTTTCCACTGCTCAGTAGTTCTCCAAACATCAGCAGAGCAGCAAGACGCAACCATAGTGAAGTAAGTTTTAAATTTTCCATCCATGGTCCTCACTCACCAACAATTTAATATGATGCTCTGCAAAGAACAACTTAGCAGTAGATGAAAGAGCTGAACTGCACAGTCTGGCTTCTCTGCTGAAACTGTGACAGGAACTGACAATGGATTGAGGCCAGCAAGGGAGATCCAGGCTGAATATAAAGTCTCCACAGCCTGTAAACAAGTTATTCACCAGCCTTGGTTTATCAGATCAAGCAGACCCCTGCTAGTTCCTTCTGTCCTTTGCCCATACTGGTAGCTGTTTGTCAGTTTCAGCGTTGGTGGTGTTGCAGTGCTTCAGAGAACAAGTAATTATCTCTTACTTGGCAAGCCACTGTGCTGGTGAAAAAATCAGGATGCCCAGTTCTGTCACTTATAATTTGATATCTTTTGTCTCTTGACACCAAGGAGATCATCAGACGGGGAGGGGGGAAGCATTCCCATCTAGCAATCTCCTCTCCAGCCCCTGTCCAGTCCCTGTCATGCCACAAAAATGAAAACTTTCACACCTACCTTTTGCCACATCAAAGGGCAGCCCAGGAGTGAATGGAACTCGAACGGAGCTCCCTTCACTTCCTGGTTTGAAAACCTGGGCATTCTTGTGAGAAGATGAAAATGTGGGAAATTCAAAAATAAAAACTAAAATACTACAGTAAAAGTAACATCAAGCACAAGAACACACTTAAATCATTACAAGTAACCCATGGAGGGTACAAAAAAGTGTGTCACTTACCTCAATGTCCAAATCTCACCCGGAAGTGTTCTGGTACGGACCTCCCATTGATGCTGGCATCACACCAGCATAATGGGGCACCTTTTCAGTCACAGGACGTTCCATTACAGAAATGGAATGGGGACTCCATTGATGGCTTAGCCCGTCAATAAAAAGAGGTACTGCCACAACAACAGCCGAATGGGAGCATGACGACATGGGAACAACGTCATCTGAAATGCAAGCCCTTTAACAATCTCCCTGCATCATTATGGTACCATATTTAGAGTGTCTGATAATCTCCTGAAATTCAACAACACATTCAGGGCATAGGTAACATGATGACACCTAACTCTCTCTCTTTCCCACCTAACTCCAAGGAAGCTGTTTCTGTACTAAACCAGTGTCTGCTGTCAGTAAAGAACTGGATGAGGCTGAACCATTTGAAACTTAGAACTCTATCAGACCATCCAAATATGGTGTCATAAGGATGCCTAATGATTGCGAAAGGGCACATGTACCAGATGACACCACCCTTTTGCAATCATGTCCAGTTTAAACCCCATCCTATTTTATTGATGGCCCAAGCCGTCAATAGATCTCCCCTAGCGCTTTTGTGCCAGCATTGTCAGCATTTGAATTCATGCACCATTGTACTTAAGTGAACACAGTGTCAATGGCTGGTCCAGTGAGAACACTTCCAGGTGAGATCATAACATCCAGGTAGGTAATGCTCTTTTTATGACTCTTCCTGATTTACTTGTAAGTTTTTAAGTGTGTTTGTGTGCTTTCTTTTACTTTTTGAGTGTTATTTTTGTTTTATTTTTGGAATTTCCTGCACTATGTATTCTCGTGAGAATCCACAGGATTTCAATAGAGGAAGTGAATGGAGCTCTGTTCACTCCTCATTCATTTCTGGGGAACCCTTTAGTGAGGATAGAAGGTAAGTATGGCATGGGGAGTTCTTTTGCAAGTAAAAAAATGCAGAAGTTATGCTGGCAAAAGAACGGGGTTTGGGGGGGGTGTGATCTGATAAAGTACTTAATACAAAACAGAGGTGCTCCTGGTCAGTCATGCATTAGATCAGGGAATAGGGATTCAGCCTAGGCAACACCCCCTGAAATCTCAGTTTTGCAGCTTGGGCATGCCGCTGGACTCAGATTTGAGCTTGGATGCCTAGGTTTTGGCAGCAGTGAGGAGTGTGTTTGCACAGCTAAAACTAGTGTGCCAGCTGCACTTGTTCCTGGAGATGTCAGATCTGGCTATAGTGACAAATATCTTGACTACATTCTGTTTGGATTACTGTAACACTCTCTTATGTGGTGTTGCCTTTGGAAACTGTTCTGAAACTTCAGTGGGTCCAAAATGTTACACCCAGACCAGAGCTGGTTATGGGGGTAATATAACTCCTGTTGAAACACATTCACTGGCTACCAATCTGTTACTGGCGAGAACTCAAAGCGCTGCTTATGACCTTAAAACCTTATGAGGTATGCAGCTTGAGGCCAGACTAACTAAAATAGTGTATCTCCCAATACAAGTCTAAAGATCTTCAGGTGAAGGCTTGTTCTCCATCCCACCACTATCACAGACATATTTGGTGAGGACTCAGGAGAGAACCCTCTCATTTGCTGCTCCCAGGCTATGGAACCCCATTCCATGGAAGATCCAGTTATCCCCTCTGTACTCTCTTTCTACCAACAGGCAAATGCTTTTTTTTACTTAGGCCTTTGATTCTTAAATCATGTGGCAGTACAGTAGGGTGTTTTGAAAGTGATGTGCTGTACTTTTATCTTTTATATTTTCAATTATGTATTAAGTTTGTTGTATACTGTTTTTAACCATGTGCTTTTTAAACAGAACTGTTTGCTTAATTTTTTTTTATTTTTTTGGTTAACTTTTGTAAAGTAAGGTTTTAGTTACATTTGGTTTAAAATTGTTATAAGCCACTTTGGGTCCTGTGGCAGGAGAATAGCAGGGTATAAATTAAACAAATCAAATACAGGTTGACTCCCTATCCATAGATTTGGTATCCACAGTCATTTATCCATGTCTGAAAATAAATGTTCTCTCTAGGCATTTCCAGGTCCTCCAATGTGATTCTATGGTCAACTTCCAGCATTCTTGTCATTGAAAACAATAGGGTTCCCTATTATCCATGATTTCAGGTATCCATGGGGGTCTTGGAATGTATTCCCCACAGATACGGGGGTCAACTGTAAATAAGCAAATAAGTAATATCTTGGCTACAGTGCTGTGAGAGCCACTAACAGTTTATAATATGTAATAGTAAGCATTGGGGGCGGTATTTGCTATTAAACATTTGAAATGGGATCATGGGTTCTGGGAAGCAGCCATTTAACCTTCATTCTCTCTTTGTCACCACATTCCTGGTAAAATACCTACCCACCAAGTCCCTACATACTGTAATTAGCAACAGAAAAAAGCTCCCACTAATACAAAAGGAGAGAGTGTGTTCTCCTCCACATCACACTGGTGTTGGGAAGAGTTAAACCTCCTCCTGCCCTAGTTCTGGTTCAAAGCAAACTCCAAGGTTTACTGTTAACTTTTTTTAAAAAAATCTTCACATGGTGCTGTAGAAATGATACATTTAATGCCATGCAGATAGCTGGACTCTTCAAACCTAATCCCTCATGGATGGTCTCACTGCTCCCAAAAGTGCAAGTGCTTCCTTCCTGTTGAACTCTTTTCTCCCAGAATGTTCCTGAAGTTTCGGTAGCATTTACAAATCCCCAGCCCTTTCTGTAGTTCTTGTTATTTCACCATCACCACAGCTACTACTCTCTGCCAGGGTGAAAGAACACTTGGGGTGGAATAAATTGTATACAATTTTAATAAGTTCCCACTGTTATTCTTTGCTTGGTGTGAGAAGAGCATTTCTTTTCTGCGAATCTCCACATGGTGAGATTGAAAAATATTATTGACAGTGCAACATAAGGAAACCTGAAATGGATCTTATTGCACAGTTGCTGGATTGTCAATTTTAATTTTTGAAATGTTCCATCATTCTCCTTTGATGTAAACTTGTAAATTAACCATCTCAATGTGGGGATTTTTTTGCCTCCTCACAAAGGACCCTGCATTTTACTACATTTAAATTGTGAATTATGTATTTTGTTAGTGTTATCTCTAAATTTTAAAGAACAAATAGGTCATTTGAAAAATATCCAATGCAAAATGACTCATTGGTTTGCAAACCTCCTTTGGAATGATAATATTTATTTCTCACCTGCCTCTCCCTATGGATCAATGTGGGAAACAACAGGTTTATACAAAACAACTAATATCAATTAAAATACATATCAATTAAAATACATAAACTCATTAAAACACATATCAATTAAAAGCATAAAACTGGTACATATTAAAATTGTTTAAAATTCACAGTGTAAAACTCATCTGGATAGGGCTGCTGGAAGAGTCTAGTCTTTAATGCTGCTTTAAATTCATGATGTAAGGGAATGGCATGGAATGATGCAAAGAAATGATGTAGCCAAAAATTAACCACTTTGGAGTTCCAGTGATTTCAATGGGACCTGTTAATACCCCTATTGAATTAATGAGGCATCAAGGTGATGGATGCTGCCTCACTACATTTTTGTTGTTGTTGTTCCAGGCAAGTTTAAAAAAAAATGGTTCTGCCCATTTTCAGTATGGTTCAGTCTTAACAGGAGGAAACAGACAGTTGTGTAATCATTAACTAAGAATACTAACAATATTCACACACTTTCTTGTCCTCAACAAGAACAGTTGTCTTGACGCCCACTTAAAAAAAAAAAAAAACCTAAATGCTATGAGATTTTTTTCCCCTTAGAAAAATACCAGTCTATATTTCAGCAGCAGCAATAGCTAAACACCTTTTGGAGATTTTTTAGCAGTTAAAAAAATTGCATTCAGGATATGATATAGGATGTCATCTGCAGTATGTGGGCAAAACTACCACAAACCTGCATACATGCTTCAAGAATTGTAATCCTGCAATCTTGACTGGGAAGCTAGAGCAACCAGTGACCAGGCATTTAAACTCTATACATCACAGCCTCTCTGACTTCTCTTTGTTTGGTACTGAGGTACCTTCTCCTTCAGATATTTTGGACCAAAGAAAGAATTTTTGGGTCTCTAGACTTAAAACCCTAATGCCACATGGCCTCAATTCAGGGCTCATCTACATAGGCCAGGATATGCTGGCCCCCACTGGCATATCCTCACTGCAGATCAGGCCCATTGTTCCCTTGTTACCTGTACGAAACAGGAGGAAGTCCTGATGGGCACGCCAGTTCCATTGCTGCAGCTGCCACCACCACCATCTTCCGTGCTCTCTTGGCATCTAGGAAGCGAGCTGCAACATGTGACCAAGGCCCCCTGCATGAGATCAGCCTTGATCACATGCTGCAGGACCCCTTCCTGGAGTAGATAGAGTACAGCAGATCGGCATCTGGAGCAACAGGACAATCTGCCGGGACAGGCTCCTGTGGACACGCAGGACCCAATCTGTTGTTTGCTGCCTATAACAGAGTTAAACAGGTATTTTTTTAAATAAAATTATCTGGCCCTACCATGCCTTCCTTCCATTTCAGCCCCATGTCTATCCCAGGGGTGGTGAGGACTGCCATGGGACAGAACGGAGCAGATGCCCTGCATTGTATGGACTGCAGGGCTCTGAGATAGGGGCAAGATGGGGTATGTTGCCCATGTAGAAAAGGCCTTAGAGGATTATCCACTAACAAATGCTGGAAACCAAGTGGTCTAAACTGTCACCTTCTATGCTGCTCATTCATCCTTAGCAACTAAAGAAGGTCAAAGCCAAAACAGTTGGCTTATATTATATTTTTCAATCCTATTTGTTAATAGTTTCATATGCAGGAGTATTTTATTATTTTATTAAAAGTATCTATTTCACACTTCTCAGCCCACTCATGGTTCTAAGGCAATGAATAACAGATAAAAATATTCTTTATGATCAGATTTACTTTTCACTTTTAAAAAAACCCAGTGTTCTTTAAGAAAAACATAAAAAGAACTGGTTGAGAACTGGTTTTAAGGTACAAAGGCTGTGTGGAACAGCCAAGCCTTAACTGCCTGCTGGGAACTCAGTAGGATTGAGGCAACTGACTTTCCTTGGGAGGGTTTCAGCAATCAAGTTTCTGCTACAGAGAAAGCCCTGTCTCATGTCCTCACCAGCCAAGACTCTCAAGGGGTAAGGCATGCCTCCATTGAAGATCCCAAACTTCATACAGGCTCATATAGGAGGAGGCAGTTTGTCGCTTTAAGATCCATGGAAAATATGGGGCTTACATGTGTGCAATCATGTTTAGGCTTGCTGCCTCAGCCTGCCCTTTCACAGTTCACTGGGGGAGATAAAGGAGTGGTCAGAGGGCATAGTTTCTAAGGTGATTATCAGACATAGCAAAAACCACATCAAAAGATCAGTAGAAGAACAGGAAGGGGCAAGATTGTCCAATGACATTGTCCTCCAGCATCCTGGGGGCATAGAGCAGCCATGAGTAAAGTGCCCCTTTCTATTAGCAGCTTGTCCCCATCAATAGAAAAATGGCGCCTCATCTGTGGAAGTGCTATACTTGGGTGTCTGGTAAGGTCACCCTTCCTGTTCTCCTCCCGTTCTTCTGATGTGGTTGGAAACACGATTTTTGATGTGTTCCCCTGTGTCTGATAACCTCCTAAATAATATTTAGAAAATCTTCATGATGTGCTGAGGTAAATATTTTAAGGGAGATATTTAAGGGAGAATATTTTAAGGTGATTTATCATTCTATACACCATCTTAACTATTGGAATGTTATTAGCCCAGATCTGTCATGTTTGTGTTTTTTTTTTTAAAGCAAACCCTTTGTGTGTATCATGGTACATATATACATTTCAAGATTTATGACAGGGATAAGTAAATTAATTGGCAACCAGGATCTGAACAATTTCTGAAGCAATTTTCTCTAGCATGAAGTAATGAAAAGATGGTAAGTGCAATGCTGGCTGGTAACTCCAAGCCAATGTGGTTGTGTTCCTGCTCTGAGTTTTAGTCTGAACTGTAAAGGAGCTATTCAAGGAATTGAACCTCTTTTGAGGATAGTGTTAAACCCCTCTGATAGCATATTTAAAGTCTGCCCTGAAACCCAGAGCATATTCACCACCACCTTGGCAAGGATTCCTCCAGCCCCCAATGACAGAAGGATTATTATTAGAAATAGGGGACTCAGGTTCTAAGGGGGGGAAAGACCATGGCACACCTTAAATTTATATTGAACTGAAACATACATGTTCTATCTCAGGTATTACCATTCCCAAACTCACAGAGCACAAGATTCAGGGTTCATCAGAAAGCTTTATTGCCAGAAATCCAGGATGCGTACAATACAAAGTCATTGCTGAGAGTGAGCACCTAATGGATACACTCTAAGTTAAAAGCATTTTACAATCAACAATACCTGGTGGGCTGCATAACTATTGGTTGTTCATCATCCACTGACACAAGCATTCCTTAAACTGAAAGTTACCACCTTCTTAGTGTCTCTGGCCTTGAAACTAAAACCATTAATTGCAGATGCCTTGTTATCTCCTTTCCCAAGCAAAGCCACAAATGGTTACACATGTATCATTTCATCCCTGCACTAAGGACTTTTTCAAATGGTGCAAAAAAAAATCCCCAAGGAAGTCAGGAGAAGGGGGCCGTCACACTTACAGAGCCCCATTTCAGACAATGCAGTCCTCCTCCGTCCTCCTTCCAACCTTCTCCCATGCTGCTGGCACCCCTTTTTATTGATGGAAAACCTCTGTCAATAAAAAGCAGCACCCGCAGCACAGGGGAAGGTTGGGAGGAGGTCAGGAGGAGAATGGAGAAGGATGGGGCTGTCTGAAAAGGGGCCATTTTCAGTGCGACAGCCCCATTCTTCTCCCGACCTCCTCGGGGGGTTTTTTCACCCCATTTGAAAAAGTCCTAACAGCTATACACACTCTACACCAAGGTCACAGGGAAACTAATTAATATGGCAGGAGCAGGAGCAAAGGGGACCCATCCTGACACTCTGACTCTGTGAATTTATTACTGCTTGAGGTAGATGGCAACACTCAAAGGTAGGTGGGATTTCTGAGTCCACTTGCCAGCAAGATCTTGCAGCCAATTTCCTCTACTCAGCAGCTCACATTATCTATGCTAAGAAGCAGGAGCTGTGATGAGGCTTTCCAGTGTTATCAATATTCTCAGGTTTCTCTTTTGTGCTCCTCTCTTACTGTTTTGGCCTTGTGTAAGGCTTACCTTTTCTATTTTTTAAAAAAGCCTCAAAAAGCCTTTCCCTTTTTTAAAAAAAAAGGCTTTAAAGAGCCTTTACCTTTTTTTTAACAGAAGGGAAAATGGAATAGGGAACTGGCTACTGGAACAGTGTAGAGGCAAATGTTTATTTCTATACAACAGAGGACACTTTCAGGCTTGCTGAATAAACCCCATTTCTGCCCTGAGAGTACCCTCCAGCCCCACTCCTATCCCTGCCATGGAATAATTTAAAACCGTTCGCACACCTACCTTCTTGTGGGAGAGAAACCGCTCCCCCTCCCCTCAGCTTCCCTGCCATAAATTCAGGCATTGTAAAGCTGCATTTACTACAGAGAAACCAAATCCCACCCATTCTCATGAGAGAACAATTGCACAGGGAATTTAAAAATAAAAGTTAAAAAAAAGAATTTAAAAGTAAACAAAGCACAAAAACACATTAAAAAAAAACAAGTAACCTGGGAGGGAGGGAAAGGGTGCCATTTACCTTGATGTCCCAATCTGAACCAGAAGTGTTCGGAACAGACCTCCCCCCATGACTGGCATCACACCAGCATAACAGGAAAGGAACGGGGCATCTTTCAGACCATCCGTGATTCTGTGACAGTAACGGAATGGGTCTCTTCATGTTGTTTCCCCATGAATAAAATATCACAGGGGCAGCACAGGAGCAGGTCAGACAGGGTTGACATCGTCTGAAAGGGAAACCCTTTCTTGACCCTGTTCCGTGCCTGCCACGGAATAAAAAGCCCTTTTGAAAATGTCCTAAATGTTTCATGTCTTTATTTCTGTTATTTAAGATGATGTCATAAATGTGTTTGTGTTTGTGTGTGTGTGTGTGTATCACAGATGTGAAGAGATGGGCAGTAATTTACTTCAGTTGTTTTAATATTATTTGTTTTTTTAAAAAAAAATCTGTCTCATAACTTTGTACATTTTAATAATGTTACTAGACAGCCACTTTGAAAAAATGTTGGAAAGGCATGGTATAAATGTTTCTTATAAACAAATGTATTTGTTATTGCCCAACCTGACCACCCACTCATAGGGTATCATCTGTAACAAAACAGACTTTTGGTCCCTCGAGAAAAGTGGAGAACAGTGTTCTCAAAGCATCCCAAGGCCTGGCTATTGCTGGTTTATAGTTATAACAATGTATAAAACCAGTCAATTGTGTACGGATAGTCATTTTCCTGAAGAAGAATCACATGCAGTCTGAAACAGAGGGCAGGTATATGAAGCACCACAGTTTCTTCTCACATTTCATTCATGGGAACCTGGAGTTTTACATGAAATTGTATTTACTTCAGATATCTCTGATATCTGCTAACATTTTAACTCTCTAAGATCAGCACAAGAAAGGGTAATTGAGTATGATACATTGACAAAATGAATACAGTTTCTAGCATCACTCACGGATAACTTGATTTCACTGAAGAATGCAGGCAGAAAAGTCAGACCTGTGCATGTTTCTCAGAGCCATTATGCAATTCAAGAGGCTTCGTGCACCACGAAGGTCTATCTACAAGCAGCTAAAACGTAAGAGCTGAAAATACTAAGGCAGCTCTTCAATGTTCCTTTAGGAGTAGTTTTATGTATGAGAAGCCAAACATTCATAATGTATCAACCATTAAAAAGAAAAAGATATTCTTTGTATCTTCTTCTGAACTAGATTTTAAAAATGTATAACCCTAAATAACAGGCTTGAGAAGGAAGCAATTGCTTCTTCGGATAAGATTGAGGAGCTGAGGGAAATATACAACACGGTTTTGTAACTATAAAAATGCTATCAGTTCTCATTATTCCTCCAATGGAAAGCATTCTGTTATGAAAATTTTAAGCAACTTCTTCTGCAGAAGTTTTTTCGATATTGTCTTTAGAAAATTCTTTTCTACAGGCCTGTGTACCATTAAAATAAAAAGAAAATGAGCTTGGAGCTCCACCTACAGACCGGCAAATATACATGTACATTCTGAAAAAGTCTTAAAAACTAGTCATTTTCACTATGATACAGAATATGAAGCAGTTGCTACCAGGAGCCCCCAGCTCTGCTTATTAAAAAAAAATAACAACAATACAATACTAACTTGATACTTGGGTCAAATTGTTTTACTAGGAAGTGTATCATGAAGGGAAAGTTACAAGGAATAAACAAGGAAATTGACTTCTAAGAAGGTTTAGCAAATGAATCAAAATAGAAGTAGCTCCTTTGGCATTAAATTAATGTTAGTATAGGGGTCATTTTGATCTCCAGCAACTTGGGTACAGTGTTACATATTTTCCCCTGCAAAGTGAGGGAGAGCAACTGAGCTGACTGAGATAATATGGTATGTCCCTCTCCATACCCACTCTCTGAAGCTTGATCATGCAGTTGAGAGGTTAGTAACTGGCTGGATTGTAAAAGGTGATGTGGGAGGCTGTTGGGTTTGCCATTTGTTCTTAGTTTCTGTTCTTCTCCCTCTTTTTGAAACTCACTGCTACAGAATTTTGCAAATAATGGAGGAACTTGATGTTTTTTATGTGTCTTGGAACAGAAGAAAGACTTGCAGGGCAGCCCTTGTGAGGACAGTTGACAAAAAGAGTAATTGCAGAGGCTAAAGGACTGGTCAGTATAGGGCAGTGGTGGACAATGCAACCCTCTAGGTGTTATTGGACTGTACCTCCCAGCATCCCTCACCGTTAGCTATTCTGGCTTGAGTTTATGGGAGTTGCAGTCCAACAAAATCTGGAGGGCTGCACTTTGCTCACCTCTGTCACAGGGGGAGACAACCTATTATAGATGCCGCTTTCCCTTCCATCAAGGTTGTCTGTAATAACCCCCAGTCTAAAGATGGTAATGTTGAATAGGTGTAAAATGCAAGTGCGTAAAAATCCCACAACTGCCCCCTTTTAAACTCCTAAAGCCGGCTTTTCCTTCCCAAGGTATAGTTTCCTTGCATTGGCTGAGCATGCTTCCACTTGCCCCAATAATGCCCTCTTTTAAACCCAGACAGGAGGTGGGGCTTTTCTACCTGTGTGTAACTTCCAAAGCATTCCACTTTCCAGAGAGAGAGAGAGAGAGAGAGAGAGAGAGAGAGAGAGAGAGAGAGAGAGAGACTGGATTGTGGTCAACCACAGTCCCTACAAATGAACTCCGGAAGAGAGAACTTGCAGTCAAGCACTGGGCAGAGAAGTCCCTTATTCAGTAAAATTTTCTTTTTATTAGTAGAAAAGGGAAAAATACATTTGTTAGACTGTTGTTGGATGTTACAAACACAGTATATTTGACAATAATCTAAATCCTGGGTACATTTGGCACATTGGGAAGAGTACCTGTGCAAACCACTAGGATTTTAAAAATAAAAGAAACAACAAGCTGGTTATATCTAAGTTATGAATGCTCTACTCACACCACTGTGTGATTCCATCTGGCTTTTCTCAGGGTTTCTGATTGATCACTCAGCCCTTTTCACTTAAACTTACTTCTATGATATTAACCCCTTACTGACACAGAGGAGATTATCAGACGCATCAAAAACAGTGTTATGATGACATCATGAGATTGCAAAAGGGCTTAATTGTCAGATGATGACATCCCCCATCATCCAAAGCATTCTCCTGCCATTCCGAGGGCATTCTTTTTTATTGATGGGGAGAATCCAGCAATTGATCTCCCATGGCATTTCTGTTCTGGATTTGCCTGTGTGCAAGAAGGTGCCGCATTTTGCTGGTGAGATTCCAGCGGCAATGGGCAGTCCTGCCAGATGGTAATGGTAATGACCTATAAAGCCCTACATGGCCTAGGTCCAACCTACCTAAGGAATCACCTCCTCCCATATAATCCACCATGTACCCTTAGATCTTCTGGGATGGGTTTATTGCAACCAATGAGATCTAGATTAACAATAACCTCCCAGAGATCTTTTTCTGTTGCTGTTCCCAGGCTATGGAATGCCTTGCCCGAAGAGATCCATCAAGCAACCAGCTTGGAGAATTTCAAAAAAGCCATCAAAACGGATCTCTTCCAACAGGCCTTCCTTGAATAGAATAGACCATTTTAATGGATGCTTCTCCCTCTTTTTATGTTTTTTGTTTTTATGTTTTATGCTTATGTTTTTATGTTTGATGTTATAGTTTAAAGTCTTAGGGTAGTGTTTTATATTAATGGTGAATTCGCCAATCACGTTTAAATATGTATTATTATATGTAATTTTAAGGGGGGTAAACTGTTTTAAGTTATTACTGTCGCCATGGATTTGTTTGTTTTATATCCAATTGTTGTGAGCCACCCTCATTGTCTAATAGGCAAAAGGTGGGGTACAAAAATAAAGTTATTGTTATTAAGTTATTACAACACATCCAGGTGAGATAGGGGCATCCAGGTAAATCTTGCTCAGGACTCATCTCATTGATTGATTATTTTATATTGTTGCTGTTATGCAACTGTGACTTTAAATGTTGCAATCCACCTTAACAGATGCTTTTACCCCATCAGGATGCAATAGGAACATCACAATAAATAAATAATTGAGGAACCTAAGTAACTCCAAAGTCCTTTCAATGAAGCCTTTCAACTTAACAAAAATACATGTAGAAAACTGAGGCAAAGTGTTATGCAAAACTCTTTTGTCTAAGGAAATATCCACTCATGTATTGGTCTTATATTGGGGAATTAAAGCAACTCAAATAGCAGTGCGAGAGGCTGTGTAACGTTTGGAATCTTTAACCCTGTATATACCAGTGGAGTGAGGAATAAACACAGAGTCAGGGGTACAAATAACTGATGAAACTTTATTAAACTGACTTAAAGGACATTCACACACACACACGAACATTCATTCATCTCCGCAAGCAAACAAGACTATAGGTTTAGCATGGCAATGAAAACTTTGAACTATATCGATGGATGTCTGCATTTCTAGCACAAGGCAGGAAGAACCTTTTTCCTACATCAGAAGAGATGTTGACTGGTTGTATCAAGTTGTGAAAGTCTGGGGAATTTGTTGGGCATAGTGTCAGGAGATTTTCAGATAGGAACGAAAAAACATTCCCATCTCAGAATCTCCTCTCCCGCCCCTCTCCTGTCCCTGTAATGACAGAAAATGGAAAGTTTTCAGACCTACCTTAACCATGCCTTTTTCCCTTGGCAGGGCAGCCCAGGAGTGAATAGAGCTCAAACGGAACTCCTTTCACTTCCTGGATTGAAATCTAAGCTGATCTCGCAAGAAGATGAAAGTGCGGGAAATTAAAAAAATAAAAACAAAAGACTACAGTAAAAGTAACACAAAGCACAAAAACATACTTAAATCATTACAGGTAACCCAGGGAGGGTACAAATAAGTGTGTCACTTACCTCGATCCTAATCTCACCCGGAAGTGTTCTGGCACAGACCTCCCATTGATGCCAGCATAACGGGGCACCATTTCAGTCACAGGACATTCTGTTACAAAAACGGAATGGGGGATTCATTGATGGCTTAGCCCATCAATAAAAAGAAGCACCAGCATAACGACAGCTGAATGGGACCATGACAACACAGGAATGACATTGTCTGAAATGCAAGCCCTTTAGCGATCTCGTGGCGTCATTATCACACCATATTTTTAAAGCATCTGATAATCTCCTCAGAGTTTGGGGGAGCCGAGGGCTGACAACCATCTGTAGTGATTCCTTGCACTGCTTTTAAAGTGTACACCACAGATTGTCCCAAGCTGGGTTTACTTTAGGACTGTAACAACAACAATTAGTAAGGGGGGGGGGGAGATAATTGAATCCAATTTTCTTTTCTTTTTTAAGTACATGCATATATTTTTAACAGAACATAGCAAAATCTAGTTCTTTGTCTAAATCAATTAGAACTTGGTAAGTTAATACTTTTATATGCTCCATTGGTTCCAGATAGACAAGACATTTCAGAAATGTTGGCAAAAGAGAGGGAGAAAAGTGGGATGCTGTTGCAGTGAAAGTAAGGCTGTGGTAAATGCATAAGATGAATACCCTCATTTTAATGTTGAAAAGCATATATAGTTTTGTGTTATCAATAGCTTTTTGCAAAAAGTTTGTATAACTGTCTTGCAGAAAATTCTGCAAAATCTCATTTCCTTCAAAAGCATTGTTTCCATTTTTCTTACGTAAGAAACTGATGTTATTAGTGAGAACATTCTGCCACTGCACTATACTCAGTTTATGAGAAAATATCCTTGCCTGATCTGAAGAGCTGTTTCTTTGTGAGAAAAATCTATTTTGGCCACTACATTGACTTTCTTTAGACTATGGAGCTGGCCTCATTTCTAGTTCTGTGTTGTACGAAACTGTATTTCACTTTTGCTCTGTGTGCTTTCTCCATTAAACTAATGACAGGGTATAGAATTCCTGGAATTATACCATTTTAGACTAAAAGGGAGGAATCATATAAAAACATCCATCTCCTCCTGAAAATTGTATGGTCATTGAAACTGTATCACAGGACTTCTCTACAGGTGTCTGTAAGCTCTAAAACAAATCTATATCATCAGGGTAGATAAAAAATTGCTCCAATACACATCAGTTGTTTCTACAGTTCATGCTGTAGATCCTTTGAAGCTTCCAGACAGAAGGTCTTAGCCCAACCCATTGCCTTAAGCTTTTGAAATGGAATATGCAGAGAAAGATGTATCCTGTAGAGCCAAAATACATCCCAAAGCATTGTATCACAAATAATCAACAGTAGCCTATTCCTTGTCAACAAGCTTGACTAACCTGCATTATAAAAAACACAAAGTATTAATATTAAATGCATTAGGAAATGACAATCCCAATGTTGCTGTGAGAACAGTAGAGCACATGGAGACCCTTTCACACTACACAGTTATAGTGCCATCATTCCACTTTAACTGCCATGTCAACATCCTGTGGAATTCTGAGATTTTATGATAGGGAGGAGGTATTTAGATTTCACAGCCAAATAACCACAAACAACAAATCTCAGGATTCACTAGGATGTAGCTATGATAGTTAAACTGGAATCATAGTACTATAATTGTGTTGTGTGAAAGGGCCCTCAGGAAGTCCTGGGAACAATTTATTTACTTGTCGAGCTCTAGAAGCATTCAAGGCAAAATCTTTTACATGTTTTTTTAATAATCTTTGTCTTTCTGATATAGGTGAGATGATGAAGAAGAAGCAAAAATTGATCCCGATCTGAAAGTGGGTGTGTATGCTTAAAAACTGTAGCAAATGTCAGTAACTCCACAGTGCCCAAATGAGATATCCTGCCATAAAGCATTACTGCTACAAAAGGAATAAGACACAGAACATTGATCTTTGCTACTTCTTTAACTTCACAATTCAGGGTTCTTTGTGTTTTGTTAAATAGAGTAAACGCTGCAGCATTGTGTTCATAGTTGGGGTTTTTTTCTGCCTATGGGTGTCATTTTGGGCCTTATCATAGGAAATTTATCCCTTCAGCACTGGGATAATTTGGCACCAGTTTTGTTTTGCAGAACCATTGTTTTGTTTTGCAGAAATCTAGAACATCACAAGCCAGCTTTCAAGCCAGCTTTATTGCATTCTCTATTGAAAAGCACACAACATATTTCCACCTGCCGTGCTTCACTGCAGAATCCATTGTTATGAAAATTAAACAGGAAGAAAAAAGCATTTGTAAAGGCCTGAACTGAACGGTAATGGAAAATTACGGAGAGTTTGAGGAGAAAGAAATTGTCCTCTGCAAGACTCTCCTTTCTATTTCTGACGTTGATGTAGGAGATTATCAGATGTGCTAACAGTAGCATTACAGGAACACAAGGTGATAGCAAAAGCATCCCTTTTCAGATGACATTGTTCCCCCCTCATTATGCACCCATTCTGCAGCCATTCTGCCGGCGCTGATTTTTATTGATGGGAGAGGCCGTCAATAGATTCCCCATTCCATTCCTTTCACAGACATTTCTGCATATGACACGGTGGCCCATTATGCTGGTGAGATCCCAGCATCAATGGGTGGTCCCTGCCAAAACACTTCCGGGTGAGATCAGGACATCCCGGTAAGGTAAGTGACACACTTTTTATGACTCTCTCTGGGTTACTTCTACCTTTTAAAGTGTGTTTTTGTTCTTGCTGTAATTTTTTTGTGTGTTCTTTTTATTTTTATTTTTGAATTTCCTGTGCTCTCATCTTCTTGCGAGAATCCATGGGATTTTCCTCTGTTCACTCCTGGGCTGCCAGAACAATGGGAGAGGAGGTAAGTGCAGTATGGAGGGTGAATTGCAGCATGACAGGGACAGGACAAGGGTGGGAGTGGAGATTGTGAGACAGGAACTCTTTTTTTGTTCCTGTCTGATAATCTCCATAAACTGATTTTTAAATCACCTCTATTAGAGCATTCTGAAGAGATAAAACTAGTCCTATTCAACACATTTGAATGCCATATAGAATGAATACACAGAGAGGGAGCAGTAGCACACTGGGCCATAACCTCCATATGGGACCAACTTTATGGGCACAAAATTCCTATGCATACAGATTACTGTATGTGTGCATTAGTATTTTCAGTGCAGGATCCCAGAAAACATCTGTAGAGACAACAGACACATGGAGGCAGTGGTAAAGACATTAGGCACAACTCTGCTGTCTTTTCTAGTGTCTTCATTCTGGACAGGAATCAAACATGAAAAGGGGTTCTAGTTGTAATCCCTCTCTGGCATAACAAAAGTAATGACAACAAAAAAGCAAGAACAGAGCAGTATGCATATAAGAAAACACAACTGGTCTCTTCATCCATTGAATGGGATGGCAATGCAGACAGCAGCTCAAGGCCAAAGTCCAGAGTCCCATATCATATTGGGGCCAATAGCAGGCAAGGACATTTTCATGATCAGGACATTCCTCTCAGGATCCAGTGTTACAAGTTATGCTCAATCAATATGAATTACAAGTAGACTTTGATTCTTAAGGTGCCTCTTGACAAAGTCTGTACACATTATAGAGGGATATTGGAAGGGTAGGGCAAAGCCTGGATCCCTTCCATCTTGGAGAAGGCCTCATTTTAAAGTGCAAACTGGAATTTCCCTCCCTCCTGCTAACGAGGAAATGGTCTCATTGAGAGCAATCAGTACTTAACTGTCTTGCTTTTCTCCACTGAATGGAGATCCTGCCAAACTGGCTAAGACTGGTACACACACACACCAACTGTAAGGTATTGCACAGTTTCCAGAGATGCTGGTCAATCCTGTTTCAGTTTAAAATAGGACAACTATCTATACCTGATTGGCATTGTCTCTGGTGTGTAGCTAGATTGTGTTCATCTCCCTGGACCATCTAAGAATCATTACCACTGCCCAGAGGGTGAAAAGCAGGGGTCAAGTCATATCTGCTCTTTGCACACAAACCAAAAAAAACCTTTGCACACAAACCATAGGCTTTGCACTCATCACTCTATGCGCACGGGGGCTTTTGAATCCTCCAAAAGAATAACATTAAAGTCATGTTGCCCCACCCAGAGATGTCCCCTCACTCCGGGTGACAGCCTCCAAGTGAGAAAAGGGCTGGAGTGTGTGTGTGTGTGTGTCCCTCACTTCTCTTCAGAAGCCATCCTAGAAGCTTGCCCTCAGAAGCTCACTGTACAGACGCTCTGCCTCCAGAGAATCTCCTTCCTCCACATGGTCCCTTTCATCAGCTGCCCTGATATTCAGCCACCTAGCTTCTTCTCTGCATCAGAGGGTGAGAAAATCCATGTGTGTTGTACTCTGTGGTCCCTTAAGCTTAGTTCCACCCCTCTGCCCCTGCTTTAAATTGGTCAGGAGCAGGGTTTTTAGCACCCGTGCCATCATTCCCCTCTTCTTCCTTTGAGAAACAGCTTATATTGAATATAGACTGTTCTGTTGGTCTCTCCTACTATCTTTTTTCTGTCTTTTTAATAAATAAATAATTGGTTTTGCTGCTAAATCAGCTTATCCTTGACATGATTTCTTCCCTTCTACCTCAATTTTACTTGGAGTCACTCTGGTTAATTGGAGATTTTAAAACAGAGACTGGGTGGTCATTGTAGCTGTACATTCCTGCAATGAAAGGGGGTTAAATGAGATTATCCTTCAGCCCCCTTCCAATTATACAATTATCTAATTCTGTATTCTAAGCCCAACCTCCACCACAGACCCATGGAAAGACAGAGTCACTGCTGGAGGGCTTTTCTCTCCTTCCAGCCACTTTTCAGCAGTGCAGCTTCCCCAACTCTATACAAATGAATGGAAAAGTTGTTCCACTCATTTTCACAGAGGGAAGTGCTCTGTGTGTGTGTGTGTGTGCGTGTGTGTGTGTGTGTAACTCTCATATTTCCTCTTTTCTGATTTCCTTGTCCCCCCTCTTTTTTGTACCCCTTCCCCTTACTCTTTATACACCCCACTTTTGTTTCGCTTTTCTCTGTCCCTTGTCATCCCCCCTCTGATTCTCTCTGTCTGTTTTCTTTGTGTATAGAAAGAGAGAAAGAGAGAAAATGAGAGAGGGGGACATATGGTACCTTTCCATGAATAGCCACACACTCCACAACGATAATTTTGTGGTTGTACCCAAAACAATTTCTTTAAAAGCTGAACATGACCATGGTCCCAACAAAGTTAAGAGGCCTGTAATAACAGGTTAAATGTTCCTGTGGCAAATAGGAATCTACACTCCTAGCACTTCCAGTAGTTGGACAGGCTGCAAGATAGCCTTCGTTGTATCTTTCATGAGTAAAATTGCTACTACTCATGTGGTTAATAATGAATAAATGAGAATCTGGACTTAGAGCTTTTTCACAGAGCTTCCTTTAACCTTGAAACTGTTTTAAAATGTGCCATTATCTAGGCAGGCTCAATAAGGCAGACTAGGCATTCAACTCCAGGTTCCAACTGAGTGTATTTATTCCAAAATCAGCCAAAGACAAGGTCAGAAAGTGCCAGTTGCTTATCAAATTAATTAGCTATGATTTTACCTGAGAAGAAGCTAAATATTAAGAATAGCTCACCAAATTAGCTTTTAGAAGGAGTAAAATACTCTTCTGGAAACAATGAGCGCAGCTAACATCTGGAAGAGAAACCAAGATTCCACAATCAAAAGTATTTCTATGGAGGGTGGGAAGTACCAGAAAGAGGCTGGAATACTGTCCACTCTTTATTCTGAAGTGACTTTAATCATGCATCCCTCAGGTAACTTCTGACGGCTGCAGCTATAAAACTAGGTCATAGGGTAGTGGAGTAGCCAGAATCATAGGACTGGAAAAAAGAAGCAACGTTGTCCCTGATATCAGTTTTCCCAATATGTGATGTAGTCTTACATTAGTTTTGCATTTCAGCCTTGAGAAACATGAACCCATATTAATATTTGATTACTCTAATGGATAAGTAGAAAGTATAGTTTTAGTACAAGAAGCACAACACAGACCACACTGCCAACTAATTCTAAGATAGCATTAACTGTAGTGTGACATTTCTGTGAACGTATGCCCCTAGGAAACAAGATTGGTATTAGGAAGTATTTGTCACTTACATTTTCACTTTGGTAAATGAGACTCATTTAATACAATTTATCCACACTGATGTATATAGAGAACTGGATAATAGCTTGCTTCTTATCCAAGGCAGCTGTTTTGTCCCAGTCCAAATTAAGCAGAAGTATTGGTCCAAAAAAAGAATAGCTGATATTTTATGTAACAAGCACCAAATTACAGAATACTTCTTCATCTTCCCAAATATATCCTTTTAAGTCAGACTAAGATGTGCTCGGAACAAAGTCTTATTGATTCCAAACAAATTACTCTTGGTGATGTCAGCATTTTCAGAACCACCTTGAGAAATGAATTCAAGGGTGACAGCTGCATATGAGCAAAGCAATCTGTAATACTTGTATATTGTCCTACCCTTAAAAAAAACATGCAATGAAATAGTCTCTTTGGCATATTTAATGCAAATATGCATTCTGTACTCATCCCTAAACTAGAAACCTGCAGCCCAAGAGCATCTTATTAGTTTAAATCAATGCCAGTTTAAGGAATATAGACCTGTGGAACTTTCTGTGGGTGTGACTATGGATGTTATCAGACACATCAAATACGGCGTCATAACGATGCCACATTAACACAAAAGAGCACACATACCAGACGACGTCCCCTTTTCATGTTTATGTCTTGTCTAAAACCTGCCGTGTTTTATTGATGGCTTAAGCTGTCAATAGATCAGCTGTGATAATATTTTACTGGCAAACCTTGCACCAATGTCCTCTCGTCATTCCACCATCAATGGCCATTCCAGCCAGAACACTTCTGGGTGATGTGAAGTCGAAGGCTTTCACAGCCAGCATCCATAGGTTTTTGTGGGGGTTTTTTCCAGGCTGTGAGGCCATGTTCTAGAAGAGTTTATTCCTGACATTTCACCTGCATCTGTGGATGGCATCTTCAAAGAATGGTGGAGCTTCTGACAACCTCCAAATGTATTTAATTGTGTCTCATGAACTGTACTGTATTATTGTGTGTATTACAATGTATGTACGCCGCCCCGATCCTGAGGGGAGAGACGGGTAATAAATAACTAAATATTACAGACCAACCAAGAAAATCCAAGAAATGCTACACTGAGTGAAGGACAAAAGAGACCCTCTCGCAGCTGCAGGAATTTACCGCATACCATGCAGCTGTGGACAAGTCTACATAGGGACCACAAAACACAGTGTGCAAACACAAATCAAGGAACATGAGAGACACTGCAGACTGGGCCAGCCAGAAAAATCAGCAGTAGCAGAACACGTTATAAACCAACCTGGGCACAAAATGCTATTTTAAAACACCGAAATTCTGGACTAGGCTAACAACTATCAGGTTAGAATGCATAGGGAAGCTATTGAAATCCAAAAACACCTGGACAATTTCTTTTTTTTTTAAGTTACATAGCTACATACACTTATTCATATAAATGCGAGAAAATGTAAGATTACATTATATCATGTAACCATGTTTTTTGACAATAAAACCCACGCATTTTATGTTTCTCCTTACGTTCCTTTAGATGCCCTACTTCCTAATTAGTTTATTTTACCTCCATTAATACCATGAATTAAACTCTTTTCCTTGTCTCAATATCCAACACTTAAAGTTATTTTTGGTTGTAGTTACTCTGTTAATCTCAATACAAGCAATTTTCTATTTTGGTGTGACAAAATAAACTAGAATTTATACCAATAGGAGGTTTATCTTTTATCTTTCAATATTCTCAAAACTGATTCCCAGTCTTCTTCTATCTTATCTATTGACTTATTCTTTAGTCTAGCTGTAAGCCTATCAGATTCTAAAGCTTCATAAAGATTTCCCAACCATTCTTCTATGGTTGGAATCTTTTCCTCTTTCCAATATTTTGCATATAGTATTCTTGCGGTGGTAACCACATATAACAAGATCTTTTTCGTTCCACTTTCCAGCTTTCTTCCTATCCTGTCAACCATATTCAACAAATAAATTTCTGGGTTTAGACCATAGTTAATTCCCAAAATATCTCTTATCTTTATATGCACTCTCTTCCAGTATACTCCTGTAAGTTGACATCTCCACCATAAATGGTAGAAGGTGCCCTCAGATTTTCCACACTTCCAGCATTCAGTCTTACCAGTCCTATACATTTTATCCAACTTGACAGGTGTTAGATACCATTGATAAAACATTTTGTAATAATTTTCTTTCATTTTGACTGCTAATGTAACATTTTGTGTAATCTCCCAAGATTTTTCCCATCTTTCAATTTCTGTCAACTGTCCTAAATCTTTCGCCCATGGAATCATGGTTTCTATTTCATCTTCCAATTCTCTATCCAACAGAATTTTGTAATATTTAGCAACTTGATGTTCAGTTTTACCAAAAATTATCTTGTCAATTTCATTATATTCTCCCTGGAAGCCCTCCAATTTTAAATCCATTTAATATCTTACATATATTTGTTTGTATAAAAACCAAGTTACAATGTAACCTTCCTCTTTCAATTCCTCTCGGGATTTAATATGCTTCGTCAAGACGACCGTCTTGTTGTCTATTTTAAATCCTGATTATGCCGTGAAGTCTTCTAATATGCTTTTAAATTCAACCAGCTTCTTCAAAGGATCTTCCAATATCACCACCATGTCATCAGCAAATACTTTGATCTTAAATTCATGACCCTTTATCCTAGTGCCTTTTAACTCTCTGTTTTGTCTGATGTTATTAATTAAGATTTCAATTACTGTGAGGAACAATAAGGGTGACAGCGGGCAACCTTGTCTAGTCTCCTTGGTAATCTTAATTTTCTCTGCCTTTTCCCCATTCACCATTCACATAAGCAGCCTGTTATTCATAAATCCTGTCAATCCATGATCTAAACTTATATCCTACATTCATTTTTTCCAATACATTATTCAAAAACATCCATCTCACATTATCAAATGCCTTTTCGGTGTCTGAAAAAAATAATGCCATTTTCTTCTATTGTGTTTATCATAATACTTTAATAAATCTAACACTGTTCTTATATTAGTTCTCATATGTCTTCTTGGAAGGAAACCATTTTGGTCCGCGTGAATTATTTGACTCAAAATATTTTTAAAACTATCAGCAAGAATATACACAAAAATCTTATAATCCATATTTAACAATGAAGTAGGTCTATAATTTGTGGGATCTTTTCTATCTTTCCTTTCTTTTGGTATTACCGTAATATTACTTTCCTTCCATGAATCAGGTATTCCCTCTTTTTTAATGGCATTAAATGTTTTTTGAAAAGGTAATAATAGAACATCTTTTAATTCTTTGTAATATCTTGAAGTGAAACCATCCGTTCCAGGAGTTTTATCTAATTTCAATTTCTTAATCGCCTCATTTATTTCCATTATCGTAATATCTTTATCCAATGTTTCTTTCTGAATTTCTGTCAGTTTTATTATTTCTTGATTTTCTAAATAGTTCTTAACCAATTCCTCCATATCTTTATGTGATTGATCCTTATACAATTCTTTATAGAATTCTTGGAAACTTTCTTTTATTTGGTTTTGCTCCATGGTAATTTTCCCTTTATAATTAATTGCTGTTATAATTTTATTTTCCCTATATTTTTTCAACTTATAGGCCAACCACCTCTCTGGTTGATTAGCCTGTTCAAAATATTTTGCTTCATCATTTTCATGGACTGCTCCACCTCCAATATATTTAATGATTGCATTTCCTTTTTCATTAATTCCATTTCCATCTTGACTTTTTATTATTTGGATTTTGATCAAGTTGATTTTCCATCATTACTAATTCCTGTAAAAGTTGTTGAGTTTTCTCTCTGTGTTGCTGCTTTTTCTCACATGCCTTTTTTATGAAATGACCCCTCATTACTACCTTACTGTTTTCCCAGACCATACTCATCTTGACCTCCTCAGATATATTTTCCTTGAAATACTGTTTCAGAGTTATTCTCGCTTCTTTAATGCTTTCTTCTTCCTTCAACAAATTATAATTCAATCTCCATTGTATCTCTTTTTTTTCTCAGTTAGTGAAAGCAAAATAGAGTTATGGTCCAAGATCCATCTAGGCTCGATTTCCATAGATTTAATCATTGGTGTGATCCTTTTGGTTGCAAGGAACATATCAATTCTAGAGAGTGATCTATGAGCTTCAGAATAGAAGGTAAATCCTTTTGTCTCTCTGTATTTCCACCTCCAAACATCAATCAGTTCCAATTCTTCTTTCAATTAAAAAAAATCAGTAATTTTCCTTGATTCTTCCATATGGGCTTATCCGATTTTCTGTCATTTTCTGGATTCAACACCATATTTTCAAAAGTTAAATCATGCTCAATTATTTCTCTTTTCAACTTATTGAAAAACTTCTCCTGGGCCTGTACTGGAGTGTACACTCCTATTAACAGCACTTTTAGCCCCTGAATTTTAGTTTCAATCCCCACATGTGATCCTTCTTCATCCATCAAAACCAATTTAGCTTGTAATTTTCTATTAACAAACATAACTACCCCTTGCTTCTTTTTTATAATTAGCTGATATAAAGCATTGTCCCAAACTGGGATTTTTCAAAAATTTCTTGTCTTTCTTCCTAATCCATGTATCTTGGAGGTATATAATGTCCACTCTTGGTTTTTCTAAATAATGGAAAATTTGTTTTCTTTTATATTCAGAGTTTAAACCTTTTATATTCCAAGAAAGTATTTTTACATCCATTTTATCTTGTTTAATTAACTTCTGTTCATATAGTTATCCTTAATTTCCCTCTTCTTCAGTCTCATCTTCTTCCCCTTCACCTTCTCTTCCCTCTTGTACTACCTCATCCTCGTCTGAGTTATCCTCTCTATCTTCTCCATCACTCTCATCAATTGGTTTTGTCATACTCCCCTTTTCCTCTCCTCCTCCTTCTTTTCTATGTGATTCTTCCCTATTTTTATATTCTTCTGTCTTTTTTTCCTGGTCTTTTTCATCTTTTTGCAGCCTGCTTTCACTCCCCGTTCTTGCCTCCTTCTGTTTTTTTTATTTTATTTTACCTTCTTATATTTTAGTAGCCTCTTACTAAATTCTTTTGCTTTCTCTATAGAGTTAATTCTATACCTTTTATGTTGATACATAAAAGATACTCCTTCTATTCTCTCCCATCGATAGCTAATCTTATTTTCTACCAACATTTGTGTAAAAAATTTATAATCCTGTCTTTTTTTAAGATTTCAGGTGGGATGTCCTTAAACATTTTCAGTTCTGTTCCTTCTATACTTAAATTTTCATTGTAGCTTTACTGAATAAATTTTTCAGAAATTTATTGCTGGAAAAATCCTTGCAAGGATACTCCTGAACAGATTAGTTCCTGCTATTGCAGAAGAACTTCTCCCTGAAAGCCAATGTGGCTTCAGAGCCAATAGGAGTACTACAGACATGGTATTTGCCCTTAGGCAACTGCAAGAAAAATGTAGGGAGCAGAACAAGGGTCTCTATGTAACATTTGTCGACCTCACCAAAGCCTTTGACACTGTAAGTAGAAAAGGTCTGTGGCAGATCCTGGAAAGACTAGGATGTCCCCCCAAATTCCTTAAAATGATTATCATGCTACACGAGGGACAGCGTGGTCAAGTCAGATATGGCGATGCTCTTTCAGAGCCCTTTCTAATAACTAATGGAGTAAAGCAAGGTTGTGTTCTTGCACCAACTTTATTTACAATCTTCTTTAGCACGATGCTCCAAAGGGCTATGGCAGAGCTTGAAGAAGACGACGGCATCTATATACGCTACCGTACTGATGGTAGCTTGTTTAACTTAAGTCGTCTGAGGGCTCACACTAAGACTCTAAACTATCTAGTCCGTGAGCTGCTCTTCGCCAATGATGCTGCCCTTGTTGCCCACACAGAAGCAGCTCTGCAGCGCCTAACATCCTGCTTTGCAACAGCTGCAGAGCTGTTTGGGCTAGAAGTCAACCTGAAGAAAACAGAAGTTCTTTACCAGCCTGCACCACAGGACGAACACCACCATCCCCACATTGCCGTCGGCAAATCTGTGCTCAAGTCCGTTCAGCAGTTCACCTACCTGGGAAGCATCATCTCCTCAGATGCCAAGATTGACAAAGAGATCGATCACAGATTAGCAAAGGCATATAGTGCATTTGGAAGACTTCACAAAAGAGTCTGGAGCAATAAACACCTGAGGCAAAGCACAAAAATCAGTGTGTATAGAGCCATCGTACTGTCTATCCTCCTTTATGGATCTGAAACATGGGTCACCTATCGCCACCACCTACGACTCCTCGAGCGCTTTCATCAGCGCTGTCTATGCACAATCCTAAATATACACTGGACTGACTATGTGATGAATGTTGCTGTCCTTGAGCAAGCAGGGATCACCAGCATTGAGGCCATGATATTGAGAACACAGCTGCGCTGGGTAGGGCACGTTTCTAGGATGTAGGACCATCGCCTCCCAAAAATACTACTCTACGGTGAACTCACCACGGGTCAGCGTAAGAGGGGCGCTCCAAAAAAGCGATACAAAGACTCCCTGAAACAACATCTCAGGCTTGGCCAAATTGATCACCAACAGTGGTCTGCCCTGGCCTCACATCGGGAGGCATGGAGACGCACTATCCACAATGCTGCAGCCTTATTTGAGAACTCACGACGAACAAGTCTTGAAGAGAAACGACAACGCAGAAAGAATCACAACCCAAAAACATCACCCAAGGAGACCTTCTGCTGTGCTTTTTGCAACCGGACTTGTTTATCTCGGATTGGCCTTTTTAGTCATCAGCGCGCTTGCAGAAAGCACGGGATGAGTCCTTCCTGAATCTTCGTTTGCGAAGAAAAGCCAGAGAGAGAGAGAGAGAGAGGTTCTCTTAAATTTGTTCTTGTAAAGCATACCACAATGTCTCTTGGAACTTTTTTTCTCTAGCAATAGTTGAATTAATCCTAATCAAGCCTTTCTTCGGTTATTTCAATAAATTTTGCCATTGGGGATCTCAATCTTTCCAATAAATTTTCATTATCCTTTTCCGGTAACCCCCTAATTTTTAAACATTTCTCTTTATGTTTTGAACCTTTACTTAACAATAGCTTTTTCTCATATTCTTGTTCTTGAGTTAGTGAATTTGTTGTTTCCTCTAGTGTCTGTGTCTTAATCTTTATATTTTGTACTTCTTTTTTAACTAAATCAAAATGTCTTCCGTCAGTTCACTTAATCTTTTCCCAAAATTTGCCATTTCCTTTTTTAAATCACTTTTCATCTCAGCCCTTATCGCTTTCATTTCCTCCCTTATTTCCTGTTGCATTTTTTTTCATTTCTTTCCTTAACTCTTCCAATATAATTGAACTTAGCTCTGTAGATTTAGTAGTTCTTTCTATAGATGGTCTTCTTTGCAGTACCAATTGAGTTTGTTGTGTTTGTGCTTATAGATTTCTTCTGGTACCAGTTGCCATTTTTACTTTGACTCAATAATTGTAATTAGAAATATTCCGTGAAATAGAGGAATTTATCATATAATATCAATATCATATAATCCAAGCAGAGGTTCCACTTTCTCTTTTTCACCTTTTAACTCACTCTACTCTATCCTTTATCTTCTGTCTTTTACCTTCTAACTCTCCTATCACTCCTTCACCTCTCTCCACCTCTTCCTACTCCACGCTTGATAGCTCAAAATAATATAAATAGTAATCTTCTTATAGATCAACTGAAATGTCTTATTACTTTGGATATAATTCCCATATATTTATCCAATTTGGGCTTAATTCTAGTAATTAATATATAAAGCAAATTGGAAAAAAAATTATAAAATTTATATATTTATATGTTTATCTAATTTAACGAATTGTTTTTAATATTTATTATTTATCAAATGCTCCTAGATAATCAAATGGTCCAGTTTATGTATTTATTTAATTCAATCCAAAATATTCCCATAAAATAGGCTAGTATAATAACAAATAAACCCCACTAAACTTTCAGGAGGCCCTTGAGTACCTTATTGTTCCCTTTTAATGACTACTAATCCTTTATCAAATGTCAAAGCAGTATATTAGTCCCCACAAAAAAGAATCAAATTATCCCAGTTTATATTAGCTTAGCCAATTAATATACTACACTACACATAAGTTCCAAATATATACCATACAGGTCAGATATGCTCCACTCAAGTCCCCTTATTTTTAACAATCTCTGAACCCCCCCTAGTGTATTGTTATTAACAATTTTACAATATTACAATATTACAAATTAGCGGTTCCAGCTTCTCACAACATGTACTGTTCCAAAATTCAAACCTTCAGTCCGCACGGGGTGCCTTTCTCCTGTTCAAATCTCCCAACCACTCCATCAAATGTCAATACCAGTCCTTTTATTTCTCTCACACTATGTCTTTTCTTTCTTTCACTTTTTCCATGTTTATTCCGTGTTTTCTTCTAGTTCTAGTCCCCTCTTTCCTTATTTCTTTACTTCTTTACTATGATGCTCTAATTTCTTTCACTTTATTAACAGTCCAGCTCCACGTCACCCTCTGTAGCTCTACAGCTCTGCAACTCCACGCCAGTTCTTACAACTAACTCTTTCACTCCTCCGTCACTTTCTCTTTCTCTTACTCCACGCTGACTCTTATAACTGTCTCTCTCCACCCTCTGTCCACTTTTTCTCTTTTTCTCCTACTCCACAGCCACTTATTTTCAAAGGTCTTCCGTTTCTTCCTCCTCAACCATAAGTTTATTTCTCCCTTCTTTTTCTTGTTGCACCTTTGCCAACCTCACTTTAAGCTTTTCTCCGTCCCAAAAATAATATTCTGTTGGAAGCAACTAAATAAACTAAATAAACTCAATCATCTAGCTTACCCCAGCTCTTCAGAATAAATATTAAAATAAAGCATGGGTGCTGCTCTGGTCACTCTCCCCATGACTGCTCTGGGTTCCATTCATCCCAGCTCTTCGGTCCCCTCAACCCATTGTAAACTGTGTTTCTAACGAAACACAATCCAATCCAAAGGGCCAGGACTGGACCCCTGACAAGCCCCGACACCACCCCTTACCGGGGTTTAGCGGTCCTTGTTGCTGTTCTACAAGGTCTAATTCAGAACCCAGATAACATCTGGAGCGAGAACTCTTCACTCCTGCTGCTGCTCACTATGCCATCACATTGGAAGTCTCCCACACCTGGACAATTTCAACAGGAAAGAGGAAAGCCTAAAAGTAAACAAAGTTTGGCTACCAGTCCTGAAAAACACCAAAATAAAAACTCAAATGAACTTCACCCAGGGACAGGGGGCTTCCAAGCAGACAATGGACCATGAGCTAAATAAACACTGATCCCCCTCACATGTCCTCCCACACTAAGAACTGAACATCCAACTACTGAATACACAAATTTACATGCTAATCCTCTTCAACAAAGACTCACAGTATAAGAACTCCACACACCCACAAACCACCATTCTCTGAAGGTGCCAGCCACAGATACAGGCGAAATATCAGGAATAATCTCTTCTAGAATACGGCCTCACAGCCTGGAAAACCCCCCACAAAAAAAACTACTTCTGGGTACAATCACAACATCCAGGTTGGTGACGCTCTTTTTACTTGTAAGGTTTTGTGTTTATGTGATTAGTGTAACTTTTTGAGTGTTATTTTGGTTTTTTTAAAAAAAAAAACCATGCTATGTATTCTCAAGAGAATACACGGGATTTCAAACAAGGAAATGAATGGAGCTCCATTCACTCCTCTGTCATTTCCAGGGAAGCCTTTTCATGGGATAGAAGGTAACTGTGGCACAGGGAGTTCTTTTGCCAGCATAAAAATGGCAAGGTTGTGCAGCAAAAGAACAGAGTTCAGTGGGGTGGTCTGATAAAGTCCTACATCTGTCCTGATCGATATATTATGTTTGCTCTAGTTCATTATTTTTCTCATAGTTTTGTAGGACCTTTGGGGGAAGGGGCTGAATGATAGGATAGAAATATTTGTTTAAAAATACTGAAATAAGTTGAACAATAGTGATACTTATCTATAAAAGAATGTATTGAACGCATATTTGTTGGTATATCTAGAAAAAAAATAGATGAGGACAACAGAAAAGAAAAACAGAACCAGAAGGCATTGAGGTGCTGCCCAGATGGTAGTCAAGGCACATTCATTAGATCCCATGACAACAGTACAAAAATGTACACCAGTTGTGCTGGTTACCAATGTGCTTCTGAGCCCAGTTCAAAGGTTGCTTTTGACTTGTGAAGCCCTGTATCCTTTGGGTTCAAATTATGTGAACTGCCTCCACCCATACAAATCTGCCTTTGAGACTCGTGCCTTTTAGGAAGCAATAAAGTGAACAGGCATAAAGAAACAGGGTCTTATGCAGCTGTAGCTGCATATTGTAGAATTATATCCCAAATTAGGCATCTATGGGCTAGGGAAGCAATAACTGTGCATTTCATTCTCCACAAAACAAGTATTCTCTGCACTGGGAGAGATTATGAGAAGTTTTGCATATTTTTCAATTACATTTTCACATTTGAGGGATATTATTATTATTATTATTATTATTATTTCTTACCCACCTCTCCCCATGGATCAATGTGGAGAACAGCAACCGATTAAAATACAACACATAACATCAATTTTAAAAACATAAAATCAGTTAAAACATATAAACCAGTTAAAACACATAACATCAGTTTTTAAAAAACAGACAAGAACAATATATACAGTAGCACCCTGGAATCCGCTGATTCGCCAACCGTGGATTCAATTATCTGCAGTTGGAAATGGTAGGGGGTAAGGAAGGGGGAGCAGCGATCTCACCTCCTCCCCTGCCCCCTTTGCCCCCACAATCGCTGCAGCAGTGGGGCCATGGAGGGGGCAAAGGGGGAAGGGGGCAGAGGAGTCATCTCACCTGCCCCCTTTTCCCTTCACTCCTGCAATCATGTGCTGCTATGACAGGGTCATGATGGGGGCAGAGGGGGTGGAGGAGCAATCTCCCATCCCCTTTTGCCCCTGCGATCACCACTGCAGCAGGGCCATGGTGGAGGCAAAGGGGGAAGGGAGGGGGAGGAGCGATCTCACCTCCCCCCCCTTCCCTCAGGACAGCTCCTGTCACCACAGCGGGGCCATGGTGGGGGCGAAGGGAGAGGGAGGAACAAACTCACCTCTCCCCTTTCCCTGGGACACCCCTCCCCCCAGGATGGTATTCACTATTATCCGCAGAATTCACCATCCGTGGCGGGGGGAGGGCTGCAACCAATCCCCTGTGGATACAGGGTGCTACTATATTAAAACAATCCACGGTTTAAAATTCATAATTCAAAAATCATCAGGATAGGCCTGCTAGAAGAGACTGGTCTTTAATGTGTGCTCAGCTTTCAAATCTCTTTTGACAGGTCATTCACAGTCTAGGGGCAGCTGAAGAAACAATCATTTGGGTGACAGTTGCCAACTTAGGACTTGTCTACACTGGTTGCCTAAAATCTGAATATTGGAAACTAGTTGATAATCGTCTAGTACAGTGGGGTTCAAGGAGGGATTTTTCACTAATAGCCTCACTACAGCCTCTTTTAAGCAAGTGCCTGGCTGCAGCAAGGCATCCACCACTCCCTTTACCCTCTCAACCAGTCCCCTTTGGCCACTTCAGTGAATCCATAGCATAGTCATAGCACCCTGCCTCATGCCTCTGGATGATCTCTCCCAGCATTTTCATGTAGATGTTAAACAGCATTGGGGATAAAATGGCACCTTTTGGTATGCCATATAACAGCTCCATTTTTGTGGAGCAACTATCCCCAGAATTGACCACAATGGCAGCCACATGCACTGGCCTCTTCCTTTGATTAATCATTTAACTGCAACATCCACATTTCAGTGCTGCATGTGGCAACAAGAAGCCATAAAAAGATACGAAGTAGAGAAACAATCATAAACAATGTAGCATAGAATAAAATACAATCTGAAACAAGCCTTATTAAATTCAAGATACATCAAAATTGAAATTTTACACAGTTTAGGATGCATCTGCACAGCCAATACAATAGACCTGGCTGCTCCAAATGTAACATGCAGCCTCTGTTCAGGGAATAAATACAGTTGTTTATCCTGTATCCAGTAGAGCAGTGATTCTTAAGCTATCTGAAGTGTTGCTCCAGTAGGGTTCCTCTCCCTTTCTCCCACAATGTTTCAGGGAGACACTATGAGAGTCAGTGTAGTGAAGTGGTTTGAGTGTTGGAGTAGGATGTTCAAAGCATATAATAAACACATATTGGTACTATTGTTAGCGCCCCAATAAGCTCCGCCCCCGGAAACTCCAAAAATTGGCTTATTAATGTGGTTTTCAATGGAGAAGGGCAGGATGGTTTCAGAGGCATGCTGAATGTCATGCTTTGCCCAAAGGAAGAACTACAGACAAATTCTGAACTGTGAGGAAACATGTAAAGGTCAAGGGGACAGTCTCCACTGTATACCTAAGTAGTAGATGATAGATGGATGGAGCAATCCTTTGTGTGCTGGTTTCAAACTTCCCTTCCTTAATCAACCAACCTTAAGAGGAGGCAGCTCAAGCTTTGTGAATCCAATCATCGGACATTACAACTCATTAGAATCTTCAGCCACCTATTCTCAGACCAGGAACTTTCCTGAAACTCATTGTGCAATCCTTGAAGGCTTCTGGAATCTATTGTTTCAGATGAGGAAACTTGCTCCTCTTAGGGCATATTTTTGGTATAAATATTTCCCCCAACATCTGCGTCATTATGCACAGATTCCATTTCTAGGGGAAATTCTGTTACTCTGTGTTAACCACTCCAGATTAATCCATCCAGTCTGCCAGTTTGATTGATGAACTTCGGACTACAAGACAGGTGTAGTATTTTCCCCAGAAATCTCCCTACCTATCCCTCTGGCAACCTCTTTTCTCCCATTCCTAGTGGTCTTGTGTGAATGCTTTCTGAATGTGTGCATGCTTGGTGTTATTATTTTTATGTCTTTAATAAATATTATTGTTAATTTTTCATCTTGCGTTTGTTTGTGTCTGTTCAGAGAGAGTAGGGGTATACAAAAGTGTTAAGATCCCCTTCTCTATTGCCCCCTATCACATTGCTAATTCGAGTTCCTGCTAATTTCTCCAATATATATTAGAAACTTGATATTTTCTTGGAATTTTCAAGAGCTCTTAAGGTAACACTATAATTAAGCTAGCATGCACAGGATTAGACTTATATATAGGGTTGCCTTGTTGACTATGGGGTAAGACTCCTGTATCTTGAATAATAATTAACAGCTCCTGGAGCAGGATGAGGTGACATACAATTCTGTCAGACCTAACTATGTGATATCAGACCACTGAACATCATGCTGTGAGGAATTTGCAACAGATTTTGAAGATAAAATTGCTTAGATCTGTTCTCTTGGATGCTGTAGTTGATACAGGCCCAGTGGATGTAATCTTGGTGCCTGCTTGCCCTGTGTTTATTAGATAACTTTCAATTTGTGCAGCCTGAGGATGTGACCAGGATCCATGGAGATGTGAGAGCCCCATGTGCACATTAGATTCTTGTCCTTCTTAGTTCGTTAAAGTGGCCAAAGGAGGACTAGTTGAGTGGGTAAGGGGAGTGGTGGATATCTCACTGCAGCAAGGCGGCTGCTTAAAAGAGGCTGTAGTGAGGCCATTAGTGAGGAGAAGAACCCTTCCTGAACCGCACAGTACTAGACAATTATCAACTAGTCTCCAATATTCTATTTTTAGGCAAGGTTCTGGAGCATGTTGTGGCCTTCCCACTCCTGGGGTTACTGAATGAAATGGATTATCTAAATTCATTTCAACCTAGCCTCAGGCCTGGTTATAGGACAAGGACATCAGTGGCATTTGATACCATTGACCATGGTATCCTTCTAGAATGCCTGAGTGGTTTGGGAATTGGAGGCACTGTGCTTCAGTGGTTCTGATCCTGTCTCTTGGGTAGGGTCCAGATGATGGTGCTTGAGGATAGTTGCTCCTCAAAAAGAGAGCTGTTATATGGCATACCAAAATGTGCCATTCTATCCCCAATGCTGTTTCACATCTGCATGAAACTGCTAGGAGAGATCATCCAGAGGCATGGGCCAGGGTGCTATCAGTATGCTGATGACAACCAAATACATTTCTCCATGCCTTCAAAAATAGCATTAACTAAGGATAATGTGTCTCCTCTGAATGAATGCCTGGAGGAAGTAATGCATTGGATGAGGAAAAACAAACTGAAACTGAATCCAGACAGGTGCTTACTGTTAAGGGTCCTAACCTGGGGTTGGAGGTGCTGGGGTTTTGAATGTGTAGCCCTTGGAAATTTACGTCATAAAGAGATACCATATATTCCATTTATCTGTAGAGGACAAAGCTAAAAGTTAAACAGCCACACAGTTAACTAGACAGCTGATGTTTTTCTGCCCTCTTATCTCAGTATGACTAATAACAGGGGGGATAGCACGCTAGGGATGATGTCGGATGATGTCACCAGTCACCAATTGAATAAAGGGGAGTTGCTAGGACTTGCTAGAACAGCTAGGAAACCCTATATAAATCATGGTGCAAGGCAGCCCACTTCAGTTCTTCAACTGACTTCTTTGACTGACTGCTAACTGTAAGCTTAGCTATTAGAGCAATGATTTTGTATGTAGTTTAGGATGTAAACAATAAAGACTGTTAGTTTTTAGGCACTAAATGTGTCCATCTACTCATTGAACATTGGGCATGCTGGAAGCATCTAGACCAGGCTTTTGCTACTCTTCTAACCTGACTGCTGACTGGACTCCTGAGCATAGACAGACTCCAGAAAGCTGTAGCGTGACAGGTTATGGGCCCAGCTATCCAAAGGCACCATCCAGCTGTCCAAAGGTGTTACCTGTTCAGTGAAGTTCCAGTGAGTTCCAGTCTACACCTGGAGAAACTGCTGGCTCTAAAATCCTGCTGACAGAAGGCTGTATAAAGCAAAGCTGCAGCCTGGTGAGGATATGAATACCCACCTGGCTAATCTTTGTGAGCTGTTTGCAAGACTGTCTGGGGTTGACACTCATTATTCTGAACCTGATAAGGACTATCTGGTTCTGTTAACCCTTGATTCAAGTTTTGATTCTCTGATTAACTCTGTTGAAGTGATCCCAGAAGTTGATTTAAGTTTCAATTTCATTGCTGGGTGTCTCCTTGAGGAAGAAGAAAAACGTTGCCAGCATGATGCAGATGTAAAGCCAAAGGTCAGAGGAAACTCCTCTGCCCATAATTTTAAAGGTGCCAAGGCCCAAAGTGAATAAATTGAGACTGCTTACACTGTAAGATCTTGCTGGCTATGTGGCTCCAAAAAGCACATTGCCAGAAACTGTGATAATACATCACACAAGAAAAAGACTAAAAAGCCGAGCCTTCCTAATGAGGTGATGACAGTGACTGTGAGCAGATGTAAACCAGATGAGGACTGTGAATTAACCAACTGGATTTTGGATTCAGGGTCCAGTAATCATATCTCAAACTGCAATGAACATTTTGTTTCTGTCAATAAAGATGAACACCAATTGTATCAACCAGTCCTGGATGGGGTTACACTCCCTGTGAAAGACTGTGTTCACAGTTTGGGGGTACTTCTGCATCCATCACTCCAAATGACTGCTCAGATTAATACAATGGCCAGGAGTTATCTATCAGTCAGCTGACAGGCCAGCTGCACCCCTTCCTAGAGCTGGAGGACCTAAAGATGGTAGTCTCAAGTCTGGACTTCTGCAATGTGCTATACACTGGACTACCTCTGTACCAAGTTCAGAAACTTCAAATTATGGTGGCCAGATTGGTTACTGGTGCATCTAGGAGTGATCACCAACATTAAAATCACTCCAGTAGCTGCCAATTTGTTTCTTGGCAAGGTACAAAGCATTGGTTGTTACCTTCAAACCCTACATGGTTTGGGTCCAGGTTACCTACAGGATCACCTTCTTCTGTATAATCCGCCCTGTCTGGAAGACATTTACTTCAGACCAGGCTGCAAACTGTTAACCAGAGGACATTTTTCAATCAGCTGCCCCCAAATTGTGGAATGACCTGATCTGGCTACTGGAACACTGTCTCCACTTCAAACAGTATTAAAGACCAATCTCTTCCAGCAGACCTATCTAGATGTGTGTAGGGTTTTCTTTTTAATTATGAGTTTTTAAATTATGAATTGATTGTTTTTTAATATGTATGCTTTTTAAACTGAGATTATGCCCTTTTAACTGTGTATTTTTAATTGGTGTTGTGTTTTTAACTGTGTTATGTGTCTATTTGTTGCTGTATTTTAATCTGTTGTTCTGGGGATCCATAGGGAGAGGTGGGTGAGAAATTTAATCAATTTTAATTAATTAATTAATTAATTTTACTGGGAAGTGGAAAATGTTAATAGTGAGACATTTGCTGTCCCTGGCAGTCCAGTGCTTAAATATGTGGTGAAGAATCAGTCTACACAGTTTGGGGAATTTTTGGCAGCAATCTGGCAAGTTTTCTTTTTATCACCAAAATCCTCAACTAGAGAATGCAGCCATCATAATTTCCATTCATGTTTTGCATCCCTACCTGTGATATTGATTTCCCAGCAACAGAAGGGCAAGTGAGTAGAGAACAGAAGAGCAACGAGTTATTGATTCCACACAGCAGTTCAAATTATTTGAAAAATAACAATGACTTGTGAGACAGGGATGGGGAGAGAAGGAACGAAAAGGAAGAATTTCAAATGAAAAGAAGTCAATAATTCTTCCTTTGAAATGCTCAATTAGATCATTGTACCCATATAACCTGAAAACAAAGTTATATTAAGTTCTAATTTCTGAACAACTTACTGGTGAGAGAACAGCATAACATGAATGTGTTCTTCATCTATTTAAAAGCTAGCAGGCACTAAAGAACCCAAAAGTGTCTGGTTTCATACAATCTGAGGAAATAAAACCCTTTTATTCATTTTCAAATTAACTTCTTATCCCAATAGTGGCAATAATCCTGCTGGGGAGTTACAAATGTTTAAGCATCGTAGATTTGGTGCTATACTGTACAGTGAATCTTGTCCCAATCCCCCCAATCCCCACTTACTGGATGGCAGCTGCTGTGATTGATGGGGGTTTGTTCCCCTGTTGATTAGATAGCACCTAACTGGTATTCTCATTCCCCCCTGTAAGCAATTTGCGTACCCAGCCCGAACGCTTCCGTCCCTTCCCATAAGAAAAAATACATGACACCAAATATCTTAACAAAATTATATTGAATACAAATGAGTAACATAAGAGTTTAGGCATATGAGGTTAATTTGTTGAATATTGGCAATAAAGGCCGCAACTTGGTAAAAACTGTAAATGGTTGGCACCAATTTCATGGGTCTGGATCCCTTCATTGGCCAACCCTGTGTTGGCCAATGGACCGTTGTTGGTAGCCACCAACACCAAAGCATGGAGGGGAGAGCTCCAGCCAATCTCCACCCGCTTTCCCCTCCCCTGTGAAACAAGGTTATAAAAGAGGACAGTGCCTCTGTGAACTTGAACTTGAACTTAACCTTGAACTTGACAGAGACACCCCCACTTTTGTTTACCCTGGATCAGAGCCCATGCTATCTGCCTAGCAAGTTGTGCTAGCTGTGTTGTTATTAGGCTTGTATTCTCTTCACGTCACAACTTGCTAGGCGGTTAGCTTTATGGGACAGTTACTGGAAGAATGAGGAGGAACTAAGAGTGAATGCTAAAGCTACCTATTCCATACCCTCCAAAAATTCAGAGATAAGACTGGGATGCAAGTGGCCAAGCAACATCAGAGTGTGGTCAAGATGGCAAAAGTTATTAATGAGGAAGAACACACAAGCTAAGTGAAGCTGTACCACTTTGCTTTTGCCTGAGCCTACTGGAAAGGGCAAGATTGTTCCCCCTTCCTCTCTTCTTCCCTCTTCTGAGTTAAATGAGTCCAACCTATTTTGTGCTTTGAATTCAGTTTGTAGCAATGGAGTTAAGCTGAGGACAAAGGTGGAAAGTAGGAAGAGGAAAGAGAAAAGGACATTTTAAAAGTAGCTTTAAAAGTGGGATAACAGGGGATTAATCAGGACTGTCCTTGCCAAATTGGGACACCTAGAGGGTATGCTACAGCACTCTTGGTACTTAGGAGGCATCCATACTAGAGAAATAATCCAGGTTGAAACTGGATTATTTGGATGGCTCCTTCCCATGGAAACCTGGGATTTGTAGTTTGGTGAGACACCAGGACGCTTTGGCAGAGAAGCTAAAGACCCTGTAAAACTACAAATCCCAGGATTCCATAGGAGGGAGCCATGCAAATAATTCCGTTTCAAACTGGATTATTTGTGTAGTGTGGACTCCCCGTTCGAGAGTTCTTTATAGCAGTGGTGGGGAACACATGTAAGATTGCTTTAGCTTTTATCACTTGTGTCTTGCATTCCTTATCCAATGTGTATCACTGAAAAACTGTTTGCCATCTTGGTACACAAGTGGCTTTGTTTCATTTTTGGATTACCAGACTATAGTTTTGCTAGTATCTGTGTGGATCAGGTCCCCTGAACTGCAACAGTCACTTTAAAAAAAAATGTAACTCTCAGAATGTTTTCGGGAACTGTAAGATATACACACATCAGCATAATATGCACCCAACAATAGACGTATAAGCCCCACCTAAGAACAAAAGCATTCCAAGGCTGCCCCAAAACCATTGGTTGGCTGAGGTGGAGAACAAGATGGCTGCCTTTCCCATTCCATGTATAGCAAGACTGGCAATTGAAACATTCTTATGGTTTCTACTACGCTACATAATTACAGCACATTGATTTCACTTTAAGTGTCATGGTTGCATCCTATGGAATCCTGAGATTTCTAGTTTAGGAAGGCACTAGAGTTCTGTGGAATGGAATTCTAAGGACTTTATCAGATGCAGCAAAATTGTGTCATCACCATGCCATGTGAATGTGAAGGGGTCCCCCTTATCGCATGGCATCATAGTCTTCATGTGCTCCTTGTGTGCTCCAACCACAAATAAGCTGTCATTTTCAATTCATGGGACAACCCATCAATAGCTCTCCAATACTGCTGTTTTCATGGTATTGAATAGTGTGCAAAAGCACGTCCTGCTGTAATCACAAGATTACAGTGAGAATGTGCTGTCCTCTTTTGTGCCTCCCTGTGGCCAGCGAGAACGCTTCCTGTTGGCAATGGGAAAATTAGCCATGGGATGTTCTTTGAATGATCTGTCACAGTTTTTTGACACATTTTAAGGTTTCTTTAAGTGCTTATGTCTTTCTTAACTTTTGAAATTAAGTAATTTTTCCCTTGAGGCAGCATGCGGGGGCCACAACAAACTGTAAGTACTCTGTTAACATATGGCAATGAGATGACAAGTGTTACTGTGGCATGAGTTTTAATCCCACAATTATGGTGATGTGCAAAAATTACTGTGACTATGCCACCGTTTCATCTTTCCTTACTCATGCAATTAGAGTGTGTTATGGTGCTAGTCTGATAATGTCCTAAATATCTCACAAAACTAAAAATCCAATGATGCAATAGGAAGAAGCCATGACACCATGAAGTGGTATCAAAGGTATAACTGTGTAGTGTGAAAGAGACCTTTTACAGTGGCAATGCAATAGAACACTCGACCATGTCTGATGCCGGCAAGCTTGCTTAGAGGAGGTAGGCCACAGCACTTGACACACTCCTTTTCCTCCTTCCCAGAATCTGCTCTTTGTCATGACCATATCACCATGCCTAATACTAACTTGACCCTGATCCCTTTCCCCACCCCTCAGATAGTACAACGCAAGCTGTTATATAGCTGCAAAGTCAAGACAATTGCAACACAGCGGCCATCCTGTACTAGGAAGGAAAATCATAGTCCTCTCTATGGTGAGATTTAGATTGAACTTTTCTCTGGTTTAAAGGGATCTTAATTTGTAAGATTACATTTTGGAGACAATTAAGTTTTAATAGTATCAATCAGAACCAGGAATCAGCAGCAAGAAATCTAGAACGCGCACAATCCAATTAATGTCTTTTTCTTTGGTGCCATCTTATTTTTAAGTCCAAGGACATCCATGACACACTACCTTGTTCTGTAGAAACTTTTGCAACTATTCATACTGCTGAGTCAGAAAGGCTGTCCTTTATATCTTACCTGATTCATAAGAAATATTCAGTCCATTGACTCCCAATATTTCTTTTCCTTATGTGGGGGAAAAAGTGCTGAATTTAAGTAAAGATTCTTTGTCATGCCTTAATGATTGCTTCTGTCATAGAGCATAAATCCTTCTGTTAAGTGGCAGAGTAAGAAAATCCAAAAGCATGTTCATGAAGCATAAAAATGATATTCCCAGCCTAAAAATGATTTTTAAAGCAGTAGAGGTATTAGAAACTTTCTGACTTTGAATAACTTCTGCTGTAGGTGAAAACCAGCAAAGTGCTACATATTATTTTCAAATGAATTTCCAAAGGATTTTGAAGATACTTAGTTAATTAACCTGAGCTCACAGCAAGCCCAGAAGCTGAAGAATTTAATCACCTGCTTACTTATTTATTGTAGGGTATCTATGTACAATTAATCACTATGCAACCTGATCCTGTGAATGTTTACAGAGAAGCAAACTCCATTCTGTTAGTCAGAGTTTACTCCTAGATAGGAGTGCACATGATTGCTGTCTTAAAGTTCCATTGATTTTACTTGAAGAGATTAAAGCATGTGTTTAACTTTTGTATCAAAACCAATGAAAATTAATAGATGCTGAAATGCCCTCTTCTACACAGTAATTAAAGATGCAAGAGCCCTCTGCAGTTTTCACTCTGGTCACCCTAAAATTTCCTCCCAGAAAGCTAAAATCTGTATTTAGACCAAGTCAATGATCACAAAACACAATGCAAATTTTCAAATTCTTTGGAACTCTTCACTGTGGTCAATGATAAATAAAGCAAAACAGAGGAGGGAGAAGGTGGAAGTGGTCAATGTGTAAGCCATGTTGTCTGCAGCTGATTATAAAATGTAAAGTGGGGTTTGAGTTGGCCTAGGACTCCTCAACCTCTCCTTACTTGGGGCCCATATTTGTGGCACCATGTGAATGTTGGGCAGAGAGGGAACAATAGCTATTAGGGTTCTTCTACCACACCTTGAGTTGGGCTGATGCACAGTGCATCTAGGGAATCCTTGTAGGCCCATTCAGCAGCCATGGTTGGTCCTTAGGGAAAAGACATGGAGACAAATTACCAGGGAGGGAAAATAGCTCCATTGCTGTGCTCTGAACCCATTTAAAGGGGTCCCTTGTGGTTCTGATCATCTGCCATCACTAAACTTCAGCTCTGTATTTGCTATGAGCTGAGGTTAATCACCAGCCTTCTCCACAAAAATATTTGGTCTTTTGATAACTTTTTCATCATGTCTGACAAAACATCAGTATGGAAGGCACCAATATTATTACTAATTATTAATAATAATCCAAAAGCAAACCTTGATTTTACCATCTTACATGAGGGACACCATTTTGCTGTGCCATTGCATATAATGGGACTTGAGTATTCCCCAGTAATTACAAGTGTTAAGTTTTGACCTGTACAATCTAGGCTAAAACCAACATGTGTGACAGCTTGCTAAAATATTGCTTCCATGATGAGGATCTCAATTAGGCTGGGTTAACCTAATTGATTAGAACATAAAGCCCATGTATGTATTCGTGGGCCATAGTTCTCTGACTAAGACATGCTAAGATTGTAATGACAGGGATGGGTTAACCTAATTTGTTGAGATATGATGCCCATGTGTTGTAATTTATTAGCCACAGTTTATAATCTTAAACATGCTAAGATTATAATAACGTACAATTCACCTAATGTGAGACAATATACAAGGTAAAATGTTAGACCTTAGATTGGATCAAATTGAATGGTAAGTGTAGGTTGTTGTTGTTGTTGGTGGTGGTGGTGGTGTGCCTTCAAGTTGCTTCTGACTTATGGCAATCCTAAGGCAAACCTACCACAGGTTTTTCTTGGCAAGATTTGTCAGAGGGAGTTTGCCTATGCCACCCTCTGAAGCTGAGAGAGTGTGACTTGCCTAAGGTAACCCAGTGGGTTTCCATGGCTGAGCAGGGATTCAAATCCAGAGCTATAGTCCAACACTCAAACCATTCTAACACACTGGCTCTTGTGCTGGTTGTTGTTATCCTGTCCTAAATCAGTGAGTCCCAACTAGAGTAGAGCCACAGTGATTTAAGAGAGACAGTGATATAAATGGGACTTATGTAAGTATTGATTTACAAAGTTATTATTGATTCAGTGGTTGTATTCTAGTTGGTTCTGACAATTGTATTTCATCCCTGCTTCCAAAAAAAGGGTGCCCCAGCTGTAATTCATTAAAACATCAGCCCAGCTTGGGGGTTGGGATGTCTATCACACACTGAGGTCACAAGATAGACCCATGTTATTGGACCCTGCCACATAGACCACCAAGTCCTGCTCCTCCCAGCTGTGGCATTACTAAGGCCAGTGTCACCCTTCCCTCAATGGTGTCACCTCTTGTGATTCTGCCTCGCCACATACCCCTAGTATGCGCTGGTGCCCTGGTGGCGCAGTGGTTAAATGCCAGTCCTGCAAGTCACCATGTTGCAAGTTCGATTCCAGCGGGCTCCAAGGTAGACTCAGCCTTCCATCCTTTCGTAGGTCGGTAAAATGAGTACCCAGCTTGTGGGGGGCAATTAGCTAACACACATTGGAAACTGTTTAATGCAGTGTAGATGTGTAAATAGCTATTGCTTAAAACAATTTGTAAGCCGCTCTGATAGCCTTGAGGCTGAAGAGCGGGGTATAAGTAAATAAATAAATAAATAGTGCTGCCACCACCTCCCAAAATAGTCACAGCCCACAGGCTGAGACAGATAACTAGACAGCAGTTAGGATGAATCTGTGGAAATGTATAGCCTGTAATAAAGATTTGGTTCTGTACCATCACCTCCCCCAAACACACACAACTGCCCCACTTTCCCTTCTAAGTAAATGGGTTTCACTGTGTGGAAAGGTGAAAGAAAGCCAAAGAGCACTCGGACAGCACTTGACATCTGGTTGAATACCAATGTCAGGACTCACCCAAGTTTTGAAATACTACCTGATTCTGTCTGCTTTCTCCTCCTTTCCTCATTTCCCATCCAATTTGTGCTTTGACAGAGAGCCTTGGTATCAGAAAGCATGACTGTACACCTACAAGGTATGTGAAGGTTGGTGAGAGGGACTTAGCTCACTCCCTTAAAGTGGTCCCCACCACTGCTATAAAGAAAAGAAGTATTACTATGCAAGCACTTATCATCTCAGCAATATTTGTATTCTATTTCCCTTTTGACTTTCAGCTTAGTTTTGGCATTGCAATAACTCTAGTCATACTAGTTGACAGTTTGTGCCAAAAAATAGCTGGGGGAACATGTTCCTGTTAATTTTCCTGGCCCTCTCAGCAGCATTTGAGAAAACTGACCATAGTGTTCACCTGAGATACCATTTCACATTGGTTTGGCTAATTATTGAGCAAAGATTACATAAGGAGCAGAGGTGGGAAATTATGGAGCAAAGGCAGGAAACTAGTGTTCCATTCCATGGCTTTTAAGGTACTTCAAGATTTTGTCTTGTCTCCTATATTACTTGGCATTGCCATGGAACTGTGAATTTAGTCTTCAGAGACTTGGCTTCTGTATCTTCAAGATGAAGATGGCACGCACCTCTATGACCTGGTGCAGGTGTTTCGTCTATTCATATGAGAGCCAGACGTGGGAAGGACACAAGTACATACATGTCCATTCAGATGGGATATTGGGAGTAGGATCAGTTGTACACCCCACATGTCAGGTCCTGCTCATATCCTGTGGCTAATAGCAGGCCTCTGCCATGTTCATAGGTCCATGCTTGTAGGCCTTGTTGGCTCCCAATTAGAATGGAATAAGAATGCTTGAATGTTGGGAGGAGGAGGTGAGTACTGGGCCTCTTGGTTCTCAGGAGATAAAATATACTCTGTGCCTGCCTCCAAGGTCACACACACATCTGTCGTTATGGGAAGAGAAAGAGGGGCTGGCCAGTGAGGGGTGTGCAGGGGAAGAGCAGTTTGCTTTTGAAACCTCACTTTTCTTTGCTTGCTCAGTTCTGGCTTCAACCAAAACCTGTTCACTCAATTTCAACTGCAATAAAGTACTTTAATTAGTGTCTATTGTCCGTTTGAATTGGGGACTGACAGGAACCTCACACCACATCTACTTCCTACTTTTAGACCTTCCATGAGCAGTTTGAATGGCTGCACATGGTTTATCTCTCACTACCACTTCATTTCTAGCAAGACAGTAGAGAGATTTTCAGACAGGGACCAAAAAAAGTGTCCCCCTCTTGCTACATCTCTCCCACTCCACTCCCGTCCCACTCCCATCCCTATAACTGATTAAAATAAAAATGATCAGATGCCTAACTTGCTGCACGACAGAAACTGCTCCCCTCCCTCTCACAAGCCCCATTCACTTCCTGGAAAGCAAATCCTGGCCGTTCTCACAAGAGAATGATCACCCGGGAAATTTAAAAGTAAAAGTCAAAATAAAAAGTTAAAAAGTACACCAAGCACAAAAACACATTTAAAAAAAAACAAGTAACCTGGGCAGAGGGAGAAAGGGTGACATTTATCTGGATGTCCCGAACTCGACTGGAAGTGTTCAGCAGGGACCTCCCACACTGGCTGGTATCACACCAGCATAATGGGGCACCTTTTCACATGCCCATGATTCTGTTATAGAAACAGAATGGGTGATCTATTGACAGCTTAAGCCATCAATAAAAACAAACACAGATGAAACAGCAGAGGTACGGGAGCAGGATGAGACAGGGACAATGACATCTAATAAGTGAGCCCTTTGGCGATCTCCTGTTGTCCCTGTCCTACATTTTTTAGGTCATCTGATAATCTCCTAGGACTGCAGAACTATTGCCTGACATAGAAAGGATCTGTTCCAGAAGCAGCAGACCTAATTTTCTGACCCAGGAGCAGTGGACCTAATTGTTCTATGTGGTGTTCTACATCCCCTGAAGGCTTGGGTTCACAGGCTGAGTGTGCAGTTAAACCTGTGGCTTTTTTCCTGGATGTCCAGATGGCAATGATGGCTAGGGGTAACAATGGGGGGCTAATTCACCAGGTGCATCCTTACTGTGTTAGAAATGAAGACGTATGCCTAGTGAAGATCTCTAAACTAGGTTAGTGTAATGTATGGGGATACTTTTGAAAAGTGCCACCAAATTGTGGGTGGCTCAGAAGGCACTATCCAGGCTGTTGATACAGGGGAAAAGTATGAATCATTTCATTATAGTATGTACCATTTCCAGATGCTGTTTTCAACTTTGAAGCTCTGAAGGATTTGGGAACTGGTTACCTCATGGACTGCTTTCTCCTGCTTCATCAGAGGTGTATACAGAGGACTGATGGTGGGTTGAAGTTCCTGTGCAAGCTCCACAGCAGGGAAAGCTTTGGTGGCAAAATAGTCAGCTAGGAGACAGGTTCCAGCTGATGAAAACTCTCTCTGGACAAGGAAAGTGTGTGAGACAGACATGCACTTTATTTCAGCCATTGGCCAATAAGATAAAATAATAAATACAATCATAAGTTTTAGTAAAAACTGATAAAAGAAAAAAACAGAAAGTATGTGATTCGTTCATGCATGCCCCAGAATGCTGCTCCTCACTAGGGGACCATGGAAGCTTCAGCAGTTGGAAAGCAGGTAGACTGGTGGTGGAGTGTCTCAGGATTAACAGCAGGCTCAAACCACCTAAGGTAGCCTTTAATGGACATTGGACTTGCCAAAACCATCACTTTCTTAATTACATTTTAACTACCTAATTTACAGTTGAAGAGAGATCTTCTGAAAATTGGTGGAATCAAACCCCCCATGAGTTGTTTTCTTTCTGTAAAAAAATAAGCAAGAAAATAACGATTATTCACAGGGTTTTACTTTTAAAGCAAAGAGCTTAACAAGAGTGTGGCTCAACAAAGTTACAAATGGATAAAAGGACAATGATTTAAAGGTAGAAGACTTCTTGTTTTCTTCTTGATGACTGTGCTTTGTGAATATTGAAGATGATTAGACATTGAGAGCAGATCTCCAGGGGGACATGGATTGTTTACTTTAAAAGAAGATAAGATTAAGAACAGCCAGATGGTGCTATTGGAGCTACAGACACTGCATTGGGACTAAATTGTTAATCTTAAAAAAATGAGAGGCTTGGGATTTTTTTGTGTTTTTTACTCCTGTGATTAGTAGATTTTTTACTTTGGATTAACTATTCAGGACAAATCAGAAATTCTACAGAAATTGTTTGAAGAAAACAGACTTATGAGAAATGATGTGGTAAAATTTGGTGAAGGAAGTTATTAAAAAAGTAGATTAAACAAATTTCAGAAGCAGTGGGGTAGTTGATGATGGGGTGGAGGTTTTAGAGAGTAAAACTGAGGCCATAGATAAAGAAGTGGAAAATCAGGATAACTTGCCATTGCTGGAATGGAGGAGGGAGATTTTGTCTGGTATTCAGAGTGATTTTGGAAGACCCTGGTAATGATATTAGACAAAAGATTGAAGACAATGTGGATATAGAAGATCAAGTTGAGTTGATGGATAAAACTGGTTTTAAAATTGAGAAGAAAGTTAAATATTTAAAGAGGGATATGTTAAGATAGGAGAAACTAAATTTGTTTTGGCACTGAAAAGTGGCATAGAAGTGTAGGTAATAAATAATAAATAAAATAAAATGTTTGGGGGGAATTTTGGTGACAAAAATGAATCTCTTGCTTAGAATGATGTTTTTATTTTGGATAATATCTGTTTTCACAACTATGTACCATTTGAGCAATGTCAAAAAGAAATTTTTACATTTGTAAGGCAAGGCAAAAACCCATGAGCTAAATACAAAGTATATACTGTATTCTGTTTTAATGCTCTGTGACTGTACAATAAAGATTGATTGATTGAAATACAAAGTACTACATGATATAAAGGAAAGAGGAGGATTGGGCTTATCTAAAGTCTGCTGTTTGGTTTGCATCTTAAAGGAAGATAGTTAAGGTATTAAGACCTCCTGGAAATTTGTTAAAGGGAATATAACATTAAATCAAGAGAGTAGTTGGTAATAGAGGGATACAATTTTCAATGGTTTTCTTACTTATACTTATTGGAAAGTTTTAAAATGGGTAAAAAGATTTCTCTCTCTCTCTCTCTCTCTCTTTTTTTTTTTTTCCTGGCTTCTCTTCGCAAACAAAGATTCAGGAAGGACTCATCCCACACTTTCTGCAAGTGTACTAATGACTAAAAAGGCCAATCCAAGATAGACAGGTCCGGTTGCAGAAAGCACAACAGAAGGTTTCCTTGGGTGATGTTTCCAGGTTGTGATTTTTTTCTGTGTTGTCGTTTCTCTTCAAGACTTGTTCGGCGTGAGTTCTCAAATAAGCATTGTGGATAGTGTGTCTCCATGCCTCCCAATGTGAGGCCAGGGCAGACCATTGTTGGTGATCAATTTAGCCTGAGATGTTGTTTCAGGGAGTCCTTGTATCGCTTTTTTGGAGCGCCCCTCTTACGCTGACCCATGGCGAGTTCGCCGTAGAATACTATTTTTGGGAGGCGATGGTCCTCCATCCTAGAAACATGCCCTGCCCAGCGCAGCTGTGTTCTCAATATCATGGTCTCAATGCTGGTGATCCCTGCTTGCTCAAGGACAGCAACATTCGTCACATAGTCAGTCCAGTGTATATTTAGGATTGTACGTAAACAGCACTTATAGGCTTGAGTAAAATAAGTTGGAAATGTAATTGTGTACAGATTATGAACAGATAATTGATAAAATGTATAAACTTCCTTTGAAGTTTGAAATGGAAGAATGGGTTAAGAAAAGTATATGATTTAAGAGGTTGAAATTTAGTAGATGGAAGAATTTAATACTACCTACCACGGAGGAATGACTGTTGGAACTGGTAGGTCATTAGTGACATTCCTCAAAGACTGGAAACCCATTATAGACTTTTTGTCAAAAGAAAGAAAATGACTTAGAGACCTTTGGTTTTTATGATTAGAAAGAATAAGCCATTGAAAGAATAGAATATGCTGCAATTTGTAAGAGGGAAGTATGAATATCTATATGCATATATAACCACTAAAAGGAAGATTGGAAGTCACTGTTCCCTTTATTTTCTTCTCTTCCACTCCCTCTTCATTTATTTATTTTATTTTCTTAATTTCTGTAATTTTTAATGTACTCTAAAACTTTCAATAAAAATATTCAGGAAAAAAAAGAGGTGTATAGGAAGATGATATGACAAAGGCTACCAAACCTGGTCTCCATAGAGTGTGCCCTGCTGCTTTTCCATCCTTTTTCAGATATCAGATGAAGGCAGTTTTGTATCAGAGGGTTTTTTAAAAAAAATGTTTCCAAATACAGTATTTGTATCCACACTTGTACAACTAACTATGTGCCTCTAGGGAGAAACAGACATAGATAGAAGTTGTTAAGGTACACTGGCTTGTTCCCTCTTTATCTTAACTGCTGTTTCCTTACAGAGTAACATGTTAGGTTTAACTTCACTTCCACCCATGCAACTCTTCTGATCTCTCTGGATTTGTCAACACTGGCCAAATACCCTACTTAGCCCCCATTCCAGAGCCAGGTAGTCCAGTTGATGCCGGACATTTATCCCAATCTGCCCCCAGGCAGTCAAAACAAACTCTTGGGCAGATATGGGGCTGGAACTGGAGCAAGCCAGGATAGGGCCCTTTACCACATTTTAAGGAAATACCTGGCTTAATCCGTTTCTTCTGGATTGGGCCCCATGTGTCCTCAGGAGCACATCTCAGAATGCCATTCCTCACTGGTGTCACCAGCTCCCTGGCTCTCCCAGAAGCCAGGCAGGAGTCCTGCAGCATGTGACCTAGGCTGGTCACATGCAGGGGGCCTCAGTCACATGTTGTGGTACCCCTGCCTGGTTTCCACATTAGTGAGAAAATGGAGGCCATGGTGGCAGCTTCAGAGATGGGCCATCAAACATCCTGTTTGGACTCTGGCTTGTTTTCTGCAAGTAATGTGGGGAGGGCATCTCTGCAAGCAAGATATACCAGCAGGGAGTTGGCCTATCCTGCCTGATGTAGACGAGTCCTCTGTCTCATTCTCTCTCTCTCTCTCTCTCTCTCTCTCTCTCTTTCTCTTTCTCTCTGTCATGTAGCTTTTGATAGATCCCTTCTTTTCTACAAATATGTAGCTCACTCTCAGAAGCATTATCGTTACTGAGAAAATCTTTTTGTTTAAGCTTCTAAATACTAGATTACATATGAGCTGAGAATTTTCAAATACTATTTTTATTTTTATAAGCCATACTTAGGTCTGCCCAGGTCAAAAAAGTGGTATAAAATATTTAATCTTAACTATGCTGGCATAATTACACACTTGCTAAGCAATCATCACAAAAAGTGTCTACATTTTTTAAAAAAACACAAAATTCAAAAATATATTAACAAACCAATCTGAACATACCTTGATCCACTGGGTTTTCTTCAACAGCACAGTATGAACTCCTGAATAATAGAATAATGCACATGTAAAGCACAAAAGATGCATATATAGTATAGCTCCGACTGCAATTTTAGGAAGATCTAATTAATTAAAAAGATGTGTTTAATCTGATATAGAAAAAATATCAAAATACAATAAAGACAGGAAATGCATTTGTGAATATGCTCTTGCTTATCTGAATAGGGTGTATTTGTGTGGATTGAAGCATATTTGCCTTGTCTTTTAATATTAATTAATTGTACATAGTTCTATATATCATTTTATAATATTGTTGATGGTTACTTGGCCAATGTGCAATATCTTAAGTGTATATCTTAAGACTGCCACTATCTGCACCCTTCCCTGTTTATATAAAAGAAGCCGAAAAAAACAGGAGTTGAATCTTAGTTTAACACTAACAATGGGCTAATGGCCTCTACCACTCCTGAGGTAACAGTGTCCAAGACACAGAACTTTAGCAGACTAGCATCTAAAAATGCTGTAATTCCATGATTGAAGAAAGCAGAAACATAGTGGCATGGTTACAATAATTATCCCATGTTACCATAATCATGTGATACTGCTGCCACTAGCAGTTTAAAAACAGGATTTCAGCTCATGCTATACTAATACTTTGCTCCGCGTGGCCTTCAAATGACAGAGTATTAATGCTCTGTGCTGGCATGAGCATGTGCCTTTAAGAAATATTTTCTCTTACTTTCATGATTTTGCATGGGTGAGCTCTTGGCTATTCTTACAAGAAGATATGACTTCAGTTAAACACACACACACACACACAAAACCATAACAACAATCTTCACAAATAAAAACTTAAAACAAACATAAAAATGAACCAAGCAAAGGCTACAGTTCATTAAAACAACATCCTGTTGGTGCACTTCACGTTCTCCCCTGGAAGTTTAATTATGTGTTCTCATTTGGAAAGGGGAGGGGGGAAAGACCACCCATTCACATTGTAATCACACAATTACAGTGGGATGTGATTAGGCACACTTTTCAATACTGCAAAAAGAGTGATATTGAGGGCTATTGACAGGTTTTGCCCATCAATGAAAAGTTACACATAATTAATGGGTTGTCATGCCCCGTGAGTTTGATGAGGGTATGGAAACAGAGGAAGAGGAGGAGGACATGGCAGGGAATGGCCCTATGGACCCTGGCACAGGTTTATCTACACCTGTGCCAGCAGGGAACCCTGCCAACCTGGAGGCACAAGCAAAAGAAGAGCCTGGTCCTAGTGGGTTGGCACCAGTCCCAGCAGAGAGTCCTGTCAATTCAGATAAGGATGATGAAGAAGAGACAGACTTACCTCCACTATCATACACCCAGCAGCGAGCTCAAAGGCAAGCTTGAAGGAAATCTCTGAGCCTTTATGAGAAAAACCTGCACGTCAAGAAGCACCTGGCAAAGTCTTGATTGTTTTATATATATGCCTGGGAAGCGATGGAGGCTTTGTCAGAGATCAACTGATCTTCCTGGAGAAAGTTTTGTTGCCTTGATTCTTGCTGCCTTGACTCATGCCTCGATCTCAGACTGTTCCTGATTACTCTGCTGCCTGTTTTCCACTGACTCATGGACTTGTCTGGACCCACGTTGTCTGCCATAAGCCCTTGACTTTCTTGACTGTGTTTGCATTCAGGTGTACTCATTAAAAGCTGGCCACCTTCCCAGGTACTTGCTGTTTGTATATACTTTGCTGGCTGGTATCAAGCTTTTCTGGACATGGGTGGAGCACATAAAGACTACAGGAGGAGGACAATGCCATGTGATAACGGGAACCCATCTGCGCTACTATCCCATCATAATAATGTAATTTAAGTCTCATGTGATAAAGTCCATATTTCCCTTGGGGTTTTTTTTCCTGGCTGTGAGGCTGTGTTCTGGAATAGTTTCTTTCTGACATTTCACCTGCATCTGTGGCTGGCATCCTTAGAGAATGATTAGGTAGGTGTGTGTGTATATGTAAATTTGTGTAATTTAATGGTTAGTTTCTGGATATAGAAATGCAAGGCTAGTTAGTGTCTGTTTGGCTAATGGTTGGTTGATGGGCCATTATCTGCTGGGAATCCTCTTGTCCCTGGGTGGAATTCTTTTGTAAGTGCTGAGTTTTGATTCTATTGTATTTCAAAACTGGGAGCCAGACTTTGTTTACTTTCAGGGTTTCTTCTTTCCTGTTGAAGTTGTCCAGGTGTTTGTGGATTTCAATAGCTTCTCTGTGCATTCTGACATGATAGTTGTTGGCCTGGTCTAGAATTTCTGTGTCTTCAAATGGCATTTTGTGTCCAGGTTGGTTTATAACATGTTCTGCTACTACTAATTTTTCTAGCTGGCCTAGTCTGCAGTGTCTCTCATGTTCCTTGATTTGTGTTTGCACACTGCGTTTAGTGGTCCCAAGTGGACAAGTTTACATAGGGACCACTAAATGCAGTGTGCAAACATGAATCAAGGAACATGAGAAACCCTGCAGACTGGGCCAGCCAGAAAAATCACAAAACCACACTTTAAAAACCCCAAGTAACCTAGGGAAGGTACAAAAAAGTGTGTCACTTACCTCAATGTCCCAATTGCACCCAGAAGTCTTTGGCACAAACCTCCTACTCACGCTGGCATCATGGCAGCATAACAGGGCACATTTTCACTCACACATCATTCTGTCATAGAAACGGGATGGGCAATCTATTCACAGCTTAGCCTGTGAATTAAAAGGAACGGTGGTGGAACGGGAGCAGCACGGGAGCATAACAACTGCAGAATGGCGTTGTCTGAAAGGGAAGCCCTTTAGCAATCTCCTGGTATCCTTATCATGCTATATTTACAGCATCTGATAATCTCCTTAACCTCTCGTACTATTTGATAAAGTATAGTACTGGGGAGTTTACATGCTATATTATTAGTATCTAATAAATTTATGAGACACATCTCTGAAAAGCAAAACAATTGAGGCAATGAATTGCACTCAGATTTCACATTCAGAAATACATTCATTCACTTTTCACATGAGAAATCTTCATGTCTTAGTTGAACTCATTGCTTCTCATAACCGGGACTATTGTTAGGACAATGTTGAAGTACCATATGAAGCACATAACCTGATGTGTTTTATATTTTAACTGGGTTGTGTGTTTTAACTGATGTTATGTGTTTTTAACTGATATTTTGTATTTTATTTTAATCTGTTGTCATTCTCTGCCTAGATCCATGGGGAGAGGCAGGTAAGAAATCATTACTACTACTACTAGTATTATTATTATTACTAGGACTTTATCAGACACACTAAAAATGGCATCATAACGATACCACATAAACGTGAAAGGGCGTGCATATCAGACGACATCGTCCTTTCACGTTTATGTACTGGGCAAAACCCATACTTTTTTATTGATGGCTGAAGCCATCAATTGATTCCCTGTGGTGCTTTAGTGCCAGCATTGTCAGCGTGTGAAACCTCATGCCATCGTACTCACATGAATGCAGCGTGAATGGCTTTTCTGGCATGAACACTTCCAGGTGAGATCACAACATCCAGGTAAGTGACACACTTTTTATGACCCTCCCTGGGTTACTTGTAAGTTTTTAAGTGTGTGTATGTGCATTCTTTAAAAAATGTGTGTTATTTTTGTTCAGTTTTTTTTTTAATTTCCTGCACAAGCGTCTTCTTGCAAGAATCTGGGATTTTCAATGAGAAAGTGAAGAGAGCTCTGTTCACTTCCTCTTTCATTGCCAGGAAGCCTTTGGACAGGAGGCAAGGTAAGTGCATCATGGGGAGTGCTTTTGCTGGCATAAAAATGGAAAAAGTTATGCTGGCAAAAGAACAGGCTTTTGGGGCGGGTTGAGAAAGTCCCTAGTGTCCCAGAATAATGACAGTCAAGTGAGGATCTGAAGGCAATCAAATTTATATTTCTAGAGGTTATCCATTAGTTGTGGTGGGGGGGGGGAGTTATGAAATAAAATATATGACTTTCTTTCCCTAATCTGACACTCAAACAAGTGTACCATGTTGGTTCTCATCGCACCTAATTTCCACATACACATCTAGACAAAATATATTGTTGTTGGTTCCATCACCCCCACCGTTTTTTTCTTGACACTTCATAGATATCCAAACCAATAGTTGAGACCCCTTTCACAATTCTGAGCTTTGCATTTTTATCTGCTCTGAAGACAGCTTTTTTTTCCCTCCAGTGTTCTAATATTTGCTGAATACTTGCAAATAACCAGCTAAAGGCTATTTTAAAGCAGTAGCATATCTTAAGTTCCTGTGATTTCAGTTAGTCTTGAAATAAGCACCAGCTGGCACTGACTTTTTAAAGAAATATTTATAACAATAACAATATTATGAGGGCAGCCCCCTTTCCAAGTGGATAGCTATCTGAGGTTCTCTCTGATATATCCTGCCAAATCCTGCATTGTGTTCAACTGCAGAATGTTGCTGTAAAAAACCACATAATACCTATTCCCCTGGAGAACTTGTGAAGATTAAATATAGTTGTCATAATGTAGTCCCAGTAAATAAAGGAGAACAAAGGTGCAAAGAGACTCTTCCTTGCCTTTAGCTAATGGACTTGTGAGCATAAACCCAACAGTTATTTTAAAAGCTGGGAAATACACCATGCATTCAGTTCCATCATTTTAAATGAAGTAAGTTGGGGAAAGAGGAAAAATCTTTATTCAGTGATTTTTAAAAACCACTGGGTTTTGTTTGCTTGCTTGCTTGTTTGCTCTCTTGTGTAGGGCCACATTCCACAAAACCAGGAAACTGGAACCAAAGACTTGCTATCCAAATTACTGAAGTCCATGGCAATTCTATGCATTTCTACCAAAAATCAATATTTTTGTGGGAAATTAATTAGCTCAAATAGTGGCTGCAAGAGGTCTGATAACAGCAGTGTCTTCTGACCTATGTAAACTGGTTTTAACTGACAAGACTCCAAGCCAGAGGATAAAATAAAAATATTTTTTATTAAAAAATAATCAGGGGAACCCACACATACATGCACTCAGGCTTCAAGCACTCACACAAGGCTACTGAAGAAAGTAGAAAGTATTGGGATAGAGGAATAGAGTTTGGGAAGATGGGCTATACTGTACCTATCCAAAGAGCAGAGATACTCAGATGGCGTTCTGAGGGTCACACATCAGACGGACAGAGTATCAAGAAGAATGGAGTCTGTGCGCATGGTGACATAGACTGACAGAGCGATGAGATGAAGGAAGCTGTGGACACTTTGGCTGTATTTGAGGGTGATATTTATCCTCAATATTCCCCATGAAGGGGTATTTTGAGTGGAATCCAATGTATGTCAGAGTTTTCCAGGGTTAAACAATGGATTCTCCAGATGTGTTAACAATCACTAATGGATAAAATATTAGGACTGACGGGTCTCACGCAACTCTATTGTTTTAGGAAAGGCGTGAGGAAAAACCAATTTTGCAAGGCAACAAGTGTCCAGCTACCTTGATGGGCTATGTACATCCAGGAGGATTAGCCTAATTCTACCTAACTCGCCAGTCTAAGGGGGGTTGTGTAATCCCTACCTAGGCATGTCTTTTAGGAATTTTGGCTGGCCACCTCCTTAGGCTTTCTGAGCAAAACTTGAGTCCTTGTATTTGGGAATCCCTGGTCTACTAACAGCCATGTAGAGTTCAATAATAAGCCAGTTTATGAAATATAGCCAATTGATTAATTATGGAAAGAGTGGGGGGTATCAGGGCAGGTAACAGGTTGATGCTTTGATAGACATGCCATGTAATCAAGAATGATGTGAAACGTGAGAATTTTTTTTATTTCCTAATTACTGAGTTATATAACTATTATGGGTGACTTTGGAAAGTGTTGCATTTCTCATATTTCCTGCCATAGTGATGTAGTATAACTTATGTCTCTTCCTGTGGGTCTTCATTTTTTGTGACTTTATAAAACTTTATAATCAAATTTTGGGAGTGAAAAGAAAAAAGAATCTTCTATGGGTAGCTCCTCAAGGATAAAAATAACTGTACTAAAGGCAACCTGCAGGGGTTACACTTTACATGGTTACATCAAGTAAAGATCTATCTTCTCAGGCATTCTAAAACTGAGTGATGCAAACACACACAAAGGGGGAGCACACTACTCCACTCTCCTTCTTCATCTTTCCCAGAGATGAGAAAGTTAGTGGGAAAATATTAGCACATTAAGTTAATCACTAGTTTTTTTAAAAAAAAATCTAATACAATTTACATTAAAAGGTGAACATTTTTAACAGGTATATGCAAGCTGGATTCAGGACATGAAGAGGTACTGGGGATCATAATGTAAATATACATTGGCTAATGGGGTGCACCAAAGAATTTCAGAGACAATTATCCTGTGCTTTATATATTATACCATATTTGATTGTGTAGATCATGAAAAACTATGGATCGCTCTTAAAGAAATGGGTGTTCCATAACATTTGATTGTCCTGATGCGTAACCTGTACTCAGGACAAGAGACTACTGTTAGGACAGAGTATGGAGTAACAGAATGGTTTCCTACTGGCAAGGGGCTCAGGCAAGGCTTCATTTTATCACCCTATCAATTTGACTTGTATGCTGACATATCGTATGTAAAGCAGGATCAGATGCGGAGGAAGAAGATGTGAAAATGGAGGAAGGGACACCAACAACTTAAGATATACAGATGACATCATACTACTAGCAGAAAATAGCAAAGACTTGGAACAATTACTGAAGAAAGTCAGGGAAGAAAGTGAAAAGGCAGATTTACAGTTGAACATTAAGAAAACAAAATAATAAGTACAGAAGATTTAAGTAACTTTAAAGTAGATGATGAAGACAATGAAGACATTGAAATAGTTCAAGGTTTTCCATACTTTGCCTCAGTCATTGTAGAGCAAAGCAAACCTGAACTCTCCCTAGAAGCCAAGATGACTAAACTAAGACTGTTGTACTTTGGACATATCATGAGAAGACACAACTCACTAGAAAAAGTCAACAATGCTACTCACGAGAAATGACAATGATGCTTGGCAAGGTAGAAGTCAGTGGGAAAAGAGAAAGACCTCATTGCAGGTGGATAGATTCAATCAAGGAAGCCACTGTCCTGAGTTTTGCAAGACATGAACAAAGTTGTTGAAGATCGGATGACTTTGAGGTCTCTCACTCTCATAGGGTCACCATAGGTCAAAGTCAACTTGACAACAGTTAACAACAATACGTTAATTTTAAATTGGTTTTAAAATTTAGGTTGTGTTACTACATTAAAGGTCTCAGAAGAATAAAGATTAAAATCTTATTCATTATTTTCCACGCCTAGCCCCCTTTTCCCCTGTTTTGATTTTTGGAGAAATAAATAAAGCTGAATAATAAAGTTAGGTGTTTTTTACTCACCCAACTAAGGAGATTATCAGACAAGTGCCTTAAAATGTTATCATGGCACTATATTTTACAGCGTTCGTGTCCTGGCACAATGACACACGTTTTCACATGCTGCCATGATAATGATACAAAAATTCCCCAAGAATCCAGCAGTACGAGCACTTGCACAGCTTACTTCAGTGTTTCTCCATGAACGTGATTTCAGCATACCTCACAAGAAGACGCGAGTGCACTAAAAATCCCCCAAAACACCAAAATTAAAAAAGAAAATGTTCATAAAAGCACAGATACACATTTAGAAACTTGGAAGCAAGACAAGGAAGTTCATAAAAAGTGCGTACGGTACCTAGTTTTCTTGTTCGCACCTGGAAGTGTTCTGGCAGGACCACCTATTGACGCTGGAATCATACCAGCAGAACAGGAACCTTGTCGCATACACAGAAATCTGGAACAGAAACGCTACAGGAGATCAATTTTCAACTTCTCCCCAACAATAAAAAAGAACTCCCTTGTAACAGGAGCAGAATGCTTGCATAATGCTGGGACACAACGTCATCTGATAAGGAAGCCCTTTTGCGATCTCATGGCATTGTTTTTGATGCATCTGGTAATCTCCTAAGAACCTTCCACTTGTTTTCCCTCCCTTATAATAACTCTTTATCTTGTCCCTCTCTTTAGTTCACTGATTCCTGTGTGGATCCCAGCAAAAGTCCCAGGTTTAAGACCTTCAAAATTCTATTTTATGGGGAAGATGAAAAGCCTCAATATAGGGTGCAAGGTGGGATGCAATGAAAACAAGCCTGTCTTCTAAGATTCCTTTAATAACAGACACCCCCCCCCCGGATCTTGAAGAATGGTAGATCCGGGGGAGGTGTTTTAATGATGGGCATGGAGATCAGCGCAGGGGTTGGCCAGGGCGTGGATACGCCCCGGTCAGGAGGAGTCAGGGGTGGGGCTGAGGCAGGGCCTATTTTACCCCTTGCCGCCCCTGGCTTCCTCCTCTTTTCCACTGGATCGAAAAGGGGGAGCATCTTTCGGCTGAACATTGAGAGAGAGCTAAGTGTGCTGGGAAGTGCTTTGTTTATGTTTTTATGTTTTTTGTGTGTTCTTATTGAGTTAGATTTTACATCTGTTTTGGAGTGACTCTTTTATTGGGATTTTGTTGGGCATACATTGATCCATTGGGCTGGTTTCTTTGTTCCTTTGTTCCTCCACGTGGTCTTCCCCCCCCTTTCCCTCATGGGTTTTTTCATCGCTAGGGATTTTAACTGGGGATTTTAACTGGGGATTATTTGTCTTAAACTGATTGCGAATTTTGACTTTGATTTCATTGGTTGTTGGGGTATTTCCTTGCGATTTGGGGATTGATTAATTGCATTGATTCATTGATTTCATTGATTGGCGTTCCATTGATTTACTTTTAATTGTTTTTGACTGCTAGTATTTGCTTTTGATTGCTTTCGATTGATTGTTTAATTTCCCCCCCGCCTCCCAGCCCTTGGCTTGACTGAGCATTGTCCCGGCCCTCCCCCCCACCCTAGCTCGCTCGGCCCCATGCTGCTCCCCTCAGCCACGATCTCTTTCGGCCCCACGCCGCTCCGGCTTGGCCCCACGCCACTCCGGAGCACCAACAGCCACCACGCGGCCCTTTCACGGCGCGGCGCCCCCACGGCTCGGCGCCCCCCCCCCTGCCCAGGACCGCGCCGTCGCTCTTCTTTCGGGCGCTCCGGCTTGGCCCCACGCCGCTCCGGCGCTCAGCATCGCACAGCTCGGTGCCCCCGTGGCAGCAGCAACAACAGCTGCTGCGCGGCCCTTTCGCGGCTCGGCGCCCCCACGGCTTGGCGCTCCCCCCCTGCCCAGGACCGCGCCGTCGCTCCTACTTCAGGCGGCTCGGTGCTCCCCCCTTTTGCTCGTCGGGCACCTTGGTTTCCCCGGGCCCGATCCGGGGGCCGTGCCATCGCCCCTCTTCAGGAGCCTTTGTTTTCCCGGCGCCGCACCACGTGGCTGGGCCCGATCCAGGGCCGTGCCATCGCCCCTCTTCGGGAGCCTTTGTTTCCCCGGTGCCGTGCCACGTGGCCGGGCCAGATCCCGGGGCCGCGCCATCGCCCCTCCTCTGAGCGCCTTTGCTGCCCCGGCGCCGCACCGCATCGCCGGCCCCGATCCGGGGCAGTGACTTCGCCCCCCCTCCTCCAGGGCGCTTTTTACCGGCCTTTCTTTTCCTCTAGTACTCTTAATTACTTTTAATTTTAATTTATTTAGTTACTTTAATTGCTATTTTCTTTACATACTGTGGTAACTTAAAATTCCAGTTTTTATTACTGTTAATTACCTTTAATCACTTTTAATTTTAATCACTTTTAATTTTAATTTCTTAATTTCTTTAATTGCTAATTTCTTTACATACCTTGTTTAACTTTGAATTCTTACTGTGTATTACTTTTACTTAAGTGGTTTACTTTGGACTGCTTTTAATTGCTTCCATAATTTTCCATTAGGGAGTTTGGTTATTATTTTAACATTTGTAATTACTTTTTACTATTTTAACAATTTTAATTACTTTTAATGTTATTTTAGTCATTGGGGAGTTCCTTATTTGGAAGTCATTAATTTGAATTAATTTTGAATCAATTTTGAATCAAATTTGAATTAATTTTGAGGCTTTCGTGGACTGGCCCATGGCACCCAGACGAAGCAAGAAAGGTGGTAAGGGTAAGGAGCCAGCTGAGCCCACCCGCCCAGCTGAGCCCACCCGTCCTGGGGACCCGGTTGAAAATGTGTTACAACAAATCTTGGACCACTTGCAGGCCTTGGAGGAAGTGCGCCTTCCTAGGCCTCCGAAGCGTCCGGCTAGGGACAATGCTGGGGGTTTATCTGGTGATGTTGCTAACCAACTTCTCACCCGCATCCAGGCATTGGAGGAACAAGGGGAAGTGACCAACCACGAGACGCTTGAGGAGGAGGAGTCTCCTGGTGAAGGACCCCATGGAACGCAACAGCTGGCCACCCTTGCTCAGAGTGAGTTCCCGAATTACACTAACACTATGCCTGCGTGGCCATGGGGCCAGCCAGATCACAACACAGATACAGGCATGCAAGCATTTGCCAATGCCCCAAGCACTCTGACCACTGCAGTGTTCGGTTGGTACCCAAGTTTTCCGGGTGGTGGGCCTGTTCTGCCTATGGGTTCCCCCTATGGAGTGAACCCCCTGGGCTCGCCTCCGGCTGGAGGCCAAGCCCCAATGGGCCTTCCTCATATTCCTATAGGCCTGGAGCAGGCCCCCGCTCTAGGGGAACATTTGGCCCAGGCCACTAAAGACAAAATTCTGAAGGGGGAATATGTTGACATTTTCTCACTTCTTTTCCGTGAACTGGACAAGAAGGAGAGAGAGGAATTGGATGATAGGGAGGAGAAGATAAAACGGAGACGGGTTGATAGGACATGGTCCAACTGGTTGGCAGGCTTCCTCATTTATGCAGGTGTGGTTTCCCACAGCCAGCCTCATAAGTCTTATGCCCTCATTAGATACCTAGATATTATATACTGGGCCTATGTGGATTTTGCAGACCCGGCTTGGCTGCAGTATGATGAGTCGTTTAGGCAAATGGCAGCTCCCTATCCAACCTTGAGATGGGACGTGATCAACTCGCACCTGTGGTTGCAGATTATGTCCCCGAGCTGCCCCATACTCGGGGAAAGAGCTCAGAGCAGGCATCTGTTGCAGAATGCTCGACCTGGTAGTGTCCCACGCCAATCTTCTCAATCATCGCAGCCGGCGACGCGCCAGCTGCTATGCTGTGAGTTCGGGTATAGGGGGGCGTGTTCTCGCCGCCCCTGCTCCTTTCGTCACGAGTGCTCCATATGTGATGGGGGACACTCATTCTGCAATTGCCCCAAGGGGAAGGGACAATTTGGCAAGGATCAGCAAGGAGGAGGAAGGGCCCGACCAACCCGGGCCCTAACAGCCCTGCCTTGCAGGGAAAAGGGGCCCAGCCCAATTAGGTTGGACGTCCTTGCTGCCTGGCTGTGTGTTTACCCAGACCAGTCGGCAGCTCAACACTTACGGGATGGTTTTCATGAGGGTTTTCACATCCCTTATCAAGGGTTGCGCAAGCCTTACTTGGCACCCAACCTGAAATCAGTTCATGGTATGGATCATGTGGTCAGGCAAAAAATTCAGAAGGAAGTCGCGGAGAGCCGGGTCTTGGGCCCATTTGTTGACCCGCCTTCCCCTTGTTTACGTGTCTCGCCTTTGGGCATAGTCCCTAAGAAGACACCGGGCGAGTTTAGACTAATACATCATCTCTCTTACCCGAGGGGACAGTCAATTAATGATTTCATCCCACAGGAATTATGTACTGTTCATTATACTTCATTTGATGCGGCCATTAAAGTGGTTAAGCGGCACGGCCTTGGTGCCGAACTGGCTAAGTGTGACATCAAATCAGCATTTCGCCTTTTGCCAGTGCACCCCGATGATTTCGAGCTGCTGGGCTTCTCTTTCGAAGGCTTATATTATATGGACCGGGCCATGCCTATGGGCTGCTCGGTCTCTTGTGCAGCATTTGAGAAGTTCAGTACCTTTTTGGAATGGGCGGTTAAGCATCAGACAGGACATCAAGGGGTGGTGCATTACCTGGACGATTTTCTTTTTGTTGGTCGGTTCGGCTCTGGGGTCTGCCGCTCCTTGATGGAGCAATTCCAAGCCCTTATGACTGAATTTGGGGTTCCCCTTGCTCAAGAAAAGACGGAGGGCCCGAGTACTCGATTGGCTTTTTTGGGCATTGAAATTGACACGATTGATCAATTCTGTAGGCTCCCCTCCGGTAAGATCGATGATCTTATGAACAGGGTTTCCAATTTTCTGCAGCGGAACAAAGCCACTCTCAAGGAATTTCAGGAACTGATTGGCCACTTGAATTTTGCATGCAAAGTGATTGCCCCGGGTAGAGCCTTCTTACGGCGCCTCTGTGACGCCACAGCAGGTATTTCTTTACCACATCACAGGGTTAGGATTACCCGAGAAATTAAATTGGATTTGGACGTATGGTACGGTTTTTTGCAGCAGTACAATGGTGTTTCCTTTTGGCGGGAGGATTTATGTTTGGGGGATGCCCTTAAGGTGTCTTCCGATGCTGCCGGATCCATGGGCTTTGGAGTTTACTTTGCCGGCAGATGGTGCGCTGAACGCTGGCCACGCTCCTGGATTGGTATGGGCATCACTGCTGACCTTACCTTCTTGGAGCTCTTCCCTATTCTCGTCGCTGTTAAGCTGTGGCCGCATGATTTTGCCAATTCCACAGTCCGCTTTTGGTGCGATAACATGGCCACAGTCCAAGTGGTCAATTCTCTCACTTCCAGGTCCAAAAGGGTCATGACAGTGGTTAGAGCCTTTACACTCCAGTGCTTGAAGTACAACATTCTATTTACTGCATCCCATGTGGCGGGAGTGGACAACGGCATTGCCGATGCTCTCTCCCGTATGCAGATGGATCGCTTCAGGCAATTAGCTCCAGGCACTGCCGAGATGCCCGACCCGATGCCGGAGGATTTGTGGGAGCTTGGACTGGCGAAATAGTTAAGGCTATCAGCCTCTCCATCGCCCCCAGCACCAGAAGGGTATATAAGCGAGCCATTCAGGAATTCTTTGAGTTTCGGACCTCTGAGCGTCTACCTAACTCCTGGCCGGTACCAGTCCCTCACCTTCTTCATTTCTGTGTATCCCTATTCTGTGACCGACCAGATGGGTAAAGGCTCAAGCATTATGTTGCGTGAGTGCCACGACAGGTCCCTCTGCCCGGTGGTTGCTCTTAGAGAGTATTTGAAGTTGCGTCCTTTTAAGCCCGGACCCCTCTTTTGCCATGCTGATGGGTCTCCTCTCACAAGATATCAATTTTGGGCTGTCACAAACAAAGCCCTGGCACGCCTGGGTTTGGGTGGCGTACGTTTCTGCTCACACTCCTTTAGAATTGGGGCAGCTTCCACGGCCGCCGTGATGGGGATGCAGCCGGAGGCCATTAAGCAGTTGGGGCACTGGAAATCGGCTGCTTACAAGGGCTATGTCCGTCCAATTTGTAATTGACTATGTATGTGGTCGTGTCCTGTGATTGTCTGTGTTTTCTTTTCCAGATTTGAGGTACTGGGTACTGGTTTGTGGCCACAGCTTTGTGTATTGGGCGGCACGTCATGCCAGGAGGAGCCATTTGGGTCCGCAGCTGGGTCTCGGAGACACCGCCTTTTTCGAATGGCTTGGCAAGCGGGGTTTGAGGTGGAATGTTCTAATCTCTTTGCTGTTTCAGGAGCGGCGTGGCCCTCCCCCGCATGTCCTGGTGATCCATCTCGGAGGCAACGATTTGGGCCTACTGAAAGGCCGAGCTTTGGCATTACAGGCTCTTGCAGACATACGACGGATTAAGGCGGCGTGGCCACAGGTCGTTTTGATTTGGTCTGATATCATTCCCCGACTCTCTTACCCAGGTGAAGGCCCACCTAAGTTGTTGGATATTGCCCGCAGGAAAGTAAATAAAGCTGTGCATAAAGCCATGGATGCTGGCCTTGGCCATTTCATCCAGTACCCGGGTATTTCATACAAACGCCCGGAGCTTTATAGGGTTGACGGGGTCCACTTGTCAGACATGAGGATCCAGTTATTTCTTGAGGGTATGCAGGAAGGGGTGAGGGCCGTATTGGCCTCCTGTGTGGGGGATAGGGGCTAAGTTGACACTTGCCCCTATCATTGGCTGGGAGTGGGGAGATGATGATATGGCGTTCACCTATGGCAACCTCAAATTGAGTGGAAGGATAGCCCTCACTGAACTGCACCGGAATCCGAATGGATGGGGTGCAGCAAGGTAGGCTACCCTTAGGGCCGGCTTCGGGTTGCGATCCTTCGCAGAAGCCACTCGGCTTAAGGATTTCATCTTGGGGCAGGGCCCTCCAGCAGATGGCGCCCAAAGGGAACCCCGGACGCTACCGGGATCCCCATTGGGGCTCAGGTGAGTCACCCAGGGACTCTAGGGGTTAGGTCAGTTGTGACCAACTGCCTAGACGCCCCCGCAAGGGATCTCCCCCTTTCATACATTGGCATACCCCAAGAAAGCTACATAAATAGGAAAATATCAATAAAGTGGCCCGTATTTCAACCCAATCTTCTGTGTCTGGTCTCGTTATTTCATGCGTCAATCATTAACAGACACCCCCCCCCCGGATCTTGAAGAATGGTAGATCCGGGGGAGGTGTTTTAATGATGGGCATGGAGATGAGCGCAGGGGTTGGCCAGGGCATGGATACGCCCCGGTCAGGAGGAGTCAGGGGCGGGGCTGAGGCAGGGCCTATTTTACCCCTTGCCGCCCCTGGCTTCCTCCTCTTTTCCACTGGATCGAAACCCACCCACCCGCCTCTGCCACAGTATGAGATCTCTGGTCGCGTCATGGGCCGGGTAGGAATTTTTACCTACCCTTTTCCGGGGGGTGTTTTGCCTCCCCCATACTGTCGCTTGGGACTTTGACAATTGGCTCAGGGTGTGGTTTCTTAAATAGGTGGTCACTTGCTGGGAGTGGGGAGATGATGATATGGCGTTCACCTATGGCAACCTCGAATTGAGTGGAAGGATAGCCCTCACTGTACTGCACCGGAATCCGAATGGATGGGGTGCAGCAAGGTAGGCTACCCTTAGGGCCAGCTTCGGGTTGCGATCCTTCGCAGAAGCCACTCGGCTTAAGGATTTCATCTTGGGGCAGGGCCCTCCAGCAGATGGCGCCCAAAGGGAACCCCAGACGCTACCGGGATCCCCATTGGGGCTCAGGTGAGTCGCCCAGGGACTCTAGGGGTTAGGTCAGTTGTGACCAACTGCCTAGACGCCCCCGCAAGGGATCTCCCCCTTTCATACATTGGCATACCCCAAGAAAGCTACATAAATAGGAAAATATCAATAAAGTGGCCCGTATTTCAACCCAATCTTCTGTGTCTGGTCTCGTTATTTCATGCGTCAATCATTAACAGACACCCCCCCCCGGATCTTGAAGAATGGTAGATCCGGGGGAGGTGTTTTAATGATGGGCATGGAGATGAGCGCAGGGGTTGGCCTGGGCATGGATACGCCCCGGTCAGGAGGAGTCAGGGGCGGGGCTGAGGCAGGGCCTATTTTACCCCTTGCCGCCCCTGGCTTCCTCCTCTTTTCCACTGGATCGAAACCCACCCACCCGCCTCTGCCACAGTATGAGATCTCTGGTCGCGTCATGGGCCGGGTAGGAATTTTTACCTACCCTTTTCCGGGGGGTGTTTTGCCTACCCCATGCTGTCGCTTGGGACTTTGACAATTGGCTCAGGGTGTGGTTTCTTAAATAGGTGGTCACTTGCTGGGAGTGGGGAGATGATGATATGGCGTTCACCTATGGCAACCTCAAATTGAGTGGAAGGATAGCCCTCACTGTACTGCACCGGAATCCGAATGGATGGGGTGCAGCAAGGTAGGCTACCCTTAGGGCCGGCTTCGGGTTGCGATCCTTCGCAGAAGCCACTCGGCTTAAGGATTTCATCTTGGGGCAGGGCCCTCCAGCAGATGGCGCCCAAAGGGAACCCCGGACGCTACCGGGATCCCCATTGGGGCTCAGGTGAGTCACCCAGGGACTCTAGGGGTTAGGTCAGTTGTGACCAACTGCCTAGACGCCCCCGCAAGGGATCTCCCCCTTTCATACATTGGCATACCCCAAGAAAGCTACATAAATAGGAAAATATCAATAAAGTGGCCCGTATTTCAACCCAATCTTCTGTGTCTGGTCTCGTTATTTCATGCGTCAATCATTAACAGACACCCCCCCCCGGATCTTGAAGAATGGTAGATCCGGGGGAGGTGTTTTAATGATGGGCATGGAGATGAGCGCAGGGGTTGGCCAGGGCATGGATACGCCCCGGTCAGGAGGAGTCAGGGGCGGGGCTGAGGCAGGGCCTATTTTACCCCTTGCCGCCCCTGGCTTCCTCCTCTTTTCCACTGGATCGAAACCCACCCACCCGCCTCTGCCACAGTATGAGATCTCTGGTCGCGTCATGGGCCGGGTAGGAATTTTTACCTACCCTTTTCCGGGGGGTGTTTTGCCTCCCCCATACTGTCGCTTGGGACTTTGACAATTGGCTCAGGGTGTGGTTTCTTAAATAGGTGGTCACTTGCTGGGAGTGGGGAGATGATGATATGGCGTTCACCTATGGCAACCTCGAATTGAGTGGAAGGATAGCCCTCACTGTACTGCACCGGAATCCGAATGGATGGGGTGCAGCAAGGTAGGCTACCCTTAGGGCCAGCTTCGGGTTGCGATCCTTCGCAGAAGCCACTCGGCTTAAGGATTTCATCTTGGGGCAGGGCCCTCCAGCAGATGGCGCCCAAAGGGAACCCCAGACGCTACCGGGATCCCCATTGGGGCTCAGGTGAGTCGCCCAGGGACTCTAGGGGTTAGGTCAGTTGTGACCAACTGCCTAGACGCCCCCGCAAGGGATCTCCCCCTTTCATACATTGGCATACCCCAAGAAAGCTACATAAATAGGAAAATATCAATAAAGTGGCCCGTATTTCAACCCAATCTTCTGTGTCTGGTCTCGTTATTTCATGCGTCAATCATTAACAGACACCCCCCCCGGATCTTGAAGAATGGTAGATCCGGGGGAGGTGTTTTAATGATGGGCATGGAGATGAGCGCAGGGGTTGGCCTGGGCATGGATACGCCCCGGTCAGGAGGAGTCAGGGGCGGGGCTGAGGCAGGGCCTATTTTACCCCTTGCCGCCCCTGGCTTCCTCCTCTTTTCCACTGGATCGAAACCCACCCACCCGCCTCTGCCACAGTATGAGATCTCTGGTCGCGTCATGGGCCGGGTAGGAATTTTTACCTACCCTTTTCCGGGGGGTGTTTTGCCTACCCCATGCTGTCGCTTGGGACTTTGACAATTGGCTCAGGGTGTGGTTTCTTAAATAGGTGGTCACTTGCTGGGAGTGGGGAGATGATGATATGGCGTTCACCTATGGCAACCTCAAATTGAGTGGAAGGATAGCCCTCACTGTACTGCACCGGAATCCGAATGGATGGGGTGCAGCAAGGTAGGCTACCCTTAGGGCCGGCTTCGGGTTGCGATCCTTCGCAGAAGCCACTCGGCTTAAGGATTTCATCTTGGGGCAGGGCCCTCCAGCAGATGGCGCCCAAAGGGAACCCCGGACGCTACCGGGATCCCCATTGGGGCTCAGGTGAGTCGCCCAGGGACTCTAGGGGTTAGGTCAGTTGTGACCAACTGCCTAGACGCCCCCGCAAGGGATCTCCCCCTTTCATACATTGGCATACCCCAAGAAAGCTACATAAATAGGAAAATATCAATAAAGTGGCCCGTATTTCAACCCAATCTTCTGTGTCCGGTCTCGTTATTTCATGTGTCAATCATTAATTGTGACCTGAACCTTGTAATCTCCCAATTCCTAGACTCCCACAGCCAGGGCCTGGTTCTGCAAAGAAAGGCTATGTCTGCCTCTGCAGCCAGGGGCCTAGAATAGAAACAAATGCAAAATTCCACATTTAGGCCACAAAAACTAAATACACAGATACAGGATGAGAGATACATTGCTCAGCAGTACTACATGCAAAAAGAACCTTGGGATTATTGTTGATCATAAACTGAATATGAGCCCCCAATTTGATTCTGCAGGGAAAATATGCTATTTTAGCCTGTCTTAACAGAAGCATCATTTCCAAGCTGAGGGAAGTAATAGCCCCACTATATTCTATGCTGGTCAAGCCTCACCTGGAATACTGCATTCAGTTCTGGGCACCTCATTTTAAGAAGTAGGTTCAGAGAAAGGCAGTGAGGATGATAAGAGGTATGGAAAACAAAATATATGACAAAAGGTTGAAGGAGCTGGCATGCTCAGCATGGTGAAGAGAAGAATGAGAAGAGACATGACTGCACTTTTTAAATACCTCAAGGGTTGTCACAGAGAGAAGGGGGCAGGCCTGTTCTCAGCTGCCCCCAGAAGGTAGGACCAGGTCTAATTGTTTGAAGTTACAGGAGAATAGATTTCGATAGAACATTAAAAGGAACTTCTTGACAATAAGAATGAAATCAATTGCTTAGAGAGGTGGTGGGGTCTCATTGTCTGGATGTCTTCAGAGAGAGGCTGGATAGCTAACTGTTGGGGATGCTCTAGCTGGAGATCCTGCATTGAGCAGGGAGTTGGACTAGATGGCCCACAAGATACCTTCCAACTCTATGATTCTATGATGCACACTTCTGTCCAATTGCACTTTCAGTCCAATTGCACAATTCATCAGGAAACAGCCAAACAAAAAAGCTTCATACCATTACTTATTCATTTTAACTCCTAGTTCCCTTAGCCAATTTCACCCCACATCCCTGCAGCGAGCTGCACTTGCACAGTTTTAGCAGACACTTAGACAAAATGTGACCCAGGTATGACATGAAGTAATTTCTGCTTTGTTCTTCAGAGAAGGGGGCAGAGAGAAAGGACAATACTAAAGAATATGAAGTTGTCCTATTGTTCTGTAAAGAAGGTGAACAGAAATTGTTGAAAAGTGCCAGAAGTATAGTATTGTGTTTGTAACAATATTGTTAATTGTAAACATTAAACTCTCTCTCTCTCTCTCTCTCTCTCTATATATATATATATATATATATGCCTGGAATGTGGCAAGTTTGTGGACCTCACCTACTAGATCATGAATACCGAATTTCAAATTGATTTAACAGACTGAAACAGACACGGTTCTCCACTGCTCTCTCTTTAAACTGAGCGACCAAGGGTCCTTGGCACTTGTCAGCTAATCTGGATCCTGTCTACTGTTCCCCTGTCATCATCTGGTCATTGAGTGCCGAATTTGTGATAGCAATTAAAATCAGACAAGCAGATTTAACATCAACATTCTACTTAAACATTTTTAAGTATTGAAATCTCAGGATATTTACATGGAATAATGAGCAAGCTCTTTGGTAATCTTTTAGGGTATTTATTATATGCATTCATAGATATACAAATATATACACCCTAATGAGCATCCTAATGAGCATCTATTACACTCATAGTACAAAAATATACCTATTTCCACATAGCCTAGATGAGAGGTTTTTTTCCACTTTTACCAGCACGGTCTATTTTTCAGCATATCTCAGCATGGCTGGACAGTTTATCAGTCTATCAGGAACAGCTCAGTTGTTCTTCATACAGTGAAGAGTTACCAAAGATAGTCTAATCTGCTGGATCTATTTTATTCTCTCCATAGCTTCACTCAGTTATCCAATCAAAATAATCAAAACAAAGATGCTGATGATTCCCAAGTTTATGATGTCCAATCAAAACAGATATCTTTGCCATAACGCCACTTTTGGTACAGTACGAGTCTTTGGCTCAGCCAGTGCATCTGCAAGGAGGTTAATCTTGGTTACATTTGCTCATATCTCCCAGTGCTAGTAGGTTATTATATATCATCCCCGCACCCCACTTGAAAAGTCATCTTCATCAGAAGACCAACAAAACATAACAATGGAGGAGTCACAACAGATGCCAGAAGTGTGGCAATGGAGGAGTCACAGCAGACAGCCAGACCAGTCCTCCTCCTGATCAGCAAGTCAGGTCAAGTTCAGAGTGGAAGGAGTTCCCCTAGTCCCAGAGAAAGGTGGAAGCTTGGCCATCTGGCCCAAACCATTCCCCACAGATGAAGTGGGAGGCTGCAATCAAGGTGTTGGGAGGAACACAGCTGTGGAATGTTCTCCCTAAATACTGGGATACCTGACCTGGGATCTGGGTGTTGGTGGGACATGCCACCTATAAAAGGATGTTACAACCACCAGCTACTTTGCTGAGTAAAACTTTGTACTTTTAACCACTCAGATTACAGAAGTACACTGATTTATGATCCCTGTTTAATGACTCAGCTACTCCCAAGAATCCTGACTCTGATTCATGGTTTTCTTGGCCCTGGACTATATGATGTCAAATACCTCTTGTTCCTGACAATGGTTACTGGCTCTTGGCTTCTGACTAACAAAGGAGAGTTTACAGCAAACCTACAAAAAGGGTTTCCACTATTATAAACCTCAAGATTTTATTGAGTATAAAAATGACATCTTGTTACAGGCCAGCTTTTCAGCCTGGCAATATGCCTATGAAGTACAAAGTGTAACTTGATATAACCTTTACAATATAGCATATATGGTATAAAAGATAAGACAGAAGACTAGATGTATTACAATGTGTGTATATGTATCATTGAGAACCTAGTGTGCACCATGACAAATAGTTGGTGTCATTCAGCTAAGTCAATGGGATGCCTCAACTGGTCACAAATGCTGTACTCACCTCTATCTCTCCATATGTGCTTAGGTCTCATTTCAAAACCTTTGAGCATATAGGAAATAGGAAGTTGACTCCAAGATAGTTAAAGGAAGTCTTACCATAAGCAGAGAACACACAAGAGAAGTTAAATTACAAGAAATGTAACATTAGTTATTGTATAATGATGCAAAATGTAAGATGTAAAGCTTGCTAGAAATAATGTAAATTTGGATTTTTATATCGTAAATCAAGATGAAGTATAGCTAAGATCTTATGAATACACTAATTGTACGAATGTACTAATATGCTAATGTAATAATGGAAAATCAAAATAAAAATTAAATTATAAAATGAAAAAAAAAACACCTTTGAGCATGGCAGTAGATGGTTGCAGCTCCTTATCCCAGCAGCTTCACTCTCGAACTCAGCACTCCTAGACCACCACAGCACCTGAGACTGGGCTCATAACCCTTGTCAGCACATGCATTCCCATGGTCCCTCTCAGCTGAGTTCTCCAGAGTTCTACCCTCCTTGCAGTGTGCAAGGTGCCAAAGAATAACTCTGAGCCTCAATGCTCTATTTACAGAACTTTACTTACAGAGTATATACAAACAATAGCTGGCTGTCCACAGAATGATCCAACAGCACCTTCAGCCACAACTCCAACATAGTGGTACCAGAAGTCTGGGGAAAGGCCTACTAGGATGTAAATAAGATAATAAATGTGACACACACACACACTTACCCCTAATCCCAGCAAAGGCAGCTCCAGCAATGAAAGAAGTGAACAGAGCTCCATTCACGTCTTCCTTTGAAATCCTATGAAATATCGCAAGATTTCATTGCGCAGGAAATTGAAAACAAAAACAAAAAAACACTTTAAAAGTTTCAAAAAGCAGAAAAACACACCTCAAAACTTTCATGTAACCTGGGGAGGGTAATAAAAAGTGTGTCACTTAACTGAATGTTGAGATCTCACCTGGAAGCATTTACACTGGACCGGCCACTGGCGGGGTAAGTACGGTGGTGGGGGTAGATGCAAGTTTTCACACACCGGCTTTGCTAACAAAAAAACAGCAGGGGGGAATCAATTGTTGGCTTAAGCCATCAATTAAAAAGTATGGGTTTTGGCAGGGACATAACTGCGAAAAGGTGACATCGTCTAATATGCTCAACCTTTTGCAGTTATGTGGTATTGTTATGACACCATATTTGATGCATCTGATAAAGATGTGGAATCCCCCACTTAAGAAGATACATTTGCCTCTTCAGAGGCTTTTCTGGACAAGGCTTTTATTGTGTAATTGCCTTGCCCCAACACAGAGATAGTAAACTCACCCTACCATCCTTCCACTGTTGTTGTCTTCCATGTTGTTGTCTTCCACGGAGGTTGTCCGTGAATAAAATCTGTGTAGGAGTAATGAGTCTAAAAAATAAAAATTGTATTAAAAATTCCAGGATCTAGTCCTTTTAAAAAAGCAACAAGAATTATCTCCTTTAAAAAGAGAGTTAAAAACCATTCATTTACTTTTAACTTCATGCAGAGTGCACTTAAGAATGCTGATTTAAGATCAATTAACATTTAAAAGAAAAGTGTATTCAGAGGTCTGGGATCACCCAGTTAAATTAGACTCATTACAAAACAAAGGAATCAGTTTAAAATGCAAATCAAAGTTTACTGAAGGTATATCAATTTCAATCTACATACTAAAACAAACTTTAAAAAGAGGTTCCTAACTAACTAATGGTATTTAGGGTAGGAAAACAAACTCACCCAGCCTACAGGCTGCATGGTAAACATCATTGCATGGTTACAGGAAAGAAGATATAGCTTAAGATGGTTAAAGATGTCCAAGATGGCTCTAAGATGAAGATGGCTCCAGCCTCATGGAGACTCAAACTTAAAGAGAACTTACACACAGCAATAAAATTTAAATTAGGTCATGTGTGGAATGACCCAGCACTCCAGTTGGCTGGAAGTGCCCAGTGAAATAAGAGAAAGGGAACTTGGGAGAACAAAAGGCATGCAGGGAAAAAAACCTAGACTTATCTTAGGATGTGAATGAGGTACATTACAATGATTATTTCCCCACATACTACAATCTGGCCGAATATAGTGCGGCAGGCTCCAACCCTAAACAGAAGAGAGACAGACGATTTCGCAGCAGGGATGGCACATCTGAAATCGACCCCCTGCCATGCTGCTGCTACAAACTTCTCCCTCTCGATCCTTGCGCTGCAAGGGTCATCTGAAAATGTCCCAGGACTCAAGGTGCTTACAAAAGTTAAAATAGGCACATTGTACTCACAGCATACAAAAGTTAAAAATATAATTAAACTATTTAATAAATTATGTTAAAACTATAATTAAACTGAAATGAAACCTAAATAGATGTCTCTCCCACTTCCACCTGGTTATACTTCACCTTGTTTCTCCCTTTAGAAACATAAAAATTGCCTTGTTGACTCACATCGATCAACATTCTTCATGTCCTGACTTGTGTTTTCAAGAATTACAACCACAACATAACTCTTGATATATGTACATAGGGCATAAAGGTATCCACAGCACCTATTTTTTATCCCTGCTCTCTCAGCTTTCAGACACAATTGCCACTACATTAAAACAAGTTCAGAAGAATGTGCACAAATAAGCCCCTTCAGGGCCATAACATAAGGACACTCATTTGCAACACATTACTATATATAATAAGAGTTACACAGCCCTCATCTTCATTATGTAGCAGAATAATGCAATGATTTACATCATCCAATGTCCACAAAACTGACCTCAGTAAAATATATGCTGTATCTTCGATTCTCCAGATATCAGCTGGAAACACCGAGCTATACTTAACAATCACCCTACTAAAAATGTAACAAAGTATTTTTTTTTTGCATGCCCCCAGATCTTTATTGGACTGTGCAGTCATATTTCCAAGCAAATTTCCTATAAATGAAAGCCACTTTGCTTCTTTATGGATCAGTCACTGATTGATCATCTTAAAAGCTATTTTACTGAAGCCAGATAAAGTGGTCTTAAAGATAATGAAATATCTACTAAATAGCATTTGCCAGCTGCATGAAGCCTTACAGACACTAGAGAAGGAAAGCATTTGCTCATTTTGCCTGCACTACAGTCTTTTATGGCAAGTGTATCTATTAACTTGCATAAACTATCACTGGTAATATACCTCATAATCAAGCCTTTGTGATTAAACCTATGATGAATGCTTAATTTAATATAAAAACACTGAATAAATTTTTCTATGCAAAAAATCCATAAGAGCATTTGTGTAAACCTTACAGTTCTCATTCTTGGTATATCCATCTCTTTCCATTGTAGTTTCAACCAACATGGATGGATGAATTTGGGGCTAAACACAATTAATGATCCCAATGAGAGTGGAACCATTTCATGCTTCTTATTTCAAGTATTCTTGCATAGTTAGCAAGAGTCAGGAATGACTCTTGCACCTAAGTTATTATTCAAAGTAATGGTGTCCAGAATCCTCACCTGGATTTGTTTCTAATTTTGGGATTTTTTTCCTTACCTGATATTGTTTCCAAACTAGAACAAATGCTTTTAGAAATCTTCCATCATACTATTCTCTTTTTCAAATCTGACAGAGACTGTAGACTACTTCAAATGGGACAAATGTGTCAGAAAGATGCAGCATTTGTACCTGTAGCTCTCTCGCTCGCTCTCTCTCTCTCTCCACACACACACACACACAAATGATATTTCTGTTGTCTCAACCTATTCTATTTTCTGGCAATATTGCATTAGCTGCACTATCTTATTACCATACTTGAATAGATTTCTTTTTTTTTCCCTTTCTTTTTTTCTTTTATATAATTATAATCATACATTATATTATCCAAACAATACTTATTTAGTAGAACACATAAAATTACTATAAACATCGCAATTTTTCTATTAACTAATTTCAAAAGTTAACATAGATTCTTTACTATAATTCTATTCAAAAATATTAATTCCCCTACCCCCCCCCCACCTCAGTGCTCCCCTTCACCAGAGCCATTATCCCTTACCTAATCTTTCCAGAATCTCATTTCTTCTCGTGGAGGTAACCTCCCATCTTTTGTCTGTAATACTTTTTTAACAAATACTTTCCAAATTTTATCAAAATCACTTTCTTTCCAACTTCCTCTTCTTACTTTAATTCTACATGTTAACTTATCATTTATTGCCATTTTCCAAACGTCTTTATACCACTGCTCCACTTGTATATTTATTTGCATTGTCCAATGTCTTGCTATAATTAATCTTGCTGCCGTTAATAAATTTGTTATTAAATCCTTTTCTCCTTGGTTCCCATTCTATCCATTATAAATTGACATCAATGCTATGCTCGGTTTCCTTTCTATATTTCTATTCAGAATATTCTCTATTTCTATAAAAACCATTTCCCAAAACTGCTGTACAAATTTACAATTCCACCACATATGCATATATGTACCTATTTCTTGACAACCTCTCCAACAATATTTAGAGCTATTCTTATCTAAATTATGCAATCTTGCTGGTGTCAAATACCATCTCCATATTATTTTATAATAATTTTCTTTTAGCCGTATCGACATATTTTTTAGATGTCTGTTTCCATATCTTATCCCATTCATGATCTCCAATTTTTTGTTTCAAAACTTCCTCCCATATTCTCCTTAAATATTCCCCATTGTCTTTTTTATCGTTATTTTTTATCAATATTTTATATAATTCACTTGTAATACCTTTCAAACTTTCATTATCATCCCTTTTTTCACCAAATTTTCAAATTTTGTGAATTCCCTTGTTTCTTTATTATTCTTTTTCTAATTTTTAATCCATTGTTCTAATTTTATGCAATTAAACCATGAAATTTTCATTTCACATAATTTCTCTCTTATACTCCCTTTCTCGTTCATCCATCCTATCCATCCCTCTATTTTGTCTAGTCCTCTTTTCTTTCATTCCTTTCCCATTTTTTCCTTCAAATTATTTGGGTTTTTTTTTCCATTATAACCGGTGTTAATACTGAATCAATAGGCAAAAATTCTCTCATATATTTATACTATATTTCCCATATATTTTGCAGAAATGGGTTCTCAATTCCTTTAATTTCCTTTTTTGTAAAATTATCAAAAAATATGTTCCATATTCTCTTTTCTATTCTCCCTGTTTCTATCTCTAACCATTCTAAATCCCCCTGTCCTACAATTCCTTCTATAACATATCTCAATTGATTAGCTTCATAATATCCTTTTCTTTTGGGAAGACCAAGTCCTCCCTCCTTCTGTGATATATACCAAAATAATTTATTTAATCTTGTCCTTTTCCCTCCATTACAATATTTGTTCAACATATTTTGCCATTTTTTCAGTTCTACTTCTGATATTTTTATTGGTAACCTTCTAAACAAAAAATTTAGTTTAGGTAATATTTTCATTTTAACTAAAGCTACTCTTCCAAACCATGGTAGTTGAATATTTTTATATTCTTCCAACTTCTTTTCCATTTCTTTCCTTAGTACCATAATATTTTTCTCTTCTAATTCTTTTAAATCTTTTGTAATATTTATTCCTAAATACTTAATATTACTTTTTAATCTTCTAATTTTTTTCTCTTTTACAAATATATTTTCTTCTTCCTTAGTATAGTTAAACAACATCATATCTGGTTTGTTCCAATTAACCTGTAAGCCTGTCATCTCCCCAAATACTTTTAAATGGTCTTTAATTTTTTCTATTCCATTAATCAAATCCTTAATTGTTAGCAATGTATCGTCAGCAAACAAGCTTATCTTATGTTTTGTTTCTAATCCAATTCTTTCTATACTATTATCATTTCTTATCACATGTGCTAGAATTTCTATTACCATTGCAAACAATATTGGAGAAAGTGGCCAACCTTGTCTTGTTCCTCTCGTTATTTTTATTTCTCTTGTTATTCCATCATTAACCATCACTATAGCTGTGTTATGGGAATACAATTGATCTATTAATCCTCTAAACCTCTTCCCCATTCCAAATTCTTTCAATATTATTTTTAATGTTGGCCATTCCACACAGTCAAATGCTTTAAATATATCTAATGCTAATATCCCTGCTTTTACTTTTGTTTTGCCGATTATATGTATTTTATTTAACACCTTTCCTATTAAATTTGACATTTGTCTTTCTTTCACAAATCCACATTGGTCCTTTCATATATATTTATACATACAACTATTCATTCTCTTTGCCATTATTACTGATAATAACTTTGCATCTTGATTTATCAATGATATAGGCCTGTATGATACAGGATCCAGCAAAGCCTTATCTGGCTTTGGTATCAATATTGTCAATGATTGTTGCGATTTTAGAGGGACTTTATCTCCCATTATTGTATTATTATATAATTCTAACAATTTAGGTATCAATGTCTTTTTAAATACTTTATAATAATCTAGTCCTAACCCATCTATTCCTGAAGCTTTCCCACTTTTTAAATTGTTTATTGCTTCCTCTACTTCCATTTTCATAATTGTTTTTTCTAATAAATCCCTATCTACTTCTTCTATTTTAATCTTCCAATTTTCCCCTACATATTTTTCTATTTGTTCCACTGATTTATTCCCTGACTGATACAGGTCTTTATAATACTCCTCAAAAATTGTTAATTTTTCCTTCATTGTTCTACACACATTTTACCTGTTTTATCTCTAATCCCATTTATCATATTTTCCATTTTCTTCTTCTGTGTGGATCTAGCCAACATTTTTGAATTTTTATTACTAAATTCAAAATACTCCCTTCTTAAATAAATTAAATTTTCCTGTACTTCATCTACTTCCATTTTATCCAATTCCTCCCTCTTTGCTCGTAACTCAATATAAGTTTGTTTTTCCTTGTTTAATATATATTTATTTTCCAATAGTTCTATTTCCCTTCCAAATTTCCCTTTTCTTTCTTCTTGCCTTTTTTTTAAGTTAAAGGTTTCTTTTATGCATATCCCCCTTGTCAAAGCTTTCATAGTATCCCACAAAATTCCTCTTGATACTTCTTTATCATTTAATTCCCAGAATTCTTGCCATTCATGCTCAATTTTTTTCTACTATTTCTCTGTAAGTTAAAATCTTTGTATTCAACCTCCACTTTTTCACCTGTTCATAATCTCTCTTCATTATAATCTCCACATTGACCAAGGCATGGTCTGTTACTTTTATATTTCCTATCTCTGAATTTATGATTTTATCAATCAAATTTTTTGATACAAAAATATAATCAGTTCTCGAATAACTCTTATGTACCATTGAAAAGTATGTATATTTCCTTTCATCTCCCTTTACCAATCTCCACACATCTTTCAACCCCTTTCTTTTTATTATTTTATTTAAATTTGTAATATCATATTTATCCCTTAATGAATAATTTGATTTGTCTTTTATTCTTTCTATTTGCATATTAAAATCTCCTGCTACAACAATATTTTGTTCTTGCATATTCTCCATTTCTTTAAATACTTTCTCATAAAATTCCTCTTGTTTTTTATTTGGAGCATATACATTCATTAGAACATATTTATCTTCTCCCATTTTACCTTGCATTATAATATATCTACCATTTTCATCTTTTTTCACCTTTTTAATGCCAAAATTACTTTTTTTGCTATTAATATAGCCACCCCTCTAGCTTTTGAATTCCCATATGCTTTTTCATAAACTCTTACCCAATTCAATTTCAATTCATTTACTCCTTCCCTTTTTTGATGTGTCTCTTGCAAAAATATTATATCTGCTTGATCCTGCTTCAATAATGCTTCAATCCTTTTTTGTTTTATTACCGTGCCAAGACCACGAATATTTAAGGTTGATATCTTTAATTTATTAACCATTAGATTCCTTATTACATTTTGTATAAGATCTTCTGGCTCAAAAAAGTGACCTCCCTTCCCCATATCCACCCCTTCCCAATTTTTACCCATTCCCTTCCCCCCTCCCCCTTTCCCTTTTTTACCTCCCCACCTTGTCTTCCCAAGGCAAATTGCCTTGCTCATGACCCCCCAGGTCTTCCAGGTGAGGAGTGGTGAAGAGATCTTCCAATGGCCCAGAACTACTCCCTCCCCCCAAGTGCTCATAAAAATAAAAAATAAAAACATTTCCCCTCTGTTTTTCCCTGTAATTTTTTTCTTCTTCCTTCTGCTTTCTTCATCTGTCTAAACTTTTCCTCCTCCACTGTCCACTCCTCCATCAGCTCCATACTCCTTCTTATGTACTCCCAACTCCTCCAACAATCGCAGTCCTTCTTCTGGTGTTTCCATTCTATATCTTTTTCCTGCCCATTCAAATTTCAAAAACACTGGGTATCCCCAAGCATATTTTATACCAGCTTTCAAAAGAGTAGCAATACAAGGCTTCATCGATTTTCTCCAAATTACTGTTTTTGGACAGTAGTCATTATATAATTCCACCCTTACATCTCCATACTTCAGTCTCTCTGGATGTTTCTTGACTGTTCTCATCAATTCCTCCTTGTTATTGTAGTTAATAACTCTAACAATAACATTGAATAGATCTTTTTAATTGCAAGACATAGCAGAACAAAAAGGTAACTTTGTATTCCTCTCTCCCTCTTAATTGTTTTAGAGATATAGTAGATCAGTGGATCAACGAAATGGCATTTTTGTGGTGTAGCACAATGACTTAAAAAAATAAAATTAAAAATCAGAGAAGACAAAATTTGCCCTTATAAAAATGTGCACCTTCCACCTTCAGTAACTTATGCTCCACTTTTAAAAAATCTTTGTAAGAGCCCTAGTGCAAATCTGAGAAATCAATACAAACACCATCACCCCTGAGAATCCAGTGAGTGGATGCAGAGGCAACAGCTAATTAAACCCAGAAAAACTCAAGGAGCTATATCATGAGATGTCAAGTTTCTTTAGACCATTAGAAGAGCCCCCTGTCTCTTCCCAAACTGATGTAGTTTTCATTTAATGATCAACACATGAAATAATGAGTCAAGAGACAAAGGTTGGATTGAAACATGGGCCACTTTATTGAATATCTAACCTATTTATTTATTTATTTATTGAGGTATGTGAACTAGGGGGGAGACCCAATGTGGGAAAAGTTGGAGCCAATGGTCTCCTCAGACTCATCTCCCAGTTCCCCTGGGTGAAACACCTGAGCCCCAAGGGGGATCCCAGAAACCGGAATGCCCCTTGGGCATCATCTGCTGGAAGGCAAGGTCCCAGGATGTAACTCCTCAAGCTGCATGACTTCTATCGAGGGTTCAAACCTGGTGCCAGCCTCAAGGATAACCTATCTCTCTGTCCCCAAATGCATGACCTGCAGGAGCAGTTTGATAGGTCTATCCTTCAACCCAAAAGGGGGTGCCATAGGTGAATGCCAAAGTAACCCTGCCTCTGTCTGTCTCCCCATTCCCCATTCCCAGCCAAGTGAAACAAAAGAAGAAGAGGCCAGGGGTGGCAGGGCCTTAAATAAAGTAAGCTCTGCCCCTGCCTCCTCTCTGCCATGGCATGGTACAGCATGGCCACTAGTATGACTCAATGCCAAGTGTGCTTACTAAAACACTTCCCCCCACACAACACTGCATGGTGCTCGGGGGTGGTGGTGGTTCTTCTGTTCATTTGCTCCCTAGCCAGAGGGTAGTGGAGAATGCTGGTTTGTGACAAGGTGTCACCTCATCATGCCTAAAAGAGGTAATGATGATCTTCCTCCCAGAACTTCACTGTATGAGCCAAAAAGGCATTTGGAAAGGCAATTTGGGGTATGTGGATTTGTGTCCCAGCACATACAGCCCAATGCCTTTAATCCTGTCTTGTTTACTGCTAACATATTTATGCTGAGGCAGAGAAAAGGTCTGGATCTTAAAACAATCCCTAATTGTCCGCAAGTTCATCAAATTTTAGAACTGACGGAGGAGGAAATGGTGGTGGAATAGACAGACATGATTAAATTCGCTCCTACATTTTCTCCTTCTATTCTTTATCTTTATCTTTGTTTTTATTTTTATTTTTTCCCTCCTCTTTTGCTGCTGTGCGAGCTGCTTAAGCTAGTGAGGATTTGTAGCTTCAACTGAAAACAAAGGACATTTTTGGACGGGATTTTGTAATGGAAGCAGCCTCGTCCCTGTTGCGAGGCTGCTGCATGGCAGGGGGTCCCTTTCAGATGATGCTGTGCCCACGCCGATACTGTTGCGGAAGTGCTGGGAGGCTGCAGCACCATATTTGGCAATTTTCTAATCACAATCAACTTTCGTGATTAGAAAATCACCAAATATGGCGCTGCAGCCTCCCAGCACTTCTGCAACAGTATCGGCAGGGGAGACTGCCATCCGAAATGGACCCCCTGCCATGCAGCAGCCTCGCAACAAGGATGAGGCTGCTTCCGTTACAAAACCCCATCTGAAAAAGTCCAAAACATACAGAAGAAGAAAGAAACAGACGCCATTCACGGAGCAAACTATCTTTCTCTTCTACATGCTATAGAACACCAAACAAGTAAACGAGGAAGACTAAATTGGAGGTTTTTGCAGACCAAGGTCAGTTGAAGTGTATCTATCTGTGTTGACTGCTTTTTAGTGACTGTTGTAGATAATTTAAGAACAAAGTAGTTCTAACAAGCAAATAAGATCATGGTGATGACTCGGAGTAGCTATAAAATCCATGGCCTTGCTTTGGCTGCTATGAGCTCTCACCCAAAGAAAGCTTCTTCTAAGAAAGCTCAAACAAAAATTACTTAGTTCTGTGTGGACAAGAAATGCAAGGAGGTGACGGATAATCAACAGATCTTAGATATTAATATTAAAGGGCTTCTTTACAATTACAATGAAGAGCAGAGGGAGAACTTAAATCCAGATAGCTTGAATGCCAAGCTTACTCTTATGAAGAGTCCAGTAATTCAAGGACTAGTCCAGGCCAACCAAGTAGAGAGATTAATATTAAAGCAAATCTTAGAATTATCCTCAAGTAGTGGTAAAAAAAAAAAATACAAAAGACTCCCCAAAACAGTTCTCTGGACTCAATGAGGAGGAATCACCAGTCACTGAGTGGCTTGTATTACTTACAGAGGATATAAAACATATAATAATAATAATAATAATAATAATAATATTTTATTTCTATCCCGCCCCTCTGCAACACAATCGGGGTGGCTTACAATATAAAAACTCCATAGTCCCAGTACCCTAGCCCACCCCCCCTTAAAATAATATTAAACTATAAAAGATTAAAAACATACAGTAAATTAAAACTATATAAATTAGAAAAATATTAAAACATACAATAGTGTTTTTTTAAAAAAAATCTGATTACAGCTCAGGGAGGACAGCCGAGTCTTGGGCCGGGATAGTTATTCAGGAAAGGCCTGCCGGAGAAGATCCGTCTTGACAGCTTTTTTAAAGCTGTCTAAGGTGTTAATAAGACGGATCTCGTCTGGCAGGCCATTCCATAATCTGGGAGCAGCAGCGGAGAAGGCCCTCTGGGACGTCACCGACAGCCTTGTTTTCATAGGCTGTAACAGATTCCTCCCAGAGGACCGAAGTGCGCCGGGAGGGTCATACGGAAGGAGGCGGTCCCGGAGATAAGTTGGACCCAAGCCATGCAGGGCTTTAAAGGTTATAACCAACACCTTGTACTGTGCCCGGAAACGAATAGGCAGCCAGTGGAGAGCTTTTAGCCCAGGTGTTATATGCTCTCTTCTGGAAACACCAGAAATCAACCTGGCTGCCATGTTCTGAACTAGTTGAAGTTTCCGAGTTAAGCACAAGGGTAGCCCCATGTAGAGCGCATTACAGCAATCCATAAATACATAAAATATTTCCTGGCTGACTGCAATAAAGTTCTTACCATTCTGGTTGAAGCTTACAAAGTCCTTTGGAAAATACCTGGTAATGAGATTATGGGTCCTGAAAACAATATCAATATTGCTTCCCTAAACAGTAAAAATAAAAGCAAAAGTAAAGGTAGAACAATAAAGAAGTCATACAGAGCTTATAAGATAAACCACTCTAAAAGGACTGGTTCAGGAATGAAGAAAAGCAAAAATGTTAAAAATTTCAGGACAGTGCGCTACCAAAAAAAAATGGACTTTAAAAAGGTTTTTAACTTGTTTGACACCATCCGAAACCCAGGGTCCAAACAGAACTCTGGGAAGCTACCAACTAGGAAGAAAATAGAGCAAGAGCCTTCCTCCGAACCTTTCTTGATGAGGTACTGGACTCTGCAAATCCAACACTTATATCATCACCAAACTGTATGAGAGATTCTATAATCCAGGACTCCTGGTCTTATGTATTATTAGAAGATAAAAACAAACCACCTAAAGGAAGGATTCCCATAGATGGAAATTGAAAATTGGTGCTAATTCAAAATAAATTAGTGCTATCAAATAACCCCAAACCTCAGGGAATGCTGTCTTAAGAGGAGCATAAAATCCACCTCTGGAATTTTTTAAGGACATTCACACCTGGTGTACTTAATAACCATGCAGAGCTGGTGCATCTCGAGTATTTATATTTTGATGGATTTCATGCCAGGGTGGTGGCCACTTTTCAAGAATGGAGACTGGCCAAGATGATATATAAACACAGAGAAGATCTGAGGAGGAGTGGTGTATTAGTCTCAGGATTCTTTAAAAATGTGGCACCACTAGCACCATTGCTTCCACTCACAATAGCTCCTCCGAAAAGCCCCCAGGGTAAAGTAACCAATTTTATTTTAGTTGACACTGATTCTGAAGGTGGCAATACTGATCACTTAGTCAATCTGGAACTTAAGGGACATTGCATCTCTAAGACTCTTAGGCCTTTGCACCTGATGAATTTGGAGACAGACCTCTTTGATAGCACTGAAAAGAACTTATTACTCTCCTTCTATGCTTTACCTTATGAATCCCAGGATGAAATACTTTCCAGACTCGACTCCTTACGCTCTTGTCTGATATGTACGAGGAAGGGGCTGGAAGCTCCTTGTAAGCAAAACTTGATTTCTTGTGCCTCTGACCCAGCTCACCAGATTTACCTACATGAGCTGAAATTATGGGCAGAGAAACCATCCATCCACTACCAACAGGTCACTGCAGAAATGAATCCACTTTTTTACAAGTCTGAAATGAAAAGCCCTTTATCTTCTTCAAAGGCAACTATGGTCACCATTTCTGCCTGGCTCAAAATGAGAGAAATGAACAAACGGGAACAGGGCACTCCATACAAAGCAGCTGTAATGGGAGCACCCCCATGTAATATTATTAACCCAATAACTTCTAATGTGAGCAGATTAAATACCTCTTTAGATGTTATGAATGTGCAGCTGAAGCTAGTGACACCACGGATTGGAACAAGGGAAATAAGTTTTGTCAACAAAGACATAGATTTATGTCAGGAAATACAGCAGACAATCAAGAACCAAGTAAAACAGTCCCAGTTTTTACCTCCACCAAACTGGATTCACATTTACTGGGGAAACAGAAAAATCCTGCCTCGAATAGAAATATTCTAAATCCCCCTGCTGGAAGATCTTCACATCCCATGAAATGACCCAAACTATCACAGCAGATTCGTCAGCTACCATTTCTATGTTGGAACATTGTGGGTTGGTGTAGTAAGGTTTCCGACCATTCTTTCTGTGATTTTATTGGCAGATGTGATATAATTTTTCTTCAAGAGACTTGGGAGTGTGACAAATTAGAGTTAAATGGTTGTGAAGCACATTTTATGAAAGCAGAGTCCAGTACGAGGGGAGGATGCCATAAGGGAGGTCTTGGGGTATTGATTTCTACTAAGCTTCGTGCTACCTGCTCTGGCTTTGATTTCCTGGCATTGCAATTGCTTTGGTTATTAAATTGCATTCACGTCATTTGCTATTAATAAATGTTCATCTGTCCCCACTATCCCAAAGACAGCAAATTAGGGATAGGTGGTATAGGTTACAAGAATGTATCATTAAAATGACTGCTGTGTACCCAGAAACACCAGTAATCTTGGCAGGTGATTTCAATGCTAGGCTGGGCCCAAATGATGAAATGATCTATAATTATTTTGGTGAATACCCCCCCCCCCAGAATATGAAGCAAGACATCTGATAACTGTTAGACAATCTAAGGATAAGATATGTAATCTTTCTGGATTGTGTCTTTTACAAATGACAAACAATTTAGATCTGGTTATACTGAATGGAGGGGTAGAGGGAGATAAATATGGTGAATATACATTTGCATCTAGCACTGGGGCATCAATAATTGAATACATAATGGTATCCTATAAATTGTTAAATCTGGTGTCAAGTTTTAGGGTGACCATACATACTGAAAGTGATCACTTTCCTTTAATTGCCACATTAAATCTTGAGGCGCAAGGTTTATATGCTGAGTTAGAACCTGGGTTAAGAATGGAGGCTGATTTAAGATTTTCACGTGTTAAATGGACAGTCAAATTAAACCAGGCCTCATCCAATTTATTACACTCAGAAAGCTGCCTTAATTTAAGAAATCTACTATCTGCAAAATATCCAGAGGATCTTTTACTTTTATATCAGAACTTAATTGCATATTTACAAGCTTCCTTGCTGTGCAATAACCCACCCCCCAGTAAATGTACCCGTCCTTATATGTCTAAACATTGGTTTGACCATGAATGTATAGAGATGAAGAAAGCTCTTGTTGCAAAATATCACTCATATCAAAAGTTAGATATGGCATCTTTACCTATAGAATGGCTGTTGTTAATGAAGAAATATAAAAATTTAATTAAGGAAAAAAAGAAGCAGGTAATGAGAATGAATTGGCAGAAATTAATTGTTGCATCACGGACTCATGGTTCAGCTACCTTCTGGAAAATAGTGTCCAGAGGTTGGAAAGGCAGCATACATGGTTTAAATTTCCATATTCCAGTAAAGACATGGGAATCATTTTATTGCACTATGTATGCAGATAGGCAATCCAGAACCACAACAATAGTACAAGACCTTGAAGAACTCCCTGAATGGCCCCCAGTTTCAACATCTGAAATTGCCGGGCTTATTTCTGGTCTCAGATTGGGCAAAGCCTCAGACAGTGATCATATTCACCCTGAATTGCTTAAGTTAAATTTGGAATGGTGGACACCAGTTCTAGCTATCCTGTTTACATGGATTGATCGTACTGCATCCATTCCACCTGATTGAGGGTTAGCAATAATCATTCCAATTTATAAGAAAGGAAAAAGATCAGACCCTGCCAACTACAGACTTATTAGTCTTCTCAGTATTATTAGCAAGCTGTATGTTAGCCATCTTTTAGAGAAACTTACAAGCTGGATGGAGGAAGAAAACTTCCTGGAGGAAGAGCAAGCAGGCTTCAGGCCTGGTCACTCAACAGTTGAACAGGGATTAGTTTTACAGCATTTGCTAGAAAAATATTCCACCCCTGTTGGAGGGGCACTTTTCACAGCTTTTATAGACTTTAAGTCCGCATTCGATAAGATTCCAAGAGATAGTCTATGGCACAAGTTGGAGACCACTAACATTGATAGGCATTTGTTGACTCTCATTCGTAGCCTTTATAATAAAACCTATTTGCGAGTGAGATGTAATCAGGAAGGACACTTGACTAGATCAATACCAACGCATATTGGAGTAAAACAAGGCTGCGTCCTTGCTCCATCTCTGTTCAATATTTATATCAATTTGTTGGTTAAGTCACTTTCTGAAATCAACTCTCATCCTCCTAAACTATCAGGGAGATCAGTTGCCATTCTCCTTTATGCAGATGATGCAGTACTCCTGTCACTGACATGCATAGGTTTGAGATGATTACTAAGAGCTTTGGCTGTCGATTGTAACACAGAACAGCTGGAAATAAATTATGACAAATCTAAAGTATTAGTCTTTACACAGAAACAGAATAAATCTCACTGGCAAATCAATGGACACCCAATTGAACAAGTTAAATTCTATAAATATTTGGGAGTTATTTTTCAATCTACTGGTTCCTAGAAAGCCCAAGTGTCAAATACAATAGCAAATGCACAATGGAGTTATAACTTACTCATTACTTTTTTCTACTCCAAGGGCGGCCAGCATGTACCTTCAGTAATCCAAGTATTCAATGCTAAGATTTTACCACAAATGTTATATGGAGCACAAATATGTACGTTTAATAGTTTTAAGGTGCTAGAATCTGTTCAAACAAAATTCTTGAGAAATGTGCTTAGCCTCCCACATTGCATGCCCAATGTATTTTTACTCTTGGAGACTGGACAAATTACCGTTGAGTCCCAGATTTGGATATATAAATTAAACTTTTGGCTAAAATTACTATTCATACCTAAGAGCTTAGCTCCCTTGACTCTCACTGATACATTTCAGTCAAGATGTAAAAAGATAGTAATTCATAAAGTTTTAAATTTGGGATTTTCACAAAATGTTATATTAGCTATGGGCTATGCAAAAGCAAAAGAAAATATATACCAACATATCTGGGATACTGAGCTGCAAAGCCTCATAGGCCTAGCCTCTACATATTTGACTTTTAGAGACAGTGGCTGGGCTTTTCTTCCTGCCAATTATTTGATAAATCTGACTATTCCAAAATACAGGAAAGCATTTAACCAGGCCAAATTCAATGTGCTCCCATCAGCGGTTCTGAATGGTCGGTATAATAATGTACCACATTGCAAACGCTTGTGGCCTTGTTAAGCAGAGGAAGTAGAAAGTCTGGGGCATGTCCTTTTGCACTATTCTTTCTATTGGGATATATGACGTCATTTTATTAATCCAATTTTACAAAATATTCCAGGAAGATTAGAATTGTTCTATATTGATAACCTCCTGGCTGACCAGTTTCCAGAGATTACACTCAAGGTAGCTAGCTTTTACACAGAAGCAATACCTTGTAGGTGGAGGATGTTGTTACAATTCTACATTTTTAATGTTTAATGTTTTAATGTCTAATGTTGCTTGAATGTTTTAACATCATTACTTTTAGCATTGTTCTTACCCTTAATATTGTAATTTTTTTAAATTTAATAGAGCATTTTAATTCATCTTATGGTGTTTTAACTACTTTGTTTTTTCTTATTGGTCAAGCACCAAAATAAATATATGCAGAGCAATGGCTGACTTCAAGGATTAGTATAGTGCTGACCCCTTCTCAGATTAGTATGGCCTCTCCTCTATCAGTTAAATACTTATTTGGATCTGCTTTTTAAAATGTATTTAGTATGTATCTTTATCTTGTTTATTTTGCTAAGATCTTTTTAATGTTTGTGTCATTAACTGATTTTTGCATACTGGTCTATGACCGTAATAAAATATCATTCATTCATTTATGCTGAGCCAGATTTCCTGGAGTTGTAGAAATCAATATGCATGTTGATGAAACTAGGGCCATAGGAATGAGATTGTTTAATCACCAGCCCTTTTTAAATAACTGATGCCTTTATTGCTATATTACCCAGTTCCCCAAGTGGCACTAACCTCTACATCTGTTTCTTTCTCTATTGTTCAATATTTTCTCTTTCTGTTCATGCTGAATATTTAATGCACTGAAGTATGCAAGATCCCCTCCTTGGGGTTACAACAGGGTCTTCTTGAGTAGGTAAATTCATTCCTTAAACTTTAACTTTTGAGAAGTATATGCGAGTTGAGAAAATTGTAATTGAATCTACAGAATACCATTAATTCACCAATGTATCTGGCTTCCTTGCACACAGTATATACAAACTCCAACCATTTCCTGAGGAGGGTGTGTAAAGCAGATGCATCCCCACACACACACACCCTGTGCTAGGGAAGCTTAGGAAGGTATGGTGGGATTGAAAGAAAGTGAATTCACATACACAAACACATAATTCGCCTCTACATCCTATCTGTCATGCATTAAAAAATCACAAACTTTCCCCAGTTTCCTTTGTTGGGAGTATAAAAAGTTCTTTCATCTATTCATTTCAGTTAATATAATATCCCCCCTCCCCACCTTCTTTACCTTTCAGCTCATTTCTTTAGGTATTTCTTTAGGTAATTTCTTTAGATATGTAATCACACTTTACCTGAATGTCTCATATTTACACTTCTTTAGATTATAACCTCTACTTTTTAGGAATGAAGTAAAAAGTGGTAGCTGGTGGCTTCCACATCAGTAGGGCAATGAATCCACTCCCAGTTTTACTCTGAACTTTAAGGGAGCTATCTAAGCTGGAGGGTAGGGAATTGTCAAATTAACAACTTGTAAACTACTCTGGGAGCCTTTTTTGGTATAAATGCACCAAATAAATAAATAAATAAATTATTTTCAAGATAGGATTCAGCACTTGGATATCTCCTTACAAGTTTGTACTTCACCACCCTCCATACTGACATGGAGGCACAGGCACTCGTGGTAAGTTTTAAAGCTCTTTGGAGAAAACCAAAATGATCCTGAGTTAGATGGAAATGCAGAACAATTTGTGTATATTTCCTGATTATTTGATTAGTATAGAGGTCAGTAAGTGCAAGTGATAGCCCTTCTGCCCTCAACTGATCATTAATACTTGGGTGTGCTGTTTTTAACATGTAATTTTAATGTATTTTGTTTTAAATTAATGTTTAGTTGGATCATTGTTTTAATGCTTTTTTAAAAATTCTCTGTTTTAACCTACAGTGTAAACTGCAGGATATACATCAATTAAATAAATAAATATTGGTTAGTCAACTGTCCTTGACAAAACGTAGATTTTTAGAATCAAGGGATATCAGGCATGGCCCAAAGATAATAAAACAATTAGTAATAGGAAGGAAGATTGGCCCCTGCAGCTTTATCCAACTTTGTTTGTTTGTTTGATGGATTTATATCCCACATTTCTCCCAAAATGGGGTTCAAGGTGGTTCTTTAAATCTTTAAAACTTTGCAGGAGAGTTATTACATCCCCCCTTAGTGGATGCCTTTAGCGTCTACAATTGTATGACATAAATTCAGCATAACATCTTATTTCATGAGCACATCCCTCATCATGAATTGTTTCTGCCTCTTTGCAGGAGTTAAAGGGACAGTATGCAAGGGAATATGCAATCTGTCCTGCAACTAACATAATCAGTTGACCTTAGAAGGAGGAGGAGCATTATTCCTGGCACATTACCTACCTAAATTCATTGGCCTAAATCCAACTGCTAATCCCACCTAGAATAAACCCTTTGAATCGATTCAGCAGTTGAGTCAATAGATCTCCATTGCTTAGAAATAGCAATTACATTAAGGCCATTGGTTCTTTCTAAGTCATGCTTTCTGTATCACCTGAGAACCACACCAGTAGTCTACATGGTTGACCATGAATGTGCATGCTGCCAAATGTAAATGCTGAGTCTCTCAGCAAATGTACCTGGTAGCAGAACAAAAGAAAATTGGCACTCTACTGCTTCCTACAAGCATTCCTCCAGTCTAGAAATGACTCTGGGATAATCTCCCATGTCCTTGTGAATGGAGTTCACTAAAGGCAGAAAGTTTGAAGGAACTGGTAGAAGTGTGTATGGGAGTCCAAGAGAGTCCAACACCTCATGGAGGCCCCAGTAGTTGGACTTATACAATTAATTGTGTACCTAATGCAAAGCAACATGACAGGCTCTATTGCTTTCAAAGCAAGTAAAAGCTCCATAGCTCTACACATACATGCTTCCTTATTAAACTATATGCCTATGACTTTTTCTCCAAAACTTGCAAAATAATCAGAACTGCAGGAGCACACAAAGAGTTTAGCTTGGCAGAAGGAATAAATCTTCATTAGAAGCTTAGGTTTAATAAATATATATCATCTGCAAAAGCAGCTAATAGGACATTAGCAACTAATCAAGGTGTCCTTGGTTGACTTATACCCTGGTATTTCACCTAATGAGGACTTTGACAAACTTTGAATTCCCAAACATGTTATGTAACTTACCCTTGCCACTTGCCAAGGTTAATGTTAATCATTCCAATCTAAAGCCATTAACTTTGAAAAGTTTAAGACCTAAAATGAGTGCCCTGTTGAACTCAGCAAGTACTGAGAAGTGTAACAGAAGCACTGTATTCAGCCGAATTGACTGCTGCAGTTCTGTCCAATGTTAAGTTCCCCAAGTTGAGCTTCATTAGAAGATACAGTTTGATTTCTAGCACAACACAACATCACACTCTACGACAGGTGTGGGAAGCACCTCCAGATGGTGTTGAACTGCAGCGTCCACCAGCTGTAGGCCAGATAGTCAATGATAAAGAATGCTGGGAGTTGCAGTACAACATCTGGAGAACCACATCATTTCCATCCTGCTCAAAGGTGACCAAGCAATGGAACTGAAGGCAGTACAGTGCAGATAGTTGGACTTGCTTCTCTATACTACGCATTTTGTTCTATGGGTAAAATAAATGAGTTACGATTGGGGACACAATTGTGAGGGAAACAGACCTAGTCCCTAATGTGATCAGGGATTTTTACATTATCTTGGCACCTGAACATGCTGCTACCCAACATATCAGGATATCCCTCCCTAATTTGCTCGCATGCCCAATTCTACTGCTCCCACTTCTGCTGGGGAGCTTGGGGTTCGTAAGGAGGGGTTTGGGAAACAGGCAAAGCCCTCTTTATTAAAAGGATCTTTTTCTCCTCCTTCTCTGCCTCTGGATAATTCTAAAGTAAATTTGAGTCAGCATCACGGACAAGATGCATTTCAGGGAAGCATTAGAAGAAAGAAAGAGATATGACATATAAGTTATACAAAAAGGGCTCATTGTCCAGTGCACTTGAGACAATAGTGCACACAAGGATGGAGGGTACAACCAAGTTTTATTCAGACCTGCGCAGGTGAGGGTACTTGGCAATCGCTGACAAAAACAAGTACACAGGTCCTGTCTACATGGCAAAGAAAAATATGAACGGCGTTCGAAAGAGCGACAATCTGTTCAAATGGCCATTTGCACAAATATGTGTCATTCAGAAGGGGGGCCGGAAAATCACCCACAAAGTCCGTTTGTTCAGCATCCAAGGAGTCATTCAAATGGCAGAAAATGATCTGTATGACTTTTGAATGAGTGATCGTTTGACCTCCCACGTTCGCATAGATACGAACAAGCAGAGGGATCTGATTGGCTGGATGAGCACAGAGGGTGGAGCTAGGAAAGAGGGGAATTGGCAGCGGCTGCCATGTTGGAATTCTGGCTAAGCGAGCATCTGGTAAGTCTGTGAAATTGTGATTTTGACAACTTTTTTCTTCTTTTTTTTAATACTGTACAAACAAAATGACCCCTGTGCATATCAGGGGAAGCTTTTTAAAAAAATAGGTGGCAGGAGATTTTAAAATCATGAGTAAATCACTCACAGCGGGCAGCTGGCTAGGAGGTCATGCGGAGATTAGGGGGGACTTTTAGCCATGTAGGCTGTTCGTAGGCTTGCGTACACCTGCCTTTTTGCAAGTGTCCTTCGAGCCTGTGCAATGGATTTTTCTGGTGGAGCGCAGCGTGCACAGAACTGGCCTCACCCTTTAAACCAGAGATTCATCTGCCGTGGCCTTGCAAGCATGGACGTGGCAGCGAGGTCCTCGGGCCGTAGGTTTGATTAGAGTTTCCTTCTCTTAGATGGTTGACTTTACAGGGTTGGACGAGCACCATCTGCCCGGGTTTGGGATTAGAGTTTTCCTTCTCCTAGGACGGTTGCCACAAGGCTAGAGAGCCCATCCTGCCCTTTGACGCTCTTTGTCAGACCCTTCGGTTTTGACCTGTCTGGCATGGGAGACCCTACCAGTGGCTATTATGCCACTGCCAGCATAGCTCAAAACATCATTAGGGTACACAAGCCTCTCTCCCACGACAAAGGGGCGTCAATGGAGAGGTTTTTGCAAGTGTATGTATTATTTATCCCTCGGTATAGACAGGACCACAGGTAAATTTCCACAGTAAATATTTAAAAGCTCTTCTGTTAACCAAGTGTCACTGTCTGATTGGTCCCTGGGTCTTTGGATGCTGTGTGCATGAAAATTTGATAAGAATGTTCCTCCAATCTGTTGTCAGGCTGGAGAATGCTGGTGAAATTCACTAGCTTACTAGTTGAGATGGCTGGAGACTGCCAATTTTGATCAACTTTTACAAATATCCCCACAGTGATATGCATAACCCCTCTTTTAAAAATTTGATGAAATTAATTAGTGCCCCTGGCTCTCAAACCACACAGTAATGTCTTATCAGTCTCATCAAGTTCATCACTTCCTTGATACAAACATGGAGGGGGTGGATTGTGAATTCTACCAGTCCTTTTAAAAAAGAAAATAAATTACTGTGATATACCAAATGCCTTTGGATATATTACCCTCTTTTAACATTCCCTACTGCCAAATGGGTAGATAAATTTTCCACTTTGGATCAATTTTTCAGGCTACTCAAGGTTATTGCCACATCCAAAAAGAGCCAATTTTAACTTTATAAACTGCTTGCCTCCACTCTCAGCAATTAGATCTTTTCCATTAAGGCAACAGAATATAAGGTTTTGTGAAGCATTTTATGTTGTACCAATATGCTGCAAAGACATTTCATATGATGGTATCTATCACATGTTCACCTCTGGCTACTCCAAAGTATAAAGTAGTATGCTTTATTTCCAAAGCTATTACATTACACTGGTGTCAACTAATAGGAAATATGAACATGGAACCAGAGCTTCTGTAAACTAGATCATTTCTGGTTTCTCCTTCTATGCCCCTTTCCCCTAATTTGGGAGAATTAAGACCAAATGCCCCTTGTATTCCTGTTGGCAAACTTGACAGCTTGGTGTAGCTGTGATCAAAGAATATAGCCAAAATTACTTATGGTGTTCTCTTGGTCTAATCAAAGATGCACAGAAGCCTCATTTCATATAAACTGGATTATTTTGTACATCCCATTTTAAGAGTTTTTAGAAACGTTTGCAAGTCTATTTTTTTAAGGTCAGACAAATAAACCTGATCCTTAGTCCTGATAAACCATATGGAATATATAGGCTCATCCAAACTTGTGATTTGACCACACCATTTAAATTGCTTCTTAGTGCTTCTTGCCACTTCTCCATCCAAATACTCTCCTTTCTTCAGGACATTTTCAGACATGTCTTACCACGCTAGATGCTTTTTGGGAGAGCTTCGGTGCTGCCGCGTGGCAGGGACTCCATTTCGGGCAACACCATCCCTCTGGTGAAATTGTCCGTGCCACTTCTATGTAATATTGGAGGCGGCTGAGCCATATTTCACCAGATTTTATTCACAGAAGTTGTCCGTGAATAAAATATGGCGTGGCCGCCTCCAATCCTACATGGAAGTGACATGGACAATTTTGCCAGAGGGACAGCATCATCCAAAATGGAGACCCTGCCACGTGGCAGTGCCGAAGCTCTCTCAAAAGCTTCTAGTGCAGTAAGACATGTCTGAAAATGTTCTATGCCTCAGTAAAAAGGCAGAGCATTTTGGTTTATTTGTGGGCTTTCTTATTTGTGATGTGGGTTGTGATGTGGCAATCAGTTTCATTTGTTTATTTGGTGAGAAACCCATCTAAGCTTTGTTCTAGCCAAAGGATATGAAGCAGGTTATAAATATTATGTCCAAGCAATGAATAGAGATGAGCAAATTTTAATAAAACAATTATTTAAAGTGGTGCAAGCAGTCATAGCATTGGGCTGGAGTAAAAAGGAAAGATGGGACCTCTGTAAATGGAAGCATTATAGATCAGAATATATGATGTTTAATTGTTTAGTGGGGAAAGAGGGATGTATATGGGGCAGTCAAAGGAAGAAATTTGGTTCAGAAATTGGAGAATTCTCATTAAGCATATAAAGAGGAATAGAGGGATATGAGGATTAAATAGGACCATTAAAGTGGTACTCCATATGGAAGGTAAACGAGTATAAAATAAACAACTACACTATTCCCAGGGGAGTGGGTGGGAGGGGGTGAATAGTATTATATAAATTTGGGGGATTTTGTTAGTAACTGATTATATTAGGGAGCTCTGGTGGCACAGTGGTTAAATGCCAGTACTGCAAGTCACCACATTGCAATTTCGATTCCAGAGGGCTCCAAGGTTCACTCAGCCTTCCATCCTTTCGTAGATTGGTAAAATGAATACCTGACTTGTGGGGGCAATTAGCTAACACACATTGGAAACTGCTTAATGCAGTGTAGATGTGTAAATTGCTATTGCTTAAAACAAATTATAAGCCACCCTGATAGCCTTTGTGGCTGAAGAGCAGGCTATAAATACCTAATTAAAATTTAAAAATTAAATTATATCATGGAATGTAATTTTGGAAAGAAGAAAACATTATAACAGTTATATCAATATTTTATTTATTAAAATAAAACATATATACCAAAAAAATTAAAAATGTAGATTGTGATGTTAGATGTAGGTGTACTGCACAACCCTCTCCAGTTTGCTTCCAGATGTGTTTCCAGGCTGTTGCAAGCCTCATGTGGTTATTTCTCCTTCCTCTATAACATTTTTAAATCTCTCTAGAATTGCACTATGATTACTATAAAAAAAATAGCTAAAGAACCCATTGAAGATGCTAGAAGATTCTCTTTATTAGCTCCATCTAAAGTTCCATCTAAAAAGCAACTCCTTGGAACAATATCATTCTGCAATAGTTCTTAGACTTTGGGCAATAGAGAAGGTGAACTCTACTGACAATAGCATTCTGCAGGAAAAAAAGATATGAAGTGGATTTTAAAATTATAATCTTTGACCCCTTTAATCCTGAATAAAGAAACTGAATAGCTCCTGCTCTTATAAATCTTTCAGAGTTTTCAGACACTGTCTTTCCCTTTAACCCAGATACATCCATGTGCCCTTGAGCATTATCTACTTTTTTACCATCTGTTCATAAAAACTTCAGTCTTTATTCATGTGGTTTCACTTTGCCAGTAAATGTTACTTGTTCAGAAACTGTTGCAGATTTGACTTCTACTGGCTATGTACAGCCTAGTCAAAATGTTCAAATATATGATATTACATACATACATAATTATGTGTTGTCCTCTGTATTTACTGTATTTACTCATAGACCAAAACATGTGGGCCTTTCAGCTAATAAAGACCATCTCCTAACATCTTGAGATGTATCTCTCTTTTCTCTTAAGAACCCTGTGCCATAAGTCTCTCCCTAAAGATTAAATGAACCACAACAATGGGTGTACATGGGGATTTGGAATTCAGAATGTACTGAAATGTACTGGGACAGAAAAAAGTGCTGCATTAAGCAAAGGAGTAAAAAAATGCAGTAACTAGTTGGGATTACCAGGAAATACAGGAGGAGAAGAGAACTGCCATTTGAATCTTGACAATAAAAGCAGTAAGCACAGCAACGAAACCACCAAATCTCATTGGGCCAATTTGGATGCATCATGTGCATCCAACAGTTTAACAGCCATGGGTTTACTCTTTGATTCTTAAAAAAAGTTAGTTGTCAAAACATGGTGCAAAAAGAGATCATTGAGGGGATAGTTCTTCCCTTTTGTTACAGTATACAGTACTGTACTATACAGCAGCAAGGGTTAACATCTAAAATAGCTCTCTTGTGAAACATTTCTTGTGAAAAATCCAACTATCTGTGACAAAGTTGGATGTCACAGAATTATTGGAGCAGCATGTTCAATGAGTGTACAGTCACCCACAGGTTTAGAGTACCTTGTACACCTTTTCTTAATTCAGGAACAAAGGATTTCCTTTAAAAAGACTAAGAAGCATGAGGAAGGGATAGTCTTCCACCTGGTTTTGAAAGGGAGCCTTGTGGGGAGAGGGAGAGTTTACATTTTTTTAAAAAAAGAAAGAAAAGTCTTGACAAACCTCTCAAGCAAAATCTCAGATATTTCCCCAGAAGCAATTTTACCTAGTGTCTAGCAAGTGTCACAAGAGTGACGTCCGCTACCTAGCAGATTGGTCCCAATTCACAAAACATGAGCAAGGATTATTAAAAAAAAGTTTATTTCTGCAACAAAAATAGGTACATAGTTTGAGGAGGAAATCAAAGACAAAAGAGGCATTTCAGAGTCCCCCTTCTAATGTTTTCACAGGTTGTTTTGTACACATGAAGTTAGAAGTACATTAACAAATTACAAGTTGCCCCGTATCCACTGGGGATACATGCCCGAACTTCATGGTACTTGAAACTGTGGGTAAAAGCAAGCCCTATTGACATGAATGACTTCTGCCCCAACTTCCAGTGGAAGCATACCATGCTGGAGGAACTAGAAAATGCCTAGAGAGGACTTTTTTTGTTACATGAATAAGTGAAACCACAGATACCGGCAAGTAGATACAGGGGTTGACCTGTAGTTCAAAGCTACATCCTCAGTGTCTATAAACTTTGCATTCTACAAACATTTCCCACCTGTTCCAGAGACATCTCTTTTTGTTCAGGGCTGTTTATCACAGGAGATAACATGGTCATACAGTGTGATTTTTAATTAACAGGGAGTTTGGGGATGCTGACAAGGTCTCAACCATTCTGAGATTGCTCATGGGAAACAAGCAGTCATAAAGAACAAAGTTGAGGAAGGAGAAAGACAATAGTGTACCTAGTATATATGACACTGTGTGCGGACAATTTTTAACCCCCCCTTCTCTCTACAACAAAATTATTTTTAGCAGTAATCATGAACCGAAGCAATGAATAACAATGGCCAGCCAGCCAGCAAGGTCACCACTGTAATCCACTTCCCAGTAAAATCCTTGGTCAACTCCACCATACTTACTTTGGGTATGGCAGGCTCTTATATGCTGCCAGCCTGCCAGATCTCATATGAAGTCTCATGGGACTGAAAATCCCATGAGACATCATGCAATCAGGCAGGCAGACAAAGTCAATGGCTGTTGTTGGCTGAAGACATCTGCTGTGTGGTGGTGGCGGCTCCTTTCTCTCCCCTGACCTAAGGGAGAGAAAGAAACCACTGCCATCACAGCACACACACACACACACACACACCATGCTTACTCTCTGTGCCATGTACTTAGGAATCAAGCACAAACCTCTGTGGAGGTTCATGCCTGTCTAGGAGGGGTGACCCCTGAGTAAGTGGCACACAGTGAGTAAGCACAGTGGGGAGGCATTGCAACTGCAGTGGGTCAAGGAAAGAAAGGAACCACTGCCATTGCAACACCTCCCCATGCTTACTTTGCTGTGTGCCTTTCTCCTGGCCTCAAGGTGTACCGTGACAGCAGCAGCTCCTTTCTCTCCCGTGGGCCAGGGAGAGAAAGGAACCATCACCATCATAGCACCCCTCCTGCCATGCTTACTCACTGTGCTGCGTACTTGGGGATCACCCACTCTAAGCAGGCATGAACCTCTGTGGGGGGTTGTGCCTGCCTAGAGGGGTGACACCCAAGCAAGTGGTGCAGCACAGTAAGTGCAGAGGGGGATGCCAGCGACACCCCTCTAAAGGTGTCATCTGGTGCAGTCCACACACCCTTAGTGATGCCCCGGGAGAAAGGCAAGGCATGTAGCTTATAGCATGTCAAGGCAATCAGGAATTCATGAAATCCAAAAACACAAGAGAGATTTTACCTTATTTTAAATCAGTTGTCTGCAACAAGAATAGATTTAGAGCTGCTTGACCTTGACAGCCAGGTGGTTAATTGTCCACATCTGAACCTTTGCATGAGTCATTGGCTCTTTCTCTGTTCTGTATATAGCTTACCATTGTTGTGCAAAGGAAAGAGGCCTCTCCTCAGTATCCACCTGTTCTGACTGGAGGCTCAGTGTCCAGAAAGACTGCTTTGTCTGGTCTGACAGCTCTGAGTTGATTCCACAGAGTGAGTTATGACAAGGCTCTCCTTGATGACCAACCATGAAATAATGAAGCCAGAAACAGACACCTTATTTTGACCTATATCCTATTAAAGTTAATTGAACCTGAGAGGAGCAAGAAATGGGGGAGCAACCTGATGCAGGTCCAACTGAGGCCAGGTGTCTACCCTAGATGACCTCCCTTTAGTGAAACACCTATGACCAGAGAGCAATCCTCCCAGCAGACCGGAGGAGGGCAAATGTTGTCCCCATCTTCAAGAAGGGGAAAAAAGAGGACCACAACAATTATCGTCCAGTTAGTCTGACATCAATACCAGGGAAGATTCTATAGCAGATCATTAAACAGAGAGTCTGTGAACATCTAGAAGGCAATGCCATAATCACAAAAAGTCAACATAAGTTTCAGAGAAACAAGTCATGCCAGACTAATCTGATCTCTTTTTTTGATAAAGTTACCAGCTTAGTAGATGAAGGGAACGCTGTGGATATTGCATACCTGGATTTCAGTAAGGCCTTTGACAAGGTTCCCCATGACATTCTTGCAAACAAGCTTGTAAAATGTGGGCTAGACAAGTTAACTGTTCAATGGATTTGTAATTGGCTGACCGGCTGAACCCAAAGGGTGCTCAGCAGTGGCTCCTCTTTGTCTTGGACAGATGTGACCAGTGGAATGCCACAGGGTTCTGTCCTGGGCCCAGTGCTATTCAACATCTTTATCAATGACTTGGATGAGGGAATTAGGGGCATACTTATCCAATTTGCAGATGACACCAAATTAGGAGGAGTAGCTAACACCCTAGAGGACAGGATCAAAATTCAAAATGACCTGGATAGACTGGAGAGCTGGGCCAAAGCTAACAAAATGAAATTCAATACAGAGAAATGTAAAGTACTGCACTTAGGGCAGAAAAATGAAATGCATAGATATAGGATGGGAGAGACCTGGCTGAATGAGACTACGTGCGAAAGGGAGCTAGGAGTCCTAGTAGACCACAAGTTGAACATGAGTCAACAGTGTGATGCGGCAGCTAAAAAGGCCAATGCGATTTTGGGCTATAGCAATAGAAGTATAGTATCTAGATCAAGGGAAGTAATAGTGCCGCTCTATTCTGCCTTGGTCAGACCTCACCTAGAATACTGTGTCCAGTTCTGGGCACCACAATTCAAAAAGGATATTGACAAATTGGAGCGTGTCCAGAGAAGGGCAACTAAAATGCTGAAAGGTCTGGAAACGATGCCTTATGAGGAAAGACTTAGGGAGATGGGTATGTTTAGCCTGGAAAAAAGACGGTTAAGAGGCGATATGATAGCCCTGTTTAAGTATTTGAAGGGGTGTCATGCTGAGGATGGAGCGGGCTTGTTTTCTGCTGCTCCAGAGACTAGAACACGGAGCAATGGATGCAAGCTCCAGGAACAGAGATTCCACCTCAACATTAGGAGGAACCTTTTGACAGTAAGAGCTGTTCGGCAGTGGAACGCACTCCCTCGGAGCGTGGTGGGGTCTCCTTCCTTGGAGGTCTTTAAACAGAGGCTGGATGGCCATCTGTCAGGGATGCTTTGATTGTGATTTCCTGTGTGGCAGGGGGTTGGACTGGATGGCCCTCGTGGTATCTTCCAACTCTACAATTCTATGATTCTATGATTCTATGATCTGGGTTGCTCCCCAGCAAGCCACTTACTCCCCAGCAAGCCACTTACTTACCATGGGTTTCCTTCCACATGGGAAGGAAACCCATGGCGTTCCCACCCAAGTCCTAGGACCTTAAAAATGAGAGCAAAACCCCCATGTTTGCCTCAAGGGTAGACTCCGTCTCCACCAGTCCCAGGACCTGTGGAGGCCATTCCAGAGCTGTACCCTTCACCAAAAAGGTGCCAAGGTGTATACTGACAAGCCCCTTAAAGTTCTTAAATTCTCCCTCCACCACTAGCCAAATGACAACCTATTTATATGCACCAACCCAAGCCAATTGTCCAAGTCCCATAGATACAGTACGAGATAGGCAAAAAACAACAAACAAAAAAACAGTGTAAAACGGAGGAGAAAATTCCTACTCAGCCCCAAAGTGACCAGAAAAACTCACACTTCACTGACGGCAGGAGGGCAAGCCATTCAATATGAGCCAAAGAGGCATGTGAAGGGGTTCCCTAGCTTTAAGTAGCATCAAACCACACACAGAGACACCCTATATACTGCTTTCTGGCACCCTGCACCAGACACAAAGCCTCCTGGTCTCTTACTATGGAGGCCATCAAAAATGTACCCTCCCCACAGCACTTTCACCATACTGGTCCAGGCACTCATTCCTGTGTCACTGGTAACATCAATACCAGCCTTCTAAAATCCTAGAGCTTGTCTATATGAAGCTATAAAATGTGGATTGATGTATACTAACACCAATTTGCAGAAGCTTTTATTTGTCTCCAGGCTTTTGTTTCAAGATCGTAGGCATGCAAAGCCATACACATTTGATGTTCAAACGGGCATGCCTGCAAATCAAGATGGTGGGCACAAGTGAATTACTCATGTTTTTATTGTCACCAGTTGGTGCCATCGAACAGTACTTTTTTAAAGCATATCCAAGGTGCGGAAGTGCACTATTCCACTTAAATACATAGAAAAAAAAGGAAAAGGCTGTATCATCACTTTAGCACACTATCACTAAGGCGAAAATCCAACATGGTGGTTTGGGGCACTTACTTTGACAGCAAAATCCACCCCCTGCACACATCCAACCAACAGCTTTCTACTTTCGCTCTTATGGGAGATGTACATCAAAGTGAATGGGTTGTCCCAATGAGCAGGAATGCACATTTCCTTCTAAGTTTTTTTTTTTTTTTTTTAATATGGGGAAATCCATGAAGGCTTTTCCTGTGTAGTTTTTTGTGTTTTTGCCCCCCCCCTTCTTCTGAATATGATGGGTTGATGCAGGATCCCATTGGGACAAATCGTATTCTTCTTGGATTCTATGAAAAGCATTTTCGTCATTTAGACAACCGCCTACTTGGGTATAGGGGATTGAGTGTGGTTGAATCTTGTTCTTTTTGTTTAAACAATCATATTTTTAAAGTACCCAAGAGTACAATCTATTTATTTATCTATTTATTTTTATTTTTATTAGAGTATTTATAACCTGCTGTTCAGCCACAAGGGGGCTCTGCCGATTGCTGGCGGACCTTTTTTGCAGCCCGACTGGCACCCCCGGATGCCACTTTGCCTCCCCATCCTACCAGGGGTGGGGGGGAGGAGCGGAGGACCGCATGGCCCTCCACGGCAGCCACCATGCTGCCTTCTCCTTCCCAGGCCGCTTTGCGGCCGGAAGGGGCAGAGGGAGGAAGGCCAGCCAATCAGAGTGGGCCTGCTCGCCCCCGATTGCAGGGCCGGGTGTCCAGAACCATTGCAGGACAGGTGGCAGGCATCTCCTTCTTCAGTAAAGCAGCAGGTCACGGAGACCCCTGCAATACCTTCTTGGTGAAGAAAGCGCGGGAGGGCTGGAGAAGGACGGCGCCAAAGGCAGCGGACGGGAGATGCCCGGTGTCCTTCAAGACGCTTGCCCGGCTGGCGGGCTTGCTACCTTCCATCTGCCACTCCGCCTACCAGGCGCTGCTGTTCAGAACGGCGTACACTACGGCATTCTTCGGGGCCCTGAGAGTTGGGGAGGTGGTGTGTTCCTCCAAACGAGATGCATCTGGCAGGGCACTGTAGCGGCACGATGTGACCATCTCCAGCAAGGACATGACTCTGCGCATACGCCAGTCAAAAGCTGACCAGTTTGGCCATGGGGCCACTCTTCACCTGCAGAAGATCGCAGACTTGTTCCCGTGCCCGGTCACCTGTATGCAGGAGTTTTTGCAGGTACAGGGGGCATCTAGGGGCCTCCTCTTTCAGCATCAGGATGGGATACTGCTCACGAGGTATCAGTTTGTGGGCGTGCTGAAGAAGGCCTTGGGGCAGATGGGGCTGCCAGCAGAAGAATTTGGCAGCCATTCCTTCCGTATAGGGGCCGCTACTATGGTAGCAGAAGGGGGCCTGTCAGCGGAAGCCATCATGAAGCTGGGACGATGGAGGTCCAGGGCTTATGCCACATACATCCAACCTGAGCGGCAGAGGCCTTGCGCGGGCCTCTGGGGCTGCCTGTTGATGAATGGATGGTTGGTGGAAGGCGTTTCCAGGGAAAAGCCTTGTTGCCGGATGTCATGGGTCGTGATAGGGCATGAGGTCAGGGGTCTCCGTCAAGTGCAAGTTCAAGCACTAGTTCAAGATCAAGTTCAAGTTCAAGAGAGACCCCGCCTCTAGTAATTAACTGTTTTTTTTCAGGGGAGGAGAGGAAGTCAGGCAGACGGCTCGGCCAGCATCCCTCTCCTCAGGGAGTCGGCATGGGCCGACGGGTGGTCTTGGCCCCACATGGATGGGCTCAAGAAAGGGATCACGACCCATACATTGCCGCCAACCATCTAGCAAAAATTGCGGCCAATTTTATTGCCAAAACATGTATTTACTAAACTGTATCTAACCTAATTTTTCTGAAGATGTAACCAAAAATATATCTTTGAATATGTAACCAAGTGTTGAGTTTTCATTCAAGGGGGCGGAGGAGTCGTACGGTCTGGGTCCGCAAAGGCTCTAAGAGCAGCTTACAAATTGTTTAGCAATAGCATTTACACATCTACACCGCTTTATAGCACAAGACACTCTCTGAGCAGCTTACAATGTGTTCGCTAATTGCCTCCACAAGCTGGGTACTCATTTTACTGACCCACGAAAGGATGGAAGGCTGAGTCAACCTTGGAGCCCTGCAGGATTGAGTGCACAATGTTGTGGCTGCAGAACCAGCATTTCACCACTGTGCCACAGCGGCTCCATTGACAAACTTGTTCTTGGTTAAACCATATGAGGGTCACTGGAATTAATTCAGAAATGACTTTGCACTTTATCAGACTAGTGCCTAAAAATGCACTAATTCCACAATGAGGAAAGCAGAAACATAGGACTTTATCAGATGTATCAAATACTGTGTCATAATGACACCACATAACCAAAAAAGGGCGCGCATATCAGACGATGTCAGCCTTTCGCAGTTATGTCCCTCCCCAAACCTATACATTTTAATTGTTGGCTTAAGCCATCAATTTATCCCCCCTGCTTGTTTTTTTGCTGGTATAGCCAGCATGTGAAACCTCACGTCTTTTTCCCCCATACTTATCCCATCAGTGGCCAATCTGGCGAAACACTTCCAGTGAGATCACGACATCCAGGTAAGTGACAGACTTTTTATGACTCTCCCTCGGTTACTTGTAAGTTTTAAAGTGTGTTCCAGTGCTTTTAAAAACTTTTTAAGTGTTATTTTTTGTTTTAGTTTTTAATTTCCCGTGTGATGAAGTCTCGCGATACTTCTCAGGGTTTCAAAGGAGGAAGTAAACAGAGCTCTGTTCACTTCCTCTTTCATTGTTGGAGCTGCCTTTGCCCGGAATTAGAGGTAAGTGCCGGGGGAGCGTTCTTTTGCTGGCATAAAAGTTGATTTTTTATGCCAGAAAAAGAATGCTTTAAGGGGCTCATCTGATAAAGCCCATAGTGGCATAATTACAGTAATTATCACATGTCACCATAATGGCGTGATACTAGCACCATGGAATTATTGCACAACCACTACTAGTAGTTTAAGAGTGGGATTTCAACTCATGCTATACTTGCCTTTGCATTGCCTTCTAATGACACAGTATTAATGCCTCCTGCTGGCAAGTGCACGTGACTTTAAGAAAAATGTTCTCTTATTTCCTGGAGTTTGCATGGGCAAGATTTTGGCTGTTCTCATGAGAATATGTGAGACTTTGCTCTAAAAAGCCCAAAACAAATAAAAAACCAAGGAAATTAACAAATAAACACTTAAACAAACATAAAAAGGTACCAAGAAAATGAGACAGTTGATTTAAAGAGCACCCTGTAGGTTCTCTTCACATTCTCCTCCAGAAGTTTAAGTATGTGTTCTCGATGGGAAAGGGGAGGGGGGAAAGAGGGCTACCCATTCATGCTGTAATTGTGCAATTACTGTGGGATGTGATTTTCCACACTCATACAATAAAAAGAGCGATATTGAGGGCTATTGATGGGTTTTGCCCATCATTGAAAATTTACACATAATTAACGGGTGGAGAACACATGAACAATGGAAGGACGATGGTGTCATGTGATAATGGAAACCCGTTTGTGCTACTATCCTGTCCTAATCATGCTATTTCAGCCTCATGTGATAATGTTCTTTGATTCATACACTCTGAAACCTTGATGTAACATCAGAGCTTAGCTATCTTGCTAGAAAGCATTCAGCCAGAAGCATCTAACACCTCACCTCATTTTGTAATGCAGGTATCTTCATCTCATCCTAATTTCTGCATCTTGGTGGTCCCACAGCCTCCAGTGTCCATTCTAATGAATCACATGTGGAAAGAAATCAGGAAAACAAAATAACAAAACCATTACTTTTTGGTTTTACTGTTTTAGAAAATGTAATTAGGAGGAGAAAGAAGTGGCAGTCCTTACTGTTTTGTAACCAAAGCAAAACTGCATACAGTAAGGCAAAAAGTGTGGGTGAAACTGGTACATGCATAGGAAGAAGAAGAAGAAGAAGAAGAAGAAGAAGAAGAAGAAGAAGAAGAAGAAGAAGAAGAATTCAGTCATGGAAAAGAAGGGGTCTGTTGGCTTTGGTATACCTCCTCAAGTGTAGTGTTTCTTTTCATTTTGAAGAAATATAATTCCAACTTGATCGTTAAAACAATACAGTTGTCCCTTCATATTTGCTGGGGTTTGTTTCTAGGAACCCCTGTGGATACCAAAATCCGTGAATACTCAAGTCCCATTCTATGCAATGGCATAGCAAAATGGTGTCCCTTATCTAAGATGGCAAAATCAAGGTTTGCTTTTTGGATTATTATATTTTAAAGAAGATTTTCAAGCCATGAATACTTAAATCCATGGATACTAAATCCATGGATATGGAGGGACAACTGTATATCTTTCTGTAAAAAACTCACAAGAACAACCCAAGCACATCTTGTTAAGGAGAGAGATCAGCAAGTTTATATTGCAGGAAGCCTGTGGTGTCTCAGCACACTGCAATGCTATCAAATGTTTATTTGTGATTTAAAATGGAGAATCCCAGGGCATGTGGATATCCAAAGACATTTTCCAAAGGTACAGGTTGCTAGCTACTACCTTGGACTGTCAACAGCTACCATTCAGGGCTTGTTTACACTGGGGGTAAAAATCTGAATGAAATTCAGACTGCTTTGGCCTGGAGCTGGGGCAAATGAAATTTGGACCAATCTGGCCCTGATTTAAGCACCACACCTTACCTGGCCAAAGCCCCAATTTGACTCACTCATCAGCAGGCTTGCCTACACAATAATTCATTTGGATTTTTACTACTAGTGAAGCTGTGTGTCTGACACCACTGCCTACCCAGGCATCTCCATGGCACTGCTGCCACCACTGTCATGGGCCAAAAGAGCAACAGGGCCCTTCCTTCCCAGTGTACAATCAATCACATGAATGGCCACTTGCCAGGGCTCTGCTTTTCCATAACACAGTTGCCTGCTCTGAGATCAGAAGGAGCGGCCTGCCATGCCATCATAATCCTCGCTGCTCCTCCTGACTTCAGAGAGAGTGACTAGTGCCAGGGCTCTGCCTTCAGAATGAGGATGTGGTGCCAAGGAGGAGGGAAATAGTGGCACCTCAGGCAGCGCTTGTCCTTCCTCGCCACCCCCTTAATCCAGGGCAGCTGCATTGTTCACACTACAGTTTTCTCCAAAGTTTCAAGCAAACTCTGGAAAAAACTGTGAGTTTCTAAAACCCAATTAAGGAGGTAATCCCTGAGTTTGGTGCAGATATGGCCATATGGTGTGTAGACTAGTCACACCAGATTTGGGGGGTGCAGCCATATCAGGCCTGGTTCTGGGGGAGTTTGTGCTTGAGATTTTTTCAGTAGTGTAGACAAGGCCTCAGATGCAAGTTTCTACTTTTAGAACCCAGGAATAAACACTCTGAACTTTCCAACTGTGAGGTATGCCCATTCTGTGCTCTCCCTAAGAGGATCTGGAGAGTGGAACCCAGCTGTTAAGCTCAGTTGTAAAACAGAACCAGGCATTTCTTAATAAGTGACTCTACAATCTTGATAATGTGTTCACACAGAATCTCCTCTTTGGGAAACAATCATAATCACATGCTTAACAATTGATATTTTATTAAAAGAAAATGCATTTGATGTGGTTTGCTCGACTGATAAATGTTACAAGCAGCTGTAAATTGTGTAAAAAAAAAAAATCAAAGAATGACTTCCCGGGGAGACCCAAATGAAAAATATATTTGCTAACGTAGGAGGCTGCCAGGTATAAAAAATAAAGAAAATACAGAAAATGTTTTAATTGTGTCTAGCTACACAGTATATATCCTAAACTACTCATGCCTCTGTTGATTTCCACCATCAGCACCTTTTTGTATTGGGATGGAGTTGGGTGGTACATGGTTGATTTCATTGCCTGAATGTTTTGCCAACTACCATTTCCCTCCTGCAGTCTCAGTCCACTCCCTACAAGAGTAGACGAGCTATATACCTTATAATTTCTTCTCTAGCAATTCACTTCCTGTTTCCCAAGGACTTACCGGGAGTTATTTCATCTCTAGGGATCATCTTCATGGATATTACCCTTGCTGATACTGAACAAAGTATTTAGCTTATTATTGACAATATTTAAATAACTGGTGTTATATATTCTTATTTCACTGCAGATTGAAGTACAGGTATACCTCAGTTGGCAGTGAAGCTCCAGCGAAGCTCCTCAATTGACAGTGAAGCTCCAGGGAGCCCTGGTGGTGCAGTGGTTAAATGCCAATACTGCAAGCCACAAGGTTATGAGTTCAACCCCAGAGGGCTTCAAGGTTGACTTAGTCTTCCATCCTACCATAGGTTGGTAAAATAAGTACCCAGCTTGTTCGGGGCACTTAGCTAAAAAAATAAAAACCCAATGTAAACCACTTATTTTATTTAGTTTTATTTAATTAGGTATTTATACCCTACTCTCCAGCCACAAAGGCTATCAGAGCAGCAATTTGTTTTAAGCAATAGCAATTTACACATCTACACTGCATTAAGCAGTTTCCAATGTGTGTTAGCTAATTGCCCCCACAAGCACTCTAGGGAGTGCTTCAGCACTGATAAGCAGTATATAAATATCAATGCTATTGCTATTGCTTTTAAAAAAAGGTGTTTTATGCCTGCCCAACCCTTTCCTCCACATCCTCTGTTCAGTCGGAAGGTTTTCAGCAGCATTGGCATTGGGAAGATGGTGAAGGAGGGCTAGAGAAACACAGGGGATTATCAGATGTGGTAAAAAAAATCCAGTAGCAGCATGCGAGGACAACGTTACTGTCTTGTGACTGGGACCCAGTTTCAGATGCCATCGTTGCATGCTGCTTCTGTGCTGCAGCCATGATTAAGGCATCTCTTTTCATTGATGGGGAGGTCCCATCACTGGTGACACCTTACTCACTGCTGCAGTACAGAAGCAGCACGCAACAATGATGAGGATGTCTGAAACTGGGTCCCATTTGCGTGATAGTAACATCAACCTCACGCACTGCTATTGGACTTTTTGCCACGTCTGATAATCTCCACAGATTGCAGCAGCATGTTGGCAGTAAACAATGCAATAAAGCTTCAGCTGGGAAAATGCAGGATTCCACTCTAGTTAATTCTACAGTAGCTGTGTATAACTGACCACAGTAGGCTCCAGAGTCCCTTACTGAGCTTGCATGAACAATCAAACAAAGAGAAGGGATAAAAGTCAATAAGCCTTCTTGACCAGCTCCCCCAAGATTGTTAAAAAACCAAAATCAATGAGTTTGGTCACTAAAACAGAAATCACAAGAGAAACGGAGGCTAGTGAAAGAAAAAGTCATCCTTGGATATATTTTGCAAGTTGTCTCTAGAAGGTTCAAAATGGTTCAAAAGACACTTACCTGACCTGCTTGTTTCATCTGTGTACTATTAGTTTTGGATAAAAAGTTTGCTGAAACAACTTGTTACATATTATTTCTGTCTCTGGTACCAAATTTTCTTTTAAGGAAGTAATGCCTGGGAACACAACCACTTCATTAACTGAGTTATATCTGTAATTCAAAAATCCATATTATGGCTAAAGCAAATTGACCAAGTAATCATCCAATACACAATGCAAAGATCTTACATATTTTCAGAAGACATATTAATTTCATAGGCCAACTTTGTATCAAGAGGACAGAAAGAAAAGAAGGGAAAGGAAGAAATATAACGGGGGAAGAAGTTACTTAGTGTAATTTTAAATGATCTTTAAAAAATATACAAAGGGCCTTGCTCTGAAGAAAAGCAGCAAGGGAGCAGGAACATTCCATTTTCCATGTTGCCTTACCACATGATGTTGTCATCCTTGCAGCATTCTTTCATTCTGGTCCCGTGGAGGACCAAGGTAAAACTGCATCTTTTTGCTAACAGGTTTCTCTGGTTAGCAAAAAGGTGCAGTTTTATCTCTGTCCCCATGGTACTGAAACAAAAAACAACAACGTCATGTAAGGCAGAGTAGGAAATGGAATGATCCTGCTCCCTTGCCACTTGTCTTTGTAGTGTGGTAAGGATCTTTTGGCACCTTAAAGGCTAACACATTTTGATTTGCATAAACTTTCATGGACTCTAATGGGCAGAAGTACATGAACACTTATGCCAAAAAAAAAGGTGTTAATGTTTAAGGTGCTGCAAGTCTCTTCATTCTTTTCTTTACTTTATTGCTGTAGCAGACTAGCATTGTTACCTCTCCTCAAAGAAAAGTGTCCCAATTTTGGAAAAAAACATAGCATGTGTTCAAAGCAATGTCTTTTTTTTGTTTGCCAAATACTTTATCTGTTGCTTGTGGGGGGAAATTCCCTTTGTTGTTGAGCTATGGTAAGAAACAGATGGCTGCCTACATCTCAGAATTCCCAGCAGGAAGTGCTAACAGATGTCTCTGACCAGGAATAGAATACCCCTTTTTCTATAGGACTGTACTTTGGGAACAAAGCAATTTATAAGATTTATTTTTGATTCTGATTTTGATTTTAAACTGTCTGGATCCAGAGCCACTGAGTGAACTGCAATGTTGTTTCTTATTGCCTTTAACATGAAAATGAAAAAAAAGGACTCATCTTCAGCAAAGATAAAGAACTGAACAAAATCTAACTACCATTAATAGCCAATCACCAAAATAGCCAAGCATCTCTCCCAAGAAACCCCCAATGTCTTATTCAGATTAGCAGATTTTATTATAACTTTAAATTTATGTGAAATAAAGGTAAGGGAAGCATTAAAGGGGAAGGATCCCTTCTGCAAACTGCAGCCACCACATTGTCCACAATGGCAATGACTTCTTGTAATTAATATTATTGCATATTTATATGATATTGTGCACATATTATAATAACTATGTAATATTATGCAGTTAATAATCTGTCATGCTAGGAAGAATACGGTACATCATGCTCATACTGAATATAGTCTCAAAAGTGTTGGAGCATATATAAAATCAAATGCATTAAGAAACGCAGTCACTACAGTCTTATTCAAGTGTTCTGTAACTGAGTTTAATAAACACATGATAAAACAGAGAAGAGATGAGCATATTACTCCACACACACCCTATCGCTATCCTCATTAACCTCCTTTTGTTGAGGATGAACTTCTGCAGTGGAGAGCATTTTGTATTTGCATGGTTGGGAAAATCCCTGCTGCAGAATTTGCCCTTAACATAAGGAGTATGACAAGAATGGCAATGGAAGGGAAGTTGAGCTATAAACTCTCCTTCAAAGAAAGGAGGGGGAAATAGAACTAGTATTCACACCTCCCAGACTAGAGTCTCTTCCTAACCACAGAGTCACAGAAGCATGTGCTCAAAATGCTTTCAAAATGGTTAAAAAGGAAGTGCAAACTCCAGGAAGTTATTCTGGAGACTTTGGGTAATAGCTGAAAAGAATTTGTTCTGCCTCACAGCAGATTCATCCAGGAAAATGTGCTTTCCAAAGGCTTCTTCTCTTTTTAAAGATATACACTTAACATATTTTAAATGTACTCCTAAAACTGAGAAGTACTATTGTAGAGAATATGTACAGTATTTGCAAAAAAAAAAAAAAACGTATATCATGTAGGTACCTCTTCTATATAATTGGTCCATAACTGGTATAAAAACATACAAAGCTGTTCCCCTATAACAATGTATTCCTAAAATAAAAAGGAGCCATTACATAACCTAAATACTGTACTTTGTTTTACCTGTACCTGATTTAATGTTGGACATCCCCAACAGCTTACTACTTATATCCAGGCTTATATAGGTATGAGAATTGTATTTCCTGTAGTGGCCACTGAACTGCAACTCCCAGTCATTGGTTATGTTCTCTAGGGCTCCTGGGAGTTGCAGCCCAACAAATTCCTGGAAGGCTGCATGATTCTTACCCATTCCTTCGACCCTTGATGATTCCTATGTTTCTGAAAGACTGCCTTCTTTTTTCCACAATAGTATGTGGCAGCAAGGCCATGGGTATCTCGACACACACCTGCAAAAAGTTATAGCATTGCTTTGGAGGTACAATAAATAAAATTGTAAACAATAAAAAACAGTACATTTTCCTTCTCTCCCCCTCCCTCATTTATACTACCCTGTTGTCCATTCTTGTGATTCCTCAGTCCTTGTTGCTAGGAGCAAACTTGGGCCTTTCACTCTTTCCATTCCAACTGCCTACCGTTTTTTCATGTTGCAGGCCATCTGCTCCTGCCTGTTCCTCATAATCATTCTGTCCCTTGATGGTCAGGGCAGCTATTTATTTATTTATTTATTTATACCCCGCTCTTCAGCCACAAGACTATCAGAGCGGCTTACAAATTGTTTTTTAAGCAATAGCTATTTACACATCTACACTGCATTAAACAGTTTCCAATGTGTGTTAGCTAATTGCCCCCTACAAGCTGGGTACTCTTTATCATCTATCAATTCAGATGATGGGTAAAACCATGCCTTCCTCCCAAAAACCTTCTTCCCATCTTCATTATCTTCTCTCAGCCTGTATTATTTCCAACCACCTTTTAAAAAACACCCATATCTCAGCATTTGATTCCTACCAGCAAATATTCCCTAGAACAGAGTTGATCTACATGGAAGAAATAATGCAGTTTGTCACCACTTTAAGTGCGATAGCTCCATCTTATGGAATCCTGAGGCCTGTAGTTTTACAAAGCCTTTAGTTTTCTCTGCCAAAGAGTGCTGGTGCCTCACAAAACTACAAATCCCAGGATTCTGTAGGATGGAGCCATGGCAGTTAAAGTGATATCAAAATGCATTATTTGTACAGTGTAGATGCAACCAACATTGCTGCAACTTCTCCTCTTCCCAGCATTTCATTCTTCTGGCCAATGTTACCAATGTCCCCTATTTATCCTGTGTGACAAGTCAATGTCTGACTCATTGGAAGGGAAGATCACTGGCATTTAATGCCTTAATTTCCCTTCTAACAATACATAAAACTTAATGTGTGAGCCTGCAGCAGAAGATCTACAGCTGTCAAAGGGACTGTTCAGTGTCACAGAGCCATAACAAAAGTTCATTGTATGAGAAAGGGGGAAAATCAGACATCTGGTGAGACATCCCTTGGAGACCACTGAATGGGCAAACAACTAAGCTCTACTTCTCTGCCTATGAGACTACGGCTTTGATTTTCTCCTACATTTGACTTTCAGGCTCCGTGAAAAAGGGTAATGTTCATTCTTTTAGTGGCAAAGCTAGTAAAAGCAATACTTGGTTACAATATTCACCAACCATTAATGTTATAAACAACTTTACATGACGAGCCCAAAGCCAACTGTCCCACTGTTCTCACTCTTCATAGAACATGAAAAGGTACTAGAAGCAGCAAGAGAGAATTATCTGCACTGCCAAGTTCACTTTTTCAGTAAAACAAGTACCCCAGGCAGTAGGGCACTAGAAGTAGCAAATTTATCTTCTTCTGCTCCACCCTGGTAGACACCTTGCCACTCTAGAGAAATGCTGCTAATCTGTGCAGCTCTCCATAGCCAGGATTATTTGTCTTTGTGGCAGGGGCAGCACCTCACTTTGTGGTACCTCACCCTGTACTAAAGCCCAGCAGCCATCTTGTGCTGCCTTGCCCAATCCAGTCTCATCCTGCTTCTCAAGCCCACATGCTACTGCCATCGCCAGCTCTGTAAACTGATAGCTTTCACCTGGGTCTTATTTAGTTCTTTCATAGCTACCTGTCCAAGCCTTAGGGCTTGTCTACAAAGGCTAAATATCCTGTCTTACCCCTGTCTCAGAGCCCTGTAGACCATACGACACAGGCATTTGTCCCATCTTACCCCAAGCAGTCCTCACCACCCCTGGGGCAGATACACGGTTGAGATGGGGTAAAGGTGGGACAGGGCCCAATAAACCATTTTTTTTAAATACCCAGTTTACTCGGGCAAAAACAGGATTGAGCCCTGTGTGTCTGCAGAAGCCTGTCCAGCACGCTGGCCCCTGCTGCGACTGCCAACTCCCTGGCTCTCCTGAAAGCCAGAAAGGAGTCCCTCTGCTTGTGACCAAGGCTGGTCACATGCAGGGGGCCTTCAGTCACATGGCATGGCCCCCCTTCCTGCCTTCTAAATCAGCAAAGAAAATGGCAGTGGCTATAGGGATGGGGCAGCATACCTGTTTGGACTCTGGCCCATTTCATACAGGTAATGGGAGAAGAATGGGCTAACTCTGCACCCAGGCTATGCTGGTGCAGAATCGGCATATCCTGGCTCATAGATGAGCTCTTAATCTCTTGATTTCTTGCCTACAATGACTGGGACAATGTATAGAAAACCATTAACTATTTCAGTGTCTTTCTTACCCACTTTAAAGGTATGTAAATCTTCTGTGGTCATTACTTTTGCTTTCTTAATGTTCAACTGTATCTGGGCTGTTGCTCTTTCTTCCTAAACTTTCATCATTAATTATTCCAAGGAGATCATCAGTCACCCTTAATATGGTGTTCCAGGAATGCCAGAAGATCGTCAAAGGGTTCGGTTATCAGACCAGATTGTTCTCATCCCATACTGGGCCTGTTTTGCCCCCATTTCTTCTAGATTGCCCACTCCATTCCTGTTATGGAATGATGGGCAAGCGATAAGGAACCCCGCTATGCTGGCGCAATGCAATGGGAGGTCTCTGCCGAACACTTCTGGGCAGGATTAGGATGAGGAGATAAGTATCAGCCTTTTTTCCCCTTCCTTGGGTTACTTGGTAAGTTTAAAGTGTGTTTTTGTGATTTCTGTCATTTAAAAAGCTTTATTTCTCTGTTTATTTTTGAATTTCCCAGGCACTCGTTCTCTCACTTACTTTCAAATAAGTAAGTGAATACAGCACCGTGCAAGCTGTATTCATTCTGTGGCTGTCGAGGGAGGGGGAGGATGTGGCAAAGGTAGGTGCAAAAACTTTTCATTCTCATACCAGGAAGGGGAAGGGGAGGGGGGCGGTAGAAGAGATAGCAAGATGGGGATGCTGTTTTTGTCCCTGATAATCTCCCAAGCCTTTGCAATTTTCTACTAGTTATATTGTGTCATCAGCATATCTTAAAATGCTGATGTTCTTTCCTCCACTTTTCACACCTCCTTCTTCTGAGTCTAATCCCAGTTTCTGTATGACATGTTCTACACATAAATTAAACAGAGTGATAAAATGCAGCCTTCTCTGACCCACTTGCCAACTGGAAACTGTTTTGTTTATCCATATTCTGTCCAACAGTAGCCTCTCATACACAGCATAGATTACACCTCAGGACAATCAGACGTTATGATACTCCCATTTCTTTTAGAACAATCATACTTTTTAATGATCTACATAATCAAAGGCTTTGCTATAATCCGTAAAGCACAGGATGAATTTTCTCTGAAATTATTAGATGTGCTTTAATTACCAACTCAGGTTGGCAACTGATCTCTAGTGGTTCTTCTTTTTCCAAAACCAGCATGGAAATCTGGCATTTCTCACTCTATATGAGGCAAAAGTCTTTCTCATAAAATCTTGAGCATCACATAGCTTGTATGGGAGAAAAGTGCTGTTGTCCCAATGGTTACTACAATCCTTGGTGTCCTGTTTCATGGGGATTGGAATGTAAATTGTTTCCAGTATGTGGGCCACTGTTTTCTTTCCCCTATGTGTTAGCAGATTTTTATTTTTATTTTATTTTATTTTATTTTATTTTATTTTATTTTATTTAGAATCTGGATGGATTCTGTCTCTAGAGGCTTGACTACACAATAGGAAAAAATCCATACCTACCTCAAATCTGGTGCTATAGGAACACACAACATATGGTAAGGCCCTTTTTACACCAAAAGTGCTTCTTTTAGCTTTTAATGCAATTTTTAAAAACTCACCTCTTGCTACACAGTTTCCAGGAAAAAAATAGTCTTGAACAGGCTTTTATATGTGGGGGCCATCTGGATCAGGCTGGCATTAGACTTTTGGATGGCAAGCATTGCCATTTTTGTTAGATATTTAGTGGTAGTTGTTGGAGACATTTAGCAGAAACAATCCAGGGCCACCACCCACTCCCCAGCTGAGCTGAGCCCAGCCATGAAAAATAAATGTCCCCTTCTCCCTGGAGCTGTCACCACTGCCCTCCTGGCCAAGCACTTCTTCAGCAGAGTCCCAATGTCACTTGCTCTGAGGTCAGAACAAGGTGCCCAGCCATGGGATCAGTGGTGAGGGGTCAACTGGGCCACCCACTCACTGTTAATCACATGGCTGGGTGCCTCATTCTGCTCTCAGAGCAAGTGACTGGACCAGGAAGGCAGAGCCCCACTGGTGCATAGGTACTTGCTTTGAGGTCAGAACGAGGTGTCCAGTCATGCAATCAATGGTAAGAGGGTAGCCCAGTCTCTCACTGTTGATCTCATGGCTGGGTATCTCTTTCTGACCTCAGAGCAAGTGACTGCACACCAATGGCACTCTGCCACAGAGGTGCTTGACTGGGAAGGCAGAGGCAATGGACCTGAGGAGAAAGGGACCAGCAGCAACAAAGTGGTGTGGACTCAGTCTTTTGCCAGGGAACATGACAATGCAATGTCACTTTGACAGAAACCAAGTAGATGTGGCACTAATGGGCTGAATCTGTGGCAGCTCAGAGTAATCTGAATTCCATTTGGATTTTCCCCCCAGTGTAGACACAAGCTTTAGCATGGAACAGTTCCATTGGTATTCCTTCTGTTCCTGGTGATTTATTTCTTCCATGTGCTTTTAAAGAGGCTCCCACTTCCCTTTCTAAAACAAAAGGTTCTTTCTTGTATGAATCTGTCATCCTTTCATCTTGTTTATATAGTTCTTCAGTGTACTGCTTCCATTGTCTTATTTTGTCCTGCTCATATAATTTATTCCTTTGTTGGTCATATAGCATCCCCCTCTTGATTTAAATTTTCCTTTGGTTTCTCAGATCTTGCAGAAGAGGTCTCTTCAGCCTTTTTTGTTGTATTCTATTTGTTTGCATTGATTATAATAGTTCTCTTTCTTCCTACACAGAGGTAGCTGAACAGTTGGAATCAGGTTTCTGAGCCATGGTGTTTGTTGTCTGAGACCTCCAGCAGGGAAGGAAGTGAGTTTCTAACTGGGCTCCATGCCCCCTCCCTTCCCCAGAAACCTTTAAGAACAGTGTTTGCTGTCTGAGACCTCCAGCAGGGAAGGGAGTGAGTTTCTAACTGGGCTCCATGCCCCTTCCCTTCCCCAGAAGGCTTTATGAATGGTCCTTGCTTTTTAGACCACCAGCAGGGAAGGGCCTTAAGGGGCGTGGTTAGGAGCGGTGAGTCTTTAAAGCCACACCCCCATCCCCTGGTAACATCAAATGAGTGAGCCAGGATGATGAGCCAGGAGGCTGTTCTTTCCCCCTTACCACCAGGGTCAAGAGAGACGGCGACGAGACTACAGCGGTACCTGATTTTTATCAGGCTGACAATGGCAATTCTATATAGGAGCCGCAGATATTGTCTTTGGGTAGAATAATGGTGGGACATATGGAGAGAAATGGAGATGGATGGGGGGATCATGTCTTAGATTGTAAACAGGGGGAGGCGATTGATACTGATCATGGAGCGGCAATACAAGTGGTGTGGGGTAATGGAAGATATGGCGTTAATAGGGTGAAATGTCATTACAGAGGAAGACGAGACCAATATGTAAAATCTATCTTGCCTTCCATTCACCCTTTTACCCCAAAAGAGCTGGAGAGCACACCAAACCATCCACTGAACCTTTCCCTGCTCTTGTGTAACACCAGGTCAGTCAAAAATAAAACCCATATCATCCATGATCTATTGATGGATGGCGTGTTTTATGGAGACTTGGCTGGGTACTGATAGTTTGGCTATTTGGGCTCAGGACCTACCAGCCAGGTACTCCGTTAATGAGCAGGTAAGGGGACGTGGGCAAGGGGGGGAGTGGCTGTCATCCAGAAAAAACAATCTTACTCTGACCCGGATACCTATCCGTGGAATGGACCACATCAATTTAACTTAAAGACAAGAGAAAGCTTGGGGATTCTGTTGGTATACCATCCACCCCATTGCTTAACAGACTCCCTAGCCGAGCTGACCCATCTGGTCTAGGAGTTAGTGTTGGATTAGGTTTTTAATCCTGGGTGACCTCAACATCCCCCTCAAGGCCGGTTTAACAAATTTAACAGGTGCAGATTGGGACTTCATGGTTTCCATGACAAACATGGGCCTTTCCCAGATAGTCTCTGAGCCCATGCATTGTGCAGGTCATGCGCTTGATATGGTCTTTTGTATGGAACAGGCATATCCGTGGGCAGAGATAGCTGATATCACCGCATTGTCATGAACAGATCATTTCCTGGTCACGCTTGGACTGGGGGCCACTATTCCCCCTGTTGGAGGTTGAGGACCTATGGTCTGCCCTTGAAGGCTTATGGAACCCATTAGGTTCCAAGAAGCCCTAGAGGATTTAATGGTTGGTGATGCCGGCGATACTGTCGAAGCCTTGGTTAATACCTGGAACAACGATCTTACCAGAGCTATAAACACCATTGCTCCCAAGCGTCCTTTCCAACCTGCTTCTAACCGTAACCCCTAGTATACTGAAGATCTCAGGAGAATGAAGCGGGCTGGACGACGATTAGAGCACCACTGGTAAAAAAACTCATCTCATATCCGACAAGGCACATCATAGGAAATTTCTTAAATTTCTTAAATCCAATCAAGTGGCAATAGATGCAGCTAAGAAGTCCTTCTATTCTGCATGTATTGTCTCTGCAAAGTCCCTTCCAGCGGAGCTGTCCAGGGTGGTAAGCGATTTAACACAAATGCCCTCCACCCAGAACTCTTTATAAGAGCCAACTAAAGCCTGCTGTGATGCTTTAAATATCATTTCACAGACAAAATCTCTCAGATAAGAGCCATTTTGGATGCTAGCCTTGTGGCAGAAGAAATACGAGAGGTATCTAGCATCTCTGTGAATACCATTATACTGGATCAGTTTGAGTCAGTGAGTACCGAGGACATGGACAAGCTCCTTGGTAGTATGAAAAAGACAACCTGCTCTCTCAATCCCTGTCTTTCTTGGCTGGCCCTCCAAGGAAGAAATATGATCAAGGTGCTGTTGAAGTACATAAACAACACATCTTTCAGGGAAAGCTGACTGACATCTTGCCTAAAAGAGGCAGTGGTTAACCACTCCTTAAAAAGCCCTCCCTTGACTCCCTGGACAAAAACAATTATAGGCCAGTCTCGCTTTTACCAGTCTTAAGCAAGGTGATCGAGAGAGTGGTTGCCATTCAACTCCAAGTAGTCTTGGAAGAACCTGATTTTCTAGATCCATTTCAAACCAGATTTAGGACAGGATACGGAGTCGAGACTGCCATGGTTGCCTTAGCTGATGATCTCCATCTGGCATCGACAGGGGAAGTGTGACCTTGCTGGTGCTCTTGGATCTCTCAGCGGCTTTCAATATCATTGACCATGATATCCTTTTGGATCGCTTAAGAGAATTGGGAATTGGGGGTACCACTTTGCAGTGGTTCTGTTCCTATCTCTCAGGCAGATTCCAGATGGTGATGCTGGCAGACAGTTTCTCTTCTAAAAGAGAGTTAAGATCTGGCATCCCCCAGGGTGCCATTCTGTCTCCTATGCTTTTCAATATTTTCAACAGTGGTTCGTTCATTACTTCTGCCAGTTCTTTTAATACCCTTGGATGTAGTTCATCTGGACCTGGAGACTTGGGGCTCAGGTAGACAGGAGGATTAATAGTGAAAATTAGTGCTTTACCTCCCTATTGCTGCAGTGTTCATTTGTGCCCATGATTCATTCACAAGATGACCGGCATGAAAAATTAGCCAAGTTTGAAGTTCACACAGAGCATGCACCCAAGAAAAGATAGTGGCCATGAGTGAATTGCCTGCTGAAAACATACCTCCATTCCCCCCCCCCATTTTTTGTCCTTAAATGACAGATGCAGAAGAGTGATTTTCCACTTTTTTTTTTTTTTGCTCTGCCATTTGTGTACATGATCATCCACCCCCCCCCAAAAAAAAACAGAAAACAATGGTGGTTCTGGCCGCTTCATCCCTTGCAAGCCCACCTCCACCAAGGTCCAACCAATCATGTTTGACTTCTTCGATGTGCCTCTATTCAAATTGGTTGTTCAGGCATGCAGTTATGTGCATTTTCACATTATTTTTTTTTAAAAGATTGCAAGAAACAGCAAATGCTGTTATCATGAACTATTTGGAGTTTTCAGCCCCTCTCCTTCCCAATATGGTGAATCCCGGCAGGAGCTAATCTGAGCAAAAGGTATTCTGCCCTCATTCTTTGTGGATTTTTTTTTTTGGTCATCTAAACAACCTCTTGAACTCATTTATACTGGTCAGGTATTCATGAACTACCTCCTTACCTATTCTGTGCTGCATTTCCCCTACTGCATCATCTGCTCCATTTTCCACAGCTTGAGGACTGTTCTCCTTTTGGGAGAAGACCAAGGCAATGAAAGTGTTGAGTCATTCTGCCTTTTCTCTGTCCCCTGTTAGCATTTTGCCATCTTCTCCAAGCAATGGCCTTACCATTTTCTCGTTCTTCCTTTTGCATACATTTTCCCTGAAGTCATATTATTTGGTCAGACTTTGCATTAGATCCTCTGACTGCTTTCACTATATTTTACCTACTATTAATGCCATCCCATTTTTTCTTAAATTGTCATTTCCAGATGGAACCCTATATAATTATCTAACTGACAATTCTTTCATGGATTTAAAAAAGAATGAGAGGACAGATTTAGGTAAGATTTATGCCTTCATTGCCTGTCTGCCTCCCAAGACATCTATCTATCTGGTATCAGAAACCAACTTTAGGACAGTGCTTCTCAGGATATGGTGAACCGGCAATTTTTTCCCCCGATGTGCCAGGCACCATCATCATATTTGTGCCCATTGGCTACAATTGTTTCTTTCTTCCTTGGAAATTCACCAGGAACTGGCAGCAAATGTTTCAGGAACAACCATTTTGAATAGCACTGCCTTAAAGTATGTTGACCTTGGCCTGATTCAACAAAGTATTTGTATTCTTTAACATAGGACTTTAATCCAGAACTAAATCAGCATGTGGACAGCTACCAGTACAAAATATGTAAAAACAAACGACAGAGCAAATAAATTATACAGGAACCTTTAAATATAGATATTTGAAAGGCATTTAATATACCATTAGAGAAAGGTTCTATCAAAGTATGTGCATTATGAGCACATTAGTGATGAGACAAATGATAATGTTTCAGACCTTTAGGATCTTTTTGATCCTGAATTCTGAATTAACTACTGTATTAAAGTGGAACAAATTCTTGTTGCTTATGAGGAAGGTGATATGCCAAAATGCATTGCGCACACTATATTTTCTTATATACCTTATAGCTGTCTGTCCTTTATTTTTTTCTTCATTCCTTACTGTTTTGTTTTGCTTTGTTTCAGCAGAAGAGTGGGGTTTTCTCAGGAAAACCTCTTCGCCCCATTCAAGAAAATGCTCTTTTGCCAAGTTCCTGTTTTATTAATTCACACTGTATCTGAGTAGCAGACAGAAAATGACTGAACAGCAAAACTCAAAATACCTAGTTTCTTAAAATATATCCTGGTCCACAGGAGGAAAATCTATACTTAGATTAGCATCTTGAATAATTACATGACCCCACAAGAGCTGTCTCAAATTTAGCCATATGTTCAGAAGTGAGTATGGATAAAAATGTTCAAGAAACTGACAGCCTCAGACATCTTTAATGTGTTGATATTATGTGCATCATGAGTATGATAACTTTTATTGTAAAGCACCAGATCACATCTGATCTTGCAAGTTAAGCAGTGTCAGCTCTGGTTAGTACTTGGATGGGAAACTGCCAAAGAATACCAGGTGCTATAGGCTATATTTCAGAGGATGAAACTGGGAAAACCACCTCTGAGTATTCCTTGCCTAAAAAAAACCTATGAAATTCATGGGATCACCATAAGTTGACAGGCAACATGAAGGCACATAAAACACACACATGGTTGTTTTTGAATGATTTTATATTGTTTTAAAGTATTGCTGTTTTAATATAGTAGTTTGTTAATTTGTTTTTTACTTTTTTATTTACTTTAACTTTGGCAGCTGTTTCCGGTTGGATGATTGGACCTGGTTAGATGATAAACACTTCTGCAGAATCATTACAGTTACAAGAATCATCTCCAGTTGGTCCTAAATTTCATGGGAGTTGGGAGTGCAGAACCCCCATATTCATGCTACAAACTCTCTGAGTTCAACTCAGAAGGAAGGAGGGAAAGGAATGGTGGAGAGAACAAAGGAAGAAGGGAGGAACAGGGAGGCTGTAGTAGAGGCTAAAGCCATTGCAAACCAGTTAGGACCACTAAATGTAGAGACAGGGATTGTGTGGCTGAATGCCATGAAACACACAGATCCCACTGGAGGTTTCCACAAAGCTAAGATATGGGATGGAATTCCTTTAGAAGTAGGCAAGACCTAAACAGAGATAAGAATGTGTGAGAATTAAAAAGAGGATGATGGCATTCTAGGGACTTTTTCAGATGACTTAAAAGTCATCCTGAGGAGCCGCGAGAGGCACAAAGCTGTCTCGCTGCAGGGGTCCTTTTTCAGACAAAGCCATCTTCTTCCGTTTCACCTCCATGTTCCATGGAGGGAGAAGGCGCCACTTTTTACTCATGAAAAGTTTGGATCCAGGACAAGGTGAAATGTGTCCTCATTAAAGACACCTGTGTACTAATTGAGGGGAAGATCCCCCTCCACAGAAGCAGTATAGATACCCCACCAAAGCTGAGGAAGATATAGGAAAAACCATAGAGGATAGTTAAAATGGGATGTTACCACACACATGCAATCCATCTGTAATGTGCCCCTATGGCCTATCATCAAAGCAGATGGAAAGACATGGTGCATGACAGTAAACTTTTGCACCCTTAAGATTGTGACCCTTCCTGTTGCCCCTGCAATGGCCAAAAATAACAAAATCTTAACAGCTATAGCTGCAGGCACCAGATATTACAGCATGGTGGATTTGACTAATGTCTTCCACTCCTTAAAACTCCATGAGGTATGCTGGTATAAATTGGCCTTTACGTTTTGTGGCCAGCAGTATGTCTTTAAGAGAATTTCACAAGGATTTCATTCTAGCCCCAGCATTTGCCATGCACACATAGTCAAAATGTGGAATAGGCTTAAACCAGAATGCAGAGCCCACATCTTGTCTTACCTGGATGACATTCTGGTCCATTCTGACTCCAAGGAAAAGACCTGAGAAATAACCAAGGAAGTTTTTAACCTAATTAGGGACAACAGGTTAAAGGCAAACCATGAAAAAGCACTTGTCACCAAAGGCAGGACCCCTGACATGCAGCGGGTTGGGACCAAAGGCAGGACCCCTGACATGCAGCGGGTTGAAGTTATTTCCAAACTCTGAGCTCCCACTTATGTCCATTCTCTTAGGACCCTGTTAGGAACATTTAACTTTTCCAGGGACTTCATTGAGTCCTTTGCAGGGAAAGTTCACCCATTGTATGCCCTCCTTAAAGCAAATGCCCTGTGGAAATGGGGGCCAGCCCAACAAAATGCCTTCACAGAATTAAAATGCTGCCTGGCAAAAGCCCTCGCTTTGGCACATCCAGATATGAAAAAGCGATTCTACATACAACTGGTGACATCTGATCGAAACATAGCTGCTGCCCTTACACAACAGCAGTCAGGCACACAAAGAATTATAGTGTATGCCGCACGGAAGCTGAAACCAGCTGAACTAAAATACAGCCCATGTGAAAAGATCTGTTTGACTCTAGTACAGAGCCTTACCCACTGGGAGTTCATCACAGCAGGTGCTAGGGTGATAGTGCAGACTACACACACACACACACACACACACACACACCTTAAATACATCATATAAGGGAAAATACAAAACAGCCAAGTATCCAATGTGCATATCGTACAATGGACACTAGCCCTTGTCAATCGGGGAGTAGACTTTTAAAAGTGAAGCTATCTCCCCCTATGGCCTTATAGTTACTAGGGAATGGCATGAGTGTCCTCTTCCCCCAATTCAAAACTTTCAATGGCCAGCAGAGTGGGGAGCACCTCTAGTGGAAGCTCAACTACAAGAGTTCATCTGCTGGTTCTGTGATGGCTCGTCCTCCGTGTAGCCAGCACCCCCAAAACAAGCTATGGGGATAACTGCATGGATGACTCCTTCACTCTTCAAGAAATGAGTCACCCCTACTCCAGTCAGGCAGCAGATGTAGAATCTTAGAGTATGAGCCACTGGATTTTCCCTTAGCCATGTATACAGACACCGATTGGACTGCCAAAGCAGTCATAGTGTGGTTACCCATCTGGCTCAATAAGACCTCAGATGTGAAGTCTATAGCACACCTGGCTAAGTGGCTGAGAGAATCCACCAGTATACAAAACAGGACAGCCCCCACGTGGATAGCACACATGAAAAACAATTCTAAGACTTGCCTCTGGAACAATCGGGCATATGCCCTCACTAAAGACACAGCCCTCCAGGTTGATGATACTTTTGAACCCACAGTGCTTGTAAATCCCATCAATATCAATCCTAAGAAGACCTTTATAATCCCCTTCTTAGACTCCAGAAGGGAGAATCACAATTAAAGGAATTAGCTGACGCAGGCAGAGATCCAACAGGGCAATACTAAATAGAGGAAAGATAAGGAATCCTCTGGGCTATAGACAAGCAGGGAGATCCTCACTGGATAGTGCCCCTAGAGATCAGAGGAGACCTGATCCAGTTCACCCACGAACTGGAACACAAAGGAAAACAAGCAACCCTAGAGAAAGTACAAGAGACAGGTTGGCAGCCCAATATGTGCCAGGAAACAGAACAATGGGTTGAGAACTGCCTCTCCTGCACTATGATTAATGCTGACCAATCTGGCCCCAAAGCCCCACAACACCAATGCATAGAAGGTCTTTGGTCATGCATCCAGATAGACTTCATCGAAGCACTGCCACCCACTCCCCAAGGGAACAGTACTGCTTAACAGTATTGACCCCTTCAGTAAGTGGGTTGAAGCCTTCCTTTGCAAGAACAACAGTGTAGCCTCTGCTGTGAGCATTCTATTTAATAATGTATGGAGCAGTTGGGGAATTATGAGGAAACTAGACAGGGAAGATGGCAGCCTTGCCCCTTTTCCTCCTACCCACTGTGTGTTCCTTTTTAACCCCATGTCTTATTCATGCAGTTTTCAAAAATGAAGCCATGTGATTGCATGGGTTCCACTGGGGGGATTATTAGCATGCTCTACTACCTCCTCCCTATAATATCTCATAATTGGAAATACTAGACACTTCAAAAGGGTCAAGTTGACCAGGGTGATCCAAAAAAAGATCAGGTAGAGGTTACAAGGACCTGGGAAAATGTCTTAGAAATATTTTAGCAAGCAAGCCCATGTTAGGATTGTGCTTAAGTGTCATGCCCCGTGAACCTAATGAGGGTGTGGAGTCTGAGGACAAGGACATGGCAGAGGATAGCCCTAGGGACCCTGACACAGGTTTATCCACACCTGTTCCAGCAGGGAACTCTGCCAACGTAGAGTCCCAAGCAGAGGAAGAGCCTGGTCCTAATGGGTTGGCACCAGTCCCAGCAGCGAGCCCTGCCAAATCAGATAATGAGGAGGAATAGGAAACAGACTTATCCATACCATCATTCAGCCAACAGAGATCCCAAAAGGAAGCCCAGAAGAGGTCAATGAGACTTTATCTGAAACACTGGATCATTAAGGATCACCTGGGATAGCCCAGATTGCTATATATGCACTTTGAGGGAGCTATGGAGCCTTCGTCAGAGATCAACTGATCATCCTGGCGAAAGCTTCATATTGCTTATCTTTGACTCCATGGTCCTGCTGCCTTAATTCCTGTTTAGACCTTGGACTGATTCTGACTATGTTGTTGCCTGATCCTGTTGACATATGGACTTGCTTCTGGACCTACGCTGACTTCTGTTAGCCTCTGGCTTTTTGGACTGTTTACTGGACTATTCTTTGCATCTCCCTGTTTGCTTCTGCCAACTCTTATCAGGACTTTGTTTCAACTGCTTTGCTATTATTAAGAGTTGGCCACTTTCCCAGAAATTGCTTTCTCAACTTCTAAGCTGTTTGTTGATACTTTTGCTGGCAACTGGCAGCTTTCCTGGACATTAAGCCCCCAATAAACAAATCCATTAAGGAAGTATGCATTAATTCCTTCCTGGGCACCTCAGCAATGAGTCATCCAACTAAACAATCAAGTTACCTTTCCAGCCCCAATCCCAAGGATATCTCACCTTGAAACCCCATCCTGTCCTGCATTGTGAGGTTGTCATAAACCCATCATTCCCATCTCCCAGCCATTAACAGCAATCATGTAAATTTCAGTTTCTTTTATTTACCTGGCAGAGCCCAGATAAGGCCACGAGATAGAAAGGCAGGGAAGGCAAAAGGCAGGAAAGGCAAAAGGCAGGGAAGGCAGGCCAGGGAGGGCCGGGCCAAGTGGGGAGAAAGGCTGCAATACAAAGACGTTGCAAATCCAAAGGCTGCAATCCAAAGAGGCTGCAAAAGGCGAAGAGAAACAAAAGGTGAAGAAGAACAAAAAGGAACACAAAGAGACACACACGCTCTCAATCACACATGCACATGATCACACAATGCTGGGCTGCTCAATCACTCAAACCATGCATGCACAGTCCAGCACAACTTAGCTCTCCCTCTTGGCTCCCAACTGACGATGTGTACTCCTTTCGTTCCAAGGAAAAGAGGAGGGAGTCAGGGGTGGCAAGGGGTAAAATAGGCCAGTCTGGACCCTGCCCCTGCCTCCTCCTTGCCAGGGCGTGCCTACGCCCTGGCTAATCCCTGTACTCGTCTCCCTGCCCATCATTAAAACACCTCCCCTGGATCTACCATTCTTAAAGATCCGGGGGGTGTCTGTTTCCTTTGTTTACCTGGTGAAAACCCATCTAGGCTTTGTCCTAGCCAAAGCACCCCTTTAGGATATGAAGCAGGGTATGAATATTAGTCCCCCAACAATAGAAAGCCACTGTGTACAAGCCTGGCTGTTCTCTTTCTCAGTGTACCACTAGATTGGAACTTCCAGTGCCACCCTCAGACTTCTGTCTGAATACTTCAAAACTCTGTTCTTCAAGACTAATAACTACTGCCCTATTTCCTGAATCTATCACTCTATCCAGCCTTTCTGCCTTACTTTTCAATAGCCTTGTGTGATTCTTAGGGAAGTGAGTTGTGTGTGTGAATGCTTTTTGCATTGTGAAGTCAAAGGCTTTAACAGCTGGCATCCATAGATTTTCCTTGGGTTTTTTTCAGGCTGTGAGGCCGTGTTCTGGAATAGTTTCTTTCTGACATTTCGCCTGCATCTGTGGCTGGCATGTTCAGAGAATGGTTGGGTAGGAGTGTGCATTGTTTCCAATAAAAACATTTTATTTCACTTCAACCTGGAGTTCTCTGCAGTTGGTACTGGTATACATGGGTGAAAAGGTCCCTGCAATTACCTTTCTCTCACAAGCATACTGTTTGGGCTAATAATTCCCCGGTCTAGAGTTGGTATCATGGAAGGGTCTCAAAGTACCCTCCCCATCTCTTAGGGTAACACAACAGGGAGAGGGAGGCAGGGACGCAGAAGAGGCAGCCTGGGAGTGAGGCAGAAGTGCCGTGGTGCCAAGGCATGAAAGGGACTGAGATATAGGCTGGAAAAGAAGATGGAGAGGAGCAAGGAGGAGGGCAACATCACTGCAGTAGATTTTTGCAACAGCATCATCACCCTATGAGGCAGAGGGGGAAAGGCTTGTAGACCTGCAGTGAAGGCAGCTACAAACTCATAAATAATCAAATCCATGAAAGAAAGATCCACAAAAGTTGAAAACCAACTGTATTAATATCTTAGCAATTTTATTATCATGTCCACCATCAGAAAGCTCCTGAATGAAAAAGAAGAAAAATCCCTATAACTTTTATAAAAACTTAGAAAAATCAGTTAAAAGCACAACTGATATGAGAATATAAAAGATATATATTTGGTGAATATTTTTAACCTTTGTTTGCATTATTGTGGAAGGAATTGAAACAGGGGGGGAATCATGTGGTTCCTTGATGAAATTTGTCCATTTCTCTCCACCTGGTTCCCAAAAACCAGAACTGGGTGTCCATTAGACAAACAGCTTTTACTTTTATAATGCCTTGACAAAACCCAGCTTTTAGGAATAAGTGAGATATATGGAGAGAAAGTAATGCACCATAATTACTGACTACAGAATTAAAAATTAATTAATTCTCCCTTACTTTCTTTCTCTCAGCCACTCACACATAGGACTTTATCAGACAAGCCTCTAAAAATGTTCTTTTGGCACCATATTTTACACTGTTTTTGCCAGCAAAAGAACCCAAAATATCAAATGTTGCCATGATAGCATGAAAAAGCAGCCTTGTACTTCCGCATTTGTTGCCAAGCGTGATCTCGGCAGTTTATTTATTTATTTATTTATACCCTGCTCTTCAGCCACAAGGCTATCAGAGCAGCTTACAAATTGTTTTTAAGCAATAGCAATTTACACATCTACACTGCATTAAGCAGTTTCCAATGTGTGTTAGCTAATTGCCCCCACAAATCGGATACTCATTTTACTGACCTACAAAAGGATGGAAGGCTGAGTGAACCTTGGAGCCCTCTGGAATCTTGCAAGAAGATGCGAGCACACTTAAAATTGTAAAAAACAGCTAAATTAAAAAAACAATGTACACACAAGCACTGAAACACACTTTAAAACTTGCCTGCAACATGGGGAGGTTCATAAAAAGAGTGTCCCATGGCTAGTTTTCACATTCCCACCTGGAAGTGTTCTGGCAGGGATTGCCCATTGATTCTGGAATCATGCCAGCACACTGGAGTGCGGTTTCACATGTTCACAATCACAGCAAAAAAACACCACAGCCAATCTACAAGTATTGACAGCTTGGCCCACCAATAAAAAAGAATGCATTATTTTCAACATATAATAGCGAAAGCACAATGTTGTCTGGTATTGGCATCCTTTTGTGTTCACTGGGCATCATTACAACACCATATTTGCTGCAGCTGATAAAGTCCATAGTCTGTAAAAAAAGAGGAAGACAATATACTGTTGTTCTGTTTTCAACCTGATATACTGGCAAGAGTTAAAGCAAAGATGTAGAATGGATGTAACATTGATTCATATGGATGTATAGGTCTTGCCCCCAAAGTTGCGCGAAAATGCTTACACCCACTGCTTATTTTATGGCAGTGTAAAGTCTGGAAAGTTATTCTCTCCCCTACCCCTCAGCTTTTCTGAGTTAGATTTGCTGGCTGATTTCATCATTTGTACAGGATCTTTGGGGAAACAGTTTCTTGTGTTAGGTCAGGGAAAAGGTCTAAATGCAATTTGGGGCCCATCTTAGCTTAAAGGTTCTGATAAGGTACCCTGTCACACATGCTCAGTATAAAGCTGTGTTGCCTGGCAACAGCTAATAAGCTAGAGAATTTGGAGGGGAGAGGGCAGTAGGTGCTGCTGCAGTCTGTATACTTACACTTTAACCTCAGAAAGAGCTGAGTACCGTTCCTGTCACAGCACGTGAAATCGGGTGAAATCCGAAATGTGCAACCATTTACACTTTAATAGTTCATCTCTCATTTCTGAGGAATTTCCAGATTTTTAAATTAATAGATGCCTCTATGTGGAAGTCTGTGATGGACTGCTTATCAAGCGTTTCTTTGTAGATGACCACCCACCAACATAAGCTGAAAGTAAAAAAAGCAGAGACATTTGTGATTCAGCCTGACCCATCCAGTAGCCCTTCTTTCATGCCCTTCACTGTGTCTCCAGAGTTTCACAGCGGTTCCTATTTCAGCTGCCATAATCCTTGGAGTCCTGCTGGATGACTATTTGTCCCAGCATCCCTTTATTGGGGCAATAGCAAAGGCGCGTAATTTCCATCTCTTGAATATCCCTCTCTGTTTGAAAAAGCCTAATACAGTTCTGGTTATCTTTCATAACTTGAGCTGGTGTTTATACACTTACTCCAAAGTCCATCAGCAGATGATCAAGCCATAACAATTATCTTCATGTTTCTGCTGCAGCTATGTAGTACCAATGTAAGAAAATTCAATATGAAGCCCTAGTCCATACATATTTTTCATGAATTTATGATACATCAGTGATCCTTCATTTGGATATTGTTTTGAGACTGTTTGTATTTGGATTAGTCCTTGACTGTATATTAATTATATGGCAGTATATTAATAATCATAATCACAGTATATTAGATCTGTGTATATATACAAGGTGTACTAGCATGTTATATAAATATCAGACAGCTGATAGCATAGTCGACCTGGTTTGATTGTTTTGGGTAATTACAGTTGTCCCTTCCCATTCGTGGGGATTAGGGGCAGAGCACCACCACAAAAGTGAAAAAATGTGAATAAATTAAGACCACCGCAAACATGCTGTACACTCCTCTCCCACCAACAGCACTGCTAGAACCTCCCTTTCCTGCCTTTGCATGATGCCTCAGCCAATTTGCAAAGTCCCTCTGCCTCCCTAGAGTTTGTTATACAATGGAAAGGAGAAGCCAGGCATAGTCAGACATACGTTCTCGACTTTAGGAGAGCTGATTTCAATAAACTCAGGGAAACACTGGGGGTGATCCCATGGTCAGGAATACTAAAAGAGAAGGGACCTCAAGATGGATGGGACTTTCTCAAAAGGGAGATACTGAAGGCACAATTTCAAACAGTACCATTGAGGAAGAAAAATGGGAGGTGTCTCAAGAAACCAGGATAGATGACTAAAGAAATTTCAACAGAGTTAAGTTTTAAACGGAACATGTATAGGAAATGGAAAAAAGGGGGAAATTACCAAAGAAGAATTCAAACAGATAGCGAACAGATGTATGAGTAAAGTCAGGAAAGCTAAAGTGCAGAATGAGCTCAGGCTTGCTAGAAAGGTTAAGAACAATAAAAAGAGTTTTTTGGGTATGTCAGCAGCAAAAGGAGGAAGAAGGAAATGGTAGGACCACTATGCTGAGAAGATGGCAAAATGCTAACAGGGGACAGAAAAAAGGCAGAATTACTCAACACCTTCTTTGCCTCAGTGTTTTCAGAAAAGGAAAAGGGGGACCAACCTGAGGATAAAAGAACAGAGAACACAATAGGGGAAATCCAGCACAGAATAAGCAAAGAGGTAGTACAGGAATACCTTCTTAAACTGAATGAATTTAAATCTCCAGGACCAGATGAACTACATCCAAGAGTATTAAAAGAGCTGGCAAATGTAATCTCAGAGCCATTGGCAATAATCTTTGAGAACTCTTGGAGAACAGAAGTCCCAGCAGACTGGAGGAGGGCAAACGTTGTCCCCATCTTCAAAAAGGGGAAAAAATAGGATCCCAACAATTATCGTCCAGTTAGTCTACCTCAATACCAGGAAAGATTCTATAGCAGATCATTAAACAGAGTGTCTGTGAGCATTTAGAAGGCAATGCCATAATCACAAAAAGTCAACATGGGTTTCAGAGAAACAAGTCATGCCAGACTAATCTGATCTCTTTTTTTTTTTTTTGATAAAATTTCCAGCTTGGTAGATGAAGGGAACACTGTGGATATCGTGTACCTTGATTTCAGTAAGGCCTTTGACAAGGTTCCCCATGACATTCTTGCAAACAAGCTTGTAAAATGTGGGCTAGACAAGTAAACTGTTCAATGGATTTGTAATTGGTTGACCGGCTGAACCCAAAGGGTGCTCAGCAGTGGCTCCTCTTCATCTTGGAAAGATGTGACCAGTGGGGTGCCACAAGGTTTGGTCCTGGGCCCAGTGCTATTCAACATCTTTATCAATGACTTGGATGAGGGAATTAGGGGCATACTTACCAAATTTGCAGATGACACCAAATTAGGAGGAGTAGCTAATACCCTAGAGGACAGGATCAAAATTCAAAATGACCTGGATAGACAGGAGAGCTGGGCCAAAGGTAACAAAATGAAATTCAATACGGAGAAATGTAAGGTACTGCACTTAGGGTGAAAAAATGAAATGCATAGATATAGGATGGGGGAGACCTGGCTGAATGAGACTACATGCAAAAGGGATCTCGGAGTCCTAGTAGACCACAAGTTGAACATGAGTCAACAGTGTGATGTGACAGCTAAAAAGGCCAACACGATTTTGGGCTGCATCAATAGAAGTATAGTGTCCAGATCAGGGAAGTAATAGTGCCACTCTATTCTGCCTTGGTCAGGCCTCACCTAGAATACTGTGTCCACTTCTGGGTACCACAATTCAAAAAGGATATGGACAAATTGGAATGTGTCCAAAGAAGGGCGACTAAAATGGTGAAAGGTCTGGAAACGATGCCTTATGAGGAAAGACTTAGGGAGCTGGGTATGTTTAGCCTGGAAAAAAAAGATGGTTAAGAGGCGACATGATAGCCCTGTTTAAGTATTTGAAGGGGTGTCACGTTGAGGATGGAGCAGGCTTGTTTTCTGCTGCTCCAGAGACTGGAACACGGAACAATGGATGCAAGCTCCAGGAACAGAGATTCCACCTCAACATTAGGAGGAACTTTTTGACAGTAAGAGCTGTTCAGCAGTGGAACGCACTCCCTCGGAGCGTGGTGGGGTGTCCTTCCTTGGAGGTCTTTAAACAGAGGCTGGATGGCCATCTGTCGGGGATGCTTTGATTGTGATTTCCTGCATGGCAGGGGGTTGGACTGGATGGCCCTCGTGGTCTCTTCCAACTCTACAATTCTATGATTCTATGATTCCCTCCATTCCAAATTGAATGTTAGTTGCAGCTGCTGCTGCCGCTGTGACCAACAATGAAACTGCAGATTCTGCCCACCCACCTATGCCATCCTCATCCTCCGCCTTCTCTTCCTCCACTCCACCCAACAACACTGCATGTTCCTCCCTTTCCTGCATGATGCCTACACCACATTTGTAAAGTTCCTAGGCCTTGCTCTTCTCTCAGTCCTCTTATCCTGGCAAAAAGCACCCCATCTCTCATTCCCAGCTGGATTCCAAACTGAATTGCCTCTTTAAAACTCAGGTTCAACCCACATCTCTCCTCAACCCCAAGAGAAAAGCATAGCCACCACTCTTGAGCATGCACGCATGCATGCATGCAAACCTTTCCTCCCTTGCCTCCACCATCCCTGTGTCCCAACAACAGTGTCTGTACCTCTAGTTCCCAGCTGGATTCCAAACCAAATTACCTCTTTAAAACTCAGATTCCACCCTGTCTCTCTTCTCTCTCTGGCTTTTCTTCGCAAACGAAGATTCAGGAAGGACTCATCCCGTGCTTTCTGCAAGCGCGCTAATGACTAAAAAGGCCAATCTGAGATAAACAAGTCTGGTTGCATAAAGCACAGCAGAAGATCTCCTTGGGTGATGTTTCCGGTTTGTGATTCTTTCTGCATTGTCGTTTCTCTTCAAGACTTGTTCAGGGTGAGTTCTCAAATAAGGCTGCAGCATTGTGGATAGTGCTGTCACGGGCTCAAACCTGAGTTCCCTTCCCAGGAGCTCCAGGTTAGCCCTCTCTGTGTAGGGTTAGTCCTGAGTGTCCTCAACCCAGGATCCTCCTACAAACCCCAAAAACCATCGATCTGCCACCACCCACTGGGTTTCAACTGGGGGGATTATTTCCCCCTTGGGACCCCCCCTTTTTCACGCACAATGCAGTGGGAAGTTGTGCGTAGTCTATGTTAATCAGTGGCACTCCTTGCCACTATAGAATCAACTAACTCCCTCCTCCTAACCCCAGAGGAGGCTCACAGTAGCATAGTCAAGAGTAAGGCACGTGGTCAGCATCAGGATAGGAAGATAGAAGTTTACTTTATTCAAGAGAAGTAGTCATGCAGTCTCACATGAGGCAGGATTCTCCCCTACCTCAGGCAGGCAGGCTTAAAGTGATAGCAGTACAGAGTATCAAGATCAAAGCATTACATTACTCAGGTTACATTCAATTACTAATTTAGCTACATTCAACCAAAGTAAAGAAATTAAAAAGAATTCCCTAACGCAACTAAACAGGCCCTAATCTCTACTAAATACTTGCAGTTTGTTGCCTTGAGATCTTGTCCAGGCAGCTGGGAGCAAAAGCCAGAGATAGAAAGGCCTTGCTCTACCAGCATAGCAGTCTGTGTTCCTTCACATTTTCCAGAATCTCTTTCTCCAAATCCCACTCATCTCACTCACACTGGTCTCAAACAAAAGCAATTAAATCCTCTCCAGATTTCCCGAGCTTAAAGCTGTAATTGCTCAGTCCAGTTACATGGTGTTATGTTAATGATGTCCTCTCATTAGCTCTGTGAAAGTGGTGCTTGGGCCCCTTCCCATTAACCCTTTTCTTACCTGATACTATGCTGGCAAGACAATCTGTTTACAGACAAAGGGAGTTATAGTTCTCTAGCAGAATGATGGGAGTTGCACCTTGTGGCAACATGATGGAACTCCATCATGACAAGTGCGTCTCCATGCCTCCCAATGTGAGGCCAGGGTGGACCATTGTGGGTGATCAATTTGGCTGAGCCTGAGATGTTGTTTCAGGGAGTCCTTGTATTGCTTTTTTGGAGCACCCCTCTTACACTGACCCATGGCGAGTTCACTGTAGAGTACTATTTTTGGGAGGCGATGGTCCTCCATCCTAGACACGTGCCCTGCCCAGCACAGCTGTGCTCTCACTGCGAAAAAAGTGCTATTGACAATCTATTGACGGGCTAACCCATCAATTAAAAGCAATGGTTTTTCTGTGGCTGGAGCACAGATTAACAATGATGCCATGCGATAGTGGGGCACCACTTCAGCACTAAGAAGCAGAACCAGGTCCAGGACTGTGCAGCTATAGGCTGGATCCTATATTTTGTGTATATTTTACAATATGTGAGGCTCTGAAGTCTGTATATTAGAAAAAAGAATGGAAATAAGTATGACTATTATTAAAGTATTAAAAGTTGTTGTTGTTGGATGCCTTCAAGACATTTCCAGTTTATGTATGAAAGGTACAGGCGTATAATCTGGTTCTGGGCATTTAGCCAAGCTAATTCAAAATAAAACAGATAATAGAAAATGTCCAGCAGCGAGAAGAGTAAATATGACATTGCTTTAGAATGGTGGCTTGATAGAAACTGAGAGAGAAAACTCCCCAAAAGGCATACTGAATTGGTATAATGGTTCTTAATCATGCTGAATCATACATGATGCAATCACCTGATGGCAGGTAGCCAAAAGAGGTGGACAGCTAAGGTAGTATGTGATTGGACACTTAATGGCCTTGTACAAATGGCCAATAAAAACTCATTTCCAATTGGATGAGGGATGGCTTTGAATAAATGGACTATTATAGGTCCTGTCTAAGTAACTAAGTAACTATATATACAAAAAAATGCTCATTAAAACATATTCTTAATGGGCTAAAAACAGAAGCCATTTAATGAACACTCCTGATAGGTGAGGATAAGAACAGAGAAGGGCTAAAGATAGTACAGGGGGGTCCAAACATTATCTTTCTAATTTCATTTCTATATATTCTATATATTCTATATTGAAAATATAGAGATGATTTTCAGACACCCTGTATAAAAGCTACCTCCAAAAACACAAAAAGTAGTTTGTTTATGACAGTCTCCAACAAGGTCACCCCTAGCAGGGCTGTTTGTTGCTGATGAGGTGGGGAACCATACCTGTTTCACCACATCCATGGCAGGTTGTACCCCTGTTTGTGAATACTATTGGCCAAGATTATTATGTCCTTCCTCTTTAAAAGGAAGGTTTGCAAGACTTTGGTGTACCAGGCTATTGGAGCTATTAGTTTGAAGCAGAAACTAGTTAGGAACAGTTGGCCCTCCATCAACTTCTCAGAAGCCAGGGCAATCTTAGAGCTTGTTTCAGGCAAGTAGTTATGTTTCTTTCAAGTCAGGTGTTCCTCTATGTTACAGGAGATTTTAAGAAATGACTGTAAATTGAAGACATCATGTGCAGTATGGTTTTCCATACGCATAAAAGACCTCTTGACTTTATTCAAAACCTCAGAAGAACCCAATTAAAAGAGATAATGTTGGGTGTTAGTAGCACACCAACATCATCATATTTCAAATCCTCAGACATCCTCTCCCAGGGGTTTCATGTAGTTCAGCTCTGAAAAATCTGTAGCCCTCCAGATGTTGATAGACTCACACTATACGTAATTCCTGACTATTCGCCAGACTGGCTAGGATTTCTAGCAACTGGAGCTGAACAATACCTGGAGGTCCAGACACTATCTAGCCCTGATCTATATGATAAACAGGAAACTGGATAATATAATATGCTGTAGAAGGACATTATGAATAAACAACCAAAAGGCTGAGCAGAAATACTACTTTCTGATGCCTACTTGATAGAAAAGGCCAAAACTACCATAAAGTGGTGCCCTGTATTGTTTTCTCTGTCAGAAGGCCCTGAAGCATACCTCCACTGACATTGCAAGACAGAGGACTTTATCAGACGTGGGAGAACATGGCACAAAACTGCATCCCAAACCGCATCAGAAGACCACTACAAGAACAGAAAGGGCGACATTACCAGACTATGACATCCTTCAGCCATTCTGGGGGCATAGCAGGGAATGAATAAAGCACCCCTTTTTTATTGATGGGCTAAGCCATCAATAAAAAGGGACCCCTTACTCAAACCTATGCTATGCCCTCTGAACAGCTGAAGGATATTGTCGTCTGGTAATGTCACCCATTTCTGTTCTCATAGTGTTCTTCTGATGCAGTTTTTGCTGTGTCTGATAAAGCCCAGAGATCCAGCATAAATTAATAGGAATGTCACCTATACAGCTAGCAGAATAGTTAGTTCACCACAAGAGATGTAAATTCTTGTTTGTCTCATTCTCAACAACAAAAAAGCATAAAATTGGTGTTTTGGTTTTGGGTTTTTTTTTTTTTCCTGCATGACAGCAAGATATTTTCTGTCAATCTCAAGAGATTTCTGACATTTGTGAGCAAATTTTTTTGTGTAAATTGTATAAACTATATGAACATGCAGTATGCTAAGCTCAGCTTCAGTAGTTGTTGCATGGTCATTGAAAAATTGTAAGTAGGTTGTTTGCATCTTTCTAATAAGTCAGCCAGTACTTTAGGTTCTTGTGGGAATATGTGCTTTGCTTTAAGAAAGGAAAATTTTGCCCACACATTGCAGAAAAATTGGTGGGTGTAGGGGAGCATTTGTCTTATTTGGTTACTGGGGATGGAGGATCTTGTGGGGGTTATTGGACAGTCTGCAGCCTCTCTCCACACAGGCCTTGTCTGCATGGGCCAAATGAAATGGCCTCCTCCCATTCCTGCACCCAGCTGTTCAAACAACACAGGTTTTGGCCCTGATTTTAGTGTGAACTGTCTGGAACACATCCAGGCAGTTCCAACTAGAAACAGTGGCAACCCTCCCCCCTTAAAACAGCTCTTGAAAATACCTGGGAAAACCCAGAACCTGCAGGGAAAACTGGAGTGTTCCATGGCAGGAACAGACAGCTGTCTACATTCACATGTTGCACTGTACTGGTGGGGGGTTTTGCTGCTACCACTGTTGTTACACTTTGTACGCTCTGGGGTCACAATGAGACACCAGTATTTGATCAAGGTTGGGCACCACTTTCTGGCCTCAGAGAGTGCAACACACACCAGCAGTAGCAGCAGAAGTGCCCACTGATACAGCGCAGCGCACACATGTGGACAGCGGCCCATTCCCCCCATGGAATGCAAGGTAATGGGGGGGTGGAATCCAGGGCAGCTCCAGGACAACAATACTCTGCCCAGAACATGAAGTACTCTGACCAGTGCAGACAGCACAACACTTAGGTTGTTTGTCTCATCAAGAATGAATAATTAAGTGAGATTTTTATCATATCCCTATTCACCACCATGGCTGTTTTGTCCCAGTTCAGTTTGAGGATTGAAATGGGTATAGAAAATCAGTATCATCTTGAAACTCCTGGAGTTGGGTTGCTGCTACATGCATATCTTGACACAGAAGGGAATGTTGAAGTAAAGAGTGATCTATTTGTTTGTTTGTTTGTTTAATTTATATGCTGCCTTTTTCCCACAACATTTTGTACCCAAGGTGGCTCATAAAAATAGTTGTCTAACAGGGCCTAAGATGGGCTTTTGGTAAATGTGTTTCTAATTCCACCATACCTTTATGGTTGTGGTATGCATTTAAAAAAAAATTAAGTATTTCCATATATTTAATAGATGTTTTATCAGGGTTTTCTTTAGTGTGCAGTTGGATGTTAATTGTGCAACTGGAAAAATTGTGCATTTTGAACACTGAGTGTGCCCTTACAGAAACAGAAGGAAACTAGACACATTATTTATTCAGCGCTTAAATGACAATACTTATCAGGTGATCTTGGTGAGCTCAGTTTTGCAGAGGTATCAGTTTTTGCAGTATAAATTTGATGAGACCGTAGGAATGGCTCTTGCACTCATATAAGTATCACAGAAGTGGGATTTACATTGGTGGATAAGCCATTGGATTGTCCTATTAGTTAATGAATGAAGGTAGATTTGAATGAATTGTTGCTGTATAGTAACGTGTTCCTGTGAAGAAACTACCATTGATGCAGGAGGGAAGCAATGAGAAAAACATGAGTTTCATTTGTTTGGCTCTTATTTAAGTGTGAGGAAAATGTGCGCAGTTCAAATATCTTCTTTTCAAGAAATCCATCATTTTTATTCTGTTTAGCCTATACTATACGCAAAAGATGTAAAAGTACAGCTTGACATGGTTCCCCAAAGGTTCCCTAGCTTTAATTAGTCTCTCTTAATCTACAAGGGAATGGGATCAATTGGCTGATACAAAACATCTCAGAATGAAAGAGGAGGCAGAGTCTGAAAGGCATTTAATTGTGCTAAACTGTGACTTCTGCCGGATGGTGAGGATATCTTTAGTGCTGGAAATTCTTGAATCACATTCTCTTTTTCATGCTATTTGCTCTAAAATTTAGAGGATGTCCTCAGAGTATAAAATAACATCCATCCATCTGCATTCATAATCCCTATGGGCAGCTCTTCTATTCATTAATTCTTGATATGAAATAACATGCCAAATAAGTTCCCAAGTTGCAACAATAATAAAGGCTTTTGTTACTTCATTTCAATTCAGAACATTCACTACTGACAGGAAAACATAACTTACTGAACAGGCTTGAAAGAATGGGAGAATGGGAACTCTCCTATGCTGTTCTCAAGAGCTTCATGGTTTCACTTGCTTTAGACAACCTCTTCTGCATTCTCTCCTGGAATCAGTTCAAAATGGCACCTCAAACATGTGAAATAATTTTCAGGAATTATCCTCTTGATTTTAGTGCATCATTAGAGTTGGAAGGTTAGGGGGAAAGAACAATAAGTCAATTGTTAGTCAGCTTTTTTTAAAAAATTAACACTAGGAAGAGGAAGTATACATTCATTAAATTAGTTTAAAAGACACCATAGGATTAACAGGAAATGGCAAAACATATGTTCTGTTGCCACCTAGTGGCACATTTTGTTGTTGGCTCCCTCAGAAGTGCTCTTTTAAAATTCTGTAACCTAGCACTTTCTAGATGTATTAAGATGCAACTTTTACAAGCCAACTGTTGTTACCCTGGGGGTGGTAGGATTTGTAATACAACAAATCTAGAAACTGCCAGATTGCAGAAAACTGTCCACCCTAAAGGATCTAACAAGCTATTTAGTTAATTTTTTGGCACTGATCTGCTTCATCTCTTCTCTCCATACTATCCACCTCTGATGAAATATATGCTACTCAATCATCACCATAGATTGTTTGACTGGATTAGGTAAAGGCTAGGAAAAAATAAGAATAATGTGTTATACATCTAGAAGACAGTAAGAGCTATTCAGCAGTAGAATGCACTGCCTCCGAGTATGGTGGAGTTCCTTCTTTGGAGGTTTTTAAACAGAGGCTGCATGGTCATCCGTTGGGAATGCTTTGACTGGGTATTCCTGCATTGCAAGGGGTTGGACTAGATGGCTTTTATGGTGTCTTCTAACTGTATGATTCTATGAAGATACAGGTCAATTGCAATAATAAGCCTGATTTTTATTTTATTTTATTTTTTGCCTAAGTAGACCCACTGAATTAGTGGGAACTTAGTAGGTCAATGTTTATTTAAGTTACATTGATTCTGTGAGTATCCTCTAGTGTCAAACTAACAATTGGATGCAAGCTGTACAGATCTAAGTTTGCATCCTTGCTAGGATGGGCACTGGAGTGTGTGCCAGTGAAACAGAGGCAAAAAGCATTCACAGAAGTGATTTTTTAAAGCTTCACTCTCATTGCTGTTCTTCCCTGAACAGTTGTTACACATGGTGTGTTTTTTTTTCACTACAGTAAATAGATATTTCTCACTTATTTATTGCTTAGTTTCTAATGAATTGCACATTACAAATAGAGACAGCTAAGCTCAACTTCAGACACAAAACCATAAATACTGTAGACAAGCTCACAGGATGGTAACAAAAAAATTAACCTCAAAGTAAAAGCTTGTAAACAGCCTTGAACTTTGATTTCCGTTCCAGACAAACTAAAGGATTTCTTTATTCAACATATCTTAATGGATTTTCCAGGGACAAACTACAAACCAGGGTTTTCTGGAGCAACAGCACCATCTACGGTTTAACTGAGGGACAAGAAGTACTTTTAAGGTAAACAGTTTTCACTCAGCTGTGTCACATGAGATGGTGGCTTAAAAGCACAGTCTTTTGTTTCTGAATCCAAAAGAAGTAGGTTTTTTGTACTCTGTGACAAGCAGGCAATAATATGAAATCTACCCAAAGTTGCACAGTGGCATTAGACTGCCTTGGCATGGTACCTTTCATAGAACCATAGAGTTAGAAGAGACCACAAGGGCCATCCAGTCCAACCCCCTGCCATGCAGGAATACACAATCAAAGCACTCCCAACAGATGGCCATCCAGCCTCTGTTTATTATATTCCACATTACTAGCAATACATATTTGATACTTGCAGGGTCAGAAATATCTATAATACAAATATTTTATATATATATATATATATATATATATATATATATATATATCCAAAGTAAGACAGTCTTGACTCTCAGTTTAATCATCTTGGCTTCTAGGGAGAGTTCAGGTTACCATGATCTGCTGCCTGAGGCAGCAACATAGAATCATAGAGTTGGAAGAGACCACAAGGGCCATCCAGTCCAACCCCCTGCCATGCAGGAATACACAATCAAATCATTCCTGACAGATGGCCATCCAGTCTCTGTTTAAAAACCTCCAAAGAAGGAGACTCCACCACACTCCAAGGCAGTGTATTCCACTTCCAAACAGCTCTTACTGTCAGGAAGTTCATCCTAATGTTTAGTGGAATCTCTTTTCCTGTAGTTTGAACCCATTGCTCCATGTTCCTAGTTTGTGGGGCAGCAGAAAACAAGCTTGCTCCATCCTCAGTATGACATCCCTTCAAATATTTAAACATGTCTTTCATGTCCCCTCTCAACCTTCTCTTCTCCAGACTAAACATGCCCAGCTCCCTAAGCTGCTCCTCATAGGGCATGGCTTCCAGACCACCCACCATCCCGGTCACCCTCCTCTGGATATGTTCCAGCTTCTCAATATCCTTCTTGAACTGTGGTGCCAGAACTAGACATAGTATTCCAGGTGAGGTCTGACCAAAGCAGAATAGAAAGTGGTACTATTCAATCCCTCTATCTAGATCAGCATTTCTCAACCAGGGTTCCATGATAAAAGGTTCCCCCAGAGATGGCCAAGGGTTCTGTGATAATACAGTAATAAATTAATAAATCATGGAGAAGTGGTGAGCTGAAATGGCTTATTTCTCCACTCCACAACAGAGAAAGCCAGGTGAGGAATGAGTGTGTGTGTGTGTTAGAATGTTTTCACACCAACAGAGACTCAAAGGATCCTCTTATGGGTGAGGGGGAGGATGTTTACATGCCAAATATCTTGCTCTCCCTCCAAGCTTTTGATCTGCTTTAAATGTGCTAATGAAGCTACTCATGGCCTGACAAAGAGAGGAGGCAAAGAATGAGTGTCTGTGTGATTGAGTTTACTTCGTCAATCACACAGAAGACAACCTGGTTTGCATAAAACTGATTTAAAGGTACAAATGTAAAAGTAGGCTTTTTTTTAATTCAGAACAATGGAAAGAGAATTGCAATACTGTACAGCTCTTGGCCAATTGGGGGAAACTAACCAAGTAATCTAAGCAACCCCCTGGTCAGTCAGTTACTCAGGTGCCAGCAGTGGTTGGGAGAACTCTGATGAAAGTGACTTAGGGCTTATTCTTTTTAAACCAGATTTGGAGAAGGCAGAGCCATTACAATAAAGGAGTCATTATAGACAGAGAAAAGGTTCTTAAACTGTGGGTCTGGTAACTGAATGTGGGGGTCAAATATAGACTGAGTCATACTATTGAAAAAATCCTTCCATTTATCTTGCCAGGAACCTACAGCTTCCCTCTCAGCTTGCATCTGGCTGCTTATTTATTTGTTGCTTTTTGCAAGCTGTGTTAGCTCAGAGCTCAATTTTTGGGTCAGAGTCAGTGATCTAGCCATATTTAAATATTTGAAGAGATGTCATACTGAGGATGGAGCAAGCTTGTTTTCTGCTGCCCCAGAGACTAGGACATGGAGAAATGGATTCAAACTACAGGAAAAGAGATTCCACCTAAACATTAGGAAGAACTTCCTGACAATAAGAGTTGTTCAGAAGTGGGATGCACTGCCTCGGAGTGTGGTGGAGTCTCCTTCTTTGGAAGTTTTTAAACAGAGGCTGAATAGCCATCTGTCAGGAATGATTTGATTGTGTATTCCTGCATGGCAGGGGGTTGGACTGGATGGCCCTTGTGGTCTCTTCCAACTCTATGATTCTATGTTGCTGCCTCAGGCAGCAGATCATGGTAACCTGAACCCTCCCTAGAAGCCAAGATGATTAAACTGAGAGTCAAGACTGTCTTACTTTGGAGATATATATTTATATATATTATATTTTATATTATATTTGTATTATAGAAATTTCTGACCCTGCAAGTATCAAATGTGTATTGCTAGTAATGTGGAATATAATAAGCATCTTTTTTTTTCACTGTTTCTGTATTTTTTTTAAGGGAGCTGTAGGTATAATTTTTATGTAGACCTGAAAATTATTTCAAGGGTTCCTCCAGGGTAAAAAGGTTGAGAAAGGCTGATCTAGATACTATACTCCTATTGATGCAGCCTAGAATCACATTGGCTTTTTTAGCTGCTGCATCACACTGCTGACGAATGTTCAGCTTGTGGTTCACTAAGACTCCTAGATCCCTTTCTCATGTACTGCCCATCAAGCCAGATGTCACCCACACAACACATAATACTGCAAAATATTAACAGTCTAGCAGGGCCTGGTGGTCATGACCCACCAACCAAATGCAGCCCACTAGTCTGCAAAGTAATTGAGTCATCAGTGCCATCTATTATTACAAGGGATTCTGAGCAAATTAAAATAGTGTCCATCAGTCCGATACAGGTCACAAGCATATCAGTGAGTGCTGCCTTCCCTCCCACTCATCCACTCAAATTTACTAAAACATCCTCTGGAGTTTCAAGCTGCAGATGGGTCTGTAAAACTCAGATGGCATTTTTCAGGCTGACACTAGGTTTATCAAGCCTATAGTGGATGACCATATGTATCTGGTTGGCTGCATTTGATTTTCTGGGTCACCTCATAGGTCACAATGCCATCTTTCAGGCATTTCCACAGAAATCTGCATCCTATCCTTGATCTCAACTTCTTTTGTCTTCTCTGATTTTTTAAAAAAATCAATTCACAGAAGACTCAATTGACCTAGTTTCTACTCACTAAAGGCTGGTACTGACTAGGGGTAGACCTACATACTCACCAATCTTTTCAAAATGAGGTCTTCTAGTATAATGGAGTTGATGAAAGCTAGCCAGGCCTATAAAACTGAAACAGTTTTGTGAAGAAGCCCAGCTCCTGAGTAGGAGCAGAGCTACCCTATAAAGCATCTTAGCCCCAATAACAAAAAAGTACAGTGAAAGGAAGTGAAACACATGTGTGAGTTTTACAACATGGCAAGGCGTGTGGGGCACTCTGTCCTTTCCTGACTTCTGCTAGTAATTATCTGAAGTTTTCAGTGGGGGAAACAAATACTATATGTGAAAAGAAAAAAATAGGAAGGGAGAAAGCCAGAAGTGTGGAAGGTACCTGATATACAGAACTGAAGGCAAGATATATTGCTGTCTGGCTGCTGGACAGAAGCTCATATGGAAGGATTGCTGAGGTCCTGGCCCTCAGAGAGCAGAATTTTTCCCACAGCCAAATCCCACAGCCAAATCTGACCTGGAAAATCTGTGAGAAGTTGAAAGTTTGGTGGATAAGGTCTTTGGGTATGTACCATTGGTATCCCAATCCCCAGATGATGAGTCTTCATTACTAATGAAGAATGAGGGTCTAGGGGAAACAATTCCTTAGAAGTGATCCATTTCTTTTCAGATAAAATGCCAAGTGTGTACTTTCAATGGATAAGAAGCTTGTGGTAATGGGTCACTGAACAAGTAGAAGTGTAGCTAGCTGTGTCTGGGATAAATATGTAGACTGGGGAATGAAATTCAGTGTAAACAAGTATAAAATTATAAACACATATAAGAGCAAAAATAAAAAAAGAACCTACCTCTTCCCATGGATTGAGGTGGGGAACAACACATCTACACAAAACAACTGATATCAATTAAAATACATCTTGGTTAAAAATATATAAATACATTAAAACATACAATAACATACAAACATACAATAAAACATACAAATAAAACCAGTACATATTAAAACAGTTTGAAATTCACAGTTTAAAAGTCATCTGGATAGGCCTGCCTGCAGAGATTTGTCTTATAATGCTCTTTTAAATTCAGACAGTATATGCAACTGTCTAATCTCTTCCGGCAGGCTATTCCAGAGTCTAGGGGCAGCTGAAGAAGAAGTCCTCTGTGTGACCATTGCCAGCCTAATCCTGGCTGACTGGAGTAAATGTCCCCCAGAGAACCTGAGTATATGGGGCAGATTACTTGGGAGAAAATGATTTCGTAGGTAACCCAGACCCAAACCATGTAGGGCTTTAAAGGTAACAACCAACATTTTGTACCTTGCCTGTAGACTAATTGGCAGCCAGTGGAGTGATTTCAATATTGGCTTAATGTGATCACTCCTAGGTATGCCAGTAACCAATCTGGCTGCCACGTTTCGAACTAATTTAAGTTTCCAAACTTGGTACAGAGGTAGCCCAATGTACAGTGCATTGCAGAAGTCCAACCTTGAGGTTACCAGTGTGTGCACTACCATCTTTAGGTCCTCCAACTCTAGGAAGGGATGCAGCTGGCATATAAGCCGAAGCTGATAATAGGCACTCCTGGTCATCGCATGTATCTGAGCTGTCATTTGGAGCAATGGGTCCAGAAGCACCTCTAAGCTGCAAACACAGTCTTTTTTTGGGTGGATTACCCCATTCAGAACTGGTTGACTCACCTCGATACCCAGATTAGGACCCTTGACAATAAGCACCTCTGTCTTGTCTGGATTCAGTTTCAGTTTGTTTTTCCTCATCCAGCCCATTACCTCCTCCAGGCATTCATTCAGAGGAGACACACTATCCTTAGCTGAGGCTGTTTTTGAAGGCATGGAGAAATATATTTTCGTGTCATCAGCATACTCATAGCACCCTTCCCCATGCCTCTAGATGATCTTTCCCAGTGGTTTCATGCAGATGTTAAATAGCATTGGGGATAGAATGGCATCTTGTGGTATGCCATATAACAGTTCCGTTTTTGAGGAGCAGCTATCCCCAAGCATCACCATGTGGAACCTACCTGAGAGATAGGACTGGAACCACTGAAGCACAGTGCCTCCAGTTCCCAGATCCCTCAGGCATTCCAGAAGGCGTCCCCCATGGTCAATGGTATCGAATGCCACTGAGAGGTCCAAGAGCACCAGCAGGGACACACTACCCCTATCAGTACTCAGGCAAAGATCATCCACTAAGGCAACCATAGTGGTCTCCTGCTCTGAAGCTGGTTTGAAATGGGTCTAGATAACTTGTATCACCCAAAACTGCCTGGAGTTGGGAGACAACTGTCTTCTTGATCACCTTTCCCAGAAAAGAGAGATTTGATATGGATCTGTAGCTGTTTAAGTCCAAGGGGTCCAGGAAGGACTGTATACCTTGCCCATAAACTAATTTGCCTGGTCTAATAATGGACAAAATGAAAGCACAGGATAGATCCCAAATAAGGCATAAGAAATCTCTTAATAGTAGTAATTGATTACAGCAGCATCGTGCTATGACCAGAGTGTTGAACTTGAATTAACAGGATTTGTGTTGCTTGTTGTTTCCCCATAAGGCTCATCAGACAGCCTTGGGAAACTACCTTTCAGTTGAACCCGCTTCAAAGGGCTGTTGTAAGAATAAAATTGAATAACTCATATTTGCACAGCTTGGGAATGTGAAGTGCACGAGGCTTCAACTTAGGGTCTCTTTCACACTGGGAGCCATGTATATCACACTTCCTTAACAGTTCTTTTGGTGAAGTTTGTCAGAGCATAGGGATTTGTGGCAATTAATCCCTGTGATATTGGTAACTCCTGTATATAAGACATTCAACCTAGCAATCACTCTAACCAACTGTCATTATATATCAATATTTAAGCCAGAAAGTGTGTATAGTCACCCTCCACATTTGCAGGTAAAGCAGTCACAGATTTGATTGATATGTTTTCTCTCGGCATCTGTAGGTCCTCCAGGGAGATTCTGTGGTCAACTTCCAGCGAATTCCAGTTGATTTTATGGTCAACTTCCAGAAGTTAACCATAAAATCACACTGTAGAACCTACAAAAGCCTAGAGAAGCGTTTTCTTACATTAAAAAAATAGGAAGCCTACAATTCATGGTTTTTCCACTTCTGTGTGGATCTTCCACCTCTAACCCCTGTGAAAGTTGAGGGCTGACTGTATTACTTTGAAAGTTTGCACCAGAAAACCATGCTACTTATGAAACAGTCATCGTTCTAACAAGAGGTTTTTGCCACTTTCTCAGTTAGGACTTATCACACCAGCCTGTTTTCTCACAGCAATTGTGTTAGTGAAGGAAACAGAAACATACCAGTTTGAAAACATTCAGTATCACACTGCTCTTCAATCATGCAAGGGTGTTGCAGCAGTGCTGCTTTGACAATCCATGGTCCCCCTTCCACACTGGCTCCATAATCCTGCTGTGTGCATTTGTGCCTTTTATTTTTTATTTTTTTTCCTCAATTCCATAATAATGGGGAAATTATTTTTAAAAATTATTTTATCATTTTGCTGTAATTACACAATCACACAAAAAAAATTAAAAACAAAAGACATGGAGTAAAAAAAAAACTTGGCCTGCTTGGGAATAGTGAGGGGAAGGAGAATCATGGCCCCTCATGCCGCGTGACTGTCATCCTATCATTACTGCAATAGAAGGGACCTATCACACCAGGTGGACTAATGGAATAGCAGTGAAATTGGGAGCAATTGACAGGCTTCTCCCATCAATTAAAAGGTGCACTACAGAAACAAACAAAATGCAAAGCAGCAACAGGATAGAATCATAGAATCATAGAATCATAGAATTGCAGAGTTGGAAGAGACCACGAGGGCCATCCAGTCCAACCCCCCTGCCATGCAGGAAATCTTGATCAAAGCATCCCCGACAGATGGCCATCCAGCCTCTGTTTAAAGACCTCCAAGGAAGGAGACCCCACCACGCTCCGAGGGAGTGCGTTCCACTGCTGAACAGCTCTTACTGTCAAAAGGTTCCTCCTCATGTTGAGGTGGAATCTCTGTTCCTGGAGCTTGCACCCATTGCTCCATGTTCCAGTCTCTGGAGCAGCAGAAAACAAGCCTGCTCCATCCTCATCGTGACATCCCTTCAAATACTTAAACAGGGCTATCATATCGCCTCTTAACCGTCTTTTTTCCAGGCTAAACATACCCAGCTCCCTAAGTCTCTCCTCATAAGGCATCGTTTCTAGACCTTTCACCATTTTAGTTGCCCTTCTCTGGACACGCTCCAATTTGTCAATATCCTTTCTGAATTGTGGTGCCCAGAACTGGACACAGTATTCTAAGTGAGGTCTGACCAAGGCAGAATAGAGTGGCACTATTACTTCCCTTGATCTAGACACTATACTTCTATTGATACAGCCCAAAATCGCATTGGCCTTTTTATAGACACAACATCATGTGATAAGTGCTGGCCAATTACACTAATATCTTGCTGTAATTGTGAAATACCAGCCTTGTGTGATAAAGTCTTAGTATGTATCTTTTAGGAGCTCCCTATAGTCTACCTTCTGGTTACCTCAACTTTTACTTCATAAACCACAGTCCTGTCTGAACAGCCAAGTGAACATTAACACATCCCTTTAGATCCTGTTGTTTATAGATAGAAAACAAATAGTTGGCTTTTCTTAGATTATTTACCAGTCAGGCTGGTGTGTACCACTTGCGGCTTACAGGCAACATCTGTTCCCCAGGATGTTTTGTGTGGCCTTCACGTCACCTTTTCTTTATTCCCTTTTCACCAGCTTTCCTTTTCACAGGATTTCTATGTTTTCAACATGTGCAGGAGACACAAATATTCAATAAGAATAAGTTTGTTACAAATGCAAGGTCTGGGCTGTTGCCTGAGGCATCAAAACTAATATTTGCTAAATTTGGATCAGTGCCTTGATATCAATATAGGGCCATCCATGAGCAAAGCAGAAAATAAAAGTACCCTGTAGAGTCAGCCAAGAGCATGTGTTCCATTGAGCTAAGGATGGGCCCCCATTAATGGTTGGGAAAATCACACCTTGGGCACTGACAATTTATTTATTTATTTATTTATTTATTTATTTTTGAACTGGATACCTTCTTCCTGCATCTGTCTCTGAAAGGGACAGCCATCAAATAAACTAGGGACTCCCATTACTTTTGTAGATGAAATTCTTATGACAACCCAGAGAAAAATATGAGGGGTCTGATAAGCATCCATCCGTGCTAAATCACTCCAATTTCCCCAAAAGCCTGGTTGTTCAGAATGAGTTTGTATAAACATTTGAAAACTATGAGAAGCCGTAATCTCTTTTAAATTACAGACTTTCAGACAGAGTTCAGAAACATTTAAAGTAAGAGAAGCAATAGATTTCAACAACTATAAAGCATCAGCCTGCTTAGCTATTAGGTACAGAATCTAAAATTGTAGAAATATACCTAGGTTCAGACTTATGTACCATCTGCAAAATGGGAACGATCACACTGAGTTACTTGAACTTAGTATTGCTATAAATGTAAGGATTGCTGAGCTTATGCTCAAAAACATTTTAAAAATGTTAAGTATTTGTTATTAACAATAACAGTATATAATACTAGCAATAACAGAATTTAATAATGCCTTTCAAAAACATCCACCCTTTAAAAAAAGAATAAGCTTCTTTAAAAATATGAACCTGAAAAACAGTTCACTCTTAATGTGTGCAAAAGGACTTCCACTTCTGGCATAAAGTTACTTTCATTTTTTAAAAAGACAATTAATTATAATCCTAATCTCTACTCAAAAGTAAGTACCATTGAGTTCAGTGGGCTAACTCCTGAGTAAGTGATACTGAGTGGAAAGACAAAATAAATATGTTTATTTCTGGCAAAACAATTGGGCAACTGTATATTTTGCCTCATATTTTGGCTTCTTAAGTGCTAGGAATCCAAGGCAGCTAATGCTTAACAGTGTAATAAGCACTGGGGGGCTTGGGTGGAATCAATGTAATTCTTAGCCAAGTGACTAGTAGTATAGGAAACCCTAGATCTGGCCCATCAGGAAAGGGTGGTAGGTTGGTTACATGGATTTTCAGGGCAACTTAAGTCAGAACTACTGATTGGCCTATGGACAGGTCATGCTATTGATTCTTGCAGGGCTCCTCCTAAATGACTCATGTGTGCCTAGGTGGGAGAGCCCCTCCCAGTTCCCCTAGTCCGGTGCCATACCCTGAATTGAAACCAGCATATAAAATGTAGGTCTCCTCCTGAAACCAGCATATAAAATGTAGGTCTCCTCCTGAAACCCCTGTGCTCTTGGCATCTGTGTTTGACTACACCAGTCACAAACCCCGAATTCCCCTGAAGCTGGCCTGATAATGCCACACAATGTGCAGCCTTTTCCCCAAATCTGGTGCAACAGTGACACAAGCTGTAGGGCTCTATTTGCACCAGACTCGGGGAATACCCCCGTAATCCAGGTTTAAGTAAATTTGCAGCTTTCTCCAGGGTTTGCTGTAAATTGGAGAAAACTGCCATGTGAACAAGCCATCTGCACTGGATTCAGGGTGGGGTGGGGAGGAGACGAAAGACAAGTGCTGCCTGAGGCGTCACCATTTTCCCTTGGCACCATTCCTTATTCCAAAGGCAGAGCCCCAGCGGTAGTTACTGTTTCTGAGGTCAGAACCCCCGGTGAGCCCGGCCATTGCAAGGCTAGCCACCCATTCTGGCTTCAGACAGGGTGACTACCACTGGAGCTTTGCTTTTCTGGCAATCAATCACCCCTCCAAACTCCAGGAAAATCAAAGCCCCAGCATTAGCCACCTGATCTGCCTTCATAGATACTACTACTGCTGGTGCTGTGCTTTTTCCAGAGCTCAAAGGGACAATTATAAGCAAAGTGCCAGCAGTAGTAGGCCTCTCTGAAGCCAGATCGATTGCCCGACCCACAATCATGAGACTAGCCACCTGATCTGGCTTCAGAGAGGTACTACCACTGGTGCTCTGTTTTTCCCAGTTTACATCGGTGATTGTAAACAAATCACCAGTGTTAGCCACCTGGTCTGGCTTCAGAGAGGCTACTACTGCTGGTGCTTTGCTTACATTCACACCTTCAAGCTCCAGGAAAATCGAAGCCCCAGCATTAGCCATCTTGTCTAACTTCAGAGAGGCTACTACCGCGGGTGCTCAGAGGGTCGATTGTGAGCAAAGAGTCTCTGAAGCTACATTGGGTGCCTGCTGCACCCATTCTGGCTTCAGCGAAGACAGCTACCACTGGGGCTTTGATTTTTCAGGAGTTCAGAGTCAGGCATGAGTAACAGGAAAGTCAAGTTAAAACGCAATGCAGATTTGGGCTTTGGTAGGTGTGCTGCTGAAATCCAGACCAGAATAGTCCGAATTTCATGTGCCACTGCTCCAGCCCAAAGTAGTCCGAATCCCATCTGGACACCCCCTCCCCCTGTAGTAAAGCCCTGAGTCTTGGAGCTGGAAGACAAATGAGCCATGATTCCTCTAATGCCCATCTATTACTGTGACTGTCATTAGGGCAGTGCTCTATTGGATTTGCCTCACCCACCCACCGATCCCCAGCATATCAAAGATGCCTGGAGCTGTAAGTTATATGTATAAGTTATATATATAAGCTATGAAGTTATGCATAAGATATATGTGTAAGCCATGAAGATTACGGTTTTGTTCATGTTTATGATTTCATACAATGTATATGATGTATTGATGATTAATGGATAAATAAATATTTTTTTAAAAAAAAGATGCCTGGAGCTGTGCTATACACTCCCTTTTGTGGGTCTTGTGCTCCCATCCCCTGCTTCCCAGCTTCATGCCCTATACAATGAGCCACTGAAGGCTGTTGCTCTAGCAGCCCTATTGTATTTCCTGACCCCTCCTCCTGGCTGTTTGACAAAAGAGTATTTCCCCCCTTTCTTTCTGGGTGGTCCTTGTCTCGGAGTGGGTTGAGCCTTTTGCATGCTCTCTGCAACTCTCCTGACAAAGTACCTGTCTGGCTATTGTGCAGTGGGTCTTCCTCCCTTTTGTATGTTGTGATCCAAAACAGTGATTATAAGAAGCATAAGGAGATACAGAACCCTTCCTCTAGTTCAGTAGTGAGAATAAGAGTAAGAAATCTGTAAGTTATGGAGTCCCCATGTCTTGGTGAGTGGGTGGGTTGGGTATCTCTTGATAATTTAATTAGGTTAGATGTCAGCAGGTAAGCTCTTGTAGTTTGCTAATCCTTGTTCAGACAACTTTCTGGGACAAAACTGAGATTTGAGAGTCAAGGTATATAACATACTGTATGAGAGTACCTCAAAAACAGCTTGGTAACAATACCATGGAAAATTAGTATACAGTCTAGAAATAGTCAGATATCTAACACTGATTAAAACAATGCCTGTTTGAAAGCATACTTATTGGGAAACTGTATGGTCATTTGCTCAAAAAATACCCTTTGAATAGCCCCCAAGATCCATTTAATGTTCAGACCTTTCAACAGTTAAATGCATTATCCTATTTTGCATAATGCAGTATTTAAACAGCCCATAGAGTGAGGAATTAATAACATTTTATTAGTTTTAAAGTATTTTTTCAATTATTCATAAAACTTTTTTTTTCTGTTCTCCTTACATGTCCTGTTATGATATTAACCTGGAAAAAATGTGACATGTGATATTACTCATTGAGCATAGTAAGGCATACGTTTTCTAGACTTGCCTTCACATGATTTGTGATTCAGTTATAAATGGGGGGGGGCAGCACTGTATTGATAGCCACATTGTATCCCTGGGTTGTATACATTGTGTCCTTGACACCCATAAGGTTCCCTGTCCCTATGATTTCCCCCACCCCATTTTTAAAGAGTTTTTCAATTATTTAAAACAAATTGGGGACCCTCCAGCATAATCTTTATTTTATTTTGGGGGTGTAATATCTCTGGGTGGGCAGCTGCAGATCAGCGCTTCATTTTTAAGTATGCCTAGTGGCCCAGGAAAGAGAGAAAAAGCCTAAATCCAATTGTTAAGCTGAATGGGAGAACATGCATTGAATTTATGGCATTTACTTAAGTATTGACTCCATATGCTCCCATTGATTGAACTCTAGTTGGGATTTAGGCCAAAGAAAACTGGAGAAAAGGGCCATTCTGAACAGATGAAGGTGATGACAGGGAGTAGGGGAACTGGAGGCAAAGTGTGTATATGTGTTCTGAGGGGAAAGTTGTGTGTTTTTGTTTTGTTTTTTTACAAAACCTAAGGATTTTTGTTTGCTTTTTTGTTTTGCATGAACAAATTTTCCATAAAAGAATTTTGAAATGCAAAAAAACCAAAAATGCATTAAAAGTCTTATAATCTCACCCAGGAAGAAGAAAATATTTTAAATTATTCATTTTTGCAGGTAAGAAGAAAATAAGCAAAAATTTACATTCCTACTCCCATTCCATGCAAATGCAATCACATACTGTGATAACCTACAGCAAAAAAGTATGCTTACTTTATGAATGGCCTGAACTTGGACATCTGTTAGGAATTATAATGCTGCTGATCATAATCTGAAACAGTGAGAGAGAGAGAGAGAGAGAGAGAGAGAGAGAGAGAGAGAGAGAGAGAGAGAGAGAGATTTGATAGAACAGAGACATGTAGGGAGGGGCACACATTTCACAGACACATTGTTGTTCAAGTTCTCTGTCTTGGCTATGAGAACCCCTCATGAATACAGTTCCTCATAATGTGCTTTACACTATTCAGAGACTTCACTGCAGTGGGAGTAAGTGGCTTTAAACACTATTACTTTGATTAGAGACAGCTATCAAGGCATAAAGGCACAGTGGTTTACATAAACTACCATTGCATGTAATCTCCAATCCATATACCCTCACAGTTTTGATTGTGTATACAATTAATGTAAACATGAACAGATTTTAAAGATAATGTTTAGAAAAGTTCTACATAAATAGGCTGCCTAGGTAGCCAGCAAAGATGTAATTTCCAGGCAACCCATATATTCTAGCAGTTTTACTGGTTGGACAACATTACATAGGAGAAAGGAGGAGAATAAAAGTGTATATTTTCTATGAGTGAAAGTGCATGTATTGTTCATTAGCACTGCTGTGTGAAATTCTCTGCTTCTGCTATGAAGAGCTGAGGTCTCCACACCAGCCTGAGCAAAATTCCTTCTGGGAACTAGATACTTACTTAGAAGTATATACTCCTTAAACCCTCCTAAGGATCTTTTTTGATTCATAGCAACCCTCAAAGAATATGATATACTTTTTTTGTGCCACATGCTATCAAAATATGAGGGTTAATTTCACAAGAGAAAGGACAGTATTATTTGCTTATTATGTTTTCAGTGTTCTTTATGAAACTTAATGTAAGTTAAGTTTTAAATAGCATTATTAGATTGCTACTAGGAGCATAATGATGCAAAATATAGTTGCAATCTCAACTGGTGGAGGGACTACCCACACTGATGGAATTATGGATCTTCAAGGAATCTTATTGACGTTTTACAAAACACCTCTACACATTGTAGAAGTGTGAGCCCAGTACAGTCAATCTAAATACTCTGAAGGCACCAGATCCTTTTAAGACCTAAGCAGGGTCAGACCTGGTTAATACTTAGGAGGGAGACCACAGGAGAATACCTGGCACTGTAGGCTACATTTAAAGGAAGGCAGTGGCAAGCTTCCTCTGAATACATCTTACTAAAAAAAAGCCCCATGATAAAATTACCATAAGTCAGAGTGGACATGAAGGCACATAACAACAGCATCCAGTGTAAGACTGTGAGATTTACATAACTGAATCTTGGGGTCCTCTATACATGTCCAGAAGACTGTACTATCGGTGGTTGGGCTGTACACTGGCTTGACCATGAATTATATCAATTATCATAAATGATGTTGCTGTTACATGGAGAAGAGGGGCTGAAAACCTATATCACCTTTCTTCACTATCTGGATTACATAAGAAGAAACTTAGTACCACCCAGCACAACAGAACATACAGTAGATATACCCCTTAAATTGGAGTGGGGAGGCATTCACAGATGGCCAATACTTTTATTAAGATCAATTAAAATGGCAAATGAGTGTGCCAGCTTTCAGGTTCTTTAGATTCTTGATCAGGCTAGAGGATACAAAAATTAAAAGGTTAATTTCAAGTACTTGAAAGCTTCCACACCTTTGTGGCATTTTGGTTTACCCTAAAACTGGCATTGTTTCATTGTGAATTTTGTCTGTTTGCTTTTTCCTTATAGCATCTATCAGAATCTATGTTGGTATGACAGACCAACAGGCCTACCTCTGTTGATTATTCCCATAACAGACAGATACTGGTGGGAATCAATGGAATTTAATTTCAATTGGTCAGTGTATTTCAAAGGGATTGTGACAGTGTACACTAGAAGTGATAAAACCTGGATCCTCTTATTAAACACATTTCTCCTCTTAGAAATGAAAGAAAAGAAAATCTAGTATATTCTCATGTATAAGTCTACAAATTTTAGTTAAAAAAAACTGACCCAAAAAATCCTGGGTCAACTTATCCACAGGTCAGTGTAAGTACTGTATTTTAACTCTTATTAAAAGAGAAACCATCCGATTCTCTGAGTCAAGTGATGAAAGGCAAGAACTTAGCCCATCCTGGGAGAACCTGAAAGAAGCACTGACCCCCGCCCCCACTTTCTCCACTGCAGCACCACTTCTGGCCTTGTTGAATGCCTGGATGGGAAAATGGCAATGGTGGTGATGGCTCTTTGGTGCTTCTCCTCAAAAAAGTGCCAAGAGAGTAGATGGGATCAATACTTCTTTTAGGTTCTCCTAGAATGGACTAAGCTCTCACCTTTAGCCACTCTGCTCAAAGAAGGGGATGGTTCCTTTTTTTTGATAAGAGTTAAAACTGTACCTTAATTTTATCAAAAAAGGAACTATCCCCTTCTCTGAGTAGAGTGGAAAAATGGTGGCCGGGGCAGCTGGCCCCCTGAGGTGATGTGCATACATTCCCCTCTCCCACAGAATGACCCTCAACCTATCCACGAGTCATATCAAAAGCCATAATTTTGCCTTCCCAAACCTACCCTCAACTTATGCATGAGGTTGACTTACACAAGTATATACAGTACTTCAAAAATTACGAAGTCATTTCTGTTCTCTAGAGTAGAGGAGGGAAACAGGGGGCCCTCTAGAGGCTGCTAAACTGTAACTCATCGAATTCTTCACCATTGGCTATGCTACCTAGGGCTGCTAGGACTTGGAATAAATCCAACAATATCTGGAGAGCCACAGGATCCTCTGCTATTACTAGCCATCAACCAGATAATTTATTTTATTTTATTTTATTTGCTCCCTACCAAACATTTCTGGATACCAGATTCCATTTTCTGAAGTGGTAGCCTTTCCCCCCACTTTTAAATAATCAATTGTTATATGTATTTTTATTATAGGTTTGGTCCATTGTCGAAACTGTTTCACAAAATGCACATAATGTACTGTTCTCCAATTTTTTTTAATGTGATGGCAGAACTGCACCATATTAACAATTTACTTCCAGGCTGATAGTCATTCATGGCAACCATAGTTTTGTTTTACCTGCTGTACAAAATTTCTTATTAGGGAAGGAAGAAAAGAGAGATAAGGATAACAATTATACATATGAGTAAGCGTCTCAAACGGGTGAGAAACAAGGGAAGTTTAGAAGTTTGGATGGAAATACAGAAGAAGGGTAAAGTATGTGAGAAGGTGAGAGTAAGTGTGGAAGGAAAAGAAGGAGGGTAAATTAAAGAGTGGGCCATTTAGGAATGTTGGTGTGAGACAAGAAGGAGAAAGAGTTGAGAAGAAGAGAGGAAGATAGAAGAATTTTAGGATGTAGGGATATATGCTGGGGGTAAAATGGAGTTAGAATGGTGTGTTGTGTGGCAGATGGTATGGGGGAATATGTTGGGGATGTGTTAGAAGGGAGGGATGATAGGGGGGATTGCACTGTGGGAATGAAGGAAGGAAGAAATATAGTGGAAGGTAACAATATAAATGTATATGTATATTGTATATGTATATTGGAAACTTGATTTGAATGAGCTCGTTAATAAATATTGAAATGAAAAAAATAAAAATCAAACAATCATGTTAGAACATTAATTTAAAACATTTTTAAAAGGTTATTAAATATAGTAATAATCGTAAACATGCAAATACAAGTACATCATACCCTAATTAAAAGACATTCTGAAATAGACAGTTAACACTCAAAGGCCTGGGTAAACAGAAAGGTCTTCACCCACTGGTGGAAAGAGAGTAGAGAGGGGGCCAACCTAACTTCCCATCAAAAGGGATTCCACTGGGTGCAGCTACAGAGAAGGCTCTGTCCTCACCAAACATGCCCATTATGGTGGTGGAACTGATAGACTGATCCTTTATTTGCATCAGTTACAAGCCATTACAAAAGAAATGTAGTATTCTAGTATAGTTAAAAGTATTCTGTCGAAGCCTTGGTCGATACCTGGAACACCGACCTTACTAAGGCTATCGACACAACCACTCCCAAGCGTCCTCTCCAATCCACTTCTAATTGCCATCCATGGTATACTGAAGAACTTAGGAAGCTGAAGCAGGTTGGACAACGACTAGAGTGCATCTGGAGAAAAACGTGGCTCTTGTCTGACAAGACTCATCATAGGAAATTTCTTCGTTCCTATAGAGAGGCAATACGTGTGGCGAGGAAATCCTTCTCTTCTGCACGTATTGCGTCTGCAGAGTCTCGCCCAGCAGAGCTGTTTAGGGTGGTGAGGGAACTGACACAGGTTCCACCTGTGCAGAACTCATTACTAAACCCAACAACACCCTGCTGTGGCGCATTTAACAACTTCTTTGCAGATAAAATCTCTCAGATAAGAGCCAATTTGGACACCAGGGTTGGAGCAGATTCAATTGACGAGGTGTCCAGTAACTCCGTTGATGAGGTTATATTGGATCAGTTTCAATCTGTGAGTACTGATGACGTGGACAAGCTCCTTGGTAGAGTAAGGAAGACTACTGGCCTCTTGACCCTTGCCCTTCATGGCTGGCAGTCCAGGGGGGTGATGCCTTGAGGATGTTCCTCAGGGACATCATCAATGCATCCCATAGGGAAGGTCATGTTCCATCTTGCTTGAAGGAAGCGGTGGTTAGACTGCTCCTAAAAAGACCTTCCCTTGACCCTTTGGATATGAAGAACTACAGACCAGTCTCTTTATTACCTTTTTTGAGCAAGGTGATCGAGAGAGTGGTTGCTCTTCAACTTCTAGCTGTCTTGGAAGAAACCAATTATCTAGATCCATTTCAAACAGGCTTTAGGACAGGATTTGGAGTTGAGACAGCCATGGTTGCCTTAGCTGATGACCTCCACCTGAACATCGACAGAGGTGATGTGACCCTGTTGGTGTTACTGGATCTCTCAGTGGCTTTTGATACAATAGATCATGACATCCTCTTGGATCACCTGAGAAGGCTAGGAATTGGAGGCACTGCATTCCAGTGGTTCCACTCCATCCTCTTGGGTAGATTCCAGAGGGTGATACTCGGGGACAGTTGCTCTGCAAGGAAGGAACTTAATTGTGGCATCCCACAAGGCGCCATTCTGTCCCCAATGCTATTCAACATATATATGAAGCCACTGGGAGTGATCATCCAGAGGCATGGGGCGGGGTGTTATCAGTATGCTGATGACACCCAGATATACTTCTCTATGTCTCAGTCTTTGGCTCTGACTTCAGATGGTGTCTCTTCTCTCAGTGATTGTCTTAGGGCAGCAATGGACTGGATGAGGAAAAACAAATTGAAGCTGAATCCAGACAAAATGGAGGTTCTCACTGTAGCAGCCCTGAACCCAGGTATTAGGATACAACCTCCAGTCCTGGATGGAGTTACACTCTCCTCCAGGGACTGTGTTCGCAGTTTGGGGGTACTCCTGGACTGGTCGCTCCAGATGACAAATCAGGCAAACTCAACATCAGGAGTGCCTGTTATCAACTTTGGCTGATCTGCCAGCTGTGCCCTTTCCTGGAAGTCAGGAACCTTGAGACTGTGGTACATGCTCTGGTAACTTCCCGTCTTGATTTTTGTAATGCACTCTACATGGGGCTACCCTTGTGCTTGGTCCAGAAACTTCAACTAGTACAGAATATGGCAGCCAGACTGGTCTCAGGTACATCTAGAAGAGACGATATAACACTGATCTTACGATCACTTCACTGGCTGCCCATTAGTTTCTGGGCCCAGTACAAGGCGTTGGTTATTACCTTTAAAGCCCTAAATGGCTTGGGTCCTACCTATCTTTGGGACCGCCTCCTTCCATATAATCCTCCCCATGCACTCAGGTCCTCTGAGAGGAATTTACTACAACCTTTAAAAACTAGGCTCTCCTCGACCTCCCAGAGGACCTTTTCAGCTATTGTTCCCAGATCATGGAACAGCCTGCCAGATGAGATCCGTCACATTACCATCTTAAATAGCTTTTAAAAAGCTCTCAAGACGGATCTCTTCTGACAGGCCTTTCCTGAATAGATACCCGGCCATCAGAAGAAGAAAAAAATCCTATTGGTCCGATCCCTATTCCAGTTATTTTATTTTATTATGCGTGGGTGTGGGTGTGTTTTAGTATTTATTAAGTATTTTAAATGTTTAGTTATTTAATTGTATCTTAAAGGGGGTGGGATGGAAGGTTTTATATGTATATATTTTAAATGTTGTAAGCTGCCCCGATTACATTTTGTAGAGGGGCGGGATATAAATATTATTATTAAAATTATTATTATTTTATTGTTGCATATACATAGAATGCTCGAAATCAAGAAAAGACAAACTAGATTTTATACATACTTCCGTCATCACACAAATGTACGCAAGCTTAAACATAAGATAGTTTGGAAACAAAACATTATTATTATTATTATTATTATTATATCGCACTTTCGCACCTTAGATATGCTTTTTTAAAAAAATACTGTTCAGTGGCAGCAACAATAAAAATGTGAGTAATTCATTTGCGCCCGCCATCTTGATTCACCAGCATGCCTATTGGGCCAGTGAATGAATGCAAATCAGATTGTCCCAACGAGCAGAAATGTGCATTCCCTGCAAAGCTTTTTAAAAACTTTGTTCCTCCCCTGTTACCTGAACGAAATGGGATGGAGTCCAGACTACCACGCCAGCCCATCCCTACAGCTGCTGCCCGTGTTACTCTCTCCAAAGCCAGGAAGCTGGCCTGCAGCACATGATCAAGGCCCCCTGCATGTGATCAGCCTTGGCCACATGCTACAGGACTCCTTCTTGGCTTTGGAGAGAGTGTTGTGGAAGGCAGATGCATCAATGGGCTGGTATGCCAGTATGGGCTCTTGTGGTCACATGGGGCCCAATTTTTTTTTTTTTTTTTTTTTTTTTTTTTTGCTAAAATGTTTCTGGGTATTTTGCTAAAATGTTTTATCAGGCTTTACCCTGTCTTCCCCCCATCTTTGCCCTGGGGGGTTGTCAGGATGGCCTGGGGACAAAACGGGACAAAAGCCCTGCATCATTTGGACTGCAGGGCTCTAAGATGGGGGCAAGAAGGGGTAGATAGCCCATCTAGACAAGGCCTTGGTCTCCCTTTATAGACTACACCAATAATAATGCTATCCACCAATCTGTCAACACTCCTTCTGGAAGGATGTTTTTTGGTGTCCTGATACCTGATGCTTAAGCACAATCATCTAATGTATTTTGCACTCTTATTGTATCCCATGTATCTGATTCTCTGTTTTGATTGTTTTCAATGAGTTTGTTAAATATTTTTTAAAAAAATAAGTAGGAAAGGATTTATGCATTTAGTTAATTGTGTTTAAGCTATAAAAAACACCCTAATTCAATTAGATTTATGTCAGAGGAAGAAAAGTTAGCTTCCATTTATGTTAACATTTCAGACTGCCTTACAATCCTTACCAGAATGAAGCTGAAAAATGTCACCCACCATCTTAATCCTCAATCACTTGTCCTCCTTTTGTGATCTTTACCTGGATTTCAAGGTTTCCACAAGTCCTCCTGAGGGTACAAAAGGTCAAGAAATGTCTGCTTTCCATAACATAGATCCTTTATTTTGTTTTGCAAGAGGGTCTGGGAGGACCAGCTACTCAGATGAATAACTGCAACTGGCCTTAAGACAATTCATCCCAATGGAACTACTCTGGAGTTTGAATTCCTCAGCTTTGCAGGAGGAAGAATAAGCAAGATATGGCTTTGTAAAAACCCAAGAGAATGAGACTTTGGGGGAAAGGATCAGCTGGTAAAGAAGGTAACATTTTGTTGGCTCTTTAGTGCAATTTTGAACCTAAGTGTGGACATAAATTCTGCACAAATTCCAACTGAAGCCAATTACTTGGATCAGTTGATGAACCTGAGTTGCTCCTTACATCTTTAACTTAATGGATTATGTGAAGTTGAAGGCTTTCATGGATGGCATCCATAGATTTTCTGGGCTGTGAGGCCGTTCTGGAAGAGTTTCCTTCTGACGTTTCGCCTGCATCTGTGGCTGGCATCTTCAGAGAATGGTTGGGTAGGAGTGTATGTGGAGTTTATATCCTGTGAACCCCTGTTGGGGAATATATGTAAATTTGTGTATTTGAATGGTTAGTTTCTGATTTTAGATATGCAGGGAGGATTAGTGTCTGGCTAATGGTTGGTTGATGGCCCATTATCTGCTGGAAATCCCCCTGTCCCTGGGTGGAATTCCTTTGTAAGTGCTGAGTTTTGATTTTAGTGTTTTTCAGGACTGGAAGCCAGATTTTGTTTACTTTTAGGGATTCTTCTTTCCTGTTGAAGTTGTCTAGGTGTTTGTGGATTTCAATAGCTTCTCTGTGCATTCTGACATGATAGTTGTTAGCCTGGTCCAAAATGTCTTTGTTTTTAAATAACATTTTGTGTCCAGGTTGTTTTATAACATGTTCTGCTACTGCTGATTTTTCTGGCTGGCCCAGTCTGCTGTGTCTCTCATGTTCCTTGATTCGTGTTTGCACACTGCATTTAGTGGTCCCTATGTAAACTTGTCCATGCAAATACACAAATTTACATATCCTCCCTAACAGGGGTTCACAGTATATAAACTCCACAAACACTCCTACCCAACCATTCTCTGAGGATGCCAGCCACAAATGCAGGCAAAATGTCCGAAGTAAACTCTTCCAGAACACAGCCTCACAGCTGGGAAAAAACCTAAGGAAAATCCGTAATGAGCAAGTTCCCATCACAGGAAGGCAGGACAAGGAGCAGCCAGAACCTGGCAGAGGGGAGGATGGCGAGTCCAGAAGATTTCTGGCTGGGTTTCCCTTCTCTTGTTCTCTTCCATTCTCTGCCCCATGCCGAAGGATATGTGTGTGTGTGTGTGTGTGTGTGGGAGATGGTTCTTTACCGCGTGCTTGACCTGGAAGTGAACTCTTGTTTCCAATTGAAGAGGGCAGTGGGGAACGTCCCCTTTCCCACAGGCGCCTCACACCTCCACCAGTACCCTTGGCCTCCTTCTAGCCGGGGTGGGCGTCACACAAGGCCCTCCAGAGAAATTGTCAAGCCATTGTTGGAAAAAGTTTTGGCCGTGGTTTAGTGAGACAACCCCAGCAATAACATAAAAGGATATTTTTAAATAAATATTTTATTATTATTATTGTATTTTTGTATTGTTTTGTGTTACTATTTTTATTAATCTTTTATTGATTTTTTTTCTTTTCCAAATAGGTATAATTGTAATGTGTAAATATAATGTTCAATTGGAAAAGAAAAAAGAGTGATTATAGTGTGTTTAGATTAAGAGGAGAAATGTATTAGTGTTGGATAGTTTTATTTTGTATTAGTAAGAAAAGAGGAAAACAATTATTATTATAGATTTTCTCTGGGGGGTTTTCCGGGCTCTGAGGCTGTGTTCTGGAATAGTTTCTTTCTGACGTTTCGCCTGCATCTGTGGCTGGCATCCTCAGAGAATTATTATTATTATTATTATTGTGTTATTGTTACCGTCTTTTGCAGTTGGGTGTGTTTTTCAGTAGAATGATCTTCTTCCAATAAAAAAAATTCCTTCCTGGCAAAAATTCCAGAACAGGTCGGACTATTTTTGTATTATTTTGTATTTTTTTTATTAATCTTTTATTGATTTTTTTCTTTTCCAAATGGGTATAATTGTAATGTGTAAATATAATGTGATTATAGTGCGTTTAGATTAAGAGGGAAAATGTATTAGTGTTAGGATAGATAGTTTTATTTTTGTATTAGTAAGAAAAGAGGAAAACAATTATTATTATTATTGCGTTCCTGTTATGGCCTTTTGCGGTGGGGTGCGTTTTTCAGCAGAATGGTCTTATTCCAATAAAAAATTCCTAATCCCCCCCCCGAAAAAAAAATCCTATCCCCCCTGGCCAACGGGGAGGAATGCTGGGGATGGTATTCCAAAGGAGGCTGGCTTGGGTCTTCCCCGCCGGTGTGGGAGCCGGTTTCTTCGAGGGGGTCGTCGAGCGGCAGAGCTCGGCTTCGAGGCGACCACTGGAGGGCGGCCATGCCCTGCCATGGTTTTACGCACGCGGAGGGGAGGGCAGCAGAGCGGCGCGCCTTCCCAGCAGCAACCGCTGCTTCTCCCCTCAGCGTCCCGCTTGGCCGTGGGGAGCGGGCGAGCGCCTGGCTGGCTGGCGGGCTGGTGGAGGAGAATGGCGAAGCCTCGGCCGCCTCCCGCTCCGCCCGCCGCTCTTCTTTCCCTCCCGCCCGGCGTGCGGGGGCTCTAGCAGCGCCCTCCTCCTCCGAGGAAGGCGAGCTTTTTCCCAGCGGGTTCCTTGGGCAGCTTCGTCCCCAGCCGCCCCCTTCCTTCCTTCCCTCCCGCCTTGGACTGGGGTCTGCCCTGTGGGCTCGAGGGGAGGTTGGCGAGCTGCTCTGGCTCGGCGGGGCTCTTTCCCGCCACGCGGCCGGGCGCGGGGTCTTCTTCTTCGCTGAGGGGAAAAGGGCTCCTCCTGAGGGAAAGACCCCCCTCAGCGCCGGGGGCTCTGGTTTCTTCCCTCGCCCCCTCCCTCCGCCGGCTCTTTCTTCTTCTTCTTCTCCTCCTTCCTGCCCGGCTGGCTCTCTCGGCGTGAGGCGTTTGGGGGGCCGGGCGGCTTTGTGCATGGATGCGGCACCATGGCCACCGCCGCCACGCTGGTTTGCCGGGTGCAGTTCCTCGACGACACCGACCCTTTCAACAGCACCAACTTCCCCGAGCCCAGCCGGCCGCCGCTCTACACCTTCCGCCAGGACATCCCTTTGGTCACCCAGCTGGCTGGGGTCCACCGCCTGCTCCGAGCCCCGCAAAAGGTACGGGGAGGGGGGGAGAAAGGGGGTCCCAGGAAGGCTGGGGGCGGTGGGGGAGATGGAGAAGTCCCTAGATGGCCCTCTATCTATCCCCTGCCCAGAGCCTTCTTGTTTCTGTTCATGAGCCCATGCGTTACAGTTGTCCCTCCGTATCCACGGATTTGGTATCCACGGATGTAAGTAGTCTTAAAAAATATTCTTTAAAAAAAATCATAATCCCAAAAGCAAACCTTGATTTTGCCATCTTAGATAAGGGACACCATTTTGCTATGCCATTGCATAGAATGGGACTTGAGTATTCACAGATTTTGGTATCCACAAGGGATTCCTGGAAACAAACCCCAGCAAATATGAAGGGACAGCTGTATTGTTTTAACGATCAAGTTGGAATTATATTTCTTCAAAATGAAAAGAAACACTACACTTGAGGAGGTATACCAAAGCCAACAGACCCCTTCTTTTCCATGACTGAAGAATAATAATTCTTTTTCTTCTTCTTCCTCTTCTGCCTATGCATGGTACCAGTTTCACCCACACTTTTTGCCTTACTGTATGGTCCTGGAACCAAACCTCAGTGAATATGAAGAAACAACTGTATTCTGTTTTCTCTTTAAGAGCATCTATAATTATGAGCGATGTTGTGCTCTTTTGCCTAACATGGTGCTATTGTTGTGTGCTTGGTGCGCTGCAGAGAAATCGATAAAGATGTTGGAACCCCCCCACCTGGCTTTATGGTCTGAGTTGGTGGATATAATCGATGTTTTTAGTTTGTTTATTGATTGTCCCACCCTTCTCCTAAGATGGATCCAAGATGGCTTATAACAAGGCTAAAGGTACAGCCCAAAACAAACAAACAAACTAACAAACAAAATTGATAGAAAAATTAAAACACAACATCCTGTTACAGCAGCTTTCCCTTTTAAAAGTATAAAATCACTTTAAAAACATAAGCATAAAGATAAAAATACACCACACACCCCATCAAAAAGTTCACAAACTTCTGCTTGATGGTGTGAGTTCAGAGAACTTTTTCACCCTCCTGTTACTAGAACTCAGTTGCCAAACTGACTGGCGGTGGGTTCAAAATAGGTAGATAGGTATGTGTGTGTAGAGTCCCAGGCTGCCCTCCTGGAAATTGTTACATCAGATGAAATGATGTACTTCATAAATAAAACAAATTCCATGGTTACAAAAGTGTGTTGATGGCCATTAACTTAGATGGCTGTAGAAGAGGGTTAGGGAACAAGGTTCATGGGGCTGGATCCAGACTTAAATTACTAACACTTTAGCTCCTTTGAAATCAGTGGGATGTATTTTAGGGGGAGCTTAACTTGGAGAGTTGCTGTCAATGGGACAAAAGCGGGATAGGCTGGATTCAGCCCATACAGATTAGGTCTGTCAATGGCTGTTAATCACAATGACTATACAGAATCTCCAGACTCAGTGACAGTCTAGTTCTGAATTGAAATTCAGAGAGATGGGCAGGGTAGGTTACTGATGTTATGTTCTGATTTGGGGTTTTCCTGGTTCACAAATACAATGTTGGAGAAAAATGTTGGATTAGATAGACTATTGGAGCTTTTTTGCTTCTTTGATATTGTATTTCTCAGTGGTTTGAGTGTTGAACACACTCCCTCGGAGCGTGGTGGGGTCTCCTTCCTTGGAGGTCTTTAAACAGAGGCTGGATGGCCATCTGTCGGGGATGCTTTGATCAAGATTTCCTGCGTGGCAGGGGGGTTGGACTGGATGGCCCTCGTGGTCTCTTCCAACTCTACAGTTCTATGATTCTGTGATTCTATGACTCTGGAGACCAGGGTTCAAAGGCCCGCTCAGCCATGAAAACCCACTGGGCAGCCTTGGCCAAATCACATTCTCTCAGTCTCAGAGGAAGGCCAGGGCAACACCTCCCCCACAACAAATCTTTTCAAGAAAACCCTGTGAAAGGTTCACCTTAGGGTTGCCATAATCCAGAAATGACTTGAAGGCACACAACAACAGCAACAACAAATGCCACTTCCCATGTGCCAACTGTTACTTATTTTGTTTTTTGTTTTTTGTAATCTGACAGACCTGTGAACTAGGTCTTGCATTCTTCGCTATTCTTGAAATGTATAAATTTATATGAAGCACAGAAACAATTTAACATGCCAAGGTGCAAACTATAATGAGATTAATGTTCTAAAAAATTCATAAGTGGAACATGTAAAAAGGATCCTCATCCTGTGTTTTACCCTGTTGTAACCCAAATACTTTGTTCAAGTACCACATGCAGATGTACTTATGTGTTGCAGGCTATTTCCAGGAGCTGCTTTTGTCATATTCAGTACAAATGTTGTATAGGTCCCTATATTTCATGTACGCAAATAGAAAAATGATGCCCCGGGGCTTTATTTCTCTTTATGAAGGCACTGAATATTAGAACACATAACTCACCATAAGACAGAAACATGCTCAGAATTGCGTATAGTGAGGGCTACAATATAAAACATGGTGTAAAACATCTGAATCTCCAGATGTTGATGAATGGTAAGGTACTTGGTACTTTACCATTGCCCAGGCTTCTAGGGCTAATGGGAATAGGAGTTGAAATGTGGATGGCTGCAGTTAAATTCCTCAAACTTAACAAGACATTGCTATCAGTGTGATAGATGCAAATTGGCTAGACCATGTGTTCACTGTCAATCAACTGTTCAGTGTCTTTGAACACTTCCACAAGGCTCTTTGTATATACATAGAATCATAGAGTGGGAAGAAACCACAAGGGCCATCTAGTCGAACCCCCTGCAATGCAGGAATACACAATCAAATCATTTCTGATAGATGGCCATCCAGCCTCTGCTTAAAAACCTCCAAAGAAGGAAACTCCACCACACTATGAGGCAGTGTATTCCACTTCCAAACAGCTCTCACTGTCAGGAAATTCTTCATAGTATTTAGGTGGAATCTCTTTTCCTGCAGTTTGAACCCATTGCTCCATGTCTTAGTTTCTGGGGAAGCAGAAAACAAGCATGCTTCATATTCAGATGTTTAAACATGGCTATCATGCCACCTTTTAACCTTTTCTTCTCCAGAATAAACATACCCAGCTCCCTAAGCTGCTCCTCATAGGGCATGACTTACAGACCTCCCACCATCCTGGTCGCCCTCCTCTGGACTCGTTCCAGCTTGTCAATATCCTTGATGTGGCTCTCTTTTAACATGTTCATTATAGTGCCAGTAATGTCTTATTCTTTATGTAAGTGTCCATTACATGCCACTATTTGAATGTTTATATACTGTGTCGATTGTTGTGTGCCTTCAAGTTATTTCTGACTTATGGCAACCCTAAGGCAAGCCTATCATGGGTTTTCTTGGAAAGATTTGTTCAGAGGGAGTTTGCCATGGTCTTCCTCTGAAGCTGAGAGAATGTGACTTGCCCAAGGCCACCCAGTTGGTTTCCATGGCTGAGTGGGGGACTTGAACCCCAATTTCCAGAGCCCTAGTCTGACACCCAAACCACTACCTCATGCTAGTTCTCATTGCATCAATATGATGTGCCTATTTTAATATGCTGTGGCTTGTAGTATTATTTCTATTCTGTGTACCAATTGTTCATTTAAATAGCAGTTTACTTACCTGTATAATTCAGAAACATTCCACTGTGTCTATGCTGTTACAACTCTTGCCCCTTGCTTTTGTTGTATCATCTGTGATAGTTCCTAAATTTGCTATGAAATAAGCTTGTTCCATTTGCTGTGGCCTTCCTTTGCTTTTAGTTCTTTGTTCACTTTGTACAAAGTTCATGTATCTGTTCCCCTCTGTCAAAAGATGACATGATCTGTACAAAATCATTCCTAGTGTATGTAGAATGAGTATATGACATACAGGTTGACCCCCGTATCCACAGATTTGGTATCCATGTTTTCACTTATCCATGTCTGAAAAAAATATGTTCTCTCTAGAGTCTAGGCATTTCTGGGTTTTCTGATGTGATTCGATGGTCAGCCTCTGGTATTTGTCTCATTGAAAATAATAGACTTTATATTTCCACAATTTCAGGTATCCACAGGGAACGTATACGCCACAGATATGAGGGTCGATCTGTATAGTAAGGGAATATAGCTACCTGTATTCAATGCTGGTGTTTTCAGTATACCAGGATACATTTTCTTTATGCTGAGTTGTTGCTTATTGGAAAACCCATGCTGAAAAATTAGGATTGGAGCAGTCTTATCATATGCGTATTTCTTGAAGTGAATCTCTGAATTCAGTAGAACTTATTCCTAGACAAGTATCCACAGGATTCTAGCCTTAGCTTGCTAATGAAGAGTTTTTCTTTCTATGGCCTGTGGCAGAAAGGAATTTGTAAAACTTTCTAGTTAACAAAAAGAGAGCCTGTGCCATTCTAGAAAAGAATAGTGCAGAGCTCTTTGTGTTTGGGGGTAGATGGAACAGTGTCTGCTGTCTAGTGCAGAAAGGATTGTACTTGAGGTTTCTGGCAGAGGCTTTAGCTAAGAGCTTCTGTGTAAAAATAGTGCAACAGTATGCTGATACGGCAGCAGCACATGGGGGTGGAGATGGAAATCTTACACTGATCAGTTAGTTAGGGTGACTGGCATGTGCAACCCGAGATCCTTGTGGATGGCTCCTGAGTATGGTGTCAGTGGGTATTTGTAGCCATTGCAAAAATGTTGATATGGGTGTTAGCAGCAAGCAGTGGGTCTGTGGAAATTTTCAGAAGTCCATGCAGGAGGCATTAATCTAAGAAACATGTGCCCAATGTAATTTTGTCTTGAATAAAATCATGACATGTTGCTAATGCATTTTCTTCCTCCTTAAGTAAGCTGAATATTTTTTTGGAACCTGGAGATTTGGACAGCTGGCCTGTTTTGCTCCATGCAAGTTGATTTTGAGTTCTTGTGGAATAAGTGCCTCTGATTCTCAACAAGGAACTGTTTACGGGACAATTTGCTCTTGGCGTCTTTGTATCAGAATGAGGTTTTCGTGTTTCCATTAATAATTAATGTGCACTATTTTGCTTAGCTCCCAGACAAAAATACGGAGGAAGAGAAGAGAGTGCTTTTCACTTCACAGAAGCTGTTCAGGACAGATGGTCCTCCTACTGGTTAATTATAACAACCTGAGATTTGGGGGAAAGATTTTTAAAGCAAACACACCATGGAGCCAATCTGACACCTTGTGCCTCGTAGCAACCTGTTGGAGTATCATGCAATGTTGGGAAGCTACATAATGGAGGATTGGTAGTGAAATTGTATTGAGGGAGGGGCGGGGATTATGGACAAGCACAGAAAGGAGTGTTTAAGCTGTTGCTGGTGTGTGGGTCTTATGAGCTGACAGTTGTACTAAGGCTTCGGTAAAAATAGCGATTAAGTCTACTGTCCTTGGAACAGTTGATACCCTTGTTAAAGTGACAGCATTCAGCCTTATGAGGCAGGTCAAAGCCTTTTGTAAAATCTTTCCTCATATTTGTGTGCATCAGCTATATAAATGTATTTCTTGTAGATTCCCTGTCATGAGTGTACCTTGCGCTAGTTATTTATGTAGTGCCATTGATATAAGCTGCTTTACAGAATGGCATGATTGTGAATGCCACACAGCAATTTCTATTCTAAAAATCTATCAAGGTGTGGTATATGAACAAGTTGATTCCAGTTAGGGAGAAGTACTAGGAGCTAAGCTAAAAGCTTCATCAAAAAAGAGGGTTTGGAGGAGTGGATTAGAGGGGAGATAGAGAGGGTTCACCAACATAGGTATTCTGGGAGGGAGAATCCATTCTGAGGGACAATGAGGGGTTAAGGATCAAATCATTTAATAAAGAAGAAGGGTTTGAGTTGGATAATGGTGACGGAACACTTTAAAACTATGTTTTTCAAACTGTGTTCTGGAAACACTTCCCACAGCAGTATGTTTGCTGAGAAACCCCTGTACATGTGCCACATCACCCAGTGAACTGAAGAAGATTATGGGTCATGTCCCAGAAAACATCAAATTACATAGGTCTTGGTCTTAAACTATGTTCTACACTCTGTATATATAAGGAATAGAGTTAGGCTATTGTCTTTCAGAGACAGCTTACTTTGCTGTCTTCCTTTTCTCCTGAAGTACTCCCAGATAAATTTCCAAGGAAGCCCAGTATCTCTTTAAAGAAACACTGTTGCTTTAGATGTCACTAGCAGGGGAAAATAGGGCTTTTCTGTTATTATGGTTGTCTTTCCTGAACAATTAATTTCAAAGGGAACAGGGGAGACACAAACAGTCTGTTCCAGAAGCAAAGAACTGCATAAAGAGAAAATGGATGTTGGCCTCCATTTTTGGCCTGTAACATTTTTGGCCTGTAACTTCCATCAACCCTAGCCAGCATAACCAATAATGAGCTACTATGGGAGTCCAAAAACATATGGAAAGCCACAGTTGCCCACCCAGGCAACTTGTGAAATGGGTACCCATTTCCCAATATTATCAGTTAAATACTGAAAAACACTTAAAGTACATTATGGGGAGTGGGAGGACAGAGTCTATTGTGGTTCCATATATTGTGCTTTCATAGAGAACCAAAGACTGAGTAAAAGCAGTATGTGCTGAATTTTATTACATATTCCCATTCACCTCTACCATCCCATGTGAAGTGACACTGTCATCTATATTGTTGTGGGAAGAACTCCAGATCATGCTTTGTAGAATGTGTGCTTTGTAGAATGCTATCAGATGGAGGAGGAGCCATAGCTTACTAGCTGTGCATGTGCCTGGCATGCAGGAGCTCTCAGCTTCAATTTCTAGCATCCTGCAGTTTCAGAAAGAACTGACCTGTAATGAAGATCTTGGAAGGTATTGCCAACAGAGGAGACATGCCTTAGCAGACCAGCGGCTTAACTGTCTGTAAGGTAGCCTGCTGTATCCACGTGATTAATAATATGCCTGCCTTTTGTTTTAATGTTATCTGAGCATCCTTAAAACCAAAATTCAAATAACAAAATTCATCTCATGGTTAGCATTGAAGATTACAGCTCAAAAGGTTTCTGGGTAAATAGCAGTTGTAGAACATCCTTTGAAAATGCAAGAAATACCCCAGTGGTTCATCCAGTGTAGAACTTGTCAATTCAAAATCCCCGGGGAAGAAAATAGGACTATAATTTCATATTTCATTTATCAATGATATGTTCCGCCCTCACCAACACGAACACTCCACTCACTCTTCAAATGCCTTGTTTGTTAAAGGTAAATCACTCCATATTAATTTCACTTAAAGGAGTGTTTCTCAGATTATTTTATGTGGAGGACCAGCAATTGTTGTTGTTCAGTGTGCCAGGGACTGGCATTAAATTTGGGTATAGTGGGCCCTAAGTATCTGCTGGGGTTTGGTTCTAGGAACCCCCATGGATACCAAAATTTGTGGATGCTCAAGTCCCATTATATACACTGGAATAACAAAATGGTGTCCGTTATATAAAATGGCCAAATCAAGGTTTGCTAATTGGAATTTACATTTTTTTGAAATATTTTTCAAACTGTGGATTTTTGGAATCCGTGGATGCCAAATCCGTGAATACAGATAGCCAACTATACAATTGTTTCTTTCCTGGAAATTTGCCAGGAACTGGCAGCCAATGAACTGGCAGCTCGAGGAACAGAGATTCCATCTCAACATTAGGAGGAACTTTTTGACAGTAAGAGCTGTTCGGCAGTGGAACACACTCCCTTGGAGCGTGGTGGGGTCTCCTTCCTTGGAGGTCTTTAAACAGAGGCTGGATGGCCATCTCTTGGGGATGCTTTGATTGTGATTTCCTGCGTGGCAGGGGGTTGGACTGGATGGCCCTCGTGGTCTCTTCCAACTGTACAATTCTATGATTCTATGATTCTATGATTCTATGACTCTGGTCCTCCAGATGCCTAGAGAGACTTCCCCCCAACCGCAGGTACTGACCCCACGTAAAAGGGGGATGACCTGTATTCTGACACTTTACAGATCAAAATAAGGACACTCTTGTTTATGTTAGGTATATATTTATTATGCAGCTACCATGTCTGATCATAGGAATTTTATGAAGAGTTCAAGTAATGTCATGATTATTTGTAATCAGGTCATGTTTTCCTATTGCTACGCTCATCTTTCTTTCTTTCTTTTTTAAACAAAACTAAAAACTCAGGAAGGAAAGTAAAACAAGAGTCTAGTTTTTCAGCGGACATGGTCAGGAAAATGTTCAGTTGAGGCAGAGTGGAAGTTGTCATCTCTGGGGAAGATGCATCATGCATTGGTAATGCACTCCATTCTCAGTCTCTGGAGTGAGGAACTTTTCTCTGTCCAAAGATTGAATTCTAATATGGGAAAGGTCTCAATGTGCATTCCTATGGTGGGTGTGACCAAAGTGAAGCAGGTGGGGTTAGAGGCAAAGTGGGTGGGCCCCACAAAAGTGATTTCACTTGCACCACAAGCCTGTGAAAGTCTACTCAGGAGTAATTTTGTGGAGTTTATTCCTGGGTGCATACAATTGCAGCCTGCATGTTCTGTACAGCAGCAAAGATGTAAAACTCAGCACTGAAAACATTCCAACCTCCAAGCCTTCAAAGCAAACTCAGTCATGTTATCCAAGCCAGGTTGATTTCTGGTGTTTCCAGAAGAGAGCATATAACACCTGGGCTAAAAGCTCTCCACTGGCTGCCTATTAGTTTCCGGGCACAGTACAAGGTGTTGGTTATAACCTTTAAAGCCCTACATGGCTTGGGTCCAACTTATCTCCGGGACCACCTCCTTCCGTATGACCCTCCCCGTGCACTTCAGTCCTCTGGGAGGAATCTGTTACAGCCTATGAAAACAAGGCTGTCGGTGACCTCCCAGAGGGCCTTCTCTGCTGCCGCTCCCAGATTATGGAATGGCCTGCCGGACGAGATCCGTCTTATTACCACCTTAGACAGCTTTAAAAAAAGCTGTCAAGACAGATCTTTTCCGGCAGGCCTTTCCTGAATAACTATCCCGGCCCAAGACTCGGCTGTCCTTTCTGAGCTGCAATTAGATTTTTAAACTATTGTATGTTTTAATTTAATATTATTTTAAGGGGTGGGTGGGCTAGGGTTCTGTGTCTATGGAGTTTTTATATTGTAAGCCGCCCCGATTGCGTTGCAGAGGGGCGGGATAGAAATAAAATTTTATTATTATTATTATATTATTATGTGACCTCCGCAGCACCATCAGTACAGAAGTCATTCATGCTTCCTTGCATTTATTTATGAGTAGACCTTCAACAGGTAAAACTTTGGTTGGGACAGAGCAGAAACCAATGTGCTTGATAGCATATGAATCTTCAGCAGCAACTTTGGAAAACAGAAAAAGCCCTAAAGCTTTCTGAACAGCTGGAGAGCACCAAACATCTTTGAGGGGAAGCAGGGAAGAAAGGATGAATATGGTACTTGCTGTGTGTTTCTGGTTTGGAGCTTTTTCAGTGTCTTGAAAAGTAAATTCTTTCTCCCAAGTTTATGAAGCAAAAAGACATCCCATCGAGCACTGTAGCGCCTACTATTGAGTAAATTTATGTAGGATCTGGCTGTAAAGCTGCAGTTTTGTTACTCATGCTATACCAATTTATTATTATTATTATTATTATTATTATTTAAAGAAATGCAATTTGGTTGAATAGGAACACTTAGAAAACCTGCAGAGCTGCTGTGTTGTTGTTGTTTTTTAAAAACAGGAGGCAATAGTGACATATAGCTTGCCATGTTTAACTGAGGCCTTCCTTTCTCTCTGAAGAAACAGAACTAATGAATCAAATAAGCCTGTTTAACATGCTTTTGAAGGAGCAGATGTATTGAGAACGTAATGAAATTCAGCAGTTTTCTAGCTTAGTTTTGATGTCCAGAAGAATTAAAAGATGAGTTTGAAATTGGCTTAAAAAAATGTCAGGATTTACACTTGCATAGGTTAACATGTTTACTCAGGAGTTAGGCCTTAGTCTACTTCTCCTGTTAGGCGCTGCAGGATGTTAGGCGCAGCTTTGCAACAGCTGCAGAGCTGTTTGGGCTAGAAGTCAACCTGAAGAAAACAGAAGTTCTTTACCAGCCTGCACCACAGGACGAACACCACCATCCCCACATTGCCGTCGGCAAATCAGTGCTCAAGTCCGTTCAGCAGTTCACCTACCTGGGAAGCATCATCTCCTCAGATGCCAAGATTGAGAAAGAGATCGATCACAGATTAGCAAAGGCATATAGTGCATTTGGAAGACTTCACAAAAGAGTCTGGAGCAATAAACACCTGAAGCAAAGCACAAAAATCAGTGTGTATAGAGCCATCGTACTGTCTATCCTCCTTTATGGATCTGAAACATGGGTCACCTATCGCCACCACCTACGACTCCTCGAGCGCTTTCATCAGCGCTGTCTACGCACAATCCTAAATATACACTGGACTGACTATGTGACGAATGTTGCTGTCCTTGAGCAAGCAGGGATCACCAGCATTGAGGCCATGATATTGAGAACATAGCTGCGCTGGGCAGGGCACGTTTCTAGGATGGAGGACCATCGCCTCCCAAAAATACTACTCTACGGTGAACTCGCCACGGGTCAGCGTAAGAGGGGCGCTCCAAAAAAGCGATACAAAGACTCCCTGAAACAACATCTCAGGCTTGGCCAAATTGATCACCAACAGTGGTCCGCCCTGGCCTCACATCGGGAGGCATGGAGACGCACTATCCACAATGCTGCAGCCTTATTTGAGAACTCACGACGAACAAGTCTTGAAGAGAAACGACAACGCAGAAAGAATCACAACCCACAAACATCACCCAAGGAGACCTTCTGCTGTGCTTTTTGCAACCGGACTTGTTTATCTCGGATTGGCCTTTTTAGTCATCAGCGCGCTTGCAGAAAGCGCGGGATGAGTCCTTCCTGAATCTTCGTTTGCGAAGAAAAGCCAGAGAGAGAGAGACTTCTCCTGTGCTGTAGGCACTATTTTTAAAAATGTCCCCTCCCGTAATAAAATGATGGTGAGAAGCGTCAGCTTCAAATGTCAGGTCAAATGAGGGTGATAAAGATAGTCAGTAGGAATTCTGCTTTTAGCTTATGGTGGAAGGGCATAAATACCCTAAAGGCACTATATCCCATCTGATCTTGGAAGCTAAGCAGGGTCAGTCCTGGTTAGTATGTGGATGAGATACTGCCAATGAATATACCAGGGGCTGTAGTCTATATTTCAGAGGCAAAACCACCTATGAATATTTCTTGCTTAAAAATCCCACAATGAAATTCATGGGGTCGCCATAAGTCGATGGGATTAGAAGGCATGAGCACACACACACACACACACACACACACACACAGAGAATGATGTGATGGGCAGTGCTGAGAATCTTTTGTTCAGAAAGTTTGGTTCTCACAACCAGCTTCAATACTTTTTCTCTTTTCCTCTACCCCCTCCAAGTGCAGATTGTTAAAAGCATTAATATTATAGTATTTATGCAGACTACACTTCTATGACTACACTACACTCCCATTTCAAACTGGCTTCAGGACAGGCTTTGGGGTTGAGACTGCCATGGTTGCCTTGACCGACGATCTGCGTCTGGGCATCGACAGGGGTAGTGTGACCCTGTTGGTGCTCCTAGACCTCTCAGCGGCTTTTGATACGATACATCATAGCATTCTTCGGGATCGCCTGAGGGAGTTAGGCATCGGAGGCACTGCTTTGCAGTGGTTCAGGTCCTTCCTCTCAGGCAGGTCCCAGAGAGTGCTGCTCGGGGACAGTAGCTTCAGTAAAAGAGAGCTCACCTGTGGAGTACCACAGGGTGCTATTCTGTCCCCAATGTTATTTAACATCTATATGAAGCCGCTGGGTGAGATCATTCGGAGTTACGGAGCTGGGTGTTATCAGTACGCTGATGACACTCAGATCTATTTCTCTGTATCTCGTTCGTTGGCCTCGAATTCTGATGGCATCTCTTCTCTCAATGAATGTCTTCGGGCAGTAATGGGCTGGATGAGGAAAAACAGATTGAGACTGAATCCAGACAAGACGGAGGTGCTCACGGTAGTGGCCCCGAAACCAAGAATTGAGTTGCAACCTCCAGTCCTGGACGGGGTCACACTCTCCTCCAGTGACTGTGTTCGCAGTCTGGAGGTGCTCCTTGACTCGTCGCTCCTGATGACAAATCAGGTAAATGCAACAGTCAGGAGCGCTTGTTATCAGCTTTGGCTGATACGCCAGCTGCGCCCTTTTCTGGAAGTAAGGGATCTTGAGACCGTTGTGCATGCGCTGGTAACCTCACGTCTTGATTTCTGTAATGCACTCTACATGGGGCTACCCTTGTGCTTGGTTCAGAAATTACAACTGATACAAAATATGGCGGCTAGGCTTGTCTCTGGAACATCTAGGAGGAACGACATTACTCCGGTTTTGAGGTCCCTCCACTGGCTGCCTATCAGCTTCCGGGCCCAGTACAAGGTGTGGGTTATCACCTTTAAAGCCCTAAATGGCTTGGGTCGAAGCTATCGCAGGGACCACCTTCTCCCTTATAATCCTTCCCACGCTCTCCGGTCCTCTGGGAGGAATTTGTTGCAGCCACAAAGATCTAGGCTTGCAACCACCTCCCAGAGGGCTTTCTCGGCTGTTGCCCCCAAATTGTGGAACGGCCTGCCGGATGAGATCCGCCTATTGACATTGTTAGACAGCTTTAAAAAGGCTGTCAAGATGGATCTCTTCAGGCAGGCTTTTCCGGAATAGCTAATCCCGGCCTCAGGAACCCCCTTTGGAAGTTGATTCTGGAGCTCCTAACTGTTGCTGCTCGCTATGAAGGGTTTTTAATAACAATTGTATTATATGTTGATTTTAATTTGTATTGATTTAATAATGTTTTAAGGGGGGGAAGGGATTTTGAGTTGTTTTATATTATGTATTATTTTACTGTTGTAAGCCGCCCCGATTGTACGCAGAGGGGCGGGATATAAACAAATATTATTATTATTATTATTATTATTAAAAAAATAACATTTTAGCATTGTAGTGCTCATCTCAGCCGCCTTTAAAAGGGGAGGCATTGGTATACTGGGGTAGAACAGAGGTGGGTAAAGTGCGGCTTCTGGGCCACATGTAGCCCCCCAGGACTCCCTAAGGGTAAAAAAAAAAAATCACTTTTTTTTTTTTGCTCCAGAATGTCCCCAAATACCCTCTAGGGGATGTGGAGGGCATTTTGACTACATTTGGAGGCTTCCTGGACCCACCAGGGGCCAAAAACATTTTTGCAAAACTTAAAAAAAAAATCCCCCTTGAAATGCTTCAAAATGTCCACTGTGTGTGTGTGTGATTTCTATCACATTTTTTGGACCCCTGGGCCAGTTAAGGAGCAGGAGAGCCCTTTTTTGAAAGATAAAATATAGGGGAAATCTCTACAGGCAAAAATAAATAAAAAAATTTTTCCATGGGAGTAGGTTGGCCATCCAAGATCTCTCTTAATGACTGTCTTAAAGCAGTAATGGGCTGGATGAGGAAAAACAGATTGAGATTAAATCTGGACAAAATGGAGGTGCTCACGGTAGCAGCCCCGAAACCAAGAGTTGGGTTGCATCCTCCAGTCCTGGACGGGGTCACACTCTCCGTTAAGGACTGTGTTCACAGTCTGGGGGTGCTCCTTGATTCCTCACTTCAGATGACTAGTCAGGTGAATGCGATGGTCAGGAGCGCCTGTTATCAGCTTCGGCTGATACGCCAGCTGTGCCCTTTCCTGGAAATAAGGGACCTCGAGACTGTGGTGCACGAGCTGGTAACCTCTCGTCTAGATTTTGCAATGCGCTCTACATGGGGCTACCCTCGTGCTTTGTCCGGAAACTTCAGTTGGTACAAAATATGGCAGCCAGAGTGGTCTCGGGAACATCTCAGAGAGACCATATAACTCCAGTATTAAAATCTCTCCACTGGCTGCCTATCAGTTTCCGGGCCCAGCATAAGGTGTTGGTTATTACCTTTAAAACCCTAAATGGCATGGGTCCAACTTATCTTCGGAACCGCCTCCTCCCATACAATCTTCCCTGTGCAGTCCAGTCCTCTGGGAGGAATTTGCTTCAGCCACAAAAATCTAGGCTGTCTCCAACCTCCCAGAGGGCCTTTTCAGTAATCGCCCCAAATTATGGAATAGCCTGCCGAACGAGATCTGTCAGATGATGAGCCTGAGTAGCTTTTAAAAAGCACTAAAGACGGATCTCTTTCGGCAGGCCTTTCCTGATTAGATCCTGGCCTCAGGAGCTGTGTCTCCTGGCCTCTTTTAGTCTTTTAGTCTTGCTTGTATTTGTATTTTATGTGATTTTAGTTAGGTTGGTTTTTAATTTTATATTAGATTAATATCTTTTTATGGGAAGGGTGAGGGTGGGTGGTATTTAGGGATTTTAGTTAGCATTGTTGCATTTTAATTCCTGTAAGCCGCCCCGATTGTTTTTAACAGAGGGGTGGGGTAAAAAAAAATTATTATTATTATTATTATTATTATTATCTCTTGGAGGAATATTTGCTGAGAGATATTCTGCATTGAAACAACCCCATTGCATATGTCCACACTTTACTCAAATGCAAAAGAATGGAAAGATGTGGTAAGAGGAAGTTCAGTGCACCTTTTATGAAAATTTCTTGCGAATAATAGAAAGATAGGTGGAGTAGCATACAAAAAAAAAGTCTGTAAGAATAATGGAACAGGTGCAATCTACTCATCCATGCTTCTCTGTAAATTAAATGTGAACAGCTTAGTGACCACAGAATTGAAACAGGCATTTGCATTGTGGAAGTGGCAAATAAGGGTTTGTTTGTCTCTGTGGATGCCCTTTTGGGAGCAATTCACATTTGGTAGGCAATACCCTGAGCCAGCAGGGGGAAACACATGGCGGAGGGCAAAGGGTTAAAACTTCCTAACTCCCATACCAGGCTCCTGATCTCAGTTGGGTATCCTGGATTTCTTTGGAGCAGTGGTTTTTAACCTTTTATTTACTAGGGACCCCCTTTAAATATCTTTTGTTGCTGTGGACCCCCAAGACTTAACTCAAGATTTAAAACCATAATAACAACAACAACAATACCTAATAATAATAATACAGTTACACTATCCATTAAGCTTTCCCTCAGCAGTTCTGGAAGGGGAGGAAGGAATTTTCTTCTACGTCTTCCTGCAAGTTTGTAGTTGGGGTGGTTTGAATGAATATTGACTAAGCTAGGTCCTCACTTAACTGTGTTAATGACTGAGAACTGTATGTGCTATGTATATACAATACAATTGCTGAATGATGGTCTAGCAGTTTGTGTTTAATTATTTGTATATGAGGAATATAAATTCATATGTTGTAAAATATGTTGCACTCAATGTTGTAAAACAATCCATATTGGTACATAAGCAACTCTCAAAATACAAGCAACTCACAATGAATAACAAGCAACTCACAATGAATAATGTTCTTACGATACTCACAGGTTCACATAAGCAACATATGCACGTAAGCAATAATTAAATTAAACACAAGCTGTTGGAGCATCATTCAGTGGTGGATTGAATGGCAATGCACAGGCCAAGCCATCCATCCTTTGCCTTGGCTCCTGTCACGTAGCTACTGGCCAAGCAGCTGTCAAGCCTTCGAGGACCCCTTGTTAGGACATCGTGGACCCCTGGAGTTACCAAACCACAGGATAAGAACCACTGCTCTAGAGCAATCATAAAAGGAAATATAGTTGTCAGCTGAAGCTTTAAAGCAAAACTGGGGATCAATCATATGGTCCTCCAGATGTCATTGGACTTCAACTCCCAGCTGCCCTAGCCAGCATAGCATAGTATAAGCTGTATAGTTCAATAACATCTGGAGTACTGAATGATTCCTACCCCTGCTTTAAAGTATCATTTAGTTTGACATGGAAACACTCCCCACAGAGGTTGGAAAAGCTTTATTCTTGTTTTATCTTGTTTTTTAATGAGGATGTGTGATGAAATTGGATTTTTGGCACGTAAAACCTTTCATTGAGGTTAGGGTATTCAGAATGCCCCTCTTGCTTTTTTTGGAGTTTTTTTTTAAACGAACAATTTTCTGTATATTCTACTGTAGTTACAAAGTTGCTAACTTCTAGTTGGTCTACAAACTAAGAGTGCAATGCTGTGTGCACTGGCATTGGAGTAAGGCCAGTAGGACTTTCTTCTGTACTCATGAGCTCTGTTAACATATCAAAATGTTTACTGGCTTTTTCCAGTTGCTAGTCTATGCTAGGAACTTCTTCAAATAAAGGGAAATAAACATACAACCCAACCCTATGTAAGTATTTTCTTCACTTTCTCTTCTTTATATTTATTTACTTTTGGTGTGTAATCTCTCTCAGTTTAATATAACAGTTTGAAACTTGGATTTGGCAGTAGTGTCTTTGCTCTGAGTTAATAGATCAAACATGAAGTGAGTCAAGCTTAGCCTACATGCTTTCCCCTTTGTTTTTAGTCTGGAATCCCTGCTAGCTTCAACTAGCAAAGATAATATAATTAAGAGAATATAATTAATTTGCCCCCCTTGCCCAGCTTCCTGTATTTCCACACTTTAGACTTTTCACTAATTACTAAAAAAAAGTGAATCTTGCCTAAGCTTTATGTTGTTGAGTAATTCATTGAATTCAGATGGTAAGGGGGCAGAGAAAATTATGTATGCAAGGAAGGACAGCCAGAATAGTGTAATTGGTGTTTGATGGATGGCTGCTTCAAAGAAAGATAGGTATCCTTTGCTACCTCTTGTTTTTCTGGACACTGAAATATGTCTTCATATACAGTGTTACAGTTAGCTTTCAAATAGGTTCATTTGGACTTTGGGAAAAGCCATCATATATGGAAGATAAGATCCCCCCCCCCCGCCAAAATTCCAAATATCTGTAGCTTTCTCACTCATGAAGATATTTGGAATATAAAAATATTCTTGCAAAAAAGTTAGTAACCTGTGGGCTAGACAGTACAACTGTTAGGTGGATTTGTAATTGGTTGACTGATCGAATCCAAAGGGTGGTCACCAATAGGTTCTCTTAATCCTGAAGAGAAGTGACCAGTGGGTTGCCACAGGGTTCTGTTCTGGGCCCAGTGCTAGTCAACATCTTTATCAATGACTTGGATGAGGGAATAGAGGGTAAGCTTATTAAGTTTGCAGATGACACCAAATTAGGGCTGGCCAATACCTCAGAGGACAGGATCAGAATCCAAAATGACCTGAACAGATTAGAAAGCTGTGCCAAAACTAACAAAATTAATTTCAAGAGGGAGAAATGTAGGATACTACACTTGGGCAGTAAAAATGAAATGGATAGACATAGGATGGGTGACACATGGCTTGATGGCACTACATGTGGAAGGGATTTAGGAGCCTTTGTGGACCACAAGCTGAACATGAGTTAGCAGTGTGATGCAGCAGCTAAAAAAGCCAATGAAATTCTAGGCTGCATTAATAGGTGTATAATGTCTAGATCAAGGGAAGTAATAGTGACACAGTACTCTGCTTTGGTCAGACCTCACCTGCAATACTCTGTCCAATTCTGGGCACCACAATTCAGGAAGGATATTGAGAGCTGGAATGTGTCCAGAGGAGGGTGACCAAAATAGTGGGAGGTCTGGAAGCCATGTCCTATGAGGAGCAGTTTAGGGAGCTGGGTATGTTTAATCTGGAGAAGAGAAGGTTGAGAGGGGACATGATAGCCATGTTTAAATATTTGAAGGGATGTTGTACTGAGGATGGAGCAGGCTTGTTTTCTGCTGCTCCAGAGATTAGGACATGGAGCAATGGCTTCCAACTACAGGAAAAGAGATTCCACCCGAATATTAGGAAGAAGTTCCTGACAGTAAGAGCTGTTTGGAAGTGGAATACACTGCCTTGGAGTGTGGTGGAGTCTCCTTTGGAGGTTTTAAAACAGAAGCTGAATGACCATCTGTCGAGAATGAATTGATTGTGTATTCCTGCCTAGCAGGGAGTTGGACTGGATGGCCCTTGTGGTCTCTTCCAACTCTATGATTCTATGATTCTGTGACATAACCTACTGGCCAGGCCTGCTCATAAAGAATAGAATCTCAGCACTGAAAAAGAGACAGAATATGTATGGTTGTCCCTTCACATTCGTGGCTTTGACATTCGCGGTTTTGATTACTCACAGTTTTCCCTCATCCACCACCCCTCTCCTGGGTCTTCTCTTCCCTTCGCAAAGGGAGCGAAGACCCAGGGAAGCTGGGGGGTGAGGCAAAGCCTCTTAAATCACCCCTCTGCTGGGCCTTCACTCCCTTTGGGGGGGGGGAAACAAAAGCCCAGGAGAGGGGCAATCTGAGCGGTTTTCCCTCACCCGCTGCCCTTCTCCTAGGTCTTTGCTTCACTTCCCAAAGGGAGCGAAGACCCTGGGAAGTGCAGGGGGTGAGGCAAAGCCTCTTAAATTGCCCCTCTCCTGGGCCTTCATTCCCTTTGGGGGGAAGCGAAGGCCCAGGAGAGGGGTGATTTGAGTGGGTTTGCCTCACCCGCCGCTCCTCTTCTGGGTCTTCGCTTCCCTTCGCAAAGGGATCGAAGACCCAGGGAAGCACAGGGGTGAGGCAAAGCCTCTTAAAGCGTCCCTCTGCTGGGCCTTTACTCCCTTTGGGGGGATGCAAAGGCCTAGGAGAGGGGTGATTTGAGCGGGTTTGCCTCACCTGCCGCCCCTCTGCTGGGCCTTCGCTTCCCTTCGCAAAGGGAGCAAAGACCCAGGGAAGTGTGGGGGGTGAGGCAAAGCCTCTTAAATCACCCCTCTGCTGGGCCTTTGCTCCCTTTGCGGGGGAAGCAAAGGCCCAGGAGAGGAGCAATTGTTATTCACGTTTTTTTTTCACATTTGCAGGGGTCTGGTGGCCCTAACCCCTGCGAATGTGAAGGGATGACTGTAATACACAAACTATTGCGACTAGTACTATTACTGCCACATTCTGCTGTGGGTGTTGAGGAAGTGCTGAAGGTGCATGCATTCCTGTCCAGTTGCATGAAGTGAAGTCAGTGATAAGTCATGAATGTGGACTGATGGTAATATGTTACTTTACTGGTGATTTACCACTGCCTGAAAACACATTCCTTCAAGCAAATTTTGAATTTTTCTACTGAACAGAAATGTTTGTTCATAGCCTTGGCCATTGTTAGTGTTATTTTAATTTTTGACTTCTGTATTTATATTTTGTGTGGAATTGTTTGTATTTCCACCTCCCATTAGTAGCCTTGTAGAGTCCAGGACATGCTGTTTTCCTACCATACTTTATTATAGATTATTGTAAGCAGCATTAAAACACCCATAAAAAGCTTTACAAAGATGCCTACAAAGCCTCCCAGTTTTATATTGTGGCCTCTCAGGTGATAGGATAATTCCTTGATTCTTGCAAACTTCAGAGGGTTACATTTAGTTGAGATTGCATAGATCACTGGCTCTTTACCAGGGACCCCCTTTAAATATCTTTTGTTGCTGTGGACCCTAAGACGTAACTCAAGATTTTAAACCCTAATAATAATAACAAAATACATAATAATAGTAATAATAATAATAACAACAATAGCAATAGCAATAATAATACAATTACACCATCCATTAAACCTTCCCTCAGAGGCACTGGAGGTTTGTAGCTGGAGCAGAATGAATGGCAATGTGCAGGCTAAGCCAGCCAACCAGCTTTTGCCTTGGCTCCTGTCACGTGACCACTCCACTGCAGGGACGAGATGGGCCAAGAAGCCTTGAAGCCTTCACAGACCCCCTGTTAGGACATCACGGACCACAGGTTAAGAACCACTGGCATAGATGAATTGTATTCCATCATTGTAACAAAAAAGATGTATTTGTGTCTGAGAGAGAGAGAGCTTGCGCAGTAGCCTCTTTAGTTTATTTTCATACGACCTGATGGACTGAAACTTGCCAAGTGCAGTTTGAGGATGATCTGTTCCCCTCTGTCCTGTGCAATGAGGTAGAATGGATAGGAAATGGCTTGTTTAAAGTCTGTGGAGTGACTGCTAGGAGTCTGATATTTTCTGTTCTGTTATCAATAAACTTTGCTGGTATTAGGTTTGCTAGACAATTTCTCAATTTAAACAGTGCCTTTATGAAAACAGTTTGCTGAGTTAGCTAAGAAAGAAGGTCTAATTTGTTGTTCAGTTTTGTAACTGTGGAACATCTATGTAGCTTTTATTTAATGGCATTTTTAGCACACTTTCTCTTATATGTTATCTGCATTGTTGACTATCTGGAATAGCTTGTGAGGGATCAGCCAAGAGGTCGGAAGTAGATAGAATAGTAATGACACTGGCTGGTTACCAGGGAGACGGGAAAATACAGAGGAGAAGGACTTGTTTTGTCAGTTAATTAATACAGTTGGGAAAATGTGAGGAGAAATGAGAAGTTTTAAGGAAAAGCAAGCACTGTAGCATTAACTCTACTTCCATCATACAAGTTTTTTATGCTGCTCTTCTTATACTGGGATGTCTATGTACTGTATTTCTTATTTACCCCAAATACTTTTTTTCTGTTACTATTAAACCAACTCCATCCCAGTTCTTAAGAAAACCCTTTAAACGCACTGGGGTTTTCTACCTACTAACAGAAACTGCATTACTAGATTGAGTACCCCTTCCCAGAAGTATAAATGCAGTTGTCCCTTCATATCTACAGATTTGGTATCCACAGATTTAAGTATTCATGGCTTGAAAATATTCTTAAAAAAATAATAATCCATAAAGCAAACCTTGATTTTGCCATCTTATAGAAGGGACACTATTTTCCTATGCAATTGCATATAATGGGACTTGACTATTCACGGATTTTGGTATCCACAATGGTCCTGGAACCAAACCCCAGCGAATATGAAGGGACAACTGTATTGGATCAATTGTTGTGTAACAAGCAGAGCCTTTTCAGCCTCTTTGTAAACAATTGTTCTGAGTGTGGGTTTTTACAGGATAAACCAGAGACATTATTTCCCTGTGGATTTCATTGGGTACACTTGGGTTTTTGTCTCTTCTTGTTTTTTTTTAACCTTTTAGCGAAAGAGGTTTCCACAACAGTAAAGCTAAGAAACAAAAGTAGAGAAAAGAACTTTCATGTTTAATCACAATCTACCATGCATACATGGTTTTTAATGGTAGTATGAATGAATGCTGTTCTAATATTTACCTGCCTTGGATCTTTCTTTTGAAGTACTCCACACTCCCATGAGGTATGTGTAATATATATATATATAATTTTTCCCTAACATTTACACACATTAAGCCAGAAAACCAAGAAGGGTTTGGGGCAGGACTGGCAAAATTAGGAGAACAGTCCTAGGAATGGTAGGCTAGTGCAATCTACTCTGTAACCCAGATACAGATGGAGCAGATGGTGATTTTCGTTTCTTTTATTTCTGATTGTAGAACTCAGACTACCTGACCACTTGGAGTTAGACATATAAATTCAGAATGCATTGATGGATTCATTCTGGATTTTCGATTTGAGAAGGGTGACCAAGATGACCAAAGGTCTGGGAACCAAGCCTTATGAGGAACAACTTAGGGAGTTGGGTATGTTTAACTTGGAGAAGAGAAGATAGATGACATGGTAATTATCTTTAAATATCTGAGGGGATGTCATATAGACAATAGAACAAGCTTGTCTTCTGCTGATCCAGTAGGCTCAAATTAGAAGAAAATTCCACCTATATATTAGGAAGAATGTCTTTACTGTAATAGCTGTTCGACACTGGAATGAACCAAGGGTCAATTGTCTGCTGTTCATGTACTGTACATCAGAATAAGTCTTCGTGTGTTTAGTGGGTCATTCATTGGACTGGGCTCTCCAAAACATTAATTTTACCTAAGCCATTAAAAATGTAAGCAGTTCAGTTATATACAGATGGATTCTCCTATCCATGGATTCAGTATCCATGGTTTCACTTCAAATTTTGTTCAATCAAAATCTATCCTCATGTAACTTAAACCTGTTAGACTTAGTTCTACCCCTCAAGGCAGCAGAGAACAAAACTGCACCCTCCTCTTTGTGGCAGCCCTTGAGGTATTTCAAGAGTACAGTCATGTTATTCCTCAGTTTTCTCTTCACCAAGCTGAACATGCCTGGCTCCTTCAACCTCCCCTCATATGTCTTGTTCTCCATACCTCTTATCATCCTCGTTGTCCTTCTCTGAACTCACTGAGGCCAGACCAGCACAGAATATAGTGGGACTATTATTTCCCTTGACTTGGAACTGTGGTTGTATTAAAGCAAGCTAGGATAGCATTTACCTTCTTTGCTGCAGCATCACACTGCTGGCTCATGTTCAACTCATGATCAACAATAATCCCAAAGTCTTTTCACATGTAATACTACTGAGCCATGTATCCCGCATCCTATAGCTGTGCATTTACTTTTTGTAGTCTGGTTGTAGAATTTTTCATTTGTCTCTTTTGAATTTCATTTTAATTTCTGCTCATTTTTCTAGTCCTTTTTTCAAAGTCCTTTTGAATTCTGTTCTTATCTTTCAATGTGTTAGTGATCCCTCCCAGTTTCGTATCATTCACATATTTTATAAGGATTCCCTTTACCCTGTCATCTAAATCATTGTTAACAATATTGAAGAGTGTTGGCCCCAGACAGAACCCTGTGGCATTCAACTTGAGACCGCCTTCCAATTTGCCCCCATCACTTATGGATCCATCTGAGGGTGTTTCCATTTATTCCATATTTAGGGTTTGTCTATATGGTGAAAGTAATACGAACGGCATATGAATGGAAGGCGATCCGTTCACATGGACATTTGCATGAATATGTGTCATTAGGAAGGGGGACAGCCAAATCCACCACAAAGTCCGTGTCTGGGGCTTTGTATGGGCTTTTAAAAGAGCTCTGTATGACATGCAAATGTGCGATCATTTGAAAACTTGCATTCTCACGGATAAGAACAGGCACCATAATCTGATTGGCTAGACGAGGACGGGTGGGTGGGTGGGGCTAGCAAACAGGGAAAGTGCCTGTGGCCACCATGTTGGATTTTCGGCTAAGCGAGGGTCCGGTAAGTCAATCAAACAGCGATCTTATACTCTTTTTTTCTTTCTTTTTTTTGTAAATACACACTATTGCTTCTGCACACCATGGAAAACTTTTTTAAAAAAATTGACATCGGGAGATTTACTATCATGAGTAAGTCACTCATGGCCGCCAACTTGGCTAGGGGTTATGTGGAGTTTAGGGGGGCTCTTTTGACTGTGAAGTCAGGTTGCATTGTTGTGAATGTCTTCTTCTTCTTCTTCTTCTTCTTCTTCTTCTTCCTCTTTTGATGTATTCATATTTTTTCCCCTTGTATAAATAAGACCTTAGTCAGTTTGCTAATCAAAATATCATGAGGGAACCTTAGCAAATGCTTTGCTGAATTATTGCTACTGAAAATGCTAATGAAAATTAAAAAATCTTTGCTGACAAGAATTAATTAAATGATAACTACAGAGGGAAGGAGACAATAGGAGCAATTCAAATAATTATACAATTTAAGGTAAGCTTCTGAATAAAATAAAAATAAGAGGGATCTGTGGTAGCCTCAGTCTGTTCCTCTGTGGCCTGAAAAGCTACTGCTGGATTAATACTTTTTCCAGACCTTGTAAATGTTACTTTTTGGATTACAGCTCCCCAAATACCCCAACCAGTGTGGGCAATGTCTACATTGGTCATGGATTTGAGGGAACTGTAGCGTAAAAAGATTTCCAGATTGTGGCTTTTAAACAGTATCTGCATGGAGTTCTCTTCATTGTTTTTTTCTGGCCTGTGCTTTTTATCCACAAAATCTCCATGTGATCTGTCTAGTCTCTTTCCTATCTCAGGGCCTAAATTGATCATATCTCTGGGTCCAGGGGCACCTTAAAATATGGGAGAAATGCCTCCCACCCCCCGGAAGACATTTTGTGGGAAAATATTTTTTTCTGAAAATTTTTCCAAAATGTTTTTGACCCAGAGGGGCCCAAGGGAGCTCGAAGCACAGTAGAAATGCACTCCACACTTCCTAGAGATCTTTTTTGGGGGAAAATTGAAGCAAAAAAAAAAAAAATCCCAGGGGAAGCCCTAGGAGGCTGCATACATCCTGTGGACCACACTTTGCCCAACCCTGTTGTATAGTAGCAAGTTTCTTAGGACATACTTCATAACTAAGGACCTCAAAATTGTACACTGCATATAGCTAGATTCCTTCTGTATTGCCGTTGTTTTAGATTCAGATTAGAAACTAAACATGCATGACATAACTTCACCATAAATCAGTACCATAGAATTTAATGGCCGAGGAAAAGCTTGAGGTACTTGTTCAGCACTTCATCAAACCCATCCATGATTGCAGAGCATGAAAACATGGTTATTCTGTAGGGTGAGATGGCAGGAACAATCGCTTAGCGTTGGGAACCTAGGACCACCCAGCAGGAAGCAGGAAGTTGGTCTAAGTCTTGTGGAATTCAGATCCTTTGTTCTCCACTTCTCCTTTTCCATGAGGCCAGTTCAACTTCCTGCTTCACCCAGCAAATACAGGTTTTAAACTCCTCCAGATTTTGCCCTATTCTTTATTTCCTTCTTTCTAATTTTCCCCCTTCCCCCTTCCCCATCTTCCTCCTTCCAATCATCCCCTCACCATCCAAACCTATTTAATAAAAAAAAAAGACCCTTGACTATCCCGTTCTCTTTGACCCCCCCAGGTGCCTCTTAGCTCGTGGCTGCCCCCCCTTGCTTTCTTCTTTCCTGCCTCTCCGCGCAAGCAAGCAGGCATGGGGGGAAACAAAGGAGCTGCAGCGAGTGGCAAGCAGAGCACCATGAGGCATCAGTGGATGGCAGCCGCGAAGGCCTCCAGCTCCCAACATGGCGGCTCTGGAGGGACCTCCAGGACGGGACTTGCCTCCACCTCCACCGGCCACCAGATCATTCCAGTGGCCCAGAGGAAGGCAGCCAAGGAGGCTGAGAAGGCCCTCACCGGCAGCAGCTCTGGGAGCGCGCCTAAGGCAAAGCAGCCCCAGCCGCGATCAAGGGAAGTGGCAGGGGGCGAGCGGTGAGAGGGCCAGGGAACCGCGGGGGCTAAGGTGTCCTCCCTGCTCCCTGGACCTCCCTTACCGATGGCGGAGGCAGAGTCAACAATGCGCTCACTATCGGCGCAACATCTCCAGGGAGCAGCGAACACACAAGCCGACTTCCTAAGCAGGCACACAGTACTACCAGGGAAATGGGAGTTAAACCAGGAAATCTTCCTTCACATCCAAGACAGACTCAGGGAAATGTCAGTGGACCTCTTTGCATCACCCCAGAAAGCCAAGCTGGCACAATTCTTCTCATGGTTTCCCCACCAAGGAGCAGAGAGGGTCATGCCCTGAACTCCCTGTGGCCAAGAGGCTTACTCTACCTCCCCACCCCATCCCTGGTAGGGAAGGTATACAGGAAAATCGACAGGAAGGGGCACAAGTGGTACTTATTGCCCCTCACTGGTTGTGATGCCCATGGTTCTCGGATCTGACAGAGATGTCGGTCAGACCCCCCATGAGACTCCAGCTGCGGCCGGATCTTCTACACCAGGGACCAGTCAAGCACCCCAACGTGACATGGCTACACTTGACGGCATGGAGACTGAGTGGCGAGCTCTGAGGGAGTGCGGGTATGAAGACAAGGTGATAGCTACACTCCTGATCTCCCGCCAACCATCAACCAAGAGGATATACCAGGCCACGTGGAAAGTTTTCTTGCAATGGTGCACCTCAGAGGAGGTAAACCCACTCAAGGCCACGACCCATCACGTTCTGGCGTTCCCCCAGAGAGGGCTCAAAAAGTGGCCTTCTCCTCAATACCTTAAAGAGACAGGTTGCCGCCCTGGCAGCCTTCATCCAATGCCCACAAGGGAGTTGGATCTTGACCCACCCACACATGTGAAGGTTCCTGAGAGGGGCAACGTTAATTTCACCGCTGGTACACAACAGAGTCCCCTCGTGGAACCTACCCCTATTCCTATGCCAACTAACTTGACACCTTTTCAAGCCCCTGAGAAAGGTCCCGCTCCGAGTCCTAACACTCAAAGTGGCCTTCCTGGTGGCAATCATGTCAGCTAGGAGGGTGTCAGAGCTCCTGGCCCTCTCGGTGAGGGAACACCTTTGCTCATTCAATGAGGACTGTGTATGTCTCCGACCGGACCCCTCGTTTCAGCCCAAGGTACTCTCACAGTTCCACGTGGCACAACAGCTAGTACTGCCATCCTTCTGCCCCAAACCATCTCACCCCACAGAGAAACTGTGGCACAAGCTGGACATCAAGAGAGCATTAAGGATCTACACTGAGTGCATAGCTGCCTTCAGGTGCTGTGATTCCTTGTTCGTCTCCTTCAACCCAGCATCCATGGGGTCCCAGGTGTCAAGGCAGACTCTAGCGATGTGGATCAAGGCATGTATTTTTATGGCATACGATTCAGCGAACACACCATGACCTACGGGTGTGGTAGCACACTCAACCTGTTCGGCAGCCACAATGGCCATGTTTTCGACAAACGCACCCATATCCGAAATCGGTAGAGCAGCAACATGGAGTACCCCATTCACCTTCATTAGGCACTACATGATGGACAAATTCAGGTCAGCAGAAGCCACCTTCGGAAGAAGGGTACTTCATGAGGTGGTACACTCATAAACTTCAAGCATCTGCAGTCACTCCCACCCTAGGTCTTCAATGAGCTTGGGTACATCCCAATGCTAAGGGATTGTTCCTGCCATCTCACCCTACAGAATGTTACATTGGGTACTTACCGTAAAGGTACTTTCTGTAGGATGGATGGCAGGAACAATCTGACACACCCTGTGACTGCAGAGGACTGACATATTCCGGGTCACAGCTCCAAATATGGTTTTACTATTAACATGTGGTTTTTTCATAAGTAGAAGTTTTCAACACTGCTTACAGGGCTTTGCTAGTCAGAGAACTGGCCTCGTGGAAAAGGAGAGTGGAAAACAAAAGATCTGAATTTCACAAGACTTAGACTATCTTCCTGTTTCCTGCTGGGCGGTCCTAGGTTCCCAATGCTAAGGGATTGTTCCTGCCATCCGCCCTACAGAAAGTACCTTCAGGGTAAGTACCCAGTGTAACACTTGGTGTTCATTTTCTCATTCAACTGTGAGTGGAAGCTTCTCTATTGCATATACAGTCGTCCCTTCACCTTCGCAGGGGTTAGGTTCCACAGACCCCTGCGAATGTGAAAATTCTGCGAATAAAGATTGCCCTCCCCCTCCCCCCCGAAGCGACCTTGGGGCCTCCTTATGCCCCGTAGTCTCCTCCCCCCGCCTCCCCTGTCCCTCCCCAGGCCACCACGGGGCCTCTGGAGGCCTTCCATATGCCCTGTAGTCGCCTCCCCACACCTTCCCACGCCCTCCCCAGGCCACCACGAGGCCTCCGGAGGCCCTCCGGAGGCCCCGTAGTCACCTCCCCATGCCTCCCTGCACCCTCCCCAGGCCACCACGGGCCCTCCGGAGGCCCTCCGGAGGCCCCGTAGTCGCTTCCCCACACCTCCCCCCTCCCTCCTGAAAGTGGCGACGGGGCCTCTGAGATCCCGTCACCACTTTCCTCGGCCTCCCCTCACAGCAAACCGCAAATATGCGGAACCGTGAGTGTGGAGACTGCAAATGTTGAGGGAGGACTGTAATCTTGACATTTGGATTGCATTGGATTTATTAACTTGTGCTCATTTGTATTCACTTGGTGTCCACACTCCAAACAATTACTTAAAGTGCCTTGAAGAAGCTTGAAGAAAGTGCATCAAGTAGATTTCTGTTATATGGCAGAGTATATGGTACAAAAATTAGAGTACATTGGCCGGTTTCATTAGTTTTTAACTTGCTGTACCTGTGAGAATTCATTTTTGACTGGTTCAATGTTTGTCAAAAAAGAAGACTTCATGAAGTAGAGCCGATTCCAAGTTATTTGTTCAGGTGTCATTTTTATAACCAATATACTTTTGTTGCAAAATATTCTCCCCTGTTATTTCCATACCCCTTTCATATGTAGAGTCCAAAACAACTCTTGAATATGTCCAAGAGTGACTTAGTTTTCTTGTTTTCCTCATGACCCTAACAAAATCTGTAAAGGTGCTGCTGGCATAAATAACTAGCACATAGACACATGGGACTTTAGTCACTCATGCCAGAATGGGCTCCTGCAGTCACATGGGGCCTGATTCATTTTTTTGCTGGTGGGAGCGGATGTAAACAGGTATTACTTTAGAACGCTGTAACAGGACTTACCCTGTGTCTCCTCCCCCCCATGTTGGCCTGCTCTTTGGCCCAGGGGTCATGAGGACTACCAGGAGGCAACATGGGACAAAAGCCCTGTGTTGCCTGGGCTGCAGGGCTCTAAGGTCTGGAAACCATGCCTTATGAGGAGAGACTTAGGGAGCTGGGTATGTTTAGCCTGGAAAAAAGACGGTTGAGAGGCGATATGATAGCCCTGTTTAAGTATTTGTAGGGGTGTCACGTTAAGGATGGAGCAAGCTTGTTTTCTGCTGCTCCAGAGATTGGAACACGGAGCAATGGATGCAAGTTCCAGGAACAGAGATTCCACCTCAACATTAGGAGGACCTTTTTGACAGTAAGAGCTGTTCGGCAGTGGAACGCACTCCCTCGGAGCGTTGTGGGGTCTCCTTCCTTGGAGGTCTTTAAACAGAGGCTGGATGGCCATCTGTCGGGGATGCTTTGATCGTGATTTCCTGCATGGCAGGGGGTTGGACTGGATGGCCCTCGTGGTCTCTTCCAACTCTGCAATTCTATGATTCTATGATTCTATGATTCTATGATCAAATGAGCAGGGAGATGCTATTTAGCAAAAATTACAAAGCATGTATTGATTTTTTTAAAAATAAAGGGCAGAGTGTCCAGTGTAATCAGAGGTGTGTGTCTGGAGGAGGAAACTGAAGATGCTATTTAAAAAATCCTTTACATATTTTTGGTTCTCTCCCCCATCTTTGATAAAATGCAACACCTAAATCCAATTGCTTGTTTTAATTAGAGTAAATCCATTGAAACACCTCTAGAATGGTAAGTCAGCATTTGTGTAAATGCCTTTGATTTAGTGGTTCTCCTCTAGTCAGGACTAGAATTGGGTTTAAGCTTGAATTTCTTCACTGCAAAGTGAAGAGGCCTGACTGTCTACTCCTTTACTGAACTGTCTTTCCAAGTAAATACTCTAATGGGTTACCTGGACAACTTTATATACTGTAGTGCTTGAATTTCATGCTCCCTTTGGTAAAGGCACTGAAAAGCATGGAATTTTATAATGGAGTGTGACGTTTGTTTAAATGTGCACAGGAACATTACATAGCTCTTTAGAAACTTAATGCTGTATTTAGTGTATATGAGACCACAGGAGAGAATTAGGTTGGCAGGATGTAATTATGCATGTTGGAATTCAGCCAGGCAGGTTGACAAACCTCTGCACTTTGGAAAACAATAGGAGGTTCCTGACAAGAGAATCTACCACCTTGTTTGGTAATTAAATGGTAGTAATCTGTAGCACCATGCTTAGAGTTCTTTAATTCTGCCCAAGGAAAGATTGTCTCCCTGCACCCTGTGCTTTTCAACATCAGCACTTTTTTAACACCTGGATACCATTTAGTCATATTAACTCTGTATTGCTACGCTATATTAATGATGTGGTTGGAAATAGTGTTAAATGCCTTCAGGGAAGAAATAGGTTTTATGTTAGTACGTAGTAGGAGTATGAGGTCTAATACATTCAGGTTGGAACTATTACAAAGGAAATGGTTAAATTAAAGAGAATGATGGGGTAGTAAGTATAAATTTGCAAATTGGGTTATTTTAGCTTTATTTATTGTTTAATGTGTTACCTAGTGATGCTAGCTGTTCGTTTTTTTAGCAGAAAGACAAGATAAAAATGCAGCTAAATAACTAAAATTATCTGTTTGGTGCTTTTTAGAACTACTTCCCTATCCTTGATAATTTAAATATATATGCAAAGGAAGAAAAATAACTGTAGCCTGCAATTCCATACAGGAAAAAAATAGTTCTGTTATTGGACTTCATTTTTTGCACTGTATTTTACCATCCTGTAGAATTCTCCTGGTGATAGGAACTTAGGGGTTGATTGCAGTAGTTGTTGGACATGTTTAGAAGCATTATGTGATATCATTCCCTCTTCTACGCAATTAGTAAAGGTACAGGAGCTGTCTCTAGTTTTCACTCTTGACAGGTTAGTCTGTCAGGGGAAGTCCTAGCCACTTCTTTGATTTGATAATTTTCTGTAGGCAGTGGTGAGCAAGCAGGGATCACCAGCATTGAGGCCATGATATTGAGCACAGCTGCGCTGGGCAGGGCACATTTCTAGGATGGAGGACCATCGCCTCCTAAAAATAGTACTCTACGGTGAACTCGCCACATGTCAGCATAAGAAGGGTGCTCCAAAAAAGCGATACAAGGACTCCCTGAAACAACATCTCAGGCTCAGCTAAATTGGTCACCAACAATGGTCCGCCCTGGCCTCACATGGGGAGGCATGGAGACGCACTATCCACAATGCTGCAGTCTTATTTGAGAACTCATGCCGAACAAGTCTTGAAGAGAAACAACAACACAGAAAGAATCACAACCCGGAATCATCATCCAAGGAGACCTTCTGCTGTGCTTTCTGCAACCGGACTTGTTTATCTCAGATTGGCCTTTTTAGTCATCAGTGCGCTTGCAGAAAGCGCGGGATGAGTCCTTCCTGAATCTTTGTTTACGAAGAAAAGCCAGAGAGAGGTGCATATACATGAACATTTTTGATGTGGACAGCATGTAGAGATTTGAGATGGATTTTTCTGATGCTCTATTTGTCTACACACCATCTCTCCCCCTTTCTCTACATTTATCCATATTTGTGATACTGTGATGAATTCTTTAGTGAAATAGAATGTTGTGCTAGTTGTATTGAAGCAGGTTTATCTCAACTTGAAATGGAACTGTTGAGTAGTGCAGATATTGAGTGAGTGAAGCTGAAGGAATATAGTTATGCAAAAGAATACTATACTGTTCATATAAAATATACCAGGTACAGCTTTTGGGGCGTATTAAAATAGTGTTCTTTCAGGTGTTATTTTTTTTTTTTGAGGGAGGTGTATCCTATTCTCTTTATGTTTGAATGAAATAAATTCCATGTCAAGCTTTGAATGTGTTTGAATATAACATTTAAACCAAACATGTTAATCAGTTAAAACTCTTTAGAACACTGGAAAAAATTCCAGATATTTTCCCACTTTTCCCCCCCGCCCCGGAAAACCCGCATCATTGACAACATGCAGTTCTCTGTCTACACATTCCGTCAAGGAGAGTTGGTCATTCCCCCCCGCCCCTAAATATGTGATTCCCTTCTGAATTTTGTGTTTTGAATCTTGCTATTGACTGTGGTAGTCTCACTTCCAGTTCTTGTCATCTGGGGCATTTTAAAGAGATAAAATTTAATCATTATTTATCAGAATGTAGCCTGGTGTTCAGCCTGTAATGTTAACCAAACATGATGAAAACACAGGCAAGTGAATCTACAGTGCCTGAACTTCAAAGTTAGATGGGGGTTTTCCATGCCAGTCCATCACACACACCCTTTCCCCTGGTCTTGGTAGCCACCTTCTGCTTCTCTGGAGAAGGAATGGTTAATTGCTCTTGCTGTGCCTTGCAAAAATCTGTGCAAGGTCAGGCACTCCCCCCTCCCATCAGCTTTCCCTTTGGCAGAAACTACTGGAGGTAGTTTTTGTCATACTCCACTTCTGAGATGCTATAAAGTACTGTACCCCTTCCCTTCTTTCTGTGCATGGGGGACATTTCCTCAGTAGCACTGTGTGTGTCAATGCAACAAGAGACCCAGAATTCTTGAGATGTTTTGCTCAACAAAAGCATGACAAGCTCCAACCCTTCACCTGAGTATGGTATGGAAGGTTCGGAGGATAATTTGCTCAGTTTTGTTGCTCTTGTGAGGTATTAGCACTGCTTTGGAAGCAGAGCATGATACATATGACTTCTAGCCCTCCTCTTGGCCTTGGAGCTGGGACAGGTTCTTCCTTGCACTTGTCCAGCGTCTCTAGCTGGCTTGAAGCAGTTGCCATTACAAATGGATACTTTTCCAGAACATGTTTCTCTTAGTTTACTGAATTTGCTACTGACTTGCTAGTCCAAATGCATGAAAACTTGTACACAAATATACTTTTGTTACTTTAACTATAATCCTGCATACACTTACTTGGAAATAAGTTCCATTATTTTCAGTAGCTTGTTATTCTCTGTAATTAGGTTTAGAAATAGTAGTAAATTTTGAAGTGCAGGTTCAGAGAGAGAAGAGAGAGAGAGAGAGAGAGAGAGAGAGAGCACAGTAATTAACATTATACCCAATTTATCAGGATCAGAATGGCTGTAATTGTAAGCGTAGTTAGTAGCAGTAAAGTCTATTCAACTCAGTTATGCATGCTTCTAATTTCTTAAGATCAAGTTTCAAAACTCATTGAACTTGTAACAAAATGTCTTCTGCCCACTATTTTTTTATTTAACTTATAAGCCACCTTTCTCCTAGAGTGGGACGTAAAGTGACTCACAAAAGGAATTAATAAAAAATCAGCAATACAAATTTTAAACAATTAAAATAAGCACATTAAAATGGTATAAAATTAATCAAAAGGCATATAAAAGTTAAAAAATGATGCACACATCCCAATAAGAAGCCTCCCTGTGAGCAATTACATATTTAAACCCTACTTACACAAACAAAACCAGCCCATTGTTTTTAATTAGAAATGCAAGCAATCTTGCAGAAAAAGTTTGTAGAGTGAAGTAGGAATCACATTAAAGTAAAGGGAAGAAATATCCAGCTTCTGATTGAAGATTTTCTGCATTCTATGACTTCATATCATATACATTAACCTATCCAAACAATAGTGAAATTTCTCTTTTTAATTGAATAGAAAGGTACATAGTTGAGTGGAACATCCATCAATGAACAACAAAAGGGGCATACAGGTGAGTATGCACAGCCTTCCCCACAACCTCGTCTTTCCTAGCATTTTTCCTAGTCAAGTATACTTGAGTTCAGCTGAAAAGAAAAAGACAGTTGACCCTCCATGTTCTCTGGGGTTAGGGGCTCAGGACCCCCGTGACAGTGAAAAAAATGCAAATATCTCTACCCCCCCAACCATATTTAACACACACAAAACGTATGACCCTCAGATTCAACCCACTGTGAATGCCTTTGAGGCTGAGGGTTGCTTTGCAAGGCATAAGTGGGCAGCTGTCGAGGTTTGCTTCCGCTGCTGCCCTATGCCATTTTTATAAGGGACTTCACCAAACATTGGCAGTCTCTCTCAGTGTCATGAGGCTTATAGTCCCTATTAAAAATGGTGTAGGGTTGCAGTGGAGGTGGCAGAAATTAATCTGCAAATAATCAAATCTGCACAAGTTAAACCTGCAGATGTGGAAGGCTGACTGTACATTTAGGGAACATACTGCAAATAGGTCATGTGGGGGTCCCTTTTGCTTTTAAAAATAGCTTCCATATGAGGCCACTTTCTATCTGTGGTTTAAATGCATGGATTTGCTGCTACTAAATCAAGTTTGGTCCTAACATACAACATTGTGTTACTATTCATAATTCCCTGTATTAGCAGATTAATGCTAATAATCAATTATATTAATGCGATTAGCAAGAAATACTATTAGCAAATCTCAGCCTCATGGTTTATAACTTTCAGGTTGATTGTTGAATTTCATTTTCTCTCTATATAGGTTGATCTGAGAGGTTGTTTTCTGGTGCAAGAAATTCTTTTTATCTTTGTTCTTTCACTTGCTTATCCTTTACCCTTATGCACTCTATTTCTCCACTTAAAAGAGACTAAAAATCTTGCTTAGAAATGCATCAGTTACTAAAATACATAAACCCATTCATAGATGTCTCAGGTAAATAAAACATATATTGTGCAAGGGTAGAAAAAGAGGTTAAACTGTCATTCTAAAAAATCTTGAACTTCTCTCTCTCTCTCTCTCTGGCTTTTCTTCGCAAACGAAGATTCAGGAAGGACTCATCCCGCGCTTTCTGCAAGCACGCTGATGACTAAAAAGGCCAATCCGAAATAGACAAGTCCGGTTGCAGAAGGCACAGCAGAAGGTCTCCCTGGGTGATGTTTCCGGGTTGTGATTCTTTCTGTGTTGTTGTTTCTCTTCAAGACTTGTTCGGCATGAGTTCTCAAATAAGGCTGCAGCATTGTGGATAGTGCGTCTCCATGCCTCCCCATGTGAGGCCAGGGTGGACCATTGTTGGTGATCAATTTAGCCGAGCCTGAGATGTTGTTTCAGGGATCAAATAAACACTGCTTAGAGGTCTCTCTCTCTCTGGCTTCTCTTCATAAACGAAGATTCAGGAAGGACTCATCCCGCGCTTTCTGCAAGCGCGCTGATGACTAAAAAGGCGAATCCGAGATAGACAAGTCCGGTTGCAGAAAGCACAGCAGGTTTCCTTGGGTGATGTTTCCAGGTTGTGATTTTTTCTGCATTGCCGTTTCTCTTCAAGACTTGTTCGGCGTGAGTTCTCAAATAAGGCTGCAGCATTGTGGTTAGTGTGTCTCCATGCCTCCCGATGTGAGGCCAGGGCGGACCATTGTTGGTGATCAATTTGACCAATCCTGAGGTGTTATTTCAGGGAGACCTTGTATCGCTTTTTTGGAGCGCCCCTCTTACGCTGACCCATCGCGAGTTCACCGTAGAGTACTATTTTGGGGAGGCGATGGTCCTCCATCCTAGAAACATGCCCTGCCCAGCACAGCTGTGTTCTCAGTATCATGGCCTCAATGCTGGTGATCCCTGCTTGCTCAAGGACAGCAACATTCATCACATAGTCAGTCCAGTGTATGTTTAGGATTGTGCGTAAACAGCGCTGATGGAAGCGTTCAAGGAGTCGTAAGTGGTGGTGATAGATGACCCATGTTTCAGACCCATAAAGGAGAATAGACAGTACAATGGCTCTATACACACTGATTTTTGTGTTTAGCCTCAGGTGTTTATTACTCCAGACTCTTTTGTAAAGTCTTCCGAATGCGCTATGTGCCTTTGCTAATCTGTGATCAATCTCTTTGTCAATCTTGGCATCTGAGGAGATGATGCTTCCCAGGTAGGTGAACTGCTGAACGGACTTAAGCACAGAATTGCCAGTGGCAATGTGGGGATGGTGGTGTTCGTCCTGTGGGACAGGCTGGTAAAGGACTTCTGTTTTCTTCAGGTTGACTTCCTGCCCAAACAGCTCTGCAGCTGTTGCGAAGCAGGATGTTAGGCACTGCAGAGCTGCTTCTGTGTGGGCAACAAGGGCATCATAATCAGCGAAGAGCAGCTCATGGACTAGATAGTTTAGAGTCTTAGTGTGAGCCCTCAGATGGCTTAAGTTAAACAAGCTACCATCAGTATGGTAACGTATATAGATGCCGTCGTCTTCTTCGAGCTCTGCCATAGCCCTTTGGAGCATCATGCTGAAGAAGATTGTAAATAAAGTTGGCACAAGAACACAACCTTGCTTCACTCCATTAGTTATTAGAAAGGGCTCTGAAAGAGCATCGCCATATCTGACTTGACCGTGCTGGCCCTCGTGTAGCAAGATAATCATTTTAAGGAATTTGGGGGGACATCCTAGTCTTTCCAGGATCTGCCACAGACCTTTCCTACTCACGATGTCGAAGGCTTTGGTGAGGTCAACAAATGTTACATAGAGACCCTTGTTCTGCTCTCTACATTTCTCTTGCAGTTGTCTAAGGGCAAATAACATATCTGTAGTACTCCTATTGGCTTTGAAGCCACATTGGCTTTCAGGAAGAAGTTCTTCAGCAATGGCAGGAACTAATCTGTTCAGGAGTATCCTTGCAAGGATTTTTCCAGCAATAGAGAACAGTGTTATGCCTCGATAGTTTGAGCAATCAGATTTTGCTCCTTTTTTCTTATACAGGGTGATGATGACTGCATCTCGGAGATCTGATGGCAGTTCCCCTTTTTCCCAGCAATTCACAAGGAGTTCGTGGAATTTAGCATGGAGTACATGACCTCCGTGTTTCCAAACTTCAGGTGGGATTCCATCAATCCCAGCTGCCTTGCCATTTTTCATCTGCTGTATGGCCTTAAGGGTCTCTTCCAAAGTGGGGGCTATGTCCAATTCATTTTTCATCAGTTTTTGTATCATATGTTGGATAGCTGAGCCTTGGACTACTCGGTTGGCGCTAAAGAGACTTTGAAAATGTTCTGCCCAACGATTTAGGATGGAGGCTTTATCACTAATTAATGTTTGACCATCTATACTGTATAAGGAGCTTTGGACCTGATAAGTAGGTCCAAACACTGCCTTAAGAGCTTCATAGAATCCTCTAGAATCCCCCAGATCTGCACAGCGTTGTGTCTTTTCTGCTATATTGATCCACCACTTGTTCTGCATGTCTCAGAGTTTTTGTTGAAGTTTACTACATGTGAGACGGAAAGCTGCTTTTCTTACGTGGCAAGTTGGCTGGGCGAGGTATGCCTGGTGAGCAGTTCTCTTCTTTGCCAACAGCTCCTGGATCTCTTGGTTGTTTTCATCAAACCTGTCTTGATTTTTCCTGTGGGAGAACCTGAGGGATTCTTCCGCAGACTGTAGGATACTGTTTTTGATATGTTGCCAAAGCACTGTAGGAGAAGGATCTGTAGGATGGTCTTCAAGTTTTGTTTGCAGGTTTGCCTGGAAGTTGTCTCTCATGGTAGCTTGTTGAAGATTATTGACTTGGAGTCTCTTCTTTAAGATGCCACCCCTCTTAGGTTTGAATTTAAGATGAAGATTTAGTTTACATCTGATGAGGTGATGATCTGTCTGGCATTCTGCACTGGGCATCACTTGAGTATGATGGACATCGCGAATGTTTCTCTGGCGGACTAGAACATAGTCAGTGAGGTGCCAATGTTTGGATCGGGGGAGCATCCAGGTTGTCTTCAAGCTGTCTTTCTGCTGAAAGATAGTGTTTGTAATAGTTAGCTGTTGTTCTGCACAGAACTCTAGCAAGAGGTGTTCGTTATCATTGCAGTGTCCAACACCATGCTTGCCTAAGACACCTTTCTAGGCTTCGGAGTTCTTTCCTACTCTGGCATTGAAGTCACCAAGGATAATAATTTTGTCTTCTACAGGGACTTTTTGTATGAGTTGGCGTATGTCTGTAGAATTTTTCTTTCTCTACAGGTTCTGCTTGCATAGTTGGGGCATATATACTAGAGAGAACAACATGTGGGAGGCGTAAGGAAATAATGCGATCAGAGTGTCCTGTTGGCAAGGTTTCGAGTTTGGAGGCAATGGAGTTTTTAATCATAAAGCCTACCCCTGAAAGATGTTTTTCAGTTTTGGGTTTGCCAGACCAGTAAAGTGTGTAGCCGGCGCCGTGTTCTTTAAGGCTGCCTTCCTCATGGAGACGAACTTCACTAAGAGCAGCGATGTCAATATTAAGCCATGATAGTTCATGGGCTATTAGAGCAGAACGACGCTCAGGCTGTCCACTATCTTCAGAGTCTTGCATGGTTCTGATGTTCCAGCATGCCAGCGTCAGTTTATTTACACCTTTGGATGCCGGTGTGAGCCTTTATTTCTTTGCCTTGGTTTGACCGCATCAGAAGATTCCTGTAGGCTGCAGCTAGCCAACCAGGTAGTTGGGGATGAGCTTTCGTTAGGCCACCTTTTCTAGGCCCCTCTCCATATGGAGCAAGCAGTGCTCTCCTTAAAAAAGGCTGCTTGGTCATTCAGGATGCTGCCGAACAAGACTGTCATCTCCTGGGTCAGCCTCGAGCGACCAAAGTCCTGAACCGCCTGCATGTAGGGTTGGGTCTGCAGCTTCTAGTGCATCTTAACACCTGCTGTTTCATCCCTCGCCTATCGCTACAGGGCTTTTTTTTTTCTTTTTTTTTGGAATTGGATTTGTCCTTCGAGCCTGTGCAATGGATTTTTCTGGTGGAGCGCAGCATGCACAGAACTGGCCTCACCCTTTAAACCAGAGTTTCATCTGCCGTGGCCTTGCAAGCATGGACGTAGCAGCGAGGTCCTCGGGCCGAAGGTTTGATTAGAGTTTCCTTCTCTTAGATGGTTGACCTTACAGGGTTGGACGAGCACCATCTGCCTGGGTTTGGGATTAGAGTTTTCCTTCTTCTAGGACGGTTGCCATAAGGCTAGAGAGCCCATCCTGCCCTTTGACGCTCTTTGTCAGACCCTTCGGTTTTGACCTGTCTGGCATGGGAAACCCTACCAGTGGCTATTATGCCACCGCCAGCATAGCTCAAAACATCATTAGGGTACGCAAGCCTCTCTCCCAACGACAAGGGGGCGTCAATGGAGAGGAACTTATACTTGTCATTAATAGATACAGAGTAAGAGTGGAAAATATTTCTTTGCTCACATATCTTTCATAATTTTATATATGGCAGTATGAATTAGAATAGGAGACTGAAGAGGTAACATTATCCCTGTGCTGATCATCCCTCTAAAACGTTTTCAAGTCAGATAGGTATGTATGTGTCTAATTTAGAACCTGAACAAATTTAATTCTGGGTTGCATCAACATACAAAGAACTATGCCACTTAAGAATATATATATAAAAAACTCCTCTGAAAAATAAAACACAGTCCAGTCAAATGTAAGTGCCTTTAAGACTTATTCACTTATTGGGAAGTTGTTGCTATTGAACTTAATGAATGAAAGCTTGAGAATACAGATGAGTTCAAACTCAAAGCCTCAGTGATTTCAGCAGAAATAAGCCCATTCTTAAATTATTTCCACTGAGAACAATGGATTTAATAGTGGTAATTCCATTAAGATCAGCAGGCTTTGCTCCCAGGATTGCAGCTTTCATTAATTATGTCTAGCACATTTACTCTAGGGTCCTGTCTATACGAGGGGGAAATAACATGAACACGTCTGAAAAGGCAGGTGTTTGCAACAATGTGATTGGCCTACATAGCTAAAACTCCCCCCAAAACTCCACATGACCCCCTAGTGAGGAAGGAGCCCGTCAGGTGCTTGCGCCAAGCAGGCAGCCCCGGCCATGTGTCTCCCTTCCTCCCTACTCTTCCCAGTCACCAGAGTCCAGACATTTGGCTCCTCTCCACTCCACACCTCCCTTCTCCCCTCCGCTGGCTGACACAATTGCACAGAGACAATTGTCACCCCGAGAGAGAGAGCTTCTCCCCCTCACACAGCACATATGCACACACAGTCCCACAGAAGAGACAAGAGAGGGATGGATAGCTGAAGATGCACCCAGCTCCCAAGCTTATTGGTGGGGGTGGCTTGGCTGGCTCTGATGTGCAGAGAGCCTTCTTCAGTGGAGCTCCCACACCTGCTGTGTCTAGGAACAGCCCTGCCTTGCCTGCAGCCTCTGCTGCTGCCGCCACTGCCACAACTGGCCAGGTCCCCGTTTAGCCAGCGTCACTGTGTGAATGCACAGATTATCTGCCACCACCAATTTTTTTTTAAATGTTTCCTATGGTGCACACAAGTGTTTTTACATATTTATAATAAATAAATAAATAAATAAATAAAATCACAGTTTGATTGACTTACCGGACCCTCACCTTCCCAAAAATCCATGGCGGCTGCAGCTGCTTTCCCTCTTTGCTAGCCCCACCCCCTGTGCTCCTCCAGCCAATCTGTTGGGGATGATTTGATCAAGATTTCCTGCGTGGCAGAGGGTTGGACTGGATGGCCCTCGTGGTCTCTTCCAACTCTACAATTCTATGATTCTATGATATTATGCTGCCTCTTTGGCCAATCATATTATGCTGCCATATTATGTGTGTGAACGTGAGTGGTCAAACAGTTGCACATTCGTAAGCCATATGGATCTTTTGGAAAAAATCTGTACGAAGCCCCAGATGTGGCACAAACAGACTTTAGGGTGAATTTTTCCACCCCCCTTCCGAATGACACATATGTTTGCAAACGGCTGTGTGAACAGATCGCTGATCTTTCACACAGCATTCGTTTTTGTTTGGTTGGTTGGTTTTGGTTTTTTGCCATTTAGACAGGCCCTTGAACAAACCAATGGACTTGATTTTTACTATTCCATAGTAATAGTTTGGAATAGTTGGTGTCAGTTCACATTTCTACTATATTTTTGTTCCATGTTTTCTCCAAACATAGAAATAGCAGTTTGGGAATAATTTCTATGATAAAAGTAGCTGGAAATATTCTTCACTGCGACCACTGCAAACCAACTTGAGCAGAAGCTTTTTTGGGAGTGGGGAGGAAATGTTGGGGAAAGCAATCATGCATTTTCAGTATCAAATCCAGTTTGGCCCACTAGATGATCTGAATCCTGTCAGAAAAGAAAGAAACCCATGTCTTCTGTGATTGCTTGGGTCCAATTCCCTGGAAGGAAAGTGACTCCCTTCTTTCTTGGATGGTTGTTCCCTCCAGTCATGGAAGGTACAGGACAAGGAGGGGGTGATAACAAAGATGGAAATAATTTTCCAGATGGAAGGAGGTCATATGAGCTTTGACCATCAAGACTTCTCCTCCTCCTGGACGTGGCTTTCAATTGGGTTTCTGTCTTATGATTTTTATAACTTGTGACATAAATATCTGAAAACCTTTTCAGATTGCTCCTCTAACAGTTACGGTATAATCCCTTGGTGAGAAAGTAGTAGTGTAGTATAATGCAAAAAATAAAATAAAATGGTATGCCAATATTCAAAGAGCTATTTTGAAAAATGCCTGTAGGCTGCTTGGCACCCCCCACCCTTTAAATTAACAGTTCCCTGTGCCATATCAGAAGCTACAGGTAAAGGTCTCCTTCTTTTCAAACCGTTTTTGTCACAAATTTAAGAAACATATGCTTAAGTGAAGACAAATATGTTCTCAGCCATGTATATATAATAATAATAATAATAATAATAATAATAATAATAATAATTTATACCCCGCCCCTCTGTTAAAACAATCGGGGCAGCTTACAAAATTTAAAATACAATACAAATAAAATCCCTAAACACCCCCACTCCCACCCTCCCCCATAAAAAATGTGGGGTTTTTTTTTTGTGTGTGTGTGTGCTTAGAATATGTGCTTAGAATATGCTCCCTCCATCCCAGCTGCCACCACCCTGCCCTTGGAAGGAGAGATGAAGAGGCAGGCAGAATTCCATCAAGCCTGGACCCAGAAGTAGAGGAAAGGCCCTCCCTCCAACCCAACTGCCATGGTTTTGGCCTTGGAAGGAGAGAAGGACCAGAGTATCTGCTGGATTTAATGCCTTACCCCCCCCCAACCCATTCTCTTTTCCATAGGTGTCACATTTTATTTAGATTGTAAGCCTGGGGGCAGGGAGCTGTTAAATTAACCATTTGTAAGCTGTTTTGAGAGCCTCTGTGGCTGAAGAGCAGAGTATAAATACTCTAAATAAATAAATATAGAATAAGTTTATCTGATATAGGGGATTAGCAATTTCCCCCCCCGCTCCAGTTTGCCAGAGACCACAACCATATTTGTGCCCATTGGGTTCAGTTGTTTATTTCTTTCATGGAAACTTGCCAGGGACTGGCAGCCAGTGGCTCAGGGACTGGCACTAGTCCAGGCACCACCACTTCGAGTAGTTCTGGTTTAGCAGTTTTTGATAATGTAACTTGAACAGTGAATCTGTATTAAAAGGAGAAAGCGATGTTGCAATAGAATACTTCTAGTGTACTACTGTGGTTTTTTTTCTGATGAACTGCAAAATCTTTTCATTTTTCTTACAATGCAAATTGCAGGATTGCAGTGTATAATCACATTTGTTGAACATGTTAAAACATGCTGTTGTGTTGGCTTACGTTCAATGACCTGACAGCTTGGTAGCTGTAATCCCAGCCATTGTAAGAATGCAGCTGACTGATTCATGGGATAAAAATAGCCTTTTACTCAGACACAGTATGTGTTGCCACTTGCTTTCTGCTTTAGCTAATTGTTATAACTTTTGTGTAATAAGAGGCTGACAAGTGTAATGCCTGGAATGCTCATCTTTGATTGTAGTGCTTCTCATGAAAAATAAGAGATATGAAAGATGGATTATTCTAAAACTCACTACCTCTGTGTGCACCATTCCCGATAAAATATCAAATGTAATATTTGGTTCCATCAGGTGCACTGACTAGAGAGTGATAAGTTTGATGCCTCTGGAAACTGTTAGAACTTGAGCTTGATTCCTGTTTATCTTTAGCCAGATTTATGAATAAGAAATAATAAAAGTATTATTTTACTGAGATTTAGCTGTCTCTGCCTTTTTATGGATTGCACTAATAGAAAGGATTTCATAACTCAAATCTTAGTCATACTTACGGCCACCTTGCCCAGCTGGAACCCTCAAGATATATTGATTGCAGACCCCATCATTCCTGAATTGCCATGTTGACTGAAGACCAATACATCAGTACCACCCTGCCACCACCTTTGGAATTTGTTTTAATAACTACATTTTTAAAAAATTCAAAATAACTCCAACACACCATGGGGTTGTGGGGGGAATTTATTCCTCCCTCCTGGGCTGTTTTAGGTCCAGGAAGTTAACCAGATATCAACTTCCCACAAGGATATAGAAAAAACATTTTCTGTTTGAAATCGGGCTCTCCTGATGGTACAGTACGGTCTCAGCTCTGCTCCATGATTGGTCGAACAACATACTTTATTATTACAATAATAATCAGACACATAGTTAACTGTTCTTATTTTTAGGTGCAAGTTGGAGACATGCAATTCCTTCTGATGTAAGTCAGCCTTATTGCCATCTGTTTTATCAGTAGGGTAAGTGTTTATTATTTTCTGATGAAGGTTTGTTCAGACTTTCACATATAAATGGTTTATTAATATCATGGATAAAATAAATTAACAAATAAACATGATAAACAGCCAGTCTCTTCTGCCTCACCTTTCAGTTTGCCATTATCTAAGTCCTATCATCTCTTCCCTACAGCTCTTCATCACTTTCATACATCCAGGATTTCACTCTGACTCACATCCAGCAAGGGCATCCTAGACTCTCACTGTGTAATTTTTCCTTCTTACTCAGGATTTAATTCAAGGAGAGCCAGGTGTTCTACAGAACTAAGCTTTGGAAAATGCTGTTTCATTCTCACCATCTTTAGGCCATTTGTGAGCATTCTGATTCCATGGCAACATCCTATTACCCTCTTCCACACTGGTAGATTGTAAAGCCCAGCTAACATACGTATGCAGTGGTGATGTGCCCGGTGATGCTCCAATGGCCATTCTATTCTGGCAGTCTTCTTCCTGATCATGGAGGAGATGTGAACTATTTCTTTAGGTCTAGATGGCAGGACCAATCCGGAAGTGTTGGGAACCTAGGACTGCCCGGCTTAAGCAGGAAGTAGAACAAAGCCTCTTGGGAGATTTTGTCCCTTTGTTCTCCAGTGCTCTTCTCCCACGAGGCCAGTTCTACTTCCTGCTTTGCCCGGCAAGGCAGGTATCTCAGCTCCTCCAGATTGACTACCATCTTAGACCTCCTTCTCTAATCTTTTAACCACCATCCTACCCCTCACCCCTTCTATCTTCAACCTCTATACTTAAAAAAAGAAAACCCACCTCTCCTCGCTCTCCCCCCTCCCAGCTCCCTCCAACGCATAGGCCCTCCCGATCCGACCCCCACCCTCCGGTCTCAACTCCACCGGCTCATTTCCCAGAGCTGAGAGGAGTTTTAGCGTCCCCCCTTCGCTTCCCTGGCAGCTGAGCGGCCCCAACGGCCAGCCACCTCCCCCCGCTGCTGCGGCGTTGCAGCCAGCAGCCGAGTAATGCTGCAAGTAGCCATGCATGCTCTGCGCCCTCGGGCTCACTCTCCCTCGCTCGCCTCCGTTCCTCCGTGCGCCCCCCCTCTGCGGGCTAGCGACGCTCCGCAGGCACGGGAGCAGCGGCACAGGGCTGAGCGCGCCCCCCCCACAGGGACCAGCGCTCCGCGCCGCCACCAAAGCGCACCCCCACCCCACCCTCTAGCCCAGATCCGCAGCGGCACCAGCGGCATGATCCGTGGCGCCTCGCGAGGCTTGAGCCACGGTGGGAGTACGCCCTCCTCCTCCCGAATGCCTTCCACCCACATGCCCCCCCCAGTCGGTCACCCCCGAGCCCAGGCGGGGACCACACCAGACACACCAAAACACCACACCAACCTGCTTCAGAGACCACTCCAGGCCATACTACCTCCTCCCCCATAGCCAGCCTTGGAAGTGGGTAAGCCCTGTCTCGCACTTCGTTCTCTGCCCACATTGTGACCAGTGAAAACAAACATGGGGGGCATCAGGAGCAACAGATCTGATGCCAAGCAGGGCACTACCAAACTGAACAAGAGGGGGACATTGGAGCGTGATGGCCCCAAAAACGGTGCCAGTGAACTCCCATCCACCAGTAGTGCCTCTGCTGGCCTCCTATCTGCTCTAGTGGCACAGAGGAGCGCCGCAAAGGAAGCGGAGAGGGCCCTCACTAGTGGCGGCTCCAACGGCGTGCCCAGGGTCACCAACAGCCAGCCGCTCAGCAAATCAACATTTCAGGAGGGCCTGGGAGACGCGGGGGCCGAGGTATCTTCCCTGCCCCCACGGAGCTTCCCCAACAACACCAGCCTACTGGACATCCTGATGAAGAAGACACAGGATAAGGTAGGCGGAACAGCGTTTTCTACTGCCAGGTACAACCTGGACACTTTGGAATTTTCAAGTGATGAGGAGGAGGGTGAAGGAGAAGCTCTCACAGGAAGGGAGAGAGAGGAGGTTTTGGGCGATGTCCAATGTGAGAACGGAGAAGCAGTCGATATTGAAACCCAGGGGGACCTCGCAGAGGGGGTGGCGAGAATGTGGAGGAAAGGGTAAAGAAGGCCAAGAAGGACTCAATCAGATTGGCTTTGAAAATGTTATCAGAAGCCCTTATCTCCGATCAGGAGGAAGATCAGGAAGAAACTGCCAGTGCCCTGAACCTCCTGAGGAAACGAAGGGAGAGGGGAAAGACACCTATTCCAAAAAAGAATAAGCCGCCCCTAAATCCTCCGAAACCACCGGAGAATAGAGGGGGAAACGCTAAAGATAAGCAAACAGGCAAGAAAAGGAAGGAACCACCCTCCAGGCACTCATCTGAGGAGTCGGATGGGGCCTCGGAAGGAGACGAGATTATCCAAAACTCTAACCTAGACCTAGACCTCATGGGGGACAACGATGACACCCACATCCCTGACAGGGAGGAAGGAGAACTCTCGGAGTTGGAGACATCAGATTCGGAGGCTGCAGACAGAATTTTTCAAGGGGAAAAGTTCCCATACCTCATCAGCAGGGCTCTGTCCGCTCTGGGGATAGCGCCCCCTGTGGTCAATCAAGACCCTCATGCCACCAGGAGCGAGAAGGCAGCGGCCCTAATGCCCTCGAACAAATCTAAAAGACCACTCTTCCCGTTCCCAAGAGCTTTCTGGAACTTGGTAACCGAGGAGTGGGACAAACCAGCACTGGGAAGGTGGGGCACGGCAGCTGCCCAGAGGTTTTATAGCTTCCCCAAGGAAGTACTAGACAAACTGAAGACCCCAGTGGTAGACAAGCCAGTGGTATCAATGGTCTCCAACTCGCTGGCTCCTAGAGAAGAGGACGGAGTCCTCAAGGACGCTGATGAAAAAAGGGCTGATAGCGCCCTGAACAGGACGTTCGACTCCTCCACATTAGGGATTAGATCGTCAATGGCCACGGCTCTAATCTCTCGAGCAGCCATTATCTGGCTACAAGAGGTCATGGAGGCCGAAAACCTGGAAACAGGGGCCTTAGACAAGGCCTTCATCCGGATACGCTTAGCCCTCAACTTTATCGCGGATGCCTCACAGGATTCACTTACATATGCAGCCAGGGCCTCAGGGGCAGCCAACCTGGCGAGAAGATACCTGTGGGTTAAACAATGGGACGCAGACGGCAAATCCAGAAACGCCCTGGCCACCACCGCGTTCAAAGGAGCCAAACTGTTCGGCGAGGATGCTCTAAAAGATATACTAGTCGAGACGAAAGACAAGAAGCAGGCAATGCCCTCAACGGGGCGTAAGCACGATAAGAGGACTTTCAGACGCTCAGCCCAGACCAATAACTCCTTTCGTCACTCCAGAGGAAGCGGACGGAGGACCGATTTCAGATCCACAAGGCCACCGTGGGCAAGAACAAACTACATTATCCATCAAGCGCCCTTCACCCCCTCGAAACCGTAGAGGAGGAGCCCAGCCTTGTAGAGGCTCCAACCATCAACAGTCCTGACTTGGAAAACTCTCCAGTGGGGGGAAGGCTGTCGAAGTTCCTGGGCGCCTGGTTAACATCCACAAAGGACAAGTGGGTTCTCGAGACCATAGCCCATGGATACAAAGTGGAATTCAATGTAGAACTCAGGAACAGATTTCTACCAGCGCCAGTACCAGCAAACCAGCAAAAGGTGCAGAACCTAAGAGCAGCCATAAACCACTTACTGGAGATAGAAGCAATAGAAGAGGTACCAGTCACGTTTCTTAGAGGTGTACTCTTACTTCTTCATGGTACCAAAAAAGGACAGAAGCTTAAGGTCGGTATTAGATCTCAAATTCACGAACTCATTCGTCACCTACAAACGATTCAAGATGGAAACGCTCTCGTCTATTCGGGTCGCCGTACAGGGGGGAGACTTCCTGGCCTCCCTCGATCTGTCGGAAGCTTACCTCCACATCAAGATGCACCCGGACAGTCGGCGATTCCTCAGATTCTCATTCAGGGAGGAACATTATCACTTCAAGGCGCTCCCTTTCGGTCTGGCAGCGGCTCCGTGGATCTTCACCAAGGTCATGGTGGTGCTGATTGCACACCTCAGGATGAAAGGGATACATCTCTACCCTTACCTGGACGACATCCTGCTGAGGGCGCAGTCGAAGGACAAGGCCCTACGGGATCTGCAGGTAACAATACAATGCCTACAAAGACACGGCTTCATGGTGAACTTCAAGAAAAGCATGCTGATTCTGGCACAGAGTATAGTCCACTTGGGGGTACAAATAGACACAGTGAACTACTCTGTCGCACTGTCCAGGGAAAGACAAACGACCATACAAAGGGAAGCAATGTCAGCGAGCCGGAAGCAGAGGGCGCAAATGGCATCCTTGGCGAGACTCTTCGGCCTAATGGTATCGGCAATCCAGATTGTGCCATGAGCGAGATTCCACTCCAGACCACTACAGGAGTTGCTTCTTCCTCACCAAGAAAGAATATCTCGCAAGGAGGCCTTCACGCTAGACATCCCAGAGAGAGTGAGGCAATCGCTTGCTTGGTGGACTCTGACACAAAACGTAGCCAAAGGATCTCCTCTGACCGTCAGTCACCAAGTAGTAGTAACCTCGGACGCCAGTCTACGAGGATGGGGAGCCCATTGCCAAGGAGACGTGACACAGGGGCTCTGGTCAAGAGAAGAACAGGAGCACAGCATCAACTGGCTGGAGCTCAGGGCAGCTCAGCTAGCAATGCAACACTTCTCCAGCAAGCTCAGGGACAAGCACGTCCTCCTCCTCATGGACAACACAACGACACACTCATATATAGCGAGACAAGGAGGGTCCAGATCCCGGTCTCTACACAAGGAGGCCGTGATCCTGTTCCAATGGGCGGAAAAGACGGTCCTGTCCCTGTCGGCCCAGCATCTACAAGGTCAGAGCAACATACAAGCGGACTTCCTGAGCAGGCATACGGTATTCCCGGGAGAATGGGAACTGAACCAGGAGACCTTCGCACACATCCAATGGAACTTCGGAGAAATGTCAGTGGACATGTTTGCGTCACACCTGAACGCCAAGCTGGACCGCTTCTTCACCAGATTCTTTCACCCAAGGGCGGAGGGAACCGATGCCCTCCCCTCTCGGTGGCCAAAGGGCCTACTATATGCATTCCCACCGTTCCCCTTAATAGGGAAAACATGCAGGAAAATACGAGAAGAGAGAGCTCAAGTAGTCTTGGTTGCACCACATTGGCCCCACCGTCCGTGGTTCTCGGACCTAACAGAGATGTCGATCGAACCACCCATGCGACTATTTCCACGGCAGGATCTCCTCCTCCAAGGACCAGTCACCCACAACGACGTCACATGGCTACAACTGACAGCGTGGAGATTGAGCGGAGAGCTCTAGAGACCTGCGGACAACGTAATACGCACTCTGTTAGCCTCACGCAGGCCGTCGATGAGAAAGATATACCAGGCTGCATGGAGGGTGTTCTCGCAATGGTGCGCAAACGCAGACGTGAATCCATTGGAAGCCTCGGCAAAGCATATCCTCCAATTTCTACAAGAAGGCCTTGACACGGGCCTCAGGCTATTTCTGAATAAAATACCACACTTTAAGCTTCCCCACAGCACAACAGCTGAATGGGGAACTACATGCATTAAAAGAATACTGGATATCCCTTACGCAAGCATATGAAAAGCACAACCTCTGACGTAACCTGGAAGTACACTAGCATAGTGCCTCAGTGGGATTCTGGCCAATATTTCTTCTCATTCTGTTTTCTCTAGGAGTGGTGGGGAAGTTGGAAGAACATAGGGAAGACCTGATTAACTCATTCCATCTCTCCCCCAGTCTTCTGTATTCCATCCACAGGCCTGATGCATATACTTCCTTCCTGACCGTTTTAGGTATTCAGGCAGTGGCAACTGCTTCATAAATTAGTGCTGGGGGGAACACAAGTATATTTATTTTATTATCCTTGCTGATGATGATCTTATTACCTAGTCCAGTGTTCTGTTCCCAGTCTGGCTGACTTGATGCCCAGGAGAAGACCATGAATGTGTTATGAATGCAACAGAGCTTTCCTGCTTCACTCAGTACCACCACCACCCTGCCCCACAGACTTAACTTTCTCCAGAAGCTGGTGCTGGGAAGCATTACTGAAATACATTAGCTCTTAGTAGACATTGATCACCTTTTTTTCCTCTATGCCTTTGTCTTATCCAGTTTTAAACAAATCCAGACTGTCAGCTACAAGTTACAGAGTAGTTAACTATGGACACTGTGAAGAAATGTTTCTTCAGTCTGTCTTGAATTTCCCTCCCTTTATCTTCATTCAGTGACCATGGTTTTGGTATCATGTGAGGGGGAAAATAGCATCTCTCTATCAAATTTGTCCGTACATAATTATATGCACCTCTGCCAGGCTTTTCCTTATTCAGATTTTGTCTCAGGAAAAAAAAAAAAGAAAAAAAAAGCTCCATTTAAAAAAAAATCTTATTTGTTATTATTTCACACCTTGATAATTGTTTTACCCCTTTCTGGTCAACATATTATTCCACAAACTTAATTCGGTTTCCTAATAAGATGTGGATATCCAGTACATTTGGGGATTTGTGAAGCTCCCCTTTTTATTTTGGGGAATTTTCTCTTTTCATGTACCCGATTCTAAGATATCCATGGCAACTTCACAGAGTATGTCTTACATCTTAGCTTTTAGGAATGTGAATACTTCAGAATAGGTGTAAACCAGATGTGTGGCAGAATCTGCATCTAATTCTAGATACTGTTCTTTCCTTTCGGTGGAATGGGGGTTTGGATGTGTGTCCTCACTCCTTTATTTTTTTAAATCCTCTAACCATAGAATAATATATTTTAAAATAATTTTTTATTATCGTAATAATTGACACATAGTAAAACCAACTGATTACATGTTCTCTCTCTCTCTCTCTCTCTCTCTCTCTCTCTCACACACACACACACACACACACACACACGGGGGGTGTGGACGTGAGTGTGTGTGTGTGTTTTTCCTACACTGATCCAAATGTAGGGCTATTTTAGGATTTCATTCATAGCTGTGTTAGTCTGGAATATCACTATGCAAAGGGATCTTGTAGCACCTTTGAGACTAACTGGGAGAAAGAAGTTATCATAAACTTGGTCTACTTCCTCATGCATCTGAGGAAGTAGATCAAGTCTACAAAAGCTTATGCTACAACTTCTTTCTCTCAGTTAGTCTCAAAGGTGCTACAAGATCCCTTTGCATCAGGATTTCATAAAACTTCAGAATAGTCCAGAAGAATTTATGGCCAAGCTATCTCCTGCAGACTATCTTTCTAATAGATGATGAATAACTTCAGTTTCTCAATAAAGTGCTTTTGCACTGCTGTGCCCCCTCTGATTCTAGGAATAGTGGACAGTTCCATCATAAACAATATTTCCCCTATTCAACTAAGCCAGTCATCCATTATCCCTCCCCCACTTACTGCAGTTGACATAGCTGTTAATAAGTAACACATCTTTTGTTAGAATTATGCTATTGCTATAATGTAGCAATATCATTAGAGTCTCTGAAAGTAATGTGTCCTTTTCCCAGTTCTTTCCATAACAGCCACCCAACATCATCTGATTTTGGGACATGTGCAAATGTTATGATCTCTTTCTGTACAGGAAAATGGAAAACTCCTCCAAGTTAAAAAGGGTTTTTTGTTTGTTTGTTTGTTTTTATCTCAAAATACACTGAATTTCCCCAACCTATTGGGAAGTTGAGTTGAGTTCATGAGATTGATTTTGCAGAATTAGATGTACATACTGCATTTCAAAATATATCCAGTGTCTGTGTTAGCCAGATCCAGTTACTCTGCCTTGCACTGTGGCCCCATAAAATGGAATTTTCTCTCTTCAGTTGAGTCCTATGCCTTGTAAAGCTTCACAGGCTTATTTTATGTATATTAACCTGCTGTTTGAAGCTCAGAAAGAAAGCTAGTAAAAAAATAAATAGTTCATCTAATAGTTGAACTATTTTTTTTTGTTTTTGCCATTTTAATGTATGCAGGTTGCCTGTATTCTGTAAAATCATTTGCTTTTATCAGTATACCTAAATATTAAAAATAGAAAAAAAGAAAAATAAGCTGCAGCAGTGCTGACCATAAGATAAAATCAGAATCATACTTTCATTGGACCAACAAAAGAAAAGCAAAAACATCCATGCAAGCTTTTGAGGTTGTCATATCTATGAAGGCAGGGTGTCTCAAAAAGCAGGGATAAAGAAGGGAAAGTGGAAAAGGGAGGATGAGTTGGTGTTAAGTTATGTCATCTGCATGTTGTGTCCAGAATAATTGGGGGTGGGGTTATTTTGGCCCATTCTCGAATGGGGCTCACCAGATGACGTGATGCTTTCATATGCACCAGTCCTATGGTTTTCTTAATTTTAAAAACATAACCCTCCCTAGAAATCTGGAAATGGATTTACCTATATATAATGTACAGTACCTGAGATTCCTAGAATACCACATAATTTCTAATTTTCCATATTGCAGTCTGTGATAAATTTATAATGCCATTTAGTTTATTGATATCCCATAATGCATAAGATCTTTTTGAAAATCTGTTATGTGTTGTTTTTAAAACACTCTAGTTGCAACTGTAGCTAGTGACTGTTTAACTGTCACTAGCTACAGTGATGTCTAAACAGCCTTACATACTTGAAGGGTTGTAGACTTTGTAATTGAACTAGTTGTGTCTTGCATGGAATTATAATTCCCCACTTTGCCTCTGCATGTGTTCATCCGTATTCCTCCACAGCCCTGGGTGTCTTGTACTGTACTAAATAGGGGCCCTCATTCCTGGAGAACTGGCAGGTGGATTTGTGAGGTCTTGACAGTGTATGAGAGTTGTTTTGATTTAAAGTGGAGTTACTTAGTCAGTTTATAAGCACATGTACTTGGAAATAAGCTCAAATATCTCAAATTTAGGATGGATGTTGAAACACTGAAACCTAGGCTGACTTTCTTCCAGTGGCACAGTCTGTAATGATTGACATTTATGCTCAGTTAATTCTTATATCCTAACTGAATACCTGAGTGTTTGGCCATATGCATTACTTTATTATTTAAGTACATTGTGCTAATGTTACCGTGTGTGTGCGCGCGTGTGCGCGTGTGCGTGTGCATGCCTTCAGGTCGCCTGTTGACTTATGGTGACCCCATGAATTTTATCAAATCATGCCCAGTGTTTGCTGAACTATTCTAAAATGTGTGTGCATGCATGCACACACATGTCTTCAAATTGCCTGTTGACTTATGGCAACCCCATGAATTTCAGTTTTCTTAGGCAAGGAATACTCAGAGATGTTTTTGCCAGTTCCTTCCTCTGAAATACAGTCTACAGCACCTGGTATTCATTGGTGGTCTCCCATCCAAGTACTAACCAGAACTGACCCTGCTTAGCTTCCAAGATCAGATGGGATCTGATGCATTTAGGGTATTTAAGGCCCTAATGTTATTCTGTAGACAATGCTAAATAGAATTTAAGCATCATATAACCATAATGACTTGACATATATCATTACATCTTTTTGTGTGGACATTTAACAAAATATATCATTGTGCTAAAAAGGATGAACAAAGTAATATTTAGCTATTTTGTCAATAATGTAGTGTAAGAGATGGCATTTTGAGCTTTAGTTTTCCTTATTCTATTCCTGTAAGCTTGGGCTGGACATCTGTACTCTTCCTTGGTGATTTGTCCTTCCGTCCATTCTGTATATATACTCCTTTTTCAATAGCTGCTCTTTTCACTGGTTTGTTGGTATTCCAAAGACATCACATCCCGAGACAGGTCTCTAATCTTACCTACAACTCTTTGAAGAGGACTTTTATAGAATTAAAATCTAAAACAAATACCAACTGCCTTCTTAGAGTGTATATGTCTTCTCCTGGTAAGTAACAGATTTTGCATCTGCAGAAATGCTTGTGTAAAAGACTTTGTGTACAATCTGTTGTGCTATCCATAGTACTTTGCCCTAGAAAGCAATATAGTGACTGGCCAACTCAGAATATAGTTCATCTCTCTTGTATCTGATGTGCAGGGAGTATATATTTTACCACGTTACACTGTTTGAAATACCGTTAAAGAAAGAAAATAAAAACCTTGAATCAGCTGGTACTAGATTGCATGGGTGGCTGATTTCTTGAAAAGGCACCACCTGAAAATTTCATGAAGTATTTAGATGCAGTGTTAAGTTATGTTTCTAACTGGTTTCTAAATTTTGTACCTTTTATGTACAATTTGAATACAACATGCATTTATATAGGGTGATTTATGCCTGATTTGTTTGCGATGGGCTAGGTCTAATAGTAATAAATATTTTGGATTGGGAGTAATAATATGTACTGTTTCTGCATTAATCATTAATTCAGTTTGTTCTGGTCAGATGTACTGCTTACTGATACAGAATCAATACATGGAATTTGTATGTGTTAGAATAACTGGAAAATATAAATCAGTGAGGGGAAATGCATTTCCCCCCTGAAAGGATTAGGAAATACTAGAAAGTATAAAACATTTTTTCCAGTCAGTGGATATTTTTACAATATTTCATCATACCTATTTGCATATTCTTGTATATGAGCACTGTAATGTATGGACGACAGAAGTGGGAGGGGGGATTTGATAGAATTAAATGGAGCTCCTGAATACTCTTTTATCTATGGATGGTAAGAGCAGGACTATGCATAATGTTACTGGTGAAATGCACCACATCTGACCCAGGCTTTCCTCTCAGTATTTTGATATTGAAACTAATGAAAGGAAGTAATCCATCACCAGCACAACCATGCTTTTCAGATTAAAAAGGCTTCCAAAGCAGTTTACAAAGATCAATAATAATATTTCCCCAGGTTTACAATCTAAAGACAATGATCCAAAAGGAGCAGGGAGGTGGGCAGTAGAAATCAAATTTAGACATTATTTCCTAGTTACAAAGTTCTTATAAGTAGTGTTGTTCCTTCTGGTAGAGAGCTCCCTGTAGCTGTGCCTTCTGTGACTGATGGATAGGTTTAGGTTGTTGCCCCTTTTGGTGTGATGTTCTTCCTGAGAATCAGGAGAAGCAGCCTTTCAGTATCCCTTGCTTCCCTGAAAGATGGCAGAGAGTGTGTTCTGCTGCTCTCCAGTTCTAGTAAAACTGTTGGTTAGAGCCAAGCATTCTTTCTGGCAGAGATGATGACAAATGAGGTAACAATCACATGCATAAACATATACTCATTCTGAGGTCCTCATGTATAAGAGATCTTAGGGTTGGAAATGCCTTGAAGGCATACAACAACAACAATAATTTAAGAAACCAGCTTATAGGGAACAGACAATCCAATACATACTAGAATATAAAGGAAAGAATTAAATGAGTCCATACACCAGTCTTCATTATAGAGAGATTAACATATAGATCACATACTTGCTGCATAAAACAAGGAGACCTGAGACCTTAACAGCGACATTGTGACTGTTTAGGCTGGTTCAGAGCTGTTGGGATGGACACCAGAGCTTGGAAATACTCTAATGTGTTACAACGTACAGTTGTCTCTCTGTATCCACGGATTTGGTATCCACAGATTTAAGTATTTACAGCTTGAAAATATTCTTTAAAAAATAATAATCCAAAAAGCAAACCTTGATTTTGCCATCTTATAATGGACACCATTTTGCTATGCCATTGCATATAATGGGACTTGAGTATTCACGGATTTTGGTATCCATGGGGGGTCCTGGAACCAAACCCCAGCAAACATGAAGGAACAACTGTATTTCATTACCTAGTTATGTTCTACAGTAATGAGCTGAAACAGCTTTACTATTTTGCTTGTATTGACTAGAGCTGTAATTTACAACTTCTCAGTGTAATGCAAAAATAATTTCCCTTTAACTGCCTGCTGGACTAAACATTCATGTTAGTAGGAATCTTTTCATTAAAACGTTTTAAATGTTCACCTCCATTCTCTGTCTTCTTCCATTCTGCACCAAACAGTAGAAGAGGGAAAGCATGAAAACTGGTTGGGTATGTCTAAACTGTTTGAGAATTTAAATGAGAAGAGGGTGTTTCTCTGCATGCCTCAGAGATGGGAGACATCCAGAGAACATTTTGCTGTATTTTTAAGTGGCACAATAGTAACAGCAAAACTAACATGTTAATAACAAGAAATCCAACAAGTTAACAGTGATATACAGTTGTCCCTCCATATCCACAGATTTAGTATTCACGGATTTAAGTATTCACGTCTTGAAAATATTATTTAAAAAATAATAATCCAAAAAGCCAACCTTGATTTTGCCATCTTATATAAGGGACACCATTTTGCTATGCCACTGCATATAATGGGACTTGAGTATTCATGGATTTTGGTATCCACGGTGGCTGGGGGTGGGGGTCCTGTAACCAAACATCAGTGAATATGAAGTGACAACTGTAGACTCAAGTCAATTGACTCAGACATGAATTGCTTCAGTTACTTGACTTGGACTTGAGTCTGCCATAAATGAAGCACTGACTCGATTTGACTCAAGACTTGTATATTTTTAGCTACTGACTTGCTGGCCTTGGAGGAAGAAGCACCTTCTAAAGCATTTCCTAGCAGCAGGCAAGACTCACCACCGAGAGAGCAGGAAGCATTTCCAGGGGGGAACACAGCAGATGAGTTCAGCAACAGGCTTTAGGCGAAAGGATCCTCTAAAGCTTTTCCTAAGCAGCAGGCAAGACTCACCCCCAGAGCACGGGAAGCATTTCTCACAGTCTGCTGAGCAAACTTAACCCCTGCCTCAAGCCCAACTTCTAGTTTAGTTTTCCTGTTTGTTCTCATGTCATTCCTGCTTCTTCCTCAACCCAAATGAAGTAATCACACACTTTCATGTCCTACACCATCCCTTCAGTGCCACTGATTTGCTTCAACAACCTGGATCCCTCCTTTCCTTTCCCCACCTCTGTCAAACACACACACATGCACAGACAGACAGACAGATAGACACACACACAAAACCACACAGTCCATGACAGTCTTCTCGCCCCCTCCCTTCTCCTGATACACTTGGATCAGGCTGCTCATGATAGTGTTTCTACAGCCAGCTTGCAACCTTACTGATTTCTCCTCACCCTTTTGAGCCCCTCCCCCTGATAATCAGTGAGGTTGTTTAGTCCTTTGCCTAACGCTAATTTAATTTGGTTTTACCTAACTTTGTGCATGTCTTCTTGATTTTCTAGTTATGGAAACTCCACCCCACACACGCACCTACCCACCTTCTTCTTTCTATTAAAGTTGGATCCCAGATTTGAGACTTGACCTGAGAGTATCTTTCAAGGACTTGAGACTTGACTTGAGGCATGCAGGTAGAGACTTGAGACTTGGAGTAAAAGACTTGAAAACATCACAGCAAGTTACTTTCTGGACTTTAGTAACAATAACAAATAGTGACCTGGTATGTGATCAAAGTAGTGAGTAAAGGAACTTGTTCCTTTGAAAAAGTAGCAATCCAAGCAGTGGATGATACTAAGCAGACTGATGGTCCTAAGGTTTCTTAGCGAAAAATAAATAGCAAATAATGGGAGAGGAGAATGATTTGGAGACTGGGAGAGGGAAAAGAATCTCACAAACTTCAGTTTCAGCCATGAGTAGAGTGTAGTGACTAATCCATGTGTTAGGCCACCATGACAAAGGGATGGTTAGATCAATACCATACCAGTTTCCAGGACTTTCTGCACCTCTTGGGTGCTTCCAGTTTGTATTCACAGATGTTTCCAGATTTATTTATTTATTTATTTATTTTAGGTATGAAAGGATGGAAGGCTGAGTGAACCCTGGAGCCCTCTGGGATCAAACTTGCAACATGGTGGCTTGCAGTAATGGCATTTAACTACTACGTCACCAGATATCACTGTGACTATTTGGGGTGCAGGGGGACAATTTTCACCCCATCTCTGCTTTTGGGCTGCACCAGCACATTCAGGTGCATTGGAAATCATATGTCACTTCCAGATGCCATTTTCTGAAGTTTCTGCCCCTTTCTGCTTTTCAGGAGTTCTGGGGAGGGGGATCTAAACTGCTGTATATGTGAGGAGTGAGTATTTGGACTGATTTTCAGATGAAAAAGTGTGCCCAAATTGGCACAATTTTAAAAATTTTGTGGGTGTCTCCAAGCAGGGTGGCCAGATTGCAAACCGGAAAGGGCTCCTGTACATTTAATGGTTGTATAGAACAGAAAAATTTGACAGATACTGCTTGTGAGCTATCCAAGTAACAAATTCCCTCTTGTACACAACCATTAAAGGGACAGGCTCTGTCTCCAGTTTTCACTCTGTCAGCTCCGAGGGAACTTCCAAGGGGGCAGGAGTTCAGAGACTGCATGGAGCCCACAACCTATTTTGCCACCCTTGCTGTATAGTGATTTTTGTGGGATAGGGGATCCATGTCAGCTGTACAATGCCCTCAGGAGTAGTCTCTTTATTTAGGTTTATTCATACCTGGTATGCATTCTTCCTCTCTTTCTACTGCACTCCACATTTCCTAGCATTATTGTCTTTTCTAGTGAGTCATGCCTTCTCATGATGTGGCCAAAATATGACAGCCTCAATTTATTCATCTTGGCTTCCAGGGAGAGTTTAGGCTTGATCTGTTTTAGGACCTGTCTGTTTGTCTTTTTGTCTGTCCATGGTATCTGCAGCTCTCTTTTCCAGCACCACATCTCAAATGAGTTCCTTCTATCAGCTTTCCTCATTGTCCAACTCTTACACCCATACATGGTGATGGGAAATACGATGTCTTGGACAATCCTAACTTTGGTGTTTGAGTTTATATCTTTGCAATTTAGGATTTTGTCTAGTAGTTATTTCATAGCTTCCCTCACTGTAGAATCATAGAATCATAGAGTTGGAAGAGATCACAGGGGCCATCCAGTCCAACCGTCTGCCATGCTGGAATACACTATCAAAGCACTCCTGACAGATAGCCATCTAGCCTCTGTTTAAAAACCTCCAAAGAAGGAGACTCCACCATGTTCTGAGGCAGCCTGTTCCACTGTCGAACAGCTCTTACCATCAGGAAGTTCTTCCTGTTGTTTAGGTGGAATCTCTTTTCCTGTAGTTTGAGTCCATTTCTCCATGTCCTAGTCTCTGAAGCAGCAGAAAATAAGGTTGCTCCCTTTTGAATATGACCTTCTTTCAAATATTTAAACATGTCCAACATGTCACCTCTTAGCCTTTTCTTCTCTGGGCTAAACATACCCATTTCCCTAAGCCATTCCTCATAGGGTATGGCTTCCAGAGCTTTTACCATTTTGGTCACCCTCCTCTGGACACATTGCAGCTTGTCAATATCCTTTTTGAATTGCGGTGCCCAGAACTGGACACAGTATTCCAGGGGAGGTCCGACTAAATAATGGTACTATTAAATCCTTCGGTCTAGACACTATACTCCTATTGATGCAGCCTAGAATCACATTGGCTTTTTTAGCTGCCACATCACACTGTTGACTCATGTTCAGCTTGTGGTCTGCTAAGACTCCTAGATCCCTTTCAAGTCAGATGTCACCCATCCTATATCTGCATTTCAATTTTTTTCTGCCTAAATGTAGTACCTTATATTTCTCCCTGTTGAAATTCATTTTGTTAGTTTTGACACAGCTCTCAAATCTGCCATTTGAGGTCATTTTGAATTCTCATCCTGTCCTCTGGGGTATTTGCTACCCCTCCTAATCTGGTGTCATCTACAAATAAGCATGCCCTCTATTCCCTCATCCAAGTCATTGATAAAGATGTTGAATAGCACTGGGCCCAGGACAGAACTCTGTGGCACCCTACTAGTTACTTCTCTCCAGGATGAAGTGGAGCTATCGATGAGCACCCTTTTGGTTCAGTTGGTCAACCAATTACAAATTCACCTAACAGTAGCATTAGTAGCATTGTCTGGCTCACATTCTACTAGCTTAATTGAAAGAATATCATGGGGAACTTAGTTGAAGACCTTACTGAAATCAAGATACACTACTTCCACAGCTTTCCCTTCATCTACCAAGCTTGTAACTCAGTCAAAAAAGAAGAAGAAGAAATCAGATTAATTTTTCAGGACCTGTTTTTGAGAAACCCATGTTGCCTTTTAATGATCATGGCATTCATTTCTAAGTGCTTATAGACTTAGATCAATGATCTGCTCTAGAATCTTTCCTGGTATTCATGTCAAACTGACTGGGTGATAATTGTATGGGTCCTCTTTTCCCCCCCTTTTTGAAGATGGAGACGACATTTGCCCTCCTCCACTCTGTTGGGACTTCTCCTGTTCACTAGGAATTCTCAGAAGATTATTGTCAGTGGTGCTGAGATTATTTATGCCAGTTGTTTTAGTGCTCTTGGATATAGTTCATCTGACCCTGGAGACTTGTACCAGTCCTAATCTTCTGATTTCTTGACTACATTCTCTATTCTGATCAATGATTGATCCAAGGTTTGGGAAATCTATAAGTATTTCAGTTTCCTCCTCATCCAGATTGAATTTATTTAAATCCTCCATGCACATTTGTTTTGTTTTCTTCATGTTCAGCAGTAAGCCTGCCTTAGCACTTTCTTTTTTGACTTTCTATAGTAATTGTTCCAAGTCTTTATTGTCTGCTTATCTTAGATTGTTGATATTCCTTCCTCCGATCTTTGTTCCTCCTTCCTCTGAGTCTTAACTTGCTCTGGGAATGATATTTTCTGCATACAGGTTGAACAAATAGGGTGTTAGAATGCAGCCTTGTCTGACTCCCTTTCTGATTGGGACCCATTCTGTTTTTACGTATTCTGTTCTAACGGTAGCCTCCTGTCTTGAGCAGAGGTTACACATCAGAACAGTCAAATGTAATGATAACACCCACTTCTTTAAGAGCAATCCATAGCTTTTTGCAATCTGTGCAGTTAAAGGCTTTACTGTAGTATTTTTTGCACTATTTTGAGCATGACTTTGCTTGCATGGGAAATTAATGCCAATTGTCCTGTAGTTACCTCAATCTTTTGGGAGGATAGAAATTTACATTGGTTGTTTCTAGTCTGTGGGTCATTCTTTTGTTTTTCATAGACACCATTGTAGCCATATTGCCAAGCTACTTGCAATACATCCTTGGAGTGTGGTGGAGTCTCCTTCTTTTGAGGTTTTTTTATCAGAGGCTGGATAGCCATTGTGGTCTCTTCCAACTCTATGATTCTATACTCCTGGCCCTGTAAAGACAGTGCTTGCTTAATTCTGTTTTCCAGGCTTTTCTGGCTACCTTTGTCTCTGCATGTTTCAGTGAGGTATATGCTTAAAGTTATATGCTGTACCTCAATGGCTCTTAACTTTTTCTTTATCAGGGACCCCCTTTAAATATCTTTTGTTGCCGTGGACCCCCAATAGTTAACTCAAGATTTGAAACAACAACAACAACAGTAATAATAATACAATTATACCACCCATTAAGCCTTCCCTCAGAGGCAATGGAGGGGGAAGGAAGACGTTATAAAACCTTACAAACCTGAACTTCTAAGACATCCTTAAGTCAAGGATTTTTAATATTCTTGTGACCCAACAAAGTTGATTGGGCTTTTTAGCTTGTGTTGAACAATACTTTATGATTTTGCTTGGGAAGTCACTAGCAACTTCATCTCAGTAATTAGATTTAAAAGCATTTCTCAGTCAAGGATTCAGAAATATCTCTCTAGCCAGTCAAATACAGAGCAATACATATGTAGGTGTGTAATGTATTATATGCTTTATATAGAGAGATTATTTGATGTATGATTCAGTGATTGAAATGATTTTAAATGATATCATTATTTAAATTGTTCCTCTGAAAGGCTCAGTTTTATTGAGTTAAATCACAGTTCAAATCAGTTTTGAGAAGGATTCTGTTTATCATTTTTAGTGGAAATACATTATTGTTGAATATAACTGTAATTCATATTCGGAGATGTAGGTTTCATTATAAGAGGAAGGGACTAGCAAAAATACCTCTGAGTAATCCTTGCTTTAGAAAACCCTATGAAATTCATGGGGTCGCCACAAGTTGACAGATGACTTGAAGGCATGTACACCCACAATCCCTACTTAAGCAGTTTTACCATTCTTTTACCTACAATGTACCCAGTGTGGTTTATATAGGATGAGTAATTTGTTTTAAAAAAATCATTAAAATAGTAAAACAAAGAGAGTGTTGTCTTCAAATAGTTTACTTAAAGAAATGATGATGTCAGTTTGCCTTGCATGCTTTTTTTCTTGTCTACAGGAATAGTTCCTGAGAGGGAAGGTGCTGGTGCTGATACTATTTTGTCTTACAAGCTGCCACTGCTTTTCTTTCTCACAGGACATTATATTATATGTAGATAAGGGACTGCCTAAACAGTATGAACTTTCATAGCATTTTAAAAAATGTTAGTGCATGCTCATTGATGAACATTTAAGATCTTCAAATTAGTTTGAATCCACAGCCATGGAAATGGAAATAGTCCTGGACATCTGGCCTTCGCAAATGGTGGCCTGTGTTTCACTTAAAATGGCCTATTTAAAACAAAACAAATGTAGACTTAAGCCTAGAGGAGTCCTGAACATTTGTTTCCATGGTCACTCACCAAAAAGCCTTTCTTGATGAACACAGTCTCCATAGCTGTATATCCGCTTAGTAAAAAGAAGAAGAAACCTGAGGAGAATTTCAAGCTCTTCTTTTATTTTGAGGACACTTCAGTAATCAGGCTGCTTGTCTTTTCAAACAAGAAATGAGAGAGGCTTGTTTCCCTTCAGAATGATTTGAACTCTGGCAACCAAATAAAGAAACTGGGGTTCCTAAAGGGAACAAAGGACGTGGTTATCATTTTTATGAGCCACAGCATAACTTAAAAGCAAAAGAAAATGACCTTTCCTTTGGGGGGATTTTATGTGAATGCAACATGTAAAAAGAATTAGTGGAGGCCATTATGCCCATATTTGGTGATCTTGTGTACAAGCTGTAAAAATGTGTTTGTTGATTCTTAAGGGTGAAATCTTTGGATTTGACTTTTATTATGATGAATATTTTGCTGTTTTGGAGGTTTGTTGTTGACCCTGACTTGTTGTTTATCTGCATTACTCTTTAAAACTCTTACTGCCATGTATAATGTTTAAAATTTTGCTTGGATGCAATGGTCATTTTCAGGGTATGATAGGGTAAAGAGGACTTCCACCTCACAGATGACAGTCCCTGAAAGTGGACCAAACCTGGAAGGTTCTGATTGAAGTCATAAACAGCTGAGGAGGTTCAGAGAAATGAAGAAACTTGCATGTGTGGGCTGTATACAAGGCCTTCATAAGCAGTGTTGTAACAAAAGCCACTGTTGTAGTAGAAGTCCCAAGGGTCCAGACACATGTCTAACAGGAAGTTGCATGGCAACAGCTAAATTAGGCTTCCATCAAACCCTGATTGGCATTTTTGGAAGAGGGAGGCAATATGGTGTGGGAGGACATGGGAGAGGGCTTTTCAGCTTTTGTGCCTGAAATTGTGGAATCCCCCCCCGCCATTGGCATAGCATTTCTGTCACCAAGTCAAGACATGCCTTTGTATTAAAAACTTTGGGGCTTAATGTATTTTAATGTGCAGGTGCATGGATTATAATAGTTGTACTTGTAACCTGTTTTAACAGAAGGGGTGATGGTGCAGCTTACTTCAGACTAAAGAGGTATAGCAGGGGGTAGGCACAGTGTAGCCTTCAGAAGTTGTTGGGCAGCAACTCCCATCAGCCCTAATCAGCATAGCCAATGGTGAGGAATGCTGGGAGTTGCAGTCTAGCAACACCTAGAAATTAGGGTTGTCAGACTGAAAACTGGAGATGGCTCTTTTACCTTTAAAGCTTGTGTAAAATAGAGAATTTCAGCAGTTGTTGCTTGTCCTGCAGCCAGGTAACAAGCAAAGGCTTCTCAAATTCCCTCTTCTACATGTATGGGAATTTTTGCTCTGGCGACCCTACTGGAGGGCTGTAGTTCACCCACTTCTGATACGTAGAAAGTTCAGAAAGTTATTTCAAGCAGTAACATTTAGTTATTAAAATTTTAAATAAGACTAAAAATAGGGGGTTTTGGTGGGTTTTTTTCTGGCCTGTGAGACCATGTTCTAGAAGAGTTTATTCCTGACATTTCACCTGCACAGATGCAGGCAAAAACATCAGGAATAAACCCTTCTAGAACACGGCCTCACAGCCTTGGGGGGGGGGGAACCTATGGATGCCGGCTGTAAAAGCCTTCGACTTCACAAGATTGAAAATCATTTAAGATATGATCTGAAGCATCCTTACTTACATGTAAATTTCACTGAAACTGTGATCCCACAGTTACCACTGTGGGGAAAGTGCTTGCTCACTAGCACTTGCCTTATCTTTTGGCAGGAGCACTAAGAGAAAGTCTTTGAAAAATGACAGGGTTTGCATCTGGCTAGTTTATATAGAGAGATGGGGGCAGGGATGTAGAGAGAAAGGAGGCAGTCTTTCAGTTAATTTGTTTTCAAACCATTTAGGACTTTAAAAGTCAATACCAGCACTTTGAATTGGGCTGCGAATAGACAGGCACCTTATGCAGTTGACAGAGCAGTGACATATTATGGTCACATCAGCTTGTCCCAGTTAGTACAGAATAGAGCAAAAGGATTACTAATTTAAGTTTCTGGGCTATTTTCAAAGGGAGCCTCACATATAATGCATTGCAGTAACCTTCAAATGAGAACATAAAAAGGAGGAAGGAAGGGGGGGTGGAAGAAGGAATGTAAGTAGCACATTTAAGACTAACTGGTTTTTATTTTAGCATGAGCTTTTGTGGATATAAACCCACTTATTCAGATGCAGTACAGTGATATCCAGGCCTAGGATATAAAGCATAGGTACAAAGTGGTGGGAGTGGGATGGAATATGCTAGGATCCAGAAAGATGCAAATCATGACATTTGCCCTAAATTTCTAAAGGGCCTCAAATGGGAGGTTATCAGAGCATAGGTAACTGTAGCATGGTTTTGCCCCACAGTCACTTGGTTATGGGTTTCCACTCTATTTCTCTTAGCGTCATACTTTTCAATTTTTTCATGACACCTTCAGAATTTGGTCTGAAGTGAAATCAGTATGTGACTGATATTCAACTATGTATCTTATCTTCATCAGATACTATAAAGGCAAATAGAAAATGCTAAAGAAGGAGCAGAAAACCCGTTTTGGCCCATGGGCCACATTCATGCAAGGAGAGATGTCAAAGCACAAAGGTGAAGGTGGATGGCACCAAGCCCACAACCCCCCCTCTCCCTCCCTCCCTCCCCCCCTCTCTCTCACAAACACATTATTCAGATACAAATAGGTATTCTTACTGGATTTGGGTGCTAAATTACTACTTAGTAGTCATGACGCTATTATTACTTGAATGGGTGACTTTAATCAAAAGAACACTTTAAGTTTGGAATCCAGTTATAATACAGTCGTCCCTTCCTATTTGCAGTTTTTACATTCGCGGTTTTGTGTATTGGGGACCAGCACCCTCTCCTGTTCTCCCACCCCCTCATCATCCCCTTCTGGCTCCACCATCCACCACCCTTAGCCACTCTCCTGTCTCCACTGTGGCTTTGGCTGGCCTCCACTTCCTTGGAACTGTGGTGGCAGCAGCAGCACTGGCAGGCAGACAGGCAGAGGTGCACAGTGGCGTGGCGATGGTGGTAGGGCTCTCCTGTCCCCACTGTGGCTTTGGCTGGCCTCCTTCCCTGAGACTGCAGCGGCTGCGGCAGCACCACCATCAGCCACCCCCACACTGGGCAGGCAGGCAGGGGCAAGTGGCGATGGTGGTGGGGCTCTTCTGTCCCGCTGCGGCTTTGGCTGGCCTCCCTGGGACTGCAGTGGCGGCAGCAGCACCACCACCACCAGCCACCCCATGCTGGGTGGGCAGGTGGGGGGTGCATGACGGTGCGGTGATGGCAGCGGGGATCTCCTGCTCCCACTGCAGCTTTGCCCAGCCTCCCCCTCCCCTGGCTCTTCACTCAGGGAGGGGGAGGAGAAAGGGGGATCTCTGAGACAGGAGGGGGTCTGATCCGCCAGTGGCAAGGCAAAGAGGATCTGGTGGTAATCTGATGGGACTCTCTCTGTGTGTTTTGGGGGTCTTTTGCGATTGGCGGTGCTTGCAGGAAGGGGAGGAAGTGGCAGATGGTCTGGGTGTGGGTGACGGTGGTTTGGAGCCAAGCCATGGCAAGCCCTTGTCCGAACCTGCTAGAGGAGGAGGAGGAGGAGAGTTGAGGGGGAGGGGAGTGCGACGCTTTCCCAAACTCCCTCCGTCCCTCGCTCTGAAGCCGAGGCGGAGGCAGAGGCAAGCCAGAGCCCAGCTTGGAGGAGGACCTTCCAAAGCCTAGCCAGCCCAGTCCAGCATCCAAGCCTTCACCTGCTGGCCCTTGGAGAGGTGAGGAGGCACCGGTGAGGTTGCCCCTTGCTTCCAGTGCTGCCCCACCAGGAAACTGGGGACCTCGAGCCCAATGGACTTGGGCAGGGAGAGCACGGCGGGCCTGCCACCAGCCTCTTAGCCTGAGGTCAAGGGGCCCCTTCAGTTTCCTCCCCCTACAGAGAAGGCTTGCTATGCTGTCACCCCCATTTTTTGCATACATTTTTTATTTGCTGTTTTCTTTTGTGGTTGTGCTCCACCCCTAACCCCTGAGAATGGGAAAGGGCAACTAGTGCTAATAAAGAGGCATTAATTCCACAGCTACTCAAGTACTGATAAGCCTCACACACATAAACTTTAGTAGATACATTTCATGGAAGTAGGCTCTCTGTATTTGCTTTAAAATTTGCTTTTAAAGCCAATTTTGGTTATTTTGGTCCATGGTGGTTATTTTCCATGACATCTATTAAACATGGGAAATCAATTACTGTATTGAAATACTGATACCTTACACCTTTGGTAATTTTCTTTAAAATATAAGGTTTTAAATTCTCAATTTGGAGCTTGGAGTTGATGGAGCCATATTTACAATGTTTTTTTCTACAGCCATGGAAGACATTTTAAGGGAGTTGTATGAGAACAGTGAGAAGAACTAAAAGGTATCCTTTACTGCCTTGAATCCCAGCTTTTGCAGAAAAGTGGGGAGTAAATAAAGCAATAATATGCAATACAACCTAAAATATTTCTGCTTCTTGTAAGGGCAACTGTACCTTCTTTAAGGCTCAGCTAACCAGATCCAGTTGAAAGATGGTGAAGAAGCATGTTTGTCAGACTCATATCAGAGCCCCTGATCCACTAGTTGTGGACAAATTCCTGAAAGCAGAGGTGGGAAGCTAAGTTCTATAAATATGTAATGCCTGAGGTTGGATTGAGGAGGATGTGTAAGCAAGAGATAAAATGCAGCTGTTAAGAACCCCCTCCCCTTTGAAAATAGATTGTTGGTCTCTTCAGCACCACTCAGGTTTAGGAAAATGACAGTTCCCTCCACCCTTCAGCCTGTGAAAGGAGCAGGAGAGACACCAAAGGATGTACTTGGGGTCCTTGCAGATATCAGTATATGTTAGTGGCCAGGCAACCCACAGAAGGAAGGAGGGAGGGAGGGAGGGAGGGAGAGAGAGAGAGAGAGAGAGAGAGAGAGAGAGAGAATGATCTTTCACTGTTATACTGATGCAAATTTTATTTTACAGAGCTTATTTTAGTCATCTTGGGCTTTTCTTTCAAGAAAGGAAGGGATCTAAGTATGAATGAATAATATGTTCTCTCCTCTCCTTTATCACATCTTGTCTTGCATTCATATAACTCAAGGACTGGGGATTGTGCCAGACAGAAAGTTTGCTGGGATTGCCTCTCTCATGTTCTGAAACAGCTTTTCAAGCTTGTGTCTGGCAAATGAAGTTTATGTAAAACATAACAAATATTCCTGTTTCATATGAATTGTGCTTAGTTTCAGTGGTTTTGTGAATGTGACTCTAGGTCATGGGGGTCATTCTTCTAAAATCTGTGTTTGTATGCTTGCTGTCTGTTGCTATGGAAATTATTGTGATATTATCTGTGCATTCACTAAAGAATAAAACAGTTGAAGGAAACTGGCTGAGAGGCAGCTAAGCCTATTAGCATACAAATGGCTGTTCTAACTGACCACACAGGACCAGAGAGAGAAAAGAAATGCGTAGGCACTTGTTTTCGCTCAGTCTGAGGCAGTCAAGTAATTCTCTAAGGAAAATGAGTTCTTAAGAGATCCTATACAGAGAGATCTTATGCAATCCAATACATGCTTACTCAGAAGGAAAGCTCACTGAGTTCAGTTGCAGCAAATATGGGTTTTAAAATGTCAAAAATATGGTGTGAAATACATACATAGATGTAGTTTAAATAACATGAAAGCTAACTGGAAATGTTTCTACAGGTCCATAACATTTTCAGGTCTGTTCTGGCAGAAAGCTTGGACCTCTTTGAGATCTTGTCACAAGTTCTTCAGAAGATCAGTAAATGATCAACAAACTTTCCTGAAAAATAGTTTGCTGGCCACTATTGAGAAGTTCAAAGAAGTCGTGATGAGACCAGCAGGCTGGACTAATGACCCCGCATAGTCTGACTGTATACCATAAAATAAGTCCATTCACACTGCCAAAATCATAGCACTATTATTCCACTTTAACTGCCATAGCTGCATCCTGTGAAATCCTGGGGTTTCTAGTTTGCAAGGCACTAGAGTTCTGTGGCTGAGACTTCTAAATACTCCTCCCTAAACAGCAAATCCCAAGATAATTCTGTGGTGCTTTAATTTCTGCAGTGTGAATGAGCCCTTGGAACACCTTGTAGCACACAGGATTCTCAGGGTTTCTTCAGCAGTTAAGTCAATGCAGAAAGGGTTCTCTTAAAAGGGACAATTGGAAACAATTAGACTACAGTGGTACAAAAACAGTTGTCTTGTTTTTAAAAAGCAAGTCAAGAACCTGACAATTTTAGGTCTTTCAAAGCAACATAAACTGGCTGAAGTGAGTATCTGGATCTTGAATTTACTTCTGCTTTATAAGTGGTGTGGCTAGTTGGCATCCTGTTCTCTCTGTTTATTATTGTTTGAAAGATATGGAATGAATGCCTTAAAAATGCATGGAGATTTTTTGGCACAGGAAGAAAATACAGTTGTGTGAAATACAATCCTGTAAATATAACAGTTGAAAGGGGAAGGGGAGAGATGGGCAAGAAAAAGAAGGTTGGTATGGTAAGTAAAGCCCTTACAATAGTCTAGGACTGAAAAAACAAAAAGATTGTTGACAAATAAATCTTTTTCTGCCAAGCTATTCGGTCTCATTTGTACATGGAATTTAAGGAAGGGCAAGAAGAGATTGTTGTAGAGGCAAACTTGGGACCCTGTCTTCCTAGGGAAAACAAAATGGGCTCCCTGAAGCCTCTGTTGGCATGGCAACAAGTGTCCATTGGGTGTTTTGGATGGGCGTGAGTAGGTGGATGGAGGAGAGAGGCCGAAGAGCTTCATGGTACTTAAATACATGTGTCTACCATGTGTTTGAGCCAAATGACCCCCCCCCCTATTTCCGTTCTTATGTGGCTGCTCTGGGTCTGTTGAAAGCTGAGAATAGTAAAAGCACACAGAATAGAACAAAGCCCAGGCTGATAAGTTAGTTTTATTCAAAGCCAATGTGGAATTTCTATTGTCACTTCAAAGAGGGGCATAAAGGTTTTAATTCTGTTCAGGTAACTGGTTGGAAGACAGTTTCTGTTCATGTTTGTTTCCTTCACTCTTGCTTCCATTAAAAGGAGCTACAGAGTTGAAGGAAACAAAATACTTTTTTGACATTTAGCAGTGAGAGCTACATTTGTGATGAGGAAAGGGACATAGAGGAACGTTCTTTCCAATCTATCTTTAACTGACCAACAGGAAAATTCACATGACTTCTGTGGTGATTTAATCCAGCTGATGAGTCGTTGCTAAAACCTCACTATTTTGTCTTTAGAACAGAAGAATGAATAAACGGTCACCCAAAATTAAAGGTGGCACAACAAATATCATCAATTGGAATTTTCTTCACCATTTCTTCTAATACTAATAGCCATATCTCCTCTGGTTCAAAGAAACTTCCTTAGGTATTGAAGATGCACTGGAATCAGTGGACATAAATATGGTAAACTATATGCCATAAATTGTTTTTGTTGTGTGCCTTCACCACGCTGACTCCCATACCTTAAATACAGTAAGCTGTATGTTATACAGCAAGTTTCTAAAGCATGTGATCAAAGGAGGTCGATCACCCCCCCAGAAACTATGGTCACTTTGCTGGACTGCTTAATGTCTTATACCTCAGCACAGTCTTATTCATCCCACTTCCATCTTTGCTTAGGTCCTGGGCATCATATACTAGTCATTTCATAATGTGATGTTCTGTGGCAGGGATCTCAGGAGCAGTGAGAGCTACAGTTCTTAGATCCCTGATGCCTAGTACACAGTCATGGCTGTATTGTGACCCTAATGAAACCTGTCATTACCTACCTTCACAGCTAGGAGACAGATATGGGCAGGAAAAGGAAGAAGGTGGTAGAAGGAAAGGTTTGTGATGGGTGAACCCATGCCAACCAGGTTTAGACTTTTAAAGCATCAAAAAACACTTCAGATAAATCTGTCTTGGGTCCCAGAAGGCTGTATTTAATAATTTGGTATGTATATTAATTAACATGACTAACAAAATATGAATATTGGAATATTGTGGCAAGACATTTCTACTGTCTTCCTTAGCTGCTCTGAGTAAAAGTAACCAAGTATTCAAGGTAGTGGTTATAGATTAGAGAGGATGGAGTAGTCCAAAGTGGATGGATGATATGGGTGTTATCTTCTCTCTTTTCCTAATGTTTCAGCATATGATCATATCTATAAAGTCTTTAAAACCAGATGTTCTCTCTTTTCCTAATGTTTCAGCATATGATCATGTCATGGAAATTGAGTTTCCATGAGTTCAAGCATTTAAGTTTTCCTTGCAATGTGAAGATTCAGGCCTCGTTAGCCTGAGTACTTTTGAGTCTGTGTTGTTACCTAGACAAGGTCAGAACAGTTTTTCTGAGGTGAAAACTGTTTCACTGACAATTATTTCTAGAAAGTTCCATGTCTGTAAAGTTTAAGGTTCTTAGCCACCTGATTGGCTTATTAACCCCAACATAGCTGCCCAGGATGGAGGATATGAAAACACTTCTTCAGCCCATGTTCATTATTTCGCAGACAGTGTGCATCCATGCTGTATATTTTTGTGGTTGCCATTGCATCTGTCTTGATGTGAATACTCTTACACTCTGTATAAGAGTTCTGTATATCTGAAATCCTGCCTAATGTATTAATATGTATAGTAGGGCTGCTTGGAGTGAAGGGTCCCTTTCACACTCTACACAATTATAGCACTGTATTCCACTTTAGTTGACATGGCAGCATCCTGTGGAATTCTGGGATTTATACTTTGGTGAGGCTTTAGTACACTACAGCTGAGAATTCTGAATGCCCCTCCCGAAGCTGCAAATCCCCGGATTCCCTAGAATGCAATCATGGCATTAAGGTGGAATATGGTGCTAAAATTGTGTAGTGCAAAAGAGTCCATGTACTCAACAGAGTTATATCTCTGTTGTTTAACCCTGTTTCCAGTTGGTATATGCCTATCCCTTTACCACCACCACCCCACCTTTACCCTCTATAAACACCTGGGTCCTCAATTTGGCATTAGAAATTGTTCTTGTTCTGGACTTTGCCATTGTACTAAGTTCAGTCTTGGCCATTTGGTCATTTATCTGAGTTTCTAGGACTATTAAGAGAGCCAGTGTGGTGTAGTGGTTTGAGCGTTGGACTGCGACTGATGACCAGGGTTCAAATCCCTGCTCAGCCATGGAAACACACTAGGTAACCTTGGGCAATTTGCCTCAAAGGAAGGCAAAGGCAAACTCCTTCTGAATAAATCTTGCCAAGAAAGCCCCTGATAGGTTTGCCTTAGGGTCAACATATGTCAAAAACAGCTTGAAGGCACACAACAGCTAGACTATTGAATGGGTGCTGCTTTTGTGGTGAAGTAGGGGCTCAGGATACTCAATCTAACTGCATGGGAATATGATAACTCTGACTGTAGCCTTCCCTCTCCTCCCTGACAGATGATCACTACCTAATCAGATTGGTAGTGAGATGTTCTGAATTAAAGTACCTAGCCACTTGTTCTAATTTTCTAGCCAAGATTGTGGAGTTGTGGTTTCTGTCTGTAGACTGGTTGTTATTTTGCCTACATACTGTAGATGACAGCCTGGAAGTTTATACTAAGGGGTTGTCTAAATGGTAAAAATAATCCTAACGGTATGTGAATGGAAGGCAATCTGTACAAATGGACATTCACATAAACACATGTCATTCGGAAGTGGGGGCAGCCAAATCCACCGCAAACTCCATGTAGGAAGCCTCCAGGGCTTCTCTTGGATTTTTAAAAAAAGTTCCATATGGCATGCAAATCTGCAATCATTTGGACACTTGCATTCACATTGGTGTGAACGGGAAGTGTAATCTGATTGGCTGGACAAGCATGGGGGCAGGGCTAGCAAGCAGGGAAAATAATTGCTCTTGCCATGTTGGATTTTTGGCTAAGTGAGGGTCTGGTAAGTCGATAACATGGTGCTCTTATACTCTTTTTTCCTTTTTGTAAATACGGAATATTGCATGTGTGCACCATGGCAAACTGTTTTTTTTTTTTTAAATGGCAACAACAGATTTAAAAGTGCGAGAAAATCACTTGCAGCCACCATCTTGGCTAGGGGTCATGCAAAGTTGGGGAGGCTCTTTTTATCACTTAGACATGTCGCAGCACTGCAAATGGCTGCTTTGTAGAACGTGTTTGTATCCCCCCCCCATATAGATGGGACTTTAGTAACTGTCTTCCTGAGATACACACAGGTTGATGCAGCACTTGGATTTACAACAGTGGAATTTAAGATTGCTAACTCGTGATTTAAATACAGTTCTCATTAGCATTCTCAATAGAATTGAAGGGTGAAAAGCTGTAACAGGAGAATTACTGAGAACTTCAGCAAGATGTTCAGAGATTGCTGACAATGAATAGCTTTCCTTCATTGCTGGGTGGAAGTTAGATGAAAACCTACCACCCACAGAATACATTATCTTCTGTGGAGAAGATTTTCTCTTGAAAACATGTTTGCATGTTTGATGTTATAATCAGTGACATGAGGAGGATATCCTCTGTGAAGTACTTGTATGTTGTGTTTCTGTATATGGTAAGTCACAAAACACACACTCCTGCATGCAAATGCGTAAACCATGTTGATGATATTAGTTACTAGCTGGGTACTGATAGCCCAGAATAGTATTAGCTTGAGTTGCATTCTAATTAGATTCTATTTGCGTATTCCAGTGCACAGACAAATTTGGGACTCAGGGCCACCACTCTGCCACTGACATCCATCCTGCTCCAAGGTGGTGGTGAAGCTCAAAATAATCATAAGATACCATACCATATCATATCCATATTGCCTAGAAATACCCCGGTTAGTTCTTCGATAGCTACAGTTTTCCTGCATGTTGAAGCTTGGGTGAATATGGAAATTCTTAACACAGCCTGTTAAGCCAAAAGGTTTTGGTTGTTAATTGAACAGAGGGCGATAGTGGGCAAGAGAGATCGAGTGTTAATTTAGTTTGCCTGAACTGCACTCTTGTTTAACTTGGGATAATAGTAGTAAAACATACCATGAGCATGTAAGGATGGGCAAATATGATCCTAGCTTTTGGGATTCTTTTCATTGGTTTTAGCTTTAATTACCCAAGTTTTATCTGAATTTTTCCTTAGTGGTCATGCCTTCAGTTGTCAGTGGTTCTGAAAGTATTTAAGATATACTGTACAATGGTATATTTTCACCCAATGCTTCAAGTTGTATTAGAGGCAATAATTCATTTCTATTTCTAGTCCAGGCATGGGACTCAAGTCGTCTCAGGCCATTTTTTGCATCCCCAGGTCACTCCCATTCCCCATCTAAAAAGCAAGAAATTCACATTTTAGAGGGATGAGGCAACCAGCGGGTATCAGCCCCCTTGAATTTGCCCATTCCTGTTTTAAGTTGAGAGGTAGTAGTTAAACAAAACTCAGATTATTTTGCTCATTGAAAGCATTTAATTACAGGTTGAGTTTCCCTTATCTGAAATGCTTGAGACCAGAGGTATTTGGGATTTAGGAATATTTTGGATTTTGGAATACTTGCATATACATAATGAGATATTGTGGATATGGCACCCAAGTCTAAATATGAAATATATTTATGCCTCATATACCCCTCATTCAGACTATATACACATAGTCTGAAGGTAATTTTATACATAATATTTTTAATAATTTTGGGCATGAAACAAAGTTTGTATACATTGAACCATCAGAAAGCAAAGGTATCACTATCTCAGCCATTCATGCAGACAATTTTGGATTTTGGAATATTTTGGAATTCGGTATTTGTTTTTAATTTTTACAAAACAACAGCCTTCATCATTTTAAACTAGGGGTTTGTCTAGACGAGGCACTATAGTGCTGATTGTTGCACATTATCACAAATTCGCAGCAATGTTCATATGTCTCCATTGTCTTTTGGCAAAATTGCTGATATGCAAAGCTATCTGTGTTTGAAGTTCATATGCAGCCATGCCTGCAAATCAAGATGGTGGCTGAGAGTAAATTACTTGTGTTATTGTTTGCAACAAGTTGCTGCCACTGCAAAGTGTTTTGTTTTCTTTTTAAAAAAAAACTTGTAAATTAAGAGTGTGCAAGTATGACCTTCTGCTTAAACAAGCTGTTTTGTCACCTCAGCACAGCAAAAAACTACACGATTGATACTGTGAAACTCCAAAATGGTGCTTCCGGATGCTTCCTTGCTGGCGATCCCACCCCCACTTGTGCACATCCAACCAATCACATTTCCAGTTCTGTCCTTGCCGAGAAACACTGCAATTCGAATTGGATGTCCTAATGAGCAGTAATGCGCATTTCCATACATGTAAAAAAAAAAAACCCTTCAGGAAAAGCCGTGAATATTTGGAGTTTTTGGGACCCCTCCTTCTGAATAACATGACTGACTCATGTGGGATCTCATTGGGACAAAAGGTATTCTCCTTGAATTCTGTGAGGAGTATTTTCACTGTCTAGATCTGTGCTTCTCAAACTTTGGTACTCCAGATGTTTTGGACTTCAGCTCCAAGAATTCCTGATGGTTGGCCAAGTCAGCTAGGGCTTCTGGGAGCTGAAGTCCAAAACACCTGGACCAATTTTGGGAACCACTGGTCTAGACAGCCCCTAGGAAAGTACATAGATGGGTTCATATCAAACAAATACACCACTGTAAATATCTTGCTGACTATTGGAGCCTTCAAAGATCCTTGACATTTCAAATAATGAGTAACAACTGAGTGGCTCTGTGAGGTTTCTTTTTTCACAAAGGGGAGTTGTTTAGTTGATATACTGCAGGTATTCTATGAAAAATTGTCAGATCTACTCTATTGCTGCCACCTACTCTAGTTTTTGTGTACATGCTGTTTCTGCTGGAGCAGGGTGATAGGAATGTTGAGTCACTCACTCTGCTGCCTTTTCTTCTGGACCAAAGGGCAGATACTGTTGCTTTCTTGGCATCTTTCCTGTCCACCTACAAAGTGGCAGTATTATTGGAGTAGTGGAGTTAAGCAACATAACCTCCATGTGCCTGTTTTCTCTGGTCTTACTGAATGCCCCTGTTTCTATCCTGTTGTCCTCTTTCTCATTTTTCTTTGTTGCCTCTCTCACCTGTCTGGTCTTCCTAAGTAAAATTAAAGAATGTGGTTGCTGAAGGGATCTATTCAAGAGTTTTTAAAATGTACAGTTCCCAGAAAAAGAAATCTGAGCCCACAGTATGGTCAGACAGTGGCAAATGAAGAGTTAATATTTCTACTATCTGAGAAGAAAAGTCTTTGCCCTTTATTGTTACTTTTAACATTGTTCTCAGTTTCAATTGTGTGCTCTACTTGTATACTAAGCTAACAAATACTAGGGTTATATATACGGTAATATACTGGTTGGTTGTACAATCAATTTATTCATACAGTCCATAGACCTATCAAATAACAGACATGATGTACATTAATAGATAAAACTATAATACAATCCAATAAAATTAGGATACTTATTCATAGACTTTTTGGAGCTCAACCAACTTATTCACCTATTAACTTCCCTCTCACTGGTCTTAATGACCACAGATAAGAACTTAGCAACTGACAAGGTAATATTAGGACATTTATCCTCTAGTAAGAATTTGACATAGAACCTCTCCGAATGGCTAGGTAGATGGCATAGCAAGGGAGAAATCAGTTGTTTACGACTCTGAGAATGAAGGACACAGGATAGTAGGATATGAGACATGGTTTCCACCTCCTGCGACCCACATGGACAGAGCCTTGATGCAAATGGCTGCCCCGCGTATCTACCATACAACATTGCTGAAGGAAAAAAACATTACATCTGGCCTTCATAAATAATATGCAATAGATTGGCACAATCAAGTTCTTTATGTAATCAGCTAGAGCAAATGAACCTGAATATGGTATATGCAATGCACTAGGTGAGCATGACAGAAAGGATTTAGCCTGCAAATTGCAAAAGGTAATGTCCTGAAGTCTTTGTTTAACCATTTTCAAGACTGTGTCATAACCCAGGTTTAAAAGGAAGGGTGGCAAAAGCCCATTTGTGGTTGCTTTTTGGGCAATATACTTGGACCATCTGCTTTCATAAGTGTCCATTGCAAGATGGCCAAGTAGACCCTTACCATGCTTGAAGAGTATGACTCTAAGCCAAAGTTTCATGGCTGTCTGCCACGCCCTCATAGAGGGAGGCTTTTCCCTGTTTCAAGCATTAAAACTGAGTTAGCAACACATCTTGGCATCTGAAGGAGGGCCCTTAAAAATCAGGCACAAAAATTATCTAGCTCAGAATTAAACCCCTCAATCCAAATTGCTGCTGCAAATAGCAATTTAGCCATAATCTTAGCATTGTAGACCTTAATAGCAGCAGGTACATAATGATTCCCCTTGGTGTGAATTTTTTTTAAGATGGCTGAGTGCAACCTAGGGCTTTGCTGATGGCTGTTGATCTTTGAAAGGCCCATAAGGTTTTATGATGAAAAACAAGCCCAAGGTATTGAAAACTTCTGACTTTTTCCAAGGGACAGCCATTTAAACTCCATCTAGATACTGTAAACATCCTTTCAAAAATAAGAATTTTAGATTTTACAGTATTTATCTTCAGCTCATTCTCAGAGCAATAATCTGAAAATTTCCCTAATAGGAGTTTACGCTCCTTTCTAGATCTTGAAAGAATTGCAGTGTCATCAGCATAAATCATAACGGGGATTTTCTTATTACCTATTTTAGGTAAGTGGCCATTCTCATCCATTTTGGTATCCACTAGATCATTTAGATAGATGTTAAGTAAGGTTGGTATGAGAAAACATCCCTGTCTTATACCTTTTACTATGGGTATAACTCTGGAGAGCTGGCCTTGGTTACCACACCTTATATGACGTTGACTGTTATTATATAGCACCTTAATTAGGCTATAGAGTCTGGTATCTGTTAGTATAGACTCCAACCTGATCCAGAGCTTGGATCAGGGAATAGAATCAAATGCAGCCTTCAGATCCATAAAAGCTACAAAGAGCTTACCATGCATAGGTCTTGAATATTTCTCTGCAAGGTGTGCAAGAACCAAGCAGTGGTCAGAAGTAGAATAACCTTCTCTAAAGGCTGCGTGGGCCTCAGAGAGAATGTTGTTATCGTTTAGGAAAGGGGTCAGTCTGTTACTAAGATAACGAGCATAAAGTTTACCCATAATGGATAATAAGCTTATTGGCCGATCATTTCCAGGGTCATTAGCTTGGCCTTTCTTATAGATTGGTACTACTGTTGCTACTTATATATAATATACTGAGGTCAATGAAGGAGATGTGTTCCTGGGCTTTACTTCTTTAACAGAAACTTTGGTACCAGAGGTGGAAATAGCATTGAAATTATAGGGATCATTTCCTATACCACAAAATAGAAGAGCAGTTTGAACATGTTTCAGTAGACTTTTTATTCAAAACTAAAGATAAGCATATGTGAAATAAAACAACCAGGTCAGGTAACCCTTGCATGAATAAACAAAACAACAACAACAACAACAACAACAAAACCCAAAAAAACAAACAAACAAACAAAAACACTTGGAATCTTGTAGAGACCACTTCAAGGTTTCTTCTAAAATGCATCCATGGACGATTTTTTCTTTCATCAATTTCCACTTTTCTGAGAATTTCCATTCTAGTGAGGAGACTTGTAGCTCTGATCTTTTTTTTAACATGCTGGGGGGGAGTTGCTGGTGAGACTTATCTGTTCTCCCCTTTTCTCACTGTTTGTTGGTACTTAGTAAGGGATTCTAAAGACAATTGCTGTTTACCTTGCCTGTTGTAAACAGGCACATATGGCTACAGTCCAGTTGGCTAGAGTAGAATAATGCTGTTTCCCCACTCAGGCTTCATTGTATTGTTTACTATAGACATGTTTCTACAACCCAACACCAAAAGTTTGTGTTTCTCCAACCCTTCTTCATCCTCCCAATGTTGATGATGGTTTGAAAAATTCTAGCTAGACAGAGGACAAGGGGGAAAAGGGAGGCTGAGCCAGCATTAAAAGACTTTGTAAAAAGATGTGTGTGTGCGTGTGTGTGTGTGTGTGTGATGAAACGTGATCTCACTGTAGACTACTTTTGGCTGACTTCCCCCACATTTTCAGGGGGTATTGGGAATGTTTTTAAAATTTTTAAACACTCCTTGATGCCTCAGTTTTGAGCAGTTTTATGCTCCCTCAGTTTTGGACATTTTTGTGTATGCATGGGCTCAGAGAGGCTTCTGGGACTCTGGTAGAGATCTGGGGATGATAGTATAAAAACCCCTGGGAGCTGCCTGTGGCTCCCAGTTTGTTTGCTCTTGGTTTAAAACAATTTATTAGAAGCTGTGTCTATTTTTAGTGGAAGCCAGAGAACACTACTAAATCGCAGTGATGTCTGATTTGCCAACTTTTGACTTGCCTTGAGATACTCCAATGGATGAATTATTTCACAATCTATGTTAGCATTCTGAGCTTAGGTTGAACTACTTCATAGCTTTCTGTAACATGGAAATAACAGTAACAAACTTTAGCAAATTATGTGGCTTCTCCTTTACACAACAGATACCTACCACTTTTCTTGTTCAAAAAATCTTATAGTTGGCAACATCCTTACAGTAAGAGATAACAGAACAATTAGTCTTTGAGGTCAGTGGCGCAGCCCAAGTTCAGGGGCCTTGGGCAAGATACTCTTGTGGAGACCCTCTCCTTGTTTCCTCCACTCTTACTTTTCAACCCGCCCCACCCCACTTTTTTCTTTCTCTCTGTGATCCATTTCCTTCCAGTGCTTTTCTCTCGCCTCACTCACAGTGCATGCTCTCCCCACTTTAGTGCTCTTTCCCTTTTCCCACCACTCCATTGCTCTCTTGCTCTCTTCTGTTCCTGTGCTGCTGTTCTCTTTTTGTTTTTCACCTCCATCCACCCTGGTGCTTATACTGCCCACCCCTTGCCTGCCAACAACAACTTTCTTTTTCTTCTTTTATTTTAAGGTCTCACCTTCCTTTGTTTCTAGTAGATAAGGGTCTTGGAATGCAGTAGAGCAAATCTGTTGCTCCATTCAGCATGGAACAAGCTCTTATGCCATAAGAGCATAAGACTAAGCTCTTATGGTCACCTAGAGACCATCTAGATGTTGGGAGAGATTGCATCATCTTGTCCACAATGTATCCTAAAACAAAAGAAAGAAAAGCTAAAGAGGATCTGGGTGGGGCTTGGGGGAAGGTAAACAGTGAGAGACCAAGCAGGGTGCCAATATGGAGTAGAGCAATGGTTCTTAATCTTTTCTTTATCAGGGAACCCCTTGGAATTGTTAAGGAAAATGCAACATGGGACATACAGTGAAAGAAATAAAATATGTATGTGAAAGTCACAATGACTAAGCAAGAGCAATTATGGGGCTACACAGGTGAAACTGCTAATGTAATCTAGAAGGCCTGAGAGCCAAGGACAGAGGTACTGAATGCAGATTGGAAACACCTGAGAATCATTAAGTGTACAAGGTGAAATGTTGAAATACATGGGTTGGTCTTAAGCATGGGTGGAACTACATGGACCAATCAGAATGGAAGTACACACCCACTGGGTGGAAACTAACTAGTGGGTGGTGATAAACAATGGCTATAAAATTGCAATGTTTGCCAATGTATTTTTGTGGTGGAGTAGAGGTGGTGTAGTGTATAGAGATTGTGATTTGTTGACCATATAGTATATTTATATAGAAGAATAAAGTAGGTTTTATATAAAACTACTGAGTTGCCTGGGTGATTCCTGGAGACGTTTTGGAGACACCTGGAGAAGAGTGAGAAGGCTTGGAGAGTTTGTCAGGATCTTCAGCCTATTCTCTGAAACTCTGCTGCTTTGGAGAAAAGCATTAACCACTGATCTAAGCTGGTTGGCTCTGCTGCATAACAAGGTGGTGAGTTTGAGCCAGAGGTGAAGAGCTACAACTCCCATCATCCCTGACAAGGGTTATGGGCCCAGTTACTAGAGCACCCAGCATCCACAGAAGCTGAAATTTCCAGAGAGTGGAAGAAAGCTTTGTGGACGACAGATCAGAGCAAGTTGTTTGTGCTGCACTGATAAGCCTCGTGAGTAAATCATTTTGTGTTTTGCTTAAGCCCAGACGGGTCGGCTGTGCATACTCAGAAGGACTGTGTCAAATTGAGTCACTGCACAAATCAAGATGGAAATTCTAAAGTTTAGTAAATTAAATAGAAACAACTACTCTACCTGGAAGATTTATGCCCAGTCTCTACTAGTAAAGGAAGGTCTGTGGTCAACAGTTGAAACAGGGCTGGCAGCTGATGCTGATGAAGCCACTAAAGAGAGAGATAGTAAAGCAAAAGCCTGTCTTTATCTCATGCTTGAAGAAGACTTAATTAATGACGTCAGAGATAAAACGTCTGCCAAGGATGTGTGGGATACCTTGCAGAGATTACACACTCCTTCAACTGCTTTTGCAAAAATGCTATGGTCTAAAAGAATATACAGGCAAAAGATGACTAAAGGGCAGTGTGTGATAGAACATTTAAAAATAATGCAAGATTTATTTGTGCAAGCTGAACTGAGGGGAGTGCAAATAAGCAAAGAGCAGCAATGCTACATTTTAGTAGAATCGCTAGACTCTTCATGGGACAACATAACGAACAGCTTGCAGAACTTGCCAGAAGCTGAGCTTAATAGAGACTTAATTGTGGCCAGAATACTGGAAGAGAACCAGAGAAGAATGTCTGAGCAGGGTGACTCAGCAAGTTTAAAGACTGTGCCAAAACAACAAACAACTCCTGACTGGCGAACGCAGGAGGAAGCAGCCTCTACAAGGGAGCAACGGAGGTGCTTTTATTGTAAGAAGATTGGTCATCTGCAGAGACATTGTAAACATTTTGCAGCTGAGAGACGCAAGCAAGCAGAGAGCAGATGGCAGCCGCGGCAGTATCAAAAACAGTCCAGACCTCCATTTTTGAGGGACAGTGGTAATAAGAAGGGGGTTGCAACCATGATTAAGGAAAAACAAAATGCAAATTCTAAGTGGCTAGTTGATTCAGGAGCCACATCATTGATGTGTAATGACATAAATTTAATAAGTAATAGAAAATCAGCTAATGTAAATGCTGTAGTTTTGGCTGACGGGAAAGAGCTAAGTACTGTAAATCAAATGGGTACTGTGTACATTCCAGGGCTAAAAGAGAATTTTAATGATGTCTTACATGTAAAGGAGTTAGAAAATAATTTGTTATCAGTAAGCAGATTAACAGAAAGAGACTACACAGTCATCTTTGAAAAGAACATGTGTAAGATAAAACTGAATGGGGAATTGCGTGGCATAGGTTTGAAAAAGGACAAACTTTATTATTTGGAGGACAATATTGATAGCTACAGGGTTGAAGAAGCTAATAACATAGAAAATATTCCAATCCACAAAGACTGCATACACGAGCTTCACAGAAAATTCGGCCATGCGAGCTTCAAATGTTTAAAGAATTTAATCAGTATGTGTCCAGATTTAAAAGTTGCTGAATGCAAAAACCACTTAGATTGTACGGTATGTCAACAGGTAAAGGTCAGAGCTTTTCCAGTAGCTAAGAAAACAAAAAGAATTGCTCAAAGACCATTTCAGTATGTACATGCAGATGTCGCCCAAGCTAATTGCTTGTCCTTAGGGGGAAGCAAGTATTTCCTAGTAATTGTTGATAGGTATACAAGATTTGCATTTGTGAGAATAATGAAAAACAAATCTGACGCTGGGCAAAGTTTAAAAGCATGGGTAAGAATGGTGGAAAGACAATTTGATAGCAGAGTAGGCACCATCATTACTGATAGAGGAGGAGAATTTTTAAATAATCAATTGTTTAACTGGTTTCAAAAGGTGGGAATAAGGCATGAAACTACAAACCCTGCTTGTCCTAGTGAGGATGGGTTAGCAGAAAAGAAAATACAAGATATAAAAAGAATTACTGCTTGTATGATGGCAGATGCAGGGGTGAAAGATAGTTTTTGGGCAGAAGCAACTTTGACTGCAATACATATCAGTAACAGATTGTATCATTCAGAAATTGAAGACATTCCCTACAGGGTATTGTATGGGAGAATGCCAAATTACAAGTACTTAAGGGTTTTTGGACAATTTGCTCATGTTTACACACCTGCTTGTTTCAGGAGGAAAGGAGAACCCAAAAGCAAAAGGCTTAGGTTTTTGGGGTATTCTGGAAATAGCTACAAGTTTCATTTGGATGGAAAACAAGTGCAGTATTCTAGGTCTGCATATTTTGAAAGACATGCTGGTTGGGACAAACTGCATGCCAATAAAGAAGTGTTTTTGAGGTTAGGGAGTTCAAATGAGCCAGAAGCACAAACTGAACCAACCTCAGGAAACGGAGGGGTTTCAGTTAAGCAGGAAGCATCACCCAGCAGCAGTGGTAGTTCTTCTGATGATGAGATAGCATCTAGGCCTACTACTACTCGAATGACTGAAGACAAGAGATTTAGTCATAGAACTACAACTCCCAGTAGAGAAGGTGAGGATGAAAGAGACAGAACAGCAGATTTTATTCCCAGGCGTAGTCATAGAGTTAGAAAGCCTCCAGATAGGTTTGTTGTGACAAAGGCAAGAGCTTGTTTAGCAGTAGAGGAGCCTGAAAGTTTTGAAGAATTGGAAAGTTATCCTAGTGAAGAACAGGAAAGATGGTTTGATGCAATGGATAATGAGTTTGGTTGCCTGGTAAATAAAGATGTTTTTGAAATTGTTGACAGACCCAAAGACAAGAAAGTAATTGGTTGTAAATGGGTATACAAAAGGAAAGAAATGCCAGATGGAAGTATCAAATATAAAGCTAGGTTAGTGGCTAAGGGTTTTGCACAACAGCAGTATGAGAACTATGATAAGACATATTCTCCAACTGCAAAGCCAGAAAGTCTGAGAATGGTTTTAGCTGTAGCAGTAAAAAGGAATTTAGTTGTAGAACATTTTGATTTTGAGACAGCTTACTTGAATGCGATTTTGGATGAAGAAATATTTATGGAGCAGCCACAAGGTTTCGAAGAAAATGGTAGTCAGAGAGTATATAAATTAAAGAAAGCGTTGTATGGTTTAAAACAAAGTGCCAGAGCGTGGAATCTGTGCATCAATGATGAGCTAGTTAAGCTAGGTTACAAGAGGAGCATTGCAGATGCTTGTGTTTATACAAAAGGAGACATAGTATTAGTGATTTATGTAGATGATTTGTGCGTAGCAGCAAAGTCAAAACAGGAAATTGAGTCAGTAAAAAGAGAATTGTCTAAGAAGTTTGTTTTGAAGGACTTAGGTGTATTGAAGTCTTATTTAGGTATTTGTGTTGAATGGACAGAAGAAGGACATTGTTTATTAAGTCAGAGAAATAAAATTGAAAGATTGATTGAAAAGTGTGGATTACAGAATGCAAAAATAGTAAGAGCTCCAATGACAACTGGTTTTGTGTCTGAGAAAACAACTAGAGCGTTTGAGGACAAGACTTTCTTCAGAAGTATAATAGGATCTTTACAATTCATATCTTGCCATACCAGACCAGACATTTCTTATGCTGTAAATGTATTGTCTAGAAGGGTTAATGATCCAAAAATTGAAGACTGGACAGCGGTAAAACACTTATTGAGATATTTGAAAGGAACCTTAGATAAGAAATTGATTATAAGAAGCAGTAGTTCAGATCTAGATTGTTATGTAGACAGTTCATTTGCATCAGAATTAGGAGACAAGAAGTCAGTTACAGGTATGATAATTAAATATAGTGAAAGTCCAATAGTTTGGAGAAGTAGAAAACAAACTAATGTAGCGTTAAGCACAACAGAAGCAGAATTTGCTGCTTTGAATGAGATAGTAAATGAGGTACAGTGGATTAAGCAATTGCTAAATGATTTAAATGAAAGTTACAAGATACCAGTGGAAATTCTGGAAGATTCACAGTCATGCATAGCAATGGCTGAAACTGAAAGTTTGAAGAACAGAACAAAATATGTTGGTGTAAGATATCAAAATGTGCGAGACATGGTTCAGAAGGGTGAAATAGAATTGAGATATATAGAAACACAACACAACATAGCAGATTTGTTCACAAAAGCATTGACAGCAGAAAAACATGAAAGGCTGACACAAATGGTTGGAATGACATTGTAAGACACATACAATATTTTATTTCGGAGGGGATTGTTAAGGAAAATGCAACATGGGACATACAGTGAAAGAAATAAAATATGTATGTGAAAGTCACAATGACTAAGCAAGAGCAATTATGGGGCTACACAGGTGAAACTGCTAATGTAATCTAGAAGGCCTGAGAGCCAAGGACAGAGGTACTGAATGCAGATTGGAAACACCTGAGAATCATTAAGTGTACAAGGTGAAATGTTGAAATACATGGGTTGGTCTTAAGCATGGGTGGAACTACATGGACCAATCAGAATGGAAGTACACACCCACTGGGTGGAAACTAACTAGTGGGTGGTGATAAACAATGGCTATAAAATTGCAATGTTTGCCAATGTATTTTTGTGGTGGAGTAGAGGTGGTGTAGTGTATAGAGATTGTGATTTGTTGACCATATAGTATATTTATATAGAAGAATAAAGTAGGTTTTATATAAAACTACTGAGTTGCCTGGGTGATTCCTGGAGACGTTTTGGAGACACCTGGAGAAGAGTGAGAAGGCTTGGAGAGTTTGTCAGGATCTTCAGCCTATTCTCTGAAACTCTGCTGCTTTGGAGAAAAGCATTAACCACTGATCTAAGCTGGTTGGCTCTGCTGCATAACAAGGTGGTGAGTTTGAGCCAGAGGTGAAGAGCTACAACTCCCATCATCCCTGACAGGAATATCTTCTGTTGCCATGGACCCTCAAGATTTAAAACCCTAAAGTGCATCAAATATTTATTAAATGTTGCTCATAAAGGGTCTTCAAATTTGGAGAAAAGGGAGAATTAAGTAAATGCACACACTCGTATTATAATATTTTTATTGAAATGATTCCATAAAAATAAAAATAACAACAACAAGAACAGTAATAACAATAATACTAATATCTGAATACTGAACCTGGGCTTAATATTACTTGTTAATTTTGATTAATTGATTATTGAGAAGGCTGGTGCTGCATTCACTTACAAGCCTTGTTGCTTAATAGCTGAAACTTGTATTCTGAGTTCTGACTCTGTTTTTCAAATGGTTTCTATACAGTACTTACTTTTAAGATAAATGAGTGCAGAGAATGATGTTACAAAAGGCATTTGTTTGTTGTTGTTGTGTGCCTTCAAGTCATTTTTGACTTATGGTGACACTAAGGCAACCCTGTCACGGGGGTTTCTTAGCAAGATTTATTCAGAGGGGGTTTGCCTTTACCTCCCTCTGAGGCTGAGAGAGTATGACTTGCCTAAGCTTTGCATGGCCAAGCAGGGATTTGAATCCTGGTCTCCAGAATCATAGTCCAACACTCAAACCACTACACCATGCTGGCTCCTGTTTCATAATACCACTCCTTATTACCCTAAGAATCATAATTCACACTCTTAGCATTCACCAAATTCATTCCCTAATGTCCCTTCCATGACCTTATGTTTTTAATACTTTACAGTGAAGTATCTTCCTCCATCGAGACATATTTTCCAACCAGCCTTTCCTCCTGCCTCACAATCCTCTCCACAACTCTGCCAAACTCTGATACTAACCTCCCTCAGCTATCTGCTGCCAAGCAAGGAGTAATCGAACAGATCAATCTTTTCCTCTTCTCCTTCAAACCCCACACACTGCTGGCTGCTCTCTGCCTTCCCCCTTCCCTTCCCCCATTCATAACCCTGTGATCAAGAGGTTTGAGCAAGAGGAGGGATCGAAAGAAGCTGCTCTTTGTAGGCTTAGGAGCACAGGATCAGTAGAAGTGAATGGTTTTTTTCCCATCAGTCAAAGGAGTGATGATGCTTCCCATCATCACTAGTGGTGGCCCCCCCTGTGAGGACTTTTCAGACCCTTGGGGGTCCACGAGCCACAGGTTAAAAACCTGTGGAGTAGAGAATAAGGGTGGCAATAATATGTGCAGAGAGATTTTGTTGGGCTATAGGTGTCCAGAATTCCATCTAGTCTGGAACTAAGCAGCACCTCTGTTTGGGGTCTCCAGTGAGGATTTGCATTCAACATGGTTTTCAGCCAATAATTCTATTGATTCTCCAAGCCCAGACCCATGGGGATAGTAGAACTGTTTGAGGGTAACAGGTTAAGTATGCAAGTCATGTAGGAACGTAGTTCAGTGTGCAAAAAGGACTGAGTAGTACCCTGCTCACATCTGCTTCATTAGGTCAGCCATATCATGACTTACTATACTACTAGCACAAAACACACACTGTATGTTCCCAGACAAGAAAATACTTCCCCAAAGGCACATTACAAACAGAAAAATCATAGGGTAAAATCTAACCCTGGCAAAATCCATGGAGCAAAAATACCTGACTGTGCCTGTCAAACTGCTAAAAGCTACTATCATACCGTATATTCCGGCGTATAAGACAACTTTTGAGCACTCAAAAGTGCCCTCCAAAATTGACAGTCGTCCTATACGCCAGATACACTTTTCTTCACCCACCTGCCTATCTCCTGCCTCTTCGCAAACGGAGCGAAGAGGCAGGAGATGGGGCAGGGAGGTGAACCAAAGTGTTTTGAAGATCATTCGCCCCCCTCCTCTGCCTTCTCCCCCTTTGGGGAGCAATGGAAGACAGAGGAGGGGGGCGAACTTTGGGGTTTGCCACAGCCGCCGCTCGATCGCTTCTGCAGCGGCCGAGGCAAACCCGCGATTCGCCCCCTCTCCCCACCTCCCTGGAAGGTGAGGAGAAGGGGCGAACGTGCCCCATTTGGCCGCACAGCCTCCGGGTCCCCCTCCTGCGCTCCCGTCCAGGAGGGAGCGCAGGAGGGGGATGCGGAGGCTGCGCGGCCAAACCCGCGATTCGCCCCCTCTCCCCACCTTCCTGGAAGGTGGGGAGAAGGGGCGAACGTGCCCCGTTTGGCCGCACAGCCTGCGGATCCCCCTCTTGCGCTCCCTCCTGGAAGGGAGCACAGGAGGGGCATACAGAGGCTGCGTGGCGAAACCCGCGATTCGCCCCTTCTCCCCACCTTCCAGGAAGGTGGGGAGAAGGGGCGAACGTGCCCCGTTTGGCCGCACAGCCTGTGGATCCCCCTCCTGCGCTCCCTCCTGGAAGGGAGCACAGGAGGGGCATGCGGAGGCTGCACGGCCAAACCCGCGATTCGCCCCCTCTCCCCACCTTCCTGGAAGGTGGGGAGAAGGGGCGAACGTGCCCCGTTTGGCCGCACAGCCTCCGGATCCCCCTCCTGCGCTCCCTCCTGGAAGGGAGCGCAGGAGGGGCATGCAGAGACTGCGTGGCCAAACCCGCGATTCGCCCCCTCTCCCCACCTTCCTGGAAGGTGGGGAGAAGGGGCGAACGTGTCCCATTTGGCCGCACAGCCTCCGGATCCCCCTCCTGCGCTCCCTCCTGGAAGGGAGCGCAGGAGGGGGATCCAGAGGCTATGCGGCCAAACCCGCGATTCGCCCCTTCTCCCCACCTTCCAGGAAGGTGGGGAGAAGGGGCAAACGTGCCCCTTTTGGGCGCACAGCCTCCGCATCCTCCTCCTGCGCTCCCTCCTGGAAGGGAGCGCAGGAGGGGCATGCGGGGGCTATGCGTTGGAAGAGGGGGATCGTCTTATAGGGCGAATATATCACAAACTCTGCATTTTGCCTTAAAAATGGGGGGGGTCTTATACACCCGGTCGTCTTATACGCCGGAATATACGGTACTTTAAATTCCTGTCTATAAGCCATTTCTTTGTCTTTCTGACTAAAAATCAGTATAATGTATTCACCTTTCTAGTTCCCCCACCTTGCAAGTTGAAGATTAATTTGTTTCAGGAAAGCAACTCTGAATTGTCAATTGTAATTAAGAAAACAACCCTCTGTTGGAAAAATCTCCATTACTCCATCAGTTGTTATGGCTATCATGACATTATGCTTTAGCATCTTGTTATATTTTGATCAGAGGAGTAGGTGGTAATTTGCTTAAAAACTGTTAGGAAAGTTGAATTATTAGTAATTAGAATTACTAGAAAGTTATTAGTATTAGTAGAAAGTTTAATTGGGGCAGAAACCTGCGGTGGTTCTGGTTTTACCCTTCTTTTCCAGTAGGTACATTATAAGGTGGTCTCAAAATTGCAACAGTGAACTATAGTATTTTGGGATTCTTTCTCTTTCAGCTTGATGATTGTACATTGCAACTATCTCACAATGGTACCTACTTGGATTTAGAGTCTACACTAGCTGAACAAAAGGATGAATTGGAAGGTTTCCAGGAGGATTCTGGGTAAGTAATATATTTTTGTTCATGGAAAAGATTACGTTTACTGCAGAATATGAAGACTGTGAAGATCTAGCACTAAATAGAAAATGTTGTTGGAAAGCTAAAGAATTAGAAATTATGTTTCCTTTTAATCTAATTTGTGGGAATTGCATTAAATGGATGACCAAGAGTTATATTGTCCTGTATAAATTGCAGAAGATACCAGATTAACATATTTTTCAAATATGATCACAACGTGGGAATTTTTCCACATATGGTGGTTATGTCCAATAGCAAGAAAGTTTGGGGTGTCCTTTCCTCACAAAAAAAATTAAGTATGTTGCAGTTTGGAATCTAATTTTTGATCCATTGTTATTTTTGTTGTTACTTATGGAAACACTAACTGCAGTTATTTTGTGGATCTTCAGCCTTTTAAATCTGGTGGCCACATACAGAGTTTTTAGAGAGTATTGTGGGTGTTCCTACAAAATAGTTGTTAGGAGAGGAAATTACCCATTCACAAAACATCTACTCTGAATGTCAGGTAAGACTAATAAAATACAAAAACACTATTTTGAATTCACAGGTTTCTTTTTTGTTTGTTGTTATGTTTCAGTAGACATTTCATAGAAGGCAGATGAAGGCTCAAAGGGAAATAATTTGGCCAAGAAACTAAGAACAAGACAGAGGCTGAATCTGTCCCAAATAAAAGAAGGATAAAAATAATTCAGTGCTGGTCAAAAATCTGCAATGGTTTAACCATTTATTGCTTAATGACTCAGGAGTTAACAACAAGCATCATAGCCAAGTACTCTGTGAAGATAAAACAATAAGAAAGCCTGTGTTTCTGTTTTCATGTAAAAACTTGCCACCCTGTGAACCATAGTTGCTATTCCATGCAAAACATTGCCAGTCTGCAATAGAGAACCTTCATTTTATACAAAACCTTGCTGTCTGCAAATAAAAGTTCTTATTCGTTGCAAAAATTTACAGGAATGTGGCAAAAACATAGCAGATTTATATAGAGCTTTATCTCCAATATGTGATATAGGCCTAAAATAAGGACAGAAGAAGCTTCACAGCCAGATGGGTAGTTTCTATCACCAAACTAGGCCTGTAGGTCAGGGCAGATTAGGTCTCCAATGTGCTATGGGGTTTAATGGAATATGAAAAGTCTTAGGACTTTTGCACTGTTGCTCAGAACTAAGTATGTCAGTACTTTTCACCAAAATTTAGCAGAAATATATTTATTATATGCCTTTTGAAAATCTGGAAGAAAAAACAGCAAATGTGTCAGTTTAAAGCACTTTTAACTTGCTCTACCTCTAAGCACTCTGTGCTTAAGTCCGTTCAGCAGTTCACCTACCTGGGAAACATCATCTCCTCAGATGCCAAGATTGACAAAGAGATTGATCACAGATTAGCAAAGGCATATAGTGCATTTGGAAGACTTTACAAAAGAGTCTGGAGTAATAAACACCTGAGGCGAAACACAAAAATCAGTGTGTATAGAGCCATTGTACTATCTATTCTCCTTTATGGGTCTGAAACATGGGTCACCTATCGCCACCACTTACGACTCCTCGAATGCTTCCATCAGCGCTGTTTACGCACAATCCTAAATATACACTGGACTGATTATATGACGAATGTTGCTGTCCTTGAGCAAGCAGGGATCACCAGCATTGAGGCCATGATATTGAGAGCACAGCTGTGCTGGGCAGGGCATGTTTCTAGGATGGAGGACCATCGCCTCCCCAAAATAGTATTCTACGGTGAACTCGCCACGGGTCAGTGTAAGAGGGGCGCTCAAAAAAAGCAATACAAGGACTCCCTGAAATAACACCTCAGGATTGGTCAAATTGATCACCAACAATGGTCCGCCCTGGCCTCACATCGGGAGGCATGGAGACACACTAACCACAATGCTGCAGCCTTATTTGAGAACTCACGCCGAACAAGTCTTGAAGAGAAACGACAATGCAGAAAAAATCACAACCTGGAAACATCACCCAAGGAAACCTGCTGTGCTTTCTGCAACCGGACTTGTCTATCTCGGATTCGCCTTTTTAGTCATCAGCGCGCTTGCAGAAAGCGCGGGATGAGTCCTTCCTGAATCTTCGTTTATGAAGAGAAGCCAGAGAGAGAGAGACCTCTAAGCAGTGTTTATTTGATCAATTTGAAAATTGGCATATTGTAGAACCCATTAAGTAGATCATGAATGCTGTGTCATATCTAATCAATCAATTCTTCTTGACCTAGTCAGCAGACCTCACAATTAAAATTCATCAGAAATCAAATAAAATACACACACATACACATGAAATGCAACAGTAAAATACAGAAAAAGCAAGGTTATGTTAGGAAAAAACTTCATGTCCTCATTGCACTCACTAAAAATTGGCTACAGTTTCAATTATTAGCATAACAAAAGTCATTTTTCTAAACAACAGAAATTTAAGACTTATAATAACAGAACCTTTGTATCTGTATTTGTCATGTGCTTAAATTTAAGAGCACTATTCTGCCCTCTCAGTTACACATTTCTGATTATGCTTCACTGCTTTTCAGTTGATGGGACTTTGTTATTTGTGTTGGTAAATATTTCCTGTTCCTGTTTTTTTTTTATTGTTGGTGCCTTAAGTTTTGTGAAAAGTAGAGTAATATATTATAAGAAGTAAATAGGTCAAGTGTTATTTTGTAAATAAAAGCTCACTCAAGAAAAGCTCACTCATCAGCATATTATGCCCTCTGATATTTCTCAGCCAAGGTTCTGAGAAAAATTAAAGTTGAGTTGTAGTCCTAAGAAGAGCTTCCTCCTTTATGTGTGTGTGTGTGTGTGTGTGTGTGTGTGTGTGTAACCTTTTCCTTTGTATTGTATTTTAAATTCTGTAAGCCGCCCCGATTGTTTTAACAGAGGGGCGGGGTATAAATAAATTTTATTATTATTATTATTATGGAATCTTAAATTCAATTTGTGGTTATGCACTTATTCTGTAAAATCACTATTGTGCTGCAGTGAAAGAGAGAACAGACTTGGAATATGGGAATGAGGGGATCTTAAAGGGAGAAGAAAACAAAAGCAAACGGACACTGAACCAACCTTCCTTCCTTCCTTTCTACCAGTTCTATCTGTCTTCTTCATTGCTTAAACTTAAAAATACTTTCCTCAGGCTCAGGCCGAGAACAAGATGAATTAACTCCCTAAAAGATATAGAAAAGAGAATAACTTATTTATTTATTTTACTTATTTAATTTATATGCCACTTTTCTCTTGTAGTGGGACCCAAGGCTGCTCACAAAAAGAATAAATTAAAACCTATGGCTCGTCTATACAGTGAAAATACCCCTCATGAAATTCTTTGGGAATCCTATCTGTCTAAACATGATCCAGCACCAATCCACACTATTCGGTAGGAGGGGGGCCCAAAATGGCAAAAACAATGGGGTAAAACCCTTCGCAGATTTCCCTGGGCCTGTCTAAATGGTGAAAATACCCCTGATGGAATTTGCTGGGAATCCTACCTGTCCAAACAGGATCCACCACCAATCCATGCTATTCAGAAGGAGGGGGGCCCAAAACAACAAAAACAACGGGGTAAAAGTCTTTGCAGATTTCCCTGTACTTTTTTACAAACAGCGAGGTTGGTGCACATTTTTGCTCATTTGGACTATTGAACAATAAAAACCTTGAAGGGAAGCACAAAGCTGATTGGCCAGGGGAGAGTGTAGGCATGGCTTGCTAGGAGGGCAAGCGCCCACTGCCACCACGTTGGATTTTGGCCTTAGCAATCGCTCGCTAAGGCAATAACAAAGGATCAATATTTTCTGTTTTGCTTTCTTATAAAATTGGAAAATCATTCTATTGCACCAGCGCACCTTGGGACGACTTTAAAAACAAAACAAAAAATGGGGTGGTGAACAGATAACACGAATAAATCACTTGTGGCTCCCATCAGGAATGTGAGCTTACGGGGGTTTCTGAGGCCAGAAAAATTGTTTGGTCATGCTGCTGCTGCTGTGAGATGCCAATACTATGAGGTATTTTGGATTTTTTCCCCTTGTGTAGATGGGCCCCTAATTTGTACTTAACGGTGAGCTGAAACCTTCTGGACTTAAATGGGGAACAAGGTCAAGGGACAAAATTCCTCTATCTAGAATATATGACAGCCAGCGTGCTGTAGTGGTTTGAACATTAGCCTCTGGAGACCAGAGTTTGAATCCCCACTTGGCCATAGAAACCTGCTGGGTGACCTTGGGCAAGTCACACCATCTCAGCCTCAGAGAAGGGCAAAGGCAAAAACGCCTCTGAACAAATCTTGCCAAGAAAACCCCATGATAGGTTCACCTTAGGGCCGCCTTAGGATTGCCATAAGTTGGAAACGACTTGAAGGCACACAACTATAATAACAACAGAATATATGACCCTTTGGTTATTGAACTATTCTGCTTTTGTTAACCATAATATCAATATTAAATGCTAGCAAGTCACTGTTATTCCCAATAAGCTTCTCACAATGACAGTGAATGAGAAACAGATTTACCTTTTCATTCAAGCCAGGATATGGGGAGTTTGCAACAGGGAGAGATTATGATGGAAGGAAGAACAAGCAGGCTGCATTGAATGCCAAATGCAAGTGTGTTTCAGGTCTGTAGACCAGCACACATTAAGGATAATGCACACTGAAAACTCCTACTTCATCCTCGCACAAGGCAGGCAAGCATAGAGGGAGGGAGGGAGATGTTCAATTGAAATGAGAAATAAATACCCTTGGCTAGAGACATACCAGTTTGATATTAGTACAAGACTTAGATAGCAAATATCCAAAATATGAAGAGCAAGGAATGTCCTCTAAACTCAGAATCCCTGCACCGAGGAAACAGCCAAGTGGAGAACAAGCTGAGAAGAGCAGGTGATAGTGGTGTTGGTGGATGAAAAGGTTGATAGTTGGAGGAGGTAGCAATGAATGCCAAGCCATGGCCTTATGAACTGGCATCTCCACTGTGATGCTTATCAACTCATAGTGCCATATTTTGTGCAGTGGAGAGTGCTTTCTCTCTGTCCCAACATCTTTTCATTTGATGGGAACAAGGGAAAGGGCCTTCTCTGTGGCTGCTCCCAGACTTTGGAATTCTTTCCCTAGAGAGGCCAGTTTGGTCTTCTGCTTGTTTTCCTTCTGTTAGCAAGTCAAAACATCTTTATGCCCTCAGGCTTTTAGAAACTGACTGAGATAGGATTATAATGCTATGCAGTGCTGTTTTTAAGGTTTGTATATACAGTAGTCTTTTAATGAATGTAGTTTTAATGTTTAACTTTATAAATTGTTTAATTGCTTTTTAAATTAATTCAAAATTCTTATATTTTAAGTTCTTACATTTATATTTTTATTAATGACTTTGCATAGTATTTATATTGTGTTGTTTTTAAATAGTTGTTAGCCACTGAGTCCCATTATTGGGAGAAAGGTGGGATATAAAATAAATAAATAAATAGTGATGATGGTGATTATGTCCTGCTGTTGATCCTCATGGTAGGTGGAAAGAGAGGTGAGAGGCACAACTCTCATGTACAGTCTGGGTACACCATGATAGAGCAGCAAAAGGCAGCAGAATTTCCAGGAGAAATTTATTTCCCAAAGCATTTAATGAATAATAATGTGTTACTGCATTGAGAGAGAAGGATGTAAAGACAGATAATAGTCATGGAAGGCATAATGGCTAGCATCCTGCTTGTGACATACACAAGTATAAGTGGCACAACACAAGCAGAGTGGTTATTTTGACATTGTGCAGTACCTGTACTCAGCTGATGATGACAGACACAATGGTGTACATATAAAACTGCTGATAATTGGATGCCTGAAAGGGTACATTCATCTGTGGCTGCCATTATGCATTGTGCAACAGTACTCTTCCTGAACATGTGCTGCATAATATCCCTATTTTGTATTGAGGCTGCATACTTGATGGATGTTTATGCTATGCTGTGGCAAAGTAGGATTGCAACCGAGTGCCAGATGCAACGGTGACTTTGGGCTCTTTGGTTCATGAGACTTTTCAGTGTCACCCTGGCACTAGGGAGTAGGAATCAGGCAGAGAGAGGCAGGAGGCTAACTGCCTGCCAAGAAATACAGTTGTCCCTCCACATTTGCAGCTTTCACTTTCGTTGTTTCGACTATTCGCAGTTTGCTCAGCAAGCACCCTGCTTAAATCAACTTCACTCCCACACACACAAAGGAGAGGAGCTGATTTAAATGGAGCCCTCCCTGAGGAAACCACATGCCCAACTCCCTCCTCTCCTGGGGCTTGGCTCCATTTGGGGTGGAGAGCCAAGCCCCAGGAGAGTGGGGAGTTCTGGGCAAAGGCACTTTTCAGTCCCCCCCCCGCCCTTCCCAAAGTGGCAACAGGGCTTTTCAAGTCTTGGTGCAGCTTTGGGAGGGTGAGGGTGGTTGAAAAGCCTCTCAGCCACGCTCCCTCCACCCTCCTTGCCCTTCCCGAAGTGGCTGTCGGAAGCACAGGGGGTGGGTGGCAACCCTCCTCCTGCCCGGCCACCCCCACCCGACTTTCCCAAAGTGGGTTTGGGGCTCTCCAGCCCCAAATCCACTTCAGGAAGTGCGGGGGGTTGGTGGCACTCCCCACCCGACCTACCCCCACAACCTTCCCAAAGTGGGTTTGGGGCTGGAGTGCCCCAAATTTGCTTTGGGAAGTACGAGAGTGGGTGGCAACCCTCCTCCTGTCTGGCCACCCCCCACCCGACCTTCCCAAAGAGGGTTTTGTGCTGGAGAGTTCCAAACCCGCTTTGGGAAGCGCGGGGGGTTGGTAGCAACCCTCCTCCTGTCTGGCCACCCCCCCTTTGGGAAGCACGGGTGGGTGGGTGGGAGGCTTTCAGCCACCCCTATGCTTCCCAAAGTGGCGATGGTGCTTGAAAAGCCCCTTCACCACTTTGGAAGGGCAGGGGTGGGTGGGTTGTAGATGGGGGGGGCTATATTTATTCACATTTTTTTCACATTCATGGGGGTCTTGCACCCCTAACCCCCGCAAATGTGGAGGGACAACTGTACTTTTGCCACACAGGCAGCAAGCTGAACAAGAAAGCATTGTCACTGGGTGGATGCACTCCCTCTAGTCTTAGCAGTGGACAGTGGTTCAGAGTTAAGTTGCTGGGCTGAAAACCCCCCCCCCCCAGTAAAAATGAGCAAAATAACACCCCTGATCAGCATTGAGACTGCACTAGAATAAGGCAAATTACAAAGCTAAACTCAAAAACTTAACCAAAAAGAGGATGGAAGAGCAAGGGCAACAGCTGACTAGCAGAGTGAGTGGGAGTTCTAGGGGGGTAGGGTTCGTTGGAGAAAACAAGGAATGGAAGGTTGTTTTTTGTGAACATAACAGCTCCACCAGTTGCTCCATCCAAGTAAGTGCAGTGAGGTCCCAACCACCATCACAAACAGCCTCTCATTTCAGACACCAATTGGTGAATGCAAAAGCCACTCCTCTCAGGTACCAGGTCACCTCCTGCCATACCTAACTGTTCTCCTGCCACAAGTAACTGCACTTTATACCTTAACTGCACTGCTCAAGGAGGCTGCACAAGTAGTCCTCCACTGATTCTGCCAGATAACATGATACATCTGCCTGGGGGTAGGTGGGATGCCTTTCTGCTGAACTTCTTACTGTCGGGAATGCTTTGATTGGGTATTCCTGCATGGCAGGGAGTTGAACTTAGATGGCCCTTGTGGTCTCTTCCAACTTTATGATTCTATTATTCTACTTCCTTAGGGACACACAACCAAAAGCATAAGCACCTTGCACTGCTTTCAGGGAGTCAGTGAGTCTGGTTTTCTACAGTGTAATGCTTCTTCTGCAAAAGCACTGGGAAGTTGTGTACTCTTCTTCCTTCCTTCTTGCCACCTGCTCCTTTACCTGGGCCTTCCTCACTTACTGTACCAAAAAGGACCACAAGTGCTGCCTTGACCCTAATCTCATGTGGTATCAAACATGTCTACCCTTTAATGGCACAACAACTCCAGTCAGGCTGTTATGCCTCCCGTCATGCCACTAGGTAATGCCATGTATGCTTTAAAGTGAGTGCTTGGCTGGAGATCCCCAGAATCAAGGAACTCACCCACCTGTCTCCCAAGCTGATTTACTGCAGGGATCACCTGACTGGACATAATGCTGGAACTGAGGGATCTTGAGGCCTTAATGAAGAAATCCAGGACCATCATGAGCTATGATATGACATTCCACTTATGGATAGAGACTGAGGTTTGCACATTGAAGTACCCAAGCCTCATGGGCAGTTCACTCTTGCTCTACGAAGTGCTTGCATATATAATTGATTGATTTGATTTGATTCAGTTTAATTTGTATGCCACTCTTCCTCCCCAGAGCCCAGGGCAGCTAAAAATCTACATTGAAAAGGGACCAGAGTCATAGTTCTAAAATGAGAAGAAATCATATCTAATAACAGACCAGAAACTCAAGCAGTAAAACATTTTTTTAAAGGCCCTGTAGTTTATACCCTTTTCTGATGCCTGAATGGTACCAGCATGAGGGACAGAGAAAACCTCTACTGAGAAGGTGTGATGCACTATGCTGTGGTGGAAGTATACTACAGTCTTCTGGCACTCATCAATCAGACAGTGAATGACTACACAGTGGGAGGCAACTTCCTTCTTGAAACTCAGAGCAGCCTTCATAATGAGGGAGAACTTTTGAGCAGTGCAGGTAGTGGGATATACCACTGCCTCATGTGCTGCTTTCAACATCTCCCCCATTACACACTTAGATTATCTGTAACCACATGGTTGAATTGGTGACCAGCAAGACATTTGTCCACCATTTGGTTCATGGATGCCTTTTATTTTCAGCCACTGGGTAGGACTTGTCTGCCACCTCAGAATCCCAAAAGTGATATATTCTGCTCCCCACAGGCTTGTGCTACTACCCTTTGTTTCTTGAACCACTGAACAATGAAAAACAATTACTTAAAATTACATAAGATTTTTTTTAAGTCTTACTCATATAGAAATGAAGAATCATTGCAGATTAATACATATTTTTAGTGGGGAGATGCTTAATCATTGCTGAGAGTACACAAGTTTGATTGTCTATCTGATGAATCTGAACTTTTGCTTTAATTAGCATGTGCTATGCTTATTGCATTTTTTCCTTCTTCCCTGAAGCAGGAGCAAAAAACACAGTATAATTCTGAGGACCCAGCTGTCAGTCAGAGTCCATGCTTGTATCGGTAAGTGAGCATTTAGATATTTAAATGGGAGCTGTGTAAATAAGTTAAATGAAATGGAAAGCAATCCAGGAGCAAGATTCTGTAGCATGCACACAATTTTGCTGTACTTGTATTCATTATAAAACTACTGCAAATATTCCTCCCAAACATTTTTATGGATACAAGCAAAATAGTTTTAGATCTGTTATCATACAGAATAGCTTGCAATAAACAGTAACATCATAGCTTGTATCCAGGGCCTAGTTGTGCCTATGCATCCATTTCCTGATTCATTCTACAAGAACTGTGTTTTGAATTATACATGTAACTTTTCCTCTGTGTGTATTGAAGCTTCATATTTGTGGATGAGAACAGGAACTGTGTATAGAACTGTGGTTCATAGCACTAAATTGCCAAAGCATCTTGAGTCCATCATTTTTTTTCTAACAGTGAGGAACCAGCCAGATATCCCAGTTATTGTTCCAGGCAAGGCATGAAAAGAGAAGCAGTTTCTTTTTGTTGGTCCTCTACAATTAGCACTCTAAGCAGAAGAGTGCACGTTGTCTAGCCAAAATAGTTACTGATGTAAGGCCATTCTCCATTGGTTAGTGATTCTAACCACTTCTAAAAGTGATCTTGGCTAGTAGCTAGCATTATACCTGGTAACACCATTCACATATATTCAGAATGGAGTGCTCCCCTCCCCCATTGTTGTTGAACTGCAGCTCCCAGCAGCCTTATCCTCCATTATGAGGAAAGCTAGGAGTTGCAGTTCAACTACATTTGGAGGGCTGGTCAATTCCAGTCCCACTATAGATTGTCTGTACTGTATCTCAAGACATTAGCTTGTTAGAGTAAGGAACTGGTACAGTTTTTGGTCTATGGAACAAAATGCTTCATTTTTGTTCAGGTTTTAACTCATGAAGCAACAAAAATGCAGTGAAGATTAGGGTTTTTTTGTGAGAGGAAGACAGATTTTCTTTTTGTATTTGTAACAATTTTTCTTCTTCTTCAGCCCATCTAACCATTTGTATCTTTCTTGCTGGATTTGGCAGGTTTGAGATGAAAAACTGCTGACCAGCAGCAAGCTACTGTATTTTAAGGGAAGATAATATTTATTGCTTTAAACTGTACAGCTCTTGGCCAGGGAAACTGTCATTATTGCTGTGTCAGTGACTGGAAATACTCAGAGTATAATATTGCTGTCAAAAGAGAAGCCAAGTGAAACCAGTGTGTAGAAGGTACCTCATGCACATCAACTCCTGCAGACTTAGCCCAAGTGGTGTTGCCTGTGTTACAGTGCAGTGTGAGTTCCTGCACTGGGTGTCTTTTTAATGAGGTCTTTTTTCAGCTCTGCTACCTGAGGTTGCTTAAGCTGGCAATGCCAGGGAATGAAAATGATGCTTCTCTTTATAAAAGTTTACTAAATATTCTTTACTTCAGAGGTACTATTGGTAGTTATGTCACAGTATGTAGCAGTGCACCATGACACCTTAAAGACTAACACATTTATTGTGGCATAGTGAAATACCTCCAATGAATGTATCCTTAACTTGGGAAACACAGTTTCTGCCCAACCCCTTGAACCCACAGGAATCTGGAGGCACAAACAAGAGAAACAAAATGAGCACTCATCTCATTGCTAGTGTGCAGCTTTCACGTGGCTCCACTTTTAAATTTGTTGGTGTGGACCTGGGCTGAGGCTGAAGATTTGTTAGACAGAGTGCCAGTAAAGAGAGAGAGGTTACTATCTGGATGTTCCCCTCGGGTGCAGGCCAGGGTATGTGGAGGGGAAGGCAGTAGTCTTCTGTATGTGAGGAGGTGCCATGTGATTTTTTTCATAGGTGGTAAAAGCGTCCTGCATTAGTAGCATATGAAGAAGTAGATTCTTTTTTCTTTTTTGCTATCTTAACAATCCCACAATTAATTGCTTAGTCTCGTAGAATTTAATAGTACTATAGTTTCCTGTGTACAAAAAAATGGGATTTCTTCCATTAATAAGGACATTATACAATAAAAATGGTGTATACAGAGCCGACGTGGCATAGTGGTTTGAGTGTTAGACTCTGACTCTGGAGACCAGAGTTCGAATCTCTGCTCAGCTATGAAAATCCATGGGGTGACCTTGGACAAGCCATACACTGTCAGCCTCAGAAAACCTTGCAATAGGTTTGCTTCAGAATCACCCTAAGTTGGAAATGACTTGAAGGCATACAAGAACAACAACAACAACATATTAGATGGTTATTATTAAAATTTTTAATAGTGCATATCAAAGGAATCATCCCTGTTTGGGTGAACAGATTCTCTTTCCCAAGCCTGCAACTGTGAGTTTTGGTGGGTTCCAGGTGTGCCTCAATTATTTGATAGTATTAATTACATGCTCTTAATGCAGATTCTCATGTTCATGCATGCTTAATTAGCAGACATTGACTTTACATACTGAATGTTGGGTTTAAAGAATGAAGATATTTGGTGGACAGAAATAATAGATCTTATAGTAGGGTTACCATAGTTTAAAAAGCAAAAAAGGGCACATTTACCAACTTACTATGTCAAACTACTGATTGCTATGACAACTCTCACTTTAAACACACCTACTACATGAGCTATGATTTTTTAAAAAATCTGCTTGGATAGAAATTTTATCTATGTAAAAGAGGACAAATTTGGGAAAGGGGAGACATATGGTAACCCTATCATATTATATCCACAGAGCACAAAAAGGGGCAGAATATGATTCAGGGTGTGCAATATGCTCCTTTATTTCCTAACTATTTTTGCTTTCTTATCTGCAAAGGGAGATACTTTTTATTGGTTTGTACAGTAGAACCATATTATTGTTCAACATCCCATGTGTATTGTTTTCAGTGTTTGGCTAAATTGTGCACTATGTTCCCCATTCAAATGTACAGATTGTACAATGCACATAAGAGTGTATATACAGTTGTCCCTCTGTATCTATGGATTTGGTATCCACGGATTTAAGTATTCACAGCTTGAAAATATTCTTTAAACAATAATAATCCAAAAAGCAAACCTTGATTTTGCCATGTTATATGAGGGACACCATTTTGCTCTGCCATTGCATATAATGGGACTTGCGTATTCACAGGTTTAGCCAAAACCCAGCAAATATGAAGGGACAACTGTATATGCTAATAGTACCAGATGCATATTATTATCCACAGTTTTGCAAATTCTTGCATAGCCAGTTTCTTCTCCCTCTTCACCCGGAACTGCAGTGGTAACAGTGTTGGTTTTCTTGAGGAGTATTATAAAGACTTTTTGTTTTGTGTTTGAAATATCTAAAACAACGCACTCTGGGCTTGAAAGCAGGAACATGTGGAGGACATTTAGAATGCTCACCAAAACCTGCAACTAATTCAAGATTTAATTTAAAGGGAAGAAAAAGGTGCCTGGAGAATTTGTCTCATAAATGCTGTGATGTCAAGTTCACAGGCTATGGAACAAAAGAAAAATGAAATGAAGTTAGAATATCTTATCTCCTTGGTAATGGCTTGAAAGGGAAAAAAGGAAGTGAAGATGCTCTCATATGATTGAAATGACAATATAGTTGAGAGTGTCAAGGTTGTAGTGCTTTAAACATCCAAATATGGTTTAAATGAACTCTTTAAAAAATCAACATGTTAACTAAGAACATAATGGGGGATTCTGAAAAAGGCAATTCTGTATTTATTTGCCATTTTTACTTAAACAGAGTTATCTGAGTGTTTGCTAGGAGATGGCAACACAAAATGATTTAGAGCTGTTTAAGGCAAAACTGATGATTGATCTCCTTGTCAGATACAGTACAGCGTGACACAGTGCAAAGCATAAAATAAAAACCCTTTTGTAGCTGATGTAATGTTATTAATATTAAGATTACTTAGACTGTACTCTTGAAGAATCCAAAGATTTCTTGATCATATATATGCCGGAAAATGAGAACAAGGGAGGAAAAGTAATAACCTAACTTGGAAAGGTTTTTGCAGTTTCTGACCACTCCAAACAATGATGTCAGCTGTCTGTACTAGTAGATGTAGGAGGGCTGGTTGTCTTTCCTTGGCAGGAGAATATTTAGCAGCCTCTTTGCCTGCATTAACCAGGAACACAAAACATTACAGAGCTAGAGATCACTGTTCTATTCCTGAAATGTCATTGAGTGCCCTCCATTTTGACCTTCCACTCTTGTCATCTGTTTGTTAGCATGCTACTCTTTGCTGGAAAAAAGTTTTTAAAAGAGAGCTTTACAAAACGGTTTATAACCAGCATGTAAAAATACCTTTCTTCCTTGTGAAACATATTGTACTCAAGTAATTGACCCAGAAAAATGGCCAAAAATAAAAGATAGTTCAGTTGTATTCAAAGGGTTGAGAAAGGCTATCAGCAGAATTAAAAACCTTTTACTAGCCAGGCATGCACAGCACACATATTGGGCCAATCAAGAGAAAAATTGGTATCTTTAAGTTACCAGTATGCTTAAAGCAATGGGATTCAAATGCTTAACCCTTATTAGATCTAAGGATCTGCATGAAAAAGTGGCACCAGCACACAGCTGCAGGGTGTCAGCTCTTCCTGACCTGCCCTATAGCTGTTCTGAAAACCACAGGATTCTCTCCAGCTCTTGCAGGTACTATAAAGCAGTTTCCTCATGGATGGAGAAAAGAAATAGACTAACAGTATGGAGGTAGAGATATGTAGATATGGAAAGGACAGGGAGGACTATATCCAGAGAGAGTCATTGCCTGGTTAGGTCACTTTCTGGTTCACATTGAAAAACTATTTTAAATGTTCCCCAGAGGCAAAAGTGACAGCTGCCCATATAAATCAATGGGAAAAATCAATGATTTTAATGTAGCGATAATGTTACTGGACATGAGTGTGTCACCCCCTGGCAAACATTAGCAGCAGCACTTCATCATCTTAACTCAGGTATAGTTTATTGTAGAATATTTTATGGGATGGTTCAACCATTAAATCTACTAATGCACATTCCAAGTCAAAAACAGTTCATTGCCCCAATATTTCAGATTGGAAGAGGTTACAGTTGGGAGGGAGGGGCTTGTAACAGGCCTGCCACATGGTTCACACTGAATACTGCAGGTCAGGAGTCAGGCTTAAAGAGTGGTTTACAGCAACCATAAAGTGGGTTTGGGGATGGCAGTGTAACACACAACAACCCTGCAGTGTAGTTCACTGTAATTACACCCTCCATTGCAGGTTAGGATGCTGTACTGTGATAAAATTTATAGCAGTCCTATAATGTAGTCTACTGTTAATATTGCAATTCAGAGAACATGGTGTGGCTGGTTTGGATTCTCAGTCCAAAATCCTCCACATAGAGCATGCCTCAGATAATAGTAGAGGACAGGCTATCTGAGTTGCCTCTTCAGAACTCCGCTCAGACCAAACCCAGTAGTTAACTGCATGCAGAACCCTCATGTTTTGTTTACTTGCAATGTATATAATTCCCCAAACACATGAAGATGCACTGGGAAAAATGCAAGTATCTTGTTGAAGGGTGGGCAGGATATGTCCTACCCATTACAGGATAATCTTCAATTTTTGTCTGATTTTTCAATATATCTTTGCAAAGATGGGAAATAAGAGGAAAGAGAACATGAGAAACAAGGAAAGAACCTTGGAGAGGACCAAGAGGAGAATACACATAAGCATAGTGGTTCGCATCCACTGTACAGAAAAAAGGGTTTTAGTTATTATTTACACAAAGTTGCCAGGAGATATTGTGTAAACATTTGCACAAAGAAAAAAAATACATACTGGTATTTTTGCTTGGAAAAATACATATAAGCAATTTGCTCTCAGAAAATGGCCCTCTACTGCATCTTATATACCTAGATTTGTGGATTGCAGTTCTCTTCTTAGGGGCCAGAAATAAGTCTTCATTATGTTCACTGTAGTACTAAGTGGGGGGAACCTGTGCTCCCTCCCCAGATACTGATGAACTGCTATTGCTGTCATCCTTCAAATGTGATCAGGTTGGCTAAGGCTAATGGGAATTCAAGTCCAACAAAACTGGCATAGCCATCAGTTCCTCAGCTCTGATTCAGGGCTCACATCTTCGTATGGCAGCCTCAGTAACAGAATAAGTTACAACTTGAAGGACATAAGTTCTATCAATGCAGGATTTGAATTATCCAGTGTTGTGCTGCTATAGTGAAGTGAATGTTCAGTATATTAAATGTGCTATTAGCATCCTCACTTTGTATGTGCAAGACTCATGTTAGTTTAAAGGGGAAAGGGGTCCAGGATAGGTTGAGGCAAGAGAAAAAAGGAGTAGTGCCAAACAGGGTCCACTGCTGCTCATTTCCCCCAAACCCCACAAAAACTTGGAGCCGGCCATGGACAGTACTAATGCTACCTAGAATGCTTTAAGAAATCTGCAGATTATGAGAGGGTGATTGTTTACTTGTGTGTTTAATTGTAACACAACACTTTTTTTAGGATAACAAGAACATAGCATTCCTTTTGTGAAATAGCGTAAGTAGCCACACTCTTGCTACTTTTTAGTATAACAAGAAATGTTTGCTCATTACTTCCACAATATTTTTTCTCCCTGGGAGAGGCCGGTTATGGGAATTCTAAAATTCCATTTAAAAGTAAGATACCTGCAGTGCATTATTAGCATGTGATTGTTAAAGTAATACTGTACATACTGGGTGACAAATAATCTACAGTATTAGCTTTTTAAAAATAGCTGCACTGGTTACGCTTACATTTCTGGACATAATTCAAAGTAATGACTCAGAATGTCTGCAGTATTTGCTGATGGATCTTGGTTTGTTTATGTAATTTACACCCCAGGTGTTTTAGCAAACTTTTGTTGTAGTGGGTTTGTTTAACATTTCTGTTTACATTTAATGTGATTTTATTTATATTCTTGTGATGTTCTTACTTTTTTTTAATGCTGTAGACTCCTTTTGGAAAAGTAGTTTTGAAAACTGTGGGGAAAGACAGGGAAGCAGTAGGTATGGGAGACTATTGCTGTCATTGTAGTTGTATAATCTGGTTCCACTCTTTGTCTGTTTGTAGGTTTTGGGTTACCGGTAGTTCTAAAGCCACATCCTAAGGAAGACTGTGTGTACATTCTTTTCTGGCACCTGTGCTGGTGCTGTTGTTATTCTGCCTGTTCCTTTCTCTCTTGTGTGCTGTGCTCAAGAACAGGGGCCAGTAATAATGGGGATCCATGTCCCTGTCTGCCAGGATGCAGGTGGCGGGGGGAGGCGGCAAATTGACAGTAACAAGTTTGTTCCCATCTGTGCCATTGGGGCTAAAGAAACAGGAGCAGTGTGGAGTCATTGGGTGTATGTGATGCACTAAGGAGTGTGGGCCACAGGTGGTCCCCGTCATTGGTTCTTCCTTTTCTGTGTGTTGTTGCCAATGCAGTGTGTTACTGTTGGACACTGCCAGCATTGCCAAGAAGTCTGGCTGTTTCTGTTATTTCTTCTGATATTGTGCTCCTTCCCACCTCAACTAGCTGGGTGTGCACTCATTGAATGTAGGATCAGTTCTGTTGGTGTATCTTCACTCTTGATGTAAAAGACAGGTGGAAATAGTGTGGCCCTTCAGATACTGTTAAACTATAACTCCCAGCAGTCCTCACTAGTGGCTGTGTTGGGCAAGTCTGCTGGGAGTTGCAGTTCAACAACATCTGGAACGCCACCTGATTCTCACCTCAGTGTAAAGCACAGGATTGCTCTCCCCATTCTGCCTCTTGGCTCTTTTTAATCCCGCTTTTCTCCCAAATGGGATTCAAAGCAGTTATAGTATAAATTAAAACAGAGAAGTTAAATCAATACGAAGTACAAAAGTTTAAAAAAGCATTAAATACTACATTCAATTTAAACACTTAAGAACACAATGTATATTAAAACAGCACATCTAGTTGCGCGTCACTCCATCCTGGTCAGCCAAGGCTGAAGACTTGTTTAAACAAAAAGGTCTTTACCTGTCAGTGAAACAACAACAGAGTATAGAAACATTGGACCTCCCTGGGAAGGAGTGGCCACCAAAAAGACCCTCTCCCTTGTCCTCACCAACTGAGCCTGAGAGAGTGGTGAGATAGAGAGAAAGTTCTCCCCGAAAGATTGTAAGACTCATACAGACTCGCATGGGGAGATACGGGCTTTCAGATAGTTGGGATGTAGGCAGTACAGGTTGACCCCCATATCTGCTGGGGATATTTCCAAGACCTCCCATGGATGCCTGAAACCATGGATAATAGGGAACCCTATTATTTTCAATGAGACAAACGCTGGAAGTTGACCATGGAATTGCATAAGTGAATCCACGGATGCCAAATGTGCGGATACAGGGGATGACCTGTATAGGACTTTACAGGTCAAAACCAACATTTTGAATTGTGCCTGGAAATGGACCCATAGCCAATGAAGCTGTTTCACCAAGGGGGCTATATGCACCATATAATCATCCCCAGTCAGCAGTCTAGCTGCAGCATTTCACTTGTGTCAATAGCTGGTCCTATCTTCATTTCAATGTCTTAAGCCTAAATAAGCAAATCTCTTAGTATGATGAGATAAACCCAGTTAATATCTTCAGGGGCTGGCTGTGTTACAAACCATAATATGCATTTCTCTTGCTCTTTAAATACAGAATTATCAAAGGTCAGCAGGAACACAAAACAAAAATATGTGCCTATATATCAAGTATCCCAAATTAGATTAATGCCAAGTGTAGAGAAAGAGCTAACTGATAACTTGTGAAAAGGTATCTGTTCCCAAGTGTTCCATACTAAAAATACAAAATACTTTAAATATACTGGGTTTACAGTCATTTCTAGAAAAATAATGTTAAGCATTGCTTTTTAGACTCCTCTTGCCAGATCTGCTAGACCAGATCTGGTAACATTGTGGAACAGGAGGGGGGCACAATGCACCCATTTGGTAGCCATGCCCCCCCTGCTGTTGCAGGTAGGGAAAAACAAGCTTGCAGCAGTGTGATTTTGGCATCAAAATGACTGATATTGTGAGTGGTTAAGAAAAGGCTAGAGAGAAGGTTCAGGTGCCCCATGTGATTCACAAGCTACATGCAGCTTCCTCATCCACTAGGCAAAACAAAGGAAAGGGACAGGCTGTAATAGAGGCAGTACATTACCTGGCTTCCAACAGGCTTTCCATTGAGAGATTACCGTACAATCTTTCAAAAAAGAAATTTGCTTTGGCAAAGCTTTGTAGGGCAGGGAGAGTCAAAACCTTTGATCTGGCACACACAAGTGGTACAGTTTGCTCTCCATATCCACTGATTCTGCATCCATGGATTCTATCATCTATGGCTTGAAAATATTAAAAAAAGGGTTTTTTCCCCCCAAAAAGAAATCTTGATTTTGTTATTTTATATAAGAGACACGATTTTACTACACCATTGTATGCAATGGGACTTGAGCATCCATGGATTTTGGTATCCACGGAGGGTCTTGGAACCAAACCCCAGCAGATACTGAGGGCCCACTGTATGTCCCCAAAGTATTTTTGGATTTTTTAAACATTATATTTAGAGCTATTGTATTTTGCATAGCACTGTTCTTGCAGTATTCTCTTTTACCTTATATTTAGTTTACCTCTGTAGAATATGAAAGACTGAGGAAATGCTACACATTGTCTTGCTCTGTTTGGGAAGAGGCCTCCCTCCCCTCATTTTTTGATGAGATATAAGTTCTGCATGAGAGGTGATTATATTTAGCAGTTCCACAGAGGAGAGCTTCCTCTGTAGTTTTATATTACTGCACTTAAAGAATTATATTCTCCAGAGGCTAACTAGGCAACATATCTTTAGACTTTTGAAAATCTGGTTTCTCCTGGTTAATTCTAAAAGAGGTGGCTTAAAAAAAAACTTAAGTGAAACTATGATGGGATACATAATGAAAGCCATGTGTTGTTGTTGTTGGAGTGTTGGATTTGAGAGATCCAGGTTCAAGTCGTGAAACTCACTATTTCAACTTGGTGATAGCCGTATATGCCACCTTGAGCTGCTTGAAATATGTGTAAGACATCTCTCTCTCCCTCTCCCTCTGGCTTTTCTTCGCAAACAAAGATTCAGGAAGGACTCATCCCGCGTTTTCTGCAAGCACGCTGATGACTAAAAAGGCCAATCTGAGATAAACATGTCCGGTTGCAGAAAGCACAGCAGAAGGTCTCCTTGGGTGATGATTCCAGGTTGTGATTCTTTCTGCGTTGTCATTTCTCTTCAAGACTTGTTCGGCGTGAGCTCTCAAATAAGGCTGCAGCATTGTGGATAGTGCGTCTCCATACCTCCCGATGTGAGGCCATGGCGAACCATTGTTGATCAATTTGGCCGAGCCTGAAATGTTGTTTCAGGGAGTCCTTGTATCCTTCAACCCTGTGCAATGGATTTTTCTGGTGGAGCTTAGCGTGCACAGAACTGGCCTCACTCTTTAAACCAAAGGTTCATCTGCTGTGGCCTTGTAAGCATGGATGGTAGCAACAAGGCCCTTGGGTCATAGGTTTGATTAGAATTTCCTTCTCTTAGATGGTTGATCTTACAGGGTTGAATGGGCATGTAAAACATAAATGTAACAAAAATAGGTTTTGATGTTGATGATGATGATAATAATAATAATAATAATAGTAATAATAATTTATTTATTTATACCCTACCCCTCTGTCAAAACAATTGGGGCGGCTTACAAAAATTAAAATACAATACAGATAAAATCCCCAAACACCCCCACCCCCACCCTCCCCCATAAAAAAATATTAAACAATTATAAATTAAAACCAACTGATCTAAAATCACATTTAAAAACAATAAATACAATAAATGGCCAGCGGACTAAAAGAGGCCAGGATCCCCTGAGGCCGGGATCTAATTAGGAAAGGCCTGCCGAAAGAGATCCGTCTTTAGTGCTTTTTTAAAGCTATTCAGGCTTGTTGTCTGATGGATCTCATTCGGCAGGTCATTCCACAATTTGGGGGCGATTACTGAAAAGGCCCTCTGGGAAGTTACAGACAGCCTAGATTTTTGTGGCTGAAGCAAATTCCTCCCAGAGGACCGGAGTGCAAGGGGAGGACTGTATGGGAGGAGGAGGTTCCGGAGATAAATTGGACCCAAGCTGTTTAGGGCTTTAAAGGTAATAACCAACACCTTATACTGGGCCCGGAAACTGATAGGCAGCCAGTGGAGAGATTTTAATACTGGAGTTATATGGTCTCTCCGAGATGTTCCCGAGACCACTCTGGCTGCCATATTTTGTACCAACTGAAGTTTCCGGACCAAGCATGAGGGCAGCCCCATGTAGAGCGCATTGCAGAAATCTAGACGCGAGGTTACCAGCGTGTGCACTACAGTCTCGAGGTCCCTTACTTCCAGTAAATGGCGCAGCTGGCGTATCAGCCGGAGCTGATAACAGGCGCTCCTGACTGTCGCATTCACCTGACTAGTCATCTGAAGCGATGAATCAAGGAGTACCCCCAGGCTGCGAACACAGTCCTTAACGGAGAGTGCGACCCCATCCAGGACTGGAGGTTGCAACCCATCTCCTGGTTTTGCGGCCGCTACCGTGAGCACCTCCGTTTTATCTGGATTTAATCTCAATCTGTTTTTCCTCATCCAGCCCATTACTGCTTTAAGACAATCATTAAGAGGAGAGACGCCATCGGAATTCGAGGCCGACGATCGGGACAAGGAGAAATAGATCTGGGTGTCATCAGCATACTGATAACACCCAGCCCCATAACTCCGAATAATCTCAACCAGCGGCTTCATATAGATGTTAAACAGCATTGGGGACAGGATGGTGCCCTGCGGAACACCACAAGTAAGCTCCTTTCTGCTGGAGCAGCTGTCCCCGAGCAACACCCTCTGGGACCTGCCCGAGAGGAAGGACCGGAACCACTGGAGCGCAGTGCCTCCGATTCCTAACCCACTCAAGCGATCCAAGAGGATGCTATGATCTATCGTATCGAAAGCCGCTGAGATGTCTAAAAGCACCAACAGGGTCACGCTACCCCTGTCAATGCTTAGACGCAGGTTGTCGGTCAAGGCAACCATGGCAGTCTCAACTCCAAATCCCATCCTAAAGCCAGTTTGAAATGGGTCTAGATAATCAGTTTCATCCAAGACAGCTTGGAGTTGAAGAGCAACCGCCCTCTCGATCACCTTGCTCAAAAATGGTAATAAAGAGGCTGGCCTATAATTTTTCATATCCAGGGGGTCCAGGGAAGTTTTGTTCAGAATAGGCTTAACAACCGCCTCCTTTAGACATGATGGAATATATCCTTCCCTGAAGGATGCATTGATGATGCTCACAAGGAACTTCCACAATGTATCCCCTCCCTGGACGGCCAGCCAAGATGGGCAAGGGTCGAGGGGGCAGGTTGTCTTCCTCACACTACCAAGGAGCTTGTCCACGTCCTTGGTACTCACGGATTGAAATTGATCCAGTAAACTTACATCAACGGAGTTGCTGGACACCTCGTCAATTGTTTCTGTCAAATTACTGGCATCTAAGTCGGCTCTTATCCGAGAGATTTTGTCTGCAAAGAAATTGTTAAACGCATCACAGCAGGCCGTCGTTGGGTTAAGCAACGGGTTCTGCGCAGGAATAACCTGCGTCATCTCCCTTACCACCCTAAACAGCTCTGCTGGACGGGACTCTGCAGACGCAATACGTGCAGAGGAGAAGGATCTCTGTGCTGCACGTATTGCCTCTCGATAGGACCAAAGAAAGTTCCTATGACGAGTCCTGTCGGATAAGAGTCGAGTTTTCCGCCAGTTGCGCAACCCGCTTCACCAAGAAACCAAGAAGGGTGGAGTCCAGTTTAACCTGATAAATATTTATTACTCACTTAGGCAAGAATACAGGGTATTAGTATTCTAAAAATTAACCCAGAAGTAGGGAAATAATATGGAATAAATTGTCATATGGGTAGGTTAACCATTAACTTATTTTCTACCATTAAGTTCTCTAATGTTAGGAGTTTTGCTGCTTGCAGTAACTAATTATTAAGGTTTTGCTTATGAATTATATTATTATTTTTTGAGAAAAAGCTTACTTTTTTATTCTAGTGTTTTTATTCATTTTAGTATAAAATAATAAGATGAATACCTTAAACATTAAATAACGTGAGGCATCCAAAGAAAATAATCACAAAAACATACACTCAAAAATAATGAAATTGGCAACGGTTGCATGAATTCTATTTAAAAAATAGGCACTCCTCTCCCTTAACAGACAGATGCTGTTAACAAGCATAGTACTATATACTGTAGTAATATTTAGAATCTGGTCCCAAAATCAGCCCTGTGTTGTCTCTCCATAGGTTATTGTGTGTATGTGAAGGAGGAGCCACCTTGGGTCCTGCTTTGGGAGAAAGGCGGCATATAAATTGCACAAATAATAAATAAGTGAAAGGATGTGAACTCCAAAAAAGGGTTTCAAAAGTCAGAAAACTTATCTACCTTGTGCCTGATTATTCTTATGCCCTCACTGTCTCTGTTTCTCTGTCTTTTTTTTTTTAAGGTGTCTTCTCTTAAAAGATGACAAATAATAAGCCCACACTTCATTTTATTACATGTGAAGATAAACTCTGAAATTAGATTGACAGTCTGGGAAAAGAGAAAGAGAGATACAACATGGTATAGTACTCTAAGTGATATGATTTCAGGATTAGTATTTTTGATGGTTCAAGTAAACTGACCATAAAGCTCAAGAACTGAGTGTGAGGATGAGTCGGGAAGGAGAGGACGTGTTTAATCTTACATTAAGGGAGTACAGCCAGTTTTGACTGCAGAAAACTTCATTTGTCTAGGCCTGGGAGGAGGTCCAAATGTCAACCTTAGCAACACAACCCTGAGCCTAGGCTTACTTCAATCCTTCTTTGAGAGAAGATTTTATTTTGCTGGCTTTGAGCTGCTGTAAGCAGATGAAGTACAGTCCCAGTAAGATGACAACCAGCTGTTGTTGCTTTTCCATATCTGACTTGTTGATTATAGTAAGCTTGTAGAAGTAAGGTGGCTGCTTCAAGTTGATAACTGTGAGCTACATCACCACTTGCCTCAACAGCGTTCATTCATCCATTCATTTTATGCTGAGTTCCTTTAAAAAATGGTCAGTTCTCTCAAGATGTACCTTGTGAGCTTATTGCGTGTTTGCTGTCAACTCTAGATATAAAACATTTTGAAGCCTATATGTTTCAGGGAAAGGGCCACTTGAATTTCTAGACAGCCCTCCATCATGGTTGATGGCAGAAATGTCAGTTCCCAGAGGAGCAATACAATAGGGCTATATCACCTCTCAGGGTATGTCTCAACCTAATAAGTTGGGAGTGAAGAGCCAGGATTCTCCCTTGCTCCCACTGGTCACTGTGAGAGCATGTAAACGCCATGCTGATTCCAAACTGAACTGAGGGAAATTCACTGCTGATTAGCCTGCTATTGCCTAACCCATCATATAGAATGCTGACAGTTTCAAGATAACTAGCAAATAAAGATGTGTGTCTTGGGCTAGCTTGAGGGTTGCTTCTGTGAACTCACCTAGGGATTGTTGGGTCCCAGAAGTATATGATTGATAGGCAATTGAATATATCTTGTTCAGGCACTCGTCAATAATGCTTCTTTATAGGAAAACTAAAATATAACAAGATGCATGCTTACTATAGGAAAACTAAAATATAACAAGATGCATGCTTACTATAATTAACTGTTCTGTTTGAGGCCCATAGTTGTAGAATATTTAACAGACAGTGAGGATGGGAAATAAGAACACCGACAACAGTTTCTAAATTTTCTTTTACTGGGTCTTTTTAGTTGCAAACGATCCAGTTTCTTTTGTTCTGCCTATACTAAAACAGTATGGAAAGAAACTGCATTTTCTTACACCATTACAGTTGTTTTGCCCAAACTTGTATCTTTTTTTATAGTTTAATTGCTTTTTAACATCTGTAAGTTCTGCATTTTTAGCTATGTCTGTTGTAACTATTGTAGGCCACCTTGAGTCCCAGTCAGTTGCCTGTGTAGGTAGATGCATTTTTAACATGAAGTATGATTTCCTTTATGCTGCCTGTGCCTTTTTCTTTGAGGATTTGAAGGCAGTATGTCAGAATTCTATATGTGTATCTTATTCAAAGATAAATGCATGGACAGAACAATAGGAGGATTTTTGCATATTTTTGAATGTTGCCATGAATTGGTCTAGAAGAACAATTAGAAAAGGGTCAGAGAGGACAAACATGTGGCTTTATGATACTCACCTTTTTCTTACACCAAATGTAGTAAGAAATGGAAAAGAGACAGTGAACAGCTGTTCAGTGTGATAAGTTTTCACCTCGCTCTAGAGAGGCCCAGAAATAGCTTCATGAGCTTAATGAGCAGCTGTCTTAACTTCTCCTGTTTTGCTTTGTAGTCAGTATGTCCCAGGAGCAAGTGAAAGGATTCAGGGTAGGACAGTGGCAATTATGGTAAGGAATGGGGATGTCTGAAGATTGCATAGAGTGGGAAGCTGAGAAGTAAGCCAAATATGTTATAGGTCTAGTGAATCCAGTTCATTTCTACCACACGTCTTGTCATATGTCTCGTTAGAATTATTTTATCTCCTCCACTACCCCATACACTCTGCAAAGGACATATGCTATGTGTGTACACATGGCAGCAGACTATACCTGTGTTTTTAGGATGAGAGGTATTACAGTGGGCCCTCCTTACCCACAGGCTCTTTATCCACAGATTCAGCTGACCATGGATCATCATGATGCATACCTAAAATGGTGGTGGCCTGTACGGACTGAAGCATCTGCATGCACAATGCTGCCATTTAATAATATGTAATATGATCATCCATCGTTTTTCTTACCCATGTGGGGTCCTGGAACCAAACCTCTGCAGATCCAGAGGGCCCACTGTGTTTCTAGGGTACCTCTCTAATTTGAGGCAAATGTTGTTGATTAAAGTCACTTAACAATGCAGAAGCAAGGGCAGTTTCTGAAGTCTTCCCAAACTTCAAACTTTTTTTTTTCCCCTGTAGGGAGTGCAACTACAACAACCCTTATTACCATATTTAGCCCTCCTGAACAGGAACTCGTCTATTCTGTTTAGGTTAAGGTTCCATTTGTTAGACCACACCAATCCATTACTGATATTATCCACTGATTTAGGACTTCAGTTATGTGCCTGGATTGGGATGAGAAGGAAAATTTCTCTTGATCTAGCTACTGTTAATTAGCAATATTTGTTCTGTTTTTTTCTTTAAATTGCTACCTCAGATCGAGTGCTCTGAGCAAATGGACCTTGTGTAGATTTCCTTTTCCCAGAACAGGAAGAAAATTGCTTGTGAAGGAACCCAACGAAAAAAAATGTTCATGATCTTGTACAGAGTGCTTTTTCTTTTTGGCAGAAGCAGAAAGCATTCTCTTTGATTTCAAAGAGAAAATCACATCAGAACAGATTGCCCCTCCTGCACATTTATTTCTTACATTTTCATCATTGATATGCCTTACCATAACAGTTCCAGGTGTGAATCACATCATAAGGAATGTAGAGAAGAGACAAAGGCTCAGGGTGTTGAAAAAGATGATTCCCCACCCTAGTAATTAGCCCAATGCATTTCAGCCTAGTAATATTTAATGGCTTCTTCAGGGGCTGTAAAAAGATAAAATAAAGGGAACAATACATAAACAACAAAATTATAACAGAAGACAAGTTACAATTTGCAGTATCAATTTAAGGTCCGTATGTCTTGCAAACAAAAAAAGCATGTAAAATGTCTCAGATTTAAAAATGTCTTTTAAGCAAAACAAACTGATAAAAGTGGAAAATATTACTTACAGTGCAACTTTAAAACTACCTGCAAGGATTCCAAAAAGAGTTGTTTCCAAATCTTATGCCTGGCAACTGATAGTTTGAGAAGTAGGGGGTAGAACATTATACTTTTCCATGCTGCAGCTTTATTTGAGAACTCACGCCAAACAAGTCTTGAAGAGAAACGACAACGCAGAAAGAATCACAATCTGGAAACATCACCCAAGGAGACCCTCTGCTGTGCTTTCTGCAACCAGACTTGTTTATCTCGGATTGGCGTTTTCAGTCATCAGTGCGCTTGCAGAAAGCGTGGGATGAGTCCTTCTTGAATCTTCGTTTGCAAAGAAAAGCCAGAGAGAGAGACAGAGGTCCCGTCTACACGATTTAAATAATACGTACGGCATGCGGAAGTTCGCGCTTCAGTACACACGGCTGTTTGGATTCACACATCCAAAAGAGGGGGGCCTGGTTTTCCACCCTGAAATATGCACATGTGGCGTTCAGGAGGGAAAGAGGATCGCAATGAGAAATCCGTACATTGTTCGGGTGGCTGACAGGTCTGTACGGTCCGTTCGTACACATACGAACAGGCTGTGTAATCTGATTGGCTGGTCGAGTAGAGGGGGCGGGGCTAGCATGGAGGGGAATTGGGAGCGCCTGCCATGTTGGATTCCCGGCTAGCGAGAGTCCAGTAAGCCTGTGAATTATGTTTATTTATTTTTATTTTATATTGTAAATAGAGAAAACCGACTGTCCGCAAAGCAGGAACCTTTTTAAAAAAAAAAGCGGCGGGAGATTTTAAACCACCGCTTGGCTTGCTCGTTCCAGCCAGCTTGGGGAAGAGGGAGTCATACGGAGTTTAGGGGGGTAAAAAATCATGTGGGCAGTTCGTATGCATATGAACGACAGACTATTTGTATTTTTTACCCGCCAAATGGATATTTTTATGATCATATAGACGCACCCAGGGATAAGTCACATTTAGACCATGGGGAACTAATGTGTCAAGTCTTAATATCCAATCCATTTATTTTTAAAGCAGGGCCCTCTCATTCTGGGAGAAAAGTTTCTCAAGAACCCAAAAGTGCAAGTCCTTAAAGGAGTCATGATGTTCCAGAAAGTGGTCAGCCGAAGGGGCACCTGATCTTCTGATCCTGATATTACTAAGATGTTCCCCTGTACAAATTTTTAAGGCTCTAGATGTTTTTCTATATATACTTATTGCAGGGACACAAATAATATATAAAGTGCTATAAGTTGAAAGTTGTTTTAGGGTGTATGTTTTTCATTATGATTCACAAACTCTGTTATCTTAAATGTATACTTTTTGCTGTTTCGTGGATTTGGGATGTTGTTGCATTTTGCTGTATGGCCAATACAGCTACTCCTTTCTGGATTACATTTATGTGTAAGACTTGTATGTTCGTGGCAACAATAGAAACAGAATAAATGCCATGTCATGGTTGTCTCAACAAGTCACAAGTTACTCATCCTATGAAGCAGTGGTTCTTTATTGTTTTTAAATAGGACCTGTCTCCTGAAAGTCTTACTTAGCCTTTCAAAATTGTTGAGGTTAATATAAGTATGAATGAATTTGGGTAGAGCTGAAGCATGACATTGGAAAACATCTGTGTGTTTGTATTGGGGCAAAAAGATAACTGGAGGTTTTTTTGTTTTTGTACACAAAATATTTTTTGTGCAAAATACAGTGTTTTTCATGTAGAAAACTTGTTTTTATGCAAACATGATTTTTTTTTTTTTTTTTTTTTTGTGGACAAAATAGTGAACACAGACTAAGAATATCCTTAGCTTGTATTGCTGGGGGAGTTCAACATCCATGCTGAGACTGTAGTGTTCCAGGAGTTCATCATATCCACTGTGACAGCCATGGGTCTGTCCCAAATGTTTTCTGGATTCAGTCATACTGCTGGGCACCCTCTAGACTATTTTCTGTGCTGGATGGGATGGTGGTGATATGGCAGTGGAAGAACTTTGTGTAGCTTTGTTGTCCTGGATGGCTTGCTAGCTGGTGAAGTTTAGACTTGCTAGGATTCATAGCTTCTGCAAGCATGGATTATATAAGTGTTTTCTTGGGATAATGATGATGATGATGATGATGATGATGATAATAATAATAATAATAATAATAATAATGGGCCTATATTTGTGGTTTTTCCACTTTTGTGAGGTCCTCCACCCCTAACCCTCACCAGCATTGGAGGCTGACTGAATCTGTTGTTGCTTGCCATTTCTAGGGAATAAATACTTGATAAAATTGTGGTGATACTGGACTAGTAGCCTTTAAACTAAATCATATGGAGGATGGAGACACAATAACCCTAAAGTGACAGACCAAGTTAAATATTGAAGATGGGGATTTTGGTGCAACAGGAGGTGCCTAGGAAGCCTGATATATAACTATTCAACAGCAGATACACTGAAGCAAAATGTCCAAACCTTTCAGTGTTTTCACACTTAGGTGCAGGGTGCAAGAAATAAACATGGTAAACATGAACTCCTATGAAAGAAAAATAAATGCAATATAATAAACTTAGCAGAGACTTAGTAAAATAACTCACATGATAACATAGCATATGAACCTCTCACTACAAAAAACAAAAAAAAAAACCCACAACCCAACAACTAGTATCTGCTATAATTGAGCAGTTCCACATTCTCAAAAACAACAAGCAACCAAAACCCGTATCTTGAGTTATAGTTTGCAGTGTGAGTCTTATTTGAACAGCCTTTCAGAAATCAAATGCTACTAAAAACGGTTCTATACACTGAAATTTAAGACAGATACTGACAAAGTGGAATGTGTCCAGAGGAGGGGTGGAGAACCATATCCTATGAGGAGAGGTTTAAGAGCTGGATATGTTTAGGTTCGAAAAGGATTAAGCTGTGTTTGAATATTTGAAAGGCCTTTACATAGATGATGGAGCAGGGTTTTTCCCCCTTTTCTCTAGATGCTAGAGTAAGAACCTTTCCCAGTGGGGAGGGCTCCAGAGCATCCATCATGCTTGGGTTGTCCCTCCCCACTTGCTCCTAGTGGGCAGGAAATAGGAGACCTTTGGCACTGCCCACCGGTGAGGTCATCTGAGAGGGACGACCCCCTGGCTGGCCAGTCTGTTTCCTGCCTACGCTCCTGGTAGAACGTTTTTCTTTGTCTCTCTCCCTCCCTCCACATGGCCAGAGCCATTTTGGATTTATATTAAATGTTAGGAAGAACTTCCCAACAGTTGGCTTTGGTATATCGGCTTTCCTTTGTTAGAGGCTCTTGAGCAGATGTTGGATGACTACCTCTAAGGGATTATGTAGTATGAAGTTCCTGTATTGGCCAGGGTTTCCAACAATATGACTGTATTGTATTAAAAATGATGCAACAAAGCATGTGTTTTTTCTCTGCTGGCTTTCTTTTGGTTGTTATTTATTAACAATCTCTGTATAGACAGGGGAGCATAGTTTGTATAATAATTTGTTGGCTGAAAAGGCCTTGGTTAATTGGAGCTACCTGTATTCTCACCAACTGGATGTCTTTGGTAAGGGACAACTTCTTGTATTTTATTATTAGCCATGGGATATATTATGCAACATGGGGCTAGCAGGAATACCTGTGTGCATTTAAAAAGTAAATAGGGAAGGCAGTTTTTCTCTTGGTCAGTACTTTTGGAGTTCTGGGCTTTTAGTAATCATGTAACTGAATGGCAAATTTTACATGTCAAAACATAGTTCACCTTCCAAAAGGTGAAGGGAAAATTCCTGCAATTTTACTTGTCAGCCCATAAGACCTGGATGTTAATATAGTATATTTTCAAGTAGATCTAGGAAATTTTATTGAAGGAATAAACAAGACAATAAAATTGAGTCATGCTGCTCATTGTATAGCTAGTAGAGCTTTGAAAAAATGATTTTTAAAAAATGTGTAGATTTTACTGTAACAATATTTCCTTGGTGCATGAGGGAAAATAGAGGAATAAGGACTTGTATACATCTTTGGCTGGCATTTCCAGCAGATTAGAAATTCTGGGGAAATGTAATCACAAAAATGACCATACCTGTAAATCAAAATATCACATATTGTGGGAAATTGCTGTTGTTGACAGTATTCACTGAAGCAAATCAATAGTTATAACATAAAAAGTGAATCACATTTCAGATCTATGCAACTAAAGCATTACAGTTCTCCCTCTGTATCCATGGATTTGGTATCCACGGATATAAGTATTCACGACTTGAAAATATTCTTTAAAAAATAAGAATCCCAAAAGCAAACCTCGATTTTGCCATCTTCTATAAGGGACACAATTTTGCTATGCCATTGCATATAATGAGTATTCACCAATTTGGGTATCCACGGCAGGTCCTGGAACCAAACCCCAGCTAATATGAAGGGACAACTGTATTTGCTTTTAAAAAGTAAATATTTAGAAAATGTAAATATGGAACGTTAGTGAAACTGAGTCTGAGAGATGATACAGATGAAAAAGTTAACATGTATGACTAGAACAGTAGAAAAGACAGACACAAATAACAAATTTTGGAACACTTTGTCCCCCTTTATTCAATATATTTGTTGTTTTGTGTGCCTTCAAGTCGTTTCAAACCTATGGTGACCGTAAGACAGGATAAACATGGAGCTTTCTTGGCAAGATTTGTTCAGTGTGTGTTTGCCTTCTTTTGAGCCTGAGAGTCTGACTTGCCCAAGGTCACCTAGTGGGTTTCCATGGCCGAGTGGGGATTTTAATCCTGGTCTCCAGATTCACAGTCCAGCTCTCAAACCACTACACCACACTGGCTCTCATGCAATATATAAATTAACTTTAAAAAGAAAGCAAGCCATTGAAGATGCATACATCATCTTGAACAGATATTTTCTGAAAACTGGGTTAACTATTATAGTTGTCCTTTGTTCATGCAATGCAGTCAACAGTTTTGGTCTCCTTTTCCATTTACTGCACCTGAAGACCCTGCCTAGTATACCTTCATATCATTTCCAAAATGCCCTCCAATCTCCAATAATAGATGTTTAGAAGAGAAAAGGGTGCAGATAGGGGGAAAATCCTTTCCAATGAACTTGAATTCATAGAATCATAGAATTCTAGAGTTGGAAAAGACCACAAGGGCCGTCCAGTCCAACCTCCAGCCATGCAGGAAATCATGATCAAAGCATCCCTGACAGATGGCCATCCAGCCTCTGTTTAAAGACCTCCAAGGAAGGAGACACCACCACGCTCCAAGGGAGTGTGTTCCACTGCTGAACAGATCTTACTGTCAGAAAGTTCCTCCTAATGTTGAGGTGGAATCTCTGTTCCTGGAGCTTGCATCCATTGTTCTGTGTTCTAGTTTCTGGCACAACAGAAAACAAGCTTGCTCCATCTTCAATGTGACACCCCTTCAAATACTTAAACAGGGCTATCATATTGCCCCTTAACCATCTTTTTTCCAGGCTAAACATACCAGCTCCCTAAGTTTTACCTCATAAGGCATGGTTTCCAGACCTTTCACTATTTTAGTCATCCTCCTCTCGACACGCTTCAATTTGTCACTATCCTTTTTGAATTGTGGTGCCCAGAACCGGACACAGTATTCTAGGTGAGGCCTGACCAAGGCAGAATAGAATGGCACTATTACTTCCCTTGATCTAGACACTATAGTTCTATTGATGCAGCCCAAAATCGCATTGGCCTTTTTAGCTGCCACATCACACTGTTGACTCATGTTCAACTTGTGGTCTACTAGGACTCCTAGATCCCTTTTGCATGTAGTCTCATTCAGCCAGGTCTCCCCCATCTTATATCTGTGCATTTCATTTTTTCGCCCTAAGTGCAGTACCTTACATTTCTCTGTATTGAATTTCATCTTGTTAGCTTTGGCCCAGGTTTCTTGTCTATTCAGGTCATTTTGAATTTTAATCTTGTCCTTTAGGGTATTAGCTACTCTTCCTAATTTGGTGTCATCTGCAAATTTGATAAGTATGCTCCTAATTCCCTCATCCAAGTCATTGATAAAGATGTTGAATAGCACTGGGCCCAGCACAGAACCCTGTGGCACCCCACTGGTCACATTTTTCCAAGACGAAGAGGAGCTACCCTTTGGGTTTGGCCGGTCAACCAATTACAAATCCATTTAACAGTTTACTTGTCTAGCCCACATTTTACAAGCTTATTTGCAAGAAAGACATGGGGAACCTTGTCAAAGGCCTTACTTAAATCAAGGTATGCGATTTCCACAGCATTCCCTTCATCTACCAAGCTGGTAATTTTATCAAAAAAGAGAGATCATATTACTCTGGCATGACTTGTTTCTCTGAAACCCATGTTGACTTTTTGTGATTATCGTATTGCCTTCTAAATGTTCACAGACTCTTTGTTTAATGATCTGCTCAAGAATCTTCCGTGGTATTGATGTCAGACTAACTGGACGATAATTGTTGGGATCTTCTTTTTTTTCCTTTTTTGAAGATGGGGACAACATTTGCCCTCCTCCAGTCTACTGGGATTTCTCCTGTTTTCCAGGAGTTCTCAAAGATTATTGCCAATGGCTCTGAGATTACATTTGCCAGCTCTTTTAATACCCTTGGATGTAGTTCATCTGGTCCTGGAGATTTAAATTCATTCAGATTAAGAAGGTATTCCTGTACTACCTCTTTACTTATTCTGTGCTGGATTACCCCTATTGTGTCCTTTGTTTTCCTTTTCTGAGGCAAAGAAGATGTTTAGTAATTCTGTCTTTTCACTGTTCCCTGTTAGCATTTTGCCATCTTCTCCACGTAATGGCCCTACCATTTCCTTCTTATTCTTTTTGCTGCGGACATAACCTCCCAAAAAACCTTTTATTGTTCTTAACCTCTCTAGCGAGCCTGAGCTCATTCTGCACTTTAGCTTTTCTGACTTTACTCCTATATGTGTTCGCAATCTGTTTGAATTCTTCTTTGGTTATTTCCACCTTTTCCCATTTCCTATACATGTACCATTTTAAACTTAGCTTTGTTGAAAGTTCTTTAATAATCCATCCTGAATTCTATTCCATTCACAGTAGGAAAGTTGTTTAAGATAATGAAATAAATATGGGATCCTTCAGGAAGTAATTTTCTTGCACTTTTTAGTGATGTCAATGAATTGTAATATATTTTCATTTTTTTTATATGTATAGTGTGGGATTAGTTGTTACTGTGCGGATTTCATTTTTCTAATTTTTTTAAAGACTGCCTTCTGTATGAACATTTGCCTGATGTTAAGATTGCTTTTGCTCAACTAGTTAATATACGTTTCTTCTCATTTTAAATTAGCTTTTTTAATCCCTTAAACACGTTAGTGTTTTAATTACAGTTTTATTTCATATTTGGGATTAGCTCATTGTTTTAACCCTACTTAAATGTTTTGGTTTTGCATAGTATTTTCTTTAACTTGGTTTGGTCTGTGTGTGCCTATTTTAAAAATCATTTTGGTGTGCTGTTCCAAATTTTGAAATACAAAATAATTTAAACATTCTTTTGCTTTTGACCTTGGAAGTTTAAGCAACAAGGAATTGCACACTGAATATGAGTTTAGATGAAAGATTCTTTTCTCTCCTGGCTTTCTTTTGGTTGTTATTTTTTAAAGCAAACTGGACAGTAATGATCCAAAGCATGCAGCTTAATTATCTCTTTCTCTGCTTTTCTTCCTGGATATATTTTAAAATTCCTAGGATTTGACTTTTAAGTTTCATCTTAGTGAAGTTTTCTGCTGGGGATTGATCAAAAGAAAGGGAAGGTAGATTTTCAGCATGTTAAAAAGAAAACCAAAAATACATTCTGACTCTTAATGTAAAAGTGATTAGATCATGAGAACAAAGCATTGCAAGGTGATTATTTCACAGCAATTCCGAAAAACTGTACACACAGTGTTATGGTTACCAGATCTCTGATATTACTGTCCCTGATATTCATTGATAGGGACTGAAACTCACAAATTGTCATCTCTTGAGGAACAAAATCTGGTGTCAGAGCAGAGGCCAACAGTAAATAGGGAAGCACAGGGGGAAAAGGGGGGGTATGAGGAGTAGTGGCGGGGAGGAACGGAATTCAAGAAGAAATTCTAAAAACCTCTTATGCTGCATTGTCTTTTCAGTAATAAGTTTAAAGCAATTATTAAGTGCTTCAGGTTCCATATCTGGAGAAAGGCTGGATGTAAATACAGTAAATAAATAAATGCTACTTTTAATTTTTTTAAAACAAATTATACTGTTGCAATTACAATGCCGCAAATTGCTCAGACCAGAGATTCAAAGGAATCGTAGTGATGATTCCATTCCTGTTGTATTTGCCTGGATTACTAAACTATTTTCTGCACATTTAATAGATAAAGATATCTGACTTTCCCAGTGGAGAGGGCTCCAGAGCATCCGTATGCTTGGGGTTGTCCCTCCCACTTGCTCCCGGTAGGCAGGATACAGAGAGAGACTCTTATTTTGAAGAGCTTGACCACCAGTGGTGTCATCCAGGAGGGACGACCCCTCTGCTGGTCAGTCTGTTTCCTGCCTACGCTCCTGGTAAGACATCCTTTGTCTTTTGTCCCCTCTTTGTCCCTTTTCACGTGGCTGCCACCATTTTCAAAACTTTTTAGAACTTTTAAAAAACTTTCAAAAACTTAAAAAAAGAGAGAAAAGAAAAGAGACAACCTTTTGTTTCTACCTCTTGCCAGTCCACGTGGGGGGATTAGAAGATGGGAACAATGGAGGATATAGATGTGGTGATTGAGGCTGTGATTAACAGCGATCACCTGGGAACATCGGGGGCTGGCTCATCGGAGCCCCCAGAAGCACAGAGCGGGACAGGTGGAGGCGGCTCTGGAGAGTCCGCAGGAGGCAGCGGCGGCAAGAAGAAGCCAGGCAAGGGGGGGAAGACCCCTGCTCCGGCCACCGCTGGCTGCGCCCTGGCCCCTCTCTGCCGGATCAGGCGCGACTGCAGGTCGGGGGAGGGCACCGCCACTCAGCCGCAGAAAGCTCCGGAGACGCGGAATGTCCCTGCATCGGGGACGAACTCCGCCACGGCGGTACCCCTGGCGAACCCCCCCAGCGACGAGGGAAAGGATCGAGCCATGAGAGGGGCACACACACTGGGGACGGGACCCCTGGGGGGTACAGCCAGTGGCCTTACCTGCATGGCTAGAAGAAGCCCTGGGCAGGGAGGCAGTGAGGTGGCTAACCAACACCTTTAGCCAGCCTAACCTCTTGGGCGCCAATACCTAGACCGTGGGGGGGATCAGGGCCCTTCAGCCCACAGCTGGACACAGCTGCCATGCAGCCCCCTCCCCCTGTGCGGCCCCCCATCGCAGTGCAGCCCCCCATTGCAGCACCCATTCCAGCTTGAATTCTGCCCCCCCCCCGCACAGCCATTTAATGCGGGCACCTCTATCCCCGCACTTTACCCACCCAGACCCCACAGCCCGGCTCCAGGAAACAATAACCAGGCGGCCGATGCCATGAAGAAGAGGCAGAGGGGTGGAAAAGGGGGTGGAGCCAGCAAAGGAAGGACCAAGCGCCCACGCCTCCAGACACAGGTGGCGGGGAGGGGACCAGCGCCGAGCCTATACCTGGCACCAGCAAGGGGGTCACCAGTCACACCAGACCACTCAGTGAGGAGGAGGAAGGTGACTGGGAGCAAGAAGGGGACATTTGCTATCCTCAAGACATGCGAGGTAGAGAGGAAGGCGATGACGATGACGTCATATCCCTTTATACCTCAGAGGGGGACTCCGACAGCAACCAATCAGATTGCGAGGAGGGCGAGTTGTCAGAGGAGGAGACGGAGGGGACGAGCGCACGCCCCTCAACATGCCATTTTTCTCCTAAGGACTTTTCAGTGTTGTTTAAGAAGACAGTCAGAACCCTGGGTCTGAGTCTTCCAACTGCCCCACAAACTCAGATGGACCCAGATCTTTCAGAGGTCTCTGGGGAATTCTTTCCTGAGGCCCAGCCAGTGGCGTTGGAGATGCTGGTCCCAGCTGTAGTAATGAGGCTAATCTATAACGAATGGAAAGCACTGGCGGTAGCCAGGCCACAGTCTTCTATCGCCAAGCGTCTGTATTCCCTATCCAAGAAGGTCATGGGGAAAATACAAGTCCCACTCATTTACGCTCCGGTTTCAGAGCTGGTCTCGTCTGCAATTTTTTGCAAAGATGGGGAAGAGACCTTGAAAGTTCCAGAGGATAGGCGAATGGATTTGGCCCTGAGACGGGCACATGAAGCTATATCATTAGCCATCAGGGCTTCCATCATGGTGATGATGATGGCTAGGGCAGCTATGCATGGGTCAAAGGATGCCCTAAAGGATGTTCCTAGGGCGCAGACAAGAATTCGCCAGGATCTCAACAAGCTGTCTAAGGTCTTTGCCTTCCTAGCAGACAGCACCCTGGATTTAGTGCAGTTCTGCACAAAAGGCCAAGTAGCAGCGGTGGCGGCCAGACGACAGGTATGGCTGAAGTCCTGGAACGTGGACTTCAAGTCAAAACAGAACTTGGTGTCATCACCATTCCTCGGGGAGAAGTTGTTTGGGGAGTCACTGGAACCAGTGCTGGTGGAAGACAAGGACAAGGAGAAGAAGACACTCGCCTCCTGCAGGAGAGAGGAGAAAAGATATTCCAAGAAATATCATTCCTTTTGTCCGTCCGGCAGTCACCACTTGAGTGGGAGTTCATCCAGCCAGCCCAGTTCCAGGGACGGAAGATCCCAACGTCAACGCTGGGGAGAGAACAGGTACCAGCGTAAAAATCAGCAGGGAGGAGCAGGCAAGGCCTCTCACACTCAGTCCTCCAAGCAAAGCTCCAAATCCCACCTATGACAATCCCTCCCACGTGGGAGGAAGACTGCAGGCATTTGTGGGGGCTTGGGAAAACTTTACCTCGGACAAGTGGGTCCTGCAATCTATCCGTCAGGGGTACCGGATAGAGTTCTCCCGACTTCCCTCACAATGGTTCCTGCCAACTCCAGTACACAAGGACAGCCTCAAGCAATCCCTGATGATGGAAGCCATTCAGCGTCTCTTGGACATGGGAGCCATAGAAGAGATTCAACAGTCGCAACAGGGAAAGGCTGTTACTCCATACTTTTCCTAGTGCCAAAAAAGAACGGTACATGGAGAGCAGTCCTCAATCTAAGGGGAGTGAACAAATTCGTCAGGAAAAGGAAGTTCTGGAGGGAAAGTTTGAAGTACATCCTGGAAGCCATAAGACCAGGGGATTACTTGTCCTCGCTGGATCTACAGGATGCGTACCTCCACATCCCAATTCATCGGGACCACCGCCAATTCCTGCGTTTTTGCTACAACGACAGATACTTCCAATACAAGGCCCTCCCCTTTGGGCTTTCCTCAGCAACCAGGATATTCATGAAGATTCTGATTGCCTTGGTAGCCTCATGGAGACATTCAGGAATACATGTATATCCTTACTTAGACGATCTCCTGATCCGTTCCCAGTCCAAACAGGGAGCGGAAAGGGACCTCACCTTTGTCATGAATTCACTCCAGCACCATGGATTGCAGATAAACATGGAAAAGAGCTCACTGATTCCATCTCAGCAGATACAGCACCTGGGGGCACTGGTGTGTTCGGTGGAAGGCCGGATCCGACTCCCTACAGAACGGATCAAGGCAATTCAGACCGCGGCGCAAAAAGCCCTGGACGCAACCAGATCGAACATCATGCACCTGGCTCACCTACAGGGCCTTATGATAGCGGCGATAGACTGTGTTCCATGGGCGAGATTTCATGCCAGACCTCTTCAATGGTTCCTCCTTCCCTTCCAGGAGGAAATAGCCAACAGGAGGCATCAGACAGTGAGACGAACGAGGGAGGTCAGGACGTCCTTGAGCTGGTGGCTCTCCCTGGCGGCTCACAAAGGTCGACACCTGTGGATCCGGGACAGGGTCCAGATCACCACGGATGTCAGCCTGTGGGGATGGGGAGCACACTGTGGAACCCAGCTGGCACAGGGGAGATGGTCACCAGAGGAAGCAGCCCACAGCATCAACTGGTTGGAGCCGAGGGTGGTCAGACTAGCCCTCAAGGAATTTTCACACTTGGTCAGAGACAGGTCAGTACTCATCAGAACAGACAATGTCACAACAAAGGCGCACATAAATCACCAAGGGGGGTCCAGGTCATGGACCCTCATGCAGGAGTCGTCTACTCACTTGGGCCGAGAACCATCTGGAATCGATATCGGCAGAGCACCTTGAGGGAGCCCTCAAATGGAAGGCGGACTGGCTCAGCCGGTCAGACATAGACCAGGCGGAATGGAGTCTGAACCCGGAGGTGTTCAACGACGTAGTTTGGACTCTGGGACAACTGAAGGTAGACCTGTTCGCCTCTCCCGCAAACACAAAGCTTCCCCGCTTCGTATCCAGGTACATGTCAGAGGGGGCATTGGACATAGATGCCCTGACATGCCCTTGGCCAACAACACTACTCTACGCCTTCCCACTGACACAACTGATCCCCAGAGTGCTCAGCAGAGTCTGAGCGGAGGAGGCGGAGATCATACTGGTCGCCCCAGAGTGGCCCCGAAGAGCATGGTTCCCGGATATCCTGGAGATGCAGGTGGATTCAATGCCTCTCCTGCTTCGAACAGATCTACTCTCACAAGGTCAGGTGCATCATCCGGACCCGGCCTGGCTGCAGCTTCGCACATGGAGATTGAGCGCCAGATGTTGACGACGCTAGGATATTCTTGTCCGGTGGTAGGAACAATTCTGGCATCAAGAAGGGAATCCACCCAACGGATCTACGTGTACACCTTTAGGGTGTTTCGCCGATGGTGCAGACCTGAAGGGACAGGACTTCAGGGAGGTCACGGTCCCCGCGTTATTAGATTTTCTCCAGGACGGAGTCGACGCCGGACTCCGCCCGAATACTCTGAAAAGACAGGTCGCAGCAGTAACGTCATTCCTGTCCCCAGAGAAAGCGACGGCGATATCAGCACACCCCATGTACGCTGCTTCATCAGGGGCCTGACCAACTTGGCCCCACCAACGATACACCGTTTTCCATCATGGGATCTTCATACGGTGTTGAAAGCATTAACGGTACATCCATTTGAGCCGATTTGGGAGGTGCATCTGAAGTTCTTAACATGTAAGGTTCTCTTCCTGGTAGCCATCACCTCAGTGCGTAGGGTATCAGAACTGGCGGCACTATCTATCAGAAGAGACTTATGTATCTTCAGACAAGACTCAGTAGTCCTTTGACTAAACCTAACTTTAAACCAAAGGTGGATTCAGTTTTTCACAGATCTCAGGAAGTGGTCCCACCTTCCTTTTGCCCGAAGCCAGAAAGGGAGTTAGAAAGGATATGGCACACTCTGGACGTTCGCAGAGCACTCAAAGTATACATTAAAAGAATGGCATCCTTTAGAGTCGCCGAAGCGCTATTCGTCTCCCCCCATTCGAAGTACTTGGGGAGGAAGGTCTCACCCTCCACTTTGGCGCATTGGATAAAGTGCTGTATAGCATCATGCTATGAGTCCCTGGTAAAACCGGTACCGGAGGGCATCATGGCTCACTCCACAAGAAGCGTAGCAGCCTCGACGGCCTGGGAAAAAAATGCCCCTTGGAGGAAATTTGCAAGGCAGCAACTTGGAGAAACCCCTCTACCTTTGTCAGGCACTACCAGCTGGACAGAATGCAGTCAGCGGAGGCCGCCTTTGGGAGGAGAGTGCTACAGCGAGTTCTACAGCCCTAGAAGTCAGAAAGTTGCCCTTGCCCACCCGGTCTGGAAGCTTTAGTAAATCCCAAGCATACGGATGCTCTGGAGCCCTCTCCACTGGGAAAAGGAATGTTGGTCTTACCTGTGATATGTTCTTTTCCAGTGTAGAGGCGAAGAGCATCCGGCCCACCCAGGGCGAAAGGGACGGACTGTCCAGAGAAGGAGGAGAGAAGATGCCTCATGCCCTAGGCTGGAACTGAGAGGACGGATGATCTTGATGCTGAAGTGGACCGGCTTGGTGGGATCACGGCCAGAGGAGGCAAACTACGGTGTCACGAGGCTGTGATATCGACTGGCCAGCAGAGGGGTCGTCCCTCCTGGATGACACCACTGGTGTTCAAGCTCTTCAAAATAAGAGTCTCTGTATCCTGCCTACCGGGAGCAAGTGGGAGGGACAACCCCAAGCATACGGATGCTCTTTGCCTCTACACTGGAAAAGAATGTATCACAGGTAAGGCCAACGTTCCTTTCTGAGCTTCCTGTAGTCTGTACTTCACCTGCTATAGTACTATATTAAGTTGTATTATCTTCACCACCAGTGATTTAAAATCTGAGAATGTTTGTTCTTCTGGCTATGTAAGGGGGGGAACTCAACAACCTGCTTCACTAGCCTATGTAATGGCAAGATGTGCATTCCATGGTGACTTAATGTTCACATGTGCATTCTTGCATGTGTCTACGTTAAAGCAAGCTGCGTCCTTCGATTAACTTTTCAATTAAGTACTAAATTTTCTGTGGAAGAGTCAAAATAAATTCTAGTTTATCCCGTTTCAAACCAAGCAGCTGGTAATGAAGTACTCAATTTTTTTAAAAAAACAACAACAACAGTTTAGGTCCAGCGTCAGCAAGCCCTTTCCACATTCTAAAAGTAAAGATAGATAGATTTCCCCTTCAGTTAAGGAGAGTTGTCAAAAACAACAGTTCTGACATTATAAGTGTCACAATTACAGTTGTCCCTTCATATTCGCTTCATATGTAACGGCATAGCAAAATGGTGTCCCTTATATAAGATGGCAAAATCAAGGTTTACTTTTTGAATTATTATTTTTTAAGAATATCTTCAAGCCATGAATACTTAAATCCGTGGATACCAAATCCATGGATATTGGGGGATAACTGTATATTGGTTATTGATTCTATAGATTATAAAAAATTAATATCAACTGGCATAAATCTTTGATGGCTTACAAACATGTTTATTAAGAATATCCTAAATACTTACATATCTACTAGGGTCTGTATATTAGCAGCAGAAATAACTTCTTCCCCATTTTTCTGGGATCAGTGTTTTTGCTTGTTTATTATTGTTTCCTCTCCTCTAGACATCTGAGTGACTTGTTGACTTTATCAAGTGTAACAGAAAATGTCAGCATAAATATAGGAACTGTGGAACATTTAGCTCTTAAGCAATCTTCACTCTTAGAAAGGCAGATAGCTACTAAACTGGAGGACTTGTTTGAAAGACTATGTCAGCAAAAGCTCTGGAAAAGCAAGATTTTATAATTTTTAAACCTTTGACTTACTACTTTTAAAGGTGCTCAGTTAAAAGTTAAAAACTCTAGGTCTGTATGGAGTTTGAATCTATGAACTATGCCATTATTAGCATCATACTCTAAAGGTTCTCAGAGTTTTGCTCTGCAGGGTCTGTTTGATAAAGCTCAAAATTACAAAACTAGACCATTTGGTAAATCCTGGGCAAGAGAAGAACAAGCCACTAAAATAGCAGCAGATGGTGGTGAAGTTATTAAAAAAAAAAACCTTGAGGTAGTGAGACAATTTCAATTGGAGTCACAGAATAAGGGTTAATTTTGCCTGTATGTTTTTACTTTCATTACTAATACTAGGGTTTGGGGGGGGGCGTATATTGGGCATTGAACTGACACAGGGCAAAGGGTTTACTCCATCCTTGTACTGTGGTTCTCATTTACACTGATCATTCAGTGGCTGTTGTACAAGAGAAAAAATGCCAGGAGTTCCAGTTATTAATCTTATCCATGATTGCATATGGCATTGGTTCTTAACCTTTTTTTTACCAGAGACCCCCTTTAAATATATTTTGTTGTCACAGACCCACAACATTTAAGTCAATATTTAAAACAACAACAACAACAACACAGTTTACACCATCCATGAAACCTTTCCTCAGAGGTACTGGAGGGGAAGGGAAGACTTTTCTCCTGTTCTTCCTGCAAGTTTGTGGCTGGAGCAGATTGAATGGCAATGTGCAGGCCAAGCCAGCCAGCCTTTGCCTTGGCTCCTGTCATGTGGCCGCTCCACTGCAAGGAGGAGGTGGGCCAAACAACTTTTAAGCCATCACGGACCCTCTGTGAGGACATCACAGACCCCTGGGGGTCCCTGGACCCCAGGTTAAAAACCACTGGCATATGGCAAGAGTACCAGAGTCACACAGAGGAGACATTCACATCTGAAGAAACTTTTCCTTGCCAGTCTAAAAGATCAGAACATAGCTTGGGGGAGGAGTTCATTATTTACATACTTGGGAATCAGAATAGTTTCCTTTGCCAAATACAGCCATATGTTAAAATGACGATTATATAGAAAGTGGAGAAGGATGTTTACCTTGCAAATGTTAGACTGGTGCTGGTAATCTACAAAATGACACAATGGAACCATTGTTTGTAACATAATCTTAAATTTTTTAAAAAAAGGCTTTTCTGGAGAAGGCATAGTTATATAAGTTCTAGTGCATGAATGTTGACTGCAAAAAAGATTAAATGAATCGGGAATTGAAAAAATAAAGGAGTTGACTGGCATATGTGTTTGTGTGCCGAACCTAGGCAGTTGAGTTGGCATTTGCTTTATGTTTCTGTTAAAAATTTATAAAATAAAAATAAATGCAGTCTGTGTGAAATTGATGTGTATTACCTGAAAAGTTCTGGGATCAGTGTGAGCTGAAAAATATCTCTGAAGCTACACAACTACATTTTTTGTTTCCTCGGCATGTCTTTAAACTATGTTTGTCCTGGTTTGTGAAGAAAAGGGTGCTGAATGCTCAGAATAATAATGCACCAAATGAATCCAGTTCTTTTGAGGTTTCTTTGTGCTACTGTCTTAGTGGGAAAGAATAATTTTCACCTAAACAACGCTTAACATGGTTAGAGAATGTAAGTAGTGTGTATACTTGGGAAAAATAAGACTGCATCCTATCACAAACAAGTCATGTTTATACTGCTTGACTGTTCGGTCTGTGGGACAAAACAGGACTTGGCTTGACCAGGCCAAGAATGAGAGTTGTCTTAGAACCCTAAACACACTGTTTTTAGCCCTCTGGAAGAAAAATGGAAGACCAGTTAAGAAGGAAATAGCCAAAGGGAAAGGTGAACAGGCTTGTTTTATCTTTCATTGAATATGGAGAAAATATAATTTTCTCTGGTACCATTTTCTATATCCTGCATGCTAGGTTGTACCTGGCAATATTCCCTCTTCTGTACAGTTGATGAAAGCAAAGAGATCCCTTTCTCCCTTACAATAAATTATCCTGACTTGCATCCATGAGGAACGTTTGATGACTAAGTAAAACATGAAGTGCTGTAGTAGCTAAAGAGTGAACTCTGAGGAATTTCAAAATCACAGCTGAACTGGAGAGATAGGGAATGTGGTCTAATTCTTCATCCCACTTGGAAAATACTACCCCACCAAAATATACATGAGGGCATGCAGTCAAGCTTCTCCCTGCCTGAAATTTAGAATGACCCTAGAATTATATGTTGAAGAGACAGTCCTGGTCTTCTAGATTGATCAATTGTATCTAATTTCTCTCCCTCCTCCCCAATATTTCCTATAGACTCCACTGGTATTCTTAGTGTGAAAATGAATCGGATCATTGTAGAACAGGAGAACCCCATTTGACTCATCATGTGAAGTTGTTAATAAGAAATAATATCTAATATGATAAGAGAAGGATCTGAATTCTCCATGGTGGTACGTGGCCTGCTGTACTATGTTTGTGCATCTACCGCCACTTCCTTTTCTCTTAGTGTTATTAGTTGTGTTGCTTTTCATAGCACTTATTCAAAAAAACGTTCTTATGGAGTTCATATAGTTCATTCTGTGAAGCTTTAGTAGTCAGCATTAATAATGAGGCCAGATTGATTCCTGGTGGTTTTCTCCCATTTTGTGCAGATAATGTCATGGAAGGTTATTCTAAGTAATATATTGCACAAGGTTTAATATATAAGTTTGGTAAAACAAGGTATAAATTACAATCACATAGGTGTTGTCTTAACAGTCAAAATAATCCTCATAGAATTTGCTTGGAATCCTACCTGTCCTAATGGCATTCTGCATCAGATCACAGTATTCAGAAGGAGGTGGGGGGAAATCCACTGTAAACTCAGCTGGGAAAGCCTTCATGTCTTTTCCTGTATTTTTAAAAAAGCTCTGTAGAGAATGCACATTTCCGCTCATTTGGACAACTGGATTTGCATTCATTCGCACTTATGATAAAAGTGGAAGTGGAAGCTGATTGGTTGGACATGGGCAGGGGGTGGAGCTTTCTAACAAGGCAAGTGCCCAGAACCACCATTTTGGATTTTCACTTAGCGAGTAAGCCATCATGCGATGAAACAAGCTTTTTTCTTTTCTTTTTTATTTATGTAGGTGCAATATCACACTTTTGCTCCTTAGATATGTATGCTTCAAAAAAAAATACTGTTTGGCAGCAGCAACTAGTGACAATAAAAGTTTGAGTAATTCATTTGCACCCACCGTCTTGATTTGCAGGCATGCCCATTGGGACAGCAAAAGTGAATAGCTTCGCATGCCTACGGTTTTGCTAGAAAACAATTAAGGCAAATAGAAGCTGCTTCAAATTTGCATTAGTGCGCATCAATCCACATTTTCCCCCTCATATAGACAGGCCCATAATCTTTGTGCAGTTTTAAATTTTCCTTTTAAAAACCACTAGCTAATGTTTAATTGTGATTTAAAGTGTGGAATTACATATAAGAGGTAGTATAAATTAAAAAGGCAGCATTTGTCCCCTAAGAAAAAGACAACTTCAAAGAGAGAAATGCTTTGTTTGTTTATTTTATTTTATTTTATTTTATTTTAAAAATAATTTTATTAACAAAAACAATTACAATTACAAAATAAAAAAAATAAAATAAGCCACATGGGATAGCAACTAACCAAAACTGACTATTACAGCAAAATACTCATACAAAATATTAGGGCATTATTGAATAAAGATGAAAGTCATTAAATGTTAAACTAAAAAGTTTCTAATTCACATTAAGTATATCTTTTCAAAAAGCACAATGATTCAAAAGAGGCAATGTCTGAGATAAGTTATTAACATAATTGAAAAGCCGAAGCCACTTTTCCCAAAATGATGTGCCTGAGGTCTGTAGTGTATTCATTTTCATTGTCAATTTTTCCATTAATAAAGTGTTCCACAAATGATTCCACCATTTGTCTATGGTTCATTGTCCTGGTTTCCAGTTTGGGGCTATTTCTTAATCTTATATTAGCCCAAAGGGAGCAAATTAGTTCTTTATATTTAAGATTTGGATTGTCCCCCCATAAAGACTGATAACAGTAATAGGGCTGGACAGAATATAATATTTTGGCATGTAATAACAGAAATAATATTAACTACGGTCCTCCAATAACTATAAACATATTCACAAGAAATCCACATATATAAATATGTGCCTTTTTCAGGACAGCCCCTCCTACACATTGTCAAATCATTTTTAGAAATTTTAGAAAGACGTATCGGGGTAAGGTACTATCTATGTAAGAATCCTTGATAGTGTGTGGGCTTGCTTTGAAAGGAGGAGAAATCCAGACTGTATGCCAGCTCGAATCTGGAATAGAAGCTTCTAACTCCAACTCCCAGCTTCGTTTGAAAGTATTACTATTTATTACTGTTACCCTATGTGAAGTCTATTAACCAGTGGCAAATAGTACCAGCAACTGCTTTGGAGATCTCTTTCTCTAATAGACAAAAATGTTTGAAATAGGTGGGACATCGAGGAGAGAAATCCATTTTTGCTAGTCTTGATTAAATAAAAGTAGTTACTTGGTGAAGTAGAAGCCAGGAGATTATCAAGAGTGAAAGGTTGTTTATTAGTATCTCAGTTGATTTACCGTATTTTCTGGTATATAAGATGACTGGGTGTATAAGATGACCCCCCCCCCCCAATTTTTAAGTTAATATATAGAGTTTGGGATATACTCGCTGTACAAGACTACCCCTCCTTCTCTACCTCTTAGATCTCCTGCACCCCCTGTCCAGCCAGCCACCCCTCCACGCTTCCTGAAGCCGTGATCGGGCTCCCCAACCCCCTCATGGCTTCAGGAAGCATGGGAGGTGGCTGGCAAGCCTCCCCCTGCCTATCCAGCCTCCCCAATCCACATTGGGGTTCTCCAGCCCCATTGCGGGTTGGGGAAGCACAGGAGGTGGCTGGCAAGCATCCCTCTTCAGCCAGCCACCCCTCTACCCTTCCTGAAGCCACAATCGGGAGCCCGATCGCACTTCGGGAAGGGCAGTCCTAGGTTTCCAATGCTTCTGGATTGTTCCTGCCATCTGTCCTACAGAATGTACCTTCACGGTAAGTACCCAATGTAACATTTTGAGGAGATTTTCCAGGGTTAAAAAGTCATCTTATACGCCGGAACATATGGTAGGCGTTTTAGGAAAAAAACAACTTTCATTCATACAAACCCTTTTCTTTCCAGCCTCTAAATTGACAAAAATTATTTGTAAGTTTAAAATCAGGATGTAGCAATAAGGGTAGAATTAGAGAGGGAGCAGGAGCTAGGAAAGATTTCCATTTGTTCCAAATTACTAGTGAAGTTTGTAGAAAGGGGTTTGTAAGGTTTTTAGGAAGGTTGGATTTGGTAAAGGAGAGTATGTATTTGACTATTGCAGAAAATTCATGTTCAGGTTCCATCGGAATCCATTTCACTGAAAAAGCATAATGTATTAACTAAGCTATTTGAGAAATTTGAAAAGCATGAAAATAAAGTTCAAAATGGGGTGAACCTAGGCCCCCCTCTTTACTACCAATGTATTTGGCTTGGATTGAAAATCTAGAGTGGGAGGAAGAATGTATAAATTGGTTGGTGATATTTTACCAAATTTTGAAATATGATTGTGGGAGTGCTAACGGGATTGATTGAAACAAAAACAAAAGTTGGGGGAGAATAAATGTTTTTAAAAGTGGTATTCACCCGAAAAGTGAAAGGTTGAATGATTTCCATAATTTCAATTTTCATTTCATTCAGTTAGTTACTGGTTTATAATTTCTGGGAATTAATTGGACCAGGTCTTTAGAACACCTAAATAATAAAAGCTGAATTGTTTAAGTTGGCATTTTGAAATTAACTATCACTCTTTTTGAGAGTCTAATGGGGAATTTAAACATATTAAGTTAGCATTTTTAAAGTTTATTCATATGCCAGCAAATTGGTCAAATGCTTCAAGAACTTTAAGTAATGGGGGTAGTGAGTAAGGGAGTTTAGTTAAATAAATCAACACATCATCTGCATACAGGGATATTTTACACTCTAGGTTTTATAATCCAGCCTCGAATTCTCTGTTGTGATCTAATAGAATCAAAAGTTTCTATTGCAAGAGCAAAGAGAATCTGATAAACGCTTTGTTGACTTCTTTGAAACAATACTATTATCAGTATGAATAAATTTTAAGACTTTATAGGAAGATATGTGTTATTGGTTTTCACCAACAAATAACTGGTATGAAGTAGCAGTTTACCAAGACAGTGCATGAAGATAGGAATAGGAGTATAGCAATGGAACAAGGAAGTACTAGGCACGGAGCAACAGCAACTAAGGAGAACAACTCACAGTCATCTTTACTTATTTGTTTATTTAGTTTATACTTCACCTTTTCCCCACCAAGCAACCCAAGGCAGTTTACAAAATTTAAAATAGAACTCGGCTAAAATGTATATTATAAAAGTTAAAACACAATTAAATTTTGTGATATTCATTTTAGCCTACTTCTATTAAACAATACTGTTAAAAATATAGTTAAAAACAGTTTAACATACATTTAAAACAATTAAAAACAAACAGGATAAAAATATATCATACCACTATCAGCATTATTCTTCCATATGGTTTAAAAATCAATCAAATGCCTGCCTAAATAAGAAGGTCTTAACCTGCCAGCAGAAAGAGAGTATTGAGGAGGCTGATTGGATCATCTGTGGAAGGGAATTCCACAGCCTGGGAGCAGCCACAGAGAAGACTCTCTCATATGACCTCACCAAACAAATGTTGTTGGGGCCAAGAGAAAACCCTCCCCTGAGGATCTTAGAACTTGGGCGACTCATACAGGAAGACACATTTTTAAGTAGTCTGTACCCAGCCCATGTAGGTATTTAAAGGTCATAACCAGCACTTTGATAAATTTTTCCTGGAAACGGATCATCAGCCAGTGGAGCTGTTTCAGCAGGGGAGTGACATGCTCCCTTATAACCTCCCCACTCAGAAAACTGGCTGCAGCATTTTGGACTTGCTGGATTTTCCAAATAGTTTCCAAAGGCAGCCTCCCATAGACATGTTACAATAATCCAAACAGAATGTAATCAAGGCATGTGTCACTGTCTCAAGGAATAGGTGCAGCTTGTACATCAGTATTAAGTGTGCAAACATCCTCCTGGCAGCTGATGAAACCTTGGCATCTAGGCTTAGATCTGAGTCCAGGAATACACCCAAGTTGCAAACCTGAGATTTCATGGGGAGTGTAACCCCATCCAGCACAGGCTTAATCCTTATTACCAGATCTGCCCCAAGACTGACCAGGAGCACCTCTGTTTTGTCTGGATTAAGTTATAATTTGTTCAACCTCATGCTGTCCATTACTGACAGCAGACACTGGTTTCGTACAGAAACAGCTTCCTTCGAATTAGGTGGGAAAGAGAAATAGAGTTGTGTGTCAATCTGCATATTGGTAACACCGAACCCCAAAACTCCAGATCTCTCCCAAGAGTTTCATTTCATTTCACAAGCCAGGGTGTTGAAACAGGCATCCCCCAGCACCACCATTTGAAGGACTGGAACCACTGTAGAACAGTGCACCCCAGTCCCACCCCAGAAAGGCAGCCCCAAAGGATACCATGGTTAATGGCATCAAAAGCCTCTGAAAGGTCCAGTAGAACCGACAGGGACACATTGCCCCTGTCTAGTTCCCTGCATGAGTGACCAAAGCTGTCTCTGGCCCACATCCACTTAAGTGTAGGCACTTTAGTTCACATTTGAAAAGCAGGGGTACCTCTCCACACTTAACTGCTTGCTCACAGTTTTTTTTTTTTTAATTATCTAAGTGAGTGTATACCAAGTGCAAAAAAACCCCTCAGCTTGCACCAAAGCATTTTAGGTCAAAGAAGCAAGGATCATTCCCCCATTGGAAACCCAGCATTTGCTTTATTGTAGTTGTACTGCACCATTGTGAAGAAGAGGAGGGGGAGATGATGATGATGATATAGATATAGATATAGATATAGATATAGATACATTTAGTGCAGCTCATTCTGAATCTTTTGACCCTGTTTTGTGGGAGAGAAATATGGGAGGAATTTGTGTAATTATTTGTATAATATTTTCAGGGGTGAATTGAAGTACCCACTCCCACTTTGCTGCCCCCATACATATGTGGATAATTGGAGGCAGATGTTTTGTTGCCATTTCAAGAGCTGTGATTCAACTTCTAAAACAATTTCAGGGGAGAGGAAAGCCTCAAAGTGGTGGCTATGGGGGAAAAGCTTCTTCCTTTTCCCTTTTTTTCCTGGAAACTTTGAAAAGCTATGTTTTCTGTCAGTGGTTTCAGTGGTACAGTGGAAGCATCAGAACTCTGACTGCTGCCATCATACACTTCCCACTGTGACTCTGGGAACAAAACAAAGGGAATAGATCAGATTTTACTGCTGTGCTGCTGAAACCTCATCAAAAAGAGAAAGAGGGAGGAAGAAGAATGGTAAGAAGCTCTCTCTCAGCATTGTAAACACACTTCTCCCTGAAAAAAGTTGTTCAAAGGTGGGGGGACTCCCCTAACTCCATTTTAAGTCATCTTCCAGGAAGGCACAAATATCAAATAAGTGTCTGTTTAATAAGTGATATTCTACACAGATTAAAGAGAATGGGCATGTAGACATGGATGTCCATGTATGTTTGGTGCTGCAAGTGATTAGTGGAGAAGGATTTCTACCCAGTACTCTTGATGAGTTTTTCCCTGTCTCTTCGTGTGAGGCTTCTTTCTGTCTGGAGCTTTAGACAAGGAATGAAAGTATATCAGCAGCAGCGTTCTGTCAAAAGGTAATTCGTATTGAATGCAGTTGGTCTTTTGCAAGTGTACAGACAAAAAAGGACTATGTTTTGGGGTTGTTTTTTTAATTTCACTGTAGATTATGTTCTATCCTTGATCAATTGACCTCTAAGTTACATTGCTCATGTGCACGTGTGAGCAGAGTCTAATCTACATCTTCTGCAGGGAGGACTTTTAACTACACCTGTCTATTTGATTTCATGCATTATTTTCCTTACTTTAGCATGCTGTTGTTTTTAACTAAAGGACAATAGAAATATCCCTGATGACCTTCACTTCCCATCAGGAAAAGACAAATGATATAAAGAGCAATCTGAAATTTATATTTGTAGAATAGAGACATGTACCGGTATGACAGTCTATATGTAAAATATTTTACTATTCATTTTTACACATGAAATAAATAGACAGGTCAGGTAGAACATTTACAACTTGCATGAAACTGAGATATTTGGTGTAGCTCATTATTTTTTCCATGGTGGCATAAGTTATCATTATAGCAACTCCTCTTAATTTCTCAAAAAACAAAACAAAACAAACAAAACCATAGCTTGAGGAAAATAAATTGGAAGTGATGGTGCAATAAGCCAGTCACGCTTTAGCCAGATGTAATTTATATAGTTAAGTGCTAGTTCTTATTTATTCAGGGGCAAATTCCTCATTATAATTAATTATATTCATTCTTAAAGGTGTTGGGAGTAAGCCTATGTTAAGCATTAGGCAAATGAATTGCATTCTGCCCCTGTAACCAGAAGTCAGGGTGGGGAGAGTAAATTCTATGGACTTAACTCAGAAAATGTCTCTTAAACTCAGAAAACTTGATAGTGTAGCAAAGGAAGGTTTGATGGTAGTTTGCAATAATTTGGGTAAATGTACAAAATGGCTTATTTTTATGAGTTTAAATGTTGATGAGTGACTCCCAGTACTTTTACAGATATTTTCAGCTTTTCCTTCTTCTCTCCACAGCAACTATGATGGGGTTACAATACACTGACCAGTGGTTTGGAGGGGTGTTGGTGTTGGTTGTATAGCCTCTTTCAATTAAAAAAAAATTCAAGTCAAGGTGAAGCTCTAGCACATGCTTTGCCATAGTAGTAGTGTAGTGAGCAGTAGCAGCGAGAATGTTGAATCTGCTCTGAGCTTCAAAGCAGCTAAGGAATGGGATTCAGCACCTTGCATAGTTTGGATAGCTTGTTGGAAACCTCGGACACATCCACCTTCACACCAGCATGGATGCTTCCAGCTCTTACTGGTAACAGCTATATTGCTATTAGTTAAAATGTGTTTTAACTTAGGGAACTTAGAAGGTCTTTCCTTGGACACAGTCAGCAGGAACTGCAGCAGCCTAGCAATGGCCATTATGTAAACTGCCTTCGAGTGTGGTGGGGTCTCCATCTTTTGAAGTTTTTATACAGAGACTGGATGGCTATCTGTTGGGAATGATTTGATTCTGCCTTCCTGCATGGCAGGGGGTTGGAATGGAAGGCCCTTATGGTCTCTTCCAACTCTATAATCCTATGTTTCCATCTCCTGCAACCCACATGGATAGAGCCTTGAGTATTGTAAGTACCGGTATGCTTAAAGTACACAGTTTATAGGCGTAAAGTAAATTAACCCTAACTGGCCACTTTATGTGTCATAATTCTTTCCTCCCGTGCCTTATCTCCCATCTCCCAGGTGATGAGCCAAATTTGCTTCCTGGAATACAAGTGGCCAGAAGGTGGGTTGGAAGCAAATTTGGCTCATCACCTGGGAGATGGGAGATAAGGCACGGGAGGAAAGAATTATGACACATAAAGTGGCCAGTTAGGGTTAATTTACTTTAAGCCTATAAACTGTGTACTTTAAGCATACCGGTACTTACAATACTCAAGGCTCTATCCATGTGGGTTGCAGGAGATGGAAACATAGGATTATAGAGTTGGAAGAGACCACAAGGGCCTTCCATTCCAACCCCCTGCCATGCAGGAAGGCAGAATCAAATCATTCCCAACAGATAGCCATCCAGTCTCTGTATAAAAACTTCAAAAGATGGAGACCCCACCACACTCGAAGGCAGTGTATTCCACTTCTGAACAGCTCTTACTGTCAGCAAGTTCTTCCTAATGTTTAGGTGGGATCTCTTTTCCTGTAGTTTGAACCCATTGCTTCATGTCCTAGTCTCTGGAGCATCAGAAAACAAGCCTGCCCCATCCTCAGTATGACATCCCTTCAAATATTTAAACATGGTTATCATGGACCTCCTAACCTTCTCTTCTCCAGACTAAACATGTCCAGCTCCCTAAGCCATTCCTCATAGGGCATGGCTTCCAGACCACCCACCATTCTGGTCACCCTCCTCTGGACACATTCCAGCTTCTCAATATCCTTCCTGAATTGTGGTGCCCAGAACTGGACACAGTATTCCAGATGAGGTCTGACCAAATCAGAATAGAGTGGAACTATTACTTCCCTTGATCTAGACACTATACTCCTATTAATGCAGCTTAGAATTGCATTGGCTTTTTTAGCTGCTGTATCATACTGCTGGCTCATGTTCAGCTTGTGGTCCACTAAGACTCCTAGGTCCCTTTCACATGTACTGCCATCAAGCCAGGTGTCACCCATCCTGTATCTGTGCATTTCATTTTTATTGCCCAAGTGTAGAATCCTACCTTTCTCCCTGCTGAAATTCATTTTGTTAGTTTTGGCCCAGTTTACTAATCTGTTCAGGTCATTTTGGATTCTGATCCACTATCCTGCGTCCTTTATTCTCAGAGTCATAAACAACTGGTTTTTCCTTTGTTAAGCCATCTACCTGGCTGTTCAGAGAGATTCTATTTCAAATTCTTATTAGAGGATAGATATCTTAATGTCACCTTGTCAGTTGCTAAGTTCTTATCTGTGGTCATTAAGACTAGTGGGAGGGAAGTTAAAAGGTGAAAAGTTGGCCTGAGCTCCAAAAAGTCTACCAGTAAGTATCCTAATTTTATTGATTTTTGTATATATGAATGCCAACCTGGTTTTATGTATTAATGTACATATTGTTTGTTGTTTGATGGGTCTCTGGACTGTTTGAATAAATTGTTGCAATTGTCGCTTTATTGTATTTTCACCTAAGGGTACATTTGGCATCAAGAATGCATGTGAGGGGCCACCTGCCTGCAGTAGGCAGGGCAACATCCCCAAATGTGCAAACATGCCACCCCATATTATTGCCCAGACCCTATGTGCACATAAGCGGAGAAATAAACTCTCGCATACTCATAGACCCATATGTGCACACAAAACACATTTTATTTGTGTGTGTACATAACATAATAAATATTATGCATACAGAGAGAGAGAGAGAGAGCACATACATGCACAGAGTACATACACATGCAGAAATACCAATGGCTCTGAAAGGTGGGTAGCTACCATAATTGTTACATTTTAAGAAAATATGTTTGATTGCTTACTTCCTTAAATTAACTGAATCTATCTAGTTACAACATAAGCCAACACTTGGACCAGGTGATGTTCCTCCTCTACCATTGAATGAGACCACACGCATTACAGTAAAACATAAATAAAATGTTAATGTTACACTGGAAAAGTGAATGACATTATCCCTTGCAATCATAATGTAACGTAGCTATAGCTTTCATATTGGAAAATAAACTAATGAAAAGTTAAATTATTCTTTGGGGCTAATTACTTGCAAGCTCTTCACGTCTGTAATTTTATGGCATCTTATAAGTTCAGTGACCTGGCAAACTCTCAACACACCATGTTTAAACTAAAAGGTAATGTGTCTGAACTCATGTTTTCTCCCTGTAAACATGTATAATCATCTGAACTGAGACCAAGGTATGGGAGATAGAAGTTAACTTTTCCCTTATAGTTTCTTAAATTTTAATAAGTACTGCAATACAGACAAAACATTATAATTCTCCCCCACCCCTTGAAACTGTCTTTATTCTGGCTTCTTGCCATTCTGATGGAGAACATAAATGTTCTGGAATGAAAATAATTCATTTTATAAAGACTTCCAAAGCATTCTTTTGTACTCATGGGCAATGTAGTAAAAGCCTAGGATGAATATAATCTCCATCTGTGGTGGTCATATATTTTCTGTGCCATCTTGTAATAATACTTCCCCCCCCCCCAACTCTTTAAGCATAAGGCACAGATATTCTCCCCTTTTCTGGGTAACATACATAATGTTTCATGAAGATTTTCATAATTTTAAATATGTGTGTAACAAAATAATTTAATATTACTTTAAAATATTTGTGGTGTCTTTGGAAGGGCATGATAAAAACAGGGATAAATGTTGTATTAATCCTACCGACATCCATTGGGTGTTACTAAAAAGTCCCATTGATTTCCGTGAGTCTTAGTCTAGGTAGGACTAATATTGGATTTTGCCCAGAATTATTTTTTTCTGCACTGGTATTTAGGATGGGAGAAAGGCCACACAAGATAGTCTTCCATCTTTCTCCCTTTCCCTGTAACATGTCATTTCCCAAGAGGCCTATTTTATGTGGTTGGGGATTCTCAACATTCTAAAGATTAGATTAAATTCCCCCCCCCCATGAGGAGAATTCCAGTACCAGCTCAGTGAGCTGCTCTTTATTTCTCTTCCTTGAGGTGGTATTGGGAGATCTTTGAAGTTATTTACATGTAAAACAGGGCTCAGTTCAGAAGCTGTGGTGTGAAAGCCAGTTGCCATCCTTGTCAAAGGGGGTTATGGGAAAACAGGAAAAGCTGGGGGTGGCTTTGTTTGTCAGCCTTTGTTAAGAAGCTGATATAAAAAAGAGAAATAACTGTATAAACTGTTTTTAAAAAACATTTTAACTAGAGACAATGTACTGAAATAGGTATGGAGGAAGAGTCTTTCCTCCTGTTGATAAAAGTAAAAAATAATGCCAGAGTAATGAAAACAAAGTAATTAAAAGTTTGTACACAAATCCACATTTATCAGATGGCCTAGCATTTAATGCTAGGTTTATTATACTAATACTAGCTGGACCTGGCATACCATACACCATTAAAAAACTCTCCCCCAAATGCCCAGGAGACCTCATGAGAACTTTTTGAGGTAGGCTGGTGAGTTTAACTTGCCCCCACCGCTCGTTCTGTCCCCCTGCCATCCCCCTCCGCTTTTTCTGCCCCCCTCCGCTTTTTCTGCCCCCCTCTGCTTGTTCTGCCCCCTGCCTCCACCCCTCTGCTTGTTCTGCCACCCCCTCTGCTTGTTCTGCCCCCTGCCACCCCCTCCACTTGTTCTGCAACCCTGCTACCCCCTCCACTTGTTCTGCCCCTTGGCACCCCACCCCCTGCACTCCAGCACACACTACATCCATCCCCATGGTACTCACTTTCCCTCTACGGTGGCCATGTTTGGAATCTGCATGGTCCCGCCCCCAGTGTGCTGATTGGCTGCCCAACAGACCTTTGATTGGTTGGTCAGTTCCCTAAGCAGCCAATCAGCACACTGGAAATGGCAACATACCCAAGAGAATTATATATATATATATATATATATATATATATATATATATATATAAACTCCTTATATACTAATATCAAGAGTGATGGCATTTCAGCAGTCTTTTATTCTTTCATGTGTAGTTTTATAAGGAAAGTAAAAGAATGCTATTTTGATAATTAAGCTATTGCAAAATTTGCATGGCAAACAGCTTTCCTTTTAAAATGGGGCATCTAACTGACAAAGGGAGATTAGAACAATAAAGACTCTGGTCAAGATACTGTTTGATTGTTATGCTAGTATTACTATACTGCAATAGCAGTAGCAGCAGGTAGAAGAAGGATGCAGATATGTTGGGTGTGAGAGCCCGCATGGTAGAATGGTTTGAAGTATGGACTACAATTCTGGAGATCAGGATTCTAATTCCTGCTCGGCCCTGGAAACTCACTGGGTGACCTTGGACAAGTCACAATATCTCAGCCTCGGAGGAGGGCAAAGGCAGCCCCCTCTGAACAAATCATACCAAGAAAACCTTGTGATTGGTTCTCCTTAGAGTCATTATATAAGTCAGAAACAACTTTAAGGCACACAACAACAGTGATTGCAGAGGCAGTTTTATTGTTGTTATTGAAGAAGACTGCCAGTACAAAGAAGTCTGTTTCTCCAATACCCAGAATCATGGGAGGATGGTTTTTAGAGCTTAGGGTGTTCTGAGAAGGTTAGTTTGGAAAATCCCCTGTCCTGTAGCATGTGCAGGTTTTCAAGCCAGCCTTCCCAGAATATCTTTAGGTCTGGGGGACTTCTTATCCCCAAACCCCAGAAGCCAGGAGCTGGAATAGCAGCTGTGTGGAGTTAGCAACTGCCTCCTTGTGATTATGATAACAATCAGTGTGCCTTACCTCCCTCCTGGCTTGTTCTGCAGCTTGAGTAAAATTGCCACCAGGAGGGTAATTGGCCATTACACTGGCATAGTGCACCAGTAGGAGTCTAACCAGAGGTGTTGTAAGGCTCTGTGGGCCTGTCTAAATGATGAAAATAATCCTCTTAGAATTTACTTAGGTCTTGTCTATACAGTCAAAATAATCCGAATGGCATGCAAATGTACAGCAATCTATTCATATGAACATGTGCATAAATAAATATGTCATTCAGAAGGGGGGAAGCCAAATCCACAAAATCCATGTGTGTCGTGTCCGGGGCTTTGCCCGGATTTTTTTTAAAAAGCTCCATACAACATGCGAATGTGTGATTGTTTGAACACTCATATTTGCACAGATATGAACAGGCCACATAATCTGATTGGCTGGACGAGCATGGGGGGCAGGGCTAGCAAACAGGGAAAGCGCCTGTGGTTGTCATGTTGGATTTTCAGCTAAGCAAGGGTCGGGTAAGTCGATACAATGGCAATCTTACACTCTTTTTTCTTTTCTTTATTTATAAAAACGAACTATCACTTGTGCACACCATGGGAAACTTTTTTTTTAATGGTGGCAGCATATTTAAAATGGCAAGTAAATTACTCACAGCCACCATCTTCACTCTTGGTTATGTGGCGTTTAGGGGGGCTCTTTTGACTGTGAAGGCAGGTTGCATTATTGCAAATGCCTGCTTTTCAGATGTGTTCGTATTTTCCCCCCTCTTATAGACAAGACCTCAGAATCCTACATGGGATCCCACATAATTCCACTGTATTCAGAAGGAGGGGGTCCAAATCCACCATAAACCTCAAGAGAACAGAGCTTTTTTGAAGTTTTTTAAAAACTCAATTGGGAATGCACATGATTGACCATTAAGACAGGTGATTGATTTTATTCGCATAGCCCCAGAAAAGTGGAAGTAAAAAGCTGATTGGCTGGAAGGGAACAGGGGGCTTGTTAGGAAGGCAGGCGCCCCGGAAACACCATCTTGGATTTTCACCTTAATGATAGTGTGCTGAGGCAATGAAACAGCCTTTTTCTTTTTTTAAAAGTTTATTTAGGCAGAATATTGCACTATCGCACTTTTGCACCCTAGATATGCCTTTTTTTTTAAAAAAAAAATCATTTGGTGCCGCAACTTGCAAAAATAAAAAACACAAGTTGCACCCACCATCTTGGATCACAGGTATGTCTGTTAGGACAGCAATTTTTTTCAAACACCATTAAGACAAGTCAATCCTGCTTCGAATTTGCAGGAGCACACATCAGTTCACTTTTTCCTGCACATGTAGACAGGCCCTTTGTGTGTTTTTTCTACAGCAGATTTAACACAGCTGCCTCTAGAAAAGGCAGAATGCTTGTTGCTGCATCCCTGTTAGAATGGGACTTTATAAAAACATGTTTTTTAAGCTTTTAGGTTTAACTTTGACAAAATACTGATTAAAGCACTAATGTGTCCTTCATCTGTTTTTTTTTCTGCAACAGAGTAACATGACTACCTGTGGGGAAAGCAGAATATTTGTTACTGTGTCGAGGCCTGGAATGAGACATTAAAAACATATTCTATTAGAGGTTTTAGTTTGTCAAAATACAAATTGTGGTATGATCCAGGTAAAGAGCCAATACAGTGCAGATATAATGCTGTATCCTGCTTGGCTGTGAGTAACAAATCATCACCCAGCCTCATTATTTTTTTTCCTAGGGATGTGATGAAGTCCAGTTAAGTTACTTATTCTCCATGGGCAGTTTGGATGGTTGAGACAGCCTGCTGAGAATTGATTAGCATACATGAGATTTGTCTGCACTGGCCCAAGATAACAATTCAGTTTTTATCATTGAAGTTTCTGCAATTTGTGCAGAATGTCTCTGTGCAAAACTAGTGGGGGGTTTTCTTCTTCTGTAAGGCAGAGTATGCAAATGCACAGCCGCACAGGAGGACTGGTTGATTAATCAAAAATATGCAACCCACCCATTCTGTGCTTCTAATTTTTGAAATTCAATGCAGCAAGGAATTGAGAAAATATTTTGCTGTCTCTAAAGTGAGAAGAAATATATAGTGGTTTACCATTTTCATGTGATGGTGTGAGACAGGCAAGGATCTGCATCAGTAGTCTTTCCTGTCTCCCTCGCTTTTCTGCCAAAAGTGAATTCTCTTTTCCCTTTATGACTAGTTTATGAATAGTTAAGAATATAACTATTCTTAACAGTGACTAATGTTAGCTAAAGTTCTCATTTACCAAGAACATAAGCATGGGGAAGCAACAGTCTGAAACCTAAGAAAGTCTAAATATTACCGCAACACAGGGAGGGGCTCAATATGGGATTGTTTTCAACAACAGACCTCATTTCAAGCATTGTTTTCTCAGTCAGATCAATAGGACTTCAAAGTTCTTAATTTAGACTGGATTGCACAATTAATAGGTGCAATTCAGATATTACACCAAACCATGAACCACTCTATAGTTCAAAACCCAAACCATGGTTGGAACTTCTCATGTACAATAAGCAAAACGTGGTTGAAAGCCACTGGTATGATTTTGTTTATCATTCTCCCAGCACTTTACTTGAGTCTTTAATTGTACATTTATCTCAGTTGTTCATATTGCTTTCTTCCATTCTTTTGACATCCTTAATAAATACAATCTTTTCAGTAAATATTTTGGCTTTCATTAATATTTTATTCCATTGTTAAGGATACACAACAGGGTTTTGGGAGCAGATTTTTTAAAGCCCTACACTAACAGAGCTAATTATATTTATAATTATTTGTATAGAACTAGTAACATTTTCATAGAGCACAATCCCATGCCAGCCCCAGTGAATATCTTAGTCCTCCAGGGACTGTGTTCGCAGTTTGGGGGTACTCTTGGACTCATCGCTCCAGATGACAAATCAGGTAAATGCGATGGTCAGGAATGCCTGTTATCAGCTTCGGCTGATCCGCCAGCTGCACCCTTTCCTGGAAATCAGCGACCTTGAGACCATGGTACATGCTCTGGTAACCTCCCGTCTTGATTTCTGTAATGCACTCTACATGGGGCTACCCTTGTGCTTGGTCCAGAAACTTCAACTAGTACAGAATATGGCAGCCATTACCACCTTAAATAGCTTTTTAAAAGCTCTTAAGATGGCTCTCTTCTGGCAGGCCTTTCCTGAATATACCTGGCCATCAGAGAGAAAAAAAAAATGTATTAGTCAGATCCCATCCAGCTTTCTATTGTGTTGTTTTTAGTATTTTTTAATATTTATTAAGTATGTTTTAAATGTTTAATTATTTAATTGTGTTTTAAATGTTTAATTATTTAATTGTATTTTAAGGGGTGGGTGGGATGGAGAGGTTTGTATGTATATTTTAATGCTGTAAGCCGGCCGATTGCATTTTGTAGAGGGGCGAGATACAAATAAATTTTATTATTATTATTATTATTATTATTATTGTTCCTGTGTAGGATAACAGTAGTACCTTATGAATAATTGTTTCTTTTTTAAATATCTATTTCTCCCAAATTCTGTATTTCCACTGTTTGTTAATCAAGAAGCTAAAATATTGGAACAGCAGTATAAATCCAGGCAGCCCTGTATGGATCACATTCCATTACATGGGAATAACTGCACCTGGCTACAGATCAGCAATCTGGGTACAGCGTCTCTGTTCTGCATATCATCTATGGAAAATTCTGCTGGAGTACAGATCAACAGTCAGTGCACATGTGCATATAAGACTGCACCTGTGTTGAATATAACATGTAAATAAACCCTCTGTTGAGAAGGGAAATGGATTGGATGTTTAGAGTTGGAACCCTCGGGCCTAAAATAAGATCTAGATTTGATTCTTGTACTTTTAGGGTTCAGATTTTCACATACAAGTCAACCCCTATATCCACAGGAGATATGTTCCAAAGCACACAACCCTGTGGATACCTGAAACGGTGGCTAATAGGGAACCCTATTATTTTCAATGAGACGAAAGCCATAAGTTGCCCATAGAATTGCATTGGAGGACTTAGAAATGCATAGAGAGAACAAAGGATGTGTCAGGAAATGACATGGATGTGACCACAGGATGGAGCTGTAAGCTTAGAAATGAAAGTAGTTAAGCTCCAGTGGCAGGTGTGTGTGTGAGTCAGCACTTGAGAGTATGCACATCTGAGATGCCTGATGTAACAGGCATTGTTTAACTGCCTATAAAAAGGAGATGGGAATTATCTCCAGTGTGGGTTTGTTGTGGATGGTGGTTGGCGAAGCAGTTTGTTGGTTTGAGAGAGATTTATGAGTATTAGAGCTGGCTGTCCTATACTCTGTATATATATTGTAAATCTCTCTCTCTCTGGCTTTTCTTCGCAAACAAAGATTCAGGAAGGACTCATCCCGCGCTTTCTGCAAGCGCGCTGATGACTAAAAAGGCCAATCCGAGATAAACAAGTCCGGTTGCAAAAAGCACAGCAGAAGGTCTCCTTGGGTGATGTTTTTGGGTTGTGATTCTTTCTGCGTTGTCGTTTCTCTTCAAGACTTGTTCGTCGTGAGTTCTCAAATAAGGCTGCAGCATTGTGGATAGTGCGTCTCCATGCCTCCCAATGTGAGGCCAGGGCGGACCACTGTTGGTGATCGATTTGGCCGAGCTTGAGATGTTGTTTCAGGGAGTCTTTGTATCGCTTTTTTGGAGCGCTCCTCTTACGCTGACCCGTGGCAAGTTCACCGTAGAGTAGTATTTTTGGGAGGCGATGGTCCTCCATCCTAGAAACGTGCCCTGCCCAGCGCAGCTGTGTTCTCAATATCATGGCCTCAATGCTGGTGATCCCTGCTTGCTCAAGGACAGCAACATTCATCACATAGTCAGTCCAGTGTATATTTAGGATTGTGCGTAGACAGCGCTGATGAAAGCGCTCGAGGAGTCGTAGGTGGTGGCGATAGGTGACCCATGTTTCAGACCCATAAAGGAGGATAGACAGTACGATGGCTCTATACACACTGATTTTTGTGCTTTGCCTCAGGTGTTTATTGCTCCAGACTCTTTTGTGAAGTCTTCCAAATGCACTATATGCCTTTGCTAATCTGTGATCAATCTCTTTGTCAATCTTGGCATCTGAGGAGATGATGCTTCCCAGGTAGGTGAACTGCTGAACGGACTTGAGCACAGATAATATACTGCGAACAAAGATTAAAGACCTCAAGTTGAGTGAAGGCTGGCCTTGTTGCTGTCTTTATTTGGCAAGCCAGAGCTCAAGGCAGTGTGCTGGGGTGAAGGAATTTTTCCTTCTCAGCCTGAAGTCTTTTTCAGAAATCTCTCCAGAAACCTTCTCCTTGGCGTCCTGTAGATGTGGAAGAACTCTGCAGGTGGTTGTGGTGGACACAGCGCTTCTTTCTACGCCCCAACAGGATGGTCACCAAAGACTCCTCCTCATTCTGGAGAGAAGTGACTAGTTAGGGTGCCACAGGGTTCTGTCAATGACTTGGATGAGGGAATAGAGGTATGCTTATTAAGTTTGCAGATGACACCAAATTAGGAGAGGTAGCTAATACCCCAGAAGACAGGTTCAGAATCCAAAATTACCTGAACAGATTAGAAAGCTGGGCCAAAACTAACAAAATGAATTTCAACAGGGAGAAATGTAGGATACTACACTTGGGCAGTAGAAATGAAAAGTACAGATATAGGATGGGTGACACCTGGCTTGATAGCAGTACATGCAAAAGGGATCTAGGAGTCTTAGTGGACCACAAGCTGAACATGAGTTAGCAGTGTGATGCAGCAGCTAAAAAAAAACACAGTGTGATTCTAGGCTGCATTAATAGGAGTAGGGAGCTGGAGTAGGAGTAGGGACTTAGGGAGCTGGGTATGTTTAGCCTGGAAAAAAGACGGTTAAGAGGCGATATGATAGCCGTGTTTAAGTATTTGAAGGGATGTCACACTGAAGATCGAGCAGGCTTGTTTTCTGCTGCTCCAGAGACTGGAACACGGAGCAATGGATGCAAGCTCCAGGAAGAGAGATTCCACCTCAACATTAAGAGAAACTTTTTGACAGTAAGAGCTGTTCGGCAGTGGAACACACTCCCTCGGAGCGTGGTGGGGTCTCCTTCCTTGGAGGTCTTTAAACAGAGGCTGGATTGCCATCTGTCGGGGATGCTTTGATCGTGATTTCCTGCATGGCAGGGGGTTGGACTGGATGGCCCTTGTGGTCTCTTCCAACTCTACATTTCTATGATTCTATGAGTATAGTGTCCAGATCAAGGGAAGTAATAGTGCCACTGTATTCTGCTTTGGTCAGACCTCACCTGGAATACTGTGTCTAGTCCTGGCCACCACAATTCAGGGAGGATATTGAAAAGCTGGAATGTGTCCAGAGGAGAGTGACCAGGATGGTGGGATGTCTGGAAGCCATGCCCTATGTGGAGCAGCTTAGGGAGCTGGGCATGTTTAGAAGATTGAGAGATGGCATGATAGCCATGTTTAAATATTTGAAGGGATGTCATACTGAGGATGCAGCAAGCTTGTTTTCTGCTGCTCCAGAGACTAGGACATGGAGCAGTGTGCTCAAACTATAGATAAAGAGATTCCACCTAAACATTAGGAAGAACTTGCTGACAGTAAGGGCTGTTCGGAAGTGGAATACACTGTCTCGTAGTGTGGTGGGACCTCCTTCTTTGGAGGTTTTTAAACAGAGGCTGGATTGCTATCTGTCTGGACTGATTTGATTGTATCTTCCTGCATGGCAGGGGGTGGGTTTAATTTTAATTTTTAATTTAATTTAATTTATCTATTTTTAAAATTTAATTAGGTATTTATACCCTGCCCTTCAGCAACAATGGCTATCAGAGTAGTTTACAAATTGTTTTTTAAGCAATAGCAATTTACACATCTACACTGCATTAGGCAGTTTCCAATGTGTATTAGCTAATTGCCCCCTCAAGCCGGGTACTCATTTTACCAACCTACGAAAGGATGGAAGGCTGAGTGAACCTTGGAGCCCTCTGGAAACGAACTTGCAACGTGGTGGCTTACAGTACTGGCTGTTAACCACTACACCACCAGGGCTCCACCACTGGATGGCCCTTGTGGTCTCTTCCAGCTCTGTGATTCTATATTTTTTCAGATGTGGATAAGTGAAAGCATGGATACTAATTCATGGACACAGAGGTCAACCTGTTCTCCCTAATTCCCTACCTGCAGTCATGTCAAAATTGTCAAAGGCTCCTGTTTGGAGTGACTCTTTTTGGCTTACTGTATTAATTTTCAACGATTTTACTTTGTGTGTGAATTGATATTAGTCTCATGTAGCCATGCATCTGTTGTATTTAGTTTAGGTCATGTTTAAAATGATGAATGCCTAATGAAAATCCGATCTTCATGCCTATACTTAAGGGTTCAGATTTTTCACATACTCCTTGAGTTTCATCAGTGCTGCCAAGTACTCCACCCTCCACCCAACTTAAAAGGCCTTGAAGAAGACCATACAAGCATTTCCCTGCTGAAATACATTAGGCCATTTCTTGAAATTAAGCCAACTTTTTACACCCTAAGATTCCACCTCTCCTTCATACAGCACATAACACATTAATTTGTCTAATCCTCTTTAAAGCTGTCAGACCATATTGCCTTCATCTACTCACAAGGATGATTTAGGGTTTCCTAGCTCTACATGGAAACTGAGATTGAACCTGGAAACTTTTCCATTCAAATCTGGGGCTGGTATATACGAGCTCCCGAAAACTGGATTGCTTGGCAGTAATGTCAAATTGTAGCAGCTGCGATTTGTCTTAATGGTTTTTTTTTGGCCCCCATAAGCTTCACAGCGACAGCAGGAAGGGCACCTGCAGTGGGGAGGGAGCTGTCCTCCCTTTCCCATTCCCCGTGGAAACAGCAATGAGAGCACTGAGGGGGAGGGCAGAGAGGAGGAGGGAGCCATCCTCTCTTCCCAATCTCTCGGAAGTTGCACTGAGAGCACCCACGGGGAGGGAGGAAAAGGATCCACCCTCCCTTCCCCGATCCCCACAGCACTGGCACTGAGAGCACCCTCAGGGAGGGGGAAAAGGAGGAGGGAGCCATCATCCCTTCCCTGACCTCTGTGACAGCGGCACTGAGAGCACCATGAGGAGGGGGAGGAGGAGGGAGCTATCCTCCCTTCCCCAATCCTAACGCAGTACCAAGAGCACCTGTGGAGAGGGGGAAGAGGAGGAGGGAGCCATCCTCCTTTCCTTATTTCCTCCTCTTCCCCCTCCCCATGGCTGCCCTCCACCCTGTAAAAAAAGGGTAAAGTGCAGGGTCATGCTGGTGTACCCCGACCAATCAGAACATCTGTTCTGCCTTCTCCAGACCATGCAACAATTTGCGTGGTTGTCTTAATGGTCAGGGGTGCACATTTCCCTGTGTTTTCTAAAAGCTTCAGGAAAAGCGGCAAAGGCTTTTCCCGAGGAGTTTCTGCCATTTTTGGTCCCCCTCCTTCTGAATACGGCAAAACACAGATTGCCATTCAGACAGGTCGTCTTCTTCTCGCATTCCATGAAGAGTATTTTTGCTGTTTAGACAATCCACTAGTGTTGTCTGATAGGGTGATAGCCCTTCCCCATTGTTTGAGACTAAATTTCTGACATCATAGTTTAATAACTCTTGAGTATTTCTCTGTGTATTTTTAAAAAGATTCATTTTCCAAACTTGTAGTGAGAGAGCCTAATTAAACTTTCGTTAATCATGGCATGAACGATTTAGGTGTTCTAAACACAAAATGTCTGGCCATGAGTTTACATATGTAAATAGAAGTTCTTTTAGAACCTTAGCATTTTTTTCTTCAATGTTTGGAACTTTTGAAAAGCAATACCCATTATGCAGCCTACATTCCTTTCTAAATCTCTTCATTTTTCTTGTGTGCCATGGTTTGTGTTTAAGATCTTCACACTAGCCTTGGTCAATAGTAAATTGCTGCTCCTGAGCTGCTCCAAATGGCTTCTCATTAGTGATGTGCCCCAAGAGCTCTTTTTTGGTAAATCATTTTTATTGAGTACAATCTACACAAAATGAAATTGAATAACACATTTAACAAAAACAAAGTATAAATTACAGCTAACAAAATAGACAAGACAAAAAAGCTGACTTCCAACTATCCTTTCTGAAGTTATATTTGACCCTTAATGTCTACCCCACTCTAACTGAACTATAGATAGGCTTCATGTATATAGCTAACTAATATTAATTAATAAAACCAGCCATAATCAAATCACCATCGTTTCCCCCCAAAAAAGTTAAATAGGAGTTTCCAGTCATTTGATAGTCTTGTTAATGATTTTTCCTTAATCAAAATAGACAATTTGTCCATTTCTATTAAGTCATTGAGTTTCAATAACCAGTCGTCTTTGGTAGGTAATTCCTCATTCTTCCATTTTTGTGCATACAACATACTTGCAGCTATTATCATATATCAAAATAAGTACTCCAAGAGTCAGTATGTTCTGCATTTAATTTTAGCAGTGTGGCTTGTAAACTCAGCTGTGCCAAGCATGGCTCTCAAGAGAAGTTATTATCTTTGGAAACTGTTGACATTATTCCTGAGTTGGTGTCTTGCACACTAATGCCAGTGGAATCCATAAGCAGTGTGTTCCCTTCCCAAAACATACCCCCTTTTCTAACTGGGGAATGGTTCCTTTTCTGATTTTTAAGCTACTCCAGGGGACAGTCATTCTTGTTCTACAGTGTGTCTTTATATTTTTCAAAAAAGGAAGAGAGGGTGAGGAAACCCTGATGAGTATACACAGAGGAGGGATTTTTTGAGCTACGGTATTTCAAAATCAAGTAGCTCTCAGAAATCACTGGAAAAGCTGTCTGTGTTCTGTCTTTATCAATACATTTAGAGGAACTAAGAAGAAAAGGGAGGGTGGAATTCTTTCTTCTCCCCTCCCCCTTAGACATACCAAGCAGGCCTGTGCTTGGAAAAGGTAAAGAATGTGGTTGTTCATGATATTGAAAGAAGATCCCACTATTGGAAATATAATACAGAAAGGGATTTAAAACCACCTTCCTTGCCAGAAAGAGAATTTACCTACTACTACTTCTTTTGCTCTTACTTTAAAGGAAAGGATTTCTTTGTGATGCTGCGGAACTGGTAATGGCCACACTTGGGAGTTTAAACAGTTATATGTGAATGAGTCCCTGCTGTGGATGAGACTTGAGGCTCTGAAATAATGAATCCTGTTTAGGATTCTGGGCATTGTTCATATGGTTATGCTTCTGTAGGAATTTTGAGGCTATTTGATCCCAGTAAGTAAGTTAGAGATGAGGTATAAAATGTGAGACTTAGTGGCTAAGGGGAAGAGAATACCAAATAGCATCAAAACAAAAATATATTAGAATTGTTCTCCTTGTGTTTCTCATAATGCCATCTTCTGTCCTATTTCCACATCAGGCTTTTTTTACACAGAAATTTATGTTATGTATGTGTTGTTGTTGTTGTTTTTAAATGCATTTTTCTGTATGTTTTGCTAAAGACTGCATTTTGCTAAAGTGTGCCCAGATGCATTTTTGAATGCATCTGGAAACATTTTTCATTTTTTTGTATTGCACATTTGTAAAACGCAAGGTTCCCCCCCCTTTTTTTTAAAAAAAAAAATCCAAAATAAATCACAAACTTAGAAATGTATGGATTTCTGAAGTAAGGTTCCATTCCCAATTTCAGAAGATGCAAATTGGCTATTTCTCTGAAGAGATATAAACGCAATGCATTTCTTTTTCTATTTGAATGGTGTAGATGTTTAAAATTTCTAAGAGTATTTTAGCCAAGGGGATGGGGTGGGGGGAATCTCCTGAGAAGAAAGGAAATTTGAGGAAATAGGAACATACACAATACTCATTTTCATATCAGACTTAAACTTTACCAACATAAATGCTTCATTCATAACTTAGCATATTGACTTGTGCTATTTGGTTTATTTATGAAATCTAAAAAGGCAAAAAGCTTTAGGACTGTATAAGCAAAATTGTGAATATACCCTGTGCTTTAGAATTCTGAACACTGCTATATCCTGTACATGTTACCTTTTGTGCTGTCTATATGACAATTTTTTTTTTGAACACCATTCAAAAGATTGATGATCTGTACACACTGCCATTTGAACATACATGAGTCTTTCGGGGGGGGGGGGAGAACTTACCCTAAAGTCAGTGAGCAGCAGATTCAGGCTTCATCTGGATCTCGCAGAAAAATCCGTTCATTTATCGAATGAGCAATTGATTGCACACCCTCATTTGAACAGATACAAACAGGCAATGTAATCTGATTGGCTGGCTGAGCAGAGGGGGTGGGGCTAGCGAAGAGGGGAATTGGCACCGGCTCCCATGTTGGATTCCCAGCTATACAAGGGTCCGGTAAGTCCGTCAAATGGCTATTTTAATATTTTTTCATTTTTATTTTACATTGTAAAGATGTAATAACAACCCCACGTCACAGGGAGCTTTTAAATTAAAAAAAAAAAAAGACAGCGGGACATTTAAAACTGCCAGGTAGATTGCTCACTGCGGGTAGCTGCCTAGGGGGTCATACGGAGTTTAGGGGGGAGTTTAGCTGTGTAGGCAAATCATACATGTTCATATACCTGCCTTTTCAAATTTTTTACCCCCCTGTACAGATTTTTTACCCTTCGTGTAGATGGGACCTTAGTTTTTGCTGCCTGCGAAGGGAAGGAAAAAACAGAAACCTCAAATTTATTAATAAACAGCCTGTACTAGTTTGACAGAAACAGTCCAATGTGGTTATGTCTTAATGATTAGAACAGCATATTTGGATGTAAGGGTTAATTCAGCAGTAAGTATGCTGAACTCTTCAATAGCGTACATCTCAAGTAATGCCGCTACATACTCCTTACATGAAGGTGCAGCACCCTTTAGGTAAAGAAATACATCTTGGACTTGAGTGAAGTATATGTGCATATTATGTACAGGAATTGTTATCCTCCAATTCTGTTGAATGATCAGATCACCTAGTACTTGGCATTCTGAGTGAGCAAAACATTTCACTCTTTCTGAAAGTGAAAGTATTTTATCTGAGGTTGTTTAAAAACCCTTTCTCTATTCCCCAAAGTTTCCATGGGGTCGGTACATGACCATTTTTAATGCGGAAAATGCCAGTTTACCTCCTTTTCAATTCAGAGCCGAGCAGTTTACACGATTTTGGCCATTCTGATAAATCCCACTAAATTAGCGATTTTGCAGTTCACATGGGGGGGGCGTGGCCTCCGTGACTGACAGTCATGGAGGCCTATCTCTCCCATGGGACAGAAAGGGCAGCAGCGGTGGAGAGGTCTGGGGGCCCCTTTCAGCTGGCGACTGGGGAAGGAGGGACGCAGGGAGAAACAGGCTGCAGTGGCAGACAGATGAGCTATTGTCCCATCTATTCTCCCCCACAGCTGTTGAACTGGGAAGGGGGGCACAGGGAGGAAGAGGCTTCAGAGGCAGACAGACGGGCCTATGGGACTGTCCTGTAGGCCCATCTGTCCTCTGTTGCTGCCTGTTCTTCCCTGTGCCCCCCTTCCCCATTTGCTGACTGCTGGGGTGAACGGCGAAGGGGGGACACAGGGAGGAAGAGGCAGCAGCAGCAGACAGATGGACCTATAGGACTGTCAGTCCTGAAACCAAACCCCAGTGAATATGAAGGGACTACTGTATTAGGATTCTGCGAAACTCAGTTGAGGATTTTATTTTATTATTACCGTATTATTTTGCTGTGTAAATGACTCCCATGTTTACCACTTTTTAAAAAATGAAGACTTGAAAAAATTGAAACAAAAATATGTGGAAAACCAGGTTTCCCGTTCCCCCCAGTGTTTTTATAGGGCATCACATCACAAGATGAGTGTAATGTGCAATTAAGAATATGATCTTTGAAGCAGGAGTCCCAGGATAGAACCATGTTTCCATACATTCTGGCTATCCCTATGTATTAGGAACATCCCTCTTTGCTGGTACCTCTCTTTGGAAAATCATCCCTGTATTTGTCCCATGTCTTGCTTTTAGATGAGATAGGCCCTTAAATAATTTTCTTAGTAAGCACAGAAATGCATAAGAATGGAAGCTCTGATTCATTTGTATGCTTGCTAACAAAAATCCCTGATCCCAGTCAATAGAAGAGAAATCTGTGAGTGACTATAGAGAGTGTATAGGCTGGCCTTGTGTCATGTTTGGTAGATATCATCCCTGTATCAGAAAGGCTGCCAGGGAAGAGTCTGTAATGAAATGTGGTGCTCAGGAGAAATTAGGAAGGGATGATAGAAAATGGAAATTGAAAAAGGAGCGATGGAAGCATGAGAAACGGAAGCTCCATTAGTGAGGTTGTTATGACTGTAAACAGATTGAAGACTGTAAAATAGTTATTGTTCATCCATTCATTAAGTATACTATTAGAAGCCAGGGCCCCTTTATAGAGACTCCACTCTCAATGGAAGAAATCTTCCTTCACTCCTCAAAAGAACAACAGCTAGCACAATAATGTTTCCTTCACCAAAGAGTTTTTTTTAAAAAAAAAACAACAACTGCAGGCCTGCTGGATATCCAGATTAGAAGTAGTGTTTCTCTTTTTATAGAGATGACACAGAACTGAGTGTAGAATGAGGAGAGAGCCCTTTAATTTATGTCATGGCTACACAAGCAAAATAAATATTTAAATGCTTTTGTGCTTTTTGCTGAAGGAGAGAATAAAAATTGACCTGCTCCCCTGAAAAAAACTGACCAAAAGTGCTGGAGAAAAAAAAGTTACGCTCCTGGAATTGGTTTAATTTTATATCCCACCTCTCTCCCCATGTGGGACCCATTGCAGCTCACAATATAAATTAAAAGAAAATATAACCATAACAATGGATAATACAAAAGTTTTTTAAAAAAACATAGTAAATGTAAAATTAAAGCATCTTATCTCCTTCCTCAATAAAAGTTGGAAGTAGATTTCTGACCGCTTGTGGCTTTGTGTTTTTGGAAGGCCTACTACTGTGGCCCATAGTGGATCTGGACTTCTAGACCTTGCCCATCTCTATTCTAGCTGAACTTTGTGCTCTTCACTTTTTGTAATCATACTTTTAAGTCCTCATTAAGATTCTTTCGTTACTATGAAGGACTGAAGAATGGGATGCTGGTTTCTGGTCAGACGTTTTGAAAGTGAGTCACTACTACCATCTTCTTGGGTTAGGAACTGGACTGATGCTGGTGCTTCCAGGACATAAAAGCCAGGGCAATCGCTGCCTCTAGGCCTTTTTAAAGAGTCATTCCAATGCCAGATATTTGAGAGCCAGCCACATAGCATAATCTTCATTTGTTCAATGTTCACATTTGTTCACTGAAAAGAATTGGTTGTATGTACTTCAGTGACCAGATCTCCTCTATCTCACACGAGTGGAGCCCTTCAGAAGTACTAACTTTTGTACTAGCAACCCTTAGCAATAATTTCCAGCTGAATATGTTAAACATTGTACTGTCTCAAAATTATATATGATTGTCCTGGTTGGAAAGAAGAGTTTATTTTATAACCTTTATAATGTACATTCAGTTCCTCTCTTTGTACAAGAATGATACAAATAGGACAAATGTATACAAGATTACAAGTTCTATAACATATACTGAAACTTCTCAGAGGACATTTAAAAAAAAATAGGTGAAAGTTTTATTTTCCCACCCTGTTGCAGAAGGGTCACATTTTTGGCATCTTTTCCTTTCCCACATCCTTTCAGCTTGCTGATGTAATAAAACTTTACTCTTCATAGACCAGGAAGTTTTTTTTTTTTTTTTTTTTTGAAGCCTGTGTAAAGTTTGGTCAAGTGCCAGGTTATCTTCGTACTACTTTTGTCACAAGTATCCACAGAATGAACGGTGGGCAAGGGAGTGTTGTGCATGATTTGTATAGCCAAGTGGCACCTATGTGAGACATGAAAGAGAACTGTATGCTTGAACTAAAGTCAAACAAGGCTTTGGGGGCAGGTTAGAAGCAGCTGCAAGGGCAAGCTATTAAAGGTTAGGTTTTTCTCTTACCATTTCCACACCTTGTCAACTGAACTGTGGGGAGTGGAGGTTTCACACATTGTTCTCTGCCTGTAACCCTCTCTTGTTTTCCCACCATTTCTTCTAACTTGCTTCTTTCCAGAGGAAATACATTGAGGAGAAAAAGATGGATGGAATAACTGCACAGTATGTTTTAACTACTAGTCTAAGGAACTATTGTGTTTAAAAACCCTAATTGGGGAATCCACCTGAAGACAAAGTAAGGGAAGGAGTGGAAAGCAGGCGAGGCCACAAAGTGTGCCAGTCAACTCTGCGTTTATATTTCCACATGTGGCTGAGGGCAGCAGTACCATGCTTTCAAGAGATCAGCAAGATTCCCTGAAATCTTTGTGTGTGTTGGAGCTCACCTTAAATTAATTTGAAAGGTTACTTGAGGTTTCTCATCTCCTTCTGCAGTTTTTTAAAAAGCATTGATACTAATTTTTACAGTCACAAGAACTTCTCCTGTCCCTGTCATATCTCCTGAATGGCCAAGTGTCAGGATTGGCCCCTGATGGTACCTAATCCAGCCATTTTCAGTTATTTTTTTGTAAGTTTGATACTTGTTTTGTTTTGTTGTACTAGGTAACGAGTGTTCTTTGTGAACTGTGGAGGGAGGGATGGTGGTAATGGTTTCGGCTGATTTGGGGGAAAGATAAGAATGTAGCTGCAAAGTCAACCTGCGAAAGGAGGCTGGCCAATATAAGGGAATGTCATGTCAGGGGATGATGGTTAGCCAATGGTATTAGAGCCCACCAGGTTTTTATAGATTGTAATATGTTTTTAATATAGTGTGTATCCCTTAAGTTTCCATTCTCAGCAACAGCCTTGTATGGTATGCTTTTTGGACTTCTGACGATAAAGTTTTCTGAAGAACTCTGAAACTGTTGTTCATTGGGTCTGGGAATGCAAGTACATGACACCAAGTTAGAATATAATCTGGAAAATTTGCTCCCATTTTGGGAGCAACTTTCCCCCCACCCCACTGCTCCTCCCCAGTTGCCTTGAAAGACTGTGCTGAATATTTTCATAAAGCACCAATATCAGAGCTCTGTGTTAGTCTTCATTGCACTTCTGAAATGCAACAGTGGAACTTGAACAATTTCTGCGAGGCAAAGTTCCTCAGTTCAGGGCGCTACAACGTGGGGATCTCTTATAGAAACCATACTTCTGCCTTAAAACAGTCTGTAAGTTCAATGAGTCCATGATGTATATGTCAGGCGTTAGAGACTGAACCCCATTGAAAATGGCCAAACAACTGCATCATGCTGAGTTGTGATAGCAAGGGAGCCCTGGTGGCACAGTGGTTAAATGCCAGTACTGCAAGTCACCACGTTGCAAGTTCGATTCCAGTGGGCTCCAAGGTTCACTCAGCCTTCCATCCTTTCGTAGGTCGGTAAAATGAGTACCCAGCTTGTGGGGGCAATTAGGTAACACACAGTGGAAGCTGCTTATTTCAGTGTAGATGTGTAGCTATTGCTTAAAACAATTTGTAAGCCGCTCTGATAGCCTTGTGGCTGAAGAGCGGGGTATAAATACCTAAATAAATAAATATAAATAAATAATCTGAAGCCAAGGAACTGCCAAGTCATGCTAGCCTTGGTCCACAGCTGCAAAAGGAGGGTTACTAGAGGGCATAACGTCTGGGGTGCAAGATCTGATGTAATGCACCCATGTGGTTGAGTAAGTCAGTGCCCTGTAACTGGGTATATAAGAGAGCCCAGTTCAGAGCTCATTCTCTTCTCATGAATACTGATGTCTGGCAAAGCAGTTTGTCCTTCAATTGTAAATATCTGTATGTATTGCAACTGCTTGACTTTGAAGATAAAGGTGCTTCCTGTTTATTTGGATATCAAACACTCTGTGTGAGAGTATTCTTGGGAACAGGTTGCTACTAAGGCTGCTGAGATAGTTTTTTTGGCTTCTGCCGGGGACTGAGTGTCCTATCATCCCCTGACAGTATATTCCAGGATGACCTATTTCTCTAGTAGGTTAGAATACATCTGTAGTCTCTGTGTACAGTCTACACTTTTCACACTGCAGCAGAGGGAGGATTGAAAATGCTTTGTCCGCTAACTTTTTTTTCCTTTAATCAAGCACAAAGAAGCTTTCTGCTTAATTCGAAAGTTGATTCCCTAATCTGTGAACAGTTGGGTGTTCCTAATAAAAATACTACTGTGCTGTTGTTCCTTTGAATTGTTTTCATTTTTTTTATTAGTAGCATCACCATCAATCACAGTGATACTGAGAAATATGATTGAAAGCACTGCATCCCAAGTCATTTGCAGCAGTACACATTCATTCTTACATCAGAGGAGATGTTCATCTCGCCCAACAAAGGCATAGGTCAACTCATAGTAGGTTCCCTCTAGTAGTACAGCAGTTCGCCTCCGGATAGAAATTTTTGTAATTGTCCAGTTCCAACTCTGTCACAATAGTTTAGTCCATTCAGAGATAAGGAGAAAAGTCATCAAATTTGAAAAGATTAATGAAGTGAATTAGGTAAAGCAGTCCACAGTTCATGAAAGTCTATGCCAAATACAACTTGTTACTGTCTAAGGTGCCATTTGATTCTTTTGATATTTTGGTTGCAAAAGACTAATAGGACTACCCCCTATAGAAGCCAAATGCTGAGTAGTCAAGTAACAAGAGATCAAGGGATAATTATGCTTGTATCAACCTACCTATACAGTGTGCACATCATGGGAGGGCACTGAAGGTAAGAAAAGTGGATCAGTAGAGAAGATGGTGGCCAGGGGCCTTTTCACACTGCACCGTTATAGTGCTGTGGTTCACTTCAACTGACATGGCAACATCCTGTGGAACAGTGCGATTTGTAGTTTAGGGAGGGATAGTAACATTGTCATTTGGAGAGCTCTAGTACTTCAACAACCTACAAACCCCAGGATTCCACAAGATGCAACCATGGCAGTTGAAGTTGAATTATAGCACTATAACTGGTACATGAATTAGAATGACTAAACTGAAAGTTAGAACTTTTGCTGTTTGCGGTAGAAGAATATCAGCAGAGCAACCAACCGAAAATATAATGGAAAGATATTGCTAAAACAATGAGTTTGAAAGAGAGAACCCTGTTTATATGAAGGCCCAAGCGATTCTAGTATAAGGGCTACAAACTGCTTCCAAAGCATCAGCTGTACCATAGCTGGAGAAGGGGATTTAAAAAGGGCAATAAAAAGGAATTAAAGCAATTAGCATATTAAGACCAATTAAAAAGAGGAAAGAGCAAACAAAACCTTGTGAGGCAGATCCAATTGGCCTTATGGCCACCAAACTGAAAATTACAGATGAAGCTAAAACAACATGGGCAAACATGGAGCAATCAGATTCATTGGTTTTTGTTTTTTAAATGGAGAAACAGAGCAGTGAAGCTGCCCAGAAACCTAGTAATTCCAAGAGACTCCCATACAAGCTATAATTACCGCATTGCAAAGCATGTTTCCTTCAAAGATACATAGTTTTTTTACAGAGCCTACATTATGATTATTTCAGAACAAAAATGGGAGAAAAAGGAATCACCAAAGAAAATAAGATAAAATGCAGTTGTGGCAAGAGAGGTTTTGGTTTGAGGAATGAAAAACATATACTGCCTGAAAGCCTCATGATAGCAGTCTCTAGTGTTTTCCTTTTGAGTGGCCAGTTCAGCATTCAAAAACACAATGTATTTCTGAAGCTTTTCAAGGGAAACTACAAGACCAAGCAAAGCTGATGGCTTTTGCATTTCACTTTAATGATAGTCAGAAAAGAGGGTAGATTTTTTAATGTGAACAAATCTTTATGAAAAAAGTATATGTGAAGAGTCCAAGAATGTGATTATAGTATTATAGAGCCAATATCACAGCCCTGTACTAAGGTTGGGTCAGACGAATCACATTTATTTTTATAACCAGGACCAGCAGTAGCTTCTATACCTTATACCAAGCAACGGCTAAACAGATTGATCTGAAACTTGGCGGTGCAGGAAAAATCTGTTTGGCAATGGTCCTTGCTGATTTTGAGATAGGGAGGATGATCAATTGCATGATTATAAGAATTTTACATTTTGAGGAATAGTCTTCTGCAGGTAGTGTCTGAAGTTCCCCCCATCCTGACATCATGGATTGGATTTGCTAGCTGATTTCTCTATTTGTCCAGCTTCCTTCAGGAAAGAGCTAGTTCTGTTAGGTCAGTGGCAAGGTCTGTTATGTGCCATGCCCTTCCAGCAGCTCTTATTAACGATACAGTTTCAGCCCATTTTATCCTCTGGGTAACCACCTGTTCTGCATGTGCTCTGTCAAGTGAAACATCTGTGGAAGAGGTGGGAGGGGATGGAGTTAAAATGGGAGTGAACACTGTTGGTTACCAGGGCGACAGCAGGGAATGCAAGACAGGAGGCCCAATCTGCTTTCAGAAACAGAATTTCAAAAGAAATCTGAGCCATCACTGCCACCATGGATAGAGAAATGCCTTAAAAATAAACAAAAATGTCACACTTGGATAGTTTGACTTGTTTCTGCTCTTGCTCTTGTAATTGGTTTGTCTGCTTGTTACTATTTATCCAGAATATGTTGATCCTTTAACTAATAAACTCTATTGATAGCCTTGAGAAAATCCAGTAGTGTTTTTCAGGCAGAGATTATGTTGTTGTGTGCCTTCATGTTGTTTCCAGTTTACTGTATGGTGATTCTAAGGCAAACCTATCATAGGGTTTTCTCAGCAAAATTTATTCAGGGGGTTGGTTGCCTTTGCCTTCCTCTGGGGCTGAAAGAGTGTGACATGCCCAAGGTTTCCATTGCCATGTGTGGATTTGAACCTTGGTCTCCAGTCGTAGCCCAACCAACTCAAACCGCTACACTACATTGGCTCTCAGAAATTATGTTAGTAGGATTCAAATGCCCTTTAAGGAAATATTGGCATGGCACCTACAGAGTCAGTTTGTACTTCAGGAAAGCTGAATTGAGGAATTGTACATGGGAATCTCAGTAATTGTATGTTTGTGTGTCTGTGTGTGACTTTGAGCTACCTTTTGACTTTTTGGTGACCTCATGAATTTTTCATAGGACTTTCTTGGGCAATGATTTACAGACTGATTATGTCAAACTCCACCATCATCTGCCATCATTATGTGAGCAGCTCAGTTCCTGAACTACTATCTTGTGAGCGGTGGGCATCAATCATATTCATTTCTAGAGCTAATAACACCAAGAACAACATGTAGGTGAGGGGTGGGTGGATAAAAAAACACATTTGTTTTTTGTCCTCCCTCTTTTTCCTGTCTACTACTTCGGACTGTGATTGTTTATTTCTGAATCATTCATTTCTTTTAAAATTAGCTAAATAAGAGTGTTCCTGAGCATTAACAGCTGATGTTTCATGGTATCCAGACAAACAAATGAAGGAAGAAAGGACTGCTCTAGTATAAAAAGTAATCAAGCCTCTCCCTGTGTGCACACACCAAGAAATAAAGTTGAGAGGGCACATTAATCTCTCTCCCCACAAATACTGGCTCCTCTTTTTCCTTCAAGGATTTACATTGGATTCTGGATGCAGTTGCAATGTGAGATCTCTTTCCAGAATGGAGGGTAGAAGGGTGAGGATATGTGCTGGGACCTAGTATCCTGCCCACCCCTAAAATGGGAAGAAACAAAGAAATTGGGTTCCCAGGCCATGTCCCCATGGCACAAGGCTTTCTCCTTCCTTAATGTCCCACAATGTTCTATGGAACATAATGTGAAATAATGTTAAAGAGAAAGGGGTGCCTCTTAGCATGAATCAGAGACCATGAGTCAAGTTTGAAGTTAAGCTGCAGAACTACATATTTCAGAGTTCCCTAGTAAATAGTGACATTTTCTGTGCATAAGTCTGTTGGTTCATTGTAGAAGAAGAAAGAAGAGCAAGCAAAAAGACATTGATTTCAGGAATGTGAAGAATTTAATGATTTCATGGGAGAGTACGATTTGCTGCTAAATTTAGAGGCCATTGAATCATTTCTGCAATTAAGTTTATGGTCCCCAGAGGATATGTTAGTAAATAATCTCTCTTTAATGTAGAAATTTATTAGCCTATCAAAATGTTATGCCAGCAGGAATATTTCAGAGTTCTGGACATTTGTAGAGCAGTGGTGTATTTCCTGAAATAATAATCACAATTTGATGTTAAAATATGCATCATGGCATTTATTAGAGTAGATATGTACTGTGTTTTCAGAATGCATGTAAAACTCCCTTCTTGCGTAATGTAAAACGGCCATTTTTTTTCATTCTCCATCACACACACCCATGGGAACTGATCTTTTAAAGATGCCCTGTCCCTCCTCTTGGCTCCAGATTTCAAAGCCTCCCAGGCCCCTGCTTTTTTCCATGCTACAGAGCTCCACAGCATTCATCTCATATTTAAAATCCCATGCCCTTTTAAAAAAAACAACAAAAAACATACATGTCAAAATGTCATGAAATTTCAAGTATTCAGCATCATATTTTAAAAAGATACAATTTTGTATCCATTGCGGGGTTATTTCCCACTTCACCACCATCTTGGAGCTCCATGGCTACCAGTTGTAGTGACGGGCGTAAATCTTTACTTTGTTCAGTGGAAGACATTCGGAACCTGTCCAACTGGGTTTTTTAAAATTATTATTTTTAGGCTTTTATACCCCACTCTTCAGTTACAAAGCCTCTCAGAGCAGTTTACAAATTGTTAAGCAACAGAATTTTACACATCTACGCCTCTTTATAGCATGCTAGGCACTAAGTGGTTTCCAATGTGTGTTACCTAATTGCCCCCACAAGCAGGGTACTCATTTTACCAACCTACCAGCTATCATAACATACTAGCTCTCACAACATCTATCATGCTGTTATTCCATGTAGCTGCTACCCAGCTGGCAATCAGTACTGTTCCCAAAGAATGTTAAGTGTTGGAGGTGACCTTAAAAGTCTAACCCCATTCAGTGTCCCTTTGTTCACTGCTACCACAGGGTTAGAGTTATTCTTGAAATCTTGAAGAAATGATCCTGTACAACAGATAAATATTTCCTCGTGGTACAGAATCAGCAGAAGAGGTGAGAGAAACAAAGAGTGTTCTACTTTATTGTCTGTTTGTTTGTTTAGCTTATGATACAGGAAGGATCCAAGCTACAGGAAGAATATCACAGGGTACAAAATGGCTTCATGTCAAAAAATATATAGCAGAATTTTTATTATTTGAGTTTTTTAGAGAAAGAAGACTGAAATATACAGGACAGATAAAGGAAGAAACCTGGAACAATGAATGGAAAATGGTGATTCTAAAAGTTAATGAACAAGGGGGGAATAGAGAAATAATCAGTGTGATTGCAACTATTACCCATATCATGGAAAATGTGTCATGAAGACTTAAATAGATACATCCTTTGTGAAGCCATTGAAGAGGGTGGATGGGAGGGAGGGAGGAAGGGAAGGGAGCAAATTAAAAATGTGATTATGCAATGTGTTGTAAAATATTTAATAAAGAATAACATTTAATTTAAAAAGGCTTCATGTAACTACAGTATGTGTAAACATAGTCAGATATAACCCATACTATTATTTTTTTTAATTTCAATTTTAAATTTTAAATATGCATTATAGTTATCCCAACCCACCTTCCCTGTTGATGTTTACAGCATAGATCAATGATGAGTCACACCATACATAGTAAAATCAGTCAGAGTGTATAGTCTGTTATTCTACAGCTTTAACTGTGATGATGGTAGACTGTATATTTGATAAATGGGGACGAGAATTCCATTAAAGTGTCCTTTGGTATTTCCCCTCTGTTTAGTTAAGTATGGGAGGTTAATTTTTCTGCTAAGACAGTCCACTAGAGTCTATCTAACTGTCTCCTAATTGAAAGACCTTCTGCTGACTCCATGTCCTTGATAGCTCAACTCGAGCAGCACCTAACATTATACACATTACTTATTTATGTGGTAAATCTGTATTGCCCGCATCAAAGATCATAGAATCATAGAATTGTACAGTTGGAAGAGACCACGAGGGCCATCCAGTCCAAACCCCTGCCACGCAGGAAATCACAATCAAAGCATCCCCAAGAGATGGCCATCCAGCCTCTGTTTAAAGACCTCCAAGGAAGGAGACCCCCACCACGCTCCAAGGGAGTGTGTTCCACTGCCGAACAGCTCTTACTGTCAAAAAGTTCCTCCTAATGTTGAGATGGAATCTCTGTTCCTCGAGCTGCCAGTTCATTGGCTGCCAGTTCCTGGCAAGTTTCCAGGAAAGAAACAATTGTATAGTTGGCTGTCTGTATTCACGGATTTGGCATCCACGGATTCCACCATCCACAGTTTGAAAAATATTTCAAAAAAATGTAAATTCCAATTAGCAAACCTTGATTTGGCCATTTTATATAACGGACACCATTTTGTTATTCCAGTGTATATAATGGGACTTGCGCATCCACAAATTTTGGTATCCATGGGGGTTCCTAGAACCAAACCCCAGCAGATACCGTACTTAGGGCCCACTGTACCCAAATTTAATGCCAGTCCCTGGCACACTGAACAACAACAATTGCTGGTCCTCCACATAAAATAATCTGAGCAACACTCCTTTAAGTGAAATTAATATGGAGTGATTTACCTTTAACAAACAAGGCATTTGAAGAGTGAGTGGAGTGTACGTGTTGGTGAGGGCGGAACATATCATTGATAAACGAAATATGAAATTATAGTCCTATTTTCTTCCCCGGGGATTTTGAATTGACAAGTTCTACACTGGATGAACCACTGGGGTATTTCTTGCATTTTCAAAGGATGTTCTACAACTGCTATTTACCCAGAAACCTTTTGAGCTGTAATCTTCAATGCTAACCATGAGATGAATTTTGTTATTTGAATTTTGGTTTTAAGGATGCTTAGATAACGTTAAAACAAAAGGCAGGCATATTATTAATCACGTGTATACAGCAGGCTACCTTACAGACAGTTAAGCCGCTGGTCTGCTAAGGCATGTCTCCTCTGTTGGCAATACCTTCCAAGATCTTCATTACAGGTCAGTTCTTTCTGAAACTGCAGGATGCTAGAAATTGAAGCTGAGAGCTCCTGCATGCCAGGCACATGCACAGCTAGTAAGCTATGGCTCCTCCTCCATCTGATAGCATTCTACAAAACACACATTCTACAAAGCATGATCTGGAGTTCTTCCCACAACAACATAGATGACAGTATCACTTCACATGGGATGGTAGAGGTGAATGGGAATATGTAATAAAATTCAGCACATACTGCTTTTACTCAGCCTTTGGTTCCCAGATCAACAGAATTAATAAAGTATCTCAAAACTGTGTGTATTTCCTCATCATTTGACTAACCCAGGACAGGATCTCACTCAAAAATGGAAGGACTTTAGGGTGATTAAGTCCACATATGTTCAGGACACCCTTTTCCTTCATAGCCCCATTCAATATCTATCAGACCAAGCATTATTAATACAATGCAATTTACTGGATAAAGGTGCCACCTGTAACACTATCTTTAGAGAGGACAGAAATTGATCTGTATGGAGAAATCAACCAAATGATGTGCTAAGCTTTATTTTAGATTTTCATTTAAGATATATTTCCCAAATGATTTTTGAACCTTAAATAGTTTAGAATGTCTCAATAGATGGGACATATAGCTTCTTGGATTCCATGAGGTCTGTGGGTGCATCTACCACACTTGACTTTGATGAACAGAGTCTGAAAAATTACCCAAGAGTTGGTAATGGTGTTTTGCTATAAAAAAAGGGACAAGTTAATAAAAGGAAGAAATTGCTGCCATGGGGAGAAGCAAAGCAGTAAACATGGAACAAGCTAGAATGTGTAGCTTGGAAATAATGATATAATGCTCTTGTATTGCTTAATAAATGTGTTGCATATATTAGAAATTATTTATTTACTTTTCAAAATCTTCTAAGTCATATCTTCCTCGAGACATGAATCCTAGGATGAAATACATAAAAATCAAAATATCAGTAAAGAAAACCAAAAAGTGAAATACAGTTTGAAAGGCAGAGACAAAACTATCTCTCTAGGTGAAGTAATGTGACAACTGTAAAATGCCTGAAGCATTTGAAAATGTTTTGTCATGGTGCTGAAAACAATACAATTACTATTTAAAATATGTTTTAAAATACTGTTAGAATAGGTTTTAAAAAATATTTTAAGATTAAAAATATCAAAAATTGGATGAAACTATCAAATTCAGTCCCACTCAGGGAGATCATTTTTCCAACATTAAGTTCATTCTGGCCAGCTTTCACATCAGTTTCTGATTTCTTCCCTTTAACAAAAATCCTGCACCAAAGACTGTAATTTCTTTCATGCCTAATTTATGCTTTCTATGTCCTTTTCTTATGTCTTAATGCATTAACAGTTTCCTCTATATTAAATATTTTGTTCACACTGGTCCTTAATATCCACATTTTCATTCACTTTTCCATATTGTGTGCATTTTTGTATGCATTTTTTCATTAAAAACTGTACTTCAAAGATTCAGAAAGGTGTGTCTGCTGTTATATGCCTGTGTTCTAGTTCATGTGTACGTTTTGGCACCATGGTTTGCTAAGACTATTTCTCACCTATCTTCATTTCTCCTCCTTCAGGAGGAGGATAGTTGAGACTTGCAGGGCCACAATAGCAATGAATTAGATTGACAAAATTGAAGTATTATACTTTTGTATCCCTGTGGGTCTTTTAAAGCTCAGGTCATAATGAGTGTGTGTCTTCAAATCCCCCAAAGAATCTTGCCCTTAGTTCGTGACAGTTTTTTTTAATAAGATTTCAGTGGTAGCCATCTTATTCTTTTTAGTGAAGGGGAAAGTTGACCAGCATGGTGTAGTGGTTTGAGTGTTGGACTATGATTCTAGAGACCGGGGTTCGAATCCCTGCTCGGCTATGAAAAGCCACTGGGCAATCCCTTGGGCAAGTCACATTCTCTCAGCCTCCAAGAAAGGCAAAGGCAAACCCCTTCTGAACTCCATGATAGGTTCACCTTAGAGTTACCTCAAGTCAGAATCAACAGCAACAAATGTTGACCAAAGTCTTTGTAAGCTTTTAAAGCTGTAAATAGGACAAGCATGAGCTATGGTTTGGATTAAAGTATTTGGCAAACCTTTTCTCTTTCAATAATAGTCTGTTAATTAGCACTTCCTTATCAGTCATATATTGTTGTCAAAACATCCAGCTAGTTCAGGTGAATGAATGGTCAAGGCTTGCTAGCTGTCCTTTTCATTTTGCTTTACTTTACTCTGCCAAAATGAGGCAGAAGAGGAGTGGAATAATTCTTTACTCTACAGAAATAGAATGAAACTAGAGGGGTGGTGTGGTGAGAACTCCCAGGCCTTTTCAGCATGAGTTGTAAGTTGGAGATGGATAACTTGCCAGGCAATATGAGAGCTGTTTGTCTGAGCTGGTGGAGAGAAGACCAGGGTACTGCAAATGAAAGCTCAACTCAGAAGAGATAGGAAGTATTTTGATATAGGGAATTAATATGGCTGTAGACAGGAGCTAATTTAAGGGGACAGCTGCAGATGTACTCTGATAGAATTGGTTGAAAGTTACATGACAAAAATGGATGTTTTTTTCCTACCATAATACCCAAACCCCACACAGGTAGCCATGGATATGACTTAAGGTAGATCCATTCTTACACTGGTTTTCAGCTCCTGCGTACAGTTTTAAATTGGAAGCCAGTACTGAAATGTTTGAGGTAATAAGACTTCACATTAATCAGCATTGCTTTAATACTGAGAAATAATCAGTGCTTTGAATACCCACTAACAATTCCCTATGATACTGTACTAGTTTTCAAACATTCTGTTTTCAAGGAACCCTTCCCATACTGATATCTGCTAAGGAACTCTCCTGCGTCTTGATATCTCCCGTAGAACTACTGTGTGTTGTAGTTGTAGCAAATGTTGTGGAATTTTCTGGTCTGCACAGTTTGTGCAAAGAACTGTTCCACCCTATTCAACCTCATTACTCTGTGTGAATTGATAAGCTACACCTTTAAGTACACCGGACATTCTCGTGAGGCTGAAAGATAAGGTTGATACTGTTTGACTAGTTTACTTTTGGAAAACTTGCTTGCCATTGCCAGTCCTCTTAATGAGGAAGTTCTGATGGAAATAATCCTTCTGACTCATATCAAAATAGAAAGATTCTTGAACATTTCACATAAGGTAAAGGCATTCATAGATATATCAGTCAAAGTTCAGAAAAAGATGGAAGGAAACAATGGCCTAAATCCAGTTGTTAGTCCTAGTGGATCAAATGAATTAACAGGAGCTTGACAAGTCAACACTTATGTAATTGATTTAATGGGTCTACTCTACTTGAGTCTAACACTTGGATTTAGACCAATTTTTAATTGCTCTGGTCCACTTTCTTTATCTAGAGCTGAAAAGACAGTGTTTAATTGTTCCTTCTTGTGATCCCTCAGCATTTTGGGGGATCTGTAAACAACCAAACAAACAAACAGCTCTTCTGAACCATCTGTATTGCAAGGCATGGCTAGTGCTTGTCAGCTGGAGGTAAGAGATATTTCACCTCATGCAGTAAAACTTCAGGCTGGCCATGCTCCAAACAACTATGAGGATGGTAGAAGTTGTAGTGCTGCACATCTGGCATGAAGTGTGTGTCAGGTGGTAGTGCACACTGGGTGCCTAAACAGGTCCAGGCAGCAAGAAATAAACAACAGAGTGTTGTTCCTTCAGGCATAAGAATAAAGACACAGGCACAGACTTGTGTCTAAAATAAACTTATCTTTACTTGGACACAATGAAGTATATTTACAGATATATACAGCATTCAGGAGAAAAACATCATCGCTCTGTGAAATCCAATGGAGTGCTTGGTCATTCAGGCTGCTGCCAAACAAGACTGTCATCTCCCGAGTCAGCCTCAAGTGACCAAAGTCCTGAACCGCCTGCATGCAGGGTTGGGTCTGCGGCTTCCAGTGCATCTTTACACCTGCCGTTTCGTCCCTCGCCTATCGCTGCAGGGCTTTTTCGGAAGTGGATTTGTCCTTCAAGCCTGCGCAATGGATTTTTCTGGTGGAGCGCAGCGTGCACAGAAATGGCCTCACCCTTTAAACCAGAGGTTCATCTGCTGTGGCCTTGCAAGCATGGACGGTAGCAGCGAGGTCCTCAGGTCGTAGGTTTGATTAGAGTTTCCTTCTCTTAGATGGTTGACCTTACAGAGTTGGACAAGCACCATCTGCCTGGGTTTGGGATTAGAGTTTTCCTTCTCCTAGGATGGTTGCCATAAGGCTAAAGAGCCCATCCTGCCCTTTGATGCTCTTTGTCAGACCCTTCGGTTTTGACCTGTCTGGCATGGGAGACCCTACCGGTAGCTATTATGCCATCGACGGCATAGCTCAAAACATCGTTAGGGTACGCAAGCCTCTCTCCCACGACAAGGGGGCATCAATGGAGAGGTCCAACGGAGTACTAACAAGCTTAATTCAGCTCTGCACAGCCTAGCTCTTGGGCTCTGAGCCCAGCAAATATTGATACGTTCACCCAGCTAGCTTCTACAAACTGCTGCTAGCTCATTCTGCAGCTCTCTGCAGACTGTTTGTTACATCTGAGCTCTTTACAGAATAAATCTATTGTATGTCCCAGTATCCTGACAGTGCGTAGAAGTCTCTGTTAGCCGTTTCTGAACCCAGTTGAAAGTCCTGATGCTTCTCTTTAAAGCTGTGTATGATCTGACAGTTTTGTAACTCAGATTGTCTTTCCCTGCTTGCTATATGCCTACCTGCTCCCTCAGATCTGTGTGTAACTGTTACTGTGTGTCCATTTCTAAGAGCAGTGGGGTTTCTGAAAGCACAGACCCATACCTTCTCTATGAGGACACTTGCCTTTTGGGAAAAGCATTCTGTGCTGCGTAAGAGTGAGTGTAACTCCCTTTCCCTTTCTCTTTTATTCCTGTTTTTTTTTTAAGTATGATAAACAGTTGGACCCCTGTATCCACAGAACCAGTATCCGCAGTACACAAAATAGGGACACATCCATAGAGTTGTGCAAATTTCTAGAGGGGCATCATCTCTAGGCATCTTCTAGGTCCTCCAATGCAACTCTTATGGTACGCTTTTACCAAAAAGATATTTTAATAGGGTTCACTGTTATCCATGGTTTCCAATATCTGCAGTAACCCCAAGAACCCCTGCAGATATGGTGGTCGCAGTTATGTATATGTATATGTATATGTATATGAATACATATACAGTATATGAATGGATTTGTTTACTGTCAGCTGACATTTCTGTTGCTATGTTTAATAATTATTTTTATGTGATGGTATAGATTTTAAGTCATATTTGCTTTACTATGATGATTTTTAAAATTGGCGTTACACAGTGCTTCAAAATCTGCTCCATTGGCTTAGCATATATGTGTCGAGAGAAAGAAAGAAAGAAAGACCAGAATTTCCTGGAATATAATTTGAAAGTGGGTAGTACCTGGGACCTCTCAGATAAGTAATGTTTCTATCTATTGGTGACTACTCCTTGGTGAAAGAAAGTAGTCGCCAATAGAAATCTGGCTGTCTTTTGGGGAGGGGGAGTTATTGTTAATTGACATAAATTGGCTTCAACATATGGCAACCCTATGAATGATTGGTTTGCGTGTTGGACTATGACGCTGGAGACCAGAGTTCAAATCATTGCTCAGCCATGGGAACCCACACTCCCTCAGCTTCAGAGGAAGGCAAGGCAAGGGAAAACCTCCACTGAACAAATCTTGCCAAGTAAACCCTGTGATAGGTTCACCTTAGTGTTGCCATAAGTCGAAAATAACTTCAAGGCACGCTACAACTTCTACTACTATAGAATGAGAGACCTCCAAAATACCCTGTCATCAACAATGCTATTCAGGTCCTGCAAGCTCAGCACTCGGTCTGTGGTGTCCATAGAACTCTCATTTGGTACCATATTTCAAATTAGTTGATACTCTTCCTGCCAGCTTTGTAATTCTGACTTTAGAATAAAAATGCAGGAGGGCCTCTGAGGAAGGCGAGAACTTTAGGATTTCACCAGGACTCTCATAATTTTATGTTGTATTGTTTTTTAACATTGTCTCCAGTTCCTCTGTCTCTGGTGACTGTCAAAATATTGTTCCTGTTCAGAATTTGTCAAGGGATTCATTCTCTTTCCTTTTTCAAAGTCACTGTTATTTCAAATTGTTCTTTTTGGTGCACCACATGCTCCAGAGGAAACTGCAGGCAAACAACCACACTATATATTTGTCTTCATCCTCCTTAATTATAGGTGTCATTTCTGAGTGTGCCATCATTTACTGTCACACTGAGATGGGGATGCTTTTTCAAAAAACAACCCCAAGCTTGATTTTTAATCAGCAGTGACATGTCATCTAGTGAGGAACTGGAGAGACACAATGACAAGTCTCCATAATGTGGTCAGAAAATGAGTAGAAAATAACTTCCTATCATATATCACTGTTCACTGTTGTCTATATTATACCAACATGTTGTTCTAGAGAAGAATCTTACTTCCTGGAGGCTTCTGGACTCAGAATCTGTCCCCCCACGCCCAAAAAGGGACTCTGGGCTACAGAAACTACCTAGGTTGGGTACTTGATTCTCACTCTAATTTAAAATATAGTGTTCATTTAAAGTATTTTGTAAAACCCTTTCTTAAGGAATGGAATGATGATACAAATGTGTTGGTGTGTTTGTATTTGTGTACATATTCAAATTTTCACCAATTTGATGAAGGTGTGTGTTGTAAAGGAGAATGTAACCCTGATTGTTTAGAATGTTATGATCATACCACATGTTTAGTTGTAGCATAGATTTTGTTCCAGCAATGTTATTGTAGTTGGATTTTTAATACAAATTTAAATGGGAGATCTTTGTGCCTTGGCTACCACTAGGTTGGTTCTCTTGTGGGAATGAGCTGTTTTGAGGGAAAGTACAGTTGTCATGACAGAAAGTTTTGATACCTTGGGGATGAGCTGCATTTCTCAGAGCAGAAAGAACAAATTGCTATTGCAAACCTGGGATTATCTAATGTATACCAACATCTTTATTCACATTCCTGGGTATTACTCAATAACAGCTGATAATACATGTTCAAGTTAATGAAAATATAAATTCTTTAATTTTGAAGGGCTAGCTGAGCTGAGTTTCAGTATAAGGTACAAGATGATGATTATTGAGCCAGTTCAAGCTTGAGCATGTGCCAAACAACAACAGTTTCTTGTAGCTGGTGCTTTTTACCTTCTTAGAATCATAGAATTGTAGAGTTGGGAGAGACCACGAGGGCCATCCAGTCCAACTCCCTGCCACGCAGGAAATCTTGATCAAAGCATCCCCAACAGATGGCAATCCAGCCTCTGTTTAAAGACCTCCAAGGAAGGCGACCCCACCACGGTCCGAGGGAGTGTGTTTCACTGCCGAACAGCTCTTGTGGCAGAACAATTTGTACCCTTCTTGGGATCAGGCTGAGATAGATCAGCAATGAAACCAGTAGAGATAAATTTGCCAGGCATTTTGTGAAGGAAGTTTTTCGCATTCATTTAGAATTTGTTCCGCATTCCTCACAGGATCTGGTCAGTTTTGGGGGGAATCAGTTTTAGTTATTATGACCTGAAGTTTTGTTAGCTATGAAACCTGCAATTTGGAATCCCCTCCAACCCTGAGCCAAGATTTTACAGTTGCTTTGCAGTAGTTTGAAGTTAAAATTCCACATTTTTCAGTGGCATTAGATCCCACCTGTTCTTGAAAGCTGAGCCTGATCAGTCCTGGTTGGTATATGAATGGGATAGTGCCAATCAATACTAGGTGCTGTAGGCTACATTTTAGAGGAAGGAACTGGCAAAACCACCTCTGAGTATTCCTTGCCTTAAAAAAACCTATGAAATTCATGGGGTTGCCATAAGTCAACAGGCAACTTGAAGACATGCACATGCTCCCACATGCACACACGTTCTAGAATAGTTCAGCAAGTACCTGGGCATAGTTTGATAACATACATGGGATTGCCAGAAGTCAACAGGCAACAGGAAAGAACTGGTGAAAAAACCTCTCAGTACTCCTTGCCTGAGAAAACCCTACGAAATTGAGGGGGTTGCCATAAGTTGACAGGTGATTTGAAGGCGTGCGCGCACACACACGCCCCAAATCCACCATTGTCCCAAACATGTCCCTTAGTTCTGCAATTATTTTGCAGTGAAAACCCCATGTTTTGCAGTGCCCCCAAAACTGAGTAACAGACATCTCAAACCAGAGCTCCTGGTAACCCCCCCCCCCAATTCTACCACGTGTAACCTTGATCTTTGTCCATCTTGGCTGATGAGATTTATCAAGAGATGGATTGATTGAGTGGCTCCAAGCAGTATAGTTAAAACTGATTTTAATTGTCTGATTTTACCTCATCAGACTGTTCAATATGGTTTTACTCTATTTATATTATTTCCTATAGTTTGATCTTATTTGTTAAACTGATTTTATTTTATGCCACAATGAGATCATATATAATATAATCCCAGATATAAGTGTTTTAATAAACAAACAATTATGTATGTGGTAATATTTCTTCAGGTTTTCTTTCTAAGTGTGAGTGTAATGTATAGATTTATACATATACTTATTTATTTATATTTATACCCCAGACTCTACAAGTCTTTAGTGTTCCCAGTGTGACTTACAATTAGATCATAATAATTAGCTTGGGAAGTAGAGATTCCCTTAGTATGTATTTAAAGGAGAATGGTAATTAACTAAATTTAAAAATAATATATTTGGGGAGTACTTTTGGGAAAATGTGTTCTCTTGTCTGAGTCCCCAGTGAAAGAAATTATAGGGTTTTGTCTCTAAAAGTTTTAGAGGGGATGTTTGCAGCTGGTTGTAGTCCCAGACTTCAGGATTGGATTCATGTGAATGTGTGAGTTGAACCTGTGATAGCCACTGGAAAATCTTTGTGCCCAAGCACTTTCCATAAGGCATGTAATAGATTAGGAATTCAACCTGGTTTTCCTAAGATGTCATCTAAGAATAGAATTAATTCAGTGGATAAAATAATGCTTGTAGTCTTTAACTGTGAATAACAAATTTGGATGAGCCATAGCTACCAGCACTCAAAATGTTCTCTTTTCTTATCTACCTGTTCCTCAATCTTTCCTTCATTCTATTTGATCACAATAATTTATTGTTCAATTCCACATTAAAAAAACAGCCTATGCAAACTTACATCATTGCATGGAATCAAAAAAACTGATTCAATTATCCATGGGACACAAAACAGCACACCTACCATAGAGTCTTCCTAGAAAATGTGTCCTCTCTAGCTTTTTTCTACATCCTCCTAGGCAACTCTATGGTGTTTTAAACCAGAAGTCCCATTATTTTCAGTGGTGTTCGCTATTATCCATGTTTTCAATATCCACGCCCCCCCCCGAACCAATCCCCAGTGGATACAGGGGTCCTACTGTAGTTCTATGGGTAGATTATGGATATAGTGTAACAAATGACCAGCATGGCTATATAGCTTAATATCATGAGTTTAGTGTTAAATTATGAAAGAGAGATCTCCTGATATATAAGACCCCCACGATTGCAGGTAGCTGTGCTGAACAGTTTCAACAAATCTGTTCTTGCAGTTTTAATCTCCATCAGTAGCAAGTCTTGTATAAACCTAATGGTTCTTCACTGCCCATCCAAAACCAAGATTCCACAGGACACTTTGTTTTATAGCAACAATGTATTTTTTTCCCCTGGAGCAGTCAGCTGCCCCCCCTCTCCCCAGTTGCTATGAAGTTGGCAGCTAAACTCAGGGGCAACAGTGAAGCCTTGGGAGGAGGGGAGGCCAATCAGAAAGTCCCAGCACTTTCTCCCTGTGAAAGTACACTAATGTGAAGTACAGTGATGTAACACTACATCACTGGGAGGCACTTCACCTTAGACTCATGTTTCTGGATACATTTGCCTGAATTTTTTTGTTTTGTTTCTGGAGTCATAAATTTATTCTCATTTTCTGGCAAAATAAATGTGTGTACACATGCAATCACACATATACATGTACATGTACACACAGAGAAAACGGTTTTCTCACTCCATCTTTGGTCTGCTTCCACCTAATAATTTGTAGTCATCTGTAGCTTGTGAATTCCTTCTGTGAAACTAGAGTTAATTCTGAAGTCTTTAAATTTTGACAGCATCTCAAATGAAATTTTTCAGACATAGCCCCTACCGTACGTTTGAATATTATCCTTTCAGTACTATAGAAAAGAAAATGCTTAGATGTACAGAAGATACTACATTATTATTTTATTATTTTATATTTATATAATACCCTTTTCCCAGTCTGGAACTCAAGGCAGCTTAAAAAGGTTAGAACTGATACAGCTTTAAAATTCATATCATACAAATATTAAAAATGTAACCAAAAATAATCAGTGGCTTAGATGATGGAGTGGAGGCAATCTTTATCAAGTTTGCAGATGACACAAAATTGGGAGGAGTGGCTAACACATTGGACAATAGGAACTGAATTCAAAAGGACCTAAATGAACTAGAAAATTGGGCAAAAATTAATAAAATGAAATTCAATAGAGACAAATGCAAAATTCTACAATTAGGCCACAAAAAACAATTGCACAGGTATAGGATGATGGTTCAGCAGTACTACATGCAAAAAGGACCTTGAGATTATTGTTCATCATAAATTGAACATGAGCCAGCAGTGTGATTCTGCAGCATAAAAGGCTAACACTATTTTATCCTGAAGTAATATAAATATAGTTTCCAAGCTGAGGGAAGTAATACTTCCCAGTGCTGTCTAATACCTGTATGAAACCACTGGGAGAGATTGTCCAGAGGCATGGGGCAGGGTGCTATCAATATGTGTTCAGTTATTATTATTATTATTGTTATTATTCTGCCCCTCTATGAAATGCAATCGAGGCAGCTTACAACAATTAAAATATACACCCTGGACCATCAATCCTACCCCCCACTTAGAATACAATTAAATAAATCAGGAATTAAAACATACTTTAAAACAAAATACAAAAAAATAAACAACGGACAGTGCCTGTAGCGAGGACGGGACAAGCTAGATTTTCTTTTCTTTTATAATGTCTGGTTATCTATTCAGGAAAGGCCTGCAGGGAGAGATCTGTCTTAAGAGCATTTTTAAAGCTATTTAGGGTGGTGATATGAGTGATCTCATCTGGCAGGCCGTTCCATAATCTGGGAGCAACAGCCGAAAAGGCCCTCCAGGAGGTTGAAGAAAGCCTAGTTTTTAAAGGTGGTAACAAATTCCTCCCAGAGGACCAGAGTATATGGGGAAGATTATATGGAAAGAGGCGGTCTCGAAGATAGGTAGGACCCAAGCCATTTAGGGCTTTAAAGGTGATAACCAACACCTTGTACTGGGCCCGGAAACTAATGGGCAGCCAGCGGAGTGATCTTAAAATCATTGTTATATGGTCCCTTCTGGATGTACCCAAGACCAGTCTGGCTATCATATTCTGTACTAGTTGAAGTTTCCAGAACAAGCACAAGGGTAGCCCCATGTAGAGTGCATTACAGAAATCAAGACGGGAGGTTACCAGAGCATGTATCACGGTCTCAAGATCCTCGACTTCCAGGAAAGGGCACAGCTGGCGTATCAGCCGAAGCTGATAACAGGCACTCCTGACCATCACATTTACCTGATTCATCATCTGGAGCGACGGGTCCAGGAGCACCCCCAGACTGCAAACATAGTCCTTGGAGGAGAGCATGACCCCATCCAGGACTGGAGATTGTATCCCAGTGCCTGGGTTTGGGGCTGCTACTGTGAGTACCTCCGTTTTATCTGGATTCAGCTTCAATTTGTTTTCCCTCATCCAGTCCATTATTGCCCCAAGACGATCATTAAGAGGAGAGATACCATCTGAGGTCAGAGCTGAAGACCGAGGCATGGACTAATGTATCTGGGTGTTATCAGCATGCTGATAACCCCCCACCCCATGCCTCTGGATGATCTCTCCCAGAAGCTTCATGTATATATTGAATAACATCGGGGGACAGGATGGCGCCTTGTGGGATGCCACAATTAAGCTCTTTCCTTGCAGAGCAATTGTCCCCGAGCATCACCCTCTGGAATCTGCCTGAGAGGAAGGAACAGAACAGTGCCTCCAATTCCTAACCTTCTCAGGCGATCCAAGAGGATGTCATGATCTATTGTATCAAAAGCTGCTGAGAGATCCAGTAGCATCAACAGAGTCACACTACCCCTGTCGATGCTCAGGCGAAGGTCATCAGCTAAGGCAACCATGGCCATCTCAGTTCCAAATCCCATCCTAAAGCTAGTTTGAAATGGATCTAGATAATTGATTTCCTCCAAGACAACTTGGAGTTGGAGAGCAACTGCCCTCTCGATCACCTTGCTCAAAAAAGTAGTAAGGAGACTGGCCTATAGTTCTATAGTTTTTAAAACCTATAGTTTTAAGGAGCAGTCTAACTGCCACCTCCTTCAACCAAGAAGGAATATGAGCTTCCCTAAGGGATGCATTGATGATGTCCCTAAGGAACATCCTGAAGACATCACCCCTCTGGATGGCCAGCCTTCAAGCAAGATGGAACATGACCTTCCCTAAGGGATGCATTGATGATGTCCCTAAGGAACATCCTCAAGGCATCACCCCTCTGGACGGCCAGCCACGAAGGGGAAGGGTCAAGAGGGCAGGTAGTATTCCTCACTCTACCAAGGAGCTTGTCCACGTCATCAGTACTTACAGATTGAAATTGATCCAGTATAACCTCATCAACGGAGTTACTAGACACCTCGTCAATCAAATCTGCTACAAGTTGGCTTTTCTCTGAGAGATTTTATCTGCAAAGAAGTTGCTAAATGTGTCACAGCAGGCTGTTGTCAGGTTTAGTAATGAGTTCTGCACAGGTGGAACCTGTGTCAGTTCCCTCACCACCCTAAACAGCTCTGCCAGGCGAGACTCTGCAGACGCAATATGTGCAGAAGAAAAAGATTTCCTCGCTGCACGTACTGCCTCTCTATAGGAATGAAAAAAATTTCTATAATGAGTCCTGTCAGACAAGAGCAGAGTTTTTCACCAGACGCACTCTAGTTGTTGTCCAACCTGCTTCAACTTCCTACATTCTTCAGCATACCATGGTTGGTGATTTGAAGCAGGTTGGAGAGGATGCTTGGGAACGATCGTGTCAATAGCCTTGGTAAGTTTGGTGTTCCAGGTATTGACCAAGGCTTCAACAGAATCACCGGTGTTACCAACCAATGAACCCTCTATGGCTTTCGAGCATCCAGTTGGTTCCATTAGCCTTCGAGGGTGGACCATTCTAATAGGTCCTCCACCCCCGATGGGATGGACAGTGGCTCTGAGTTCAGCCTTGATCAAGAAGTGATTCGTCCATGACTGCAGTGGTTTTAGTCATCTCCACCCACAGATATTCCTGTTTTGTACTAAAGACCGCATCGAGGGTATGGCCCGCACAATGAGTGGGCCCGTCAACCAGTTGGGATAGGCCCATGTTTCTCATGGACTCTATGAACTCCCAAGCCACACCTGATAGATTTGTCAAACTGGTCTCAAGTGGAATGTTGGCGTTGCCGAGAACTAACAGTCTGGGCAACTTCGACAGCAACTCTGAGACCAGTTGTGTCATCTCGGTTAGGGAGTCTGTTAGACAATGGGGTGGACAGTATACTAACAGAATCCCTAGACTCTCCCTGGTCTTCAGGCTCAGGTACATACACTCGAAGTGGATCATTTTCTGGACAGGTATCCTGGTCAAGGTAAGGTTATTTTTCTGAACCAGAGCCACTCCGCCCACTTGCCCACTTCCCCTTACCTGCTCACTGACAGAGTACCCAGCTGGGAGGACCTGCACCCAAATTTTGGTGCTGTCCTCTCCCAACCAGGTCTCAGTGAAGCAAGCCAGGTCGAGGTCTTCTTCCAAGAGAAGATCACCTATGGGTGATATGGGTCTTGTTTTTTACTGACCTGGCATTGCAAAGGAGCAAGGTAAGGTTCTGCGGTATGGTTGGAGAGCGCTCCAATCCATTTTGGGGAGTGGGGTGAATTGAAGGCAGAATAGCTTTTAAACATCTATCCCGCCTTCTTTTGTAACAAACATCTATCCCGCCTTCCGTTCCCCTGCACCACCTCAATTCTTGCTCCCAGATCATGCCCAGCCACATATACTTGCCCCTTAGACTGAAGCACTTCAAGTTTTTAAGGCTTCTGGAGGGAGGGAGGGGGCATGGAGCTCTGTTGGAACCTCCCTCCCTTCCCTTCTGGAGGTCCCAACACAGTAAAGTAGTGTTGTTAAAACTTCTGGGGAAGGGAGAGGGCATGGAGCCCAGCTGAATCTCACTCCTTCCCTCCTGGAGGTCCCAACACAGCAGTTAAGCAGTTAAACATCAGCTAAGGATACTGTGTCTCCTCTGAATGAATGCCTGGAGGAGGTAATGGGGTGGATGAGGAAAAACAAACTGAAACTGAGTCTAGACAAGACAGAGGTACTTACTGATAAGGTTGGAGATGTGTCAACCAGTCCTAGATGGAATTACACTCCCTTTGAAAGACTGTTCTCAGTTATGGGGTGCTCCTGGATCCGTCCCTCTAAATGTCAGCCTAGATAGATGTGACACTCAGAAGAAGTGCTTATTTTCAGCTTCGGCTGTTATCCCAGCTGTGCCCCTTCCTAGAATTGGTGGAACTAAGGATGGTAGTGCAAACACTTGTAACCTCAAGGTTGGACTGTTGCAGTGCACTATACATTGAGCTACCTCTATACCAAGTTTGGAAATTTCAATCACCGTATATTCTGGCGTATAAGACTACTTTTTAACCTTCTCAAAATCTTTTAAAAATTGGGGGGTCGTCTTATACGGCAGAATAGGGCTCCCCATCATGGCTTCAGAAGGACGGGTGGGTGGCTGCACCTGCCCTTCCCGAAGCCACGATGGGGAGCCCTATAAAAAGACACCCCGCCCAGCCAGCCCCCCCCCCTCCATACCCCCTGAAGCCACTATCAGAATCCCGATCGCTGCTTCGGGGAGGGGGGGTGGCTGGAAAGCCCCCCCTCCAGCCACCCTACCACCCTCCCTGAAGCCATGATTGGGCTCCCAATCGCTGCTTTGGGGAGGGGTGGTTGTGGCTGGAAAGCCCCCCCCTCCAGCCACCCTGCCACCCTCCCTGAAGCCATGATTGGACTCCTGATTGCTGCTTCGGGGAGTGGGGTGGCTGGAAAGCCCCCCCCCCTCGAGCCACCCTTCTATCCTCCTTGAAGCCACAATCAGGCTCCCGACTGCGGCTTTGGGGAGGGGCCGTGGCTGGAAAGCCACCCCCCAGCTAGTCACCCTTACATTCACCCCTCTCGTCCACCTTCGATTTCTCCCCAAAGGGGTCGAAGGCGGAAGAGAGGGGTGAATGTACCCACTTTGCCACACTCCCCGCCTGGTCTCATGCTTCTTCACTCTCTTTGTGAAGGGAGTGAAGACACAAGAAATGGGCGGCATGTGAGGAAAACTGCTACATTCTCCCCTCTCCACCACCTCGATTTCTTCGGGAAGGGTGGATTGGTGGTGGCTGGAGGGGAGGATGCTTTACAGCCAGCACCCGCCCTTCCCAAAGCCACGATCAGGGTTCCCATCGCGGCTTTGGGAAGAGTGGGTGTGTGTTGGCTGGAGGGGGGAGGCTGGAGGGGGGAGTTTGGGATATACAGTTGTCCCTCCATATTTATGGATTTGGCGTTCACAGATTTAAGTATTCACGGCTTGAAAATATTCTTTAAAAAATAATAATCTAAAAAGCAAACCTTAATTTTGCCATCTTATATAAGGGACACCATTTTGCTATGCCATTGCATATAATGGGACTTGAGTATTCACAGATTTGGGTATTCACAGCTTGAAAATATTCTTTAAAAATAATAATCCAAAAAGCAAACCTTAATTTTGCCATCTTATTTAAGGGACACTATTTTGCTCTGCCATTGCATATAATGGGACTTGGGTATTCAGGGGGTGGTGGTGGAACCAAACCCCAATCAATGTGAAGGGACAACTGTACTCGCCATATAAGGGGGGGGGGTCTTATACTGCGAGTATATCCCAAACTCTATATTTTAACTTAAAAATGGGGGGGGGTTGTCTTATATGCCCAGTCGTCTTATACGCCAGAATATACGCAAGTTCAAAACATGGCAGCCAGATTGGTTACTGGTACATCTTGGAGTGACCATATTGTATTAATATTAAAATCACTCCACTACCTGCCAATTAGTTTCTGGGCAAAGTACAAAGTGTTGTTTATTACTTTTAAAGCTGTATGTGGTTTGGGTACAGGTTACCTACACGATTGCCTTCTCCCATACAATCCACCCAATACACTCTAGTCCCTTGTGAGAAATCTACTTCAGTTAGCCAAAACTAGACTGACTGCTACACAGAGGACATTTTCTTCAGCTGCCACCAGACTGTGGAATGACTTGTGGGAAGAGGTATGTCATCTCAAACATGCTATCTAAGTTTAAATCAGTAATAAAAACCAGTCTCTTTCACCAGACGTATCCAGATTATTTTTCAGTTTTGGTTTTTAAAGTATTTATTGATGGATTTTAATATTTATTGGTTTTATATGCCTTTTTAACTGAAGTTATGTGGTATGGTGTTTTATTCATTGTTGTTCCCTGCCTTGATCCACAGGGAGAAGCAGGTAAGAAATTATTGTTGTGGTTGTTGCCATCATCATTGTTATCTTCTGCGCTGGTCAGGCCTCTTCTGGAGTACTGTGTTTAATTCTGGGTGCTTCATTTTAAGAAGGATATAGACAAGTTGGAGCACGTTCTGAGAAAGGGCAATGAGGATGATAAGAGGTATAGAGAACAAAACATATGAGAAAAGGCTGAAGGAGCTGGGCATGTTCAGCTTGGTGAAAGGAAGACAGAGGAGTGACATGACTACACTCATTAAATACCTCAAGAGCTGTCACAGAGAGGAGGGGGAAAGCCTGTTCTCTGCTGCCTCAAAGGGTAGGACCAGTTCTAATGGTTTGAAGTTACAGGAGAGTAGATTTTGATTGAACATTAGAAGGAACTTCTTGATAACTGAATCAGAGATAGCTAATAATAATTCTAACTGAACTGATTTCCCCCCCTCTTTCTGAATATGTTTCTGCCCACCCTGACAGACTATCTCCATTTATAAGTATTACAGTGTCGCTCGCAAGGTTTTTGAGATAACAGAAATGGCTGGGAAATGGAACAGATACTATAGTAGGATCCCCGTATCTGCTGGGGATAGGTTTGGGCGGGGGGGCATGGATACTGAAAAATGTGGATAATAGCAAATACCATTGAAAATAATGGGATATCCAGTTTAAAATACCATAGAGTTTCCCTTCGGTGACCTATAAAATTGCTAGAGAAGACACATTTTCTAGGAAGACTCTATGGTAGGTGTGCTGTTTTGTGTCCCGTGGATAACTGAATCAGTGGATAACGATTTAGTGGATATGGGGGTCCTACTGTATTGCTTTTGGAAAGAAAAAAATGTCCATTGCCAGTAGCAGCTGGTAACACTCTATGTTTATGGCCCTCTCTACACTTTTGTATATTCTTTTGGTTCTCTTGGACTTCTTTTTGCCTTTGATGGTTTGTGTCTGTGGATCTCTCTCTATATTACACTTGCTATTATATAGCTAGAGTCTGTGTGTTCCCATGTTCCCATCTTATGAGACATTCTCTGAGACACCTCTACCTTTCAGTTTCTTTGTGTTTATGGGCCATTCTGAATGTGTTTTCAAATCCCTGCCATGGCTTCACTTCATCTGAAGTCTATGGCCACTCCCACTTGGGATAGTTAGTTAGTAGAAATATGTGAGAATCTTATTTAAGTGAAACAACAATTTACCAAATTATAAAATGAAAGATGGCACAAGTGATAGGTATCCTCTCCCATAGAGGATAAACCACTCAATTTTCACTGCAGGATTTTGGTTATCCCTGCCAGTTTTACTGATAGAACGCTCCGAAATGTTTGTCTACCCCCTAGCTGAGTGAGAGGAGTTAATGCTGCTTGATATGAAAAAAAAAATGCTAGGACTGACTTTTATTTGATTAATAAATGGTGACAATGCCTCCTGCCACTTCTAGTGTGGTTATAATGAATCCTAGATATTAAGAAGAATTCATAATACATTGATTGTTTTTAGTAGAGTTTGCTTTTTGATAATAATGATCTGCCTAAAAGAGCTTTGTCTTCTGGCATGTCAAAGGATTTCTTCTAGAGACGAGTGTTTTCCTGGCTCATAAAAGGGACCAAAGAGGTCTTTGGCTTTTCTTCGCAAACAAAGATTCAGGAAGGACTCATCCCATGCTTTCTGCAAGCACGCTGATGACTAAAAAGGCCAATCTGAGATAAACAGAGGTGCTCTATAGCTAAATGGGGTGCTTGATGCCTTTACAATAAAGCAGGGTTCCAGCATGCCTTTAAAAGGCAGTTATTGAAAAGCACTCCCAGTATCCCATCATATTGGATAATTACCAGTCAGTTTCCAAAATTCCATTTTTTTCACAAGGTGCTTAAACATGTGTGGTAGGGTCTTGATTCCAGGGATTGTGAGTGAGACAGATTACCTAGCTCTATTTTGATCTTGCTTCAGCCCTAGTTATGTGGTAGAGATGGCTTTGATTGCTTTTGTGGATATTTTAAGCCAGGAGTTGGAAGGGTGAATTTTTGCCAGTTCGTTCTGCTGAATCTCAGTGGCTTTCAGTCCCATCAACCATGTTATCCTTCTGAGCCACCTCACTGGGATGGTATCTGCAGGAGTGAGCTCAGAAGGTGATGGTTTCCTGTTGGACAACTTGGCCATAGCATGTCCCCCTATACTGTTGAACATGTTCAAGAAACTGTTGGTAGTATTTAGGAGACCAATGCCATCAGTGGAAATGTTAAAATGTTAAAGCTGCGAGGTGAACCACTCTCTTTGTGGATCATATTGCCATGTACTTGCATTCTCAGGTGCAGTGACCAGCAGTTTCAAGAGTTAAACAGAAAACGTTATTGCACTTTATGCGTCCTTCCAAAAGTTGAATTCGAAAAGTTAACCTTGTTGATTTTTCTGGATTTTTCAGCTATCTCTGACACCATGGTATCCTTTTGGTTTATCTGGCTGGGTTTGGTCTGTATATTTTGGTATTCTGCTACATTCTTTCCTGGGTAGGTGTGTTCATTTGATGGTGCTGAGAGACTCTTCTTTTCCATTGTCTTATGGCACACAACAGGGTTCTATCTTGTCCCTTAGGCTTTTCAGCACCTACACGAAACTATTGGGAGAAATCATCCAGATGTATGAGAAAAATGTTGTCAGTATGCAGATGAAATGCAAATTTACCTGATATTTCTACCAGTGGTTCCTGGAAAGGCTAACGTACATAGTCTGAAGGCTGCTAGGGAAGGATGATGGTGAATGAGCTGAAATTTAATCCAATTAAGATTGGTGTTGGTGTAGCTAAGTGTTAGGACTACATTACACCTGTTTTACTGTCTGCTTGCTCATTTCTGACAATTCAAAGTGGTGGTATTGATTTTTTAACCCCTAAATTATCTGGGGTCCATTTACTAGAAGAATGAGCTGCACCCGAATAAATCTCCCTCAGAAACTATGGAAGGCGGAGGTCCTGTTTGCTTGCTCATGGCCAACAGCAATTACATTGATGGGCTGGACGAAAAGGGACTTCTTTGCAGTGACTGTGGGATTCTGTCTCCTAGGTTATTGATTCACATCCTCTGTATCTTCTAGACAAACTCTCTCTCTCTCTCTCTCTCTCTCTCTCTCTCTCTCTATATATATATATATATATAATATTTATATTGCTCTTAGGTATGTTGCCATTTCCAGTGTGCTGATTGGCTGCTTAGGAAACTAACCCACCATTCAAAGCTCTCTTGGGCAGCCAATCAGCACACTGGGGGGTGGGACCATGTGAAAGTTTCACTCATTTCTAAACATGGCAGAGTCAGAGGGGGTGTGAGTAGCATGGGGGGATGTGGTATGGTGTGTATGTGTACAGCATGTGCAGGGTGCGGGGAGGATGGTGCAAGTGCGAGGAGGGTGGCACTGGGTGCAGAGGGTGGTGCAATTGTGGAGAGGGCGGCACGGGATGCAGGGAGGGTGGTGCGAGTGCGGGGAGGGTGGCATGTGGTGGCACAGGGTGTGGGAAGGGCGGCATGAGGTGCAGGAAGGACAGTGCAAGGGCAGGGAGGGCGGCACAGGGAGGCATGGGGTGCAGGGAGGGCAGTGTGGGTTCGAGGAGGGAGGCACTGGAAGGCACGAGGTGCGGGGAGGGTGGTGCGAGTGCAGGGATGGTAGCACAGGGAGGCAAGTGGTATGGGGAGGGCAGTTCGAGCATGGGGAGGGCAACACGGGGTGGGAGAGTGGTGCAAATGTGGGGAGGGTGGCATGTGGTGGCACGGAGGGCGGGGAGGGTGGTGCGAGTGCGGGGAGGGCAGCATGGGGTGCAGGGAGGGTGGTGCAAGTCTGGGGAGGGTGATGCGAGCATAGGGAGGGCAGCATGGGGCAGCACGGGGAGGGTGGTACAGGCGTGGGAAGGGCAGCACGAGCACAGGGAGGGCAGCATAGGGGAGTGGCATGTGTAGCATGGGGGGTGTAGTGCATGGGGAGAACATGTATGTTACATGTTATATATATAAAACTCAATTGAGGAGGGTCTTTAATGCCTCTTTAGTGCAAATTTTCTAAATACAAAACAACTTAAATGCAAAACTAGTCTGATTATCTATAAAAACACTACCAGCCACAGTAAACAAAACTCATTGCTTTGAAAAAAGTGTTAAGTGTTTGAAGGGTTATTATTATAACTGCATCTAAACTTTTAGTGTGTTAACCTTGAATTAAGAATTGATAGAGTTTTGTTTTGTTTTTGGTCAGATGGAAAATAACCCAAGGGCTGAACACATCAGTATTGAATAATTGCCTGTCAGTTCCATTGGACTGAAAGAACCTCCAGTTTTTGTACCATCTGATCTCTGTCCCTATAATTAAACATTTCCAACAATCATTTGTTGCCAGAGGGGCTTTATGCAACCTTCTTACTGTTACCCATGCAGCCCTTGATTTAGGAAGGCTTCTAAGAATAACCTTAAATACTGTGTTTAGTAGAGGAATACTCAAACCTCCAGTGTAGTTGCATAAAATGAACCATTTCTATGCTGTTTGGGCTAGAAGTCAACCTGAAGAAAACAGAAGTTCTTTACCAGCCTGCACCACAGGACGAACACCACCACCCCCACATTGCCGTCGGCAAATCAGTGCTCAAGTCCGTTCAGCAGTTCACCTACCTGGGAAGCATCATCTCCTCAGATGCCAAGATTGACAAAGAGATCGATCACAGATTAGCAAAGGCATATAGTGCATTTGGAAGACTTCACAAAAGAGTCTGGAGCAATAAACACCTGAGGCAAAGCACAAAAATCAGTGTGTATAGAGCCATCGTACTGTCTATCCTCCTTTATGGATCTGAAACATGGGTTACCTATCGCCACCACCTACGACTCCTCGAGCGCTTTCATCAGCGCTGTCTACGCACAATCCTAAATATACACTGGACTGACTATGTGACGAATGTTGCTGTCCTTGAACAAGCAGGGATCACCAGCATTGAGGCCATGATATTGAGAACACAGCTGCGCTGGGCAGGGCACGTTTCTAGGATGGAGGACCATCGCCTCCCAAAAATACTACTCTACGGTGAACTCGCCACGGGTCAGCGTAAGAGGGGCGCTCCAAAAAAGCGATACAAAGACTCCCTGAAACAACATCTCAGGCTTGGCCAAATTGATCACCAACAGTGGTCCGCCCTGGCCTCACATCGGGAGGCATGGAGACGCACTATCCACAATGCTGCAGCCTTATTTGAGAACTCACGACGAACAAGTCTTGAAGAGAAACGACAACGCAGAAAGAATCACAACCCAAAAACATCACCCAAGGAGACCTTCTGCTGCGCTTTTTGCAACCGGACTTGTTTATCTCGGATTGGCCTTTTTAGTCATCAGCGCGCTTGCAGAAGGCGCGGGATGAGTCCTTCCTGAATCTTCGTTTGCGAAGAAAAGCCAGAGGACCTAAAGAAAAATGCTTCTGATCAATTAGCCTTCCTTCAGACCAGCAACTCACTTGGCTCCAAACCAATAAATCTGTCTTTGGGCTTGCATAACTTGGAGGCAAATGGAGAGTTGGATGATGAAACACTCCTCCTCACAATAAAATTCTCTCTCTCTCTCTCTCTCTCTCTCTCTCTCTCTCTCTCTCTCTCTCTCTCTGGCTTTTCTTCGCAAACAAAGATTCAGGAAGGACTCATCCCGCGCTTTTTGCAAGCGCACTGATGACTAAAAAGGCCAATCTGAGATAAACAAGTCCGGTTGCAGAAAGCACAGCAGAAGGTCTCCTTAGGTGATGTTCCCGGGTTGTAATTCTTTCTGCGTTGTCATTTCTCTTCAAGACTTGTTCGGTGTGAGTTCTCAAATAAGGCTGCAGCATTGTGGATAGTGCGTCTCCATGCCTCCCGATGTGAGGCCAGGGCGGACCATTATTGGTGATCAATTTGGCCAAGCCTGAGATGTTGTTTCAGGGAGTCCTTGTATCGCTTTTTTGGAGTGCCCCTCCTACACTGACCCATGGCGAGCCCACCATAGAGTACTGTTTTTGGGAGGCGATGGTCCTCCATCCTAGAAACATGCTCTGCCCAGCGCAGCTGTGTTCTCAATATCATGGCCTCAATGCTGGTGATCCCTGCTTACTCAAGGACAGCAACAGTACCTAGAAAATTACCCTGTTAGGAAGAGAACTAGATTTAGAGCTCTCCTCTGTGAAAACGATGGTTTTTTTTTATTTCCAGTGATTTTTATGTAATTAATTTGGTATACAATATATAAGATCACAGTAGAGTCTCCTAACTGCAGGAGCCTCAGTCATCATGGCAAACGCATTCACTGAAGCTCTTCCTTCCATCCTTCTTTAAACTTGGAAGTTCCATTGACCATTCTTCAGTTCTGTGAGCAGAGTCTAATCATAATGATATGTTACATATTTTTATTAAGAGGTAAGTAATTTTACATTTGATTCATTTAAAAAAAATCTTGTGTCCATATCATTTGGACTTGGTGATTTGTTTATTATCAATAGGTTAATACATTGCCTTACACAAATACTGACACATGCACTTTCACTTTTCTAAGTTGTGTTGTTTTACAATCTGGAATTGAAATGGGTTTCACTGGTATTATCACTACAGTACATGATGTACTCAAGATGGTTAATGTTGTGAAGATGCAGAATATTTTTTACAACCGTTACTCAAAAGTGGCACAAACATTAAGTAAATAAAAACAACTGGCACTTATAATCCAGAATGTTATATTGGCACTGTTAACTTTTATAGTTTATGCATTTGTCACCACTAATTGCTCAAGTTCCTAAATATCAGTTCAGGCACGTGTATCTGTCCTATATGTACAGCAGTGACTACAGACACAATGGCCTGGATCCTGAAGGGGCAAAGTCAGAAAGTGACTGTAGGCCCTAAATGATGTAGAGCCATGTTGAATAAAACAGTTTGCTGACACATGGAAGATGTTGCAAATTCTTAGTAATTTCATGTTAAGTTAAACATGTGGAAAACATTCTAATCCCTATTCCAAAATATCTTGACATGGCCTGCTGATATGATAATAGTAAGAACACAAAAATAAGTACAAGTATGATGTACATAGTTTGAAAACAATGCTTGCTCCTTACGGTTGAGTTTGTTTGTATGTCATAGCCTTTTGTTGCTCAATTGCTGCCACTCCATGTTTTTGTAAGAATTCTATATAAAGCTGGTTTAATTGCTTGTGTAGGGTGGAACCCTGGGCTACCAAGCCAGAGTCCACCAAGCACTCTGTCATTAAATAAACTGCTGAGTTCAATCTACTTTCTGAATCCATGCATGAACCTTTCTAACCTTAATTAGAAAGATGCCTTTTCAGTCCTGCTCTAGAGAGTTTCCCAGGTATTCAGAGCAGCTTTTTAGGGCACATGTTAGGCTCCCTTTTTTAGGGAGGGGGGATCACCAGTTACATTGTAAGCAAAGTGATCCTGCTGAAGTATTTTATAGGATCCTGGTCAAGATTGTCTGCTGTTTCCTTACTCCTTTATTACTCCTTTAATTCATTTGTCATCCAGTGGTCCAAGTGCCTCCATTTCCTGCTTTTGATGTAGCCAAAGAATATTTTCTTGGTGCTGTTGCTGTTATTAATGATATCTCACCCTCTTTTTTGTTTGTTTGTTTGTTTGTTTGTTTGTTTGCATCCCCTTTCCCCCTCTTGTAACAGGCAGGATTATTTAACTGCACAGTTTGCGATGTGGGTGCTTATGCTCAGGGCATGATCTAGCAAGAATTTTTTCTATCCCATTGTAAAAGATGGGGATTGTACATAAGTAGATGACTATGCTTAGTGGGAAACTCAGTGGAGTTTGCTCTCATAATCTAACTGTACAAAGCAGCTGTCCCACAAGGAACTTTAAAAGGAGCTATGAACAGCTTGGAGCTGTTGCACATGAGGCAGCCTCTTCATAGAAATGCTCAGTTCTAGAGTTCTAGAGTGTTCAGGAGACTTGACTTCCTCTAAGTAGGGGTGATTGGTTTGAGTTTGGGATTTAGAGGGTGGAGTTCTGGTTACACAGCTTGTAATATTTTGAGGGGTGCATAAGGAGGTATCCAATACCTCTTTATGCAAGCAAGTCTTCAGCACCCTCCTACCACCATCCCATGCCCAGAACAGTCCTCAGAACATCACCAGAGCAAGCACCCAAATGACTGGGAAGCTGCCAGGCACACTGCTACCATTACAGTCATCTCTATCAGTGTAAGTGAACTGTAAGTGCACTGACAGAGCTTTATGGGCAGGATCTTGACCATAGCCCCTGTGGTCTCCATTTGTAATAGGAGGTAACTATAGAATGCTCTTTACCCCTTATCTTCCAAGGATCTCACTAGGCTGACATTTGAGACCTAGTAGATAGCACAATTTCAAAGGACAGGGCTAGCAAAATGTTAATTTTCCTTGGGTTTTTTTTTCCAGGCTGTGAGGCCGTGTTCTGGAATAGTTTCTTTCTGATGTTTCGCCTGCATCTTTGGCTGGCATCTTCTCTGAAGATGCAGGCGAAACATCAGAAAGAAACTATTCCAGAACACGGCCTCACAGCCTGGAAAAAAACCAAGGAAAATCTATGGATGCCGGCCGTGAAAGTCTTCGACTTCACAAAATGTTAATTATTCTTTAGTCAAGGCGCATAGACACGCGCACTTCTGTCCTATGGTTACACTTGCATGTGATAATTTGAATTGAGTTGAATGATACATTCTGTCCATTCAACTATAACATTTCTTTGTAACATGTTAGAACTAGTGTTCCAGTTAGTGTTCAACTATGTCAGAACTGGTGTTGGTCCCCAGTTTTCACAGTAGCATGTGCCTGTCTCAAAAGGAGAGGGAGAGATTTTCAGACATTTTGGGAGCAGATTGTAATATTTTCACATTTTAATATTTGAGTATTGGCCTATCATTATAAACATGGCAGAAACAAGTGTTCACTTTGTCACTACTTATCATAAAAAGCAGCAAAGCCTTTTGTGATGGTGGTGGTGGAGAACCTAAAAAAAACTCCTGGTGCCTTGTCTATGTTACTTCGAGCCTGTGCAATGGATTTTTCTGGTGGAGCGCAGTGTGCACAGAACTGGCCTCACCCTTTAAACCAGAGATTCAACTGCCGTGGCCTTGCAAGCATGGACGTGACAGTGAGGTCCTCGGGCTGTAGGTTTGATTAGAGTTTCCTTCTCTTAGATGGTTGACCTTACAGGGTTGGACGAGCACCATCTGCCCGGGTTTGGGATTGGAGTTTTCCTTCTCCTAGGACGGTTGCCACAAGGCTAGAGAGCCCATCCTGCCCTTTGACGCTCTTTGTCAGACCCTTCGGTTTTGACCTGTCTGGCATGGGAGACCCTACCAGTGGCTATTATGCCACCGCCAGCATAGCTCAAAACATCATTAGGGTACGCAAGCCTCTCTCCCACGACAAGGGGGCGTCAATGGAGACCATCCCCCAAATTATTTGATTCTATCCACACAGAGAGAGAGACAATCATTTCTATCATTTGGGGGCTTTCCCCCTCCTTAGAAACAACAAAAAGCTATGGGCTGAATTCTTTAGCTCAAGTCTAATTAAAACCAAAGCACACACCTCTTAGACTTTTCTGCCATTCTGACTGTGCACACTTTGCACTTTGCATCATGGCCTGTAGAAAAGAAAATACATTAGTATTCTGTTGATGTGTATTAGAAGTCACATACTTATCTGGGCAGTGAATTGCTCTAGTTGAACAGCTGAGGAATGCTGCCTGCTGGCAGTGACCTTTTCCTCTTAGGCTATGCAGAAGTTTTCAGGAGGGTTAAACTGGGGAGATAAATTTGCCCATGTATTTGCCCATGTGTAGCTTTCACATTAAAGATTCTTAGTCCTCTACTACTTTTAGCTTGGGGAGTTGAGTGCCAATGGTTGAATGTTTAACTAAATACAGTCTCTTCCAGGCCATGATTGGGCACTCTTACAAGTGTGCTTATGGAGGCATGGAGAACAGAAGCACATGTTACTGTCACCAAGGGGATCCTTCCAAATACAGCTTCCTTCTGGGGAATGATCCTTGCTTGGTCTGTAATATTTAGAAGCACCATGTAGCACTTAGCCATCAGACCTTAACTTTCATCATCCCTACCCCCATGCAATCCTAGTGATTTCCAGCCATCTTGTAGAGATTCATACAACAGTATGAGAGTTTCTAAACTTCTTAGGTCAGAGAGGAATGTTCATCATGGGAATATTTTGCTGGCAGCATCCCCATGGTGACTGTAAAGGATGCTTCAGCCTAGTTCTTAGGCTTTCATATCTGTGCAAAAACCTTTGCAATTGAGAAAGGTAAAATTGTTAGCTTTATGAACTATAATGTAAGAAGATGATTTAAGAAGATGAGTTATCAGGGAATTATATGGGCAATTATTTTGGTTTCCTCTTACTGAGTAGGAGAAGACTTTCTTCCTCATAGAACTAGCTGCAGGTTTTATTACTTGTTAATTATCATGACAGTTGTTTTAATGAGCTGTGTACATGGCCCTGAAAATTTGATGAGGAGTTGTGGTACACTTCAATGCGTATCTTTCTATTTCTATTGGAGAATGTAATAGTTTGCTATTGCAAGTATAGTCGAAATTGTCCTTGAAGAAGGTGATATTGCAAAGTGGATATAGGCCCATAATGTTCCAATCCTCTCTCCACATCCACTCTCAGCACATTGTTGAACATTTGCCCCCTTTTTTGGCTGTAGGACCATGGTGTAAATGTTGGAGAAAGGAAGTCTTAGATAAACTAGATTGTATTTCCCCCCAGTTTTTTGGAAAGTGCTTTTATCTTGTTTCTTCTAATTTATTCTGATGTATTAAATACTGACTATATTTGATGTCAGGATCTTAGGCTAGATTTTTAATGTGAAGTAACACTATAAATATATGTTCTGAAACTCTTATTTTGGAAAGTATGCTTAAATATGTTAAGAAGGAAGTCAGTAGGCAGTAGAATTTGTGAGGGAGCATGGCTAGCTATCATGGTAAATGGCTACAAAATGTAGTCAGTCCTGCCTCATCTCACCCACACTACCTAATTACTAATGTCACAGTTTTCAAAAACTCTGTTTAGACATTTAATGAACAGAGAAATGAATAGACAGGCAGTTTTGGCATATGAGAAGGAAAGTCTGGAAATGTCTGAAACAAAAAAAGTGATGAGCCCAAACTGCAGCAGCAATTCTGACCAAGAAAATATGATGACGGGTACATCAAAAACACATCAAAGTACTATGTTTTCCCCTAAAGAAAAGAGTAATGAAATGCAAGGCTTTATGGTACAGTTTAAAAAATATTTAAAAGCAGAATTTTAAAAGCACTTAAGCCATTGATGATAAATTCACTGCTCTGTTTGATTTGAAAATACTTCTACTGCACCATCAAACTCAAAAATAAACATGAAAACTCACAAAATTGTTTACAAACAAAATTTTACTTAAAGACAAAAAAGAAGAACGAGAAAACCACAGTCAATAGAAGAACCTTCGTTTTTACAAGTCTGTGGAATGGAAGCTCCAGGCATTACTGCCTGGATTCTGGAATACTGAAGGAATTTGACAGAACCATTGGGCCCCAAACTCCAAGTTAATATCTGTCCACATGACATAATTACATGGTTTTTCAGGTTTCTGGGAAGGATTCAGATTTACTGTGCACTAAGTGTTGCACACAACTTAATGTTCAAAGAAAAAAGGTTTGAAATATTCTAAGATATGTCCTCAGAGCAATGAAATATAAAAATCCGGAAACTAATGTCGAGTTCTTAAGAAAAGCTGTCCTCAAATATAAATGGGAATTTCCATTCAAAATAATAATGTGGCATAATGATAAATTGTAATGGTAGCACATCTAAGAAAAAAAATGATGGGAAATCTACTCCCATTTAAAAGTTTATTTACCTGGCAAGTCTTCTATTACTGAATATGGATGTAATTCTTTGCTAATTGTGTTCTCAAAGGAAGCAATGTATAATTTTAGCTGTTTTCTTCTGACTGTGAGAAGTTCTTTGAAAATGCATGGTTTTCAAAGACAATTCGGAGACTGGAACTTATTCTGCATAAAATTTGCACATGGTATTTTTGTGCAGAAAATGGCATTTTCTTCCCAGAAAATAATATTTCTGCACATATATTTTTTTTTCTCATCAGACAATGCTGCTTCCTGTGGAGAAAATGTTGTAGTGGGGATGTAATTGCACAAAATGCACATTTTTGTGTACTGAAAATAATTCTGTGCAGGACAGTGTTGTTTCCTGGTTTTTAAAAAAGTATTTTTTCTCTGAATAAGCCTTGAACTACATTAGACCTAAAGGAGATAAAATTAAAATTAATAAAGGACCATTTTGTTACCCAAGAGTAACCTTTCTAGCCTATTTTTTATACTGTTAAACATCTCCTGCTGAAATGAAAAGGTAAAAAGCAGATAGATCACACCAGCAGCATTTTTTTTAAAGGAAAGGCAGTGAACATGTGCATTTGTTCTATGAGCTGTAGAGAGGACAAAAACAGCATGTAATGAAGAACTAGGGGAACAGGATAGACTTTTAGACTGGGATTGATTTCTCTCGGCTAATGTTATGGGCACTTCCCAAATGCATGGACAGCTTGTTAGGCATTAGTCATTCTCGTCTACTCTTTATAAATGCCTTTTCTGAGAGTATCCCAAAGCAGGTTTTGCTAGCAATATTTCTACAGGAGTAAATGCCCTACTGTATTTTGGGATACTCAGGTTTTGCAGCTGTTTCACTTGAAACCGAAGACAAACTGGATCAGTTCAAATGAAAAAGGAGAATAAATGTTAATTTGTTTTTCAAAATGAATTCTGAATGTAAGTATCCTTAATATGTTGGATATTACAAGACCTAACGTTATGAGAACCATATGCAAAAAGCAACAAGAGAGAAAAAGCTAACTTTCTCATTTCATGTCTTCACCCATAGATTTACAAACTGACTAAGTGCACTAGTGAAAAATAACTGGCTGAGAGAGCAGGGGGAATTAGATGGCTTCAACACTAGGGACAAACCCCTACCTTTTAGAGCTTAGGTCTGCTTCTAAGTTCAAAACTTCAGTTACCCTGCATTTGGAGAGCATGATAACATTTATTATATTTATTTATATCCCACCTTCTGTTATATATGCCAATAAATACTAATATTTTGGATTTTTTTGGCCTGCTTTGGGAAAAAATATCAATATACAGATGCCAAAATCACTTTAAAAATCTGTTGGAACTTTCTCAATATTTGCCATATAACCCATAATCTAGATTGAGCACCATGTGTAAAAACAGAGCAGATGATATAGCAGTAAAAATTTGCAAAAATTAAAGGGATATAGCAGCCTGCATTGGAATAAAAGAAACACCAAATGGCAATTTTCAGTAATGCTTCCTAGGGAATATCGAAGAAAAAGATGAATCAAACAACATTCCTAAGTACAGTCCGCCCTCCATATCCACGGATTCTGTATCCACAAATTCAAATGTCCACGGCTTGAAAAAAAATCCTAAAAGCAAACCTTGATTTTGCCATATTATATAAGGGACACCATTTTATTATGTCATTGTTTATAATGGGACTTGAGCATCTATGGATTTTGGTATCCACAGGGGGTCCTGGAACCAAACCCCTGCATGTACCAAGGGCGCACTCAGGTGGCTGTTCACTTGAAAAAACCCTAATTTTTAAAAATAATTTTGCTATTATCATTCTTAATGAAGAGGGGTTTGTTTTTACATTGATTTGAATATTTCTTTTGTAAGCATTTTAAGCCTGTTTGGATTTGAGCCAGAATGTCCACTTCAGTGGTGGAGGCATTCTCTTTTCAGCAAGTTTAGATGTACGAAATTAAAAAGAGCAAACAAGAATGCTAACACAGAGAACAAAGAAGAAAGCAGCTCAAATTGCATTCTTCTGGATCACACCGTGGATTGTGAAAGATGACCTGTGACATTGAATTTGCCCAGAAGTTTCAAAATATTTTTTGTTTTGTTTTGTTTTGTTTTGTTAAGATATAGAGCCTTTCATCAATTGATATGACCTCTTATTCCACAGACACTTTCTAGATATCAGCTTGAAGGCCAGTTTAAAAGATGCAGTACATAGGGAACAAAAAGTCCCTTATTAATGAAGGTGAATTCCCCCCCCCCAGTTGTGATAAAATAAAACAATAATGCATAGAAGAGCTTGTTGTTGTAGTGTGTCTTCAGGTCGTTTCCAGTTTATGGTGACTCAAAGGTAATGCTATCATAGGGTTGTCTTTGCAAGATTTGTTGGGGGGGGGTTGCCTTCGCCGTTCTCTGAAGCTGAGAGAGTGTGGCTTGCCCAAGATCACCCAGTGGGTTTACGTCACTAGGCAGAGATTTGAACCCTGGTCTCCAGAGTCATAGTCCAATGCTCAAACCACATGTCCATGTGAACAGATCGCCATACATTTGCATCCTGTTCGTATTATTTTGATGGTATAGACAAGACCTATGACTGAGCCTAAACAGCAGTTCTTTAACTTTTCTTTTGAAAGAAGAGTAAAAGCTAGAATATGCCCTGTTGCTACTCCAGGTGCAATATCAGAGCACTTAAATACAAATGGGAACACCTCCTTTAAATAGCCATTCTAGATGTCTCTTTGGCTGTAGGCTTCAACAGAGTCTTACAATTTTTCTGTGCTGACAAAACCAGCAAATCACAGATATCCCAACAGACTTGTAAAGTGTTGGCCAGCTGTCTTGCTGTAGTTCTTGGCCCTGGTTCAGCCCATTACTGAATTTAGGCACTGATTCAGCATTTCTCTATAGCTCCACCTGACAAGGAGAAACAGAGCTCAGTGTTATTAGCCTACTGATGACACCACACTCCAAATTTCTGGATTACCTCACCTAGCAGCTTTATATAGATATTATAGATAGAGCATGGGGAACGTGATGGTCTGTGGCATTTCTGTTAGGGATTCCACAGGAAAACTATCACACTCTCCAGTACTGGGAGACTGCTATATATAATACCCCTAACCCTCACCCCACAGGATCAGTCCAGAAGGATACCATCCTTGCTGTTATTAAAGGTCACTGATAGGTAAAGGAAAAATAGCACGTCACATCTGACCATCTCTCTTCCAGCTGAGGTCATCTAAGATCTTTTCGGTGCCAAAACCAGACCTGAAACTAAATTGAAATGGACACAGATAACCATTTTCATCCAATAAAGTGGATGTGGAATTGCCACTATAACTGGAGCCTTCCCCTCTCCCCAAAACAGGAATAATTGCTACTCATCAATAGCTGTTACACTCCTCAACTCCAGTCCATTTTTTTAAAGTTAAATTAAAATTTGGCATAGAACACTACCCTCCCTCCCCCACCTGCAGATGACATTTCATCTTGTAAAATATAATCAGACAGTTATAAGCAAAAACAGGTAACAATCAATATCCTAAGGTGCCTTAGCTTCCAGGACATCATTTATTTCAGTGGTGGGCCATATTCGGAATTTAAATAAGACATAAAAAGCATATAATGTGGCATCAAAAATATCTTCAGCTATTTTGCCTCTTACAAGGTGAAGCTTAAATGTCAATTTCTCAAGTAGCACAAGGGGTCCAAACCCTATCATACTGTGGCTGCATAAACTTTGCAGATAACCTGCAGGTTCTTGCTGCTATGTACAGTAATAGAAATAAAAAAGGGTATTATATTAACTCATTTTATTCATTCATTCATTCATTCATTTCATTTGTATGCCACCTTTCTCCTAGAGTGGGCAGTTCCCAGAGTCAATTAAAAAACTTTCACAATAACATTTAAAAAGTTAAATTACCACGTAAAACAGTATGAAATCATTTTAAGATATACAAAAGGTTTTAAAATATAATACAACATTCCAGTATGAATCTTCCCTGGATTAAACATTAAAACCGTCCTTAAACATTAAAAGCCTGCTTATACAAAAAGGTCTTTGCTTGCCAGCAGAAGGAAAGCAGGGAGGGGTACAGCCTAGCCTCCTGTGGGAGGGAGTTCCAGAGGGTGGGAGCAGCCACTGAGAAGGCTCTCTCTTGTGTCCTCACCAACCAAGCCTGTGATGGTGGTGGGACCAATAGAAAGCCTCCCCCTGTAGATCTCCCAAGTTCCCTATCAGGGAGAGATGGTCTTTCAAATAGTCTGGACCTAAACCATATAGGGCTTTATAGGTCATAGCCAGCACTTGTAATTGTATCCGGAAACAGACTGGTAGCCAGTGAAGCTGTTTTAACAAAGCAGTTATATGATCCTTATAACTGGTTCCGGTCAGCATTCTGGCTGCAGCATTTTGGTCCCATTGAAATTTCTGAACAGTTTCCAAAGTTAGCCCCATGTAGAATGCATTACAGTAGTCCAACCAAGATGTAAGCAAGGCATGTGTCACTGTAGCTGTCATAACTCTCTCTGGTATCAGGTGATTCAGACAGAGAGGGGCAGCAGATTGCCAGGAATCTGCAGCTCCAGATAATGATGGTCTCTCCAAGGAGGCAGGGGTTGAGACAGAGAGGGGCCCTACTCCCCAGCAGGGGGCTGCAGACCATCATTCATCAAGCTATGAAGAGAGAGAGAAAGATAGTGCCATTCCTAGTAGCTGTTAAGTAGGAGACACTGACCAGATTAGGCACTTGGTGTCTTGAAACAGCTGCCTATAAATCTCCCAGCCACTCCCTGGCAGCTTTGTTGCTTTAAGCCCTTCTTCTTGGCAACTAGCAGTACTTTTTGGTGTTTGCGTTTTTCCTGACCTCAGACTGGCTACAGTTTAAGACTCTGTTTTATTTTTTCTTGCTGGCTTTGTTTACCCGGACTACTGACTTGCTGAATGATCTCTGGACCAGCTGAAAACCACTCTGTTGCTTCTCCCTTCACACTGCTGAATACTTTGTGACTGACCTGGACTGAATGATCTCCTCCACAGTTCTTAGGTCTTGTCTATATGAGGAGGGAAAATACAAACATCTGAAAAAGCAGGCAGTCACAATGTGACCTGTCTTCACAGTCAAAAGAGCCTCCCTAAACTTCACATGACCCCTGGCGAAGATGACAATCACGAGTGATTTACTTGTGATTTTAAATCTGCCGCTTCCAATTTAAAAAAAAAAATACAGTTTCCCATGGTGGGCACAAGCAATAGTTCGTATTTCCAAAAAACGGGGTGGGGGGAGAGTGTAAGATCACCATTTGATTGACTTACCAGACCCTTGCTTAGCTGAAAATCCAACATGGTGACTGCAGAAGCTTTCCTTGTTTGCTAGCCCCACACCCATGCTCATCCAGCCAATCAGATTAAGCTGCCTGTTTGTATCTGTGCAAATGCGAGTGTTGGAATGATTGCACATTCACATGTCGTATGGAGCTTTTTTTTAAAAAAATCCATACGAAGCCCAGAAGTGATGCACACAGACTTTGCGGTGGATTTGGCTCCCCCCCCCTTCCTAATGACATGTATTTGTGTGAATGTCCGTATGAACAGCTCGCCTTCCATTTGTATGACTTTTGTATTATTTTGACCATACCGTTATCTCTTCATATTCACTGGGGTTTGTTTCCAGGACCCCCCGTGGGTACCAAAATCCATGAATACTCAAGTCCCATTATATGCAGTGGCATAGCAAAATGGTGTCCCTTACATAAGATGGCAAAATCGAGGTTTGCTTTTTGGATTTATTTTTTTTAAAGAATATTTTCAAGCCATGAATCCTTAAATCCATGGATACAGAGTTGCCAGAACTGACGTCTCAAGGAACGGGTGCATCTGGCACTAGTTTTAGCTGTGCAAATGCACTCTTGGCCACTGTTGTAACCTGAGCATCCAGGCTCAGAGTCGAGTCCAGGAGAACACCTAAGCTGCAAGACTGAGATTTCACGGTGGGGGTGTAAGCCCATCCAGCACAGGTGGAATCCCTATTCCCTGATCCACCTTTCGACTGTCTTTTAATTGAACACTTTAGTAACTTCAAACATAGTCCAGAGTCTTTAAGGTTTTTTTTGTTATTGAAAGAATTCATTTGCATTCTTAGAACAATACCATTCTCCATAATATACTTTTTCAAAGGGAAGCCTTTTGGATCTTTAGGTTTCAAACTATTGGCCCTACAGGTTTCAGTGACCACTTAATTTTTTTATGTTTTTGTAGCTCTTTCATTTAGCCTAGGTCTCTTGATGGGAATATCACAGTAGGATCTCCCAACTTTAACTGGTTGAGTAACTAGGTCAATGAAGATGTAGATTTATTGAAACTGAAAATTGTTACTAACAATAACTGTTACTGATTATTTCCACTTGTTAATGAGCTGCATAAAATTGCTTTTCTATATAATGTATAAGTGCCATGAAACCTGTCATTATGTATCTTTACATTGGGAGATAAGGTTTTTGGATGAAAATGAATGTTTGTATTACACATGTTGCTGAGATCTTTATGGTTAGTATTTTCTTTATTTTTCCTTGATTTTATTAAGAGCCGTTTAGATTCCATGTTTCTTATTATTGGTTATTCTTTATTAGATAAGAGTTAAAATGCTGAATCAATCAAACATCTTGAAGTTAAAACTGCTGAATTAATTACACATCTCAAACTTGATTGAAGAAATACATGAAGAAATTGACTGAAGAAGATTTTGTTAAAATGACTGCATATTTTCTGGAGTCATCATATCAGTTCTACTTTTGATTATTCATTCATATTTATTTAATATCTTTTTGTGTTTTTTATATTATTACATGTTTGGCCATGCTTCATATGGATGTTTTATAAATGTAATGTTGTAAAAATCACACATATTACTAATTAATGTTTGTTATAATGTTTATTATATTTGTTTGTAAATATATTTAAATTGTAAATTGTCTATCATATTGTGGGTGTTTTTGGCTGTTGCCAATATATGTTGTTGCCAATATATGTTGTATTTATCAGAAATATTTTTAACATATTGGTCGGTTTTTGAAATTGATATTCCTTATTTTTAGGATAGTTATTTTTTGGTAGGAGACCTTCCTACATTGTTCCATTGCCTTTTGACTGACCAGCAGCGCCTCTGTCTTGTCTGAATTAAATTTCAATTTGTTTCTCTTCATCCAGTCCATTACTGACAACAGACACTGGTTTAGTGCAGAAACAGCTTCCTTGGAATCAGATGGGAAGGAGAGGTAGAGTTGGGTGTTAGCATATTGGTGACACTGAACCCCCAAACTCCAGATTACCTCTACCAGTGGTTTCATGTAGATGTTAAACAGCATGGGGATAAAATGGATCCAGGCACCCCACAGGCCAACAGCCAGGGCATCACACAGGATCCCTCAGTGCCACCTTCTGCATTTACCCCTCCAAGAAAGAATGGAACCATTGCATAACAGTGTTCCAAGTCCCATCCCAGAGAGTCAGCCCAGAATGGTACTATGGTTGATGGTATCGAAAGCTACTGAGAGGTCTCACAGAACCAACAGGGACACACATACCGTGTCCATTTCACTGTGTAGATCATCCACCAAGATAACCAAAACTATGAAGTCGAAGGCTTTCACAGCTAGCATCCATAGATTTTTCGTGTGTGTGTTTTTGGGGGCTGTGGGGCCATGTTCTGTAAGAGTTTACTTCTGACATTTCGCCTGCATCTGTGGCTGGCATCACATCTGTGACTGGCATCTTCAGAGAACGGTTGGGTAGGACTATGGGGGGGTATATACTATGAGCCCCTGTTGGAGAGGATATGTAAATTTGTGTATTTGAATATCTAGTTTCTGGGTGGAGATATGCAAGGAGGATTAGTGTCTGGTTGGCTAATGGTCCATTGTCTGCTGGAAATCCCCCTGTCCCTGGGTTTGCAAGTGTTGAGTTTTGATTTTAGTGTTTTTCAGGACTGGTAGCCAGATTTTGTGTACTTTTAGGGTTTCTTCTTTCCTGTTGAAGTTATCCAAGTGTTTGTGGATTTCATTAGCTTCTCCGTGCATTCTGACATGATAGTTGTTGGCCTGGTCCAGAATTTCAATGTTTTTAAATAACATTTTGTGTCCAGGTTGGTTTATAACATGTTCTGCTACTGCTGATTTTTCTGGCTGGCCCAGTCTGCAGTGTCTCTCATGTCCCTATGTAAACTTGTCCACAGCTGCATGGTACGTGGTAAACTCCTGCATGCTGTGAGAGGGTCTCTTTTGTCCTTTGCTGAGCATAGCATTTCTTGGATTTTCCTGGTTGATCTGTAGATTGTTTGGAGGTTGTGTTTTCTCATCAGTTTCCCTATTCTTTCTGTGACTCCTTTGATATATGGTAAAAATACAAAAGACCTGTCTCAAGTACTGCATCCATGTCAGAGTTGATCCAAGCAATGATCCTCAACATTAGGAGGATTTTTGACAGTAAGAGCTGTTCGGCAGTGGAACGCACTCCCTCGGAGCGTGGTGGGGTCTCCTTCCTTGGAGGTCTTTAAACAGAGGCTGGTTGGCCATCTGTCGGGGATGCTTTGATCAAGATTTCCTGCGTGGCAGGGAGTTGGACTGGATGGCCCTCGTGGTCTCTTCCAACTCTACAATTCTATGATTCTATGATTCTAATTTTATCTTCAAAGTGTCTTTGAATTTGTCACAGCGGGCTGTCGAGTGATCTTTGTTTTCTTCTTTTGGACCAGAGTGTAAAAGGCCCCTTACCATTCGAGACATCTCTGCTGGACAACACTGTGCCAATGGTAGCAGAGAAGTATAATTTCTTCACTGCCACCATCGCCACAGCATAGGCCTTCCAATGAGCTCTAGCCTGTGTTCAGTCAGATTTGATCCATGTCTCCAGTCATCATCACTCGAGTCTCTGTCCCACTTATTTCATCACTGCAAGCTCCCTAGTGAACCAGGGGGCTCACTTGGCTCTTCTTTATGAGAGGGGACACTTAGGAGCAATTGTGTCCACCGCCCTAGTGGAGCAACTGTGTCCACCTATTCAAGAAGTCAGGCAGGGCATTGGCAGGAGCACCTGTCAAGATACCAGGAAACTCCATAAGAGCTGTCAGGAATCCATATGGATCCATAAGTCTCCTGAGGTGGATCATCTTAATCACCCCTCCAGCCCTGCAGAGGCTCTAAGTCTCCATGAGTTTAAACCCCACCAAGTAGTGATCAGTCTATGACAACGGAACTACAGAGAATTCCTCCACATCCGGATTATTGTCATCTCACCCAGAACAGAAAACCAGGTTCAGAGTGTGCCATACAGCATGGGTAGCACCATATATTACTTGAGGCAGACCAATGGTTGTCATGGTGGACATGAAGTCCTGAGCTGTTCATGACAAAGCAGTCTCTGCAAAGTATAAGCCGTGAGGACTCCAACACCACTGCCAAGACCAACTCAACCATCTCAGGAAGGGAGACTGTTGAGCAGTGGGTTGGGTGGTGCAAGAACAAAATCCCTATTCTGTCTCAGTCACCTACCTTCAAAAGCATACACTCAAACCCCGCAGGCTTGGGACACAGAACCTCGTGAAGGAAATTTAATCCTGATAGACCACTGCAACTCTGTCTCCCCATCCCCTAGTCCTCACCTGCTGCTGTACATATAACCCAGGTGGACAAAGATGGGAGAGGCTATCCCTCCCCAGTTCATCAAGCCAGCTCTCTCTAATACAGGCCAGACCAGCTTGCTCATCTGGAATCATTCCTGGGTGGTAGAGATGACGGTGTTCTTTTCCCTCCCACATGCTGATTCCCCTCAGTCACAGCAGGCACCCAGATTTTATCCGCTTGCAAAGGGGAGAAGTGGTCCTCTGGCTTAATAGCCAGTAGCTGACTGAGTATCTAGGGCCTGGTTCTGCAGAGAGTGCAGGTATCTCGAGCAGGCAATAGTTCACCAGGAGAGATGTACAGCAGCATGCAAGCTAGCAGGCAGTTTGAGTAAAATATTTCGATTTGCATTATCATAAACTAATAGATTTTATTGTTTAAAAAACTTCTAAACTGTACTGTCTATTTAGTTCTTGATTTTCCAATCAAGAACTTCTGAGTTCAGCCCATCTTGGTGACTAAAGACACTCAGGTTTTTGTTATAGACATCCTCTAAACCTAAAAAGGAAAGCTGTGGCTTTTCAGATGTTACTGGAGTCCACTGGTATGCTGCAGGGTTGACCCCTATTTAAATGCATCTCTCATGGTTATTCCCAGACCTTTGGAAAGTTCCTTGGTTTTGGGGGGGATGCATCTCTCAGAAACCTCTAGCCAGCATTGTCTGTGAGCTATAGTCTAAAAGCAAAGGAACTTTCCCAAGCTCTGGATTTTCTCTAGCTTAAGGTGAACCCCCATGTGGCTTCTTCCACCCCTAGCAACCACCACTACCACAATTGCCAAGGCTGTTACTATCTGAAACTTTTCCCCACAATTGCCACCAAGGATTTTCCTGCTGCTGGGACATCAGCTGCCTTGTGGTACAGGGTAGTTAACAGGAACTGCAAGCCTCACGAGACTAAGAGACTGTGAATGTGTGGCAAGGCTTGAAGGTCCCTAATAAAAATGGTGCAGGGCAGCAGTGGAGGCAGCAGCAAGCACCACTAGCCATGCACTTCTGCTTTGTGAAGAAACTCTGCCATCTTGAAGGCATCTGTGGTGGATTGAATCTTCACATCATACTTTTTGTGTGTGTTAAATATGGTTTGGGGGCAGGCCCTGAAAAATTTGTGTTTTTCCCCACTTTCACAGGGGTCCTGCGTCCCTAACCCCAGCTAACTTTATTATTTATTTCCCCATGTAAAAACCTTACTGCACTGTTTTCTACCTTGCATGTTTGCAGTGGTCTCTGGCTATAGGCAATATAAACTTGGAGGTTTGAAGTAGAAAGGTGTGTGTTCAGGGAGAGACAGAGAATGGTACAAGGAGAGAAAGAAGAAGTGTGTATGTTCAGGAGGAATTAACATAATGAAAAAGTGAGGGAAAGGAAGATGATCCATTGAGGACATAGTGGCAGGAAGGATAGCTTTATGGACAGGGTGAAGACAGAGGAAAAGGGATTTACTGAGAAGAAGGATGGCTGGAAGGCAATCCTGTGAAGCAAGCTAGACCAACCCCCAACCCAAATCTCACTTTTTGTTCTCAGGCAACAGCATGATCAGATCAGGCAGGGGCAGGGGCTGTTTCCTCCTTCCCCTCCCAAAAACTTGTAAAATCTCAGAATAACAGGTCAGCAGCCATCACAAGGTAGGAAAGAGCAGGCAGAACAGGTGAAGGGGGGAAAAGTGGGTGCTAGCCACAGTTCCATGGACAGACACCCCCCTCCACCAGTGTTTGATATGTCATTGAGGCACTGCTACCAACCAAATGCTGATGGATCTATCTGTTGAACTCAGTTGCCACCCATTCTTTCTGCTCATACTGTGATTTGGCATAAATACAGCATGTGGGGTGTCCCACATGACCCAGATAAGGGACAACTTCTTTGGCCCCTAAATATGGGACTTTCCATTATGTATTCATTTATTCATATGAAATGTATTCATATATAGCTCACATGGAAGTTTTTACATATTGATGATTAAACTTACCAATTTTCTGGATCCAGTTATAATTTCTAAACAGCTTGCCAGCCAACGCACAAAAACACTTAACAAAAATTACTCTTGATTTTAAAAAAATACAGATCATGTCCTTTTGGGATTGCTTTGGGCATTGGCTTGCAAGTTAACCTCAAATTCAGGGTGCTTTTTAAAGAACCTTCTGATTTTAGAAGAAAAGGAGTTCCACAGTTCTCCCAAATGTTTTATGCTGTTCCAACAGGAGACAAAACTACCCTACCATTACAATGTCCATGCTTGGTTTAACATTTGACTAGAGATTGAAGAGTCTTTCACAGAATGTTCTTACCGTACTTGTTTCATATATCAGAGATGGATAACTGTTCAAGGGCCAAACATACACCTCATTAAACCCCAAGGAGTGGCACCCTCCCCCACTGCACCCTCTAAACCAATCCTCAAAATGTCCCTCTGTGTTCTCTTGCTAGTTTGAATGGCTTTTTTGCCACACACCCCTGGATGTTTTATCCTCAGGAGAGGCTTTTTATAAACTGGGAAGTAAACCCAAGTCACTTTGAGGAAAACTGAAGTTAACTGGGGATCTTGGAGTGAGGAGCCTCAAAAATATCCTTGGGATCCATGTTTTTCCCCACCCCTGAGCAGAAGGGGTTTCTGCACCTGCACAGATATGATCTTAAAGCTGCTTTTTTTTTTTTTACTATGTTTGAGTTATCACAAAAAATTGTGAGTATGTATTAAAGAGATATATTGCATTACAATATTATTTTATTTTCATTTCCAAGTGTCTTTTCCATTAGACTGTGTAATGCAGATGTCATGCAACTCCAATTAATCTGTTAGATGACATGTTTTCTGGGCAAACAGCCACCTTGCTTGAATGGCTCCTTGAAAAAAGTCAAAAAAAGAAATTGTTACAATTTCAGTAACTCTAGTTTGACAGTCATTTACTCTGCCATGGCATCCTGAAAACTCTTGTATGACGAAAGGCATCTAGTACATCAGAATTCAATGCATTTTCAAATGCATTGAAATGTACAGTTCTGGAAACCATAAAATAGTTCTGCAGACAAAAGTACTAATAGAAATACCCATTTACACTCTCTCTCTCTCTCTCTCTCTCTCTCTCTCTCTCTCTCTCTGGCTTTTCTTCGCAAACGAAGATTCAGGAAGGACTCATCCCGCGCTTTCTGCAAGCATGCTGATGACTAAAAAGGCCAATCCGAGATAAACAAGTCCGGTTGCAAAAAGCACAGCAGAAGGTCTCCTTGGGTGATGTTTTTGGGTTGTGATTCTTTCTGCGTTGTCATTTCTCTTCAAGAATTGTTCGTCATGAGTTCTCAAATAAGGCTGCAGCATTGTGGATAGTGCGTCTCCATGCCTCCCGATGTGAGGCCAGGGCGGACCACTGTTGGTGATCAATTTGGCCGAGCCTGAGATGTTGTTTCAGGGAGTCTTTGTATCGCTTTTTTGGAGCGCTCCTCTTACGGTGACCCGTGGCGAGTTCACCGTAGAGTAGTATTTTTGGGAGGCGATGGTCCTCCATCCTAGAAACGTGCCCTGCCCAGTGCAGCTGCATTCTCAGTATCATGGCCTCAATGCTGGTGATCCCTGCTTGCTCAAGGACAGCAACATTCGTCACATAGTCAGTCCAGTGTATATTTAGGATTGTGCGTAAACAGCGCTGATGAAAGCGCTCGAGGAGTCGTAGGTGGTGGCGATAGGTGACCCATGTTTCAGATCCATAAAGGAGGATAGACTTTTGCACAATCCATGGTATCCATAGAATTCTCCTCCAGAATTACATTTCAAATGAGTTGATTTTCTTCCTGTCATCTTTCCTCACATTTTAGTAACTCTTTATGCTTTACACAATAAAATGCACAGATTTCATAAACCACAATGGGGGTGGTAGGTGCTTGTTGTCTTACTGTCATGCAGGAGGCAAGAAATCTTTTGCCATTTGTTGATTTCTTGACAGGATGTCTTGAAGTCTGGAGGCATCCTGCTTCATTGAGAATAAGACATTCTACAACTATTCTTAATATCCCAGCTGTTGATCAGCTGATCTTTCAGTGACCTCCAATTTCTGACCTTGGGTCTTGAATTAGAACCTCATGGGCTGTAGTTGGATCATAGCCTAGGGATACAGCTGTTTCAGGACACCGGTCCAAGCCATCAGAATCTTGAATGTTAAGTGAAATTCTGCCTCACACAGAATTACTGAACAAGCATGCTGAATATATTTTTTTCCAGCCAAAGATTTGAAGGACTTACTGAGTATTAATTGACAGCTGGCCAGTTTTCAAGTAGTGTTTGTGCCATTCTCTTTCCAAAGCATAATTGTAAGTTGCCAGATATCTGAAGATATCTGGGCAAGCATCATATGCTGTATAATGGCCAGTCAATTGAATAAGTGATCTACTGCAGCATTTTCCAATAGGGTAATTATATTCTGTCAGCACTCTTTGTGAACAAATAATGAGGAAAACAATGATTCATGGCAGGAAAATTTTTGCATAAGTGTCAGTTTGCAAATCCTGGGAACTAGTTTTATGATATATTTCACAGCCAATTTTACTATCATGTTTCACGGTTTGGGAGCCCAGACTGTCTGAACAAAAGAAATTACTTCAGTTCCAGTAATGAGTTATTGAAACCTAAGCAGAGGAATGTATTCTCTTTTCCTTTCAAATAGTCTGTATAAGATTTTGTGGCATAACCCTAAGAGAGTTCTCTGTAGAGTGTTTGGAAAGACAGACAGGGCAGGACAGATGTCTCATTAGAGGCCTTCCTGGAGCCTTGAGTGCTGTTACAGAGGTGTCACAGGGAGCCTAGGAAAAGCTCTGGTGATTTAAAAAAAAAATCTGGGGTCCTCACACCAATTGATTCTACCTGGTTGAAAATATTCCTTCTTTTTAAAAGTTTGTCCTAGGTTGTCTGTTTGTTTTACAAAAAAAACCAACAACATGTTCATGGAGGTTTATACCTATGTAGAGAGGTGAAGTCCCAGGAAAAAAACTGGGGGGGAAAGAAGAAAATAAGTTGTTTTTTCAAAAGCCTTTTTTTGTCAGAAAAAGAATGGGGGAGGTTTATGGGATATTTTGTTTTAGAAGGATGAATAAAACATTTAAGACAAAGTATTCTTATATTTTCTCCCCACACATAAATTGTGGGGAAGTAAAGGCTGGGGGGTGGGGTGGAAAATTTAAGAAAAAAAAAAACAGAAAAATTGGGGAAACAGTTTTTTTTTCCAATAATTAAAACCATTTTTTCTAGAAAAATGGGGAACATTGATTATGAAATACTTTCTTTTAGAATGACGAATAACATAAAATTCTAATATTAGAATATAGTATTCTAATATTTACTGCCTCACAATCACTTCTAAAATCTATGTAAAAGAAGACTGACTGTATGCAGTATCATATCATTACAGTTCCTAGCCTTGTTTCCTATCAGTTCTAGTTTTGAGAATGAGTGTTTTATGTCTGTGTGACACTATGGAGAACCAGTGGAGACAAAATAATTTTCTTTGTTTTACTAATGTTGATGGTTTTTTCTGGTTTTGTTGCGGGTGGGGGTTGACTGTTGGTTTTTTTGTTTCATCCTCAAAAATCAAGGAGATTTCTTATAGTTAAGATGTGCCCTAAACTTCAGGGTCTTGTAGTTCTGTGGGTAGAAAAAAATAAAATTTAATAAGTAGTCAGTTTGTAATTATTTTCTGAATAAGATATACTTTTAAAATATCAGACATGATAATTTTTTGCCAAATCAAGTTATACACAGTGCAATTTATGTTCATAAAGTAACAAAGTGACTTTCAATCTGAAAAGGGTGTAATATTCCACTTTTTGATCTTTCTGAAAATCCCCCTGAAAAGAAAAATTCTGGAATTTTTTCCTCCATGGGTTCAAAATTCCCAGAAATTTTACATCTCTATACCTATAAAAGTATGGGGAAGGGGTATAGTTTGGAAATATTCATTTTGAAGCATATTGATGTTAATTAGAAAATTAATTTAACTATGTTGTTGTATGCCTTCAAGTTGTTTCCAACTTACGGTGACCCTAAGGTGAACCTGTCATGGGATTTCCTTGGCACGATTCATTCAGAGATGGTTTGACTTTGCCTTCCTCTGAGGCTGAGAGTATGTGACTTGCCAAAGATCACACAGTGGGTTTCCATGGCTGAGCGGGGATTCGAACCTGTTCTCACATCATCCAACACTCAAACCACTACACCATGCTAGCCGTCGGTTAATAATATCTAACTAAATATTATACAATTAATTTATTAAATTGTTAGCAATGTTTTAGTAATGTGTTATTTCTCAATTTTAAAAAATCTTAATGGCAGCAGATCCCAAGTTGCTGAATTATCTTCTGCAGGAGGCTAGGCAGGCCTCCTCTTTGCTCTTTTTCTCCTAGCAGGCAAGTTTCTTATTATTTTGATAAAATAAATCTAAGTTTAAAAGGTCTGTGGCTTCTCACTTACTCTTGCAGCAAATCTTTTAACAATGTTTTGAACTGTTTTTTAAAAATATTTTCAACTGTCTTAATTCAGTTCTTGTTTATAATATCATACCTAGTTTTTAATTGTTCTTTAATGTTATAACTTACTAGTTTTTCACTGTATTGTTTTAATTTATGTTTAAATTAATTTTGGGTCCTGCACTGAGGGAAAGGTGGGATTATAAATATAATAAATGAATGAATAAAATTTCTTTTAAAATGGCCCAGAATAGCTTCATCTCCTCAATTATTGTCCAGAGATAGTGGATTAGGGTAATGCGATCATTAAGTAATTGTCAGTGGTAAAATTAGAATCATAGAATCATAGAGTTGGAAGAGACCACAAGGCCCATCCAGTACAACCCCTGCCAAGCAGGAACACACAATCAAATCATTCCCAACAGGTAGCCATCCAGCCTCTGTTTAAAAACCTCCAAAGAAGGAGACTCCACCACACTCCGAGGCAGTGTATTCCACTTCCAAAACAGCTCTTACTGTCAGGAAGTTCTTCCTAATGTTTAGGTGGAATCTCTTCCTGTAGTTTGAACCCATTGCTCCATATCCTAGTCTCTGGAGCAGCAGAAAACAAGCTTGCCCCATCCTCAGTATGACATCCCTTCAAATATTTAAGCATAGCTATCATGTCACCTCAACCTTCTGTTCTCCAGACTAAAGATGCCCAGCTCCCTAAAGCTGCTCCTCATTGGGCATGGCTTCCAGACCTCCCACCATCCTGGTCACCCTCCTCTAGACACATTCTAGCTTCTCAATATCCTTTGTGAATTGTGGTGCCCAGAACTGGACACAGTATTCCAGGTGAGGTCTGACCAAAGCAGAATAGAGTTGGCACTATTACTTCCCTTGATCTGGACACTATACTCCTATTGATGCAGCCTAGAATCTCATCGGCTTTTTTAGCTGCTGCATCAAACTGTTGACTCATGTTCAGCTTGTGGTCCACTAAGACTCCTAGATTCCTTTCGCATGTACTGCCATCAAGTCAGATGTCACCCGTCCTATATCTGTGCATTTCATTTTTACTGCCCAATGTTGTATCCAACATTTCTCCCTGTTGAAATTCATTTTGTTAATTTTGGCCCAGCTTTCTAAGCTGTTAAGGCCATTTTGGATTCGGATCCTTTCCTCTCCTACCCCCTCCTAATTTGGTGTCATCTGCAAACTTCCATCTCCTCTATTCCCTCATCCAAGTCATTGATAAAGATGTTGAATAGCACTGGGCCCAGGACAAAACCTTGTGGCACCCCACTGGTCACTTCTCTCCAGGATGAAGAGGAGCCATTGGTGACTACCATTTGGGTTCAGTCAGTCAACCAATTATGAAATAACATTTAAGATCATTGTTAAAGATGGTAATGAAATTATAGGTAATACATTTATCTGTTATTAATTAATTCCTGCCTCTGGCAAAGGGGCACTTAAATGTCCAATTGCATACCCAGAGTTTGGAAGTAATGTTATTTGTATTTCCTTATTAGGTTTTGATGACCATAACGCTTATTGTCCTAAACAACAGAATGAGAGGTCTTGGTATTCTTTCCCCTCAAGAAGAATGGGGTGGACAACCCTTCAAAACGATCTCTTCACTAGCATACTCTTGTTTACACCAAAGTCCATGCCATAGGGGACACATGTGACTTTTCCAAAAGCCAAATACTGCTCTGAGAAGCCTCTCAGAAATAGAGTGACCAACTCTCCCATATTTCCCGGGAACTCTCATATTAGAGCTAATTTTTTTTAATTATCCTGGCTCCCGTATTGGTCTTCTATTCTTCCATATACAGTGGCCCCTCCATATCCATGGGTTTGATATCTGTGGATATGAGTAAACATGGAACCAGCACCCCTGGACCCCTGGCCTGCTGGGGCCTGCTCTTCCTTTGGCCGCAATGTGCCGTGCCTGTATTTGTTTCTCCTGGGCAACTGGCAGCAACATGTCACCCTCCATACCTCAGTTTCCTCCGCACCTCAGTTCCCCCTGTCCTCTCCAGCCTTCCCCCTCCCTTGCCAACTAATTCGAGCATGAGGCTACAGCCACTCCACCAGGGCCTATTCTTCACAGGGAGGTGCTTGAATCTGCCCACTGCCAGCTCCTCATCCTACTGCTTTGTCCTGGGGCATGCTTCCCAGAATTGCTTGTCCTCACCATCAGTGGATGCTGAGGGTGGCTTGGGGGCTGGGACGAAGGAGGCCAACCCTCCCCCCTTGGAAACCAAGGAAGACTTCCAAGTGCCTCCTCCAACAAAGAACATATGCCTTTCTTTCTTTCTCCTAAGAGGCAAGCAGACAGACCGTTTCATGAGGAGCGGGCAGGAAGCCAAAGGGTGGCTCGAAAAAGAGGCTGTGGGAGCCACCTTGGAAATACACCTCACAGTTCCCCCTCCACAACTTGCTCTCCCCCCAACACACACACCTCTGTCCCTCCTGGAGGCCATTCTACACATCCCCAAAAAGCACCACGAATGAATGAGAGGAAGAGCTCAAGGGGGAGAAACTTGGGAAGGATGACAAGGTTTGTTGGGGGACAAAAAGCTCCACAGAAAGAAAGGGAGGCTGTTGTGTGCCCGCAAAAGCAAAACATTAATGGCGGCTCCATCATTGCAAGCCCTCTCTTGCAAGCCCACCCCCTCTGAGGTCCAACCAATCAACTTTCAGCTCTGCTGTGTCCCCTTTGTGAATTGGTTGTACAGATTACCTATTGTGCACATATTCGTGCACTTTAAAAAAAAAGATTGCAATAGCTGTTATTGCGGACTATGTGGAGTTTTCAACCCCCCTCCTTCTGAATATGCCGAATGTGGGCCATCATCCGTGAGGACCAATGGCATTCGGTTTGAATTCTTATAGGATTTTTTTCATCGTGTAGATGAAACCCAAGACTCTGAGAGTGCAAGAGCTTTGTCCTTGCTGAGACAGCCTGATGGAAACACCCTCACCATCTCAGCAAGGACTAAGCTCTCAGACTCTCAGAGACCTGGTTGCTGCCAGCAAAAATTGACAAAATTGCTCCTTTTAGGCTCTCCTGGAATGGACTAAGCATCCATACCTTCTGTTATCTCTCAGTAAATAGTTAGTTGATTATTGTTGGCAGTGGTACCAAGTCTTCCAGTGGCCTCTGCAACCCAGCTAGCAATTAATTATGACTCTCGTTGTAAAGAGTTTTTGAAATTTACATAAGAAGATAAAAAATGCTTAGTTCTGCAGTATTGGTGTACAAATACATCTAGTCTAGGACTAAGAAACAGGCAAATTTGTAAAAAAAAAATCTATATTGTGATCTATATATTATATACAAGGTAAATTAATTATTTTGTTTAATATTATCCATTCCATGAACATTTGCTAGAGTGATGCCATGCCACTAAAAATGTGCAAAATGTATCACGACAAAATCTCCTTTAAATTCATGGCCAGAAGTTAGTCACCCTACTCAGAAGTGTGAACAGTGTATTTTAGGGGAGTGAGAACACTGCATTGAACTAGATCTCAAGAGTGTCCTAGAACAGATATGGTAACACTAACACACCCATAATGTGCAGTCCACCAAGTTACAAACAAATCATCAGTGTGTTGCTTTTATGAGACCACAATTTAATGGCAGAAGTATCTTTTCTTTAATTAAATATCAATTGCTTTTTTCATCTATTAGTGAAATTGTTGTGAGAAAATGTGAAGCTTAAATTTGTCTGCCTCAGATACTATTCAAATAAACATGCAATTAATGAGTTTGTCAGACAGTCAAATTAGATCAAACACTCTGAATTTGTGTAATGGACCATGCCTTATAACCTCAGTAGACATAGCATTAATGTACTAAGAGGCACCGTGCCTGTGACTTATCACTGTAATGAAATGATATGTTTTGCTAGGTCTGGGAATAAAAAGAAAAGTGCATTGTCTTGCCAGTAGATTTATTATTGGCCTTTGTAGACAAAAACAAAGCTCAGACAAAGCTTATTTTGGAGTCTCCCCAAGGCTCCCCCTTTTTTATAGGCTATGAGTTTAAACTGTCTGACATTCAATTAAAGAATGGCATGCTGCAATAATTAGTTTTATATTCCTCCTGAAAATCTTCCAGACTTTCATTTCTGTATTCTCTCATCTATGCCAGGCAATTGATTTTTGTCAGTGATACATAATGCAAAATGCAGCTAGTGATGAATCAGATTGGGAGTGGCTATGAGCATCACAGTGAGCAGAGCAGAAAGGGGGCAGAACCAAACACGAGAAAACAGGAACAAAAAATAAAGACCCAAGAAAAAGAAAGGAAATAAATAGAAACAAAGCCTTAACATGGTACCAGCAGGGAAGAATGGGAGCCGCTTGTTGACTTTTTCTGTAAAAAAGAAAATGAAATTTTAACTTTTGGCTTTGATGGTTGGGAAGGATTGGCAATGGAAAGAAGGATACCAATTTAGTGTTAGTGAGGGAGCTATGAACAACTTGTATACACAGGTCAACCTCATATCCATGGGACCAGTATCCATGGTTCCACTTACCAATGTCTGAAAAAAGATATCCTCTGCAACCTTTAAATAAATAAATATGAATTGGCTCTGCTGTCACTTTGGAAGTTATATACAATGTGTCTTCACCTTCCTGCTATCCCAAAGCCAAATAAAAAGAAAGTTTAAAGGGACATTCTTTTCCATTCTGTTCTTCAAAGTGAAACTTCAAGCAGGAGAACCAAAAAGAGCTAGTGCGAGCCAGTCTTGTTTTTTTAGAATTGATACAATCCTGACCATGTCTTGTTGAAAATAATGCTGATGATAGAAGCCAGATACATGCTTTAGATGTACAGAAGGGGCTTGTGACGGACAGCCAGGGAGCCAATGAGGACCTGGTACCCCAGGAGCCAATCCTCTGTGAGGAGGTGGAAGGAGGAGGGGCTTCTGGAGGCGATAGAGGAGTGAGTGAGGAAAGCAGTCAGTTTAAGTTCAGAGTTTAAGTTGGGTTTTCAGTTTAGATGGATGAGAAGAGGCTTTGAGTGATCCAAGGCAGTTAGAGGCTTAGATAAAGAGGGAATGTTTGTGCAGGCCAATAACTTTGTTCTACAGTTACATGCTTTATTTGTTTGACAATAAATGTTCTTTTGTTAGCAAGAAACATTCAGCCTGGCGTGAGTGATTTCAGGGAAGGAGACACAGTCAGGAATACATAGCCACACCTGAGTGCTTGTGCTATACCACTAGTTCAGCGGTGTTGTGGAGGCTGTGCATCACCAAACTGGTGACAGGGCGGGAAGTGGCAATCCCCCCTTCTCCACAAAGTGGTAGCAGCAGTGGGATAGGAAAGGCCTCCGCATCACTAGCCTAGCGTCACAGGGCTGTACGACCCAACAAAAATAAATAAATAAATAAATATGGATCCCCCCCCCTTCAAACTGTGAGCTCTTGTGTCAGATCACAATTAATTTTTTTAAACTATCAGTTGTGGAATAAACTTGTTGTGGTGGCATGATGAGACTGGGATGGGGGGGAGGTGTTATAGTACTATTACTCAACAGTGTGGGTTTTCCAGAAGAAGCAAAAACGTAACATTTTTCAGTGTTCTAAGTAATGTTTACTGATCTAGCAAGATTGTTTTCAATATTATTCCTGTACTCAAATACATTCAAAGCTTTATGTGGAAATTATGTAAGTGGGATATTTGTAAAACTGTAAAAAGAATAGTACTGTATACAATTTTGTTACATTTAACAAAATATGACTACACCTGAAAGAATGCTATTTTTTAAGGTCACATACCGAAAGATCTCTTATGTATACAGTTGTCCCTTCATATTCACTGGGGTTTGGTTCCAGGACCCCCCGTGGATACCAAAATCTGTGAATACTCAAGTCCCATTATATGCAATGACATAGCAAAATGGTGTCCCTTATATAAGATGGCAAAATCAAGGTTTGCTTTTTGGATTATTATTTTCTTAAGAATATTTTCAAGCCATGAATACTTAAATCCATGGATACCAAATCTGTGGATATGGAGGGACATCTGTATTAACAGTTTAAATTTTGTTTGCTGAAATATAACTGTAGTAACTTCAGCTTCACTCGGTCACTATCTGCTCCATTTCAAGCTGAGAAAAAATCTATTCAGTACAATGATCATCATCATCATCTTATATAGCACCATCTGTGTACCTGGTGCTTTACAAATAAAGCAACAGTAAAAAACAGCCAGCTCTGTCAAAGACATACAATCTAATACACACATACACACAGAAAAGAAAGAGTAATACAAATATAAAACTATTTCATATTCTATATTTAGCCCATCTAACGTTACTGATCATGTTATAACAGCACAGACAACTATGAATAAAGATAGATGTGTATGTATGTATGTATGTACCTATTTTCCGGCGTATAAGATGACTGGGCTTATAAGATGACCCCCAACTTTTCAAGTTAAAATGTAGGGTTTGGGATATACTTGCTGTATAAGACTACCCCATACAGCCGGACAGCCCCATCACGGGTTGGGGAGATGCAGGAGGTGGCTGGCAAGCCTCCCTCCACCCAGCCAGCCAACCCTCCTTGCTTGGGACGGTTGGCTGGCTGGGTGGGGAGAGGCTTGCCAGCCACCTCCCGCACCTCTCCAACCCACGATGAAGCTAGCCAGCCCCAACGCGAGTTGGAGAAGCATGGAGGGTTGGCTGGGTGGGTGGGGAGAGGCTTGCCAGCCACTTCCCACACCTCTCCAACCCGTGATGAGGCTAGCCAGCCCCATCGTGAGTTGGAGAAGTGCGGAGGGTTGGCTGGCTTGGTGGGGAGAGGCTTGCCAGCCACCTCCTGCACCTCTCCAACCTGCAATGAGGGTGGCCAGGGGAAGTGCAGAGGTTTGGCTAGCTTGGTGGCGAGAGGCATGCCAGCCACCTCCAGTGCCTCCCCAACTTCCTATGGGGATGGCCAGGGGAAGCACGGGTTGGGGAGGCACTGGAGGTGGCTGGCAAGCCTCTCCCCACCCATCCAGCCAAACCTCCGCACTTCCCCTGGCCATCCCCATCACAAGTTGGGGAAGCGCGGAAGTTTGGCTGGCTGGCTGGCTGGCTGGGGAGAGGTTGGCCAGCCACCTTCAGTGCCTCCCCAACCCGCGATGGGGCTGGCCAGGGGAAGCACGGGTTGGGGAGGCACTGGAGGTGGCTGGCCAGCCTCTCCCCAGCCAGCCAGCCAAACCTCTGCACTTCCCCAACTCGCCATGGGGATGGGCAGGGGAAGCGCGGAGGTTTGGCTGGCTGGGTGGGGAGAGGCTGGCAAGCCACTTTCAGTGCCTCTCCAACTCATGATGGGGATGGCCAGGGGAAGCTTCCCTCCCCAGCCAGCAACCCCTCCACCTTTCCTGAACCTGAGATGGGGCTGCGAGCCCCATCTTGGACTCGGGAAGGACTGGAGGTGGCTAGCAAGCTTTCCCCCCAGCTGGCAGCCCCATCTCGGACTCAGGAAAGGCAGAGGGGTGGCTGGCTGGGGGAGGAAGCTTGCTAGCCACCACCCATCCTTCCCGACTCCGAGATGGGGCTAATAGCCCCATCGCGGGTCCGTATACCCAGCGTATAAGATGACCCCCGACTTTTGAGCAGATTTTCCAGGGTTAAAAAGTCATCTTATGCGCCAGAACATACAGTATGGACATAGTCTGGAAAATTTTCCATGGAAAAACATAGCAGAAAATGTTCAACCCCACACCTCTGCTTTTACTTATATCCAAGATAATATTTCTTTAAACCCTGAGCTAGCACTGTTGACCAGAAAGTTATGTGATTGTTTGGTATGTTGATTGTGGTGAACTGCAATAAAAGGAATTATCCATATTTCTTAATCCAGTGAGAAAGAGAAAAATGCCCTCATAGTGATAGCATATAATTATATCAATATACACTATGTAGAACTTAAAGAGAAAGTGTGCCCTTTATTTACTCTCAGAAAGGAAATGTTGTTGCATTTTGTACTTTTATTTAATCAATCAACAATGTAATAAAGAAATGTAATCCTTCAAAAAAAATAATTAAATAAAGAAAATTTAAACTGCAATTGAGTGCATATTTACCTGGGAAGAGATGTTACTGAACTTGATGTGACTTTATTCTAGAATAATAGAATCATACAGTTGGAAGAGACCACAAGGGCCATCCAACCCCCTGCTCTGCAGGAATACACAATCAAAGCATTCCCGATAGATGGCCATCCTGCCTCTGTTTAAAAACCTCCAAAGAAGGAGATTCCACCATACTCCAAGGCAGCTTATTCCACTATCAAACAGCTCTTACCATCAGGAATTTCTTTCTAATGTTTAGCTGGAATCTCTTCTCATTGCTCCATGTCCTCTGGAGCAGCGGAAAACAAGTTTGCTCTTTCCTCAATATGATGTCCCTTCAAATATTTAAACATAGTTATCCTGTCGCCTCTTAACCTTCTCTTCTCCAGGCTAAACATATCCAGCTGCCTAAGCTACTCCTCATAGGGCAAGGCTTCCAAACCTTTTGCCATTTCTAAATAGACATGCATGGGATTTCTTTGTTACTTAGTAGAAACCTATATCTGCAGGCTTAATCCCTGTCACTGAGAACTGAAGAACTGTTTTATTGAACAGGGACAAATTAATTCTGTCCTGTAACTTCTGAAAGTGCCCCACCCACACATTTTTAAGATTAGATATTAGATATGGGTACTGAGGCATCATTTCCATTCTTGCTCTGAGGTTCCTTATCTGACACTTTTTCAAATATCTGTACTGAGTTGTATTTCCCACTGATCTGGGGTATTTACCACTATAAAATTATGTCTGATTCTTTCTCATTCTGTCTTTAATAATTCATGTAATTCTCTAGAGGACAGGCCTGAGAACTGAACATTATAATTAATCTATCACCAAACCGTCTATGTTTAATCATTGTTTTCTTTTTTGCAGAAAAACTCTACAACTCAAATGGACGGGAGCTGAGGCGGGCCCTCTTCTCCTTGAAACAAATCTTTCAAGTAAGTAATCTATCTAAATACTCTAAAGGCACCAGATCCCATCTGATCTTGGAAGCTAAGCAAAGTCAGCCCTGGTTAGTACTTGGATGGGACACTGCCAATGAATAATACCATGTGCTGTAGGCTATATTTCAGAGGAAGGAACTAGCAAAACTAGCAAAATATTCCTTGCCTAAGAAAACCCAATGAAATTCATAGGGTCACTGTAAGTCAACAGGCGACTTGAAGACACATATACACACACACAATCAGTCTTATTCAATTATTTTCTGTTTGTCCAGAATGTAATATCTCTAACAATGTCTTTGATACTAAGCTAAGCAACCCCTGTTTATTTGTACTAATTATTTATTTGCCTGTGTCATGATGGAGTGACCAGCCAATCATGGAGAGTTTATTTCAAAACCTACAGCTTCATTTGGAAATTTCCACTCCCCTGGTTTTCATAGCTACAGGTATGGTAGAGGGTGGGACCCTCATTTCCTAATCATGACACCACATCACCTGACTGAAGAGCCAATTCAAATCTGGAAATACAGAACCAATCAGATCTGACCAAAGGATTTTTAAGTTTCTGAATTCCTTTGTTTTGTGTGAAACACAAGGCTTGACCAGCAAGCGAGGGGACATGGTAGCTGAGGTCTGAAGAGCAGACCACCACCACCCCATGGGCTCTCTAACATCAAAGAGCCCAAATGATATCTGAAGTCTGGGAAAGAGACTTCTATTTGAATGACCCTGAATTCCATCTCCAGAGACTGAACTAGGCCGGCTAGGATGAGCCTGAGCCTAGCCCATCCCAATTGCGACATGGACTGATTATGTGGACTTCATAAATGTGAATTATTATTTTCTTAGCTTAGGGGAATGTCTAATTAGCATGTTTTAGTTTTATGATTTATTTTACCCCTTTGACTGAATGTATTTCCTGTAAGCCTAAGCTGAGTGCCTGGAGGATGCTGTTTCATTGCTTGAACTAAAAAATAAAGCTTTTTCTGTTTTTCCTAATCTCCATGAATACGTGCCTGCTTGGGCTCACTATCTGAATTTCTCTGGGATAGAGAAGAGGGAGTTGGTGATATTTCAACACAACCTGTCCAGCTTCTCGCTGTGCTGGGCAAAAAAGGGTTAAAACTCAGCGAGTGGTGGCAAAATTCAAAGAGAAAAATCGCTCAGGTTTGGGATTTACAAAGGGCAACCCTGAAGTTTCAGGTGGAGAGCTGCCAGGGTCCTGTGACATGGTGGCAGCCCTGTTTTTTGGAACCATGTGGGGGAGGATTGCAGAATAAACTAGATGTTTCTACCTTGGTTGGAACATTTCTACAACCTATTCCCAGGACCATTTATACAAAGCTCTGTTGTGTGTATTTAAAACAGCATCAAAAAAATTCTCAAGGGATAAATAACACAAATTTAATTAGGAAACTGACATGCTATACTTTCTGAACATACATACATGCATACATAGCTTCTTGTTATTTAACAATAAGTGCTAGAATGTGTTGAAAATACCATTTCCTCCTCAATAGTTGATTGGATCCTAGGCTGATGAAAATAAAACTTCCTTTCCAGTAAGCTAGTTCAAATCAAAAGCCGTGTCACTGGGATAACAGCAACATTTTTGGTAGGAGTTGTTAGAACATCTGGAAGGTTGCTCTTTGCTCATCCTGTTGGAGATTTGTTGTTTCCTTGCCTTTTAAGCCACACAAAGTTCTGCAGTGTTAATGACAGTCTTTATCTTCTAGGAAATACCGTATTTTCCGGCATATAAGACGACTTTTTAACCTTCTCAAAATTTTCTCAAAAGTAGGGGGCATCTTATATGCTGGGTGTCATCTTATAGGGCTCCCCATTGCGGCTTCGGAAGGACAGGTGGTGGCTGGCTGGATGGGGGAGGCTTGCCAGCACCCGCCCTTCCTGAAGCTGCAATGGGGAGCCCTATAAGACGATACCCCGCCCAGCCACCCACCCCTCCATGCCCCCTGAAGCCGAGACTGGGAGCCCAATCGCGGCTTTGGGAAGGGTGGTTGGCTGGCTGGAGGGGGGACACTTTCCAGCCACCACCCGCCCTTCCCAAAGCCGCAATCAGGTTGCCAATTGCAGCTTCAGGAAGGGTGGAGGGGTGGCTGGACGGATGGGGGGGGGTAGGAGATTTGAGAGGTAGAGAAGGAGGGGTAGTCTTATACGGGGAGTATATCCCAAACTCTATATTTTAACTTAAAAATTGTGGGGGTCGTCTTATACTCCCAGTTGTCTTATACGGCGGAATATACAGTACCTCCCATTGATGACAAGAAAGGCACCAAAAATGGTGGTTCCCTTTATAGGCTGTGAAGTTCATTATTGTGTTGTTTCTTGACAGCCCTGTAGCCCCTTCTGAGCAGAGGAAGCCTGCCAAATTTCAGATGAATATTTGCAGGGATTCTGGCATTCAAAAAGAAACCTTGATGGGAGACTGCTGTCATGGAGTTTGTGGTGTTTAGTATGCAGCTGAAAGGCATTTGAAACAGGGAGTGACTTCTACTCACTTTCTGTTGCTTAAAAAAAGGTCTCTCCTGGGCCTAAAGTGGACCAGGAAGGCCCCAAAACAAGGCATAATGCCTCCTTGTCCCTGGAGGGCATGTGGGGGCAAAAAACCCCAAAACTTGATATTTGTGTGGCTGTGGCATCGGTGTGGCTTTTGGGGGGCTAATTGCAACCCTGTACCCTTCCACAGTTGTCCACATCTGGTGTGAGCTAAAAATTTGTCCACACATTCACTAGGTGCTATATTTTCTTTCTCAGATGTAGCATTTGTCACTGTATGTATCATTCTCAGTCTAGAAATAAGAGGACCATTCTATCATGATTTTTTGACATCCCAGAATTACTCTTCCACACTACATTCTTTGCCATAGAAAAACTTGAACTAGCTATAAATTTCCATTCTCAGGGTTTCTACATTGGGGTGGTCTTCCCACCCTTAAAAGACAAAGTCCCTTTTTCTATTAAAGATGAAAGCATGAGTCACTGACCTCTAATGAGTTGATTTTAAGTGTCTGCATTAATCAGTATCTACTATTGGTATTCTAAGTGCTGTGAGATTTTTATTTTCCTTCACTGGCCACCTCTGTATGCAGTTACCATATATTCCGGTGTATAAGACGACTGGGCGCATAAGACGAGCCCCCCCCCAATTTTTAAGTTAAAATATAGAGTTCGCCCCCCCCCCCCCCGCCAGCCAGCCACCTGGCTGGAAAGCCTGTCCCCCACCAGCCAGCTAGCTCAGTGGCTGTAGATGATGGAATAGTCTGTGAAATTAAAGGACTGAGAAGAGCTAAAAAAGCATGGGATACTTTGAAAAATCTCTGTGGTGTTCAATCTTTGGAAAGTAAGGTTGCATTAATAAGTTGGTTAATATGAAGCTGTCAAATCCCAAATTTTTGAATGAGCACATTAATGATGAGCACATTAATGATTTTAGAGCCACATTGGCAGACAAGAGAATTTCACCATAGACAAAACTTGATGCAAAATGATAAGTCTGAATCCAGAAATTCTAATTTTAGGCTAACTTGTCCTGAAAAGAAACATCATTTTGACTCTCCTGAGCTAAATGGATGGCCATTTAACACTTCAGAGTTCATTTTAACACTGCAAAGCAGTCATTCCCACAGCAGGAGGAAGGAACTGCTGGGAAAACTGCCCAAGCCATTTACACTTCAATCACTCTCACAGCAGAGGAAAAGATCTACTGGGGTATAAGACCCCCCACACACACACACACTTTTGAGGAGATTTTCAAGTGTTAAAAAGCAGTCTTATATGCAGGAATATGCAGTATATTGAAAATTGTGTGTTCATGTGTACTTGAGCGTAATGTGTGTATCCATATGTACATAAGCTTAAACCAAGTGTTGTGCTTGCACTGCAAAACATTCTCTTCTTTCCCCTCCCTTCCATCCTTCAACCCTTGGTTTCACCTCAGAATCAGCTCTGGAGGATTTTCCTGCCCACTGGAGCAGATTTGGGGATGCCCAGGTATCTACAGGTGGGAGGGGAGATCCCACCCCTCTTAGGCTCATAGAAGCAGTCCTGTCAGGAGATGTCCCCTGCAAGATTTAGACTGTAGATTCTTGGAGTTAAGGGGCATTTTTTTTCAAGTGTCAAAAAGCTAAGGAGAACACTTGTTGCCATTCTTCCTAGAGGGATCTTGGAAGTAAAGATTGTTGTTCTCCTGGAATTCCTGAAAATATAAAATGCAGATCTGATCTCTTTGGATATAGGGTGGAATATAAATAAATAAATAATCCTACTTCTGTTCTCTGACTGTATCAGAGGTTCAGCACACAACACCTGTATGATCAAATGACAATCTGTGTGCATATCAAATCCCATTGCTTAAAAAAAAAAAAAAAAAAGTTGACCAGCCCACATTTCTATTTTTGTATAGCTATTGTGAGATATCCAGTTTAATCTTATATGTGCACAAGAACCTCTGAAACTTGCTTGGATGGTACTAGTGAATTTCTACTACCAGCTGTAATCCAAAATTTGACCTAAGTAACAACAGAACACTGACAAAGGAAGCTCTCAAAATTAATACTACCTACCCCTTGTCAGCAAGAAGAGGTACTGAAGTGGTGCAGTTAATTTTACCACCATGGGATTCTGCCACTTCATCCTTCTGCAAGTGTATGAATATCATCTGAGCTTCCAGAGCGTTTGAGCTTCCAGAGGAACAAGCAGCAACAATTTACAGAGGGAGAAAAGGAGTGGGTGTGGGGGGTGAGCAAGTAGCAGCACAACTACCACCACTAGGTTTTCTGTGGGTTTTTTCTGGGCTGTGAGGCCGTATGAGAGAGAGAGAGAAAGAGAGAAAACTGACAGTGCCTTGCCTTCTGACTTTACATTATCCCACTCTGTCTCTTTAATAATCCAGGGTTGTTTTTTCCTGTTCGATTTCTCCTCATTATTTTCATAATCCCATCAAGGTTAGTTCTTAGACCAACTTTACCAGCTGCAATTATGCATTTTAAGATTGCAGAGACAGAAGTGTTTTTCTTTCAGTAGTTTGCAAATTTGACTTCCTTTCTACCGGAATATTTAATTGCAACATCTCAACATGGCTTAGAGGCCCAGACTGACAGTGATATTTGTCAGTCATCATCATGTCAAATTTATGACAATCTATATAAGGAAAGAGTTCATATTCCTTGAGTCTGCCATAAAGGCTTCTTAAAAAAAAAAAAGTAGTTGTGCTTGCCTACCATAATGCTAAAAGATGGAAACATTCCCAAAAGATTAAAAGAGAAATGTAGCTCAGCATGTTACTTGGGTTGTTTTAGAATAATTTTTAAAAATTGGAATATATGGAGTTGTTGGACAAAAATCCAACATGTATAAACTCCAACCCCAAGACTCTGATGGAGAAGTGATTGATGACTGCTGGGTGAGGGGAGCTCTGAGAATTACAGAGTTGTACAGCTTAACCCTATTAATGTCTCCTCAGAAGTAATTGAGATGGTCCCAGTTGGGTGTGCATAGCACTGCAATTTTAGTACACAAACCCATCTGGCCAGTATAGCCAAGAGCCAGCTGAGAGGCTCTTGGCTCCTGGAGCAATGCTAAAACCAATAAAACCTTTGGGCTATTCTTGCTTTGCCTAACTTTGTACCACCATTGTGGCTGTGTCTCTGGGCTGAGGAAGTTTTCATCTGGCATACTTAGTAATGCCACTTCACCACCTCTTTTGACTGAAAGGCTCTAAGATCTTAGCCTGCAGAATAGTTCACAGCAGAGTTAGGATTTCACTGCCTATGCAGTTGTGACTGAAAGATTTATGTGCAGCCTGCATCCATTACACAATATATACAATTAGTAAATAATTTGTATAGAATTTAAACTAGTCTGCTCAGATTTATAGGGACAGAATATGTTAGTCCTATTTTCAGAACTCTTAAAGCAGCTCTTCTTCATTCTTAGGATTCACTCTTACAGTTAATTTGAAGAATCTTATCAGTAAGACAAATCAAATGTCACACACTTCACTCCTGAAGTTCTATCAATCATTCTTAGCAGAGAAGTATTTCGCAGTTGTTTCATTGATCCAAGGAAGGAGTTACAGGGCACATATCACCTCTGTTAATAGAAAAAATGATGGATGACTCCTCAAAGACTGAACTAGGTGATGTGATTTAGGGGTTTTAGTTGTAGCTTGTAGAACATTCTTTAGTTGGTTATGAGAATTAGAGAACAGCTTCCTTCTGATGCTGTAGGCCTTTCTACCAAATTAGTAAAATGGTTTGAATTCCATTACATGGAAGAAGAACTGTTTTCATCCCCACCATGACTTTGGTGTTATTAGCTAGATTTTTGAAATTTCATTTTCATCTTTATAGTTTTACATTCTAATATCATCCTTAATGTATAGATTATGTTATTCTAAGTATTGCCAAATATTTTGTACATAACATTCCACGTCAGCCACAATGCATGTACTTAGCATTGTGGATTCTGATTTAAATAATCTATTCTTTCATGTATTACCCATTAGAATTTCTTCTTTCCTTTCTCCATTCCTTCAGCCACTAGTAATATGGCACAAAATATTTACATTTGTGTTTTGTTATCTAACTGCTTTCCTATGAGAAGCTGAGATCAGTCATCATTGACTGTAAATATTGCTATTAGTGATCATTATGAGCTGCATAGGATCTGCCTAATTCTAAGCTGATACTCTCTGGATCAGTCATTTACTAGGACTGTCAGCTGTCTGGGGGGAATATTGAGCATTGCTACACTATTGTCTTTAACCAGTTTAAAAGCTATTCCTTCTCTCCTGGCAATCTTTGGAAATAAAGCATTGGATAAGAGTCTTTATTAGAAATAGACTACAGCATCTCAGCAAACTATTTTAAGGATTGTTTTGGACTTTGGGGACACATCATAAAAACTAAGGGGTAATAAAACCAGTCTACCTGTATAATGTAGATACATTTCCAAATGGATGCCATTTCACTTTATATGTGAAATCAAATACTATTTTCATCCAAGACATACATAGCCTTTCCTTTTACTCTCTATGTATTGCGCTAATCCAGAACTCCTCACATACACAAACTTCTTATGCTCAAGATTTCCCAATTCACAAAAGTAGTGGGTGCAAACAATGTTTTGTATGTATGAGTTCCAGGTTCCAATCCCTGGTATCTCAGGTTCTTTTCTTTCTAGACAGAAGACTCAGGGCAGAAAGCAACTTCTCCCATTCTTCCCTCATTCATGATTTGGGTTAAGGACAGACTTGGTGAAGTGAAGGCAGAAGAAGGAAGCCATAGTTTCTGAGCAGAGAAGAATGGGTGAAAGGAATTCTTTTTAAGGCCAGCAGCAATGGGGAGACATTTCCAATTTATAGCAATGACAGGAGGAAAGAGAGCCAGCTTAGTGTAGTGGTCTGAGTGTTGGACTATGACTGGAAACAAGGATTTGAATCCCCGCTCAGCCATGGAAACCCAGTGGGTGACTCTGGGCAAATTACACCCTGTCAGCCTTAGAGGAAGGCAAAGGCAACCCCCCTCTGAACAAAGTCTTGCCAAGAAAACCCTGTGATACGGTGTTTCTCAACCAGGGTTCCCTGGAACCCAAGGGTTCCTGAAGAGGTTGCTAGGGGTTCCTCAAGAGTTTAGGATTGCAGGAGGGGGGGAGCAATAGCAGTATATAGAATAATCATATGCAGGAGTTCCCTGAGACCTGAAAATTATTTCAAGGGTGCCTCCAGGAAAAAAAAAAGTTGAGAAAGGCTGTGTGATAGGTTCACCTTTCAGTCAGAAACAATTTGAAGGCACACACACAACAACAACAACAACAGGAGAGGAGGAGGAAAGGGCAGCATGATTTTGAGAACTCTTCCATTCTTTATTCTTTCCAAATTAGATCAATAAATAAAATCGTTTGAGGATTCTTCTGTAAAGTAATTCGTTTTAGAACCCTAGAAATAGCCACTCCCTCGCTTTATTGATGCACAGCATCACTAGTGATCATAGAGTACTGTACATCCAAAAGAATAGAGCTTGATACCTAGCTATTTTTTTTTATTTCACCTTTGTGTATTGTTTAGTTTTGAATATAAAGTTTGCTGAAACATGTTGAACAGCTTTTCTTTTTGTACAGCAGAAACATATCCCTAATCTTTCCATATTACTTCTGCCATTGATGCCAAATTTTGATGCCATTGATGCCAAATCACATTAAAATAAACCAGATAGTCTTAAAGGTGTTGCTAGATTACATTTTCCCATCCCCGTTTCCTTTTTATGCAGCAACTGACTAACAAGGCTGTCTCTTTCAAGTTTGGAAGTGAAAGTATGTTCCTATGCCCTGAGGTTTCAAGAAGAATTACAGCATAAGAAGGAAGCAAAATACCTGCATTTTGTAGTTGGTTACTGGACCTTACTGTGTTGTTCTTTGTTGACCTGTGGCACAGGAGTGCCACAGATTTATTTGTTTGTACCAGTCCTTGTGTTTGGGCATCTCGAAGGAATAACTTGAAGGAATTGTGGGTCTATGCTGACCCGGATAATAACTGTGAAGTTTAAAGCAGGATTCAAGATGATCTTGACAGGATGGAGAACTGGGCCAAATCTAACAAAATGCATTTCAATAGGGGGGAAAATGCAAAGTTCCTATTTACATAAGGGAAAAAACACATTCAAGGCATGCGTACAGGATTAATGCCATTTGGTGTCACAGCACTACATGTATTTTTGTGCATCCCCACCCCCCCCAAAAAAAACCTCACATGATTTTCACAGAAAAATTGTTTCCAGAAACCCATGGGGTTTTTTGGACAAATTTAGTGTTTTTCATACAAAACCCATGGTTTTTGCATGAAAAAACTGAGGATTTTGCACAGAAATGTATTTTTCTCACAATAAAAGTTTTTCACATGAAAAATCCTATTTCCAGAAACATGCATAGTGTTCTGTGCAAAAAGAACTGTGGTTCTTTTCAAAAACATTGATTTTGCACACAAAAAGTGGGCTTCTAGAAAGAGTAGTTTTTGTACAATTCCTCCTCGCCACAAAAACACATTTTATGTAAGAAACCCACATACACTTTTGTGCAACATATTTCCTGAAACAGGGTGTCTGAAAAGTGGGCAAAATGCAGAATTTTCACTTATATGCTATTCCCAGCCAGGTTTACCAAGTGTCAGAAACCCATTTTTCGGTCAGGAAACAAAAAGCAGTGGATATTTTCCATTCTGTTCTGGATCATATCAGGCATAATGCTTTTTTCTTTTTTTTTGGTGCTCAACTTAACTGGCACATTCAGATGGGACAACTCAATGAGTAGTCATAATGTACTTATATGTGTAAATTGGCCCTTAGAGTGAAACAGAACCCATTTATCGATCCACTGTTTTGCTGCAGTAAATTAATTGTTTTTGCTGCTGCTTCTGTTCTCCTGAGACAGACTAAGCTCCAACTAAGCACCACCACAGCGGGATGTAATGAAACATAGCAGTGATGGCAGCTGAAGTAAATGCAACTGCCAACTACCTGATGGCAGTCACTCAGGGTAGGGTCTGAGGGCAGCGCTTCAGCCTTTCAGCACACCCTCCTTCCACTTTCTTCCCTTCTTCTGGCCAAGCTCTAGTGAAGCTCCTGCCTTCCCAACCCGCATGCTGTTTTTGCCCTCAGAAACCACCACGGTGTGCACTCGCTCACTTGTGTGTGGTGAGCTTGGTCCAAACATGCCCCTTAGCACCCCTTGCTGATGCCAGGCTCTGAAGTACACATCCCCATGGCTGGCTTGTGGGCCACTGCTATACACAGCATCATTTTTCTTCTGCCTTCCCTCAGCAAGTTCCTGAGGAAGAGGAGGAGGCAGTGGTGCCTTCCCTAAACATTCATTCACCTGGGACAAGAGGAAGTGCTTTCTACCTTCTCAGCCTGGTCTTCAGTTTCTAGGGGGAATGTTGATTTCTTCAGGCTATCCTGGCATGGATTAATCTCTCACAGTCTTGGAGCTTAGTCCATGCTGAGAGAGCCTGAAAGAATCACCCACTCCCTCTGTTCTCTCTGCTGCGCAGGGAAACCTCAAGAGAGCCACTGCAGAGAGATCAGAGGATCTGTTGCTTCCTCCAGACTCTCTCAGCGTGGTCTTTAGTTCCCTATAACACTGAGGACCAACTACTCTGCCATGGCATTCCTGCCCAGGCATTCAAAAAGGCCACTGAGGAGAGTAGAGGAAGTCATAGAATCATAGAATTGCAGAGTTGGAAGAGATCACAAGGGCCATCCAGTCCAACCCCCTGCCATGCAGGAAATCTTGATCAAAGCATCCCCGACAGATGGCAATCCAGCCTCTGTTTAAAGACCTCCAAGGAAGGAGACCCCACCACGGTCCGAGGGAGTGTGTTCCACTGCCGAACTGTCAAAAAGTTCCTCCTAATGTTGAGATGGAATCTCTCTTCCTGGAGCTTGCATCCATTGCTCTGTGTTCCAGTCTCTGGAGCAGCAGAAAACAAGCTCAATGCTTCTTTTAGCTTCTCCTGGGATGGACTAAGCTCCAAGATAACCTAAAAGAATCACTGAGCCCCTCTACTCTCTGTACTGCAGCAGGGGAGCGTAAAACAGCCACCATGCTATTTTTATGTCCAGGCATTCCAAAAGCACCAATCCCCTCTACTCTCTTCAGCAGCCTTTCAGAATGCCTGGGCAAAAAAAAAAAAAAAAAAAAAAGTGGCAGCGACAGCAGCTCTTTGCTGCTTCCCTACCATGGGGGAGAGAATGGTTGGGGGGGGGGTTATAAGACCTCAACTTACCTACGGGTCATATCAAAATCCATAATTTTGACCCCAAAACTTGACTTACGTATGAAGTCAACAAGTATATCCAGAATAAGTGAGTATATCTAGTAACTATATTACTTTATGGCAGCATAACACAGTGTGTATACAGTCCATGTGCTAAGGATATAAATTGACAGTTTAGAACCACTTTTCTCCTCCTCAAAACTATCTTCCATTTTTTGTAAAAAGTATTTCATTGGTAAGGCCTACTGAAGTTTCTCGGTGGCTGCTCATCAGCTGCTCCTCAATATTTGTATTGTCCTAGAAGAAAAACTGAGTTTTTCCATTTTAGCTGCTTTTCTCATCAACAAGGTAATGCTTGCTGTTGAAGGAAGCAAGCCATAAATCTCTTGACAGTTTCAAGGACAATTCCCCTCCATACATATGGAAGTTAGTCATAAACATGTCAATCATAATTTGTTGCTGGACTTTTATTTTCTATTAACAAAATGCCTCCTCTTTAAAAATAAACTCAAAAGCATGAATTCCTTGGAAAAGCAGGAGCTGTTCATTGAGACTAGAATATTTTTTTAAGATCATCCACTTTGGCAAATGATTGAATTAATGGACCTGAAAAGATAACTATAGTTCAGAAATAATGTAAGCACAGTCTTTTTAATGTAAGGAAAATAAATTTAGATTGCTTTTACCACTGTTTGCAATCCAGATGTTCAAACCCTTCCACAGGCCCCACCACATTTTAAATACACGAGAAATAGATACAGGTAATATGTGGAGTGCAAACTTATGTCCGTGGTATGATGGTGTTTATGTTAGTTTTCTCCTTCTTTTTGTTCCTTTAAATATATATCTTAATGCATTTTAAAGATGATGCTTAGATTGTTTTTTCAGTGCTGCTAAAAGCAGTCAGGATAAAATGAACTTTATAGTTTAATTGTTATTGTTGTTGTCTGCCTTGAAGTTGTTTCTGATTTATGGCAACCCTAAAGCTAAGCTATCCTGAGGGCTTCTTGACAAGATTTGTAGAGGATGGTTGTGTTTGCCTTCCTCTCAGGCTGAGAGTGTGTGACTTGCTCAAGGTCACCCAGTGGGTTTCCATGGCTGAGTGGGGATTCGAAGCCTGGTCTCCAGGATTATAGTCCAATGCCCAAATCACTACACCACACTGGTTCTTAATAGTTACATTATATCATGTTTTAATTCAAATCTATAAAATATTATATTTCTTACCTTTTTATTAACTTTCAATTCATTTGGGTATTTCATGTAATGAAAACTGTGTATTATATATCATTATATGGTTTTTGTTAGAATGTTTTTAAATCAAAATCTTGTTGGTGTGCTACTGCATATTGACACAGCTACCTCTCATTCTTTTGGAGGGAAATCTTAATTAAAACTAAAAGAGAAGAAATGCTGATTTAGCTGCTGTAATGCAAGCCCCCACCCCCACCCCGGCATTCTTGCTTGCCTGGGTCAAGGAGCTTTCTTGTCCCATCCTTTTATGCGTTTTGGGTTCTTTGAAGGATGGTGATGTCTGTTACACAAAAACTGTCTGTATCAATAACAAAAATCTGTAGACCAATGAAAAATCTACAATCTGTATATCTTGTATTTTGACCATATTAAACACCATCTCATTTTTCTCTCTCTCTCTTCTCCTAACAGGATGACAAGGATTTGGTTCATGAATTTGTTGTGGCAGAGGGCCTCACTTGTTTAATAAAAGTGGGAGCTGAGGCGGATCAGAACTACCAGAATTACATCTTGAGAGGTACAGAAGCTTGGTTCACTAGTTATATTCATTTCAGTTAATAGTTCAGCTCCTGCTGCTGCAGTCCATTACATTTACAGTGGGCCTGCCACATTCACGGGAGTTAGGGTCACAGAACCCCTGCAAAAAAATAAAAATTGTGAATATCATAAGCCACCCCCCCCAAAAAAAATGCATGCTACAGACTCCTGCCAACAGTGCCAGCTTTCCACCTCCTCTCCTGCCTTACCACCAGGATGCCTCAGCCAGATTTTTAACCCAGCCCATCCACCTCCCCCACCTCTTTTATTTCACAATCATCATCTCAGTCTCCTGTCCATCCAACCACGCCAGCCGTCCACTCCCTTTCCTGGGGAGCGGGAGGAAGAAGGGTGGGGTGTGGAGGTTGATGGGTTAGGAAGGGATTTAAAATCTGGCTGAGGTATTGTGGTGGTGAAGGTGTGAGGAGTGATGAGCTGGCATTGTTATAAGGACAAAGGATTGAGAGGATGATTGGGAGAATGAGGAGTGGGGCGGGGACATCGAGCTAGCTAAGCAGCAGCTACAAACTCACAAAAAATCAAATCCACAAGTGTGGAGGCCCAACTATAATAATGTTGCTTATTTGTAGATCTAATTCCTGGACATCTCAGGAATGTCTTCTCTATGAAAACTGAAGTTCTTTTCGATTTCTTTTACATGTTTCTCTTGTGATTTTTCTAGACTGAAACGTTCCCCTTTCTCTTACCTTTCCTCTCATGTTTAATGAGTCCTTTTATATTCAGATTGTAAACTTTTAATTAGGGGCTAGGGTTTTAATTTTTGGCAGTGCCTAACATTTATAGGCAGTGCCTAACATTTATAGGCAGTGCCTAACATGTATTTAATTTACTTCACAAATTAAAAATAATTTCAGAATGTACATTTTTGTATTTACATATTTGTTAAGTGCCTACAATTCTTTTAGGGTATACACACAGTTTTAAAAATTATACAGGTGCTGCCTTCACGTGTAAAGTCAAAAAGACATTCAAGGAAAACAGTATTGTGAGCAAAGAAGAAAACAAACAAACTCCGGTACCAAAACCTTCAAGGATCATATAGGAAGCAGATCAAGAAGATCAAACATTTGACAGTTGATTCCAGCTGGTGAATTGGGCCTTCCTGCTCCACCTTTCTCTCTGATGTTTGTGTGTTTATATGCCTTCAAGTTGCCTATCAGCTTTTGGCAACCCCATGAATTCTCTGGGTTGGTGAGAGGAGGCATCTGAAATGTAGACACAGATGGCTTATCTCCTCCACTACCCAGAGAAAAGGCAGGAAGAAGGGTTTAAACTAAGTCACGTGAGGGCTGGGGCCGTTGCTCCTCCCCTCCTCCTGGCCCTCACCTACTCAGTTTTTCTTCCAGTCTGACCCAGAGAGGAGTGCCTCTTTGTTTCTCTCTCCAACTTTCTTCTACTTTGGCTTTCTTTTTCCTCTCTCCTAACCTTAAATTCTGTCTCTCTCTCCCCTCTTAACCTACCTTAAGCACCTTCAGCTCTTTAAAAAAAATTCCTTTACTTTCTTTCACCTCCCCCCTCCTTTTGCTCCTCAATAGAAAAGGACATGAAGAGGAAGGAGAATCAGGCCCGTAGCGACTCTCAGCCAGCAGAGGCCTCCCAAGATGTGCAAGCCACCCTCCCACCTCTGGAGTTCCTCCAGCAGGTGCAGGAGACGGACGAGACCTCTGTCCTTCCCCGTCGCTGGGCCAAGCCCAGCAGATGGAGGAAGAACAAGGGGAGCCCTGCATGGGCGAGAAGGCTCCTCTGCCGCTGAAATCAGCTCAGCAGGCATGAGTTGAGCAGTCCTGGAACAAATCAGCAGCAGCGAACATGGATCCACCTAAACTCAGCAGGGATGCCACAGACACGCTCCAGTGATGCAGGGAAGTAACCCCTTCTTACTGCCGGGGAGGAACTTCCAATGGGGGGCTGGCTGGGGGTTGGGGCCCCTCCCAGAACTCCTTTTCCTTCACCACAGGTCGGGGACCTTCCAGACTTGGGACCACTGGGGGGAGAACCAGGCCCCAGCGGGAATCACCAGGCCTGCCAAGGCGACCACGTGGTTGCGGTCGATGGTGGCCACTATTGGCAGGCCGCAGCGAGCTTCAGGGGGGGTTCCCCAGCCATGGGGGCATGGGAGCTGCCAGCCAACAGGCCTTCCAGGCGGTGTTTGAGGCCTACTCTCGAGCCATGGAGGCCCTAAGTGATGGGGGGTCCCCAGAGGCAGGGCCAAACCCCAAAAGGGTGCGATTCAGTGTGGGCCCCACCATGGGTGCCGCACACTGGCAGGAAGCCATCCCTAGTGGCAGACCTACCAAGGGAAAGGCTAAAACAAAGCACCATGACGCAGCCGCCTCAGAGCCCTCCCAGAAGGTCTCCGTTACTGCCCTCCTGTCCCAGATACTGCAAATCCTGGAGGACAAGGAAGGGAAACCAGAGACCCAGGCCTCCCCCTGCAGGCCAGACCCCAGCAGTAGGCCACAACGCAAACGCACAAGAAGAAAGTTCCCTACCCCCCTCCATTCGTCTGCTGAGTCCGAAGGGGAGTCAGCCAATGATTCCATACCCCTAGAAGGGGAGGACCTGGGTGAGGAACTTCCCGACCCTTAAGAGGGTAGGAAAGAAGGGGAGTGGTCGGACGAGAATGCCCCTCAGGCAGAAGGCTCTGACCGCCTCTTCCACATGGAGGACCTCTCCTCCCTGATGGCGGGTGTATCCTCCATCATGGGGATTACCTCTTCCCAGGCACAAGCCAACCAATCCCCTGCTGATTTTAACAAAAGGGCAGCTATGGTGCTCAAGCTCCCCAAGGTGCAGAGCACTGAAATTCCACTCCCCAAAATCTTTATGAAGCCTCTGAAATCTGAGTGGGAAAAGCCCACTCAAGGGAAGAAGGGCACATCCGTAGCCCAAAAGCTGTACTTGCCCCCAAAATGTTTCGTGAAGAAGCTTAAGGTCCCAGTGGTTGACTCTCTGGTCGCGTCCTTAGTTTTGGGATCTGTAGCACTGGAGGAAGGAGAAGGCTTCCTCAAGGATCCAGAAGAGAAAAGGATTGAGGGATCCCTGAAGAAGAACCATGAGGTGGCCGCCCTGGCCTTCAGGGCCACTTCTGCCTCCTCACTATGTGCCAGAGCATCACTGCTGTGGATCGAGGACATCCTGAAGGGTCGCACCTTTGACAGATACTCTCTTCAAAGAGTCTACATGGCCCTCCAGTTCATTGCAGGTGCCACGATGGATGCTGCGACTTTCAATGCTAGATCCATGGCTCTGACTGCAGTAGCCAGAAGGGCCACCTGGCTATGCCACTGGGATGTGGATGCACACACCAGGGCAAATCTATCTGTGAGGCCTTTTTAAGGCTCAAATCCTTTTGTGGAAGACGTCCTAAAGATTTGAGCGTTGAAAAGGCCTCGTAGATAAAAAAAACGGCCTCAAGACCAAAGACAAGAAAAAACATGATGCCTTCTCTGTCCAGGAAGATGGACAAGAAGAACCCCAGGCAATTTTTTCAGGCTGGCTGCTCATTCAGATCCCCAAGAGGTTTCAATAAGCAGAGGTACTTTCGCTCCTTTCATCCCTCTTGGCCCAAGCAATCCTCCCCAAGATCATCAGCTCAGGGTCAGTCCCAAACAACCTGCAGAGGGGGTTCCCACTTCCAGAGAGGAGGGAGACGCCAGCAGTTCTGACTCAAAGGTACCCCCCGTGGGCAGTCGTCTCAAATTTCCAGCGAGCCTGGGAGTCAACAACATCTGACAGATGAGTACTATCCACTATATCTCAAGGTTACTGCCCACAGTTCAATACCTTACCAACAGGCATATTTATTCCAACAAACCTTCCAAGTGACCCTGCGAAGAGGAAGATTCTCCTCTCAGCAGTGGAACATCTCCTGCAGAGCAGGGCGATAGAGCCAGTTCCCGTCTCTCAATGCTTCTCAGGCTCTCCTTGGACGGGCCCCATCCAAGAGACGGTGGTGCCAGACGCCAGCCTGATGGGCTGGGGGGCTCACTGTCAGGGGAACATGGTCCAGGGGAGATGGTCCAAGAAAGAGCGGAACCACAGCATAAACTGGCTGGAAATAAGAGCTGCACGCCTCGCGCTACTCCACTTCCAAGACCACTTAAGAGGAAAACCTGTTAGAGTACTCACTGACAACATCACGGCACGCTTCTACATTCCCAAGCAAGGAGGAACGAAGTCGAAATCCATGCAGAAAGAAGCGAACCTCCTGTTCAAATGGACAGAGAGGATGCTAGCCTCCATCTCAGCCCAACACATTCAGGGATCTACGAACCTTCAAACAGATTACCTCAGCAGACATGAAGTCATACCAGGAGAATGGTCACTACATCCTCGAGTATTCATTCAGCTGATCTCCAGGTTCGGCCACATGGAAGCAGACATGTTTGCCTCCCCAGACAATGCGAAACTTCCCACGTTCTTCACGAGGTTCCATCATACCTGGGCAGTGGGGATGGACACCCTACAGTCCCCATGGCCACCAGGTCTCCTCTACCTCTTCCTGCCAATTCCCCTGATAGCCAAGGTCCTCAGGAAGGTGAGGGAAGAGGGGGCACATGTAGTTCTGATTGCCCCACACTGGCCAAGGAGACCGTGGTTCTTAGAGCTGATGGAGCTAGCCCAAGAGAACCCTTGGCTGCTCCCCCAGAGGAGAGCCCTGCTGTCGCAGAGCCCTCTCCTCCATCCAGACCCCTCATGGCTCCACTTAGACATGTGGAGATTGAGCGCAGAGCTCTCAGGCGGCGTGGGTACAAGAAGGCAGTGATATCCATTATCCTTTTGTCCAGAAGATAGTCCACTACCAGAATCTACGAGGCCACCTGGAGGGCCTTCTCCAGGTGGTGCACATCACTCAAGATCAACCCAGAGGAAGTCTCAGTGAAACACGCCTTGGCCTTCCTGCAAAGGGGGCTAGACCCAGGTCTTAGACCAAACACCCTAAAAAGGCAAGCCGTGTCCCTATCATCAGTTACCCCAATGGCTCAGGGCCAATAGCTGGCTTCACATCCTCATGTAAGAAGGTTCCTTTGGGGGGGCATTTCCTTAGCCCTCCCCAACTAGACACCGTTTCCCCTCATGGAATCTGCCTCTGGTCCTGCAACAGCTAACAAAGCATGCATTCGAACCTCTTAGGGAGGTCTCCCTCAGGCTGCTTACCCTGAAGGTGGCATTCCTGGTTGCGATAACTTCAGCTAGGCGAGTCTCGGAGCTGTCAGCTCTTTCGGTACGCGAACACCTGTGCTCCTTTAACGAGGACCACGTTATCCTGAGGACAGATGCGTCCTTCCTGCCGAATGTCCTCTCTTCCTTCCATGTCTCACAGGACCTGATCCTCCTGTCCTTCTGCCCCAACTTTCTCATTGTAGGGAGAGGGCGTGGCACAAGCTGGACGTGAGAAGAGCCCTGAAAATTTACATCAAGAAAACGAAACCATTCAGGTGCTGTGACTCATTGTTCATCTCATTCAATCCATTTTCCATGGGGAAGAAGGCCTCTAGACAAACCATTGCTCAAGAGAGAGAATATGCCACTTATCACAAGAAAGCAATAGATGTGAAGGTGGAGGGGGGGGGGAAGAAATCATATATCAGAAACAAGACTGTAGCTTAGTGCCCAGCAACAAATGGCAGCTCCAAGAGCACAAGTGGAGAAAAATTCACTACAAATATGATTAAATATAAGTGAGAGCCAATTATCAGACCTATTATGTGGTGATGATGGCTGTTAAAGAGTCTTACTTTTCAGCCAGCATCACATCAGCATCAGCAGAGCTGTTCAGCAGAGCTGTTTTCAAGTATTGAGGACACTTAATGTAGGTCTTAGGGACTAGAACAGAGAGCCGTTGAAGGCTCATTATGACCAATTCGCCTTGCACTTTGCAGATAAAATTGTATGTATCCATGCCACCTTGGATGTCACATTTTTAGCAGAAGCAGATGGTTGGAGATAGGATATTGTCTGTTCTGGTTGTTCTGGAAACCTCTCAGCTTGCCTGGTAAGCCTCTTCTGAAAAGGTCAAATGTAGACCTCTCAGTCCCTTTAACTATCAGCCTGTGTCTAACCATAGGTTTCTGATCAAAATTGTAGGTTGAGGCCTCTAAAATCCAGGTTGTCTTGAGGGATACTCATTATTTGGAGCAATTCCAATCTGGGTTCATGTCTGGGCTTGGCAAAACAAACAGCCTTGATCATCCTGCTGGATAACTTAAAACCAAAAATAGACAGGGAAAGTGTGAGCTTGTTAGTTCTTCTAGACCCTTCAGTGTTTTGTGTTTTTTTGAGCCTGTCAATCATGATATCCTTCTGGATTTCTTGCCTTGGTTGGCTTTGGGAGCATGGTGTTATTTTGGCTCATATCCTACCTTGGTTAGTCTCAAAAGGCAGGGCTTGTGAATTCGTGTCTGTTCTTCAGCCTTTATCCTGTGAGGTGCAGCAAGATATCCCCTTTCTATTTAACATTTATGTTAAGAAACGCAACTGAAGGTTCTAGACTACAGTGTCCCGGTATGCAGATGACAGACAGCTGCATCTCTGTCTCCTCTAGGACAGTGGCTCTTAACCTTTGCTTTACCAGGGACCCACTCTAAATAGCTTTTGTTCTGCCGACCCCCAAGACTTAACTCATTATTTAAAACAACAGTTACACCATCCATTAAACCTTCCCTTAGAAGCACTACATGGGGAGGAAGGACTCCTGCTTCTTCCTGCAGGTTTGTGGCTGGAGCGGATTGAATAACAGCCCAAAAGCCTTTGCCTTGGCTCTTGTCACATGGCTGCTTCACTGTGGGGAGGAGATGGGCCAAGCAATTTTCAAGCCTTCAGAGACCCCCTATGAGGACATCACGGCCCCCTGATCATGACCTGATCAAATCCAAAGTACCCTGGGAAGAAGCCAATCCCTAAAATACATTGGTATGTGAATCCAATGTATCGAAGAACTAGAGGCCTCGTTTCAGTTATACATCCCATTGTTACATCCATACTGGCTTACTGTGGTGTGCTTTATTTGGGGCTGCATTGGATATGTCAGTCCTTCATCATTGGGTTGTTCCAGACATCTGTAATTATAAAAATGAACACTTGATACATTGTGCATCTGAAATCTGACAAGAGTATTTTTGGTTATGCAAGCCACAATGCCAAGTCAAAATTCTAAATGTGTTTTTACTCTTTAGAAGCAGCCATAACTTATCTAGAAATTGTGGTAGATGCCTCAAAATCTGATAGCAGGTTTTTGTTGTTGGGGGGGGGGAGGTTCTTGTCTAAGTTGCAGCACCCAGTTTCATGTTCAAAAGTTGATGTTCCAAGTAGGGGGACTTCATAGAGACAAAAGAGGGGCTGTCATAAATCAACAGGATATCATGGTATGTAGATACTAAAATCTTACAAGAATAATTTTGAAGTGATCCAAATTGCAGTGACCAGTTTCAACTTGAAATTCTGAATGATACTTTCTACAAGCCAAAAGGGAAGCCTGATATAACTTGTCTATAAAGATTTTCTTTTAATTTCTAGAAACCATGTATGGTCTCTTTGCAGTAATGCTGCTAAGATTTTCGAGGAAGGAAATTAAGAGAGGGCTAAGGTACTGGTCCTAAGATTACTGCTAAGGAATATATCATTTTTCTTTATTTTATAATCAACATACGTGGGTGTGGAATCCATGCATCATCATAATCATCATCATATCCCAATTTCCCCTCAGAATTGGGACTCAAAGTGGCTCACAATTTAAAAGAATACAATTAGAAAAATACAAAATATAAGAGTAGGGGGCTCACAAAACTATCTTTAGTGCAGTCAAAATGAACTACTGTATACAAATTGCATCTTAAAAGTAAAACTCAGGTAGCACCTGGTACACTCCAGCTGGTATTTAATAAAATATCTTTCTTACTTAGTCTCTTTGTGTGCTATTTATAAAACAGAAAGTATGGGGTGTCACCTGAGCGCTAGTTTTAGAACAAACATTTGTGCTTTTTCATTCTGGGAAATCAGATTCTTGAAAGAACTCAAGGCCATAGATGTTCAGCAGAATGCCATCTGGTTTATGTTTGTCACTTCAAGTGGGGGGTTATAGAAAAGCACTTCAGTAATCAGAAGAGCAAGAGCTGAAGTTAAAAGAACAAGCTGAAGAAAGAATTTGTAAGATTTCTCTTGTAGAATCAGCAGTAGCTATCATTTGGAGGCAGAAGTCCAAGACCACTCACATAGCATGGGGCAATTGCACCCATGATTACCTGCCTGTGCCTCTGCCTTTACTCAGGCCTGAGTGATTTCCATTTGGTAAATAGGTGGAGGGCCAGGAGAAGTGAAGGAATGAAGGAGAGAGCAAAGAAAAACTGGCCAACTGTCGGAGGGAGTAGTAGATAGTGAATGAATTTCAATAGCTCCTTAAAGTACCTTCAAAACTGGGATATGTTTTAGTAAACCCTAAAACTCTCCTTTGGCTCAGATTTTGATCTATGATGGAGGAGAAAGCTTTGCCCCATATCTGTTTTAGAGACATAGGTACAAATTCCAAGGATAGGGATAAGAAATCCAGGAGCTAGGCTTTTCATCCCTGTTGGGATGTTGTTGTTGTTGTTAACTTCCTTGCGTTGATGTCAACTCATGGTGACCCCATGAATGAGACACCTCCAGGCCCCTGCAGCCTCTTTATTCTCATTGCACCTTTTGTAAAAAGGGCAGGTTTAGCATAATTGCTATAATTTCTCTGAATCATCTACTTGGCTTGGGGGGAAATTCCAATTGTTTCCCCTTGAGGAAAATTAGGATAATATCTGCATTAATCCAAGTGAGACAGCTCATCTATCTGTACTCCTGTTATGTAAGGCAGAGTTAAGGACAAGCTAGGACTCAGTTGAACAGTCTTGAATTATTGCAAAGAATGTTGGAGTAAGTAGATGTTGTTCCAATCTAGCAAGGCACTTCCTGTGGTCTCAATGCATTCATGACAACATGAAAGTTGAAGTTTAATCTTGTTTTGTAAACTGTATGACCAATGATTAACCAAATGAGTCCTCTCAAAAAGAAAGTAGACTATGTAAGACTGAGTGAGTCTGTGCTTACACCACATATATTACATCAGGAACCCTGAGAAATTGAATCCTGTAATATCACAGCAAACTGCTGTGAGAAGGAACTGCTGGTTTCTTTTAAAAAAAAAAAAAAAGTACTCTTGAGTGCCACTGATACACTGACCAGAAGGAGGCACTACAATCTAATATGTTATGGTACTCTACTAGTGCAACACTTTGTCAAGTGATATAAATAACTTACCATCCTTCACTTCCTCCTGTAAAACCTCAAAATCTGAAATGGTCCTACAGCTAAGAAAAGATCTCACAGGTAGTACCCCTTGGCTGTAGTCCCATGACTCCTGGTATTCATAAGTACTGTACAGTACTTGAAATTCTGCAGTGCTGCATATATCTATAGATAGATATAGATTTGTTATTGTAAAGTATGGATTGAATTAAAGACAGAGAAGTACTAATTTTTTTTGTCTGATAAAATGTTTTTTTTCCCCAAGTTAAGGGTTCTGGAGCTATTTTGTCAGAATAAAATATTGTTATGTCTGCAAATATTGGCATTACAAACTTGTCAGACTTCTCTGTAGAATGTAGGGATAATAATGCCATAAAATTACAGGTTTCCCTTGTTTTGAAATCTGATGGGTGCAGGAAGGTTTCAGATTCTTTTTGTCTACATGAAAATTAATCTGTCTGTAATTTTATGCCAGTTAAGCATACTGTGAAATATGACACTTGGATCTATGCATAGCATATATAAATGAGGAAGTGAAGCGCAAAAAAAGAACATCCTTAACTAACAAGCACTAAACCCAGCCATCCTATCTCTTGGGTTAATTAAACTTGTTCTGTATCTTGTGTGTCTTAGTTGCTGGGTAGAATATTGTTGCCAAATAAATGAGACAGTATGTATGTGTGTGTTTGCAAAAGTAGGAGGGTTCTAGGATAAAATGTTACTCTTCAAGTTATAGGATTGCTAAAGCTTGATTCCTGCTAAATGGGAGAGCTGCTTGTAGAAACATGATACAAGCAAAACATATCTATGATTGGTGGTTATGTAAGGCATTAATGTTTAATGCTCTAGACCCAGACTCAGCTGTAAAGATTTGTTTCACATCTGTTCTGGAGGATGAACATTTTGATGTGGATTGAAAATGGCTTTAAAAGCCTAAACATCTTGTGAAGCAAGATGTCTTGCAAAGTGAACAACACAAACATATTCCTATGAATGGTGGTTCTAACAGAAGGAGCAAAGCAAGGCAAATTGTAGCTTCAGACCTCTTGCTTCTCTGGTCTGCTTTCTTCTGAGAGAATTAACCACAATTGAGAGAACCAGTTTCCAAGACTGCTCAAGCCAGACCTCTGAAAACAGGTATTTTGCATTCCCTTGAATGCACACTATTTTCATTTTGGTTGTCACAAATAGAATTTAATCAGAGTTTTTGTAGGCCAGTGTTTTCCTCCTCAAATAGGAAGGGGCATAGGAATTTTACTTACTTATTTATTTATGGCATTTGTCTACTGTTTCTCAACTCGTGTGATGTTCAGTGGGTAAAATCATTTAATAGCTGATATGGCCATATCAATGGAATAGATGCCTTTCTTCCCAGTGGGGTATGTTGCTGGACAATGCACCTATCACATATAACAGGAGGGAGTTCAAGAGTCCACATCCTCATTAGCGAGTATGTGGTATTGTTTTTAAAACAACAGAATTTGACGGGGAAGATGCCACCCATGAAATGTCTTCAGTGAGGCTTCCTTATACTGGATAGAGGTGGTGAGGACAAAAAGAAAATTATTTATCATGTAGTATACTTTTGTCAATTACACAATAGCATTTTTATTCTATTTATTCTTTATGAAAAGTATTAATTACTTTTCTGTCCACTAGACAGAACTTACTTCCTAAGTAATTTATCTTTCAGTTATTTAAAAAAAATACCTGAAAGTTTAACACCAGGGTTAACACACTGCTGAAAGATGCTCTACTTCTATACTTCTATACTTGTCTCTTTTATCTCTTTCCTGGTACAGCTACCCCATGGTCAGAATGTCATGCAGGATTTCTATTCTGGACATACTTGACTTATTACAGGAGATGGGTAGCACCAAGCCCATGTTGAATCTTGTAGCCTGCGCTACCTCCACACTGCCACTAAGTTTGCCACCATGTTGCTTAAATCCAGCAGTGTAGGAATTCAGCAGCAGGGGTGACAAAAAGCCAGTATGAGACCAAATTTTCCTTTTAAAACTCTCACAAGAAATATGATTTTCTCCATGTATTTTAGCTACTATGATACTCACATTTGGCAGCAGAGAAAAGGCAGTGTGGTACAACGCGCACACACCCATTCAAACCTGCCTACCCCTGATTTGTCCAATCAAAATATTCCATTTACTTGAATGAACTGGACTAACATCTAATTAAAAGCAAATAAAGACTGAGCCATTCAGCCTGTTTTCTGGTTTTCAAAAACCTTAGATCATCAAACCATTCCCAGCATTCTAACTCCTTTTCCTAACCATTAGGCAAAAGAAAAGGACAGTTTGAACAGTGGCAGAAGTCCTGTCCTGGTATGATTATCATCGTGGTTTGCTTAACGATACCAGAACCAGAAGTGAGCAACATAACAGGGTCAATTTACTGGCTCGATTCCTATGCAGAAATGTCCTGGTTTTACCAGCTCCTAGTCCAAATGCTGAAGAATTCTACTGAGCTTGACTAAATATATGTATGGACACATAACAATAACTAGGAACAAAAGCAAATGTGCAAATATCATGTTCAGCAATAATGGACTCCAAAAAGGGCAAAAAACAAAACAAAACAAAAACACTACCCAGTATATTTTGTGAAAATATGTTTTTGTGAAAAGACTTTACACTTGCACAAAAGATAGTGTTTTCAGTCATTGAAAAATGCACAAGTACTCTTGTAATCTCACCCAGTGGGAAGAAAACATTTGAATTTTTTTGTTCTTGTGCAAAGAAGCAAAGAATACAAATATCGTAAGTTGTTTTGAACTCTACATTGGAGCCAAGGCAGGACATAAATTGAGTATATAAATAAATAAGATTTAGAGCTATACTTTCTTATCACTTTCAATTCCTTCTCAGTACTGTCTGCTGCGATTTTATACCCTGTCTTGTGAGACCTGTTTCTAGCAACTTCCAATATCTTAGCCATCCTTCCTTCTGGCCTATCAACTCTTGTAGTCCTTCCACTCCTTCAGATAAGGAAAGCAGGTGTCTAGATGTGCAGGTTATAAGACATATGCAAGCGCAGCTTTATCGCTAAAGAATACAATTTGTCAAGCCTGTCTTGGTCATTTTTATTATCATTTGCGGGGGGGGGGGTTGATCAGAATGACAAGACTCATGGACTGCTTGTCACAAGATTTAAAAAATATGGCAAAGGCAAAGCTTTTCTTTGCAAAGTTAGAAAATCTCTCGAAAGAACAAATGAATTCATTGTGTCATTCTTCTGGTTGCGCTTTGAAATCACTGACTGGATCCATAGGGCTTTTACTTCATGCTCAGCTCTTCTCTACTATTCTGAAGAGCTGAAGATCAAGGTTATGCCCTCTGACAGGGTGAAGTGCATTGATGTTCCCCTGCAAAATAATATTATAAGTACTGGCAGTGGGTATGAACATCTTCCTAACAGTGCTCCAAAATCTTAGGTTCTACAGAGTCTCATCATCAAAAAATATTTGTTTGCCTGCCTGCCTGCCTGCCTGATTGATTGATACCCCACTTTTGTTCTCTGGATGAGTCCTAAAGCAGCAAACAATAACATAGCATCCATCCAGTGAAAGGCCTGTTCTACAGTAACTGGGGGAGGGGGGGTCAGTTGCTAAAGATTTACCTAAAAACCCACCAGCCTAGCTTCCCTCAACAGGAAGCCCCATAGATGGAGAACAGTCACCAATAATGCGCTCACAGCATACTAGACATGCCTCAGAAAGTGACAAGATGGGGGGGGGGATGCCATTCCCAAAGATATGGAGATCCAGACAGACACTTATGGGAGAATACAGTCCTTTATAGGTCATGATAAGCACTGTGAATTGTGTCCAGAAAGGGAGCAGTAGCTATCCTGCTACAGCAAGGACATTGTGTATTCCCTGTAACCAGCGCTAGTTGGATGTCTGTCCACAGTGGTTTGGACCAGCTGAAGTTTCACAAGACTCCTCAAAGCCATTTTTTTCTAATTGAAAAGAGCTTTAAAAACAGCATGTTCTGGTCTGTTAGCTTTTGGTGATCTGTCAGTTTCATGGGTAAAAACTCTTACTCTGGAAAGAAAATGAACTACTTTGTAAAGAAGCCTGGATAAACATGTAAACTTGGTTGAAATAGAGATTAACTTCTACAGATTCCTCTTGGGTCCTATTTCCCATTACAGTAGAGGGGATTTAAATATTAGATGTTCTTGGAGTTGTTTGGGGATAGTTATTTACCAGAATTTCAGTTTTAGATGAGATGAGGTAGAAATACAGGCTTTTTATTTTTATTATAGAAGTTCTAGCCAGCTGCATTTTATGTTTCTTGAGGACTAAAGTGTTGCACATCAACCATGTACTTTCTCAGAAAAAGATTAGATTTACACAGATACAAATCATTTGCTAATATGGAAATATGGGTTGTTTCACATGTGCACACAATACAGTACACATGTATAATTGACTAAGTGTGGTATTACGCATAGTGATTCCTATTAACAGTTGTACACATTTTCATATAAGAACCACATTTACACTAATGCATGATAATCATTTTCAGATAGGGAGATATGCATATGTGTGTGCATGGCACTGACTGAGTACTACAGTTCTGTCTATATGTGCCATGCTTAAATGACTGCATATGCTCAAATAAAATATATAAAACTTATGAATGCAACTTCCAGACATCCTATAGGACACAGCTTGAAAACAGCTTGTTGACATCCTATAAAATATTTTCCAGTCTGTAAAACAATATATTTTGGCAATTGTTGGCAACAGATAGATTAGTTTTCTTCATATGTTCACTATTTTCCATCAAAATTTGTAATACAGTCCTTTAAGCGGGAGCAGATTTGATCAAATTCCATGGTCCTAGAAAAAGCTTCTGATAAGATTCTTCAGTAGCAGATGAAAATGTGCATCTCTTTTGAACATTGTTGTGGTTTCTTTGCATGGGGCTTATTAAAATGCCTGGCTATTTTATGAGTATGCTGAAAGCTGGAGACTAATGAAGTCCAGAATTTACCTAGTTAGCTGATCTTTGTTGTAATAACATGTATATAAATGCTTTAAATGCAGACTTCTAGCAGCCTTTGATTTATGTTCATTATTAATTTGAAAAATATGTGTGAGGCATACAATTTGTTTCACATTTTCTTTAAATACAAATTAAATCCTTTCCTCCTGATCCAAGGAGTTTCACTACAAAGGAGCAGCTTGGTGACCTTATCTGATTCTGATCAAAGGAATTTTTTTTTGTACTGAAGAAAAGCAAAAGAAAGAAAGAAAAAACATGAAGGCATTCTCTAATTATAGCTGGGTAGCAGTTGTTCTGAATTATCTAATAATAATAAAAATTCTGCTCTGTATTCCTTTGATGTGATTGAAGTAGTCAACGGATAGCTATGTGCATTTGAAAAAAAAAATCATTCTTCACCAATATGGAGAATCAGGCCAAACATATCAACAGGGAAAATAATCAGCAAAGTGTAAGTGTATAGTTAGGTAATTGGCTTGACAATGGGCATGCCAAAAAAAAGTGGGAGGTGTCTAGAGGTTGCAGTTAGTGAGTCTGGTGCAGAAGCGTGCTGCCCCTCTGATCTAATTGTAGCCAGACCATTCCAGCCTGTTTCATCAATTGTGACCAATCCATAAGCTGCCATTGACTGTTAGCTTCTTCCTTAGACAATCTCTCAGTCTTTTCTTTTCATAATCTTCCTTATAGGTACATAGCATTCTCTCCCCCCTCCCTTAAATATACAGGAGGATTCACTGCCCATAAATAATAAGTGTTGAGGGGAATGATTGACAAGCCCAGTCAATTGATTCCTGTGGAGTCAGGACATCCCAGTCGTTTGTTCCTGGTCAGTCAACTAGTGTGCTGGTGGCGGGACTGGATGGACTGCTTGTGAACTGCTGCTTTACTTTCAGTTTGCATTGATGCTTGGAAGACTCCTGGGCTGCAGTTCTACTGAGCCAGAAGGGAAGGAGAAATATGTGTTGTGTTTTACTCTACAGTGGAGTTCAGGAGTGTGTACAAGAGGAAAGCTGCCTTATTTTATTATTTATTATTTTTATTTTAGTCAGTGAATGTTAAAACTGTACTTGGTCAAGAGGCTATGTACAATAAGTTGGAAGTCAGTTTCTAAAAAGAAAAAGGCATATAATGGGATGGATGGGAAGAAGCTTGACATCTGTCCTGTAAGAGCTTGTTCCTGGTGGGTGTTAGGCTAAGTGTGTGACACTGCACATAATCATGTTGGCGCACTTCTGTTTAGGCATTGGGCCTTAGATTCCTGACTTTGTGGAGCTTAAGTGTGTGTGTGGGGAGGGGGTCTTTGTTTTTGTTTGTTTGTTTGTTTGTTCTTTTGGATAGTTGAATATTGTTTGATCCCTGCATTATGCAGTACACAGAGAGGGAAGTGAGACGACTGCATCAAAAAATAAGAGACTATAGCATGAGAAAGAAAACACAGATGAGCAGAACAAGGAGAGAAAAAAGAAAGACCTGAGACAAAAATGGAGAACCTCTTTGCACCAGTTCTCTGAACCAATGCTAGCACAGTTGGTGCCTCAACATATTGTGTGAAGGGAGGGAAGTAGCTAAAGATTCTTCTTAAGACCTTAAAAGTAATCACAGTCACAGCATATGTTTCTAAACATCTGTGGAATCATTGATTGCATTTCATAGATCTGTTGTTGTTAACTACTGTCATGTTGGCTTTGACTTACGATGACCTACGAATGAGAGACCTAAAACTTACCCTATTATTAACAGACCTGCTCAGTTCTTGCAAACTCAGGGTTGTGGCTTCCTTGCTTGAGTCTACCCATCTAGAATGCAGTCTTCCTCTTTTCCAACTGCCTTTCCAAGTATTATTGTCTTTTCTAGTGAGTTCTGTCTTCTCATGATATGCCCAAAGTATGGCAGTCTCAGGTCTTATCTATACGAGGGGGGGGGAATATGAACACGTTCGGAAAGGCAGGCGTTCGCAATGGTGCGAACTGCCTACATGGCCAAAAGACCCCCCTAAACTCCGCATGACCCCCTAAGCAGCTGGCAACCACGAGTGATTTACTCACAATTTTAAATCTGCCGCCATCAAATTTTTAAAAAACAAAACAGTTTTCCAGGGTGCACACAAGCAACACTTCATATTTACAAAGACAGAAAGAATAAAAGCGTATAAAATCACCGTTTCATTGACTTACTGGACCCTCACTTAGCTGAAAATCCAACATGGTGGCAGCAGCTGTTTTCCTGCTTTGCTGGCCCTGCCCCATCCTCATCCAGCCAATTAGATTGCACTGCTTCTTCGTATTTGTGCAATGTGAGTGTTCAAATGATCGCACATGCGCACACATTGGAAACTGCTTAACGCAGTGTAGATGTGTAAATAGCTATTGCTTAAAAAAACAATTTGTAAGCCGCTCTGATAGCCTTGAGGCTGAAGAGCGGGGTATAAATAAATAAATAAATGTCATACAGAACTTTTTTAAAAAAAATCTGTATGAAGCCCCGGATGCAGCCACACAGACTTTGCAGTGGATTTGGCTGCCCCCTTCCAAATGACACAAATTTGTGTATACGTCCATATGAACAGATCGCCAATCTTTCGCATCCTGTTCATATTATTTTGACCATATAGACAGGACCTCAGTTTAATAATCTTGGCTTCTAGGGGAGAGTTCAGGTTTAATTTGCTCTAGAACCCATTTATTTCTCTTTCTAGCATTCAACAGTATCTATAGAACTCCTCTCCAGCACCACATTTCAAATGGGTTGATTTTCTTCTATCGGCCCTCCTCGCTATCCAGCTTTCACAACCATACATAGAAAATGGAAATACAATGCCATGGGCAATCCCAGTGTAATGATGTATCTTTATACTTCAGGATCCTGTCTAGTTCCATCGTAGCTGCTCTTCCAGTCCTAGCCTTCTTCCCATTTCTTGATTGCAGTCTCCATTCTGATTGACTGAGCCAAAGCATGAAAAATCTTGGTCTATTTCAATGTCATATTTGTCTGTTTTAAAGTTATGTAAATCATTTCTTGTTACTATTTTTATTTTCTTAATGTTCAACTGTAAACCTGCCTTTGCACTTTCTTTCTTGACTTTCTTCAGTAATTGTTCCAAGTCTGCTATTTTCTGCTAGTAGTATGGGATCATCTGCATATCTTAAATTGTTGGTGTTTTCACACTACCTTCCTCTGAGTCTAATCCAGTTTTATATATGATATATTCAGCATACAAGTTAAACAGATGATAAAATGCAGCCTTGTCTGACCCCCTTGCCAACTGGAAAACATTCTATTTCTCTGTATTCTGTCTTGACAGTAACCTCTTGTTATGAGCACAGGTTATGCATCAAGACAATCAAATATTGTGGCATACCCACAACATCCATAGTTTTTAATGATCTAAAGAAATCTAAACAATCAAAGGCTTTGCTTAAATGTATAAAACACAGGCTGATTTTCTTCTGAAACTCTTTGGTGCACTCCATTATCCAACGTATGTTTGCAAGATGCCTCTGCCATTCCTGAATCCAGCATGGACAGCTGACATTTCTTGAGCCATATATGGTAAGTCTTTGTTGTAGAATTTTGACCATCACTTTGCTTGCATGGGAAATTAATGCACTGGTCCTGTGGCTACTGCAACCCCTGGTATCCCGTTTCTTAGAGATTGGAATGTATATTGAGCATTTCCAGTCTGTGCACCATTCTTATGTTTTCCATATTTGTTAGCAGATTTTAGTTAGAACTAGAAAAGGTTCTGTCTCTGTAGCTAGAAGCAGCTCTGTTGGTATGTCGTCTGTTCCTGGTGATACATGTCTCCCAAGAGCTCTAAGTGGAGTTTCTACTTCACTTTCTAAAATTGTAGCTTCATCTTCGGATGGTTTTTTCTTGAATAAATCTGTCATCCTTCTGTCTCTTCTATATAGTTCCTCAGTATATTGTGTCCAGCATCTTTTTGTTTCTTCTTGATCATATAGTGTATATTGTTTGAATCATCTTTTTATTTCTTCTTGATCATGCAGTGTTTTCCCTTGTTGGTTGTAAAGCATCTCCACTTTTGATTTAAATTTACCTTTGAATTCTCAGATCTTGTGGGAAAAGTCACTTGTTCTTCCTTTTTTGCTGTCATTTTTTTATTTTTCTGCATTGGTCTCTCTGTCTCTGCACAGAAGTTGTTGAACAGTTGCATTCAGGCTTCTGAAGTCTTATTGATTTGATTTGGTCACAGACTTTACATTATATCTTTTGACTGCTTTTCCTACATCTCTTCAATGCTACCCCATTTCTTAAATTTTCATTTCCTGAGTAAATGTAATTATCTGACTCAAAATGTTCCATTCCTTTAGCTTGCTCACCCCAAGTATTGCTATGTTTATACGTTCCATTTCTTGTTTTACTGTCTAGCTTCCGCTGATTCATGCTCCTCTCATTTCATGTTTCTAATATGTGTTATGCAGCTTCAGACTTTCCTTTAATCTCTGAGCATGTCAGCAATTCAGTGTCCTTTTGGCTTGAGTCCAGTTATTTCATTAGTGACAGTGCTACTTATAGTTGTCCTCTGCTGTACCCCAGCAATAGCTTGTTGAGTACCATCCCGCCTTGGGGGGGTCACCTTCTGGCACTATCTCTTGTTTCATCATAGTGTTTTCGTAGTAAAAGAAATTCAAAAGGGGCTTACCATGCCTCGTTCTGCACTGTACTGACAAGCGTTAGCTGTGGTGCCACTTCCATTATCTTTCAGAGATCCTCCCTCAGTATCATTCCACACTGCTGCTGCTGCCCAGTAGATGTTTGGCACTTGTAGTATAGCTTCTCAGCAAAAGCCTCTCTGACACTGGGGACTCTACCAGCAGCACTGTTGCCATCAGCATAGCTACTTGCCTCACAGGTGCACACAGTCCCACCACCACATAAAGGTAGTGCCATTGGTGGTGTGGTCATACACTGTTCTTCTGAAATTACTATATTGGTTTGCTGATGCATTGGGTTAGTTTGCTGACATTACTATATTGTGTTGATAGCCTCTATACTGTATTGCATGATAGCTTTAGGAGTTCCTTGCAAAAACTGTAAAGGGAGGAGCTAGCAGAGAGACATATTTAAGTGAGAACTGTCAAACACAATTAGCACCTATTTTGTTGATGTAACAGTAGGGATGGAAAGAATATTTGAAAATAGTTGACCAGTAAGTAGGTGGGGAAATGGGTTTCATGAGTGTCAGGTAACCCTGAAAAGAAGAATCCCAGGCATAAAAGAAATTTCAGGACTTATTCTGTCAAAAAAGCATGTGGTGTTTTTTGCATAGAAAATTATATTTTCCGCACAGAAAACAAGTTTCCTTTCATTTCAGGGAATGTTGATTCATTCCTCCATACCAAATTGCTTCAACTCTGACATTTGAAGGCTTCCTTTGTTGAGCTCACTTCAAGTCCTTCCACAACATATTGTTGGACTTTCGTTTCAGACTTTGACAAAGCTATTCTAAAACACAGAATCTCTTCTGCATCCATTTTTCAGAAGATCTGTTTAGGGTCATTATCATGTCTCATGACCTTCTTTCAGTTCAGCTTCAATTCTTGAATGGATGGGCTGATGTTGCCCTGTAGAATCTGGTGGGGCATTGCAGAATATAAGGTTATGTCAATGGTAACAAGCTGTCCAGGCAGCAATGCAGCCCCAAACCATCACATTCCCACCACCATTCTTAATGGCTGGATGAAGCTCCTCTGTTCAAACCCACTGTTTTGTTTGTTTGTTTTGCCAAATGTAAAAGTTCTCACTGAGGCCAAAACATTCCATATTTTACTTGTCTATCCAGAGAACAATGTTCCAGAAATCTTAGTATGGGAGAGGACGTCTATGAACTTCAATTAGACAGCAATGTTCTTTTTAAAGAGCAGTGCTTTCCTCATTATTCTCCTGTGAACACCATTCTTGTTAAGTCTTTGCCTTATTAAAATTACTGTACTGACATTATTTAACGGGGAAGTGCCCCCTGCATTTCTTTCTGAATGCTATTCTGGGAGAGATTTTGGTAGGACAAATGTCCTGTGACTGGGGTCCTAAACGTTCTCTATTTGTGAATTGTCTGTCCCAAATCCTTAGATTCTGTTCTGTAACCCTTTCTAGATTGATAACAGCAAATTTCTGAGAACCTAAGAACCAGCATCTGATTGTAATTCTTTCCTTGAATTAGCATGATACAATGAATGGGTCACTTGCTTTTGCAACTACCTTGATTCTTATATGTTCTTCCTTTGTCTGATCAATAAGTCTTTTATTTTATAAGACACAGAACTGGTTAATATAAACTCTGTTTATATTATAAAGGATGGGTTTTGATTAACAAAGGCTGGCATGGTGAAAATGATGGAATTTTCACTGATTATCATTAAAATTCTAACTTGTTCTTGCTGCTGAGAACATAAATCCATTTTTCAGACTCAACTGGAGTAGTCCAACAAATGAGAGAAAATAAATTACCCTTAAAAGAACCTTCCTTGTCTAAAATACTGTGGCTTCCACAGAGTTATATCAAGCAATCCTTATTTCATTTGGTTATTTTAAGATTTTATTCATTTATATCCCACTTTTCTCCCATAAGTGGGATCCAAGGTGGCTAACAGCATCTTTAAAACCACACAAGTTAAAAACAATACAAAAGTAAAAGAGTATATTAAAAATATAAAATTTAAAAAAGAATTAAACAGTCTATAGGTTAAAACATTAAACAATAAAAATATTAAAATACATTAAAAACTGTATAAAGGATCCATTCACAATCTTAAAACCACACTGGATAGCCTTACAAACCTAGCCCTTGTCAATTCATAAAAATCTGGTGGCATAAATATGTTTTCACCTGCTGTCAGAAGGAAAGCAAGGATGGGGCCATCCTGGCCTCCCTTGTGAAGGGAGTTCCAAAGTCTGGAAGCAGCCACTGAGAATGGCCTCTCCCTTGTTCCCACCAAATGAGCCTGAGAAGGTGGTGGAACTGAGAGAAGTGCTTCTCCAGACAATCTTAAGTCTATACCGGGCTCATACAGAGAGATATGGTTCTTCAAATAACCTGGACCCAAGCTGTATTCATTATATGTTTATTCTGTGTAGGGACTAGCAAGCTGAAAATTGCATAAAGTAAGTCTGAATCCGGCCAGTATGGTACTGTAGTTTGAATGTAAAACTAGGACTCCAGAAGACAAGGGTTGAAATCATCAATCAGATGTGGAAAGCCACTGGGTGACCTTGGGCAAGTCACACTCTCTCAGCCTTAGAGAGGGCCACATTCTTCCCACCACTTGAGCACAGGATTGTCCTGCTTCCGTTCAGACACTTTCTGAAGGAAATATGCATATCCTCCACCTTGAGGTAAACAGGGTTTCTTTGGCCCTGCAACCATCTTCCACTATAGTGAATGATTTGGGGTCCCTTTATTCTGAAATGTTTAAATTGCATTGTCTCATAGCAAAAGAAAATACTATTTGGGGCGTACAGTGGTTATAAACATTCATGGAACATGGGAGTATGATTGAGAAATCAAGATTGCACTGGTAGGATTGTCAGGTGCCTTAAATGGGCTCTTTTGGTGCCTTTGTTTATTGCACTTCCTCTGAGAGGTATACAGTACATTAAAAATACAAAATGCAAAAATAAACAAGAAGTTATAGCAGAATATAAAACCAAGAATTAAAGCATACTGCAAAATGTAAAAATCTTATAACATCTGATCCAGATTAAAAACATGGAGCAAAAGAAAGGTGCAAAGATTTAAAAGTACTAAAATTATTTTTTTAAATGCCTGGGAGAATAAAACAGCTTTCACCTGGTATCATAAAAGCTGTGATGTGAGAGGCATTCCGCAGATGTTGTGCCACCGTTTCAAAGGCTCGCTTTCTTGTATTCATCAGCCTTGTTTAATGGGCATGAACACCTGGATATGTCCTCAAATGATGACATTAGGGCCCAGGTAGGTAAACGTGAGAGGAAACACTGCTTTGGGTACCGCATTGCAAGGCGGAAAGCCTGCTTTTGTTTAATCCCCCGCCCTAATTTTTAAAGAGCAGCATATGATAGGTTAAGGCTGTAAAATGTATGGTTGTGCAAATAATTTTGGACAACAACTCCTGTCTCTTGCCACTGACTGTGTTGATGTAGTCCAACAACATTTGCTTTCAGTGAAAGGGTAGCTTTGGATCTACCATTGGCTAAAACACTTGGACCCTCCCCAGCACAAAAATCCCCACCATGGTCCACCTAACAAAAAGAGGCATAGATGGCTGGTGGCTCCATTGCTGCATGGCTGGTGAATCCGTTTTGGGTTTTATGGCCACTCTTTTCACAACTGCTCTGGTTTACACAGAAGCCATCCTGTTGCTGGACCCTATTCCCAGCAGAGGTTTAGCACTAAGAATGCTCCCAGAATACCCAGTACAACTGTAGGAGGAGGAGCTGTAAAGCTGAGAGAGGATTCGCCGCCTCTGTGGCCATAGTTCCACTGGCTACCCCTGAAAAAAGCTGTGGGCTTCCCACAGAAACACACATGCACACACTGGCCCTATTTAGATACCAAATTTATTTTATTAAAAGAGTTGGCAACTGTAATCATTGGGATTATATTTAAATTACATTCACATAAAGCTACATTCCATCTAGACAAGTTATTCAAGGTATTTGGAATGACCATCTGTTGTAATTTAAAAGCAGAAAGTGATATTGTGCCGTTTCTCATTCATGTCTGAGACCCAAGTATTCATAACATAACAATAACATACTAAAGCAACTGAATTTAGCTAACTTTCTTTATCTTCTTTATTTCCTTAGCTCTGGGACAAATTATGCTATACGTAGATGGGATGAATGGTGTAATAAATCATAATGAAACAATCCAGTGGCTGTATACTCTCATTGGGTCAAAGGTAAGAAAGGATCCACATACGGAATGCTTTATGATGAATTTGCCATAGAATTTAAAAAATATTTACATATCTATTTACATGTTTATCTTTAAAAGAAAAATAAGATGGATGCTGTGTTGGTGACTTAACACATTTCACTGGAATGATTCCTCCAGGAAGCAGAGAACTGCAAATGCAAAGGGGAATGCTACCTCCCCCAGTTTTTGTTTTTTTATATAACAAGTCTCTCTTTTCATAGTGCTAATCATGGGGCAGTCTGTGTACTCTTGCTATTTAAAAGTGCTGTTGATTAATTTTAATGAAATAATACCTGGTTTAGTATGAACCTTCCAATACATGTTAAATGTTCCTGAATGTTCTCCCAAAACAGAAGTAACACACATAGGGAGGACCCACTTAGTTATGGTACCCAGTTTATTAAATGCTCTTTTCAGGGTTACCACCACCCAGTTGGACGGCTTTTTGACACCAAACAAAAAACCCTTATGTTCCCAAGCTTTTCAGAAATCTGTGGTGAAAATTGTTTTGACCACTGTTAGTTTTATTCTGTTGTTTTATTGTTTGTTTGTTATAACTGTTTATTGTTGATTTGTGTTTGCCTCTTAAGCCATCTGGGAACTGTGGCTTGATTCAAAAGGCCATGTCAAGTGCTATTTTTTTTTTTAAATAAAGATTTTTTCCCAGACAAACAATGAGAGCACGATACAGAGAAAAGAAGTCCAGAGCTCATGCACATAGTTGCTTCAACATGGACTGTACCTGGAGCTCCTCTCATTCTTCCAAGTAGCCCCCGTAAAACCTGTTTCCTGTGGCTGTTTTCCCATCTTTCATTCCATGTTCCTTCTCAGTGCTGTACATTTCCAATTATACATATATCCTAATCCTGCCTTTATGCAGATAAGGCTTGTCAATTCTGTTTTTATTATCACTACAGTGAGGTTTCTAGCTGCAATATTCTGTTGAAATTTCTTACAAAAGTTTGCAGGTATGTGTGCGTGTTTATGTTTCTTCAAGTTGCCTGTCAACCTATAGCAACCCCATGGGTTTCATAGGGTTTCCTTAGGCAGTGAAAATCAAAGGCGGTTTTGCCAGTTCCTTTCTCTGAAAATATAGCCTACAGCACCTGTTACTCGTTGGTGGTCTCCCATCCAAGTACTAACCAGGGTTGACACTGCTTAGCTTCCAAGATCAAACAGGATCTGGTGTCTTTAGGGTATTTAGGCCTAATTTCATAAATTTAGGTAAAATGCCACTTCCTATTTTTATCAGATGCTGGGATGAGTCAAGAGGAATAAAAATTTGTATCAAGAGAATCTTTTGCTGTAAAACGCTCAGATAGCTTTCTAGCTGATCTTAGATTAGGGTGGGCAAATTTGGCAATTTCAGTTTCTTTGGTTGCTATTTTTTCCAGAGTTAAGTCAATTTCAGCTTATTTCTCCATCAGGTAGTCATTTTTTTCCATGAAAAATCAACATAAAAATTCATCTATGTTTTCATGCAGTTTCCCCATATCCCCATTTCTTAATGCATTTTGTTCGGCATGTACAATTTGGAGACACATTTCTAAACATAGTGATTTTGATTTATTGGCTTTACTAATATATACTTTTTATAAACATTCTACTCTAATACATGTATTTTGTGCAGATGTTTTGAAAAATTGGGGAACTGCACTGCAAATTCCCCAAAGTGTGGAATACCAATGGAATTCCACTTTGCTTCAGATCTTGGTTCACAATATGAACTAAGTAGGTTAATATTAAATGTGAACTGAATGAATTTCTCCCTATCTCAGACCTGAGCATGTATGCTTGCATCAGTAGTATTAATTATCATAAACCTATAATGCAGTTTGGTTTCACTTTATGGTTTATTTTTTTAATGTTTACAGATGAAGGTACAGTTTCCCAATTGAGTGTTAAAATTTTCCCAAAAAAGATTCTATCTTACATTTTGGTGTTACTACACAGCTTGTCTTTTTAAAGTAATCTGTTATGTTATCATTTTGAGCCACAAAGCAATTTTTTTTTTTGTTTTGTGATGTTGTAGAGTTTTGGAAAGTGATCTTATTCTCTGGTTTGCCATGCATTATTTGTTGCATAAGAAATAAATTACGTGTTGCACTCAAGCAGTATGATTTTGGTGGTCATTACGCTTCACAAAAGGAATGTCATTAATGATTTGTTACCCATGCCTTCCCCCACTCAGTAACCCAGTACAGGTAATATTGTTAAAGGAAACACCTTGTAGGCCTGGTTATCCACAGCAGATGATCTCTAGTCAAAACAGTCCTTTGTATCAGTGTTCAAAATTTCTTGGTTGCTACAAAAATTTGATTACTTTCAGGACATATACTACCAGTTCCTGCATGTAACCTTCAGATTACTACAGGCACTATCACTGTGGTATATTACATTAAACCAGGGGTCCTCAAACTTTTTGGGCTACTGCCCCCTTTCCTTTTTGGCGACAACCCGAGTGCCCCCCAACGCCTATTTCTTGATATTCGGTCTACTGTTCTGCTGCAAATTCAACCAGTCTGTCACTATAAAGTGTATGTATTTCACAAACAAAACTTAACTTTTAAAAACAATTTATTAGCTAACACACACTGGAAGCTGCTTCTTGCAGTGTAGATGTGTAAATTGCTATTACTTAAAACAATTTGTAAGCCGCTCTGATAGCCTTGTGGCTGGAGAGCAGGGTATAACTAACTAACTAAATAAATAAATTTAATGTTTTTATCAATTTGAAAATGATATTAAGCTGAGTCCAACTAGAGAGAAAGGGGCAAAGTGAAAAGTGGGGAAGGAGGACACTTTTTATTATTGGAAATTACACATGGAAAATTATTCCTTGCAACACTGAAAGCCAGATGTTTAAAAATTTCTTATGCAGACAGTGTTGGTATACAGTCAGCCCTCCATATTCATGGTGGTTTGGTTCCCGGACTTACCATGGATACCGGAAACCATGGATAACAGCGAACCCTATTAAAATGAAGGCCTTCTGGTAAAAACATACCATAGAGTTGTGTTGGAGGACCTGGAAGATGCATCTCTAGGCATTTTCCAGTGCAACTCTATGGTACAAGGTCTTTATTTATATGCATTACAATTCTAATGCATGTCCCCATTCACACTCACACACCAATGCAGTCTTGTTTGCCAGTGGTTGAAGGCTGTCAGCTGTGTCAACACATCTGCCGTTTTCTTCATACTGCATCAATTGACTCAAAACATGTTCCTTTAACCACCGATTTCACTTTAGGGAAAAGAAAAAAAGTCACATGGTGCTAAATCTGGAGAATATGGAGGATGTTCAAATGTAGTAATGTGTTCATCGGCCAAAAACTGCTTCACAGAAAGTGCTGCGTCTTTGTCTTGATTAAGAATGAAACCATTTCCCTATAATTCTGGCCTCTTTTTTTTTCCTGACTCTTTCAGCTTTGTCAAAACTTCCTTATAGACAACCCCCCAATTTTTATGTTAAAATAAAGAGTTTGGGATATACTCGCCATGTAAGACGACCCCTCCTTCTCTTATATGGTGAGTATAGTTGTTGTGATGTCCAGCCAGGACTGTTTGAATCTCCCCTGCATTTTCCTTCATTTTAGTTCAGGCTTAGTATGTCCGAGCATAGGAATGTTTCATTGTATTAGAGTTGTGGGAGGAGCTGAAGAATTCCCCTGCATTTTTCCAGGTTTGGTTTGTCCCTTCCCAGCAAGCTCTGTTTAGCTAGAAGTTTTTTAGTTTTTTGCTCAGTCTTTGCTATGAGCTTACAGGGAGCTGTTTTATTGGTGGCAAACAAGCCCAGACAGCTGGGAAGGGCATTTCTTACACCATTTAGCCAAATTAGTTACCAACAACAAATAAGTCAAAGGAATCAGGAGCTGAAAGACCCTGCACCAGCTCCATTGAGTGAGGAGATCAAACCCAGAGAGATAACACCCCGAAGATTGTTGAAACTCAAACTGTAAAGTACCTTTTATTTCAAGCTTTTAGAGCTGGGGAGAAGAAAGCCCTGTACTTTTGTTCTTTAAAATAAACTTCCTCCTTTTTTGAACTTTATATTCAACATCAGAGCCTTTTTGGGTAAAAGAGTTTGATCTCACCAGGGTACTGGCGTTGCACACCCAAACCTGCCACCATCTTTAGTTAGATGTGTCTTCACAGTTGTCCCTTCACATTCACTGGGGTTTGGTTCCAAGACCCCCGTGAATACCCAAATCTGTGAATACTCAAGTTCCATTATATGCAATGGCATAGCAAAATGGTGTCCCTTATATAAGATGGCAAAATCAAGGTTTGCTTTTTGGATTATTATTTTTTAAAGAATATTTTCAAGTCATGAATACTTAAATCGTGAATGCCAAATCCGTGAATATGTAGGGACAACTGTATATCCCAAACTCCAGCCTCCCCCCTCCAGCCCTCCCCCATCCACCCTTCCCGAAGCCATGATAGGAACCCCAATCATGGCTCTGAGAAGGGCGGGTGCTGGCTGTAAAGCCTCCCCCCCCCAGCCAGCACCCATCCACCCTTCCTGAAGGAATCAAAGACGGAAGAGAGGGGCAAATGTAAGGGTGGCTCAAGGGGGGGCTTTCCAGCCAACCCCCTGTCCCCCAAGCCACGGGGGCTGGCAAGCATCCCCCCAGCCAGCCAGCCAGCCAGCCACCCATCCTTCCGAAGCCTCGATGGGGGAAAGCCCTATTCCAGCGTATAAGACGACCCCCTAATTTTTAAAAGGCTTTAAAAAGTTGTCTTATACGCTGGAATATATAATAATACAGGTTCACTGTTCTGCCTTCTGGAAACCATTCTGCCAAAATTACACCCTTGATGACCAAAGAAAACCAACAAACTTGGTTTTGGATGTGGACTTGCTTTGACATGCTTTTTTCATTCCTGATGATGATGGTGTTTTCCAGTGCACCAACTGTCATTTTGTCTCAGGATCGTACTGGAAGATCCAGGTTTCGTCACAAGTGATAGTTTTTTGAAAAAGGTTTGGGTCTGCCTCAAGTTGCTGCAGAATGTCACATTGCTCGACTTTTAAACTTAGCCTTTTTACAACACACAACAGGCAATACAGCTGCTTTAAACGATGACTGGCAATTAACTGAACAGCCAAGAGTGTTGATGTTTGTTATGCAGGTTCAGACATGTTAAAGGTCACCACTCAAGCATTTGCAATCAGTTCTCTCTGATTTGTCTGAAAGGTAGAAACACAGTCTTGTTATTTAATCGACAGACCTCGTAAGTGTCCCCCTACTTCGTGTCCCGCATATAACTAAAACCACAGATATTGGTTCAGTGGTTGTGGGGGTCTGACTGTATAGTGGTGACTAAAAGAAGGTTTCTACATTATAAATAACACCGGAGCCACTGGGAGGGAATGTGTCAGTGAAAGACACGTTTTTAAATAAATAAAGCTGTTTTCTCTTGGTGAGTCACAAATGGAAACTTAGGATGCAGGTTGGGACAAATTTATTTCACTGTTGTAGTTAAACCAAAGTTGGTGACAGGGCATCAAAAATGAATTGTCAGTATTCATGGTTTGCAATTGTGCTGGTCTCAATCAAGCCTTCCTGAGAGATGCCTTCCTATCTCAGTGGTCTGATGTTATAGTAACATTGCTTTTCCCCTTTCCCCTGTTAACAAGGTTCAGGGGGACAGAACAAACTTCCTGTTACTTATGCCTTAATATCCCCAGCAAACATGGTTCAATTCCCTTCTCCATCTCTTGAGATGCACCTTCATTTGTCTGCTGTTATTTCTGGCCCGCTGTTCTAGATGGATGTCTTATAAGTGGGGCAGTTTTCTCCAGTTCACAGACACTCAGCTTTTCTGCCCTTCTGTTTTTCCTCCAGTTTCTTTTGACTGTAAAAGAGCAAGATTTAGTGCTGATATCTTTGAGGGTCTACTTGGCAGATGTCTCAGCTTTACATATACTGTACATATTTATGTTTTGGTTTTTTTTTGTTTTGTTTTGGGACATCATTTACATGTAGTTCCATTCAGATATGTTTGAAGCATTTAAAGAAGGGGTCTGGGGGCATTTTCTGGGGAGGGCCATTTTTGCCCTCCCCTGGATCTTGGCTGGCTACATCTGCATCCCTGACCCTCACAACCCCATTCACCGCCATGTTAAAAACATTTTTTGTCGTGACAATAACCAACTGTATCCCAGAAGGCAGATGCAGTTGCCTGTTTATGGGCTATTTCAGCTCCCCACTGCCACGTTTTTTTAGGCCTGACATAGCATTTTTTAGAAGAAAAAAAACCGGGTGAGGAGTCTGTGGATACGATTGGCCACTTTCATGCTGTTTTTTTTTTTTTCCAGGTGCGTGGGGAGGAGAAGAGGCTCTGGGGTTCTGGGGTGTTATACTGGGGGATATGGAGGGTATCCTGTGGCCTGCAGGCTGCACTCTGCCCACTCCTAGTTTAAAGAAATTTTTTCTACCATTGAAACAACTGGTCCTTCGGTGAATTTTGTGACTGCCCTTCAGGCTGTTACCTCTGTGCCTTCTGAGACTATTGGCACTTGCACCCTTTGCTTGTTGTCCTTTAAGACAATGTTCGTAGTGCCTGCCACTTTGGCAAGGAGGGTTGGGGGTCTTCCCACTCTCTGGATTGATCTTCCATGTTCCATTGTATACAGACCAAGGGAGCCACATTCCTTTTATGCAGTATGGGAGAGAGTTATGTTATGGCAGAGCGGTGTTGCAAGCAGAGAGAACTCAGAAAGAATGCCGCTGCCACCTTGTGATTGTTTCGTGAAAATCAGTAAAATGATCATGCTATATAAAGAATTGTTTGGTTTGCAGACACTCTTCTGTATTGCTGAAAGAACATAATGTGTAATCAGAAAAAGCACAACCCAATGTGTATTGTTTGACTTGTCTATGGTTACTAGTGTTTGTTCTTCTATATCTTTTAACTGCCAAGGAAACAAAAGTCTATTTCAGATGTAATAGTATCTATGCATTGTTGGCAAGCTACAGTGTCCACAAGGACACAATCTCTCATTCCACTGCAAGGTCTACTTTGTCATAGTGCTCTGCCTTGCATCATAAAAGGGTGTTGGTTCTTACCTTTGATAGCCAAAGTTTGTGTGTTAGCTTTTTCAAGTGTGTGTGTGTGTGTGTGTGTGTGTGTAAGTATTGAGATACATGTAAAGGACTGGGTTAAGGCAGGGTCCCAGTCCTTGCAGCATCCTTGAATATAGGGCAGGGTGTAGAGCAGCAGGTCCATGCATAGAGCCAGAGTCATGGTACTTAGCAGAGGATTTGGGGCCTGATCCACTTATCACTCAGACAATTCCAGCCCTCTGTCTACTTAAGCAGACTTAGCCATCTGATCCTACATATCCTTCCAGCAGAAAGAGACCCCATCCTATACCTGCTTGCTTCCTCAGGCAGTTATATTTTAAACCACCCTGCAATGCCAAGGATTTGACCTATTTGTCTTATACAAAGGCTGGATATGGCTGATACTTACTGCATACTCACTACTGATCCTGCCCACTTGACATGGAGACCTGAGTCAGTGTTGGCTTTCCTGTATTCAGGTTGGAACCAGCCTCAATCTGTCCAGTCCTCAAATGGGTAACCAGGAGCCTAACAGCATATAAAGTACCTGAAACTATAATGGGAGATCAAAGGCCAAGAGGGTGATCGCTGCCTTGATGGAAACAAAATGAGTCAACTAACCCTCTAAAACTAATATGGGCAAATCTATTCTTAGGGCTAACCTGAACCCGATTTAGGGTCTAGCAGCCTGAGGAGGGAAGTAGGTAATGGACTATATCTCTTAGAGCTATCAGGCCAAAATCAATATATCCAATAAAACTGCTCTGTTGCATTGGTGATTGTTGGGATGAGCGCTGTGGAGGCATGCAGGGTTGATGTTCCCTTGCCCATGGAGGGTCCAACTAGAAGCCACCCTTAGTGTTTGTCCACAAAGTTAACCAATGATTTTCTGCACTGGCTGTGACTGCACTTTCTGCTGCTTTAGTATCAATAGTGGCATCACAGTACAACTTTTCCAAACAGTGTGGTCAGTTCCAAATAATATTGCTCCAAACAGCCATTTCCAAAAAGTGTGCTCTCATCTTTGTGATCTCAGAGTCCTTCTGTTCATGTGTGTGCCTGCTTAGATGTCATCAGCAGTTCAGAAGTCTGGAGATTTGCCTCCAGCTTCAGTCACATCAGTACTAATGGTATATACATTGGTACCTACAACCCCATCAAGGTCCAAAATCTATAAAAGTATTCCTAACCATGGACAAAGACCTTTTTATTTAAACAGGCTTTTGGCTATTGTTTGGTTACTGCAAAAAGTATTTTAATGAGGGCTGCTATACTTTCATCCTCATTGTTCCATTGTAATTTTTCAAAACTGTTTTTAAATTAGTGCTATTTTTAATATAATAGTTTATTGAATGATTTTTAAATAATTCAACTATTGTGATATGGATTTAGCTGTATTTTCTTTTAATCTATGTTGTGAATTACCTTGGTGCCCTATTGGGAGAAATGTGGGATATAAAATAAATAGATGGCTGGGCAGGAGATGGGTGGGCAGGCAGGCAGGCAATGCTGGAAGTTGCAGTCTAACAAGATATGAAGGACCACATTTCCTATCCTTGCCCTATGACCACCTACTTCTGATTGCTGCTACAGTGCTATTAGTACCATCTTTGACATCAGAAAGGTAGAATCAGGTTCAGAAACCACCCTTTCTGTCATACCCTGGTATTTTAGCCTGCATGTTTTCTTCACAGTAATTGATGCCTGTGCTGAGCCCTGTCTGGTATTCTGGGCCACACTAGACCTCCTGGCCCCAGTAAAATGTATCCCCCCTGCCCCCGTATGAAGGCCCCTGCCAGTGAAGGATAGTAGGTCAGGTTTTTTGAATGAACAAGTATCCGAACGTGCAGCAACTTTAACACTGACACTGTTACACAGTGTTTCTAGAGCTCCTTCAGGAGGAAAACAATTTCTGGTTGAATTCACTTATCTGTGCCACCTACATCCAAACAACAACAAATTAGAGTAGGACACTGGCTCTCATTCTTAGGTGCACCTGATGTATTAGATTCAACTCCCACATCTCCCAGTCAGCATGGCCAATGCTTAGGGCTCTAAAAAGTAAAGCCCAAAACATCTGGAGGGCCAAAGGTTGAGAACTGTGGAATAGAATTTCAATTTACATAACATATTCAAAGGGTACCTACTGATGAAGGTTGGATGCCAAAGATGGTGTTCTGCAGCTACATTATATCTCCAGGTGGCAAATTACTGAGCATAAATGTCATACAATCAACATTTCCTCAGGATGAAGGTTTCCTCATTTTTCAAACATCTGCCAAATTTAATTATTATTTTTTTAATTTAATTAGGTATTTATACCCCACTCTTCAGCCACAAAGGCTACAAAGCAATAGCAACTTACACATCGACATTGAATTAAGCAGTTTCCAATGTGTATTAGCTAATTGCCCCCACAAGCTGGGTACTCATTTTACCAACCTACAAAAGGATGGAAGGCTGAGAGAACCTTGGAGCCCTCTGGAATCGAACTTGCATCGTGGTGACTTGCAGTACTGGCATTTAACCACTGCGCCACCAGGGCTCCCTCCAGAGTTTGTTCAGGTTTTCCACCTGATGATATCTGGTCTAGCTAAGCAACAAATAAATATATACTTCCAGGCACATTGCAGACTATGGTTCGAAAGCTGTGGTGGGGGCAGGGGGTTACTACGTATCCATATCGTATCGCTCTCCATTGCCATTCATGGTCTTATTGTTTTCTCCACTGATGGTGGCAGTTACGTTAAATGAGTTTCTGTGGGGTTGAGGGATACATTGTGGCCGTCACCATATAACAACCCCCCTATTTTCTGCGAAAAGAAATCTTCACATCAATGCCCTAAAACTTTGGCAGTGATTGAGGTGTGCAACATCCTCTACCATTTAACAACAGTTTTTCACAAGCAGAGGAGGTGAGATTACATGCCCTACTGTGCCGTGCCCTGCAATTCTGTGAGTGGGGCATTCTATACAACGTAATCTTTATAACAGTCCACCTGGTAGAAAGCCCCTAACAGATGTCATAGAAAGCAATGCTGTCTTGACACATTCACTGATGCATCCAGGGCTTACTCTGCCAATGCTGTCACAGCTTTTACATCTTATCTCCACGGAGTTGCAGTAATAGGTCCCTTTTATGCTATCTCCTGGTCCAAGCACTTTGTATTTGTCAAATATTATTGGCTTGATGACAAGGGCAAAACAGATGCCTTTTTTAGGATTCCATGATCGTTAACTTCTTAGCACCTGCTTGACCTCCACTGAGTAATTTTAATATTCTCTCCATGTGTTGGACTGCACAGAGACCATGAAAAGGAAAGATGGGTTGCTGTATCTATATGTCTTCCAGTTATTTATGTAGTTATCAAAACCTAACATACTCTCCCATAGCAGGCACTGTAGTGACTGTGCTTTCTTTATATAGCTGGTCAGATATGGTCGGTTGAACAGAAAGGAAATGTTGGAACTAGACTCCATTGAGTATGTACACAAAAAGTAGTGGTGGGACTCCTATCATAACTCTAGCAAGAGGTTTACTGGAAGGAAGAGCATTGTCAGCTATGTTCTTGTTGTAGCTGTGCCATAGTGGAGAAACAGCTAGCATACAGCTAGCATACAGCCTTATTCTGAAGGATTCTCAGAGCACAGCACTGTGGGTGGGTGGGTGGGTGGGTGGAGATAGCCATACAAGCAGTCTCTTTTCCACTTAGAGCAAGGCATTTCAAACTAAGGATGTGGTGAAGCATAGGTAGCTAGAGCAACAGCAGGGCAGGAAAGCAAGAGGCAGTGCAGTAGCAGAGGGTGATATGTGATCTCATGTCTTAGGCAGCAGGACACCATGTACTGCTCCTGAGTACAGCAAATTAAAAATGCTGAAAATCGGAACATTTACACTTCGTACTCCAGTTTTCAGAGAGGTGTATGTACACAGTGGTCCCTCTAGGTGCACAGGTCCCAGATCCCCAAATCAAACTGACTGCTGCTCATCATGCCCCATTTTGTTAAATGGCACTGACATGAACGCTGGCATGCTGAAGCATGCATGTTCACATCACTGACATTAATAATGTGGGGCACAATCATCTGTGGTTTTTGGTATCCATGCAGGGTCCAGGAACCAAACTCCCATGGAACCGAAGGGCCCTCTCTCTCTCTCTCTCTCTCTCTCTGTGTGTGTGTGTGTGTTTGTTTCTGTTTTAGTGAGAACTACAATCGGCCCTCAGTATCCACAGATTTGGCATCCACAGATTCCACAATCCACAACTTGAAAAATATTTTTTTAAAAAATAAATTCCAAGAAGCAAACCTTGATGTTGCTATTTTATATAAGGGACACCATTTTACTGCCCCACTGTATATAATCGGACTTGAGCATCCACAGATTTTGGTATCCATGGGGGGTCCTGGAACCGAACCCAGCGGATTCTAAGGGCCCGTGCTTTATTCTGGCTTTTTGAGGAAGCAAATCCCTCATTTGTTTGGTTAAATTGTGACCAGTGATTCAGTGTGAGCAGTGAGCAGTGTGCCAGTTTGTTTCTGGGCGCAATTCAAAATGCTGGTTATGATCTATCTCTATAGATCATAACCAGCATTTTGAATTGTGCCCTATATGGCTCAGCCCCAGGTTGTCTGGCAGACCATATCTCCTGTATGAGCCTGCCTATGCCCTGAGATCATCAGGAGAGGCCCTTCTCTCAGTCCCACCACTGTCACAGGCACAGTTGGTGGGGGCACAAAAGAGGGCCTTCTTGGTTGCTGCCCCATAGACTCTGAAATTCCCTTCCCAGGGAGGCCAGAATGGTCCCCTCCTTCTTGTCCTTCTGTCAGCAGGCTAAAACCTTTTTATTCTGACAGACTTTTAAAACAGAAAGTTTTTAAAGAACAGGCTAGGGAGTGTTGTATTGTTTTAACTGAACTGTTTTTGATAGATTTTTTTAAAATGGTGTTTTATTCTTTTAATGTGAGGTTGTAATTATGTTAATACTGTGAGTACAATTGTCCCTTCACATTCGCTGGGGTTTGGTTCCAGGACCCTCCGTGAATACTCAAGTCCCATTATATGCAATGGCATAGCAAAATGGTGTCCCGTATATCAGATGGCAAAATCAAGGTTTGCTTTTTGGATTATTATTTTTTTTTAAGAATACTTTCAAGCTGTGAATACTTAAATCTGTGAATGCCAAATCCATGAATGTGAAGGGACAACTGTAGTTTAATTCTATTTTAATGTTCACTTTTTGTATGTTTTTAATTGTAATGTTCTTTTAAATTGTGAGCTGCTTTGAGTCTCAATATTGGGGCGGGGGGAAGTGGGATCCAAATAAATAAAATAAAAATATAAACAGACAAACAAACAATGCTAGGATTTTCCTGCTTCATTAAAACCAATGGCAGCAACTGCTGGAAAAATCATATTAATGCATGTTCAATTTTGTTTTGAAGTTAGAATATTGCTAGTACTTGAATGTTTTACAGGGGTCCTTTGTTGTAGAAGGAATTTTGTGTATTTTGTGTGCAGTGTCTATTCTTTTAGTTATTGAGCGTGGCCTGAAAAGGTCAACCTACAGATCAGAAGTGGGGAAATAAGGAAGCTTTAATCCTTTCCCCTTTTGCAGTATACATGAACCACAACCCTCTGGGGCCTTGGGGCTCCCATAAGAGATTCTGAATTAAAATGGAAACCATGGGAGAGAGAAAAGAGAGAGAAATTAAAAGAAAGAAGACAGCAAAGAACAACAATTGAATAATCTCCCACAGCATACACCCAGCAGCAGATTTAACACCACAGGGTGTGAGTAGCCTGAGTAGCAGCAGACAACTTGGCAGGAGAGACCTTAAGCATTCACTGTTGCTGGATAACTTACTGATTTATTGACCTCCATTGCCAACTTTTATTTTGTTTTGTTCCAAGTCCTGCTTTAAATGTTATTATCTAAATTGTTGCTGTCTTCTTTCTTTCTAACCCTTTGTTAAATAAATTCTTGCTATTAAATAGGTTTCACTTTCATTCTCATTTCTATTCAGTTTTCAAAGTTTCATTGTAACTTCTTTTTGTGGGTAGATTTTTTTTTAAAAAAAATAATGTCTACACAACTGGGATACTTACAATTGTTTAGGTAGAACTGGGAATTTTTTTGAGAAAACAATCCTGTTCAAACACCACTGATCACACTTTAACTTGTTTTTTTTTAAAAAAAATCCTTTGTAAACTCTAACACACTAGGTGGTGTAAACTGAGTATTTTATGAGGAATTACTTGAATATAAAAATGTAATCCATTTACTTATGTTTTAAAAAATGATTCATTTCGACTGAATGTTAATCAAGAAGTTTGAATCTGTCAACAGTGCAAGGACTGTCACATCTTCTTCCAAATGGCAGAATGCCCTTCATTGGGCAAAAAGACCCTGTATAAGTCTGCTCTAGCTGGGATATACTCTGTTACATCTGTGTATGGATCCACAATCTGTGTATAGTGAACATAGGTTGCACATGTTGGTAGTCTCAACTAGAGTATAACCATTGAATCAATGAAATTTACATTAGTATTGACTCACAATTTAACACTTGGCTCAATGGGTTTCTCTGTTTGGGACTATTAGTAGGATTTTAGTCATTAAGCAAGTAACTGTATCTAAATGTAGATTAACATTCTACCAACGTATGTACACAGATTGTACCTGTGTTAATTGAAACATTTTTAACACCATTTTTCTCTCAATCTCTTGTACACCAATAGGTCATTGTGGTGATTGCACATGATAGTCATGAGAATCATGTAAGCTACTTTGGGGGATTTCCATGAGGAAGAAAGATGGATAAAAATTAAGTTTTTAGGAGGAGTTTAATGTGTGGATACTTGCCACATGCTGATAGAGGTATTCAGTGTTTGGATACAGAATAGATAAAGTAGAATATGTGGGCATAGGAAGAGAAGCAGTAAAATGCACTTGTTGACTTGGTAGTTTTTTTCCTTGGTATTTTAAACAAATCATTATGATATAATCTGCTTACTGAGCTTCTCCTTTGTTTTGTATTGGTACATAGCACATCACTTTTGGGTGAGTTGGGAATCAATATACAGGAGGAATCCTCTATTATAGGGGTTGACAACTACCTGCATTGGAACCACCAGAACTGATAAGAAGCAGATTTGGTGCCATCAAATTCAGTACCATCTCCACAGCTTCAGTGGCAGTTATGGGGACTCTTGGGGAATGAGAGAAGTGACCTTTCTTGTAGATACCAGGAAGCAAGAAAGGACAGCTCAAGAAGACCAAGCAACAGGGGTTCTCCCATACCCTTCCTCTGTAATGGGGAGAATACCAGATTTGTAACACTTTTTTAGAGTGGGAACTGTGGTAAAATTATTAGCCACTATCTGTTGGTAACTAGTAATTTTTATTGTGGAAAAAACCTTTATTTTATATTTTAAACAATCCAGAAGTACTGTACACAGAACTCAAACGTAAGTAGGAGGTAACAAATCAATTTTGACAAGTACAATGCATTCTGTCTGAAATAAAAGTAGCAGAGATGGAAATGTGGAAGAGTACTCAATTCTATGACATGGTTTTTTATTCTGTCAGTATTTAAATATTACACCTGTGTTCACAAATCAACAACAGCAGTACAGTTGAAGTACAAATTTTACTGAGATCAGAAAAGAGGTTTTAATCACTGCCATTATTATCTCCTTCAAGGGCAGATTCAAAGTCATATTTGCCTTCATCAGTTTACTTGTCACACTCTGGTCCATGATATACAGCCTTGCATGTCAAAGCATTCTTCATACAGGTACATAGGAGTGCTCCACGAGACTGCTTAAACTCGTATGACAATAGTTCCAGAACAGACTTCGGGGCTGATTTTCTCTTCATTGTGTTAGTGGTAAGTACTGCTGCCATCCTTCATCCATAGCTCTTTGGACTAACAGTCTGTCTGCTCTGTTCTTTGAGCCACACAGATTAGTTATAAAAATGTCAAAGCATCATAAGAGTTCCAGTGCATATTGATGTCTGAAATCTACGGCAAGCCTGTACAAGTTTTAGTGCAGCGGGGTTTCTGAAGTCAGAAAATGTATGCTTGTTAGACTTTTTAAAATGACCTCTGAAGACAGAGATTATCCTTCCAAAATTATAGTGAATAAAATAAATATAAGGTGATACAAACACAACATGATTAAAACATTGTAAAATTACATAGAGACCAGAAGACCAAAAAAATCCCCCCCAAAAAAACAAATCAGATAAAACAAATCAAATAAAAACAACATTAAACAGCTTTACAATATTAGCAGCTTCTGAAAGTATTAAAGAGCTGCAAATCCTCCAAACATTGACTGGAATAAAAATGCCCTTAGTGCCTCCTAAAGGGTGAGAAAGAGGAGGCCAAATTATTTCCCCAAGAGAATATCCGAGGGATACAGGATGACCACAGATAAGGCTGCATCCCTGGTACACATCAGCCTATCAGTTCTTGCTGATTGACCCGAGGGTCCTTCTGTGCAGTCATATGGCTCAGGCACATAAATGTGGATTTAAAAGTTCCTTTAGATACCTTGGTTTGAAAACATTTAAGGCATTAGGAGTTAATACCAGTTCTATCTTGTCTGGATTAAGATTCAATTTGTTTGCTCCCATTATTCCCAGTACTGCCCCCAGACATCTGTGTAACATTTCCACTGCATTCTCAGGATTAGAAGATGAAAAATGGGGGTATTTCTGCATGTCATCTGCATAGTGATCACACCTCAGCCCAATCTTCTGAATGATTTTGCTGACCATGTTACACCATGTATTTATTTTCTGTATTAATTTATTTAAAATATTAACATATCACCTCCCAGCTCACCAGGGCCCCAAAGCAATGTACAACAGATAGAAACATTTCAAAACAAATAAACACATGCAGATATTAAAGAGCATAGAGGAAAAAATGGGGTTTTGAGGAACCCCAGTGACCAAAGGGTGGAACAGATGTTCTCATGCACAACGTTTTCAGTCCTGCCTCAAGTTGACCCATATATATCTGTATTATATTACAGCCTAAAACAGTTTATTGGTCCAAGTTAGATTAGACCCACTGAATCAACTGTTAACATTGCCAGTACTTGGGTAAATCCCATTGATTCAGCAAGTATACTCTGGTTGGAACTAGCAATATATTTACTATATAAAGTTAATTTTATGTATGGTCTATTTTATAAGAAAGGCCCCCAAATAAAACTGGGTGGGTTGAAATATATAGGGTTTTTTATGAAATAAAACAATTTTTTTTTCCAGTTTTCTCTTTATATTGGAACAGAAAAACCCTAGCACTAGAGATGTAACATTTCTGAAAATTTTGATGCCGTGGGGAGGGGAAAAATAAACCTTTTTTTTCAGGGGGGAAACTGAAACTTTTGGGAAAATGGGAAAAAATGCAATTTTCATTGCCTTTATAGATCACTTTGTTACTTTATGGAAATAAAATGTTTTATCTATAACTTGGTCTAATATAAAATTATCATATCTGATATAATAAAGGTACACATTTAATTTGTTTTTTAAATTTTGGGTGTCTGCCAATTTATGATGAGCCAGCAAAAAAAAAAAAAGTAATTAAAAAAAAGAAATCAAATGGGCAAGAATCCAAAAAGCAAGTGCTTGGCTTCAGCTACCCAAGTAGTTTGCCAACATCCTAAGGATGTATAAACATCAAGGCATTACTAACAACATCAGAAAGCAATGCCTTTGCTCCATCCATCCATGTTCAGTTCTGTTAAAATTATGGCATCTCTAAGTCACAGTACATAAAAATTACTTTCCCTCCAAATGTTGAGATACATTGATCACAGATCTGGCACTAGAAGCTGATGATCTGCTGAAATTACATTATGTGGGCCGTTAACCACTTGGAAAAACTGTGTTCGTCAGCTTTGAGCAAATGCAGTGGTTGTAAGGATGGCTTTTTAGCCATCCTCACCACTGGGATAGTCCCTGGTGTAGGCTCCAACTTGTTGATCATATTTGTTCCAGGTTCTCTGTCATCTTTACTCTAGATGTCAGCCTTGCCATTTCATTATCCCCAGCTTCAAAGAATGTCATGGAATAGAGGGCTTGGATGAGGACATTTGGGAGCAATCGCATTTACAGCCTGAGCCATCTCCTTGTTCTGGAACTCAGCTGGGGCCTTGTCCCTACCATCAATGAAATCTACAAAAAAGTTTCCAAGAGACTTTGAGAAACCATTTGGATCAATACATTTCCAGAGGAACATTCTTCATGTAAGTGTCATGCTTTCGCATGCATGGCTGTATGCCATGTTCAAAATTATTGTAATTATGATGAAATGCAAAAAATGACTTTGAATCTGTCCTTGAAAGAGATAATTACAGCATTGAAAGTGATAATTTTATGATTAGTTAAAACATCTGAGAAAACTGTGTACTTCAACATTGCTTTGTGTATGTGTGGGTTTGTGTATGCAGGTATGGTATCTACATACTGGCAAAATAAAAATGTTACAGTATCAATTACTCTTCCATTTCCATCTCTCTAGCTTTTATTTCACACAGAATGTGTTCCATTTGTGAAATTGTTCTGTCACCTTGTGCTCACATACAATTAATAGGTTTCCAGGTGTATTTTGTTATTGTATTGTTTATCACAGTAACACTATGTACATGCATGCACGTATCTGTTTCATTTTAAAACTACTCATTGTGAATAGGCAATTGGGGTCGTACTGGTATGTCATTTTGAAAAAGTACCTAGTTTAATCCCTCAAGATAGTACCAACCACTCAGTTTAGATGCCCATGTATATGCCTCTGTCATCTTATCTTGGATGTGGAGGTGGAGTGTTGTTTTACACCAGGAATGTTACCTCAGTAGAAATACAATCGGTTATTCATCAGTGTCAGGTGGCAAGCTAAATTAGGAGGATTTTGACATTTAATATACAGAAGACAGGGGCAAGATATGGAAAATTTAGCACCAGTTGCATTCATAGAAGCTTATACCAAATAAACGTATTGGTTGTTGTTTTCATTATAAAAAATTGTGCATGGTTTGCAGATTGCAGATCCTACACTCACTATTCTATATCTTTTCAATTACACTTTTCAAAATTATTTCAATGCATTATGGCTCTCTCCTGGTCAATTTGAGACCTCTTGAGCCCTTACTGGGCCAAAAATTGTCAAATTTATAGCCTAATCATGATTGTTGTACCTTTTCAGAGCATTTTTTAAACAAGACCAGTTTTCACTGAAAACTATTATTACCAGTGCTTGTTATGTCTAATAATTTAACTAGGATCATTGGCTGTCAGAAAAGTCTACCTCATTTATTCAGTCCTGATGATAGTATAATAATACTTAGTTATTTATTACCCGCCTCTCCCCTCAGGATCAGGGCAGGGTACAACATAACAACATACATTACAATATACAATACAGTGCAACACAATTCAATGGACTACACTATATAATACGGTGCAACACAATTCAGTTGACTACAGTTCAATACATACAATTCAAAGCAAATTACAGACAAGACAATTATACAATGCAGATGCCATTAGATGGCACTGTTGGCATGTAACCATACTACAGGGATGACACTGCAGAAAATGCACTGTACTAATAATGATGGCTGCTGCCGCTTCTTTTTGAAACTGTGTTAACAGTTTTTTCCACAGCACATCGCCCCAGCTCTTTATTATGCTGGTCCTCATTTTACCAACCTACAGAAGGACGGAAGGCTGAGTCAACCTTGGAGCCCTCTGGGATCGAACTTATAACCTTGTGGATCACAGTACTGCCATTTAACCACTGCGCCACCAGGGTGATACTACGTGTGGCTATACGATCATAAAAAAAATCCGTATGGGGGGAAAAATATGAACAGCCTGTCGTTCGTATGCATACGAACGGCTATATGATTTTTTAAACCTCCTAAACTTGTATGACTCCCTCTTCCCGAAGCTGGCTGGAGCAAGCAAGCCAAGTGGCAGTTTTAAATCTTCCGCCACTTTTTTTTTTTAAAAGTTTCCTGGTTCGCGGACAGTCGGTTTTCCGTATTTACAATATAAAATAAAAATAAATAAACATATAAATTCACGGACTTACTGGACGCTCGCTAGCCGGGAAACCAACATGGCAGCCGCTCCCAATTCCCCTCCCTGCTAGCCCTGCGCCCTCTACTCGGCCAGCAAATCAGATTACCCTGCCTGTTCGTATGTGTGCGAACGGACCGTACAGACCTGTCAGCCATCCGAACAGCGTACGGATTTCTCTTCGCGATCCACTTTCCCTCCTGAACACTGCATGTGGGTATTTCAGGGTGGAAAACCGCCCTCCCTCTTTTGCATTCGTGTGCATCCGAATGGCCGTTTGTACCGAAGCGCGAACTTCCACACGCCGTACGTATTATTTAAATCGTGTAGACGGGACCAGTATTCACCCATGACCTGTTTTATACCCAAAACCCATGGATTTAAAGAAGAACAGAGGACAGGAAGTGAAGAAGAGCAGCTATGTAGAAAGATAAGGGGAAGTTATTGAGCAGAGAACAGGAAAACATGCATGGCTTACAAAACAAGTGGGTGGGGCGGCCTCCCACTAAGTATTAGGGACACACAGACACACTTTCTGCTTAGGGCTTCTCTACACAAGGGGGAAAACTCTACACCCCCAAATCTGGTGCAGTAAGGCCACACAATGTGCAGCCCTGTCCACACCAAACTTGGGGCATACTACCTTAAACCCAGGTTTTAAAAACTCATTGTTTTCTCCAGAGTTTGCAGGAAACTCCAGTTTTCTATAGTGTGAACAACTGATCCACCCTGGATTCGGGGGTGGGGTGGGCTGGGGTGGGGAGGTAGAACAGATCACTGATTGGCAGGTGCTGCCATTTATCTCACCAGTTCCTGGCCCATAACATTTAGAGAAAGGTTTTTCCCTCCTTGTCACCACCGCCACTAGCACACAGCTGCTTGCTCTGAGGTTGGAAACAAGGAGCCCAGATCCCATGGCTGGGTATCTTGTTTGCCTCAGAGCAAGTAACTATGCACCAGTTGCACCAAGGAGGAAAAAAAAACTTTCTGTAACCATTGTGGGTCAGGAACTGGGACCCAGACATTGAGGTAAATGGTGGTGGCACCTGCCAGGCATCAATCTGTCCTGGCTCTGCTAGGACATTGGTGGAGGAAAGGAAGAGGTGGCAGGAGCTGACGGAGGAAAGCAGACCAAGGCAACATTTGGATGCAGGGACATGTAGACATCTACCCAATGTCTCTGCAGAGAAACAGATAGCAGGGTGCCTCCAGGGAAGAACAGGTCAGGGAGTCCATTCAGACTTTTTCCCCTGGTGTAGACAAGCCCCTAGTGCATAAATCCCGCTATTTGGAGGGGGAAAGGAAGAAAGAAGGGAAGGAAACAAACCAGACCAGAAAACAAGGAAGAGCAACCCAAGCAACAGAAACAAGCAACAAAAACGTTTTAAGAATGTGTTTGGTTATTATTTTATTGTTATGCTTCTTTATTAGTTAATTGGTTAAATTGTTTATACAGTATTCAAAAGGAAAAATACTAATATATATTCATTAGGTTCTCAGTTCTTTCTTTCTTTCTGGCCTATATCCATCATGATGCTGATGCCTGGCAACCAGTGTGATGAAACATTCCCCCATGCACACACGTACATGCATGCACCACCACCACCACACACACACTGCAGGCTTCTCTACCTGAAAAATAGCTCAGGAGGATTTCCCTGCCCTCCAGAACAAGTTTTGGAAGTCGGTGGGGAAAGACAATTGCTCTCCTTCCAGTTCTGCTGATGGAAGCAGCTTCAGTTGCATGACAGCTTTAGTTGCATAGACTTCGTGTGACTGTTTCAGCTAACATAGAAACCTGGGAATTTGACACACTACTCTTCAAGTAACAGCCAACAATCTCCAAGGTAGTGATGAAACTGATACTAACCACAACCTTGAATACCATACTAAAATCATGCTTCTTAAATTCCTAAACTGAAGTGAGGATTATGTGATTTTCCATACATTGCTAGACTGCCGTTCTCAGCATTTCTCATCATTGGCTGTGTTTTGTAGGGTTGCTGCAGCCCAACATGTGGAGGGCCACATTATTCCTATTCCTTAATAATTAAAGACTGTGGGGCTGTGTGTGTCAGTTTCAAATAAATTCCAAATTGAATCAGGTAGGTTTGAACAATTTCAGGATATTATTAGAAAAAAATAAACTCTTACAAGCAGACCAAATCTAAATATTCCCAAAGATTTGTTAGCATTGTAGATTCAAACAGACATTTGTTTGTATACTATCCCACCTTTCTCCCAGCACAGGATTCAAGTGGCTCATAAAGACATAGTCATAGAGAAAGATATTGTTTCTCTAAATATGTATATATTTCTCCCTAGCCACACCATACAAGGAAGGTATCTGGGGGGAAACTTGGGTGAAGGGGGATTCAGAAGTATGCTTTTTTAAAATTAACAGCTCTAGCTCCTAATCATATATTACAGGACTGGTCCCCATGTTCACTGCTTTGACCTAGCTCTTTGTCTCCCACAGGCAGTAACGTTAAATTTTTTGGTGGAGTCTGTCAGCATAGAAGAGCATTGACTTCTTGCTTATAAAATGATAGATTTTTATATCCTTTTGCCTCTGTCCCTGTGTGTTCCACATTCACAATCTAGTAGTAGTGTATGCCTTCAAGTTGCCTGTTGACTTATGGCAACCCGATGAATTTCATGTTTTCTTAGGCAATGAATACCAAGAGGTAGTTTGTCATTGCCTTCCTCTAAATATAGCCTACAGCAGGTGGTATTCCTTGGTGGTTTCCCTTGTAAGTGCAAGCCTACTTCGCTTCAAAGATCAGGTAGGATCTGGTGCCTTTGGGGTAATTAAGCTGGTTATTCACCATCTGCTGTTGTCCCATTGCACTTTTTGTCACTATGGTTCGAATTGATCAGAAAACCAAACAGAATTTAGATTATTTTTCATTCATCGTAATGCGCTAGCTTTTCTTTAAAAAAAAAAAAAAATCAGGTCTCTTACCTCAGAAGAGCCACAATCTCCTCCAAAGAGAATTGCTATGTATGTGAATGTCATCCATTTCTGTCAATCAGACGAACTGTCAATCAGCTACAGTCCTGTAATATATGTAGTAATAGAAGGCTCAGAGATTTTCCTTGGTTTTTTTCTGGGCTGTGAGACCATGTTCTGGAAGAGTTTATTCCTGACGTTTCACCTGCATCTGTGGCTGGCATCTTCAGAGAATGGTTGGATAGGAGTGGGGGGGGTTATATACTGTGAGCCCCTGTTGGGGAGGATATGTAAATTTCTGTGTTGAATGGCTAGTTTCTGGGTGGAGATATGCAAGGAGGATTAGTGTCTGTTTGGATAATGGTTGGTTAATGGTCCATTATCTGCTGGAAATCCCCCTGTCCCTGCAGCTGTGGACAAGTTTACATAGGGATCGCTAAACGCAGTGTACAAACTCAAATCAAGGAACATGAGAGACACTGCAGACTGGGCCAGCCAGAAAAATCAGCAGTAGCAGAACATGCTATAAACCATCCTGGACACAAAATGTTATTTAAAAACACTGAAATTCTGGACCAGGCCAACAACTATCATGTCAGAATGCACAGAGAAGCTGCTGAAATCCACAAACACCTGGACAACTTCAGCAGGAAATAAGAAACCCTAAAAGTAAACAAAATCTGGCTGCCAGTCCTGAACAACACCAAAATAAAAACACAACACTTGCAAATGAACTCCACACAGGGAGAGGGAGTTTCCAGCAGATAATGGACCATTAACCAACCGTTAGCCAAACAGAAACTAATCCTCCTTGCATATCTCTACCCAGAAACTAGCCATTCAACACATAAATTTACATATCCTCCCCAACAGGGATTCACAGTATATAAACACACACACACACACACACACACTCCTACCCAAACATTATCTGAAGATGCCAGCCACAGATGCAGGCGTAACATCAGGAATAAACTCTTCCAAAACACAGTGTCACAGCCCAGAAAAAAACTAAGGAAAATCTATGGATGCCAGCCTTGAAAGCCTTCGACTTCACATTGAAGGCTCAGAGGTTAGGATTTCTGTATTATGTTTCACATTTGGACCCAAGTCAAAGCAGGCTGGCTCACAATAAGGCTATTTTCCAAATCCTCAAATTATGGTCCACACCAAATCTTGTGCTCAATACGCACTCCTATTAACAGCTGCAATTTCTCTATATGTTTGAACTTGAGTAAACATGACAAGCCCTTGATATAATATATAAAGTGAACATTTTTATTTTTTTATTTTTTTTGCTGGTCACAAGGGTAGAATGTAACTACAGTAATCTATCTTGCCATTAACTGTCTTGCCACTACTTTGCTATCTTGCATCTCAACTCCAGGGGTTCCCAGATGAGGCAGATTATCTAGATCCATTTCAGTCTGGTTTCAGACCTGGTTATGAGACAGAGACAGCTTTGGTTGTGTCCCTGTTCATTCTGCTAGACATCTCAGTGGCTTTTAGTATCATCAACCATGGTATCCTTCTGAGTCACCTCTCTGGGATGGGGCTTGGAGGTCCTGTTCTACAGTGGCTCCATTCTTACCTGGAGGGGCACTCTTAGAGGGTGATGATGGGGGACTCCTTGGCCATTGGCCCGTGGAATCCCTCAGGGTTCAGTCTTCTTTCCTATGCTATTTAACATCTACATGTGGTTGCTGGGAGAGTTTGTCCTGAGTTTGGTTATCAGGTGTCACTACTATTACCCATCTCTATTACTTCTTTCCACCTAATTCCAAGGAAGCTGTTCCTGTGCTAAACCAATTCCTGGCAGCTGTAACGGACTGGATGAGGGCAAACAAACTGAAGCTTAATCCAGACAAGACAGAGGTGCTCCTTGTCAGTCAAAAGAGATCTGGGAATAGGGATTCAGCCTGTATTAGATGGGGTTACGCTTTCCCTGAAAATACAAGTTCGCAGTTTGGAGGTACTGCTAGATTCAGCTCTGAGCCTGGTGGGGACTGGGTTACAGCAGTGAGCAGGTTACAGCAGTTTGCACAGTTAAAGCTAGTTCTCCAACTGCACCTTGTCCTGGAGAAGTAAGATCTGGCCATGGTGGTACATGCCTTGGTTACATCCAATAATGTGCTCTACATGGGGCTGCCTTTGAAAAGTGCTCAGAAACTTCAGTTGGCCCAAAGAGCTGCATACAGGTTGTTAACTGGGTTGGCTACAGGGAGCACACAACTCCCTTGTTGCAACAGCTCCATTGGTTACCAGTCCATTTCCAGGCACAAGTTCAAAGTGCTGCCTTTGACATATAAAGCCCTATATGACTTGGGTCCAGGTTAGTTGAAGAACTGAAGCTCCCTTCATGAGCCCATTAGAGCTCTAAGATCATTTGGAGAGGCTCTTCTCTCTGTGTCCCATCATCTTCTCAGGAACAAGTGAGAGGGCCTTCTTGGTGGCTGCTCCCAGACCTTGGGACTCCCTAAAGAGGCCAGTTTGTCCCCGTCCTTGCTCTCCTTCCATCAGCATGTCAAAACATTTTTGTGCCATCAGGCTGTTACAGACTAACTAGGGTTGGGCTTTTAATGTTGTGTGGTGTTGTTTTTAAGGTTTGTATATAGTCTTTTAGTGCATTTCAATATTTTTAATGTTTTAACTTCATACATTGTTTAATTGTTTTAAATGTTATATTTATAATTTTATTAATGCGTTTGTATTATTTTTAATTTGAATTGTTTTAAATATGTTGTTAGCTGCCTTGATTCCCATTATTTGGAGAAAGGTGAGATATAAATGAATAAAATTATCACCATCACCATCATAATCAAAATGCAAGTGCAGCCCTGCTCTGTGGGGGGTGGGGTCATTTAAAGAAGTATACTGTATAGTCCAGAGCACTGGTTCACAACTTATTGTCCTCCATTTAGGATCACAGAATTGGACATCTAGCAAAGTCCATCAGGGATAATGGAAATCTAGAGACGTGTCTAGACAGGCTATTTAACCTGTCTTGGAGCCCTGCAGTCCAGGTGATGCAGTGCTTTTGCCCCATTTTTGCCCCCAGACAGTACTTACAACTTCCAGGGCAAAGACTGGACCAAGCCCAGGGGAAGAAGGATTAAGGCCTGTTACACCATTTTTAAAAAATAGCTGATAAAATCCACTTCAGGCACCAAAAAACAGACCTGGCTCCATGTGACTACAGGAGCCCATCCTGGCATGCCAGCCTGTAGCTGCAGCTGCCATCGCTCTTCCAGATCCGGGAAGAGGCCTGCAGCATGTGACCAGTTTGGTCACATACAAGGGACCTTGCTCATATGCTGTGGGCTGGCTTCAAAGAGCAGGACGTGGGTGGCGGTGGCAGCAGCTGCAGCAACAGACCAGCATGGCAGTCTGGACTTCCTCCCATTTCATACCAGCAAGGAACTCCCATTTTGTACCAGCTATGGCATCAAGGAGCTAGCATATTCTGACCCATGTTAGATGAGCCCTAGATCATCTGGAGGGCACCAGGGGAAGACTGGCCTCAGAGGTTATAGTTGCAAAATAAATAGTAGGAGGGGTTTCATTTCAGTGGCAGGATACATAGTTAAAATGGAGAAGGCCCCAGGTTAAATCATTGATCTACCTACATGAAATGTTCTTAAAGGTTCTTGTGTAGGATAGGAAAGTCTGTTAATGCTGCAATGGTGGCTTTGGACAGCTGCTGTTGAACTGAGTTGACAATACTGAGGTAGATGGATCAATTGTTCTCACTCAGGATAAGGAGGATTCATGTGCTTCTCAGGGTGGGTACAGTACACACTTTGTATGTATAAGGTCTCATGTTCAATTAATGATATCTGCATTTAAAAGAATTTAAGTAGTATAATAAGAAAGAAGTGTAATTTGGACTAGATTGTCCAACTCATTTAAGGCAAATTTACATAGTCATATGTAATGCCCTACTTGCGATCATTTTAAAACCCTCATTGCTATTTGATGTATTTTGGATTTATCGAGGATTGAAGGAACTGTAACATTCCTTCTGTCCTTCTCTCCAGTGACTTATCTCACACAGATTCAGCCTGGATTCTAGTAAGAATATTTGCATATGTCACAATGTAATGAGTGACAAGCTCTCTCTTCCCTTGTAGTTTCGCCTGGTTGTAAAGACAGCATTGAAGCTGCTCCTGGTTTTTGTGGAGTACACTGAATCCAATGCACCACTCCTCATCCAAGCAGTGTCCATAGTAGATGTAAAGAGGGGTGAGTAGCTATTATGGTATCTAGCTTGAGTTGTTTTGAGGAAAGAAGAACTGTGCATTTGTTATTTTGCTATCACAAATCTATTGCAAAAGCCAGTCCTCTTCATATATGTGTTTTTTACTTGGAAATATGTTTCTAAGTGAAAAACAATTACTTGAATGTCATTCATAAATGCTCTGTATCAAGGCTCTTCTTGAAAACTTGCAATTTGTAGTTGTGGCTGATCATTTATTTTGGAGGCAAAACTATTGAAATGGGAACATCAAAATGAGGAGCTTAATTTCAAGGGGTGCATAGTGTTGCTGAAAATTAAGGCTGTGAAACAGCCACTAGACAGCCCTGGTGGGGTATGTATGTGTTATACTAACCTGCCTGGAAACCTGGGGCCCATTGCAGAGGCTTTCCAGGTCAGTTTCCTGCCAGAGAGAAGGAGAGCAGCTTCTGGACAGCAAGTTTCCTGCCAGTTTCCAGGCCAGTTTCCTGCCAGGGAGAAGAAAGAGAGCAGCTTCTGGACAGCCATTCTGACTGGGGAGATTGAATTTTTTTTAAACTGTTGGGAGAGGCTGCTTGTTGGATTAACTAAGAGTTCTTAGATTACCTAAAAGCTCTCACCATGGACACTGAGGGGACTGCAGCAGTCACTTGCAACACTTGTGCGATGTTTGTCTTCTTGGCTACAGACGTGGAGAACTTCACATGCACCAAGTGCAAGCTGGGAGCCCTCTTGGAGGAGAAAGTACAGCAGCTGGAGACTCGGGTAGCTACACTTCAACAGATTCGCGAGCAAGAGGTTTTCTTGGACAGAACAGAACAAACAGTCTTGGATGGGGACCGCACAGAGGAAGTGGCTGTGGAGGAGAGGGTCACTTCACAGACACAGGAAGTAGACAGCTGGAGGAATGTCACACACAAAACAAGAAAATTCAGGGATTCTTCGAGCAGCTTGCAGCTACAGAATTGATTCGCAGCCCTTTCCCTTATCAAGGACAACGAGAAAGAACAGCATGGACAGCCTTCAGGGGTAGAGCAGGGTACCTTGAGAGGACCACCGCAAGGAACAGCAGCTGCGAAGCCTCGGCGGAGGCGTGTGGTGGGGGGGGACTCCTTGCTGCGGGGTACAGAAGCAGTGGTATGTGGGCCTGACAAGATGACTCGGGAGGTGTGTTGTCTCCCTGGGGCAAAGATCTGTGATGTGACCGAGAGGTTGACAAGACTTGTCAAGCCTACGGATCATTACCCCTTCCTTTTGGTCCATGTGGGAACCAATGATACTGCAAGGCACAGCTTTCCCAAGATCAGAAGAGATTATGAGGCCCTGGGGAGGAAGCTGAAATAAATGGATGCACAGGTTGTCATCTCGTCTCTTCTGCCAGTTGAAGGGCATGGTCCAAGAAGGGAGAGGAAAATAGCCGACGTAAACAACTGGCTCCGTAGATGGTGTCGCCGAGAACAAATTGGATTCTTGGATCATGGACTGCGCTTCCATGCGGGGGGACTTCTGGCAAGAGATGGGGTGCATCTTACAACAGTTGGAAGAAACATTTTTGCCAACAGTCTCAAGAATTTGATCAGGAGGGCTTTAAACTGAGTCAAATGGGGGAGGGAGACAGTATTCTGGAAGGCAAAAGGGCTGGAGAAAATAGTCAAACTGTCATAGAGGGAACAAGGTAAACAGCGCAAGGACACAACAGTGAGAGGCAAAAAAACTTGCACAGGCAGCAAGTAAAGGGAACACATGGTCTTAGATGTCTCTATACTAATGCACAGAGCATGGGAAATAAGCAAGATGAACTTGAACTCCTCGCACTACAAAACAAATATGATATAATAGGCATTACTGAAACCTGGTGGGACGAGTCTCATGATTGGAATGTAGGAATAGAGGGGTATAACCTTTATAGGAGAAACAGGCCAAACAGGAAAGGAGGAGGAATAGCATTATATGTCAGGGATATTTACACCAGTGAAGTGATCCATGACATCAATATTGGAAGCCAGGTGGAGAGCATCTGGATAAATTAAAGGGGAGGGAAACAACAGGGATGTTATTGTGGGACTCTACTACAGACCCCCAAATCAGACGGAGGAATTGGATGATGCCTTTCTAGAACAGATGAACACACATGCAGAAAGGAGAGATGTAGTAGTGATGGGTGACTTCAACTATCCTGATATTTGCTGGCAATCTAACTCAGCCAAAACTTCAAGGTCTAGCAAATTCCTTACATGCCTGGAAGACAATTTCGTGGTCCAAAAGGTGGAAGAGGCAACAAGGGGGTCAGCTATTTTAGATCTGATCCTAACCAGCAGAGATGACCTGGTTAATGTGGTGCAAGTGGTGGGATCCTTAGGTGAGAGTGATCATGTTCTCCTGGAGTTTGTTATACAATGGAAAGGAGAAACCAGGCATAGTCAGGCACGCATTCTTGACTTTAGAGAGCTGATTTCAATAAACTCAGGGAAATACTGGGGGTGATCCCATGGTCAGGAATACTAAAAGAGAAGAGACCTCAAGACGGATGGGACTTTCTCAAAAGGGAGATACTGAAGGCACAATTTCAAACAGTACCATTGAGGAAGAAAAATGGGAGGTGTCTCAAGAAACCAGGATGGATGACTAAAGAACTTTCAGTGGAGCTAAGTTTTAAATGGAACATGTATAGGAAATGGAAAAGGGGGGAAATCACCAAAGAAGAATTCAAACAGATAGCGAACACGTGTAGGAGTAAAGTCAGAAAAGCTAAAGCGCAGAATGAGCTCAGGCTTGCTAGGGAGGTTAAGAACAATAAAAAGGGTTTTTTTGGGTATGTCCACAGCAAAAGGAGGAAGAAGGAAATTATAGGGCCACTACATGGAGAAGATGGCAAAATGCTAACAGGGGACAGAGAAAAGGCAGAATTACTCAACACCTTCTTTGCCTCAGTGTTTTCAGAAAAGGAAAAGAAGGACCAACCTGAGGATAATGGAACAGAGGACACAATAGGGGAAATCCAGCTCAAAATAAGTAAAGAGGTAGTACAGGAATACCTTCTTAATCTAAATGAATTTAAATCTCCAGGACCAGATGAACTACATCCAAGAGTATTAAAAGAGCTGGCAAATATAATCTCAGAGCCATTGGCAATAATATTTGAGAACTCCTGGAGAACAGGAGAAGTCCCAGCAGACTGGAGGAGGGCAAACGTTGTTCCCATCTTCAAAAAGGGGAAAAAAGAGGATCCCAACAATTATCGTCCAGTTAGTCTGACATCAATACCAGGGAAGATTCTAGAGCAGATCATTAAACAGAGAGTCTGTGAACATTTAGAAGGCAATGCTTTAATCACAAAAAGCCAACATGGGTTTCAGAGAAACAAGTCATGCCAGACTAATCTGATCTCTTTTTTTGATAAAGTTACCAGCTTGGTAGATGAAGGGAATGCTGTGGACATCGCACACCTTGATTTCAGTAAGGCCTTTGACAAGGTTCCCCATGACATTCTTGCAAACAAGCTTGTAAAATGTGGGCTAGACAAGTTAACTGTTCAATGGATTTGTAATTGGTTGACCGGCCGAACCCAAAGGGTGCTCAGCAGTGGCTCCTCTTCGTCTTGGAAAGATGTGACCAGTGGGGTGCCACAGGGTTCTGTCCTGGGCCCCAGTGCTATTCAACATCTTTATCAATGACTTGGAGGAGGGAATTAGGGGCATACATATCAAATTTGCAGATGACACCAAATTAGGAGGAGTAGCTAATACCCTAGAGGACAGGATCAAAATTCAGAATGACCTGGATAGACTGGAGAGCTGGGCCAAAGCTAACAAAATGAAATTCAATACGGAGAAATGTAAAGTACTGCATGTAGGGCGGAAAAATGAAATGCATAAATATAGGATGGGAGAGACCTTGCTGAATGAGACTACGTGCGAAAGGGATCTCGGAGTCCTAGTAGACCACAAGTTGAACATGAGTCAACAGTGTGATGCGGCAGCTAAAAAGGCCAATGCAATTTTGGGCTGTATCAATAGAAGTATAGTGTCTAGATCAAGGGAACTAATAGTGCCACTCTATTCTGCCTTGGTCAGACCTCACTTAGAATACTGTGTCCAGTTCTGGGCACCACAATTAAAAAAGGATATTGACAAATTGGAGTGTGTCCAGAGAAGGGCAACTAAAATGGTGAAAGGTCTGGAAATGATGCCTTATGAGGAGAGACTTAGGGAGCTGGGTATGTTTAGCCTGAAAAAAAGACGGTTAAGAGGCGATATGATAGCCCTGTTTAAGTATTTGAGGGGATGTCACGCTGAGGATGGAGCAGGCTTGTTTTCTGCTGCTCCAGAGACTGGAACACGGAGCAATGGATGCAAGCTCCAGGCACAGAGATTCCACCTCAACATGAGGAGGAACTTTTTGACAGTAAGAGCTGTTCGGCAGTGGAACACACTCCCTCAGAGCGTGGTGGGGTCTCCTTCCTTGGAGGTTTTTAAACAGAGGCTGGATTGCCATCTGTCGGGGACGCTTTTATCAAGATTTCCTGCATGGCAGGGGGGTTGGACTGGATGGCCCTCGTGGTCCCTTCCAACTCTGCAATTCTATGATTCTATGATTAAGATAGCACAATGCAACTACAAATGCTGTATGTGCTGTGCAATACTGGTTGGAGCCATTCTTGACTAAGGCACTCACTCTCTTGCCTTTCCATATGACAGTCATTGGTGATTTATAGTCTTTTCGTCCCCACCAAGCATTTTGGAAGGCAGAAACATTTATTATGCCATAGCCAAAGCAGTGTACACTCAGTCAACAAATCTCCTTGTGTTACCATGCCTGGTACTGGGCAGTGCCTGGCTGCACATTAGGCAACTAGCAAGGGGAGGGAAAGTGAAAAAGAAGAGAATGGGAGCCTCAAAGTCTCTTCTTGTTCTCCAAAAACTATTAAGCTAAAGTAAAACAACCCAATGCAAGATGAGTGAACACACATTTTACTACTAGCAAGCAAGGGGATCTTGTAGCACCTTTGAGACCGAGAGAGAAAATTGTAGCATAAGCTTTCGTAGACTTAGTCTACTTCCTCAGATGCTGGAGTCTCAAAGGTGCCACAAGATCCTCTTCCTTACTGATATTCCAGACTATCATGGCTATGTTTTTCTACTAGGCTAGCATGCATGTGTATATCCATGGAACTATATCTGCAAAATGTGTGGCAAATTTCCCACTCGCTTGTATTTTGCAGGATAAACCTCCCTTTTCAGTATGTATAGTACTCTAAGGTCTTGTCTGTACAGTCAAAATAATACGAATGGGATGCAAACTTCTTGGAATATGCATGTTGTATTAAAGGCTTTGATGGTGTGTGTGGGGGTCCTTTTGAAACTTTAAGGTCAGCAGAGATGAAGTTCCTTACCTTGAAAGTATTGTTTTTGGTGGCTATTACTTCAGTTCACAGAGTCTCTGAGCTGAGAAGTCTATGCAGAATGAGCTGTGTGTTTTCATAAAGATTCTGTTCTTCTCTATTTAGATCCTTAGTTTATCCCAAAAGTGAACTCAATTTTTCTCCATGTTCAGGAGATTGTTCTGCCTTACTTTTGCCCAGATCCTAGGACACCACAGGAAGAGGAATGGCACAGATTGGATGTACATAGGGCTGTCAAGTTCTGTTTGGAGAGAATTGGAGATTTCTGAAAGTCAGATTATCTGTTTCTGTTCAGAAGTCCACTAGGGCAGCAGATTTCTTCCTTGACCTTGTCTCATTGGTTGAGGCTGTGTATCAAGTTATACTCACAGCAACTTGCCAGTTCCTGGGGGGATTCAGTCACATTCCATACATAGTGCTGCCATTTTGACAGTCTTGGGTACTGTGACGTCTTTGGTGGAAATTTGTAGGGTGGCTACTTGGATTTCTCCCTCGTCTTTCATCAGGCATTATAAAATTGACAAGTTTGTGTCTGCAGATATATCCTTCGGCAGGTGTGTCTTGCAGCAGTTTGTGTCTTTGCAGTTGTAGTTATGAAGGGTTACCTGCCCAATGTGTTGACCACTTGTGTAGGTCCCAGCATAAGGATTACCTCCCAAAACTGCAGAAAAATGGAAAAATTGGTACTTACCATGAAGGTTCCTTTTCTGCAGTAGTGGGGAGGGAATCCTTCCCACTGTTTGTTGGTGGGTGTTAGTGTTCTTTGAATCACTGTTGGCAGTTTTTGTTTATGTCTGGAGCTTTTTAGTCTATTACTGGTGGGAGGGTCTAGCTCTCCCACTTAGGATGGAGAAGTCTGACACTTTCTTTAAGCCTTACCTCAAGGAAGCATGGGAGGAACAAGACCCAGCATGAGGATTCCCTCCCCACAAACACAAGTTAAAAACAGTTTTTAAAACACATTTAAAACATAATAAAAAGATACACATCCAACACACCCCATTGAAAGCTTCATCTGCTGCAACAAGTAAAAAAAACCCTCATGCCTGCCTAAATAAAAAGGTCTTTGTCTGCCAGAAGAAAGTCAGCAGGGAGGAGGCCAACTGAATCTCCAATGGAATGGAGTTTCACAACTTAGGAGCAGCCACTGAGAAGGCTCTCTCTCATGTCCTCATCAAATGTGCCTGTGATGTGGGTCCAAGAGAATGCCTTCCCCCACTCAGGCTTATAAAGAGGTATGGTCTCTCAGAAAGTCTGGACTCCAAGCAGTATAGGCCTTTAAAAGTCATATCCAGCACTTTGAATGGTAATGGTGGTGGTAATGTTCCTTCTCCCTTTGTGTGCTTTTGGAACGTTATAGTTTTCTGAACTGAAACAACCTGTAAGCTGTATGTAAGTTTCATGACAGTTGCTCACAAAAGATATGAAGGGGACAGAGATGTGTGCATTAATGTGTGTGGTAGATTTTCCATCTAATCAGCTGAAATTTGATAGACCTGATACCCTTAGGATGGTCCATTATTCTTGTAAATTATATCCAATTTTGTCAGTAGTTTTTTTAACGTTCCCTTTAAATAATAGCAATATTTAAATGTACGTGGCACAAAAAAACTGTAACTATTTGTTAAGCATAATTCCCTCATAATTGGCCATCCAATTGTAAAAGGAAAAAATGTTAAAATCATTGGTTGATTCCCAATAACTGTCTGTGAGAGGCTACTTGAGAACATTAGAGTACAGTTGGACTGCCATATCTTTGGAGGTTCAGTTCCCAGACTTACTGTAGATACTGGAAACTGCAGATAACAGTGAACCCTATTAAAATACATACCATAGAGTTGTGTTGGAGGACCTAGAAGATGTCTGGAGAGGATGCCTCTCTAGGCATTTTCTAGGATGACTTTATGCTATGTATCCCTGTTTTGTGTCCTGCGGATAACTGAAATAGCGGACATTGGTTCCACGGATATGGTGGTCCAACTGTACTGGCAAAGTGTAGCTTCAGAATGAATAACTGAGACTACATATTATAATTTTTCCCATAGTTCCTCCCTTAGAGTTTAACAGAGCATAAAAACCTTAACAACATTTGAACTGATGCTCAGAATTTCACCAAGCCAGTGAAGGATTCTTTTACCCAACAAGCCTGAATAAAGAGCATCAGTCATTTTCACCAAAATTTGACCCAAGTATATCACATGACTTTCCGAAAATTGGAGAAAAGTGTATCAATGTTTCAATTCTCAGTACTTTTTGACTTTCTGTAGCTCTGCAAAAGTTTATTAGATTGGTTTAAAATTTGATTTGTCTGTAGACCCCATCATATACTGTAGATCATGGGGGCATGTTTCAATTTATTAACAGGTGACATTAAGCGTTAGAGTTTTGAGAGCTACAATGGGCAAACCCTTTTTGTATATGACTTACCTTTATTAAGTGGGCAGCCGCATACCCTACTTTTTTTTGTAAATCACTGTAGCTAAAGATCACTCCTTTGCCCTTTTACTTTACCAAATAGAAAAGTTAGTCACCACAAGAAATGTACCTTTGTTTTCTTTGAGTTTCTGATATCACTTCCAAAAGATGTCCAACCAATTTCTGTTTAAAGACTCCCAAAGAAAGAGAGTCTACTACCATCTGAGGCAGTTTGGTCCACTGTTGAACAGCTCTTACAATAAAGAAGCTCTTCCTAACGTTTAGGTGGAATCTTTTTTCTTGTAATTGGTTCATGTCCTACTCTCATCCTGGTTTCTAAAGTATGAGAGACAAGCTTACTGCATGTGTGTGTGTGTGTGTGCGCGCGCGCACAGTAGTGGAGTTAGAGAGCTTACTGGTTTGAGTTATCTGTTTCTCAAGTGTGTGTGTGTGTGTGTGTGTGCACGCGCACCTTCACATTACCTGTCAACTTACGGCAACCCATGAATTTCATAGGATTTTCTTAAGCAAGGAATACTCAAGGTGGTTTTGCCAGTTCCTTCCTCTGAAATATAGCCTACTTACCTGGTATTCATTGGTATTCTCCCAACCAAGTACCAACCAGGGCTGGCCCTGCTAGCTTCCAAGATCAGACAGGATCTGATGCCTTTAGGGTATTTACCGTAGGCATGCCAACATGTACATGAAGAGTCAGCATGGTGTTGTGGTTTGAGCATTGGAATATGACTCTGGAGACTAGGGCTCAAATCAGTCATGGAAACCCGATGGGTGACCTTGGGTGAGTCACATTCTCTCAGCCTCAGAGAAGGGCAAAGGCAAACCCTCTGAAGAAATCTTGCAAAGAAAACCCCATGATAGGTTCACCTTCTGACCATGAGTCAGAAATGACTGGAAGGAACACAACAACAATCTTGTACATGAAATCCCCTCACATATTTAAAGATGGACATCATACTACCTATAAATCCCTTCTCCAATCTTAACATAACCAGTTGCTAAACCATTCCTCATAGGGCTTGGTTTCTAGACCTTTTACCATCTTGGGGCTTGTCTAGACCTTGGAGTGTATTCTGGCCTCTCTCTGAAACAAGAGGAAGTCCACATGGACACACTGGCCCATACGGCGGCCACCTCCCCCGTTGTCATGTGTTGCTCCCTCTAAAAGCAGGAGGGAAGCCTGCAACATGTTTCAAGGCTGGTCACACGCAGGAGGCCTCATTCCTAGCTTCAGAGGGACTCCAGTGGCAGCCAGCTATATGGGTTGGCATTGCAGTACGGACCCTGCATTCCCGCACTGGTCTGATCCGGGTTTCCCCACATAATGTGGATTTTCCCAGGAGTTTTTTTACATCATTGTAAAGGGCTTTCCCTCATCTTTCCCCCATCTTTGTTTTGGGTGTCATTTGAACTGCCCAGGGACAAAACAGGGCAAGAGCCCCACATCGTTTGGACTGCAGGGCTCCAAGACGGGGGCAAGATGGGAAAATAGCCCATCTAGGCAAGCCCTCAGTCACCTTCCTCTGGACATACCCCATCTTTTCTGTCTCATTCTTGAACTGTGGTACTCAGAACTGGACACAGTATTCCAAGTGAGGTTTCACCAAAGCAGTAAAGAGTGGTGCTATTACTTCCTTTGATCTGGGTGCTATACTCCAATTGAAGCAGCCTAGAATTACATTGGCTTTTTGGCTGCTACATCACACTGTTGACTCATATTAATGTTGCGGTTTGTCAAAAAAGAAGAGAGGAATCTTTTGTTGAGGCCTGTATGCTGCTGATTTTTTTTAACCTGCATGACACAGATGGAAGATTATTTTGAATTTACTGTGTTACAGTTAGAATTAATTATTAAAGCACATTAAATTTATATAAAGCCAAATGAGTCTACCCAGGAATGGGTATATCCAGGTGTAGATTTTGCCTCATTACTTTCTAGAGAACATTCAAAGAGATCAGATCAACAGAGAGCTGAGCTACATGTTACAGGTGACATGGAGGTCATAGCAGACTGTTCCCCCCACTCCACTGGCAAATTCCCCTTCATAGTCCTGTAGCATCCATGCCACGGGTGGGAAAAGCACAGCCTATTGGCTGCATGTGTCTCCCAAGCCCCACATTTGTGCTCCTTGGAGATCCTCAGAGCCCCCTGCCACTCATACCCAATAAAAATGGGATATTTTTCATTTTAAAGTGGCCCCACGTGCACAAAAAAGTGCCTGTAAATTTGCCTCTTCAACTTACCTGCCTGTCCTAGCATCCCGGATGCCCCTAAAAACACATACAGAGTGACCAAAAATGGTGACTAGGTGTGATGTAATCTCAGTTTCAGTGCTCTGAGACAGATGGTTTCAGCCCAAGTTGGGGGCACAGGCAAAAACTGGCCTCTGGCCTCTTGCAGTTGCCTAACTCAATCTAGGAACATTGACTGTGAGATATAGTAAGTTTATCACACCGTAGCCAGCATCCTGTTAATGACTTACATGCACATAAATACAGCTTATATGTGCACAAGTCCCTATTTGGATGGGGTGCAGAGGGCTATTCTCTTGCTCTTGTACACCATCCAAAAAGTTCCCATGCCCAACAGCTGGCAAGCTCTAGGAGGGGCTGCTGCTACTTCTTATCAAAGGGGGTATGGTGATTCAGAACAAAAAAGATCTGGCTGCTCTGAGTTCCTGGGCAAAGAAGGTGCCGTCATTCTCCCCCCACCCCAACTGGCCTCAGACCAGTTGCTTCTCTGTGGTCATCTTCCCCCCTTCCTCCCCAGTAAAAGAGAGCAGTTGGAACTTGATATCTATTGGATGGTGGGAGGGTGTCAAAGTGTGTATGTGGAGCTATCCACACATGTGGGATCTCAGCCTGCGTATGGTTCAATCCCTCTTCATTAGTTGGTTCTGGCAAGGTAGAAAAACTTTCTACGTCATGATCTTGGAGTGTTGATTTTGCCTCTGGCATGGAATGCCACATTTTGGTGGCATCTTCAGAGCAGACATCATATAACCCAGTTTTAAGGTATCTGTTGCATTTACTGCTACCTAGAGAGGGAAGTGTTGGCAAGTAAATGGCGATTACTTCTCTTCCTCTTTGCCCACATCACCATCACCACTCAGCTTGTCCTCTTTTGCCTAGAGGAAGAAGGAAAGCAAGGAGGCTGGCACTGATGTTGAGAAGCAGCAGCAATAACCTGAACGTTGTGAGAAGCAGGCCTCTTGCCAGAGCCTTGGTTGTAGATGCATAACAGCCAAACTCACTGGGATTTACTTCTGAATAAAAATGTGTACCTGTTGATGTTGTTGTTGTTGTTGTTGTTTTGTTGCTGCTGTTAATTATTCCATTTCTCACTGGTACAAATCCCAAAATGTTTATTTTATTTTATTTTTATTCTTGTTGCTTCTGGTTATATTGTTTCTGCTTTCATTGTGGACTATTGTAGGGTTGAGGATTTTTTTTTTAAATGAAAAGCTGTATAGATGTATTCCCAAATTAAAAAGTAAATTAAATCAAATCTCAAAGTAGTTCACATTTATATAAATCCCAAGGTGGTTAACAACAACATTGTAAGCATTATCAAAACCGATAAAAACACAGTGATACAGTTTCCACTGTATTCAAAGCTCTCATAGCTGAGGGAATGCTAAAGTGTTTTTTTTAAATGGCTTTCAATAGCTGCCTAAAATATGCCAAAGTTCATGTACACTTGTTTGCTCTGCTGAGGTTTGTTGTTGTTGTTCTCTTGCCTTCTGCAATTAACCACTTATTTTGCATCTGCCAAAAAGTTTTAAACTCCATTTGTGCAATAGTGTTGATCCACCTTCCTAAAAGTTTTTCCTTTCCTTTTAGACCTCAAGCCATGGTCCAACATCATGGAGATTCTTGAGGAAAAGGATGGAGTTGACACAGAACTTCTAGTTTATGCCATGACTTTAGTAAATAAGGTTTGTTTTTACTTGGAATTTGTATGTTCAAATATACAGTGCAACACCCCCCCCCCCGTATCCACAGGGGATATGTTCGCAGGAAGTGAAAATCACAGATAGCAGCGAACCTTTTATTTCTGGTGGAAGCATCCATAGAATTGTGCCGGATGACCTCCAAATGCCTAGAGAGATATTCTCTCTAGGCATTTGGAGGTCCTCGGGAAGTTGACCATGGAGTCATACTGGAAGACTTCCAAATGCCTAGAGAGAACATATTTTTTTTGGATGCGGATAAGTGAAACTGTGAATACTAGTCATGCAAATACACAGTTCATACTGGATAGGACAGTTTTCTATTACTGCTGACAGTAAAATTGAGACCAAATGGAAATGTTTCCTTTATTATTTGTATTAAAGGCAACTTTAAATTTGTAAGATAATAACAAATTATAGTTCTTCCCACAGACATTGTTTAGTGCTTAACAACCCCTTTTTCTGCAGATAATAAATAATCCCCTTCCCCTTTTCCATAGCTCTTGTCTAGGAGATGTTGCTGTGTGAACATCTGTTAGCTCAGATGCAGGGACATGAGTCCTCTTGGGGTCTGTGTACTTATCCAGCTCAGATGACTCAAGAAAGGAGTGACCTACGATGTCACCTACCGTTTCTGTGCTGAGACTGGAAAACCCGAGGACTAATATGGTTGATGATATTGGGAGATCTTACTTGTCAATCACAAGTTTTCAGGTGGCCCATTTTAAAGAAAAGATGGAATGGATGGACCACTTCCCAATGGGCTACCGGCAGATTCCATTGCCTTAGCCAGTATAGTTATTACTCTCTGTGCATACTTATCTCTGAGGGAGCCAGCTGATATTCTCAAGGGACTGTTTAGCCTGGTGACTGCCACTTCCTGATCAACTTATATTTATATGAAGGAAAGTTTCACCCAGAGCCTTTGCTCAAGTCACCTTTTTTTGCAAAAAACAGTGTGCACAGACCCAGCTGCACTGTTTGAAATATGACCCCAGTAAATATTATAGTAGTTTGAGTCTTTTTATGTGATTGTTACCTTCATCAGTGTGAACAAAGTGATTCCCAGGACTGCAGTGTAGTTCCCCTCCATACTCTCCTCACCCATTTAAAAAAAAACAAACGGAAAAAAAAGTTTCCAATAAATATTAAATATAGAACATACAGTATGTTCCCTTGAACCTCTTCACAGAGGATCACAGTTATCTCATTTCAGATTATATTCACAAATCACTTTTCAGTGTAAATGTTTTGTTTGCAGTATTCATCTAATGGCATACAGCTAACCAGAATAAGCTTTCTTGTTAAATTGCTATCCAGAACGTAAGGTTCAGGGTCTTTTACATTGTAATGTGCAAGAGTCAGTGGCACATGACATGTTGGCCATGCTGCCAGGTCTCAGCTGAGACCAGCATAGAAGTCAAAATGATGTTGATTACAATGTGGTTGGTATAGTCACTGAAAAATCAAACAAAGGGTTTAATAATATTACTTTAGCATTATGTGAAAAGGGTGGATTTTTAAAGTGGCTTGAATACAGTAGGTATCTGGCAGACCCTGATATTTTCATTGGCTGAAGCTCAGTCAAGTGTGAATGCAATATCCCCCCCCCCCCGAAAGCTATAGAGAGAGCACAGTCTAGGATTTTTTTATTTATTTTTTTTACTTTCTCAAGTAATCTCTTTTTTCTTTGGTTTTGTTCATATATCCTCTCATTTACTCTTTCAGTTCAACCACTAAGTGCAGGCAGGGAGAAATTCAAATATATCTTAATCTTAAGATATAGACTTAAAGCAGAGATGTCAGCAAGTGTACACACTTGAACGGAAGTCTCACCATCAAAGTTAATGACATTTACATCTTAGGAAAATATCCTTAAAATTGCATTCCTAGAGCCTAATCGTACCTTTACTCAGAAGAAATTAACCCAAGTGTCCGTAGAACCAGACCCTCAGTAGATATTTTTCCTTTGTTTATTTCAGAATTAAACACTAGACCTAAGTACTTTTACCACTTATTTCAATTTGAGGATTATATATATTTTTTAATTTTCTTCCAGTGAAATGATGTTGTTGTATGCCTTTAAGTCACTTCTGACTTAAGGTGACCCTAAGGCAAATCTATGGGGTTTTCTTGGCAAGACTTGTTCAAAGGGAGGTTTGACATTGCCCCCCTCTGAGGACAAGAGAGTATGACTTGCCTAAGGTCATCCAGTGGGTTTCCATGGCCAAGCAGGGATTCAAACCCTGGTCTCCAGGGCCATAGTCCAGCACTCAAACCTCTACACCACACTGGCTCGCACTCCAGTGAAATAGGCAATGCTTAACCAAGTGTACCTTTCCTGCTTGGATCATACACCTGTTGCTTATTGTGTCCAAGAATTTATTAAATTCTCTATCACACTGCATTGAAATCTTACGTGGCTGGTTTTGTCGTGCAGATCACCACTGACAAATGTCTGTCAATGTAATTTTAATGTTTTTCAGAAGAAAGAGATTGACATGCTTTGCCTTTTGACTTTCAGACGTTGTCTGGCTTGCCAGACCAGGATGCCTTCTATGATGTAGTTGACTGTCTAGAAGAACTGGGGATGGAAGTTATTTCCCAGAGACACTTGAACAAGAAAGGAGCAGACTTGGACTTAGTGGAGCAGTTCAACATTTATGAGGTAACTTTGCAAGGTCTGGGTATATTTCAGAGTTGAGCTGTGTAGAGGAAATGTATCCAGGGTATTATTGCCTTATTTATTTTTATTTGAAAAGTCAGACATCTGGTTATGTTACATGCATTAAGGCATGTGATAGTTTAAGGCTGTTAATAGTAAAATGGGCTTCATAGTAGCCATGGTTAATAATACTCCAGGGTCAATTACTTATTTTTATGGGGCTGTTTGGATGACTGCTTGTCTGCAGTTAAACTGTTTTAATGGTAATCATTTCATATCCAACATGAGTGTAAACGTTCGGCCCAAGTGCAAAGCTCTGAGTACGGAAAAAGAAAGTTTCATCAGAGGAGAGACCTGTATGCAGAAATATTCTCCATATTGATCTTCCAGTATATCATCTTTTATTAGTATAGATCAGATCAGTTCTCATGGTCTTGCATGATCTCTCATTAACCATCCTACATGCAAAGCTACCAATTGTAGAATATTTGTTTCTTTATGGTTTTCTTAATAAGGAACGATAGACTTTGGAAACTGAAGGTTGGATAGTGCAAAGTAACAGTCCTCCTTGGGGAAAAAATCTGAGACATCCTATTCCCACAGTAATTCAGACTTACTTTTTGAGTTGCTAGAGACCTTAAACTTCTACGCCTTCATGGCAGCTACAAATTAAATTGCTTTCTCAATTCCTCTGGGAAATGGAGTACTTTGGCCACTCATCTACTCCTCCGCTTGGAAACAATTCAGTTCATCTCCTATGAGTGGAGAGTGCCTAGGATTTTACTGTCTTGGGAGACATTTGAATGGCTAGTTCCTGGGTGGAGGTATGCAAGGAGGATTAGTGTCTGTTTGGCTAATCGCCCATTATATGCTGGATATCCCCCTGTCCCTGGGTGGAGTTCATTTGCATGTGTTGAGTTTTGATTTTGGTGTTTTTCACGACTGGTAGCCAAACTTTGTTTACTTTAATGGTTTCATCTTTCCTGTTGAAGTTGTCCAGGCAAGTTTACATAGGGACCACTAAACACAGTGTGCAAACACGAATCAAGGAACACAAGAGAGGGCCAGCCAGAAAAATCAGCAGTAGCAGAACACATTATAAACCAGCCTTGACACAAAATTTTATTTAAAAACACCAAAATTTTGGACCAGGCCAACAATTATCATGCCAGAATGCACAGATAAGCTATTGAAATCCACAAACACCTGGATGACACAGCAAAGAAGAAACCGTTAAAGTAAATAAAGTTTGGCTACCGGTCCTGAAAAACACCAAAATCAAAACAGCACATGCAAATGAACTCCATCCAGGGACAGGGGGATTTCCAGCAGATAATGGGCCATTAGCCAAACAGACACTAATCCTCCTTGCATAGCTCCACCCAGGAACTAGCCATACAACACACAAATTTACATATCCTCCGCAACAGGGGTTCACAGTACATAAACCCATACACCCCTACCCAACCATTCTCTGAAGATGCCAGCCACAGATGGAGGTGAAACGTCAGGAATAAACTCTTCCAGAACACGGCCTCACAGTCCAGAAAAAAAACATGGAAAACCTATGGAGGCCAGCTATGAAAGCCTTCGACCTCACCATCTAAATTTAATCTCCATTTTTGGTTGATATAAAGGTTGCCATGTTACTCTGTGTTTCTATTCTGTGCTGATTCAGGAGCTTTTACACTTTGATGAAGACAGTGAATGGATCTCTTGAGTTCCAGACATCTTTTTGTATTTGGAAGTGAAGAGCAACTGGTGATGGCAATTTTCAGTGATGACAAATTTTCATTCTAGTAATCGGTATAATCTGAACTCTACATATCCACCAGGGATTCAGTCAGTCTCTGTTGCCATTTCCAGTGCAGCAAACCATCTTTAATAATTCCAGAAGGGAAAAAGGCAGGGAGGAGGCAACGTGTGTTTGAAATTGAGAATCTATGTATGAACAGATTGGGTACTATGTATATCAAGGAAACATTACAAGTCTCGACCTGTGATGTTCCGGACTGATACCCCCAGGTAGAGAACAGGAGTGAACAGATAATCCCAGATATCCTAGCAAGTGAGACAAGGCACACACTTCAGTCTGTGTAACTGGAAAGCATTTGGTGTTGTGATCACTGAGCCCCACAGCATTCCCTTTAATTCTTTTCAGATGACACTGCGACATGAGGATGGGGATGACAATAGCGAACCTCCTCCTAGTGGCCGCAAAGATCGAAGAAGAGCCAGTCTTGGCTGCAATGAGCGAAGGTGGCTGGAACGTCGGAGGAGCCGCAGGCATTCTGCCCAGAGCACCAAGAGCACTTTATCAGCCCCCGCTAGTCCTTGCACTCAGGCGAACTCCAATTTCACGAGTGGCCATGGACAGGGTACAGAAGATCTCAGTGAGAAGTGAGTACAATAAATGGGAGATGTTATTTGTTTCTCATTATTTTATACCCTTCTGTTGTATTCTTGGCAGATAGCAGACTGGTAACATCTCTGCCTACCTTTCTGCGCTACTCTGCTCAAAAGGGAAATTCTGTTAATTTGTACACAGAGAGGGGGTGTGTTTCTTAGAGTACATTGTTCACTCTGTTGTTGGTTTTGGAAAATGAGGCAGTGAAAGTGATTGTCTGTTATTGAACCCAACTATTATTCTTATGAGTGTGCAAGTTTCAAAGGTTAATAGAGTTCATTTCTAGGGGAAATTACCTTCAAAGCATACTGCAGGGGTTGTTACTTAGATGCATTTTCTTTTTCTTTTTTTAAAAATCATTTTATTAAAATTTCCATACAATAAAAATAATTACAAAAAACACACAAATAAAAACAAACTATTAACACTAAAACATTTTACAAAAAGAAATATACACAAAAAGATGCAGAAAACACACAAATAGAAAAACAAGCAAACAACAAAATAATAAACTACTAAGCTATATCAACTTCCAACTATCTTTTCAGTGGTTATAAATTCGTATTCTATGGTACCCCTGTCTCTCTATAAACTAAATATTACTCTTCTGTTTGTCAACTCTTAAAACTTTTCAAAACCAACAATCATCAATTCATCTTCATTTTTTCACAAAAGGTCCATCAGAGTTTCCAATCCTTTAAAAAAGTTACTAATAATTTTACCCTAATCAAAATACACTATTTATCCATTTCTACCAACTCATTGACTTTTAATAACCATTCTTCCTGATTAGGTAATATATTATTCTTCCATCTCTGTGCATACAATAATTTTGCTGTTGTAATCATATATTGACATGTTATCCCATGACTCCTTTCTGGATGTACATCCATCAGTCCCAAAAGAAACAATTCAGGTTTAATGTTATATTGCTCTTCAAAATTCTCTGCATCAGCATATGTATTTGCACTCAGTACTTCTTAGCCTTTTCACAAGTCCACCACACATGATAAAATGTCCCTTCCTGTTGTTCACATTTTCAATGTGTAATCGAAGTTCCCTTACACATCCTAGACAATTTCTCAGGTGTCATATACCAACAATACATCATTTTATAGAAATTCTCTTTAAGATCGTAACATAAGGTAAATTTCAAACTTTCTGACTGTTCCCACTGTTCCATTTTTATATTATATCCAAAATTCTTGGCATATTTTATCATGAAATCTTTCACTTGCTCTTCTCCCATGTCAATTTTTTAAATTTTTTAAATTTTTATTTATTTTATTTTTATTTCATTATTTATTTCATTATTTATTTATTTATACCCCACTCTTCAGCCACAAGGCTATCAGAGCGGCTTACAAATTGTTTTAAGTAATAGCAGTTTATACATTTACACTGCATTAAGCAGTTTCCAATGTGTGTTAGCTAATTTTAACAGAAGTTTATACATTTTACCAATCACCTGTTCATCATTTGTATATTGATGACCTACCATGGAATAATGAAACCAGACACAAGAATTAGGTTAAGTAAGAGCCACTTTATTTACCTAAAACTATTTACATCATAATAATCCTGGAAGAAGCAAGAGAGGGGGAGCGACCTGATGCAGGTTCAGCTGAGGCCAGGTGTTACATCTTGACTATGTTCTCAGCTTTCCCTTGGGTGAAACACCAGACCCAGGAGAAGTCCACTAACTGGGTTGCTTCCCAGCCAGTCATCTGCTGGAAGGCAAATCCAGGGGATCCTACCCAAGACACAGTACTTTACAAGTGAAGCATACCCCATATCTACATCAAGGGCAGAGTCCATCCCCACCCCTGGGTCTCAGGGAGGCAGTTCAAGAGCTCTGCCCAACATCTGAATATATTCTCGCCCTGCTACCTGCTAAGTGGAAGCCTATTTATTGACACCATCCATAACCAATCTTCAGCATTCCTCAGATACAGTATGGGGTAAGCCAGGAAAAAACCAGTAAAGGGGAGGAAATTCCTACTGTGCCCCAAGGCAACCAGTAATGCTCACACTGCACTGAGGGTGGGTGGGTGAGTGGATGGGTCGTGATGCGGAACTCCGAAATAGACATGTGGAGGGGCGACCATTTTCTCAACACCCACTCAAGTTCCATATTAAAATATTCTTTGACACTGTATAGAGGGTTTCTTTCTTCTTCCTTTCATTTATTTTCCAGCGACTTAGCAGGATCATTCTCAGTTCAATCATTGCCTTTGCCAAAAAGCATATCAGAAAATGTACACAAACTTATATAACCTTTTCTTCAGTTTTTGAATAGATTCATAACATCCATCTTGTAAGGTGCTTTTCCCCTCAGGGTGCCAGTATGATGACAATGCCTATTTTCACTCTGTTTGAAATAGGAATGTTTAGCAAGATCAATCCATGTATTTCCTAATAAAATAAAAATGCTCCCCCTTAAACTCAAAATTACAGTGCAACATTTCTGCTTGGTTATAATATCACTGAGGATCTTAATATGATGCTAAATGTTTCATTTCCCATATGCATGCGCTCACTCGCTCTCTCTCGCTCTCTCATACTCTCATAATTAATATGAATAATTTGCAACAAACAGAAGACCATTTTAGGAAAGAGTGTCCTCTAATTTTCTAAGTTGCAGATAGGGCTGGTATCAGTGTGCTAACTGTCTACTATGAGACAGCAACTTTGCAGGCCACTCTTATATTGAATTACAACAACTTAATCCGGGTTGTTTATTCATCGTATAAAGGATACTTACCATGCTGCTTATCTGCACAAGTGTTACCTCAGACTCTCCTTCAGTCTATACTGTTTCCTCCCCCATCAGTGGCTGATATTAGTGGCTCAGCACAAATACCGTATATTCCGGCGTATAAGACGACTTTTGAGCACTCAAAAGCGCCCACCAAAATCGACAGTTGTCTTATACGCCGGATATAAATATACTTTGCTTCACCTGCCTGCCTATCTCCTGCCTCTTCGCAAACGGAGCGAAGAGGCAGGAGATGGGGCAGGGGGGTGAAGCAAAGTGTTCCTCCCTGCCCCGCGCCCACCCCCCGTGCATCCACGGAATCGCGGCTTTCGGGAAGGGGGGTGGCTGGGAAGCCCTCTCCTCCCTGCCCCCCGCCCACCCCCCGCACATCCACCCCCCACATCCACCCCCCCTCCCGGAATCGCGGATTTCGGGAGAGGGGGTGGCTGGGAAGCCCTCTCCTCCCACCCCCCGCACATCCACCCCCCCTGCCGAAAGCCGCGGAATCACGGCTTTCGGGAGGGGGGTGGCTGGGAAGCCCTCTCCTCCCTGCCCCCCGCCCACCCTCAGCCCAGCCATCCCCCTTGCCCAAAGCCTCACTTTGGAGAGCAGGGGTCGCTGTGAAGCCCCCTCCCCCCAGCCACCCCGCCACCCTCCGCCCAGCCACCCCCTTCCCCAAAGCCGCACTTTGGAGGGGGGGTGGCTGCGAAGCCCCCTCCGCCCAGCCACCCATTCACCCTCCGCCTTCCCACCCCCCTTCCCCAAAGCTGCGCTTTAGAGAGGGGGTGGCTGCGAAGCCCCCTCCCTCCACCCCCCCAGCCAGCTGGCCATCCCGCATTCCCAACCCACCAGGAGACTGGGCAGCCTCCTGTGGGTTGGGGAATCGCGGGAGGAGGGAGCCCAGAAGGAGGGATGGGGCTGTGGAGTTAAATCCCTAGATGTGCTCCCTCTCCCTTGACGGTGGGGAGAGGGGGCGAATCCCGGGGTTTGGCTCCACAGCCCCGCGTCCTCCCTATGGAGCCAAATGGGGCATGTTCGCCCTTTCTCCCCGCCTTCCTTGAAGGTGGGGAGAGGGGGCGAATCTAGGGGTTTGCCGTGGCAGCCCCCGCTTCCCCCACCTTGGTCCCCTTCGGAAGAGCCAAGACGGAGAGAAGGGGGCTGCTGAGGCAAACTGGGCATTTTCGCCCCTTTCCTCCACCTTCGAGTCCACTTTGACTGGAAGGTTGAAGAGAGGGGCGAATGTTGCCCTGCCAGCTGATCCTGTTCACTTTCCCAACTCACGAGGAGATCCTCATGAGTTGGGAAACAAAGAGGATCAGCTGGCAAGGCTCCCCCAGCCAGCCAAATTGGGGGGGGGTCTTATCTGGCGAATATATGCTTAGGCCTAGATTTTTGGCTGGAAAGTGGGGGGGTCTTATATGCCCAGTCGTCTTATACACCGGAATATACGGTAACCTGCACGTGTCAGGGGATGATAGGACACTCAGTCCCCGGCAGAAGCCAAAAACTATCTCAGCAGACTTAGTAGCAACCCATTCCCAAGAATACTCACACAGAGAGTGTTTGACGTCCAATTAAGCAGGAGGCACTTTTATCTTCAAAGTCAAGCACTTGCAATATGTACAAATATTTACAATTGAAGGACAAACTGCTTCACCAGGCATCAGCATTCATAAGAAGAGAGAAGTGAGCTCTGTTCTGAGCTCTTTTATATACACATTTTCCAGCAGCCTGGGGAAGACTCCTTGAATGGGTAATGGCTCCGCCTTCCAGCCAATTGCAGGCAGGACAACCTGTAAATTTGAATGTAATACAATCCCCCCTGGAGGTGGAGCCATCCCCTACCTCCCCAGTTCTGTTCTGCCTCAGGCTGAAGCAGGTCGGATTTCCCTTTGCTCCAGCAGAGAACAAAGAGAACAAAGGAACTATCATGGCGGCCCCCATGCACAACCGCGTGCTGAAGGGAGAGCTGTCCTCCAAGGAGGAGGAGGTGGGCAATGCCGGATGGCATCGCCAGGAACCTGGGCTCCACGCTCCCTTTTTGGGACGCACGTTGAGCCAGTCCAGCCAGGACGATTCGGAGCGTGATGGGGCCTCCTCCCAGGAGGCGGACCGCACTACCGCTGGGGACGCGGCATCATCCAGGGCCTCAGGAACAACGCCTGGCCACCGGGACCAGGAGGACGAGGAGGATGCGTCCCAGGAAGACCTTCACCTGCTGCTAATGGAGGGTAAGGCCCTCCCACCTCCATTTGCCACCTTGGCTATCTCTTATAGTGTGGCAAATGCTGGCAGAGGGTTTGAGCATTGACGGAGCCCCGGGGGCAGCGAACAGGCGCACGCAGGGGGGATTCCCGGTCTCCACCTTCCCCCTACCTTCAGCCAGGGTTTGCATGGGGACTGGTGCAACTACCAAGCGTGGGCGGGAGCCCAAGCCCAGGCAACCCAGCACCAGCGTGGGCGGACAGCCGCGGGAAGCCCCCACTTCTCCCCCACCGAGGAAAAGGACCAGGAAAGAGAAGCATTTGGCCACAGGGGGGAGGAAGGGCATAAGAACAAGGATGGGGACAAGGAGGCCAAGGAAGAGGGAGAACTCTCTTCTAAGGGGGAGGCAGAATCGGGAGATGAACAGCCCTCACCACGGCTTTTTGAGACCGCTTTTTTTCTCCATACTCCTAAGGAAAGTCCTCAGAGCCCTTGAGCTGGACTCAGTGGGGGTCCCCGTGGCAACCACCAGCAAAGGGGTGCCAGAGCTTAGGCCAGGTGGCAAGGAGAATGGCAATGTGCTCCCCTTTCTGGATATACTAAAGGAGATGCTCCTGGGTGAATGGACCCAACCAGGGGCTTCCAAGACCCAGTCATCACTGGCCAAGCAACTTTATACATTGCCCGGTAAGATCATGGATCAACTGCCTGCCATCGATGCGCCCGTCGTGGGGCTGGTCTCGGGGTCGTTCTTCCCCAGGGATGGGGATGAGCGCTTGAAAGCCCCAGATGACAAACGAATTGAGATCTTTCTACACAGGGCCCATGAGGCGGTGGTTCTGGCTATACGGGCGGCAGCAGCAACTTCCATTTTTTCTAGAGCTACCATGAGGTGGGCCAAGGACATGGTCACTAATGTTTCTGACGACGAGGCCAAATTTAGACAGGGCATGAATAAGATAGCAAGGGTGTTGGCATATGTAGCAGATGCCAGCTTGGATGCCCTACGTTTCTCATCCAGGGCGGTAGGCGCCAATGTGGCCACCAGACGCCAGTTATGGTTGAGGAATTGGAACGCCAATAACAAAGCCAAGGCCAACCTTGCAGGGTGTACCTTCAGGGGCGGAAAGTTGTTTGGAGAGACACTAGACGAAGTCTTGGTAGAGACCAAGGATAAGAAGAAGGCCCTCCCTTCCTTGCCCAAAAAGGAGGAGCGCAGGCCCTTTCGGACCAATTTTCAAGGCCATAGACATTTTAGATTCAACAACCAAAGGGACTTCAGACAGTCCAGGGGAGGCTGGAATTCATCAAAAGGGTTCCAAAAGCCCAGATTTAATCAACAGTCCAAAGCCTCCAACTACCAAGCCTCCAAACAGGGAGGCAAACCTGGTCAGTCATTCTGACTATACACAGGAGAGGATCGGGGGGAGGCTGGCTGGATTTGCAAGAACATGGGAGCTTACATCCTCCGATGCCTGGGTCTTAAGAACAGTAAGCCTAGGATACACTGTAGACTTTCTGACAAGGCCTCCCCTAACCTTCATAGAGTCATGCACGTCAACCAGTCAGGAGAAATAGGGTCAGATGGAGGATGCGATCGCACACTTTCTGGAGATCCAGGCGATAGAGGAAGTTCCAGAGAACGAGTGTTTCTCGGGAACTTACTCTCCGTTGTTCCTGGTCCCCAAGAAGAACAAGGAGTGGAGGGCCATCCTAAACTTGCGAAGCGTCAACCGCTGGGTGGCGAAATGCAAGTTTTGGATGGAGACTCTGAGATCCATTCTGGAGGGAATCCAGGAAAGGGACTTCTTGGCCTCTCTGGATTTGCGGGGGGCCTACCTCCACATCATGATTCATCCGAAACACAGACGCTTGCTGAGATTTGCCTACAAGAAGGCACAGTATCAGTACAGGGCCCTCCCCTTTGAGCTGTTGTCCTCCCCAAGGGTGTTTAGCAAAGTGTTGGTGGCGCTGATCTCTCATCTGAGGACACAAAGGATTCACATTTACCCTTACCTGGACAATTTGTTGATCAGGGCCCCATCTCAGTGTCGAGCATCACAGGATGTGAGCACAACAATTGCCTGTCTGGAGTCAAATATAATAGGCACAAAGTGTTCCTTCCCGAGGACAGGAAACAGAGACTTCAGGAGTTGGTTCTTCAGGTGTTGGAACAATCCAAGACGCCGCTGATGTCATTGGCTTGACTTCTGGGCCAGATGATCGCCTGCATAGATTCAGTCCCTTGGACCAGGTTTCACCTCAGAAAACTGCAATGATTTCTCCTTCCCTTTCAGGATCTGATAGCAAGGAGAAGCTGCAGATTCCTGAAGGTTCCGACAGAGGTGAAGGAGTCCCTGAACTGGTGGCTGGGGGACCACTTATTGTCAGGAGTCCCCATCATGGAGCCAAGAAGGGTAGTGGTCGCCACGGATGCGTCCCTCTCGGGATGGGGAGCCCACTGTGGAGAACAGTCAGCGCAGGGACTGTGGTCTCAGCAGGAGCAAGAGTACAGTATCAACAGACTAGAGTTGAGAGTGGTGAGACTGGCATTGTTTAGTTTTGCAAGACTGGTGGAAGGGAGGCATGTTCTGATTTGCACAGACAACATCTCCACGAAAGTGCATGTGAACAAACAGGGGGGGGGACTCGCTCCCTGACCCTCATCCAGGAGTCCGAGCCGTTGTTCCAGTGGACGGAGGAGCATCTTCGCTCGATCAGGGCAGAGTATTTACAAGGCAAGCTGAATGTACAGGTCGACTGGCTGAGCCGGAACACTGTTTCGGTTCGGGGAACTATGGGTGGACCTGTTTGGGTCGGTAGGAAACCACAAGCTAGAGCGCTGTGTGTCCAGATTCTGGACTCAGGGTGCATTAGCCTTCGATGCCCTGACGCTACCTTGGCCGAGGGAGTTGTGTTACGCCTTTCCACCAACGGCACTATTGGGCCGAGTGGTGAGGAAGATAAAACAGGAAAAGGCGGAGGTGATCCTCATAGCTCCTCGTTGGTCGAGAAGACCATGGTTTCCAGCGTTGGTGCAAATGCAGATTCAGGAGCCGTGGCCTCTTCCACCATGGCCGGATCTTCTAGCTCAAGAAGGGATTCTTCATCCAGACCCAGGCTGGTTACGACTTCACACTTGGAGGTTGAGCGGGAAAGATTGTTGAAGAAGGGATATGATCCAGAGGTGGTCAATACCATGTTAGTGGCTCAGCGTCCGTCCACAATTAGGATATATGAGGTCACTTGGAGGGTGTTCTGCAGATGGAGTCATAGCAAAGGTATTAGACCTTTGCAAGCCTCTGTGGGCTCAGTTTTGGCCTTTCTTCAAGCATGTTTGAAGAAGGGTCTGGCCGCCAGTACTTTGAAATGACATGTTACGGCATTAGGTTCCATTTTGAAAGGTGGAGGGGGCAAGTCCTTAATGTCTCACCCCCATATCAAGAGTTTCCTCAGGGGAGTAGGGGCAGTGCGTCCACCAGTGGTGCATAGGTTCCCTTCTTGGAAGTTGAATGTGGTTTTGAAGGCGCTAATGCAACAGCCCTTTGAGCTGATCAAGTGGGTAGATTTGTCATTTCTTACCTGGAAGGTGGCTTTTCTAGTGGCGATTACTTCAGCTAGATGTGTCTCCGAGTTGAGTGCCTTGTCAGTGTGTGAGGATCTGTGTATTTTTCAAAAGGATTCGGTCACTTTGAGACTGGACCCATCCTTTGTTCCTAAGGTGAATTCCATTGTCCATAGATCACAGGAGATTGTCTTACCTTCTTTTTGCCCTCACCGTCAGGCCGAGGTGGAGAAATTATGGCATATGTTGGATGTTAGAAGAGCCATGAGGATGTATTTGAGGAGAACCAAGGGTTTTCGCAGGTCGGATGCTCTGTTCGTAGCTTACACGGGTTCGGCGAAAGGGAAGAAGGTGTCGTCTTCCATAATAGCAGGATGGCTGCAACGTTGTATTGAGGAAGCTTATTCAGCTAGTGGGCTGGCGGTGCTGACAGGAATTCAAGTCCATTCTACTCGAAGTGCTGCTACTTCGGCTGCATTGGGATATTCACAGTCCATAGTGGAGATTTGTAGAGCAGCTACTTGGAAGTCGGCATCTACGTTCACTAGACATTACAGAATTGATATGTATGCTTCGGCGGATGCGGCCTTTGGTCGTCAGGTGCTGCAGCAGGTTATTCAGTAAATAGGGAGTTATAGTTTCCCACCCTTATTGGACCGCTGTTCTAGGTCCCATTCAAGGAGTCCCTCCCCAGGCTGCTGGAAAATGGAACATTGGTACTTACCGTGAAGGTTCCTTTTCAGCAGCCTTGGGGAGGGAGTCCTTACCCACCCCACCCCCAAAAAAAAGATAGGTGGTAGTAGAGTGTTTAGTAGTGGTTAATTCATGATTTATTCTAGTGTTTATTCTTGGTTTTTTTGTCGGTTCGATGTGGTTTTTGAGCTGGAGCTGTGTTAAGTCTTCTCTGGGGAGGTAGGGGATGGCTCCACCTCCAGGGGGGATTGCATTACATTCAAATTTACAGGTTGTCCTGCCTGCGATTGGCTGGAAGGCGGAGCCATTACCCATTCAAGGACTCCCTCCCCAAGGCTGCTGAAAAGGAACCTTCGCGGTAAGTACCAATGTTCCAGTTACAGGGCATTGACTTACTCAATCACATGAACTTACACACCAATAAGAACCTTCCTTCTGTATCTGTGGCATGACTAGGCAGTTCATGGAGTTAGCCATTATGACTCTGCAGTTGTTTGGCCATTTTATAATGGAGTTCAGTCTCTTAACTCCTGACATCATGCCACTGTCCGATCCAGCTTCAGCAATGAGTCTGTTATTGAAGTCACAGCTGGTGCAGCCTTCAGTACTGAACCTGTATTCAGTATCTACCATACTATCACTGTCTTAGCTACTGAGATTGATACTGATGCAGTTCACTTCAGTAATACCAGTGAAAGCAGTTTTGTAGCCTGCATTTGTAGCCATGTTGTTATATTTATTTCTATCCCACCTTTTTCCCAGATTGGGACTCAAAGCAGCTTACAATGATTTAAAAAGACATTGTTAAAAATCCACAAGATAGAAAAGTTAAAAAACTAGATTAAGCAGTCAAAACAATTAAACCAGATTAAGACATACATAATTAAACACTGTCCTATACTGCTCAAAGCCGGGTGCGGAGAAGCTATAAATCAGCTTCCACAGTTCAAAGGGAGTAGCTGGGTTTTTGTCAGCTCTCCAGTATGCAAAGTTAGTTTAAGAGCCAGGCGCAAAGAGTAAATGCAGTCCAGTCTTAAGAATCAAACATGGAGAGACAACAAGCCAAATCAACAGTCCAATGGGGAAATCCAAAGATGAGGTCACAAAGACAAAGGCCATGTTCAAGATCATGGGCAGTCAGTCAAGAGTTGGGGTCCAGCGTGGCTTACACCCAAGCAGGTAGGTTGTCCAACCTCATACAACAGTACAAATTAAACAAGGTGCAGAAAGACAGACACTTTTTTCTTTTAACATTTAATGGCATGAATGTCTTTCTCAATGCCTTTTAACCAGAAACCCAATAATAAAACAGAAGGTACCTCCTTTGATGTGGGTGTTCTGTTTCCTTTCCATGACCTTAAAAATGTCCAATATGGATAGAACACCCATATCGGTCTAAGACAATGGTGTAGGCTATTTGCATATTCAAGACCAGATCATTCACTGACTGCTTTCATCCATTCACCAACAATCCCTGTTGCCAGAACAGCCTTATTCTTCTATGAGACCAGCAAAAGGGTTTCTCTAGGAATACTGGCATATTAGAATAGTGACTTCAGAAAATTTTGAGGGCATCTTTCCTCAGCTCTGCTCATAATGCCTTTGCCTGCTATATCCACTGTGTCTACCAACATTGCTGTTTTTCTTAGCAGTCACCACCAAGTGCTTCTCCTAGTTTTAGGAATTTCATACAACCTTCTTTTTTTTTTCCTAGTGGGAATGAATAAAAACTGACCATGAGATACTGAACATTGTCCAGATAGGTTAATCTATAGAGTCTGACAGTCTACCCCAGAAGGTGTTTTTTATTCCACTCCTCCATTGCTACCACTCTGCAAAGAGGTGAACAATCTTCTTGAAAATGAATCCCTTCCACCATCTAAGAGAATAGTTGTTTTCTATTCAGTGTATTCCACATGCTGAAACATGATGGTGGACTTTATTCAGTTCTCAGTCTATAGGATTTCAACACCTTCATCACCACCAAGAGATTTCATAAGGTCATACTTGTTAATATCCTTACCCAGCTTTAGAAGGCAGATTGTTTTTCAACTGTCACTCTCAAGGATGCATATTTCCATGCAAGTATCTGTACCAATCACATGAGATTTATCTGCAGGTCGCCCTCTGTTTACGCGGAGGATATGTTCCTGGATTAACCGCAGGTAGGTGAAACCATGTCAAATAGTGACCTTCCACAGAATACTGTAGAAGTGTGCTGGAGGACCTAGAAAATGCCCAGAGAGGAAGCCTCTCTAGGCATCTAGCGTAACTCTGTGGTCAACTTCTGGCTGCTCCTGGTGAGAAGCAAGGAGCAGGTAAAGTTCTCACACAGCTAAGCAGTAGCTTTTCCCTCTTTCATCTCCAAATATGTGAAGAAGCCAAGCATCTGGTAGAGGAATCCTGTTGTGCCCCAATCAGTGAAAATCAGCACCTGATTTGGAGTATGTATAGAATAATAACAGTACAGTAGCTCTCTGGTGTCTTCTGCTGTTGGGTTACCACAGATAACCTGTTTGAGGGTCAGGTGAAAAGCAGCTGTGGCTCAAGCCACCTCATGACGAGCCAGCAGCCAAGATCTGCCTGGCTTTCTTCACCCATTCCTTGTGGCTGGTGTTAACTGGCTGCCCAGAGCATATTAGTGACAGCTTTGGGGTTGGGCTCTGCATCATCTTTCATATGAAGGAGCAAGGAATAATCAGTCTCTGTGGAGAAATAGGCAAACTAATTTGGGTCCTAATGCACTGACTTTCTGGTACCCCTTTCTGCAATGTCATTGACAACTTCATGAAGCTCATCAAGACCACAGATAAGTACACCTTTTTCCTTATTCATATGAACAGTAACAATGCTGTGAAAAACACTTTTGAGCAGATCACCTCAGACTATGAAGCCCTGGGCAGGAAGTCAAAGAGTTTAGAGGCACAAGTGGTATTTTCACCATTTCTGCCAGTAAAAGATAAAGGACCACACAGGGATAGAAGGATACTTCAAATGGATGACTGGCTACACAATTATCAAATGGAGAAGTCTGTCTTCTGGAACTGGTCTTCACTTCTTAGATGGAGGATTAGTGGCAACCGATGGGCTGCATTTCACAAAGATTGACAAGAATGTCTTTGGTAGTAGTATGGCAAGTCTGATCAAGAGGGCTTTAAACTAAATCCTTTTGGGTTGGTGATGATAGCTCAAGCATCTATCAGAAGGCAAGGATGTGAATTTTGCAGGAGAGGTGGTGAGAGAGAGGGTGGAAGCCACAGTAAAGCTCAGTAATTGAAAATGAGAAGAAACAAGGCTTTAGATGTGTATACACCAATGCACAGAGTTTGGAAAACAAGATGAGGTTGAAGTACTAGTGCAGGAAAGTAAATATAACATTATAGGTATAATGGAGAAAAGTGCATTATTAAATAAAAAAATAATCCATGCCTCACAGGACTATATGTTTAGAATGTGCAGTTTAGCTCTCTCTGTGGAGTATATAGTGCAGGGGAATCACTTTGAAACTCAACATAAGGAACACAGCCATAATCATAACTTGAAAAGATAAGGTAAGTTATTTTGTAATGCAATTTAGAAACCACATGTATTCTCTCATTGGTAGCAATTTACTCACATATTGAAAATACACCATTATTCAGAAGTATTTCTGATAGGGTGCTCTGATGCAAAACGAAATGTGAAAGATCCCAGCAGGTATATTTTCTCATAAAAAGGTGTGGGGGAATCTGTAATTACTGAAAACAACTCTTTTTGCACGACTATTCAAAGTACCAAAGTTGCACCCTCTTGTGCACCTGGGCTTCCTGTTTCCCGAAGCTAGTGTTATACAGTCTGCAGAAAAGAGGGGAAATGCATCACTTACAGCATCTAGAAGCATCCCACCATAACAGTTCTAATAGACACTAGAATACTGTACAACTTCTTCCATGAGGGAAATAAAAGCAGCATAAAATTGTTACAACCTGTAGGAGAACTATATAAGACAGAGAGAGAATATTTTTTTAGATATTCTACACAGAATCTGTTGTGAACTAGCAGAAAAATGCATTGGCGGTATATTGTATGATCTGCAGGAAAATTGCTGCCCTGAGCTGTGTGTTAGAAGTTGCTATTACAATTGTCCCTTCATAGTCGCTGGAGTTTGATTCCAGGACTCCCCGTGGATACCAAAATCCGTGAATACTCAAGTCCCATTATATGCAATGACATAGCAAAATAGTGTCCCTTATATAAAATGGCAAAATCAAGGTTTGCTTTTTGCATTATTTTTTTAAAGAATATTTTCAAGCCATGAATACTTGAATCTGTGGATACCAAATCCGTGGATACAGAGGGACAACTGTAATATAAAAGCAACATGCTAACTGGCATGTATACATCATTTTAGTCATTTTTTTAATGCTTTTATGCTTTAACTGTTTCTGTCATTTTTCTTTCCTTCTCCCATTACTCTTTTGATTTCATTTTATTTGTTGAAAATGTTTCTTCATCTCATTTCTTCTTGTGTTCTGTGTTTCTGTCCATCTGCATGCCTCTTCCCTTTGGTTTGGTCCTAGAGAGGAGGAGTATGAAGAAGAGGAAGAGGAACAGCCAGTCACAGAGCCTAATACAGAGGATGAGGGGGAGGAAGAGGCTACTAGGCAGGTCAAAGCCAGGTATTAGGACTGTGCCCTCTATAACACCTTCAAGAACTGCTTAACAGAACATTGCACTAACTTCAGTAGCTAACAACACCACTTTAGAATATATATTCATTCTTTATTGAAATCTATTTTACTAAAATGTGACTACACAAATTAATTTGTTCTTACATGTACTTGCTAGGATCCAGACTTAGTCATTCTTCAAGTAGAATCACCTAAATCAAAGGGACTTAAGAAGGTTGTGATTAACTTGTCCAGTTGATTCCTTTGGACCTAGTTATAAGCAAGGCTAAATTTGGGTTGAACCCATTTAAAAATGCTTAAAATCATTTTTTTTTAATAGTCTGTGTGCCGGTTTCATATGTCAAAGGATTTATTTAGATTACACAGGACAGGAATCTCCAATAGCAAACAGTCTTCTATGAAGCTTTCATTACTAATTCACACACCACCACTTTGTTGTAGGTCCTACTTATGTTGGCAAATTACTTTCTTACTAGAACAGAGTCAGCAAACTATAACTGATTCAAGTGGGGTGATTTATCTAAAACTTAAAAAAAAATTTCAATGAAGATAGTTCAGCATCTCCATTTTCCAAGGACATGTGCAAAAAGCATCGTCAGTCTTCATGGACACGTGCTTGCATTCAACCGTTTTCATTTGTTACAACCATTCTCAGCTTCAAAGCTTTCCTTAACTATGACATTGTTAATCTGACAATAAATCTCTGGACTGAGGATTCCTATGGGGAGGGAGAAGGAAGAATCTCTAGGCAAAATGTGACCCTCCAGATATTGTTAGGCTGTAATTCCCATCAGCCCTAACCATCATAGCTAGGAGTTGCAGCTCAACAAGATCTGGTGGACCAGACAATTCCTACTGCACTGTAGTGGAATAATGGCCAGTTCAGTGAGTTGGCGAGCCAAGGTGGAGAACCTTTCCCTTTTTTTCATGGGTTTGATTTACTTTTGTTTATTTTCCCGATATTACCACTGGTACTGGAGCACCAGGGCAGCTGCAGTTGTGGGAATCTCCAGTACTTTCCAGAAAGGAACTCTACAAGTGCACCTCCCTCTCTACCCTTCCACAGAAAGGATGACAACATCCTTTTGTCCTCATGGAATACCCTCCCAGGGAGTGTAGGGTTCCACCCTATTTTAAAACATTTTTGGAATAACAAAAATCTAATATAGTGACTAAAATATACTAATTTTTATGGAGTAAAAGATATCAGTATGTTTATATACGCTAGACAGTCACATGGTTCTCCTGCTCTAGCTTTAGTTCTTTCCTGAACAATTTCCTTTTCTTCTGAAGATATTTACCTTAATTAAACATATCAGATATGTCAAGGTAATAAACATTCTTTTATCAGTTGCTCATATATTTGACTGCTACTCTGTAATCATTAATGTAATGTTTAAAATTCACACTTTAATTGGTGAAAATATACATTGTTTTTGAGTTATTGACAAACATTATTTTATATATTTTAAATTCCAGAGAAAATACTTTGATGTTTTCTTTATTTTCCCTTAGCCTGCAACCCTATTTTAGTGAACGTATTTCTGAAATCATAGAATAGTTAAAGGACAATATTAAAGGCATTGTATCAAGGTACCTTGTGGAAAATCTGGAGCCATAGATATGGCTGTAATAATGAGCCTATGGCAAGTTCCCACCTGCATTGTGAAATTCTCAAGAGTTAGATGTCTGGAGAAATTTATCCCAACTATATTACAGATTACTGTATGGCAGCAAGGAGCTACACTGCAAGTTTTCAATTGCTTTTCAGAAGAGAGAAAGGAAGAAAAACTGTAGGCCCATGAATGTATCCCATGAGGAAGAGAGCCCCAAGGCTCTTATCCACCTTCCTTGCTCCCATAGGCAAGTTTTGCATGTATATGACCTGAAGGTTTTAATTGCTTTCATCATAAGCTATCTGTTGAGATCCTTTCAGTAACGTCATTTTCTCCCTTGTCCTATCCTGCCTTTCTTTATTTCCCTTCCCACCTGCCTCTTCTATCTAGTGAGCTCCCAGAACTACAGGCGGTTAAATATGGTTCACAGAGTTCTGAGACTTCAGCCACCTCAAGTGTACTTTCTCAGGATGAGAGGCCTCCAATGAGTTTTAGGATACAAAGTCCATCCAGGAGCTCATCATCTTCTGTACCTGATTCATTAGCTTCACACCATTATACTCTCCATTCATCAGCTTCCTCATCTGTCTCCATCAGCTCTTCCCAAAAAACATCGCCAGTTACTTCAAAAGTGTCTCCAACAGTTGAAAAATTACCTTATGTACCACATAGCCCCTTTCACCTCTTCTCCTATGATCTTGAAGAGCCTCCGACAACTGTGAAAGAAAAGGAAGCAGAAGGGATGAGGGAACACAGGTAGTGGGACTTCTCAAAATTTTCATCATGCCATCTGCAAAACAGTTGCATTAGAGTGCTGTTGAAGAAATATGTTATATTAATTATCATGCAGGCATTATTTTTGGAGGATCATTCCTTTCCTGTTATATCTGTAATCTTCAGTGTGAACAGATACTCAAATCGTCAGTGCAATGAGGAACTGGATTATACTGACCAGCCTCTCTCCTCACTGTTCACATGTGGGACTTCACAGTTGCATATGTCTCTAAATACAATCAATCAAAAATACATAGGCCCTCTCTCAGTGTTATGGTGTTATGGTATGAAGGTGCTCATATGCAAATGTGAAGGCACTAACATGAGCCAGGAGGAATGTAATGCAAATTTATCAGTAGTTTTGGGAGTGGGGGCTGGACCACTCAAATCCAAGTCCTTCTATGTTCACTGAATTTGATCATAATTCAACAGTTTGTATTTAAGATCCTTCTCTTAATCCACAATCAAGTGCACGCTTTTCTAAGATCAAATCCTATTAAACACAGTGAAGGTTACCAGACATGATTAGGATTGTACTCCTAGGCCTAAATCCAATTGCTAGGTCCAGTTAGAGCAGATTTGCTGAATCAATTGCTGAATAGTATGATCAACACTTCTATAAATTGGTAATAATAGGCACTTTCTTTTTTTTTCCCCTCATGCATAGAATAAGTCCCAAACTGCAAAGATTTTAATCAGTCAGACTTTCTACCAATCAGGGTTGCTCGACAGCTATGAAACATGTTTGTTTGTTTGTTTGTTTTACCATTTTTCAAATATTTCCCCCATCACTACTTGGGAGCTATCCAAACTGTAAAGGGTCTATTGAGGATAGGGTTCAGCAGCTTGAAGAGTTCTTTTAAAGTTCAGACTAAAACGTAGAGCTGTTTCACCACTCCACAAATATCTGCCACTTGTATGAGCATTGCCTCCATGTGATGGAGAGCCATAGAGATTAGGAAGTGGGGGGTAAAGCAATGTTAGAAGATATTGCCCAACTTCTCCTTCCACACAGTCAGAAAATAATTCATTTTGAAATGAACAGTGCCATAGTTAGAGCCGAAACCAAGCAGCCAAATAAGTTTTCCTGGGCTGTACCTAGCACTTTTACATACTCCCCCATATAAAATAAAGCTCTGTATACACTCAAAACTTGTATATTAGGGAGGAGGCTAACACAAAATCTCTCTCTGCCATATTTGTTTTATATGTACAAAAGGAATGATAATATGAGTGCTTATTGAAACATGGAATGTCCTACCTGCAGTCTTAAGGTACATGACTGATTATCTGCTTCTGTTTTCAGTGAAAGATGCTCTTCCCACACAAGCATTGTGGCAACATAATGCCAAATTCAGTTTTTTGAGGGAAATACCACATTAGGTGTAGTGGTTTCCATGCTTTGCGTACCTACTCACATAATTATGGAGATGTCATCAGGTCCAGTGAAGTGGTTAACAACTGCTGGACTTACTATTTCAGGCACTGTGCATTTAAGAATGTAAATAAAAGGATATCTTCCAGAGTATTGGTATAAACTAAGAATGTAGCAAAGTCCTGTCTCCACTAATCTGGCCAGGAACCAATATTTCTAGAGGTGGCAGAACTATTTCCACAGCAAGCCCAGGACCAGCTGCTTTCTATCATGATCTGGGCCTCTCTTGCAAATATAGAGGAAAGACTTAGGCTGCATCTGCACTGCAGAAATAATCCAGTTTTGACACTGCTTTAACTGCTATGGCTCAATGCTATGGAATTTTGGGATTTATAGTATTGTGAGAGATATAGGCTTCTCTATCAGAGAGCTCTGGTGCCACAACAAACTACAAATGCCATGATTCCACAGGATAGAGCCATGGCAGTTAAACCAGTGTCAAACTGGATTATTTCTGCAGTGCAGATGCAGCCTTAGTTAACCCGTTGTTATTTTAGTGAGCATCTAGTTCTTGTTCTTTTACTAAGCCATCTTGATGAGAAATATTCTCTTATAGTACAGAAAACTCTCATCAGTGCATAAGGTAATGTCTGCACAATCCAGAGGGAGGTTAAAAAAATACCTCTCCTTGTTTGGAATGTCATCAGCATGAGGAAGCTCAGGAGCTTTACCACCCTCACCAATCCAGATGCCCTTCTAACTCAAGCACCAGGAGGTTTTTTGAACTTGCATATATAAAGTTCAAGAAAGAAATAGTCTGCCTGAATGTTGAAAGCTCTTTCCACAAGAGGCAAGTTCTGCTGTGCATCCAGGAACTGGTAGAATATAGGCATGCTGACCCACCCACTGGCACACATCAGGATACATGATTTATTACTAGACCTATTTCACATTCTGAGAGCTCCTTGATTCAGCAAGATGTTGCTCAAACATTAATTTTAGCACTCTAGCTGTAAAGCATCTTTTGAAACCTGAACTGGCTTTTGCAATGTAATGCACTCTGTAGGATGGTTTCATTGCTTTCTCTACCAAAACTGTGAAATAGAACTGGGTAGTTCTGTCATTTCTAGTAAAAATATATGGTTAGTCATCTTTTTAAAAAGTATGAAACTTGCTGAACTTCAATAGAGATATTTCAAGAAACAGTAAGGCTGCATGTGAGGCAGCTTCTCCGCTTCTGTGAGCAAGCTACTGCCCAATTCTGCTCATACCACACCTGCAGAGGATGTCACTACTATTTGTACTTTCCCTTTCCTGCCAGTGTGCTTTGTTCGTGCTGGCTAGAAAAGGCAAGCTATTCCTACCTTACTGGCCAGCTTGAAATTGAATTCGTTTTTCTTATCCCCATAGAAACCAATTAGTTCCTACAAAGGGGGGGGGGGGTTTGAAAGAAAGAAAAAAAGAAACTTGAAAGAAAGAAAATGAAAGGCTGAAAACCACACATAAAATTGTGGTTTGGTCTTCAGCCCTTATGCTCCCACTTCACATCTGGAGCTGCTTTTTTCATCCCCCCCCCTTAAAAAAAGTTTGAAGACATTTAGGTCCTCTGCAAGGGAAGTTCTTGTGGGGACTAAGGGTAGTAGCTGAAGAAATGTCCCTGTGAGTTATATAGCATGTCATTCATCCCAAATCCTTAGAGGAACTTTCTTCATCTCAAAGGAAGTTATCCTGTACAGGGGTGAAATCAGATGACAGGGCATAAGGGCCACCCCTATAAATCAGTGTGGAATAAACCCCTCAGTCTTGTTGTCACTTTTCAAGATCCTGAGCTCACTGACAGAGAAAAGACAATTCTAACACTGCCCTTTCTTTCTGTGGGTTGGTGAGAGGAGGAATCCAGATCCATTATACTTGGGGTTTCCCCCTTCACCACCCAGAGAAGAGGCAGGAAGAATTCAAACTAGACCTCATGATCACTGGAAAGGGCATTTGACTCCTCCTCTCTCCAGCCACCACGATCTCAGTTTTTTCTCCTGCCTCACCCAGAGCAGAGCTCTTTTCAATTGCTCCTTAGTCTTTGTTCTTCTTCTAGACTTCTTCAAAACTTTCTTAATCTCATAACTTTCCTTCTTTCGCACTCTCTGTGCCTCTTTCCAAAATAAAATTTTTCTTTGCCTTTCGTCTTCTTTCCTCTTACTTCTCTGCCTGGTCATAGTCTCAGCGGCCAGAAGAGAAAGGAGAAGGGCGTGTCCAGAGCTCCCCCGCCGCTGGTGGTACCCCAGCAGGTAGCCTCGGAAGCGACCAGCATTCCTGCCTCCCCGCCGCCGAGCTCAGCTCTACAGGTGGGTGGAGGCACCAACAGCAGCAACCGCAATACGTCACCCTGCCACCAAACTTGGTCCGGTGGGCAGATGAGGGCACAGTGGAGGATCGCTGCCTAGTTACCACCATCTCCCAGCTTACTGGAGAAGGAACAATGCAACAGCAAATACCCGCAGTCAGGAAGCATCCAGGGGGCAGCGAAAGGGGGGCAGGTGCAACTGGATATTCCGGCCATGGCTGGCAGGAGGATTTTTGCCCATTTGGGGGATGATTTTCAAAGGGAGGAGCGCCCAAATGTAGGAACGAAGGGTATTCAGTGCGATTCAAGTCCCAGTTTTTGGGGGGATGGCGAAGCCAGCAACAATCTTTTGTTGGTTGACTACGTGGCTGAGGGGAATGGCGGCCACCATCTTGTGGCTCCCCCCTCCCCCCTAGTAAGTGAGCATCTCCAGGGCAGAGCTGAGGCTGCTGCCTGGGCCATTCCCGGGAGGAACTACAAGCCATGGATGAACACGTGGTCCATGCAGCTAGGAAGGCTTTTGCCGAGGCCTTAGTTAGGCCTAGCGAACCAGGGCCCATGGCAGCCACCCATCCGCCGGGTTCATTTCTCTGACCCTGAGGCAGATGAGTTGGAAACACTGTGGGAGAGACGAGGTCTCACCTCATCAACCAGTGGGCGCATGGCGCATGGATCGTAGCCAAATGGGGACATCAGTTCCCCACTTTTACAAGCAGTGTAAAAGGCCAGAGCAAACCCCATGCCCACCTTTGATGAGGGTAACAGGCCGAGTCCTAGTGAAACTCAGACCTCCAGGCAAACAAAATGGAAGGCCCCCTCATCACCTCATTCCTCCACAGAGTTCGAAGGGGTCTCAGCCAACAAGGCACTTCTGGTGGATGATAAGGGGCTGGAGCATGGCGGTGTGGTCAACTATGCTGCCAGGGAAGAAGGGGAGTGGTCTGATACGGAAACCCCTCAAGGGGAAGGGTCTGAATGGCTGTTTCATTTGGAGGATTTTCCTTTGCTTTTGGTGAAGGCTTCCTCCATCCTGGTACTTTCAGTTAAATATTCCCAGAAGGATGAAACACCCACTGAGTTCAGTGAATGTGCAGTGGCAGTGCTTGGATACCCTAAGGCATCAGGAACGGAAGTACCCTGCCCATCTGTTTTTCGGCGAGTGGTCGAGGGCGAATGGGGAAAGCCCTTGCAGGGAAAGAAGGGAACCCTTTTGGCCCAGAAGATCTACACAGTAGATGAGCAAGTCATGGCAAAGCTTAAGATCGTGGTGGTCAATTCTCCGGTGGCCTCCCTCGTCTCAGGCTCACTTGTACCCAAAGAGGGTGAGGGATTCCTTAAGGAGCCGGAAGAGAAAAGAATTTGAAGGGGCCCTCAAGAAGACTCATGAGGCTATGACACTGGCCATTAGGGCATCGATGACAGGCTCCTTATTTGCCAGAGCTTCCCTTTTATGGATTGAAGATATTCTTCATGACAAGGATCTGGACCGCATCTCCCTGCAGAGGTCTCTCTCCAAGGTCTACATGGCCTTGCAGTTCTTGGCAGACACCACCTTGGACACTGCAGCCTTTGCATCCTGAGCTATGGCGACTGTGAATGTAGCAAGATTAACCACTTGGTTGTGTCACTGGGAAGTGGATGCACATTCTAGGGCTAATCTGTCTACTGCCCCCTTCAAGGGGTCAAATTTCTTCAGAGAAGAGGCACTAAAGGATATCCTTGTTTAAATGAAGGATAAAAGAAAAGCCATGCCTGTCATGTTACAAAGGATGGACAAAAGAAATGTTTGAAAGCCTTTTCAGCCTTCTTCTTCCTTTAGGTCCCCAAAGGGATTTGGGAGATTCCGAGATTTTTGGTCCTTTCATCCCGCGTGGTCTAGGTCTAGTTTCTCAGCAAGATCCTTCAGTTCCAACCAGTCGCAGAGGTGGCTCCCAATCCCAGAGGGGAGGGGGGTGTCAGCAGTTCTGACTCCAATTCGATTCCCATTGGAGGTCATCTCCAGCCTTTCCATCGGTGGTGGGAAGCAACTACAACAGACAAATGGGTCCTCTCCACCATCGCTTGGAGTTAGACACCCTCCCAAAGGGCAGGTTTGTCCCCTCCACTCTTTCAAAGGATCCTCAAAAAAGGTGTGTGCAGGTCAAAGCGGTGGAACATCTCCATATAAATGCAATAGAACCAGTGCCATCCTCTCAGAGGTTCTTGGGCATCTACTCTGTCTTCTTTACGGTTCCAAAGAGAGGAGGGGATGCTCAATCAATCCTCAATCTGAAGTACACCAACATGCATGTCACTTACAAGCAATTCCGTATGGAAACATTATCTTCCATCCAGAAGGCTTTGCAAAAAGGGAACTATCTAGTCTCCCTGGGTTTGGCAGAAGTGTACTTCCACGTGTTGATGCCCGACAACAGCAGGAGATTCCTTCTGTTCGCCTTTGGCCAGGCCTTCTATTTGGACTAGCGTCAGCTCCCAACATGTTCACAAAACTCCTGGTAGTTCTAGTCACGCATCTCCGAGCACAGGGTATTCTGTACCCTTACCTTCTCCGGGCTCCATCCAGGGAGAGAGCTCAAAAAGATCGCCAAGTGACCATTTGTTGCTCTAGGACCACGGTTTCCAAGTAATTTACAAGAAGATTCCCTTGCAGACCATAACGCATCTCGGGGCAGTGCTGGACACATGACAGGAAATGATCTTCGTTTCATAAGAGAGACAGATCATGCTCCAAAACAAAGCTGTGAGCATCATATCAAGGTCTCCTGTGCCTCTTATGGAGCTAGCACACCGCTTAGGGCTAATGATTTTAGCAATCCTGGTGGTTCCATGGGCATGATTCCACACCCGTCCCCTTCAATCGTTTCTACATCAATATCAGCTGCAAATTTCTTTCAGGAAGTGCATCCTCCTGCGAATCCTGCTCAGCGTCAAAATAAATGTCTATCCACTGGTGGACGAGAGCAGGCAACCTGGCCAAAGAGTCTCCTTGGACTCAAAAGCACCAAATTATGGTGACCTCGGACGTCAGCCTCCTTGGCTGGGGGGCATACTGCCAAGGTCACCTAGTCCAGGGCACCTGGAATGTGAGCAAGAAATCACACAGCATAAACTGGTTGGAGCTGCGGGCAGTTCGCCTCACGTTGTTTCAGTTCATGGAGGAGCTGAGGGGGAAGCATGTCCTAGTTCCCACGGACAACAGCACCGCACACTCGTACATAATCAAACAAGAAGGAATGAGGTCCCACTGTCTTCAGACCAAGGCCACTCTCCTCTTCTGTTGGGCAGAGAGGACGCTGCATTCCTTATTGGCACATTCAAGGATCACATTCAAGGGTCATCTAATCTTCGAGCGGATTACCTGAGCAGGCATGAGGTTCTTCCAGGGGTATGGTTGATCCACCCTCAGGTATTCAATCAGTTGCAATTGAGATACAGTCAGATGTCAGTGGACATGTTCGCATCCCCCACAAACCACAAGCTTTGCAGGTTCTTCACAAGGTTCCAAGATCCCCACGCAGGAGGAGTTGACGCTCTACAGTTGCCCTGGCTGAAGGGCCTACTTTATCTGTTTCCGCTGATTCCCTTGATTACCAAAACAATCAGGCGGGTGAAAGAGGAAAGGGCCCAGGCAGTCCTCTTTGCACCCCATTGGCCGAGGAGGCCTTGGTTCTCAGACCTGATGGAAATGTACCTCATCCATCCCTGGCTGATTCCACAAAGGGACGACCTTCTCTCTCAGGGTCCTCTCCTTCACCCTGACATGCATTGGCTGTGCCTAGCCACGTGGAGGTTGAGTGGCGAGCCCTCCAACTTTGCAGTGTTGACAAGGTGGTAATTACCACAATGCTGTCTTCACAGAGACAGTCATCAGCAAGAATCTATAAGGCCACCTGAAAAGCCTTCTCCAGGTGGTGTGCTGTGAAGCACGTGGATCATTCTAGGGCAACAGTTCGGCATGTCCTGGCCTTCTTACAGAAAGGGTTGGATCTGGGTCTCAAGCCCAACATGCTTAAGAGACAGGCGGCAGTCTTGTCATCTGTCATTGCTCTTGAGATGATTTCTGAGAGGAGCCTCCATTATTCCTCCTCTGGTGAGACACTGAATAGAATAGAATAGAATCTTTATTATGGTCATAGACCAGCACAGGTAAAAAGAGGATACAGAATAAGGTAAAAACACAGGATAAAAACAGGCTAAAAGCAGTATTTAAAATGTTAGCTCCAGTATAACAAGACTAGATTGATACTATTTTACTGTTGTGGACATTGTCTGTCGAATTTTAACCGCAGCTGCGCAGAATCTGGCAACATTATAAGTTGTTCCTGGGTTGGTGTCTGAAACACTGGTTCCCCACATGGAGTCTCCCTTTGTTCCTCAACCATTTATCTAAACACCCCTTTAGCCTATCAGGGACATATCACTCAGCATGTTAACTCTGAAGGTAGACTTCCTCATGGCGACAACCTCCGCTAGACACATGTCAGAGCTGGCTACTCTGTTAGTGAGGAACCGCCTCTGCACTCCGCAATGAAGATCGTGTTATTCTGAGACCTGATCCTTCCTTTCTCCCCAAGGTAGTTTCCTCATTCCACCTCACACAGGAACTCATCTTGCCTCCTTCTGTCCAAACCCGGTACATCCGAGAAAGAGAACATGGCACAAGCTGGATGTGCGCAGAGCTTTGAAGGTGTACATCAAGAGAATGCATCTGTTCAGATGCTGTGATTCCCTCTTTGTCTCCTTTAACCCTACTTCGTTGGGGTCCAAAGCGTCCAGGCAGACAATTATGGGTTGGATAAGGGCCTGCATTCTGACAGCCTGTGACACAGCAAAAATTCCTCACCCCACAAGAGTATTAGCCCACTCTACCAGAGCAGTGGACACTTCAGCAGTGTTTTCCTCCAATGTTCCTATCCTGGAGGTCTGCCAGGCTGCAACATGGAGCACACCCATCTCCCATTTATTTGCCAGGCTGCCACATGGAGCACACCCATTTATTTGGCACTATGGGTCACCTGTCGCCACCACCTACGACTCCTCGAGCGCTTTCATCAGCGCTGTCTATGCACAATCCTAAATATACACTGGACTGACTATGTGATGAATGTTGCTGTCCTTGAGCAAGCAGGGATCACCAGCATTGAGGCCATGATATTGAGAACACAGCTGCGCTGGGCAGGGCACGTTTCTAGGATGGAGGACCATCGCCTCCCAAAAATACTACTCTACGGAGAACTCGCCACGGGTCAGCGTAAGAGGGGAACTCCAAAAAAGCGATACAAAGACTCCCTGAAACAACATCTCAGGCTCAGCCAAATTGATCACCAACAGTGGTCCGCCCTGGCCTCACATCGGGAGGCATGGAGACGCACTATCCACAATGCTGCAGCCTTATTTGAGAACTCACACCGAACAAGTCTTGAAGAGAAACGACAATGCAGAAAGAATCACAACCCAAAAACATCACCCAAGGAGACCTTCTACTGTGCTTTCTGCAACCGGACTTGTTTATCTCGGATTGGCCTTTTTAGTTATCAGGGCGCTTGCAGAAAGTGCGGGATGAGTCCTTCCTGAATCTTCGTTTGCGAAGAAAAGCCAGAGAGAGAGATAAGATTGACAAATTCAGATCTTCGGAGGCAACCTTTGGATGAAGGGTTCTTCAGGAGGTTATTGGGGACTCGAGGGCAGTCTTAGCAGCCGCTCCCTCCCAGGTTTAAGGGTAGCTTGGGTACGTCCCAAGTATAATGGATCAGGATTCCTCCTCTCACCAACCCAGAGAATGCCACATTGGAACTTACTGTGAATGTGTATTCTGGGGTTGGTAGAGAGGAGTGCATTCTGGGGTTGGTAGAGATTCCTCCTCTCTACCAACCCCAGAATGCACATTCATGGTAAGTACCAATGTGGCATTTTCTGTGTACTTAGTGTATGCTAGTTGACCAGGAGCAGAAGGGCTTGCTGTCCTGCTTAGCTAGCACAAACAATCAAGTCCTTCAAGCACCATACTGAATATCACACACACATAAACACTCTATATTTTGAGATTCACAGTGACTGCTCAAAAAGCCTGCTCCTTTTTTGGGTCCAGTGTTTGCCTCACAGCCATCCAGCACTTCCACGCTTTGGCTCAAAGTAAACAAGCAAGTAATCACATTGCCTATAGGTTAAGAAGGGTTGCAAATGAATTTTTTCCATACAGAAAACTGGTGGCTTGGTCTTAGTCTTCTCCTTTCTCTTTGTGCCTTTTGTTTATTATTGTTCATAGTTTTACTGTTTCTGCCACCATTCCTGCTTAACATCCTCCTCCTATCCCAAAAAAATAATTTCAAATTAAATATACCTGACCTACATTTGTTCATATGCCATAACAATATTAAATGTTATAAAACCAAGCACGAACATGCTAGTTTATAATCCATGCATATTTCCTAACTGCCCAATGTGTGTGTGTGTTGTATTACCTATCATGCACATACATAGTTAACTGTTTTCCTTCATTTCTCCTGTAGTCCTTTGGAATACCTGCATGTGAACAAATTTTCTGAATCCTTCGATCCTTTTAATTTCCAATTTTTCTCTTCTTCTAGGTGGGTGATTATTCTTCGTTCCCTTTTCCTTCCAATTTATGCTACATAGTACTACTGGATTTATTTCCTTAATTTTCTTCGTAGTTTTCATTCTGTAACTACGGTATTTCTTTCTTGCTTTTCATACTCTTAGTTACTTTCCTGTATCCCCCCCACATCATAATTCCTATACCTTCGCTGGTCCCATAAGACGATAAAGTCAGAGATAAAATTGTGTAGTTAAAATCATATTTTGTTCAGTCTATAAACTGTAGAAGCGCAGGAATTACTTTCACAAAAATATATATCATAGGGTCACATTACAGATGATAAAGATAGATCACATTTTGCCATTATAACTGTACACAGCTTATATTGTTTCTTGATTTGTTTCTAAAATTTTATTCACTTAGGTGTAGCCTGTTAGCCCTGTGGTTTCAACTAAGGAGAGGATTTTGCATATCATCTAAGACATTCTTCTTCTGATGGCAACTGAGTGGCTCAGTTCCTTTGTACTTTGCAGAGGAAAATATAGAGATAAATTAGACAGGAAGATAGAAAAATAATTTAAAAGACAGTGGGCAAAAAATAGAAATAGAAATACAGTAGTCCCTTCATATTCACTGGGGGTTTGGTTCCAGGACCCCCTATGGATAGCAAAATCCATGAATACTCAAGTCCCATTATATGCATTATATGTAATGGCATAGCAAAATGGTGTTCCTTATATAAAATGGCAAAATCAAGATTTGCTTTTGGATTATTATTTTTTAAAGAATATTTTCAAGCCGTGAATACTTAAATCCGTGGATACCAAATCTGTGGATACGGAGGGACAACTGTAATAGGTGTTTCCTTGAAGTGTAACTGTGATGTACAGATAAAAGGGAAACTTTCAACAATGCACAAATTCAAAAACAGCAGGAGGCCTTCCCCAAAAAAATTAAAAAAAATGAATTCACTTCACTGTTCCATCACTTTTTTTAACACTTTTATTTTTCACAAAATGAATTGAGCCCTTAATAGGCACAAGATCTTGTGTGTGAATTCTTACTCTTGCAAAAAGAGGCTGATCTCTTATTAATACCGTAGTGTTATTTATTTCTTTTTCCATTGAATTTGGGTGGGTTGTTTTGTTTTGTTTGTTTGTTTGTTTGTTTGTACCCTGCTCTACAGCCACAAGGCTATCAGAGCAGCTTACAAACTATTTTAAGCAATAGCAATTTACACATCTACACTGCAAGAAGCAGCTTCCAATGTGTGTTAGCTAATTGCCCCCACAAGCCGCGTACTCATTTTACCGACCTACGAAAGGATAGAAGGCTGTTTCAAGTTGGTTGGCTCAGAAATGTAGGCTTAACCTTCTCAAAGCATAATCACATTCCAGCACGGGGGGGGGGGGACTTTTTGGCATAACATGTTGAGGGCTAAAATGATGGGAAATTGTAGCTGTTTAGAGCAATGTCCTTAAAAACGTATTATTTGATAAATAGTCACTTGAAGAACCACAGGAATATCTATGCAATCTTCTCTAATAGACCAATTTAAAGGACACACTGTTGTGTTTTAAGTACCTCTGAAAAAGTATATTTCAAACTTTTGTGCATTCTTAATCTTGGCATTACACCCACTTTCTTTTTCACAAATAAAGCAATGAGAATGTGGCCAAAGACAGAAGACATGATCATGAACATGTTAGAGACTAGATATCAGGTCAGGCAGACAATTTAAAGTAGGAGAAATGGTCAGAGAAAGCAGGAGGCCAGATACTGGATTGAATAGATGGGATAAAGCAAGAGGTAGGATGGGTTTCTGTAAGACAAGGCAATGACATGAATATGTGGTAAAGCAGTATCTCCTTTGTTACACAATGTGACATGTTACTCTCACTGCCAGGCTAGCTTATAAGAAAGGGTTTTATAAAATGTGGTGCCTTCCATTGGGTTGAGTCCAGCAACTACATTCAAGTTGTGGGGTTTAGCTGATGACACTCAAGCTGATAATGCAGGCTGCATAGCAATGCAGCAGGTAAATCACCTTGAACTGGCCACTAGAGAACCCAATCTAACATGCACACAACCCTTGAGTTCCTTCTCTTGATCCCACTACACACAGAAACACATTTGGTGTCCAGCTTTGAGATCTGGTGCAGAGAGGTCCTTCCCTTGGTCCCACAGGTGTACATTTGGTGATCCTGTGAGAGAGGGCCTTCTCAGTGGCTGGACCCAGACACTGGAACTCCCTTTACTCTGCTGGCTGCTTCCCTGTATCTTTCCACCGACAGGCAAAGACCTTCCTATTTGGGTGAGCTTTCAGCAATTGACTGGCTACAAAGGGTAGGATGGATGCTATGTTACTTTTGTTTCTGTTTTTGTCTCTTATTAATTCAACTGGTGTTTTAATGCAACTTATTTGAGTCTGTTTTCATAATATAACACACACACACACACATGTAAATAATTGGTACTTATTTTTTAATCATATTTGGATCCCTGTTCCAGGAGAAAGTCTAGATACAAATCAAATGAATACAGTACAGTGAAATGATTACAGAAGTACAGTGGGCCCTCAGTATCCACTGGGGTTTGGTTCCAGGATCCCCCATGGATACCAAAATCCATAGATGCTCAAGTGTCATTATATACAATGGCATAGTAAACTGGTATTGCTTATATAAAATGGCAAAATCAAGGTTTGCTTCTTGGATTTTTTTTAAGTGGTGGGGGGATATTTTCAAGCCATGGATGGTGGAATCCATGGATACCAAATCCGTGGATAGAGTGCCAACTACATATCCTTAACTATTTTGCATTGTTTTGCCATTATGCTCTGAACTGTCACAATTACTGACAATAATTTATTTTACTTCAACTATTGCACAGATAAGAAACTACTCCCAAAAGAGTAGCAAATGTAGTGATGTTCCAGTATCAGTACAGTGGGCCCACCCTATCCATGGGCTAGCCATTCATGAATTGGCATGTCTGCGGATCGTCCCACCCCAATATAGTCAATGCCTCCATTGACTATAATGAGGCTTGAGCATGCTTGTTTTTTCTCATCCACAAGGGGGCTGGAACCGAACCCCCACAGATGGGAAGAATGCACTGTACTAGCAAAATGTTTGACATTGTAATTAATGGTATGTATCCTGAAGGAGTGCTTGCATGTTGGAATCATTCACTTACATGGAAGAAAGTGAAGAGTTACACTCAGAAACACTCTTGAGTGATGGAAAGTTGACAGAGTGACTAATTATAAAATATTGATATGAATATGATGTTGCAATAATTACTTTGATGGAAGCAACTGTTTCTTTGAATGATAGTGCTTGGGACATGTGAAATAATAATAAAAAGCAGTTCTTAAACATCCCTGATGCAGAAAAAATTAGCTGTAAGATGCACAGAGTCTTTTCTTTCTTTCTTTCTTTCTTTCTTTCTTTCTTCTAAGAAAAAGACATCTAAGAAATTAAATACCAACCTAGGCTGTTTTTTCAGCTTTTAAAAGCTTATTAAAGTGGGGGCAGGGCAGAGAGTTTAGCAGGTAGCCAGGGATCTGTGGAGCATAGTGGTGATCTTAAGTATCACATTAAGGATAGTTGGTCAGTCTTTGGAACTTTACAAAATGGATCTCTTATTATCTGCTGGGGTTTGGTTCCATGACCCCCTGCAGATGCTAAAATCCGTGGATACTCAAGTCCCATGATATACAGTGGTATAGTAAAATGGTGTCCCTTATATAAAATGGCAAAATCAAGGTTTGCTTTTTGGATTATTATTATTACTATTATTACTGTATTTAAATATTTTCAAACCATGGATGGGGGAATCTGTAGATACAGAATCTGTGGATACAGTGGGCTGACTGTAAATTGGTCCTAGTTGTATTCAAGTTCTTCTGTACATACAGAGGAATTAACAATGTTAGTTGAACATGTGTCAGTGGACATTTTTCACATTTTGTGGGGAAAAGATCTAGGAAATTAATTATTGATTGAGTTAGTGAAATGATTGCAATTTTTTGCCATTAGATCCATGGGTACAATCATATTGCTACTTTAAATATGCACAAATGATATGGAAATGCTGACTCGCCTTTCAAAAAAATATCAGATGGCCAAAAAATCACAAATGGAAAATGGCAAATCCCTGTTCAGTAGCGGATTGGCTGCAGAGAGTATAGGAAATAGTGTCCATGATTAATAAATGGTATTAATAAATGGTATTAAAGTAGGGGGAAATAGACATGAGGACAACTATTTAATCGAAAAATGCTGAGTGATACCATTTCTTCCTTGCTCCTTAGGCCATCACTGGGTGGTCTCCTTACATCATCCTATCGACAGCACCAAGAGTCTTTGGCAGCAGAAAGAGAGAGGCGACGACAAGAGAGAGAAGAGAGACTGCAAAGGATAGAACGTGAAGAGAGAAACAAATTCAAGTAAGAGAAATGTTATTTCATGGTTTGTTGTCTTTATATGATAGAAATGAAACATTTATGAATGAGTGGAATTCAGTATCTGTAACCTTTCTAGCTATCTATTTCAGGGATAGAACCTCCAACCTGCAGGCCAAATCTTACCTTCATGGCTGGCCCATTTGGCCTGTTGGGCCACCCCAAAGCCCCACCCCCTTGTTACAGAAAGGATACAGAAAGGAAAAGAATCACTGATCTTCTGCCTTGAGACTATGACACAGTTGCTTTGAGGTGCTAGCTAAGTCATGTGTACTTGTATGTTTTCTAAATTACTGTATGAGTACATTCCTGGGAGTGAAATTGATGCCCAACCAAAGAGGTGTCTTGCAGTGCTCCAGGAGGCATTTCAACAGGGATCTAAATGATACCACGGTGGGTACTGATCCTCCTCGTGTTATTTAGCCCAGAGATGTGGAATGTGGCCCCCACTTCTTCCAGGATTCCTTGTCTCTGACCTAGATGACAGTATCCCCACATTAGCCTGCATTTGCATGTTAAAAGAAAATTAGAAACAATGGCCTCTGATAATCTGTCTACCACTTCAGGTATTTCCCGGTTCCTATTCTATTTTACAAAATAAAAGACTTTTGATAAAAATATCTCTCTTTATAGTTTTAATACATTGAAATCATTACAACCTATGACTGAGATTAAATGTCCTTTGCAGTTCAATCCACTTTTGGTTCTCTTAGGTGTCTTTGGATCATGTTGGCTATTAGAAAAGCTTCATCATACATATAAATACTTTATAAGAAATCTTGTAAATGACAAGTAGACAACTTGCTGCCCTCCAGCTGTTTTACAATATAACTCTTATAATTTTTGTATTGGAAAAATGGAGGAATACTGCTGGGTGGGAGGCGGCAGGGAGGCAGTAGACTAATAGGTAGCTAAGTGGGCTCAGGTATCTTGTCCACCCTTAACCTTTGAAAGTTATCACTCATTGATTCCTACCTTTAGGTCTTCTCCCACTTCTTCAAGGAGGTCAATCAGTCTTTTGTTCTCCTTAGTCTGTGATGAGTGTTCAACTGGAGAAATCCATTTCTCTGATGGCCATCAGCAGACCTGCATACTTTAGCTGCAGCTCCTTTGGTGACATACCATGGATAATTCCCATTTATACTAGCATATGTATTTTTAGGGACACTGCAGAAGGAGATAGCCAGTACCTCCTTGGACAGTTCTCCTTGCCCAGATGTGTAACAGTAACTTGAGGGCTCCCACATGTAGCTCTGCCCCCAAAGCCTCTGATCAACTGCAGGGGTGCATCTTCTAGCTTTCTTCGGGCACCCAGGAACAAAGCATGAGCCTTACACCAGGGGTTGGAGCTGCCCCTTTCGCAGCTGCTCAAGACCATCTGGAACACACTGAGAAGACCTGCACAACCTATCAGTGGAGAGGGGCAGACCAGTGGAGCCAGAAACTCCCCCCTCCTAGTTGCTTTCAAATCAAATCAAATGTTATTTGCATTGAGCCAATAGCCATTGCAGTTTTAACAAGCGTGGAACATACCAACAAACACAACTGGCAAACACAACTAATATTGATGTTAAAATAATTACAAATATATCCCTGGCACTAACAGAGATTTTAAAAAAAGGTATTACTAAATGGACTTGGCCATTGTGCATCCAAGGGGCAAGTGAGGAAGACAGAGCAACCTCTGCCCCCAGATACCAACATAACTTAGGCCTCACCAGTGGGCTCAATAGATCTCTGACTTAGAAGCCAGTTCTGTGGGCGTCTGTACTAAAGTTAAGGTTTGTTTTGTTATATCCTGAATAAATTGTTTGGAACAATGAAAGAACATTTTATCTCTTGCCTTACCTTACATCAAATTCATAGTATGCTTTTCTTTCTTTTCTATACTTGTTTAAGCATGCAGGTTATCAAGCCCTGATCAGGAAAATCACATTTGGGTGGCTAGTCTTAAACTTTCCCCATCTCTTTGTCTTCTCACTTTAAACACCTCCCCCAACACACACACATATATATCTAAATTGGAGAAACCATTTTTAGCCCTGGCAGGGAGCGATAGATAAATAGATAGATAGATAGATAGATATAAACATGAGAGAGAGAGAGAGAGTTGTCCCTCCATATCCACAGATTTGGTATCCACAGATTTAAGTATTCATGGCTTGAAAATATTCTTTTAAAAATAATAATCCAAAAAGCAAACCTTGATTTTGCCATCTTATATAAGGGACACCATTTTGCTATGACACTGCATATAATGGGACTTGAGTATTCATGGATTTTGGTATCCACAGGGGGTCTTGGAACCAAACCCCAGCAAATATGAAGGGACAACTCTGTGTGTGTGTGTGTGTGTGTGTGCGCGCGCGCATGTAGAGTTGATAACCCAGACCCTATTATAGCCTCAAGTGATAGATCCTGAATATCAGTTGACCATCTCATATATGACTGGCCATTTGGCAGACACCACAGAATGGACTGATATGACCACATCCCTCCCCATAGAATTATTCAAGTGATCTTATGAAAGGACCTCAATACATTTTGTATCAGTTCGTATTTTTTTCTGAAAGTTCAAGGCTGGCAACTGTATGAGTCTGCATCTGAACATGTACTGTTTTCTTTTCACAAGACTGGATGGACTCTCAGTTTCAAACTAGAAGTGACTTCAAGCACATTTTTAACTGCAAAGAGCTCTGAATTTAAAAAGATTCTTCTCTTGGTCACAGGGAGAAGGGTTTTTAATGTTCCCCCATGTTGTTGGGTTTTGGTTTTTTGCTGAAAATTGACACTATCCCCTGAAACTGCTATTTGTTGAGAGTTTCAGCAGAAAAAGTGATATGGACATCATGAGTTAAATAAAGGTTCTGCCCACAAATGTCATTGCTAAGGTTGCCCCTTCATGAATGCTTAGTCATTATTATAATGTTTTAATTGTTGGAAGCCACCCTGATTGTTTTTAGCAGAGGGGCGGGGTATGAATAAATTTTATTATTTATTATTATTGTTATATAAAATGTTAGAGAATAAGTGTCCAGTCACAAGCGCAGGATTTTTAAAAATGCTCAGAGTCACGTCTAATTCACCCCCAGGACTTTTGTTAATCATCAGCAGTGGATTCAGGATTTGATTGGGGCTGTGCCTACATGCACTCATCTGCTCGTTCAAAAAATGTATTAATATGCAAGTTACCTTATACTGAGCCAGACAGTTATTCCATATGTCTGAATGCTGTCTTCAGTGGGAACCTGGGGTGTCTCAGGCAGTGGTAACCTCTCCTATATCTCAGGCAGAAGATTTTCCTAGCCAACTTTCATTTAATTTGAAATTCTAGGTATTGGAATAGGGTGAAACACATCCTCTGTTACCGAGTTCCAGCCCCATCACAAAACAATTTAGTGTAATGATTAAGTAAGCTTTACATCAAACCTAAATATTTTATGGTTTGTCCTCCATTGCTCTCCAGCTCCTATAGCAATCCTGGATTTTGACAATTCTTTCTTTCTATAAATATACATGGACCAAATAGGAACTACCATGGAGGTGGCAACAATCTCACTGGGAAAGATGCAGGGAGATTTTAGTTTCAATAACAATAATTTCAAGAAGGATTTTATTTCTACCAAACATCTTATCTCATGTCATCTCAGCTCATTTCCCATTTAGCCCATTGAGACTTAAAAGTGCTTAGCTTTGTATAGAGCATCCCATGCTCTTGTACAAAAAACAAATCAGTCCTTAATCCAGTACTAACACGCTGGAAGTGGCAATATACAGCATTTTAAAATTTACACATTGTAATACGTGTTGTTATATTAAGGAACATCCTTTAATTTTAACCAGTGTGTTTTAGTTATTGGGGGGGGGTGCTACTAATTTGTTCTTAGTGATTTTTCTTTTCCCCCTGTAACATTATGCACCTCTGTTTTATAGTCGTAATTATCTAGACAAGAGAGAAGAGCTAAGACAAGCAAGAGGAGAGAGGTTTGTACTTACCACTGCTTTTGGCTGTTTTACATTTCTTATGTCTTTTATTAAGGGGTGCCTGGTTTATAAACATGCTTCTAGCTTGGCTTGCAAAAAAAAAGGGGGGGCTTAATTCAGAAATGCACACAAAACACAGTACCATTTTATGCTAATGAGCACACCTAACAATACAGGGAAATGTTACATACTAAAAGTTTGGCATGTAACAAATAACTGGATATAGGTTCTGAAACTGGACCAGGATCTAGGTCATAAGATGCTTCCAGGGAATTCATAGGTACTGGAGCTCTGGAGCCCAAATCCAGTTGTTAACTTTACTTAGAATAGACTCCTTGAATCAGTGAAATTTACATAAGTGTTAATATAGCACCTTTTTCAGTGAATTCTGCATAGAGCCAATGGTGGTGTACTATTGTTGGGACTAACATTTTGATTTATGCCTTTATGTGTTTCATTGCTGCCGATAGTTGAGTATAAATAGGTTTGTCTTCCCTGTCCCTAGAAACCCTATGTAAAGACTTCACTAGAATGAGTGTCTTGTCTTCTGCCATTCAGGTCAAGGCCTAAAAATGCCAGGTAGACTGTATTGACAGACAGAAAAAGAGGGGGCAGAGTAGCTAGGACATAAGTCCATAACGTGAACTTACATGATCATCAGACTTGTTTTGAAAGCTTTCTGCTAGTGCTCATTTCAGGCATCAATATGCTATCATTCATGATAAAATCTTCAGAATCCCTTCATCTCGACTTTCACATTCTTATGAACAGCTCTTGGATACAAAGTAGTGTACTCTGAATCATCTTTCAAGCATATAGTCTCCATAGGGTTGGAAAGGACCTAATAGATAGATGTTTTAAAGCAAAGCCCAAGTTGCAAAAAACAGAAAACAATGGAAAATCAATCCATGCCAAGATGTTTGCTGAACTATTCTAGAATGTGTGTGTGAGTGAGTGCGTGCATCCGTGCATGCATACACCTTCAAGTCACCTGTCAGCTTATGGCACCCCATGAACTTCATAGTTTTCTTAAGCAAGGAATCCTCAGAGGTGGTTTTTCCAGTTCCATCCTCTGAAATCTAGCCTACCGCACCTGGTATTCATTGACAAGTATGGTATAGTATCCAAGAACTAACTAGGTCTAATCCAGTTTAGTTTCCAAGATCAGACAGGATCTGTTGCCTTTAGGGTATTTAGGCCCAGAATATCTCTGTATTATCACTCAAAGTATTTAGCTGTCTGTTATGCTATACAAATCCATGTGCTTTATCATAGAGTCACTAGATTTGATGGGCTATTTAATGGGGCAAAGAAGAGAGTTATTGTAACTTTTAGAATCAATCCATCAGGGTGCCTTCTGAACCAGTAGCTCAGATTTATGTATTTTACTGTAGATTCTAGTATCTAGGATTCACATTTATTAACCAGTTTCGACCAAACTTGATCAGGTTGACATCCTGAATGTTTTCAAGCAAGTTGCAAACTTTGGCTTTAAAAAAAATTATATTTTGATCCATTTTGCATGGAATATGATGTGCAACATATTTGAAGGTTTAAAAATGCTACATGCCAGGTTTTTGTTTCATTCAGATCATGAGAGTATCAGCTCCAGATATGCCAGGTAAATTCCTAGCATATAATATAATACACTAGATGCATATTATAATATGTATTGTATATCAATATTTAGTATAATATAATTTCTTGTTGTGTGCCTTCATTTCTGACTTATGGCAACCCTAAGGTGACCCTATCACAGGGTTTTCTGGGGGCTGAAAGTGTGTGACTTGCCCAAGGTCACCCAGTGGGTTTTCATGGCCAAGTGGGGATTTGAACCCTCATCTCCAGAGTTATAGTCCAATACTCAAACCACTATGCCACACTGGCTCCTATTGAGAACACAGCTATGCTGGGCAGGGCATGTTTCTAGGATGGAGAACCATCGCCTCCCAAAAATAGTACTCTACGGTGAACTTGCCACGGGTCAGCGTAAGAGGGGCGCTCCAAAAAAACGATACAAGGACTCCCTGAAACAACATCTCAATCTCGGCCAAATTGACCACCAACAATGGTCCACCCTGGCCTCACATCGGGAGGCATGGAGACGCACTATCCACAATGCTGCAGCCTTATTTGAGAATTCCCGCCAAACAAGTCTTGAAGAGAAACGTCAACACAGAAAAAATCACAACCCGGAAACATCACCCAAGGAGACCTTCTGTTGTGCTTTCTGCAACCGGACTTGTTTATCTCAGATTGGCCTTTTTAGTCATCAGCGCACTTGCAGAAAGTGCGAGATGAGTCCTTCCTGAATCTTCATTTGCAAAGAAAAGCCAGAGAGAGATGCCACACTGGCTCCTATAACATAATTATATAACATATAACATCCAAAATAGTGCATGTAATATTTAATGTAATAAAGTAATTTATTTTGCAATAAGATAAACAAAGTTTATCTAAGACAATAAGGGCCAAAGTTTAATTTAGAAAATGTACTCTAAAAATGGGGGAAATTGATAACTTCTTTTGACAAGAATAGTGTGACAATAGACTTCTATTGCACCTTCCAGAATAGATATCAGGATTGCACCTTCCAGAAACACTTCCGCTTTCGTGCCTTTCTAGCCAGTACTTTCAGGAATTAGTCCAAGTTCCTATTTGTTTGCAATATAAGTACTGAAAGTATTGTTGATTTTTGTATAAGCAGTAGAAGTGCATCTTTCTCAATTTAAGCTTTATCCATAACACCGAAAGTCTCCTGCAAATGAAGGAAGCTATACACTTAATAAAAAAATGTTTAGTACTATATATGTCCCAATACCAAATTAGGGGTCTGTTGTAGAAGTAAATCTATACACAATGTCACTCTTCAATTTTCACTTTCATTAAGGGTTGTCTTAACGGTGAAAATATTCCTCTTAGAATTCACTTAGAATCCTACCTGTTTTAATGGCATCCTGCATAATTTGGCTGTATTCAGTAGGAGGGGGTCCACTATAAACCCCAAGGGAACAGCCTTCAGGGCTTTTCCAAAGTTTTTTAAAAATTCCATGGGGAATGCCCATGATCGATCATTAAGACAGGTGATCAAATTTATTTGCATTTCCCCAGAAGAGGAGAAGTAGAAAGCTGATTGGCTGGACGGGAGCAGGGAGCGGGGCTTGCTAAGAAGGCAAGCACCCTACAACCACCATCTTGGATTTTCACCTTAGCGATAGTCAGTCAGTCAGTCATTTATTGTGGTAGTGTGTGAGGCAACAAAACAGGCTTTTTCTTTTATTTTTTATGTATATTTAGTCAGAATATTGCACTTTTGCACCTTAGATATGCTTTTTTTAAAAAAAAACATTTGGTGGCAGCCACTGGCAAAAATAAAAACACAAGTCACACCCATCATCTTGAATCACAGGCATGCACATTGGGACAGCAAAAGTGGATAGCCTTGCATGCCTGCGATTTTGCCAAACACTGTTAAGACAAATCGATCCTGCTTCAAATTTGCATGAGTACACCTCAATTCACATTTTCCCCCTCGTATAGACAGGTCCTAAGTCACACAAACAAAAACAAAAGTATGTGCTGCTGTAAATTTGCTAATTCCTTTGTCTTTAGAGCCCTAAGTGCTGAGTGGAATATCAAACATGAAGTAAAACACATTGGATTATATAAACCGCCTACCTTGGCTTGGTGAACCTGCTGTGCAGTGGTTGATGGCATCTATGTGTATGGTGCAGCAAATTTGCTCCTAGGTTTAGTCTGACTTTTAAAAGAGCTATCGAAGATGCTGAGCTCTTTCTGGGTCATGATTCAGCACCTTGGATAGCTTCTTTAAAGTTCAGTCTAAAACCCAAAGCAGATTCCTTGCTCCATTGACACTGAAATGAAAAGTTGCCATTGTTGAGAGGGCCAATCCTGTTTAATTACATTCAGTGAAAATCTGATACTTCTCTTTAAGGAGCAGGATCTATAGCTTAAAGGTGCATTGCACTTCTTTAAATATTCTGTACAGTCTTCCCCCCTCCCAAATGCTTGGTGGATTCTATGCCCCAAATATGACAAGACATTTGGAAGGGGATGTGAATTGGTGAGTAGGATGTTAGGAAATACTTTCACAATAGTCCTGTTCTAAGGCACTGTATTAAAAATTTCCATAAGCACCATAGAAAGCCTTTACAACAGAAATTCAACCCAGGTTACCACTACTTTATCCATATAGAATATTTAATGGACTTTAATTCATCTGGGTTACAAAAGCAGATTTTTATTACTCTTTTATTTAGTATTGTAAATGGGAAATTGCTATTTGAAACAAAATCTGAGAATCCAGTATAATGTAGGATAGTTTATAAAGCTGTTTGTTGTTTTAATGTGACTGAATTCTACATAAGAGGCAAAATAGGCCTGCTGATTTGGGAAATGGTGCGTAGATATAGTCTAAGGGGCTTATCACATGAGAGAAGTGGCAGTGCACCGCGATAATAGTGCTGCCTGCCTTGCCTTATCACACGACATCAGCATGTTTCAGCTGTTCTCCCTTCCGGTCCTGTGGGAGGTAGAAACTTCAAATAGTTCAGTCCCAGTCCATTAGCTCTCTCTTGTTAAAGTTCCTCCTATTGCAGCAAAATCCAGTATCTTCAAATTCAGGAAATATATTTAGGAGTAACCATGTAGGCCATGCAGCAACAGACAACAAAATCCAAGGTACACATAACAGTAATATCTTTATTGGCCAACTAAAATGCACAAAATACATCATGCAAGCTTTCAAAGCTTCACTTGCTTCTTCATCAGGCAAAGATGTTAAAAAATATGTTAAAAATACTCATAGGACTTTTTCAGGTGGGCTATTTATTCCGTGGCAGGCATGGAACAAGGTCGTGAAAGGGTTACCCCTTCAGGCGATGTCTACCCTGTCCGTCCTGCTCCAGTGCTGTTCCTGTGCTGCCCCCATGATATTGTAATCATGGGGAAACATTGTGAAGATGCCACTCATTCTGTTACTGTCACAGAACCACAGGTGGTCTGAAAGGCGCCCATTCCTCTCCCTTTATGCTGGTGCAATGCCAGCCGCATGGAGAGGTCTGTTTTGAACACTTCTGGGCACGATCAAGACATGCAGGTAAATGGCACACTTTGTTTTACCATCCCCAGGTTACTTGTTAAATGTAAATTGTGTTCAGATGCTTAGTTTTCTTTTTTCGTGTTTGGTTTGCTTTTATTTTTTAAATTTTCCGCACGATTGTTCTCTTGCAAGAACGGGCATGATTTGGTTTCCCTTAGTAAAAGCAACTTTATGACAGCTGCATTTACTGCAGGGAAGCCAAGGGGAGGGGGAGGGGTTTCTCTCATGGAAGAGGTAAGTGTGCCACTTTAATATTCTGTGGCAGGGACAAGAGTGGGGCGAGAGGGTGCTAGCAGGGCTGAAATGGTGCACTTTGAGGCAGTCTGGAAATCTCCATAGTATTGTTTGCAGAAGGACAATCCAGCATTGCAGGTTTTTAAAATGATGAACACCATCATCCCCACATTGCCGTCGGCAAATCTGTGCTTAAGTCTGTTCAGCAGTTCACCTACCTGGGAAGCATCATCTCCTCAGATGCCAAGATTGACAAAGAGATCAATCACAGATTAGCAAAGGCATATAATAGCGCATTTGGAAGACTTTACAAGAGTCTGGAGTAATAAACACCTGAGGCGAAGCAAAAAAATCAGTGTGTATGGAGCGATTGTACTGTCTATTCTCCTTTATGGATCTGAAACGTGGGTCACCTATCGCCTCCACTTACGACTCCTCGAACACTTTCATCAGCGCTGTATATACACACAATCCTAAATATACACTAGACTGACTATGTGGTGAATGTTGCTCTCCTTGAGCAAGCAGTGATCACCAGCATTGAGGCCATGATATTGAGAACACAGCTGCACTGGGCAGGGCACCTTTCTAGGATGGAGGACCATCGCCTCCCAAAAATAGTACTCTACGGTGAACTCACCATAGGTCAGCGTAAGAGGGGTTCTCCAAAAAAGCGATACAGGGACTCTCTGAAACATCTCAGGCTCGGCCAAATTGATCACCCACAATGGTCCGCCCTGGCCTCACATCGGGAGGCATGGAGACTTACTATCCACAATGCTGCAGCCTTATTTGAGAACTCACGCCGAACAAGTCTTGAAGAGAAACGACAATGCAGAATGAACCACAACCCAGAAACATCACCCAAGGAGACCTTCTGCTGTGCTTTCTGCAACCGGACTTGTTTATCTCAGCTTGGCCTTTTTAGTCACCAGTGCTCTTGCAGAAAGTGCGGGATGAGTCCTTCCTGAATCTTCATTTGCAAAGAAAAGCCAGAGAGAGAGAACATATTCAGACTGAGGAATCTTTTGCCCTCTCTGGAGATTTTCACACTACATTTTTATAGTGTTACTATTCCACTTTAATTACTCTGGCTTCCTCCTGTGGAACTCTGGGGTTTGTAGTTTAGTGAGGCCTAAGAGCTCCCTGTCTGAAAGTTGTAAATGCCCCTCCCTAAACTGCAAATCCCAGGATACCACAGGAGGCAGACATAGCAAATAAAGTGGAATAGTAACACTATAACAGTGTTGTGTGAAAATCTCCTCTATCTGTCTTTTGGAAGAAAGCACATTAAGGCAGTCCTTTAGGATTGTTGAAGTATAAAAACAAACTTAAAAATGTGATGTTTACAGCAGATCTACTCATTGATACAGGCAGGTTTTTGAAAATGTCCTGGACTATGTGTAGATAGTCCAGCCCAGGTATTATGTTATGTATTTGGGAAGGTTAGGATAGTTGTCTTGTGGCCTTGGTCAGGGAAGGAACTACTGTACAATAAAATCTGCATTAAGTATTTGATGATCCTACATTCTTATTCCCTAGAATTCTAGACCTCTAAACAAAACACTAGAGGGCAGTCATCGAAAAAAAATTAACAGTCCAAGGAGAATTGAACATGCTCAGTAGGCAAAAAATATAGAGTTAGGGGCATGGAGAATTTTGAACTGATGCAATATTTTTAGGAGGTAAGAGGCACTGGAATTTTTTGTTACAATTTTGTTACCTTTTTAGGGAATTACCCATTTTTATTATTATTATTGTCATTATAATTATTGGTTGCAAACAGTTATAAACAACTTAATACCAAAATTTTCAAAGCTGTGTACATCAATAAAACATGAAATATTCACAATACACACAAATTAACATAGAAGGCTTGCTGAAGTAAATGTTCTGAATGTGTCCCCCCCCCAAAAAAAGAAAAAGATTAAATGGAGCATGTGAAATTTGTAACAGAAGAGCATTCCACATAATATAAATGCCCTGCTCTAAATGACTGCTGAATGGGGCATCAGGAGGATGTGATATAATTAGAGGAAATCACCAGATTACCTTAAAGACTGAATGTGCCTATAAGGGAAAAGGTGATCTTTCATGCAACCAAGTCTCAAGTTATTTAGGGCTTTATAAACTAATAACAAAACTGTCACAGTAGCAAGAAGGCAGCAAATGTAGGTGATTTCAGGAAATATGTTAGGTACTCCCAGTAAATTTCCAAAGCAGTTTTTTCAGGAGAGGTGTTATGTAACTCACTGTAAGTTGCCACACTAAGAAGCCTAGCTGAAGCACTGCACCAGCCGAACTTTCAGGACCAGACTACAGAGAGCACATTGTAGTAGTCCAGCCTTGAAGTTACCAGTGCCTGGTCTACTGTAGCAAAACTATCCCTTTCCAAGAATGGCTGCATCTAGTGTATCAGCCACAACTGGCACTCCAAACTACTCAAGTCACATGGGGCTCCAGTGACAATAGTGGATCCAGGAACTCCCCAAGCTACAACCTCGATCCTTCAGAGGGAGTGTAACCCAATCCAGAAAAGGTACTCACCCATAAGGGATCCTTGCCCACAAGAAGTTCATCTTGCTAAGATTCAGCCTCAGTTTATTTGTTCTCATCCAATCCAACATTGTATGCAGGCATTGGTCCAGAATTTCCATGACCACACATACTTCAGAAGTCATATAGCCATAGAGATGGACATCATCAACATATTGATGACAGTTTGCTCATCATTTCCTGGTAATTGCTCCCAACAGCTTTATAAAGATATTAAACAATACTGGAGACAAGATGACACTGTACAGGATCCATTGTACAATTGCCAGGAGGATGAGAATTAATCTCCCAATGCTACACTCTGGAATCTGTCCTCTAGATTTGAGCAGAATCAGTGAAGTGCAGTACCTTCAGTCCCCCTCTTAATGAGCTGATTTAGGAGGATACTATGGCCCCATCTACATGAGCCCCCAAAAAGTAGCACCCTGCAGTAATAGCAAGTCGCAGCAGCTGCAACTTGTCTTAATGGGTGTTTATTCTCCCAGCAGCCCCCACAACCTTCACATGCTAGATGACAGTCACCCTGCCTTCATCAATTCCCACAGCATGGCAGGGAGGGGAGGCAGTGGCAGGGAACCAGGGATGAGGAGAGGATGGCAGCCACCCTCCTGCCTTCCTCAGTCCCCGTGGCAGTGATGGTCGTAGCAGGGGGAGGGGCAGCAGGGAACCAGGGAAGGGAAGAGAATGATAGCCACCCTCTTGTCTTCCTCAATCCCTGATCACTTGCTAACAGGGAAAAAACATGGTGGCTGCAGGTGCTTGCCTTCTTAGCAAGGCCTGCTCCCCCCTGTGCTTGTCCAGTCAGTCAGAGTTGCACTTCCTGCTCTCTCAGGAAGCGATTCCTGTCAAATCGCTGTCTTAATAAGGGGAGAATGCGAACCCCCATCGCTGCTTTTGAAAAACTCCGGGAAAAGCAGCAGAGGTTTTTTCCCTCGAAGTTTTTGCTATTTTGGCCCCCCTCCTACACAGTATGGTGGAATGGAGCAGATTCCCATTAAGAGAAGTAACCTTCTGCTGTGCTTCCTGCAACTGGACTTGTTTATCTCAGATTGGCCTTTTTTAGTCATCAGCGCTCTTGCAGAAAGCGTGGGATGAGTCCTTCCTGAATCTTCGTTTGCGAAGAAAAGCCAGAGAGGGATTGCCTGGTTGGCCAGGTTTTACCTGTATTCTAGATGGTCACCCAGTGCCCATTTATACCATTCATTCATATTAGGCCTGGATTTCCAACTAGCCTCTGTAGAAGCTGAAATACAGAGCTAAATATACCAACACTATTTTGCCGGATTCTTTTGCACGAAGCAAGCCTGCTACTTCCTTTCAGTATGTTTAGCCAATTAATGAATCCGCTGACTCTGAAATTTTCAGGACTTCACAGATTTTTAATTTTAGAGTGACTCATTGATTTCTGAAATACAAACATCCAGAGTTGTGGCTCTGATGTGCATGTGGAACCCTACTTCTTTCTCTGCAAGTGTATGGAAGTAGTCATGTATAGAAATGCACTGTTAATTTTTCCAAAGGTAATAACTTTATTTCAAATAGGAAGCCTTCTGTACATTCAGAGACAGTTAGACCTCAGACTCATATTTGAAAACGGAAGCCAGTTCCATTCCCAGAAGAAAGGCACTCTGGAGGCATTATCTCTTCCATCATTGCTATTATTACATAAAGTTTAGTATCAGTTTTAAAGTGTTTTTGAGCAAATGAATCCCTTCTCCTATATTGGCTCTGCAATCTTAGTCTTTAATATTACGTAGAATTTATTATACTGGAAGAGCAGTATTTAAAATATACAATTTGTTATAACAAAATATATAACATGTGGCAATAATATATCAATATGGATTTCAGTTAACAAAATGATATAACAATAGCAGCTGTGCAAAATCTGCCCATTATCTGTAATCCAAGGGGTTGTCCAAATGGTGAAAAAATTCCTCATGGAATGCAAGGAGAATACTACCTGTCCTAATGGTATGCTATGTGATTTTGCCCGATTGTGAAGGAGAGGGCAAAAAAGGCCAAAAAAACTCTCCAGAAAAATGTGAAGTCGAAGGCTTTCACAGCTGGCATCCATAGATTTTCCTTTGTTTTTTTCCGGGCTGTGAGGCTGTGTTCTAGAAGAGTTTATTTCTGACTTTTCGCCTGCATCTGTGGCTGGCATCTTCAGAGAATTGCTAGGTAGGAGTGTGTGTGGAGTTTATATATTGTGAACCCCTGTTGAAGAGAATATGTAAATTTGTGTATTTGAATATAAGTGTTGAGTTTTGATTCTATTATTTTTCAAAATTTACAAAAACTTACAAAGGAATTCCACCCAGGGACAAGGGGATTTCCAGCAGATAATGGCCCATCAACCAACCATTAGCCAAACAGACACTTATCATCCTTGCATATCTCCACCCAGAAACTAACCATTCAAATACACACACTTACATATACTCCCCAACAGGAGTTCACAATATATTAACTCCACACACACTCTTACCCAACCAGTCTCTGAAGATGCCAGCCCCAGATGCAGGTGAAACGTCCGAAAGAAACTCTTCCAGAACACGGCCTCACAGCCTGGAAAAAAAACAAGGAAAATCTCCAGAAAAGCCTTTATGGCTTTTCTCGCCTTTTTTAAAAAACGAGGTGGAGTGAATTCCTGCTCATTATGACAAGCGGGTCGATCTGATTTGCTTGCACAAACTAGAGGAAGCATACCCCTGATTGGCCAAACAGGCACAGGGGGTGGGGCTTACTAGCAAGACAAGTGCCTGCAGCCACCATTTTTTTTCCTGAGCAATCAGGTATGGGGAAGGGGGGAGGGCAGCTGTCATTCCCACACCCTCAGCCCCGCCATTGCTGCCACCACCACAGGCAGAGAAGGAAGGAGGGCTCTCTCCTCCTCTTCATCCTTCTCTGGTATTAAGTGAAAGAGCCCTCTTCCCCTCCCCCTTGGTTTTTCCACTGCCTGCCTTTCAACCTACCCATGGGGCCGAGGAAGGGAGAAGAGAGTGAAAGAGCCCTCTCCCCCCCCCCGGTTTCTCCACTGCCTGCCCGTAGAGTCAAGGAAGGGAGAAGAGGGCACTTTCGCCCTCTTCTCCCTACCTCAGTTTCTCTGCCACGTGCCCGCTTGCTCCCATGGGCCGAGGAAGGGGAAGAGAGCTCTCTTGCCCTCTTCCCCCTCCTTCAGTTTCTCCGCCACCTGCCTGCTTGCTCCTGTGTGCCAAGGAAGGGAGAAGAGAGCTCTCTCACTCTCTTCTCCCTTCCTCAGCTGTCATCTGGGAAGCAAAGCTTATGGGGGCTGCTGGGGATAAAGCTGCTGCAACATGCTTTTTCTGCGGGGCACTGTGGTTTTTGGGGTCTCATGTAGACAAGCCCCCAAGTGTCTTACTAGATTTTCAGATGCTCTAAAAAAAAAACAGAGGAGGTTGGGAAGAGGACAGTGCTGTCCCACTTCCCGGCGATCGATTTTACACGCCCCATCCTTCATGCTTCCTCTGTGCTGGAGAGACGAGAAAGGCACTGCTTTTCTCATCACTCTAGCACGGAGGAAGCATAAACAAAGGACAGGAGAAGGACGACATCATGCAAAATCAGTCGCCGGAAGCGGGACAGTGCCGTCCTCCTCCTGACCTCTGTGGGGGTTTTTAAGAGTGTCTGAAAAAGTCCCTAATCAGCAGAAAGAAAGAATAAGTAAAATTCATCTGATTTAGCTGGAATTTTTTTCCCCAAGGAGTAATACATACATGGTGAATATCATGATAAAAGGCACAGTATAATAAAATGCATCCACAAGGGTATATATTCTCCTGGTAGGGAGCCTTGTAATATATCCCCTTCAGAAGGACAGTAGGTAGGGCATTAAATTGGGTTACTGTAAGTGCTTTTCTGAACATGGTGATTGTTTGATTAATCAGTTTCTTGATGTCTTAAGCATACATGCATCTGGATCTGACAACTTTTTCTGTTCTGAAATGATGTTTGCATCACAATTTTTTTCTGATTTATTTGCAAATTTAACAGAAGTTGATTTTGATGCCTCAAGTGTAAACCCAAACTTAGCAGAATCCTTGTTCCTGGCAAAGCTATACACGCTGAGTATCCAAATGTTCTGCCACTGTTAAAGGCACAGGATGAGGCAATAGTGTAGTAAAAAGGTGGTAAAGAAAAACGTGTATGGGTTGGTGTACAAAAAAACTGAGGGGCACATGGGATCCACAGGCCACATGTTGTACATTCCTGCTATATGCCAAGAATCCAAGAAAACACCATCTTCCATTTTCCATCTAACTTTGTGACACATTCATAATTCTAAAGAAGCTATTGAAAATTGGTTTGTGCAGCCTTGTAACTTAAACACATAAAACTGTTTGCAGTATAGTTCTGATCAAAGATACCTTCACATCTGCAATGGTCATGCACACTATATGTGTACATGTGTGTTTCCTGTAAGTAATAAGCAAGAAAGAAATAAGCACTGTTATTTTCCATGGGTTGCAGAAATGTTTGCCTTTACTGTGTCTGATAGTTACTACTGTTACACTTCTCAAATATTGTATAGTTAATTGCTTATACAGTTGTCCCTCTGTATCCATGGATTTAAGTATTCACGGCTTGAAAATATTCTTTAAAAAAATAATCCTAAAACCAAACCTAGATTTTGCCATCTTATATAAGGGACACCATTCTGCCACACCATTGCATATAATAGGACTTGAGTATTCACGGATTTTGGTATCCACGGGGGTCCTGGAACCAAACGCCAGCGAATATGAAGGGACAACTGTATAATTAATGATTTGTATAGACTCGAAGCCTACAGAGAAGGCTGCATGGTGTGTGCCTGCATGATTCATGGTTCTTGCCTTTCAATCAGTTCTGCTAAAGGCATTCATTCTCCTATGTGTCTGCATTCATGCTATTTACTTCTCAGCATTCAATATGATTCAAACTTTCAGAGCCAAACTAGACAATTTTTATGTTTGCATATGCATTTCCCCAAGTGGTGAAAGATGCGTATTCATCATATCACATGTGTTTCCTCATGTCCATTTCTTGCATTTACAATGCTTTTTTGTGATTGGTCTTTGGAAGTTAAACACAGGTTTAATTTGGAAGTCTGATTGCTGAGGGAAATGTTTCCAAGGAAAACCCAGATTAATCATAGGGAATATGTATTCCTCTGTGGGTTTAGTTTGACCCTCAAGCACTCCTGATACTACATACAGCAGAATGACCCACTCCCAAAGGAGGGTTCCTGTTTCTTCTCTGCAGGTGTCACTTCCAGTGCTTGCTTGCTTCCAAACAGTGACACACAGAACTTTGGGGCATTTGCTTCTCTAAGCCGAATAACTCTTAACTGTTCCCTACTTTAAAGATAAACCTCTTTTAGAAACCAGCATCAATTATGCCTCCAGTTTTCATTTTGGGAGAAAAGTGCTTCAGTTATCAGATTTCTGGAAAATGTTGCACTTTTGCAAAGGAAGACAATTTTGCCCTATTGCTTATGAAATGTTTATAGCAGTGGGATACTGTCTGGGATGCCAAAAAGAAAAAGAAAAAAAGTTTAGATTCACCTTTTTGCTCATTTGACTTCAGAGGAAGAACTGAACCAGAACATCTATACCCATAAATGTATTCCATGAGCAAATAATGATAGACAAAATTAGCAAACATCTGGAAGAGGAACATATTTCAAAGTTATTTTAGTCTGAACATATGAAGAACTGTATGGAGAATATGATTGGTAGCTGGTCTTAATAAACAGTTAGCGAGTCTTGCCTGCCTAAAATGCAAAACAGATGTATCTTTGTTCTTTTCAACTGACTTTGATGAATAAACTATACATGACGTCATATCCCAGCTATTGGATGTCTTGAGTCCGGCTGAGAAATCTTTTAGAATAAGAAAAAAAAGTTTCCATTGTAGACGCTGGAGAGAACAAAGTGAATTCCAGTGCACTTTTCATAGAGCAAATAGAAGCAGGTTCAGAGATTCAGTCAGTCCTTAGTCCAATCATTTATAAGTGATATTATTTACTGCAAGATCCTTTTTCCTGTGCGGCACAAAGCTTTTGCCCCTTTCTCTTCAATAAGGGGTCAAGCCATCCATCCACTGGGAGCCTGGGTGGAATTTTTGTTAGGAAAAGAGGGAGAAAAGAAGAGATTTATAAATGTTTCCAAGAGAAAGAAAATTGTTTTCTTTAAAGTTCACTATCTGAAAACTGTTTAATATTATCATTTGGTTTGAAATAAGCATTGCCCTTTGGGTTATTTATTTATTTATGTATATATTTATTTTTGGTCTGGTATTATCTCGCACACCCCTTTCTCCCAGAAGATTAACCTGGCAACCAGTTTTGCCGTATACCTCATGTGTCAGGAAACCAGCTCTTTCCCTGCGGGTGTTCCATCCATAAACAAGCATCAGCTACAGCTTTCTCTTCTTTACGGAATCCCTTTGGAATTTAACTTTCAGATACAAATACTTGGAGAAGTTGGCAGCTGAAGAATATGAGAAGGAGCTGAGAAGTCGAAGTTTATGTAGGGGCAGGAGTGACTTGTCTTTGAGTTTGGGCTCTGCTTCATCCACAACTGCTCCCAGTTCCCAGTGTGCAAATCCAGCCTCAGCAGGTTCTCAGGAGGAACTGAAGACTCCTGCGACAGTTTTCAAAACACCTCAAACCCCAGAAGGTAAGTGCCAGTGAACTCATAAAGAAAAATGAGCAGTTCCTAATCATTTCTTGCAGTTTAAGCAAATGAATTGTTAAAGACATCAAGATGTTGTTGACAAGTCTCTTTGTCAGATTTTCTTCTGATTTCATGTAGTTGTTGAAAGAAAAACAACATACAGTTGACATGCAATTGCCATCAGGGAAGACAATGTTATTAGTGGGTGTAAGTCTAATAGGAAATGCAGTACATCTCTGAGTACCAGCTGTTGGGAAACATGAGCATGAGAGTGATATTTTGCTTGTGTACTGCTTGTGAGTTTCCCATAAGATTTCACTGTCAGACTAGAATGCTAAGCTAGATAGCCCTTTAGTCTGATCCAATACAGTTCTTATCTCATTATGATCTTTGTATATCTGTGCTGAAAAACTTAGAACATTTGATTCATGTGTTCTAATTAAAATAAAATATTTTAAAGTTCCATTGGTTTCATTCTGAGGCTTAAGCATGTGCTTAAATTGCTTCCACTGAAATCAATAAGTTTAGTTTAGTTTATTCATGCTTAGACCAAAGGCCATTCACATACAAAATGAATAAGAACAAATCCTACAACATTATAAAAGTGCTATGAAAAATAACTAGCATCTAAATATTGTGTATTAAAATTCAATACAGTTAAAACACATTGAGTATAAACAACAATACTAAAATTAGATAAGATCATCCCCATAGCAATCAGCACAATATCTTGCATGAATTTTCATTGTTGCCAGGGCAAAAAGAGAAACCTTGTGAGTTTTTGTAGAGTCAATATCAGACAGGAGATAGAAAATCTTTTCAGAAATCAGTAAGACATTTATTAATTTTGGCAAGATTTTGCACTAAACTAGCAGCACCTATGCTAACCCTTCATGTGGAGGATGATTCAGCAAACTTGGTGTGCACTTTGGAGGATTTCTAAGGGCTTGTTGCGACCCCACCCCCAAATAGCCATGCATGCTGATTGAAAAGCTTCTGTTGAAACTGTAGGGATTTCAAAATTGGTTTCTTATATGGGGAGCTGCTTCACAGCTGGAGAAGAGAAGCAAGAAGGTGAAAAACCCAGGAGTCTTGGAAAGAAGAGAGCCAGTATGGTATAGTGATTTGAGTGTTGAACTATGACTCTGGAGACCAGGGTTCAAATCCCTGCCCAGACATGGAAACCCACTGGGTGTCCCTGGGCATGTCACACTCTCTCAGCCTCAGAAGATGGCAAAGGCAAGCCCCCACTGAATAAATCTTGCCAATAAAACCCCATGATAGGGTTGCTACAAGTCAGAAATGACTTGAAGGCAAACAACAACAAAACCTTTGAAAGAATGCAGCTCTCAGATGCCAGGATTGGTCTTTCAGATCAGTCTTCTCAGCTGAGTGGAAGAAAAGAATGGAAATACGTATTTTTGGCATATGCACACAGTCTTTAAAATATGGAAAAGCTAGCCGTGGTTTATAGTAGACTAAGTGCAATTAGCCAGGGAAGGAATAAAAAACATGATGTAGCAGCCCAATTTTATTACCATTAATTTATTTATATCCCAATTTTACTCTAATGAGCTCTAAGGGAGGTTCTCCCCTCTCCCTAGTTTATCTTACAACAAACCTGTGGGGTTGGTCAAGGGACTAGGGCCTGGATCTCCCAAGTCCTAGTCCATCACTAACTCCTACACCATATGAGCTCTCATTGGTTTCAAGGCCAAGTTAAGCACATGCTTAAATACTTCCTATCGAGAACTAAGGCATTTAAAAGAGCTTGCTTTGGCTGAATTGTGCCCATTAATAGCGTTGCTTTGGAAATCTGCTGATGCAAAAAGGGTTAGGCAGTGTATATTTCTGTACTTTAAGCTTTTAACATCTTCCTTAAGGAGGAAAAGTTCCTCAAACTATTTCATGCATTATGATCCATGAATATTGGTGCATGCTCAAGACTAGGTTTTACTGTCATGTACTTTGCCTTGATGCTGCCTCTGTGACTTGAGTTCCCTTGGCTTTGTTGGCTGTTATTGCTTGAAGCATGCTGTTTAAAAAAGAACTTCCATATGAAGGAAGAATGACTATTATAAACTGACTTTGGGTGTGCTGGTGTCAAACTTCATTTTACTTCGCATGGTTCCTTCTCAGCATTACTATTTTTCATTAGTATTAGATTCCCTGCAGAGACTGTGGTATCTGCAAAATCACTTTTACTCAGAAATATTCAGAATGGCAGTTATTCAAACCCAGCAGTGTCAGGCATTAAAAACTCATTTTTTCCCTACCATTAGGATTTTTCAAATCTCTGCATGGAGAGCAACTATCTCTTTTATGACAATTATTTTACCATATGTCTGTAGGAATTATTCCAAACATTACATTATAAAATGGAACACTTTGGTATGTGTGGGGAATAAATCTCTAACAGGTACACAGGCTCATTCTCCATGCTTGAGGTGGGGAGTAGCTTTCAGCAGACAGCAGGTGTTTTGGTTTTTGCCAGAGGAACACCTGGCAATAATTAGCAAGTTTGTAATGTTGTGGAACTTGCAAGTAGACTACACTTATACTTACACAGCTCATGAAAGTGAATGCTTTGCCTGAAAGCATGGCCTCCCTCTCATAGCTGAATCCAGGCTTTTCAGTTTCTCAAATGCTACAACACGAACAAGGATCATGTCCTAAAATTGAAGCCCTACTGATCTCAGTTGGTCTTGATTTAAAGAGAAAACAGAACAAAACAAGGATGATGACATTGATGACAAGGAGGCCTGCTGTCCAAATTTTTGAGTTCACTTTGGAAAAGAAAAAGTGAAAATGGTGGTGTTGGGACACTTGAATTCATCAGTACAGAAAGAGGTTGGAAAAGTTAAGGACGGGAATCAGTTGGTTTTTGTTATGCCCAGAAACATTTAGTTTGCATATGAACAACATCCTCACTAGAATGAACATAAAACTTTTGGACAGAAAAAAGATTGGTAGCCCCATTTGACTGTTGGATGTTGGTGAAGTGCAGCTACATTTCTTTTGTTGTTTTGAAAGACTTTAGAAGATCTAGAAACTAGGAACTATTATTTCTTCTTTGTAGTTTCTATGAATACATACAACTGGGTTATCTGTACCTGTGCAGGGCACTCTTTGGAACTTCCTAGAGCCTTTGCATAAGCATTTTGGCAGTAACCCCACCCACCCCCCACACACTGTATTAGCATGCTTCCCGCCTATACCCTCAGTTCCTTTTTTTTTCCCTGCCATGTAAGCAACAGTTTGACTGAGCTTTCCCTGGCTATTCTTTATATTTGTATTTTGGCTTGTTTCATTCTCGATTTGGCATTCATGACCTAGGCTTGTTTGACTTCATGTATCTGAATTGTCTGACCCGTTTAGAAATGACTTCCACCAGCTTTTTCAAGCTGTGTACCAATTGCTTGGGAAAAATCCCTGATAAAGATGGCCACTCCAAGAGCTTCCTATGCCTTGGGGGAGGGCACAATGTGCAGACTTGTTTGCACTGTAAGGCATTTACACCACAAGCCAAGCACAATTGCAAGGCCTGCCTTAAGACTGTCCTATACGAGCATGCCTTAACCACAGCTATTCAAGAGGAAGGTAATCAATCTCACTTGACTTCTAGGATCTCCTCTCAACCTCCAACTGCACAAAGGGCTTCATCTCTCCCCTCAGTCTTGGTATCATCAGTCCTGACTGCTGCGTGTCCATCTTTGGTGTTAGCACTCAAGTATACCTTGACACCTGGACGATCTCTCTATACCATCCATGGTCATTTGGTTCCATCCACCTCAATAAAGATGACCTCAGAACTGGCTTGCAGGAAACACAAAAAGAAGAGGGTAAGGGACCACTCTCCCAGGCCAGTGCTTCTGACGCAAGCCTCCTCGGGTGGAGCACAGAGTAGAATGCAGAAACCTGCAGCTTTCGTGGTCAAATCCCTTGTCACTGAATCCTCTGTGGTGGAGTCATCCAGCTCTCCTCAGCTTCAGGAAGTGACCTCTTCTCAACAGGCAGTTTCATCCCCTCAACACCTATCTCCACAATGTGATTCCCCAGTACAACAGGCAATTGTCATGTTGGAACATGAGATAGTGGATACCTCACAGGAGATCAACATTACCTTTACTAAGATCTCCTTTACTAACCTAGTATGCTTTTGTGGACCTGTCCCATTGGCAACGGAAACCACTTCCACCAGTTCTGGCAATATAGATCCACATCATCATCTCATGACTACCATAGATTCCAGTCATCATCGAGGTCTTCTTCCTCATACTGGTCTTCTCACTCTTAATCTCATAGTTACTACCAGTACCAACATCACCATTTGCCTTCACGGAGTCGATTCCCTCAATACCATCACTTGCATCAGTACTATAAGGAGTTCGAGAGGCACTTTTGCTCACAAGAAGCTGCTGCCTATTATCGGGACCCAGTGCCTTACAATTTTCATCATTTTGAAAGTTGAAATTGTTCAGCATACCATCACTGCCATAGACTGCTCCCCTTCACCTATCCATCATGACCTGCATCACTTACCTAAGAGGCTGCTCCCTCGAGTTCCTCTCCATCTGCTTGAACTGCAGCTCAAACACTTCCCCTCAAGACCAGCTCGAGACTGAAGGATCACACTCAGCCTCCCACATAAGGTGTTCGCACGGCAGACATGGTTGACACCGAAGCTCTCCCGGCAAAGAGGCCACATAAATGTACACCATGAGTATTGAGTGTCAAGTCTGAATGTATTGCTTCCTCCTCATTGGAGCATCACACCTCATCAGTTTATGGACCTGGACCTCCCCTCTCCAGTGGATGATGTCTTGGCTTCACGGACCAGACGGGCAGAATCACGGCTGCACGTGGATTGCAGCATTCACAAACTGAGCTAGAGATAGACTGCCCTATCTTCAAAGAAATTCAAAAAGAAGCTCTGTCCGTCTCTTCACTTTCTTTCTTGGCTTACCAACAGCAAGTCATCAAAAAGTCCTGGCCAACACCTTCCTCTGTCTCTCTGACATCAAAGACATTGGAAAATCTCTACAGAGTAACCGAGACTGATATTGAGTGGATGCTTCAACATCCAAAGCCCACCTTGATCATCGTGTATGCTGCACAGTCAAAAAGCTTGCAGAAAATCCACTTGACTCCAGTGGACGAAGAAGGGAAGAGATTGGACTCTGTGGGGTAAATTTTTTAATCTACAGCTTGCCTCCTAGGCAGGATAGCTAATTACGCAGCTTGCATGGGAGCTTACCAAAGGTTTTTCTGGGAAAAGTGTCCCCTTACATTGATAAGCTACCAGATCAAGATAGATGTGTAGTTACCATTCTTAAAGAAGTCCACTCCTTGATGGGACAACAGAACCAGTCCACCAAACATGCCACAGACTGTACTGGCAAGGTGATTGCAGGAGCCATCGCCCTTAGACACTACACTTGGCTACACTCTTCAGGGCTATCCACTTCAGCTCAATCCATGATCAAGGACCTTCCCTTTGATGAGCGAGTCCTCTTCTATTCCAACACCAACTCCAAGCTTGAACATACTCATAAAATGAGAACCACAGCTCAGACATTTGGATTCCAGTCACAACAGCTGTCTCACTTGAAATCTACATGGCATAAATATACGTCATATCATTGCTAGTATAGCCCTTCATCATCCCACTCCCAGCGTCCAACCACTTTGCCACTTGCCTCTGCCTCCAGAAAACTACCATCTGGTGGTCATTACATGGCTCAAATCTGTCGATCAAACCAAGCAATGGCTTTGACTTGCAGAAGGACAATGACCCCGACTTTGACCAGGCTATTATTACTACCATTCCACTGTTTCAAGACAGGCTTCAGTGCTTTTACACCACCTGGGTCTCCATCACATCACACAGATGGATATCAGACATCAGCCACAGGGGCTGTGCCATAGAGTTCCACCATTGGTTCCCCTTGGGTATCTACCACGTCCCCATGCCATTTCAACCTCTCCTCAATGAGGTAGAGTCCCTGTTATGCAAAGGTGCCATAGAGCCTATTCCACTTGATCACCTTCATCAAGGGTTCTTTCCTCACTACTTCATAGTCTCCAAGAAAGACGGTGGGATGAGGCCTATCCTGGACCTAAGGATGAGGCCTATCCTGGACCACATGCTTCAGGACAGTTACCTTCTCTTCCATCTTTCCCTTGCTGCAGGACGGTGACTATGCTAGATCTAAAGGATGCATATTTTCATGTGGCCATAAGTCCATCCCAAAGGCATTTCCTCTGCTTTACAATGGGTCACGAGGCCTACCATTTCTGAGTTCTACCCTTTGGACTTTGCACAGCACCACACGTCTTCACAAAATACATAGCTGTAGTGATAAATTGGCTTCAACAATGAGGAGTTGTTCTCTTTCCCTACTTGGACAATTGGCTCTTTGTGGCCAAGTCTCATGCTCAACTCCTGTCAGACATCAACTTGACCCTGGGTCTGCTTTGAGAACTAGGCCTTATGGTCAATTTCAAAAAAATCCAGACTGGTCTCCTCTCTAACAGTATGCTCCTTGGGAGCCCTTCTGTACTCTACGAAGTGTCTGGCCCTTCTTCCAGATGATAGATTTGTTGCCATAAAATCAGTGGTCTCCATTTGCATCAACCGCAGGCAAATCACCGTCAAACCTAGGTTTCATGGCATCCATGACATCAGTTACACCTCTAGCCAGACTTCACATGAGACCTCTTCAGTTCTGGTTCCTGTCCATTTCAGTCCCCTCCTTGACCACCCACTCTCTTGGCTCATGAGTCCCTGACTAATCAGTCACACATTGCTGTGGTGAGTGGACCCTGCCAACATCCAGAAAGGAATGCAGTTTTCTCCACCCCAACCATTGATCATGGTGACCACAGATGCCTCCCTAGAAGGTTGGGGAGCTTACTGCAGAGACCTGTCTGTAAGGGGACGGTGATCGAAGGAGGGACGAGCTCTACACACCAAAGCTTTGGAACTCCTAGCAGCAGCAAAAGCTCTTCACGCATTCAAGAACTCCCTTGGGTGGCTCCAGGTACAGGTAGTCACAGACAACACAACAGTTGTTTTCTGCGTGAACAAACAGGGCAGGACAAGATCAATCACCCTGCTTCACCTCTCGCTAGACCTGTGGGACTGGTCTGTTCAACAGGACATATCTCTCTCAGCAGTGTACCTTCCAAGGCAACAGAACAAGCTTGCAGATGCACTCAGCCAATTTTCCACTGCTTGCTCAATAGGACGCTTCCAAACTGTGTTCTCCATTCCATATTCCAGGACTGGGGCTGGCTGACCATCAATCTGTTTGCTTCCCTGAGCAATGTGTGCTACAAACTCTTCTGTTCCAGGGATCTGGGCTCAGGCAATTGCCTTGAAACGCCTTCGTCTTCCCCTGGTCTGGACCTTTTGTCTACATGTTCCCTCCATTCCCCTTGATCATGCGGGTGATTGTGAAGATTCACCAAGACAAAGCCAAGTGCATTCTTGTGACTCTGTGGTGGCCCAGGCAGCCCTGGTTCATCCCTCTAGTACACCTCCCCAAGGGCCAGTTCATTCGCCTTCTAGTGTCTCCGGATCTCCTCGCTGTACAGGACAGCCATGTCAGGGACCCGGACCTCTGACAAAAATGGATCTCCTACCTGCCTCCATACGAAACATACTAGCCGCTTCCCAGCGACCTTCCAAACAGCATTCTTACACATATAAATGGACTACATTTTCTGACTTTCTGGCATCAAAAGGCACATCACCTGGGGACTTGTCAGTTACATATGCTCTGGAATTTTTGGTCTCCTTGTCAGATAGGAACAAGCAGCTCAGTGGAGCTGGGAGGGAGAGGGAGGGGAGCTCACCTCCCCCTCCCTTCGCCCAGGAGGGTTCCAGAGGCATGGCAGAGCTGGTGGGGGAGGGATGGAGGAGGCGAGCTTGCCTCCTTTCTCCCTTCTCCACAGGGGGTAGGGTCTGGTGGCAGCAGCAAGGGTATTTGCTATTATCCATGGATTTCAGTATCCGCAGTGGGGCCCGGAACCAATTCCCCACTGATGCGGGGGTACTACTGTATCTGCATTCCATCTTAATAAGGAGATTGTCCTCCCAGCCTTCTTTCAAAATCCATCTTTGGACTCTGAATGTTCTTTACATGCCTTGGACTTACACAGACACTTGCCTCCTATCACACATCCACATTCCGCCAAACAGTAAAGCTGTTTATATGCTATGATGGCATTAAGAAGGGTCTTCCAGTATCAACCCAATGTTTTTCGAAATGGGATGCAGCTACTATTCGTTCCATTTATGAGTTCTTGAGACAGTGCCCACCACCCTCAATCAGAAGCCACTCGACAAGAGCAACTGCAGCACCCATGCCCTTTCTCAAGTGTGCCACTTCAGGACATTTGTAGGGCGGCAACGTGGTCCACACACCAACTACATTTCAGTAAAGAAATGTGGAAATATGTAATATGGACTAGAATTTTCTAGAAATTCTAATTAATCAGTCTAGATTAAAACTAGATAATAGTCATGTGGAATACAGCGTCTTCTTACTACAATAATTTGTGAAGATTTTTCAGCAAAATCAAGGCTAAATTTAAAATTCAGGTATCTTGAGGAGTATGAATTGTAGAGTTGGAAGAGACCACAAGGGCCATCCAGTCCAACCCCCTGCCATGCAGGAAATCACAATCAATCACCCCTGACAGATAGTCATCCCGCCTCTGTTTAAAGACCTCCAAGGAAGGAGACCCCACCATGCTCCGAGGGCGTGTGTCTCCAAATAGTTTAAACCAAATGGAAACTGGGGGGTTGTTTCAACAACAAAAACAAAAAATCCAGAAAGAATGCAGTCAGAATACCTTTTGTTTAGATGAGCTCCTATCAGGATTCACCCTTTTTGGAAGGAGGGGGGCTGAAAACTCTGGATAGATCACAATAACAGCTTTCGCTGCTTCTTGCAATCTTTTTTTTTTTTAATTGCGTGAAAATGCACATAACAGGCTGTCTGAACAACCAATTCAAATAGGGGCACATAGAAGAGCTGAAACCTGATTGGTCAGAGCTCAGCGGGGCAGGCTTACAAAAGGGAGGAAGCAGCCGGAGCCACCATTGTTGTTGTTTTTGCCTGCTGAACGATCCTGTGCACGATCGTTCAAGCGTCAGAGCAAAAGCAAAAAAAAAATTAAAGTGGAAAAAAGCTCTTCTACATCTGTTATTTTTTTTAAGGGGGGAGAGAATGGAGGGAGATTTTCGGGAGGCAACTCACTCGCAGCCACCATCTTTTTTCGGGGACATGCTTTGTGTAAACTGCAAACTTGGCCAAGTTTCCATGCCAGCGATCTTGCAAATTTGTCGTGGAAACAAATGAACACTGCTGCGATAGGGAGGTAAGGTGCTATTTTGCACAATTATTTATCCTGTCTAGCTGAGCCTTATGTGTACAAAGAGCAGGGGGAACTATGGAAAATGCCACCTCTTTTCATGGGAGCCGGCTGAATGGATTCATCCTAGTCTGATGAAGCCCAGTTTCTGGTTTCCTATGGAAGTTTACAAACAATGCCATGAACGTGATTGCTCTTCTGTCAATTTTGGCATACCTGGCTCAAAATCTCTCCACCACCACCCAGTTCTGTGGTCTTATTCATACATGGACTGTCAATGAGGGGCTATTGTGGCAGACTGGAGAAAGCTATTTGAGGGGTAATGAAACTCATCAGATCTTCTGATGAGTGGTGGCTGCCACGTTTATTATTTCCAGAAAGTTCATTCCCATTTTATCGTTGCAGCTGCCATTTCCCCCTTAGAATTCCTTGGAGTAGGGCACTCTGCATAAAACAAAATAGTGGCTGCCTGCTAATTAAAGCCACATTGATCTCTGAGTCTGGGAAAAAAATCAGTTGCCCACTGCTGAAAATGGAAAACAGAGAGGCAGTTTTGCCCTGGCATCCTCCTCAATGCTTTAAATTTGAGTTGAATGCTGGACCTGTGGAAGGTTTAGCCCAGCCAAACCCAAAAGTTCACCCCCCCCAACACACACACATTTTCTTAGCTTCCTGTGAACACATGCAAAATTGTTTCTTTGAGTGTTCTCAAGGGATTGTTTTTTTAAAAAAGACAAACAAAGGAAGCATACACAAATGCTCCTGCCAATTCTCCCACCTCTTTTCTAAGTATCTTCTTTTATTTTAAAAAATGAACCTGAGTCTAATATACAGTAGTTCAGTAAGATTCAGCATGAAATGGAGTGAGCATTGACTATGTACTGGAAGTGTTAATAAACTGAATTTGCCCAAACTAGAACTGCTGCGATTACAAGTACACCACCTCTAAAAATGGAGGGTTCATTCAGTGCTTGTAGCCATTAGCCACAAAATAGACCTATCAAACTTCATGTTCTATGCCAATAGCTCATTCCAGATGTTTCAGCTGTGTATCAAACTAGTGCTGAACCTGTCATTGCTACAATATGGCAGTCTTGCTTTGTGTTTCAATCTCTCTCTGATGATGGTGATGATGCAGTTTATACATTAGGTATTCTTTTTAGAGGTGGCAAGTTAAAAACATGGTAGGATAGGCTATATGCCCCCCAACTGTTTTTGCAGTCTTTTCTGGGTCAATGCTGCTGTTACCACCACATCACCCAAGTATGGCACACAAGATACTACTTTTTCTTTAGGTTTGCTGCTACACCACTGAAATGTAGTGATCTGGTGACAAACTTTTAAACAAGGCACTTATATTTCAAAATAAGGTATATGTTTTGAAAGGGCGACTCGGCTTACCTCTGTACCTTTTTAAAGATAAAAAAGTAGAAGTGCCTTGTTTAAAGGAGTTTGTCTGCTTCCAGACCACTGCATTTTGGCAATATGGCGATGACTAGCCCCTGGTGGGATAGCAGTTGCAGTATGACACACATACACTCCAAACCCTGAAGTTGCCCAACTCATGTTAGACTTTGGCCATCCATTTGTTGAGATTTGTTTATGAAAATGAAGTTTTCTGTTGTCTTTGAGTCCCATTGAAACAATGCCTTGGTGCAGGTTCAATCCATTTCAGCGCAGGTGAACTTCCAGATGGTTTGTGCACAAATGTCTACTAATATCTTAAAGCAATAGTGTGGAACCTCAAGAGTTTTGTTTTGTTTGTTTGTTTAGTTTTGCATGGCTCCAATGAATTCTTCTTCCTCTATGCAGTAACACTTGTTTAGATTTTATTCATCTCTCATTTGCTCCTACAAATTTTCTTCAGAAAAGACCAATTAAATATATAGACACTGCAGCATCCATTGCTACACCACATACATTGTAAAAGTGGAACTGCCAGGACTCAAGAATAAAGCTGGAAAAGTAAAATAGTTTATCCAAAAGATGATTTCAAGACTTCATTAACATGCTTATTTCCCTTTCTATCTCTTTTGCATGACCACATCTATTTCCTGAGAGCTTGTTGGTTCCTTTGCTAGATACCTAATGATTCTTTCCAGTTTCTTCATGGCACAAAATAAAATTATGGCATGTACAAATCTTCTGAAAATGATGATGAAGATGAACTACTGAATGTGGCAAAGTGAGGATGACATCAGTATCTCATCCACAGTGTGTGTCAGATGCCAACAAATTAAGAGACAAATTTATGTCAGATGCTACACATTTGGAAGCCTAATCTGTGTCATATACCAATTGGATGATTTATGTAGCTGTTCTAAAATAAGCAGGCATGAGAAAGCGAATGCTCTATCAGCTAAGTGCATGAGGCTGCCCTTTCTGAACGATGCTATGTGCCATGCTAAAACTAGTATGTATCTTTTATGTATAAATACTGCATCTCAACTGAAAAACAATCTGTCACCATTTTAAAAAAATGTTTTCTCCATCAGAGCAAATAGTAGAGAAAGTTTACCTTGTCCTTTTTTATGTTACTATCTTTACCCTTTCCAATTGAACATCACTTTCTTAGAATCACTATTAACCTTTCAGTATCTAATATGGATGAGCTGGTCAGATATTTTATACCCATCTTGTTGATATATAGATATGCGCATCACAGTTTTGCCAAACCTGATTCAAGGAATGGCAAATTTCTTAAACAGAGCTGTGCTTGCTTATTCGTTTACTCAATATATATGCCACTTATTTTTCCAGGTGGGACTCATGGCATCTTGATTTTTTTTTAATGAAACCTGCCATCTTGTTCATGAGTAAAAACAAAAATCAGAGATGGGTAATACCCCCCCCTTTTTTGTGACACTGAACTTTTGTGTTGTAAAAGTGGCACGTAAGTGGCATGAGCTTTGAGTTCTCTGGAACTCTTCATCAAGCACGATGAAACAAAAGTTAGGCAAAAAGGGAAATATAAAAAAATCTGGCCTGGTGATTTGGCCACTGTGTGTCTCTGCAGCTGCAAGATCATTCCTGCAGGCTCAGTGAAGAGAAGATATGTTGAAGTATCAACTTTCAGCTCCTTGGGATGCACAGTTAATGATTTTCCTCCAACCCTACTGACCAGAACAACTCATTTCCTTTTTTTAAAGGCTTACAGACAGTAGTCTCACATCAGTCCCACATTTGTAATCACAGACAACTGCTGAAACCCATTTCTCCCTTTGCTCACCTGGAGAAATGAAGGCTGATGAAATTCACTTGTCTGTGCGAAGGACAAAACGATGTTAAGTGAATCTTTCTCCATTATTCTTTTCACTAGTGAGTGCCAGTGAACCTGAATGTGAACCAGAACCTGAGCCAGAGGCAGAAAAAAAAACAGAGCAAAAAGATGAGGCAGAGTTCGAGCAGGGAACAGGAACTCCCCAAGAAGTAGAGGTTGCAGAGGTGGAGCCAGAGAGTGAAGTGGAGCAAGGACCAGAGCAAGAGACACAAGAAGGTGCAATACTCAGTGAAAAAGAGAGGCAAAATGAAGATGTGAATGAAAAAGACAACTGCTCTGCATCAAGCATATCCTCGGCAAGCAGCACTTTAGAGAGGGAGGAAAGGGAGGAAAAAATAACCAGTAACAATAAAACTGGTAAAGTGAAGCTTTTTTTCCCCACTGTAACAGTTGACCTTTTTGTCATTGTGAAAAAGTAGCTTCATTTAACATTTGTTGTAAGAAAACAAACCATTGAACGTGTTTTGTCATTGGTGTGTCCTCCATTAAGACTTCATTTCATAAATATTCTGGGAATAGGATTAACTAGAGGATTTCCATGCAGACTCACATAAGAATCAGAATTTATTTATTTGTCTGTCTGTCCAATCAGTTAGTTATATTTACACACCCAGCCTTCTTCAAATGACCTCAAAGCAGTGTCCATGGCTGTCTTCCTCTACATGTTATCCTCACTACAACCCTGGGAGGTAGGTCAGGTTATGAGTGGCTGCCCAAAGTTCACCCAGTGAGCTTCAAAAGCTTAGTTGGCACTTTGTGTCTCCCAGCTCTTAGTTCAACCTTCTAATCACTGTGCCACGCTAAAAATGTTATTTTTATTTATATAATATTCTTTAAATGTCCCAGTTTTCAAAGAGATAGCTGTGTAGGTCTGTGCCCGCATAAAGAGGAAAGGGGGAAAGATATGTAGCAGTACTTTTAAGTGGTTTAAACTGCTACATTCCTTCTTCTTCCCCTACCTTTTTTTCCTTTTTAAAATGTTCCTTAATAGTTAGAGTCTTATTGTGACAATCGCCACATTTCACAGCTTTTTAAAAATACAAATAGGATAAGATAGAATCTACAAAGGTGCAAACCATCATTTTATTCCCATCTCATTGAAAACCTGCATATTCAGAAAACATTGCATATTCAGAAAAAAATTGAAAAAACACATACTGTTTTCAGATTAGCAAGATTCCCTGAATTATTATTTAATACATTGTCAGATGCTATCATGATAGTGCATAATTCCCTGCCTAAAGTCACAGAGATGTGGCTTTATTGCATAATGCTCTGGAATGAAAGGCAAGGAAACTATCTAGCTCCTGTATATGGTACTGAGGGTCATCAAAGTATATTTCGGATGGAAAACTGCTTAAAGGCCAGTTTTTAACTCCCAATTTTTCTGCAGGCAGTATACCTGCTTGTGCCAAAATACCTCCTATTCCCATTGTGTCACTTCCTGTTACCATTTTGGAGGGGAATTGAGGTATTTGAGGGGAGGGGAGTTCTGTGGAGCTTTAGGGGGTTGAGGAAAGCCTTTTTTTTCCCCCTTTGTTGGCATGTAGAGGCATTTGGGAAGCTTCTGCTATAATTTAAGAAAACATCACCCCAAAATTGCACGGAAGAAAAATTTAAAATGGGAAGCTGTGTGAGACTGACCAGGGGCTTCAGGGGTGCAATGTGAGCTCCATCGACTGCATTTTCCCCACCCTTTGTAGATTTGGTTCATCGTAGTTTCCAATGCAACAGCTCACTGGCTTTCTAGTGTGTATACTACCCAATTTCATGTCTTGGACTATATTTACCCATAGCAGTAAACCATAATTTAGGGTCATGTGGACAATGAGGAATGAACCAGCACAAAGCACCAGACTTATATGCTCCCCTTTCTTCTCTCCCTTTCGCTTCTGACCACGAGGAAGAACAAATTAGGTTTCAGCTCCATTTTAGCTGATCATTTTAGCTGATCATTTTAGCTGATCATTTTAGCTGATCTGTCTTTACCTATCACCAGGTACTGGGGTCCAAAATATATTCCATTTTGTTAAACAAACCATAAAAAATGGGATCTAAAATATATTCCACTAGCTATACCTGGCATAACATACACCGTTATCTTCATAGAAAAAACACTTCGGTATGTTTCCATTCCCACTCTGCTGATTGGCCACTTAGGAAACATGTCAAGAGTATGATCATTTGGCACATTAATATATAACCTTTCAAAACAACAATAATGGCTAGTTTCTTGCCAAGAGCCCCACTGCCACCGCCATGCAACCATTCATACACACACACCACACTCTACACACACACACACACACACACACACACACTGTGTGCACCAGGCTACAACAGCCCCTCCTCCACTGCCATGCAACTATGCATACATACAGACACCACGCTACACGCACCACACATGCCAGGACGCGAGAGCCCCTTCACTGCTGCCACACAATCGCACAAACACCCCACACTACACAGACAACACTGCACACACACACCATACTACACACACTACACGCTATAATACCCCCGTGCTACACACAAATACACCCCACAGTACACCCCACATGCTACACACACACCCTCACCACACACATACACCCCCACACACACACCAGGACACAAAAGCCCCTCCACCACCCTGTTTAGAAAGGACTGGAAGCTTTCAACATGTTTCCACCCCAAGGCCCAAGAGCAAGGAGCAACTACTGAAAGCACAGAAGACCCAAGGAGCAGCTACAGACAACACAGAAGGCCATATTGTGCTGGCCAAGACTGAGGGCCAAATGCCGCTCTTACATAGCAGGTCGACTGGCTGCTTCAGGGTGCTGCATGATTGCAGCTGGCTGGGTCTGATAGCTTGGCTCTGGTTCTTCCAAGACTCCCACAGCCAGGGCCTGAGTCTGCAAAGAGGCTGTGCCAGTTGCTGCAGCCAGGGGCCTAGTCATATGAGGAGAGGCAGATCCTGACACCTAAGCAGCCAATCAGCACACTGAAAACGGCAACATATCCACGAGAATTATAGATAGATAGATAGACAGACAGATAGATAGATAAGATAGATTTTATGTAGAGAGATAGTTAGATTTTGTTAAACAAACCATAAAAACAATGGAAACTGGTCTGCTTGGCAAATGTCTGCAGTTTATTTTTTCAATTACAAACCCTACTTGGACCTAACAACAAGCCAGGAATCTACTAAAGAGGAAGCGATAAATAAATAAATAAAATCCTCCAGCCAGTAACAAGGGAGAAAGAAATTGGGGTACTCAATCTCAACACGTCATGTTCCTGTTCATACACATAATCTTAAATTATGGTTCACTATTACTTCAATTTACTTGCTTGCCACAAAATACCACTCTCCCTACCTCCATAATTGCATAACCGTTTGATTATTTGTTGGATTGTTCAGGTCACTTATACATTATTTTCATTCCTGGATATGAAAATCATGGATATTCTCTTAGATAAACTTAGATTCACTTAGATGTCTTAGATAAACATTCCTAGCAGATATATTCTGAAATCACCGTGTCAGACATCTTTGCTATTCATTAAACTGACTAAAGAGAGTGGCAATGCAGACCCCTTAAATAATATGCCTCTTGATTTCTCTACCATTCTTGTCAAAGATCTGGACATTCACTATTTTGTAACTGTGAGATAATTAGGTGCAGATTTCACTTTTTTTCCTTGGTGCAGAATTCAAGTAAATTTAGCATAGAATTTAACTGTAATTGTTTTACCATATCACATATGCAGATATAGGTAAGAAAATGTTTCATTCTCTAGAAATAATGGCTGAAATGCTATTGTTAGTCCCAACTAGAGTAAAACTATAGAATCATTTGGAACCTGATAAGTTAAACTTTATGTAACTTCAGTGGGTTTACTCTAGTTGGCACTAACAATTGAATGAATGATTGAATACTTGGGAATGAAAGTTATATTTTGGAGTCTAGATTCCTAGTTTTGTCTCCTGCAGTCCTGGAACATGAAAACGTTACCTTTGGTGGGGAAAATAATAATCTTGGTGTTTTATTTAATACACAAAAGGGATGTAATGCAATTTTATTTTTGTTAAATTTTCATATTTTTAAAATTACTTTACGAAGGGGCCTAATATATGGCAGACAGTTGGTGCATGTGCAGAAGCAGTTTTCCCATCTGTATCTCTTCCTATGCCAGGAACTGTGGACACAGAAAGGTCTCATTTTTCAGACTGTTATTTATAATGGTATCTGTCACTGCATGGTGAACACAACATGCATTATTGAATAGATGTCAATATCTGCTTTGTGGCACTGACCAACTATTTGGAAGTGTGTGGATTCTGGTCCTGTTTTGACCTGATCTCCACCTCAGATTAGGGAAGACAGCTCTAGTTTTGTTGTTGTTGTTGAACAAGGAGGGGAAATTGTTAAGAGCTCTGTAGTAGCTTGTGGGTTTGTAAATTTGTAGGTGCTTACAGACTTAGTGGCAAAGATGCACCACTCCAAAAGGATAACTGAGAACTATTTGTGTAAACACTGATGTAAATGAAGAAATCAAAGAATCCAGAGCCTAGTACAATGACTCATCCTTGAACAAAACCAGGATAAGAAAAGGGATGCAATAGATCATTCCAATCTTCAGTAGAAAACTAACATGGAAATAACTTATGCCTGGGAATAAGTCCCATTGAATCAATGGGGCCACTAGCATAGAATTGCACTGTAAATTGGAAAGAAAATACACTAACAGTTCAATCAACAGTTCAATGATACTCATATTCAGCAGGGTCCCATTAGGTTCTGAGGAAATTGCTCCCAAATAAATTGATACAGGATTAAACTATAAATTAATTGTAGAAAAGACCAGTATATACTGACTGTAAGAAAACTGTAGTCTGTAACAAAAGTCATAAGGAAAAGGGGATTTATTGCTTTTTTTAAGGCCTTCATTAGATACTTTTCTTATTAATACTGTTTCTCATTCTACCTTTTGCTCACTACAGTTCCAGAAAAGGGTTAATATAGATTGGCTGGTTTTCTCACTTCTAGCATAGAAAAGACTATAGAGAACACTAATAAGTCATTTTACAAGAGCACAAGGAAGAGATTTAAGGTTCTGGAAAGACATTCATTCAACTGAAAAATATTCAGTTTAATGCCGCCATAATTGGAGAGAGAGTTGAATTCTCGAGTGAAAGTGTTAATGCAGCCCGATGCCACTGGCTTGTGCAAAGCATTGACATATACAGAAAAAATATATAAAGCACATATGAAGAACCCTGTAGAGTTACTTCCCAAACAAAATATTTGAGTCCAGCTTTGGACTATACTTATTAAATACATTTCAGTATATTTTGTACACCATAAATACTCTGGAATGATTGTTAAAAACATGTTCTCATTGTATACTTTGACCACTTTTTTCTTATAAAACTTCTTGGTGAGATTATTGAAAGAGCAGAGCACAGCCTTTTCACCTTTCAGTGTCACATCTGTTCTCGGCAAGGACCCTAGGGCCTACATGTGCATACCCACACATATGTATGAGGGTTCCAGATTTCAGGGTGTGTGCGTATATATTTTCCTCATTTGTTAGACATGATGTTTATTGAATGGCATCATCTATGCAACTGGTATTGATGCTTAATGAAATACCAGAAGCTGCCCCTTGTAACATCAACAGGACCCAGGTCCTGTGACAACACAAGGTGATGCCCCTAGGTCTCAGCTTATGGCCCTAATATCTCAAAGGCCTAGAGTAGTCCTGTCTTGGCAACCCTAATTAAAGCAACCAGCCAGTCTATGTTGATCCCATCCCAGTGATCTTACACAAGAATGTTGGCTAGGGGAGAGGAGGATGTTTCAGAGTCACCGAGGGAGGCTCAAGCCACCCTTTAGCAACTCCTTTGCTTAGATAATACTGAGGGGTGGGGAAGAGGAAGCTCCCAGCAAACCCAATGGGCATCATTGCCACATTAACACTGTTAGAGCCACAACACCAGTTGTTTTAGGTTGCTGGAAGGATGAGGGAGAAGGTAGAAAATTTGTTAGGTATTAAAAGGTCCCTTCTCCCTTCATCAGTTCACAGCCAATCCTGACTGGCATTTTTGCTTCAGCTCCGCCATTAGCAAGGCCGAAGCTTGAAGACTGGCTGCTTCTGGATTCCTCTGTGAAGGAGGAACTATAACCTCCTACCCTCTCAGTGATCCTGACCAGCATCACCGCTTTCAAACCAGAGGTACTGGCTTGAAAGCCATGATGCCGATTGACAAGGAAGCCTAGCAGGGTTAGAGGGGAATGGCGGCAGGGGAGGCTGTGCAGTTTGCATTCAGGGCCACATGTGGCCCATGGACTGTGGACTGATCAGTCTTATCTCCATACAAGGAAAACACATCTGAAGTTTATTTTCCCCCCAGCTGGTTTGATATCTATTGAATTCTTAGTTAAGTTGTTTCATTGCTTTTGTTTTGTTCCATCATGTTTTATTGTAGTGTTTGTTATACACATAATTGATGTTGTAATATTAACAATGACTTTCTGAATTTTGGTGAACAGGAATACCTATTCTGTTGTAACTTTAACTCTGTTATAATCTAGGTAGGAGGCTTTCCCTCAATCAGCCTCCATGGAGGCTTCCATGAACACAAGGGTAAAACATGCAGGATTTCTAGCTGGTTACATCTAGACCAAAGGGGAAGGGAGGTGGCAGCCTGTAAATTCAGCCAGTTGGGAGGTTCCAAATACCCAATGGAAGAAACAGATTGGTATGGAGGATCTGAAAAAAAATTATTTCTTTGTTTCTCACTTTCCCTCATTTCCATTTGCCATGTTACCGTTCATGTATGGATCCTCAATATCCTGACCCATTTCTGTTCAATGTCTGATGTGTATGGTTTCAGATCCATGGCTACAGACCATTCAAGATGTCGGTGTGAATGATCAGTGCAGCAACATTCTCAACAACAAACGGTTCATGCTGGACATGCTGTATGCCCATAACAAGAAGCCCAAGGATGAAACAGATAAAGAGCTGGAGGAGAAGACGGAGGAAAAGGAGGTGACAGAGGCAAGTGAAGACACTCTCACTAGCCTGGCCAGCAGAATCTCAGTCTTACAGGCCACAAAGCAGGCCAAAGACGAAAGTGTCAAAAAAATGGAACTCGGGAATTTGGACAATCAAGGCAGTGTGAAAGCCTTTGCAGAAAGATTCAACAATAGTGAGGTGGGCAAGACCACAAACTTTCCTGATTTAAGTGGCTTTACTGAAAAGGCCACTGAAAAAACACCAACCCAGTCTAAGAAGGAATCTGACTATATTTGGGATCAACTCATGGCCAATCCAAGGGAACTTAAAATCAAAGACATGGATTTTACAGACTTAAGGGACGAGGATGACATTGACGTATTAGATATGGAAATGCATCCTACTTACTCCTTAGCTGCTCCTCCACCACCCCCACCTTCCTTTTTAGGTTTGCCTCCTCCACCCCCTCCTTTGTTTTATGGATGCCCCCCTCCACCCCCACCCTCCAGTAATTTATTGGCTCCCCCTCCTGTTTTTGGCACTGCTCAGGGTTTAGGGTCACCCCCACTTCCTAGAGGTCAGCCAGCCTTTGTAAAAAAGAAGAAAACCATCCGCCTGTTTTGGAATGAGGTGAAGCCATTTGAGTGGCAGTGTAAGAATAACAAATGCTGCAAAGGATTCCTGTGGTCAAAACTGGAACCTATTAAGGTGGATACTTCCAAACTAGAGCACCTCTTTGAGTCTAAATCCAAGGAGCTTCCTGTCACAAAGGTACTTCTTTTTAAATTTATTGATGTTGATCATATTATGTGTGTCATAAGCCAGATTAGTTAGCACTTTAGTTATATTTGATGTGTCTATGTTAAATAGGTTAGCTGTTGCATCAAAATAGTTTCAAGAATGCTTTTGCAGAATTTCTAGTTATAATACAAACCTGTGAACCATGCTGGCTATTAAGCAATCCTCCAAAATGTGTATGAATCATCAAATGTAGTATTTGATTCAATAATTGTATATGTAGTCTATAGTTTTTTTCTACCTAATTTAAGTAGGGAGGAAGTCTCAGTTTTCTCTCCTATAGAGTGTTTTGCAACATACATTCCAAGCTTGTACAGATGCAAAAGTCTTTTGGATAAATGATTACTAAATTTAGGAAAAGGGCTCTTCTACAGAAAAAAAAATATGGGTTTTATTTTTGAGGCCTTATTCTGTGAACAGCGAATTGCAAATCCTTTATTATTTAATTTCAGACTCTCTTATGAGAGAGGAGCTTACTGAGCATGCTGTTACATGTATACCAGTTTACCATATTTTGAACATTGTTTCACATAAATAGCAGAAGTAAGTGAAATCCTAAAAACTTTGATTTCACATAAGCATAATTTTGTTAAGGAATATGTCTGTACAAGTCGAGACTCCAGCCTAAAAAAACAGCTACCAAATGGTCCATCTTTTGGTGCATGCAGACTGATTGAAAAGTCCCAGTTTTTGTTCCTCTTCTTTCCAATTTTATGTTGGGTTAAAATAAACTGACTTGGGGAGCTGGCATAAAAATTCTCTGATCATATGGGAAGATGAAGTGTTCTGGGATAAACAAGGCATGTATGGGTCTTCAAAATAAAACTGGAAAAAACAGGAACAAAATCTGGGAGTTTCTGGTCTTTTTAATCAGTCTGGATGTGTCCTTTGTTTGTTCTATTTTTCACCATGCTCTATTTGTGTACCCAGTTCCATTCATGTGTTCAAACACTCCATTCACAGGTCATTCTCGCTTCACATATTCTACTCAAAAACAAAGTGCTGATAACCAGTGTACTCTTCAGTTCTGTGTACCTCTTCCCACCAGCAGCTCCATTCTCTAGGTTTAGAGTGGCGTGCTAAGAGTTTTTAAAATTCTGACAAGTTGGAATGCTTATAAAGTTTCCAAAATTTCTCACTGGTTACGTCAGTAATTGGGGGTCAATGCTGGCTACACACACACACACACACACACACATATATATATATATATATATATATATATATATAACACACCTATGCATGTCACAGTGGTGGTTTTTTTGGGTGGTGGGTGGGAGATTATCTGCTGGGGTGAATGGGCCAAACTACAAGCTTAAAAATGTATTTCTTCTGTGGTTTACATTAATTCATTCTGTATCATAATTGATCAAATCAGGCTTTTACTTTGCAAGTAGATTGACTGGCATTAAAGCTGAAATAAGAATCTAACTTGGTTCATACACTGTGCTTTCTAACTCTTGAATAATTATAAGAAATCCTCACATTTTCTTCAGCTTCAGTTTAAGCTTGTTAAATGTCTTGTGACTAACATGGACCAAAATTTAAATGTTAAACTCATAATTTAAATATGTTTTAAACTCATAATTTAAATATGTTAAGGGCTTTAGGTTTGCTACACAAAACCAACACCTTGTACTGTGCCTGGAAACTAATAGGCAGCCAATGGAGAGCTTTTAACCAGGTATTATATGCTCTCTTCTGGAAACACCAGAAATCAACCTGGCTGCCATGTTCTGAACTAGTTGAAGTTTCCGAGTCAAGCACAAGGGTAGCCCCATGTAGAGTGCATTACAGAAGTCGAGACAAGAGGTTACCAGTGCATGTACCACAGTTTTGAGGTCCCTGATTTCCAGGAAAGGGCGCAGCTGGCGTATCAGCTGAAGTTGATAACAGGCACTCCTGGCCATCACATTTCCCTGATTAGACATCTGAAACGACGCGTCCAGGAGCACCCCCAGACTGCGAACACAGTCCTTGGAGGAGAATGTGATTCCATCCAGGATTGGAAGTTGTATTCCCAGACCTGGTTTCAGGCCTGTAACTGTTAGTACCTCCGTTTTGTCTGGATTCAGTCTCCATTTCTTTTTCCTCATCCAGTCCATTACTGCCCTAAGACAATCATTGAGAGGAGAGATGCCATCTGAAGACGAAGCTGATGACCAAGACATGGAGAAATATATCTGAGTGTCATCAACATACTGATGACACTGCACTCCATGCCTCCGAATGATCTCTCCCAGCGGCTTCATATAGATGTTAAATAGCATCGGGGACAGGATGGTGCCCTGAGGGATGCCACAATTAAGCTCTGTTCTAGTAGAGCAACTGTCCCCAAGCCTCACCCTCTGGGATCTGCCCGAGAGGAAAGAACGGAACCACTGCAAGACAGTGCCTCCAATTCCTAACCCTCTCAGATGATCCAAGAGGATGGAATGATCTATTGTATCAAAGGCCGCTGAGAGGTCCAAGAGCACCAACAGGGTCACACAACCCCTGTAGATCCCCAAGTGAAGGTCGTCAGCCAGAGCAACCATGACAGTCTCAACTCCATATCCTGTCCTAAAGCCAGTTTGAAATGATCTAGATAATCAGTTTCATCCAAGACAGCTTGGAGTTGGGAAGCAACCGCCCTCTCAATCATCTTGCTTAAAAAAGGCAGCAAGGAGACTGGCCTATAGTTATTCCTGTCCAAGGGGTCCAGGGAAGGCTTTTTCAGGAGCAGCTTAACAGCCGCTTCCTTCAGACAGGATGGAGCGGAACCCTCCTTGAAAGACGCATTGATAATGTCCCTAAGGAAAACTCTCAATGCATTGCCACCTTGGGTGGCCAGCAATGATGGAGAAGGATCGAGTGGACAAGTTGTCTTCCTTACTCTACCAAGGAGCTTGTCCACGTCATCGGTTGAAGATGATCCAATAAAATTTCATCAACTCAGTTGCTGGACACCTCATCTATCGATTCTGTCATAACACTGGCATCTAAGTCGGCTCTTATCTGAGAGATTTTATCTGCAAAGTGGCTGTTGAATGCATCACAGCAGGCCGTTGTCAGGTTAAGGAAGGGGTTCTGCACAGGTGGAACCTGTGTCATCTCCCCCACCATCCTAAACAGTTCCACTGGACGGGACTCTGCAGACACAATACGTGCAGAGGAGAAAGACTTCTGCGCTGCACGTATTGCCTCTCGATAGGAATCAAGGAAATTCCTACGATGAGTCTTATTGGATAAGAGTCGAGTCTTCCACCAGATGCACTCTAGTCGTTGTCCAGCCCACTTCATCTTCCTAAGCTCCTCTGAATACCAGGGCTTACAGTTAGGAGCAGGCTGGAAAGGACATTTGGGAGTGATTATGTCGATAGCCTTGGTGAGGTTGGTGTTCCAAATATTAACCAAAGCTTCGGCAGAATCACCAGCGTTACCAACCATTAAACCCTCCAAGGCTTTCTGGAACCCAATTGGTTCCATTAGCCTTCGAGGGCGGACCATTCTAATGGGTCCGCCACCCCCGGTGGGGCATACCTGGGGCTCTTAGCTCCATCTTGACCAGGAAATGATCCGTCCATGACAAAGCGTAGGTTTTAATAACCTCCAGCCACGGATATTCCTGTTCTGTACTAAAGGGTATGGCCTGCACAGTGAGTAGGCCCGACAACCAATTGAGATAGGCCCATGTTTGTCATGGATTCCATGAACTCCTAAGCTGCAGCAGTTAGATTTAGCAAGCTGGTCTCGAGTGGGATGTTGAAGTCACCCAAAACTAAAAGTCTGGGCGACTCCAGCAGCAACTCTGACACCAGCTGTGTCAGCTCAGTTAGGGAATCTGTTAGACAAAGGGGTGGCCGGTATACTGACAGAATCCCTAAGCTATCCCTGGTCCTCAGGCTTAGGTACTTACACTCGATGTGGACTGTGTTCCAGATAAGCTTCCTGGTTAAGGTTGGATTGTTTTTATGAACCAGAGCCACTCTACCCCCATGCACACTTTTCCTTACCCGCTCACTAACTGAGTACCCGGCCGGGAGTGCCTGCACCCAAGTCACAGCACTGGCCTCTCCCAGCCAGGTCTCCGGAAAACATGCCAGGTCAGCAGTCTCATCTAATAAAAGGTCATGGATGATATGAGTCTTGTTTTTAACTGACCTGGCATTGCAAAGGAGAAGAGTAAGGGTCTGTGGAATGGTTGGTGCGCTCTCAAATTTATTCCAGGAAACAGAGTTACTGCTACTGTTCCAAGGCTGCTTTTCTGTATAACCTAGAGGACATTCCCCTGCCTTCCCCTGCCCCTCAGCTTTGCAGATATGTTGCTGTGTCCCTAATGGGACTGCTGGACTTACCCGGCGGTCAGGTTGTGGTCCCAGCAGGGGCCCCAGATATCTCTTCCCCCTCATGGCAGGCCAGGTCCTCATGGCTGCCGCCATGATGGCTCCGTCTCCTTCCTGGCCAGCTTCCCGGGTGGCTGGGGGGAGGCAGAGTGGTAGCCAATCAGGCTGAGGTTTGCTTTGCCCTAATTGGATGACAGGGGCTCACCTCCCAGCCAATCAGAAGCAATTCCCAGGTTTGAATCTGATTGGATGGGGGACGAAGCCTGCGCTGTCTGCAATCTTCACTCTGGTCTGGCAGTCGGGTATATGTTTCCGGCTGCCTCACTGGAGCAGGCAGTGGCTCTCACTGAGCTGACCCAACCATCCACCCTGGGGCATGTTTTCTCACAAGGGTATATAGATATATATTTACTCATTGTCACAACTTTTGGGGACGGTTGGCATGGGTTCCGATCCAAGGTCATTGGTATCGTGGGGCTCCATCAAGTTCATGGTCAAGGTCAAAGGGAAGAAGGGTGGGGGCCTGAGCCTGGAGGACATGCCAGCTCAGGGTAGGTGATTAATGGATTCCCCCCCCCTGTTTTTTTGGTGGTGGAAGGGGGAGAACGAGGTGGTCAGCAGCCACCCAGGGGCCTATCCAGACTCTCCCCCATTCCCAGGTGATGCGTTTCCAATTAATCTTGTGTCTGACTCTCTTTGGGGAGGGGGGAGGGGGACATCCCGCTTGGACACGCAACCAGAATGGGTTGCAGTACATTGATGGTTTTGTTCTAAACAGCTTTTTGTATGTTGCTGGAGTAATTACTGGTAAGTTATAATGCAAAGGTTAAGGTTGTTGCAAGTCTGATAATGGGATTTTTGTGTTGCTGTTTGTTGTACTTTGCATTTTATTTATTTGTTTGTTTATTTGTTTATTACATTTTTAAACTGTATGCTCCTTTCATTTATTTAATTTCTGTTCTGCCATTCCAAGATTCCCTTACATATATGGGCCAAGGGGATCCTGTTTAGGGAACTGCTCCATGGGTTTGGCTAAAAATACATAGAAACCTCCCTGCTGTAATTGGAATTCCCAATAACTAGGAAAAACTCTCAAGAGCATCCAACTGAGCATGCGTAGTATCCCACTTAACTCAGAGCTTACAGTAAAAAGGGAGGGAGGGAGAGAAAACAATGCAAGAAAAAAAACCTCTGAACCTCTTTGGTAACTGAAACCTTAGCCTTAGCTTTATTAGTACCACGTTTTAAAACAGAGGTTCTGAAACTTTCCACCCTCAGTATCCCCGTAAGAGAGATGAAACCAAGGGCAACCAATGGATCATATCAGGGACAGAGTCAATTATACAGCAGTGGCAGATGGAAGACAGGGTTTGGCATTGTCAGTTGGCTATCATGGATATAATTTTATATATTGCCAGTTCAGTGGCACTGCATGTAAGTATATAAGTAGTTTAAATTTAGAATAAAATATTGATATATGGTCCCTGTATGGAAATAACTTCCCCCCACCACCACAGTGATTTCCTTGCAGCAGCAGCGAGTTCCATCATTTAACCTTTCTCAAGTGAATTACAGAGGGACTGGGGGTGGGACCAGTTTAATATTTCACTAACCATGCCACAATCCATCCTTTTTTGGGCCTGGGGATTTCAGAAAAAATTTCAAGAAGAGGACCCTTGTAATATAATGTGCAGATATGTATATTGCACATATTTATACATATGCTAGCGTGGTGTAGCAGTTTCAATGTTGGGCTTTGACTCTGGGACCAGTGTTCAAATCCCTGCTCAGCCATGAAAACCTAGCAGGTGACCTTAGGCAAGTCACAAACTCTCAGCCTCAGAAAACCCTGTGACAGGTTTGCCTTACGGTCAAAAATGATTTGGGGTGGTGGATCCAGCAATCAATAGATACGTACAGGACAACTGTAAAAAATCGAAGATTCAAGGGAAACTTTCAACGGATTTCTTCCAACTGGTTGATGAGTTACAGCTGGAGGACACTAAGAGATTTAAACACTCCAAGATTAAAGGTTTTACCTTTTTTTCAGGACACCCTAGTTCTTGGTCTCGGATTGATCAGATTTGGCTCTTGAAGAGCTTGTTAAATACCATCAAAAGGGTTGAAATATTACCTCAAATTCATAGTGAATATAGTCCAGTCAAAATTCTCATAAATTTTAGAATAAGAACAAGGAATTGGAGATTGAATGTGAATATCCTCCAAAAGGAAAATATTGTCATTCAGTGTAAGAAAGAATTGGAAGAATTTTTTAAATATTAATTTAGATAATGAGGTTGATAGCTCAATGGTGTGGAATACCACTAAGGCTGTAAGCAGGGGTATTTTTATCCAAAAAATTGGTGGAGTTGAGGAAAAAAAAATGAAGAAATATCTAATTTAACAAGCAAGATTAAAGATTTGGAAATAAAACTAAAACAAGAACCCAAGAATAAAGGACTTCATAAAAGTTTGAAGATTCTGCGACAACAGTTTTCCTTGTACACAATAGAAGAAATGGAAAAGAAATTAAGATTTATTAAACAAAATCGTTTTGAACATGCAAACAAGCCAGGCCGCTGATTGGTTTATAAGATTCAAAAAGAAAAAAAAGGAAGTGCCTGATTAGTCAAATTAAAGAAGGTGAGTGAATAATTTTGGAGAGGAAAGAAATTAATAAAGTTTTATATAACTACTATCAGAATTTATATAATCTCCAAGGGTTGGAAGACTGTAAGAAGATAGAAAATTATATAATTTTTAAGAAGTTACCACAAATTGACTCAACTCATAAAGAAATACTGAATAAACCAATTTCTAATTGGCCTTTTCAGTCATCAGCGCGCTTGCAGAAAATGCGGGATGAGTCCTTCCTGAATCTTCGTTCGTGAAGAAAAGCCAGAGACAGAGAGACAGCTGAGATCAATGATGCGATTGATAGATCCACTTCTAATAAGACACCAGGTCCTGATGGCCTCCTGGGCTTCTTATTATAAATGTTTTTAAACCCTCTTACTCAAGCCAGTGCAGAAGTTGATGAACTCAGTTTTGGAGACAGGCCTCTTACCAGGAAGTTGGAATGAAGCTAATATTACTTTAATCCTGAAATCAGATATGGAAAGTCCCTCTCCTAAAGATTTTAGACCTATTGCTTTACTCAACAATGACTACAAGATCTTTGCATCAATTATAGCAAACTGATTACGTAAGGTCCTCCCAGAATATATAAGCTCTGATTAGAGTGACTTTCTCCCTGGTAGACAGATGAAAGAGAATATGAGAACAATGATAGACATCTTGGATTATTTTGGAATGCATAATGAGAAAAAAGGAGCCTTAATTTTCCTAGACACCAAGAAGGCATTAGCCAACATTAGATGGGGATATTTATTTAAAGTTTTAGAATGAATTCTGGCAGCTTATTTGGCAGCTCGGATACATACAGGCAATATATTCTAATTAAAAGGCTTCTTTGATTGTTATTGAAGAAAAATGAAGCCTATTGTAATTAAAAAGGGTACAAGACAGGGCTGCCCTTTGTCCCCCCTATTGTTTGTTCTAGTGTAGAGGTCTATCTTAGGGAAATAAGGTTAAGTGAATCAATCTACAGAGTTAAGGTTGGTGTAGATCTGTTTAAGTATAGAGCTTTTGCAGATGACGTTTTTTATTTAGAGGATTCACTATCTTAAATATGCAAGCTATTAGATCTCTTATCAGTATTTGGTCAATTTGCAGGGTTTAAAATCAATAAAATTAAAACTAAGATGCTAACAAAAACATAAGTTTGAAGGAGAAAGACCTGGGGAAAAAATCTCAGGAATTCTTTGGGTAAACAAAGTAAAATATTTAGGGATTATAATCTCTGATAGTACAGTTGTCCCTCAGTATCCACAGATTTTGTATCCATGCATTTAAGTATTCACGGCTTGAAAATATTATTTTAAAAATATTAATCCAAAAAGCAAATCTTGATTTTGCCATCTTATATAAAGGACACCATTTTGCTATGCCATTGTATATAATGGGATGTGAGTATTCACAGATTTTGGTATCCAACGGTGGGTCCTAGAACCAAACCCCAGCGAATATGAAGGGACAACTGTAATATGCATCTAATGAAAAATAATTACATGACTCTATGGAAACAAGTTAAAGATAAGCTAAATCTTTGGAAAAGGTTAGACCTATCATTAATGGGAAGAATTTCATTAATTAAAATGAGTATTCTCCCTAAATTGTTATTTTTATATTAGATGATTCCTAAAGCTATACCTACCAAATGGTTTGTAGATGGTATGAAAGATCTATGGAATTTTGTTTGGAAAGGGGGAACCAAGGGTGAAGTTAAAATTGATGATGGATGTTAAAGAGAAAGGAGGACTAACATTTCCTAATATAAAATTATATTATGAAGCCAGTTATCTGGCGTGGATCAAACCATGGGTTTTGCTGAATAATCGAAGATTACTTGCATTAGGAGGTCACAATTTACATCTGGGGTGGCATTCATACCTTTGGTACCAAAAACCAGAAATACGGAAATTATTCAATAATCAGATATTCCGCAAATCCCTATACAAAATTTGAATTAAGTATCAAGATTATCTTTGTCCTCATTTCCCATCTTGGCCATCCCCAGCGGAAGCTCTTTCCATATACAGCTTGAGGAAGGATGTAGAATGGATCACGTATAAAGATTTAATTTATAGATGTGGAGAAGAAATAAGATTAAACAACAACAGCAATAGCAGCTAGAAGGGTTTTCTATTCAGTGATTTCCTTACTTGCAGATTAAAAAAGATTCAAAAAAGACCTGCAGACTAGAGGGATAGATCCATTTTCATCTGACTTTACGGAAATTACATTACGGAAAGGAGATAAATCCCTATTGTCAAGGTTTTATCGAATTTTGCTTTGTTATGACCTAGTGGATGAAGAAGTGAAAGATTACATGGTTAAATGGGCAAAAGATATAGGCCATAGTATTAATTTGAATGAATGGGAAAATTCCTAGAAAAAGATATCTAGCTTCACTAGGTCATATAACTTCAAAGAAAATGCTATTAAAATGATGATTAGATGGTATCTCCCTCCAGTAAAAATAACCAAAATGTTTAAAGATGCTAAAATGCAGTGCTGGAAACATGTAAGAGAACTGGGCACCTCCTTTCATCAATGATGGGGTTGTGATAGAATAAAAAAAATGGTTTGTGGTTCATGCTAGTTTAAAAAATATTGTAAAGAAAAATATTGATGTATCTCCTGAACTTTTAAAATTAGAGATATTCAGCCCAGATTTGAAATTAGGAATACATTTCGAGAGACTCATCTGGCATATGATAACTGCACCCAGGATAGTACTAGCCAGACACTGGCAAAAGTCTACTATTCCAGATCAAGATGAATGGTTGGAAAAAATATTGGAATTGTTGGTAATGGGGAAGCTTACACATTTACTGGAAAACAAACCTATGTCTAAATTTAGGGAAACATGACAACCTATGTTGGACTATTTACAGAGTATATCTGGTAAAGTGGTAGGAACATAATTTTGGATATACAGTTGCCCCTCCGTATCCATGGATTTGGTATCCACAGATTTAAGTATTCACAGCTTGAAAATATTCTTAAAAAATAATAATCCAAAAATCAAGCCTTGATTTTGACATCTTATATAAGGGACACCATTTTGCTATGCCATTGCATATAATGGGACTTGAGTATTCACGGATTTTGGTATCCACGGGAGGTCCTGGAACCCCAGTGAAGGGACAACTGTAATTTACTCGACTGATAAGTTGGAGGAATTTGAAGCAATGGCAAAAGTTTAAGATGTGCTTTTACAACTTAGTTTACCACATGATAATGCATTTTCTTGATGTGTGCATATAATTTATGTTTCAAGATTAAGGATTCTGTTATGTGATAGAGGTGGGGTTAATATAAGAAATATATGTTAATTTTCATATATTAATATTTAGATTGATAACAATCTGGTACATTCTCAGGAGAAAGTTTTATGTTTTACATATGATGGTGAGATTTTATTGTGTTGTACATTATGTTACGTCTAGTCCTATGTTATGTTTTGTCCTGTTTGTTTGATGTTTTTGAATAACGCTCAATACATATATTATCTTCTAAAAAGGAAGCAATTTGAAGGCACACAACAACAACAACAAATACATACCTCAAGAGAACCCAAGACAGCTGTAAAATAGAACTACTGCAGTGGTATAGCACACCATTATTATTATTATTATTATTATTATTTATATAGCGCCATAAGCTTTACATAGCACTTTACAAAAAAGAAAAACAAGAATCTACAATAAACACAAAAACCTTCCTATGGCGCACAATCTCAAACCACAAACAAAATTATAAAATTAATAAAATATTACTATAACAAGATTAAAACAATACTATAAAAGTGCAAGTTAATACAAATAATATAGACATAAAATCAAAATGAAAGTTGGAAGGCTTCCCTAAATAGAATAGTCTTTAATTTAGACTTAAAGTAGTCTAGAGAGGTGGTGGTCTGCAAATTCGTGGGAAGGAGATTCCAAAAATAGGGGACAGCGTGGGAGAAAGGACATATCCAAGTAGGGGCAGAGGAAATCCTTGGTTGAATCAGCAGCCCTGAATCACTAGAGTGCAGAGCATGAACAGGAAGATAGGGGGAAACAAGTGCTGACAAGTAGGTGGGGGCCAAACCATGAAGAGCTTTGAAAGTTAATAATAATAGCTTATAATGAATTCTAAATGGGATCGGGTTGGGAACTGGACGTGCTACAAGAACAATACCCTAACTGCTGTTTAGTAGAACTACAACACTGTTGCAGTCTATCATGGAAAATATGTTTACATGATAGACTGTGCTTAAACATGGAGGTTCTTTATTCTTAGGTCCTCTCATGCCTTTTCTGTTATAGTGATTTTTCCCTTGAGAAGTAAAAAAAAAATGTTTTAAAAACCAAATTCTGAACAAGGATTACTTGTTGCACAATAATTTACCCAACATTTCTATTTTCAGAGGAAGTGGGGTTATTCAAACCTTACTAATGTGGCTTCGGTCTGGAATACAGTGCATTTCAGGTCATTTTTCAAGAACAGGTTTATTTTGTAGTAACAGGTTCAAATTGCTTAAGATGAATAAGATATATGCCATCAATCAAATATAACAGCATAACTGCCTTGTATGTGTAAAGTGGAATTGATCTCATAGTTCATGTTTTCCTCCAAACCTCTAATCGCTTCCCCTAATCCTCTTTCCAACTGGCTAACCTTAAATGACATAATAATTTCCTCCTCCCAGATACTCTCCCCAGTCTCCCTGCTGAAAAGCCAGAGAGTTCTATCTACCCCACCACCCCTTCCTACCTCCTCCCACATACGGTTCTTGATACAGGTTCCTGCTTCACATGGCCAACTTTATGAGCTCCTGCAGGCTAGAATGGGCCAAAAAAAATATTTTAATGCAAACTACAAGGACATTGTACTGAGTCTAGAACAGATGATTTGCTAGACCTTCACTCCAGTCTAACACATTGTTTCCCAAAAGACACTTTACTACGGGAAAAATCCGCTGGCAGTTCTAACCCTAACGAAGTGTATGCAGGAAAAATAAAGCAGGCATTTTTATTGTTTTCAGCTTGTTTTATAGATTGCTTCTTATATATTAAGTTTTATTTTTGTGAAATCATTAAAGTAAAAAAGTGGGATGAAATGTCTTAAATAAAGGATACCGTTAAGGCTTACCACACAGGTCTTTCAATTCCACAGTCAGAAGATACTTCCTCCTAAATTCCATATTTGTGTGATGCGGATTTACACAAGAATATTGAAAATGGGATCACTGAGAAAGCAGATTTTGGAAACTGATTTTAGAACAGACTGCTAGCATACACACAGATGTTCCTGTAAAGTTGCAGTGATGTAAGAAGCTCAAAATGGTATGAAAGTATGAGGGAAACATCATACACAATTGCACTGGAAGTTCATGAGATCAATATGTAGCAAGTTGATTTCAGTTTCAGTCTCTCTGGTTTCTCTATGACTCAGAACTCTATTTATTTTATAACTTCTTCCATCACTATAAATTGGTTCCAATTGTGGACTGGAGGAGAGAGTTTGAAAATGTTGTCCAGGAGCCATAAAACAAATAATTCCATGACCTGAAAGCCGAATTATGACATATTTCTTACTTGAATCCAGAGAGCGTGTTATACTTCATAGTGCCAGCATTATGATGAATTGAGCTGACATTATTACTCTTCAACATTTTCCATAAATTATTTTTAAATATGAATAATTTATACTGATTTATTTTCTCAGTCATCAGAAATGCTGGGATTTTTCAGGAGTGCTTCTCTACCTTTCACTGTTGGTGCAAATGGAGGAGGTTGCAAACCCACCACCACCACCTCCTGGATGTGGGATTTAACACTCCTCCTCCAAGGCATAGATTCCCCTGCTCTTATCTTGTCTTGTATGATAACAGTGCTCCTTGTATTCCCCTTAAAGCCAGCAGGGTGTTTCGGCCCTCCTGTCTGCGAGGTGCCTCCGCCATTTGTGCTCTCCTTTGTCCTTTCATACAGAATCCCTCAGCCAGTGAAAGCAGTCCACTGTTACCTCCAGATTGTTGGTTACAGCTCCAGTGGGGATTCTCCTAGATGGTTCTCTTTGGCAGTAACACTGCAATTTGAGACAGCTGAACACACACCTCTTCCTCATTTAAAATTGATTTTTATTATCAAAGAAGGAATACACATATATGGCTGTCACTGCATGTTAGAAACAACTAGAGTATAAGACACAAGGGTCTTGTCCTTTGGCACAGTTGGTTGATACAGGGGGAATATGTCTGCAAGCCCCAAGTACCAAAGAAGAAAAATCCAGCAATAACCCTGATTGCATCTAAGTCTCCTGCTTGCTCCTGGAGATTCCAGCTCTGGCTTTCCTAGACCAAATGGCCTTCAGTCAACCACCAGGCTTCATGGTCACTCTGTGTGTGTGTGTGTGTGTGTGTGTGTACAACTTTTTACCAGGTCTGAGAAAACAGAGGAAGAGTTTGGTAACTTAGAGCTCCTGTGAAATTCTGACTGGTCATTCTGTCTTCCCTGCTAGGCTCAGCTCTATGGTCCTACAGCCTTCTAGGCACAGAGCCAAAGCTTCCTAGCCTGTTACAATTCTCATGTAAAAGATGTTATCCCCTCGCTTTACATCATTATAGTTTCTCTTTCTTATCCATGTTGCCCACATACAAGGGCTACTAAATAGGAGGAAATGTTGGTTTTATCTGGAAAATTTACTGATCAGATTACTTTGTTTTTGCAACTTGAAGAGAAAAAAATGAGACAGACTTTCCAGTCTCTAATATCTCCTTTACTAATCTAATGGTCAAGCGTCCATGGTAGCATCAGAGAAATTTCTAACAAAAAGATAAGTGTTCTCTACAGAGCCCACATAATAGCATGAGAAATATTGATCTCATGAAATTCACCTGGATTTTTTAAGATGTAATGTTCTAATTTTCTTTAAGCCATATTTTCCTTTCATCTAGTCAAATCCTTCCTTGTTTCATGAGCTGTGCAGTTATAATCCACTTTGTGATGTTTTTTTGCCTTAAAGGGGGGCTAAAATTCTGTACAGTAAATTTTTAAAATGTGATTTTCCCATACCGCCCCCCCCCCCAAAATCTTTTGGCTGCAAAGATCTTCTGGACTGTACTCTCTAAGTTCCATATCTAGCTTGCATTAAAGTTTACTATAAATCCTGAAATTTGAACTCCCCTCCAAACCTGTGCCAAAGTTTTGCAATTGCTTTGCAGCATTTTGCAATGAAAACCTCTCCTTTTGCAGTAGCCCCAAAACTGAGATACAGCCACTTCAGCTCAGGGTTCCAAGGAAACACCCCCAAAAAAACAAACATTGTCATATTTGCTCCAAACCCATGCCAAAGTTTTGCCGTTGTTTTACAACAACAAATACCCACACCTTGTTACGGCCCCAAAACTGACATACAGATATAGAGACGCCTTAGTTCCAGGTTCCAAGTAAATGTTTATCATGAACCCTGAAATTTGGAATAATCTCTAAACCTATGCCAAAGTTTTGCAATTGTTTTGCAACATTTTGAGGCTGTTGCAAAAAGCGGGGTTTCACTGTAAAATGTTACAGAACAGTTGCAAAATGTTGGCACATGTTTGGAGCTAATCGGACAATGTTGGGGTTTGGGGGGGTTTCCTTGGAACCCTCAGTTTTGGGAATTTTAGGGAATTTTTTATTGGAGTAAGACCATTCTACTAAAAAATACACCCGACCGCAAAAGGCCATAATGGGGCTGTTGCAAAATGTTGTGAAACAATTACAAAACCTTGACAAAGGTTTGGAGGTGATACCAAATTTCAGGGTTTGTAGTAAACAAAGTTTGCATTAAGTCTCCAGCAATTTGAGAAGCTCCCCGTGTAATTCTGGAGCTTTAAGCCAGGCTTTCCATCAGGGCAACACACACTGCTTTTTGATCAATTGACATTAGCAAATGTTAAAGTTGTTTAAATTCACGGGTTCTTAATTTCATGCTTGTTAAGTGCATAGCGATACTGGACTTTGCTCTGATTTCATTTCTCACCATCTCCTCCCCAAACTTTCCAAACTTATTTGATGAACAAGCGGTGTGATAACTCATAACCAGGCAATCAAGAATTCACACCAATGCAAATGCTGTGATTGTTACAAGAAGAGGAACCCAGTTTGTAAGGGAAAGTGTTTCCAATTGGCATTCCATATCTATCTTGCTCTGTATTTCTTGATCAACATTTACTTTAGGATTCTTTGCCAGTGTGTCTTTTACCTGGATTACATTTATCCCAGATTCAAAATTCCAGGCAAGACTTTCAGTCCGGAAGCCATCCTCACAGTGCTTAAGACTTTGCCATGATTTTAGCTAAATGAAATCTAAAACTTCCATGCAGCCCTTTACTCTGGAATAATGTTTTTGTGAGAGGCGCTGCTTCAGCTAAGTTGTTTGAGGGTTGCCTTCCCTTACATGTGGTACCTACAGCTCCCTTTAAAAAAAAAATTACAGAAACCGTGAAAAAAATAGATGCTTATTATATTCCACATTGCTAGCAATACATATTTGATACTTGAAAGCAACAGACCTGAAAGAGCATACTGGCAGAGAAGTATTTATAGAGTACATTAAAATACTGAAAAAATATCAGTAGAAAATGAACCCAAAAAGAAGTCAGTTTGTATGTAAGGGGGGAGAGAATGAGGATAATTTTAGTAAACATTAAGTGTGATAAATTATAAATAATCCTATAACATGAAATGCTGTTTAAATGTAAAGATGAAATCTTCAGAAAGTGTGGATGTTGGTATGGATGTATATATATAGGCAAAGATGCATGTGAATAAGTATATGTATGTATATAGATATATATATGTTTTAATAAAAAACTAAAAAAAATAAAATACTGACAAAATATCCTATGAAGATGACAAAAAGGTAATCTATAATAAAAAATAAATTAAATGAAAAACAAATATTTATCGTGAAACATTATTAAAATCTGAAAAATGTTGTATGAAACTACCAGAAAAAGAGTAAGATATTTGATGAAAACCGAATATATTTATGTCAGGAAATGACATGGATGTGACCACAAGATGGAGCTGTAAGCTTAGAAATGAAAGTAGTTAAGCTCCAGTGGCAGGTGTGTGTGTGTGAGTTAGCATTTGAGAGTATGCGCATTTGAGATGCCTGATATAACAGGCATTGTTTAAATGCCTATAAAAAGGAGATGGGAATTATCTCCAGTGTGGGTTTGTTGTGGATGGTGGTTGGCGAAGCAGTTTGTTGGTTTGAGAGAGATTTATGAGTATTAGAGACGGCTGTCCTATACTCTGTATATTTATTGTAAATATACTGCAAACAAAGATCAAAGCCCTCAAGTTAAGTGAAGGCTGGCCTTGTTGCCGTCTTTATTTGGCAAGCCAGAGCTCAAGGCAGTGTGCTGGGGTGAAGGAATTTTTCCTTCTCAGCCTGAAGTCTTTTGCAGAAATCTCTCCAGAAAACCTTCTCCTTGGCGTCCTGTTGACGTGGAACAACTCTGCAGGTGGTCGTGGTGGACACAGCACAGGTGATAACATTATTAATGTGAAACCTGTGCTTGTATTTTGGTACATAGCCCCGTGTCCTAGTCTCTGGAGCAGCAGAAAACAAGCTTGCTCCATCCTCAGTATGACATCCCTTCAAATGTTTAAACATGGCTACATCACTGACTCTGACTCAAAGATTGAGCTCTGAGCTAACAGAGTTTGCAAAAAGCAGTAACTAAGCAGCCAGGCTCAGACTGATAGGGAGGCTGTAGCTTCTTGCCAAGCCAGTGTCATGGTAAATGGAAGGCTTTTTTCAATAATACAGGAGTTTGTCAGTCTATTCGTGACCCCCACATTCAGTTACCAGACCCACAGTTTAAGAACTTTTCCCTATAATGACTCCTTTACTGTAATGGCTCTGCCCTCTCCAAATCTGTTTTTTTTTTAAAAAAAGTCCTAAGTCACTTTTATCAGAGTTCTTCCATCCACAGCTGGCATCTGGGTAGCTGGGTAGACCAGGGGATTATTTGGTCAATTTCCCCCACTTGGGTAAGAGCTGTACAGTATTGCAATTCTCTTTCCATTGTTCTGAATTTAGAAAAACACCTCATGTTGCATTTGTACCTTTAAAATCAGTTTTATGCAAACCAGTGTCCTCTTTTGTCCTTGATTCTGGCAAACGTAGCTGCCAGACTAATCATGAGGAGCCTGATTAGCACATCTAAGGCAGAGCAAAAGCTGGGAGGGTGAGCAAGGTATTTGGCACCTTCCTTCCCCACCCCACCCCTTGACCCATAAGAGGCCCCTTTGGAGTCGTGTTCCATTGATGTGAAAACTCATTCACACACACTCATTCCTCCCCCGGTTGTCTCTGTTGTTGAGATAAGCTGTTTATTACTATTTTCTCATGGAACCCCAGTTGAGAAACACTGCAGTAGTGATTATGCAGTCAAACTAAAGGATATCTACAGTATGTTCTTTAACTAGTTCAGGGATTAGGCAACTGCAGTTGGGGAGAGAGTAAGCTTCAGACATGGCCTACGAGTTGCTTTGCTCTCCCGCAGTCTATAGCTCTGATTCTTAACTGAAGTCTCAATGGCTATTGTTTTCTGCTGAGTAACCAGTTCCACTGTACTATCGCCTGGGTATCTATCCTATGCCTGGTGCACAATACTACTGTTACATCAATCCTAGTACTCAACATTTCTCTGTATCTGGGATGGGCAACTGTGTCTAACTTGACGCGAATTGTTTCCCAGAAAGGGCCACAGTTGTCCACCCTGCTGTAAATGGTCAGTCTCAGTGTCCAGTAAAAGTGTTGTCTCTACAGACCCCTCTGCAGGAACTCTGGGTACCTGGTCCAGGCTTTAGTACTTGGCAGTTTGTCATTTTTGGTACTTAGGCAAAGCCTTGGTCCTTAGCCCTTGCAGTTTGAATGTAGCCTCCATTGTTGTTGTTATTGTTGTTGTTATTTGTCATCACTGAAATCATGATGCCTCCATCTAAAAGGTACTGTTGGTAAAATAGCCCTGTTCAGGTCTTGCCAACTCAGGCCCTTGGCTGCCTTGATTGACTCAATCTACCTGTAATGTCATCTTTTATTTAGTTCTGTTCATATAATTTGTTGCCCTGTTGATTATTCAGCATCCATAATCTTGGTTTAAATTTTCCTTTAATTTCTAGGCTCTTACGGAAAATGTCTCCTGTGCTACCTTTTTCTTGAGTCCTTCTATTCTCTATTCTTATAATTGTTCTGTTTGTCCCTATGCACAATTCACTGAACAGGTGCATTCAGGGTCCTGACCCTATTCCTGTCACCTTTTGCTTCTCTCATGTCCTTAACAATTTGAGCAGTTTCATGTATCATACAATGAGGCTTTTCTTTCTTCTTTGTTAGAGATAGAGTATTTTTACATTCTTCCCTGATACTGTCCCTGAGAAGCTTTGGTTCACTGGGGATAAGGAGGAAAAGTGGAGAGCTTGACAGGCATTAAAAGGCCTTGCAAAAAGGACCTTCATTGTCAGAAGCTTTATTAACTGAGTGATGGCTGTAATGTAAAGCATTACATTTTTCCATCCGTATCCATGGATTTGGTATCCACGGATTTAAGTATTCACGGCTTGAAAATATTCTTTAAAAAAATAATCCAAAAAGCAAACCTTGATTTTGCCATCTTATTTAAGGGACACCATTTTGCTATGCCATTGCATATAATGGGACTTGAGTATTCATGTATTTTGGTATCCACGGGGGGGGGGGCAGGGTTTCCTGGAGCCAAACCCCAGCGAATATGAAGGGACAACTGTATATGTAAATAATGCATACACCAATACGGTATCCATGATTCTGAAAACAGAAAACCTGGTGAAATCATTTGGAGAGAGAGAAGAGTGATATTGTTGTGGTAGTATAGTGGGCCCTCTGTATCAAGCATCCACAGATTGTCACTGCATACCTAAAATGGCAATTCCCATACCTAAAATGACGCTGCCGCTTATCTAAAATGGCTCCTCTGCATACCTAAAATGGCAGAGCCCATTGATTAATATGGGACTCAACTATCTGTGATTTTTGCTCTCCATAGGGGGTTCCAGAACCAAACTCCCATTGATATGGAGGGTCCACTGTACACTCCACACTGCCTAGCAGCTGCAAAACATGGTAACACTACCCTGGGAGAGATAGCAAAACTTTCAGAGAGGCAATGGGCCATAGGAGCAATGGGAAATTCCAGTGATCCTTCTGTCTGCTGGAAGTTCAACTCTGCAAAGAATGGACTATACAATAAGTTTTTGACCTTTCTTGTTGACAAATGTTACTACCAGAAGGTGGAGGAAGGAGCAAGGGGATTTGTTCTGGAATTAATCCTAACCAAAAGAGAAGAACTAGTTGATAAAATGATGAAGAGAAACAGACCATGGCTGCTGCCACACTGCAGAAATAATGTAGCTTGACAGCAGTTTAACTGCCATGGCTCAATGCTATGGAATTCTGAGATTTGTAGTTTTGTGAGATATTTAGCCTTCTCTGTCAGAGAGCTCTGGTACTAGTACCACAAAAAAAGACAAATCCCAGGACTCCTTAGGGTGGAGCCATGTTAAAGCAGTGTCAAACTGCATTATTTCTACAGTTACCAGCAACCCATGTCAACTTGGAAGTGGTAGTAGTGAGAACTGAAAAAACTGAGTTTTGGAAAGATGGTTTCAAAAACTAAAGAGAAAATTTGTTATGGGCAGGGAGAAGACATCTTGCTGCCCAATATAGAGCTTGATAGGATGGTAGTATTCTGATGGGATGCTGAGAAGTGGACGGAAAAATGAAACTGATCATTTTTACATATCTCTGCACCTGCAGGGTACTGTGTGAAGCCTATAGACTATAAAGAAAAGCAGGTTACTTTCCTGTAACGGTTGTTCTTTGTGTGGTCACATAATACACCTATTGTACTGGCATAGGTTTTATCTATTCTCCTGGTTAGTTGTCTGGCCACTGGAACACCCTGGGATTTTATTAGGAAAGGAGCTACACCCAGGAACATGTGCATCAGGGTAGAACTTCCTGCCAAAAGCTTTTCTGCTCTAGAACATTTCAAGCAAGGTGCTGGGCAAGTGAAAAATCCATATATGTGAATGAATGTATTATTGTTCAAAGAACTACAGTTACAGATAAGCAAACTGTCCTTAGTAAGCAACCCACGTTCTTTGGTTCAGTAAATATGGACAGGTGTTTGGCGGAGACATGCATGCAAAAATTGGTGAGAAAGAAAGCTTCAGTTAAGATCAGTACTGGGAGACTGAAGTTTGGCTCCAGCTTCTATGTTCAGATACAGCTGCAACCAATTTTATTCTCATTTCTGAGCCTCAACTGAGATTTCCACAACATGAGCTATTACTTACCCATGCTCAGTACATTTTTAAAAAATTATAATTGTACCAGAGTAATTCATAGTGAACTTAAGAAAGAAATTGCAATGAAAGTGAGGGTTGAGTGGTTTTGGAAACCATTAATGGAATATTAATGTCCTCTATTGGAAGGACAGTGTCCTTAATTAGAGAGAGTAGACAATTGCATAAGAGCCAGCATGCTGTAGTGGTTTCAATGGTGGACAAGGACTCTAGGAAACCATGCTTCAAATCCCCCATCAACCATTCTAAGCCACTGGCTTTTCCACCTTAAACAAATTACACTCTCTCAGTCTATGAGGAAGGCAATGGCAAACTATCTCTGCATAAACCTTGCCAAGGAAAGCCTATGATAGGTTCACTATAAATGGAAATTAACTTGAAGGCACATAATAGCAAACAATTAAGACAATAAAAATTATTTTTAAGCAGGAAGAGTTGAGATTCGCTCTCTGAAGGTGTCCGAAAGGATTCTTGCATTCCTTTTTTATATAAGGGATCAAAACATGCCCTTCCTCGCAGTGTGATTGCTGATGATTGCATGGTTGAGGCCTCATTGGGCTGTATTGGTCAGTTTGTTTTATTTTTATATTTTCTTGCTGTTTCATACTATTTTGTTGTTGTTTTGTAGTTATCTGAATAATTTGTTTTGCAATTGTATTTTATAGTCATAGGTTTATTATACCTTCTTTCCCTCTGCTTGTGCTTATGTATACCCTTATTTTAGATAGTATGCTTTTGGCAGGACCCAATATTTTGTTCTGCTTTTTGCTTGGTTTAATGTAAAGCACCATGTACATAGATGGTGCTATATAAATAAATAAATGGTGGTGGTGATGGTGGTGGTGATAATTGGCATGGTGTGCACATTAATCCCGCTATGTTCTCTACTAATAGTTTTGTAGTGGTTAACCATGCTTAACACCCCACCAAAAAAATTAACTGGCAATAACAGTGGGGACATAAGTATATTCTCTTCAGGAAAAGATGTGTCTTATATACATTTTTAACTCTCTTAAAGAGTAGTGTCTCATACTACTAGGTTGTCTCTGGCTTTTCTTCGCAAACGATTCAGGAAAGACTCATCCCACACTTTCTGCAAGCGTGCTGATAACTAAAAAGGCCAATCCGAGATAAACAAGTCCGGTTGCAGAAAGCACAGCAGAAGATCTCCTTGGGTGATGTTTCCGGGTTGTGATTCTTTCTGCATTGTCGTTTCTCTTCAAGACTTGTTCGGCGTGAGTTCTCAAATAAGGCTGCAGCATTGTGGATAGTGCGTCTCGATGCCTCCCGATGTGAGGCCATGGTGGACCATTGTTGGTGATCAGTTTGGCCAAGCCTGATATGTTGTTTCAGGGAGTCCTTGTATCGCTTTTTTGGAGCGCCCCTCTTACTCTGACCCGTGGCAAGTCCACCATGGAGTAGTATTTTTGGGAGGCGATGGTCCTCCATCCTAGAAACGTGCCCTGCCCAACGCAGCTGTGTTCTCAATTTCATGGCCTCAATGCTGGTGATCCCTGCTTGCTCATGGACAGCAACATTCATCACATAGTCAGTCCAGTATATATTTAGGATTGTGCGTATAGATTGATAAATCCTAGAATTAGGAATGTGCTGTTGTTTTGCTGCTGCTGCTGTGTGTGACTTCAAGTAAACTCTGATTTATGATGGCCCAGTTGTAGGATTTTCTTGGTAAGATTTATTCTGAAGATATTTGCCATTGCCTTCCTCTAAAGCTGAGAGAATGTGTCTTGCCCAAGGTGACCCAGTGGGTTTTTTTTTGGTGGAGTCAGGATTTGAACTTTGGGCTCCCAGGATCCCAGTCCAACATTCAAACTACTATGCCACACTGTCTCTTTAGGACAGTGGTCCAAGTCTAAAAATGAGTAACTAGTTAAGCAGAGGGGTTCCCAGTTTCAGTTCTCCTCACTCTGCTGCTACTACAGCTACCACTAGCATCTGATGTTGATAGTATGAACAGGATACATATGCCCTATTGCCATTTAGCAGCTCTAGACAGCCTCTTGCACATAAATCATATCTATACCATGTAATATGACAGTCAGAATCACATGGATTGTCTGATGTCAACGTATGTACGGCTTATGATTTAAAGAAGGTAATGGTTACCTCCTCTCACTTTTATTCTCAGAAAACTGCTGCAGATGGCAAGAGGCAGGAAATCATTGTGTTGGATTCCAAGCGGAGCAATGCTATCAATATTGGGCTGACAGTATTACCCCCTCCAAGGACGATCAAGACTGCCATTTTGAACTTTGATGAATATGCCTTAAATAAAGAAGGAATAGAGGTACGGCAGGGGCGGGGGGGCAGTCTAGAGCTGTGAAATTTACGTTATTATTATTTATCAAGGTACAGGAATCTGTATACCCATCTTGCTGCAGGTTCAAAAGCAGACTGTATGGCTCCTGTATCACCAAGAGTTGTACCAAAAAAATTAATTTCAAAAAGTGCAGCTCTTCTCTTCCCTGTGTGACAAGCTACAACCACTACAATTCCAACACTCTACACAGCTATTAAAGATGCAAAAGCTCCTCCTAGTGTCTTCCTGTCATGTTTTCTTTTCCAGAGAAGCTCTTTTTTCTAAAGGTGGGAATGCCATCGATACAAACCACGTTAGGTCAGGGTAGGAGGTCTCTTGTAGTTTCTAATTCACTTAAAGGTCAAAAACTTTGCCGTTTCACAAAGTTAAACTACTGGGACCAAAATTGGATGAAACACTAAATTTTATTCTGCATTTTTTGTTGAAAAATACTGTTGTACATCTATTTCACATTTACTCATGGTATATAATTAAATATATAATGGAACATTTGTGCAAGAAAGGAAGGAATTCCAAGTACTGGACATAATTTAATAAATGGTTTAGTTAGATATGCTGAATGTTCTCATTGTGCATACCAGTTCTGAGGTCTGTTTTTGCCAGGTTCTAGGTTTATATTTATATTTGTATTTATAATATCAGAGCAATGTTTTTATTCAAAGACCATTTATTTGTGCAGATACCAGCTGAACAAGCATTGGATATACAGACTGAAGCATACTACCACTGCTAGAATATGGTCCAGCCAAGACTGAAGAGACAAGAGTTTATAAAATTGTTACATTTGTCTGAAGAGACAAAAGTTTATAAATGTATTTTAATAGTAATCAGTTTTGAAAGTAATTTTGGTGGAGAAAAATAAGTCCAAAAAACTATTTTTTTAACAAAATGGACGTGGAAAATCCTCAGTACTTTTTAATGGGAAAATTGGGGTGCATCAAAGTATACAAAAACCACTTTTGAGTACAGTGGCTACTGACTGCATGGGCTACGCTTTGTTTAATTTTGTGTATTCAATTTGTGATTGATGTCTTCCTAGAAAATTCTCACAATGATTCCCACTGAAGAAGAGAAACAGAAAATTCAGGAAGCTCAATTAGCCAATCCTGATACCCCGCTGGGCACTGCTGAGCAGTTCCTTCTTACTCTTTCTTCCATCACTGAACTTACTCCTAGACTTCAACTCTGGGCATTCAAAATGGATTATGAGCTTGTGGAAAAGGTAATTCCTTATTTTTCAGTACATAGAAGTAGTTTCCAGACTTTAATTAAATCTGTATAGTCTCTGCTATAATGAACACACCGCTTACTTTTTTCATGAATGGCATTTGGGGTAACATCTGAATAGGCAATGTTGTGTATGGGAAACTTCCTTCTCCCAAAATTAAGGATTATGGTTTCCTCCTCAATTACTGTATACTACCCTGTTTGAAGTACGTGGGAGCTTCACTGAGATGAGAGTATCCTAATGTTCCTAAAATCCATAGTGTTTTGTCAGAAAGCAAAATAATAATAGCAGTAGCAGTAATAACACTTCTAGTAGTAGAAGTAATACCACTTCTAGTCTACCAGTAGTGTACAGTGGTGATATTAGTCATTGTCATCATGGATATAACTGAAACAGTTACAAAATCTAATATAAAAATCCCTATAGTCCTCTACTGAAACAAAAAATGATGGCTAAATATAATATAATTTGAAAACTGGGCACCAAGAATCTACAACCTCAGGGTTCATGTAGGAGGTCTGAAGGAGAGAGAAAGGGATTGCAAGTTGGAAGAAAGGTGCATGGGAAAGTGTCCCTTGCTCTGATCATCTTTTCTCTGCTTCATATCACATGCACGTACCTTGCTGCTTTTCCCAGTACATTCTTCTAAGGGTAAAGGGATGATGGAGCAGTTCACACTTTTAATAATCCTGTTTTTCAAACTTTTGTTTAAGCTGAGTTGTGAGAAGTATAAAGTACAAAATTCACAAAAACAATAGCCTTAAAATTTATTAAATACCCAATAATGGAACTTAAAACCAATGGATGAACAGTTCCTAAAGGGTGACATGGGGCTAGGATGCTGTGTCGTATAGACCATTTGTGTCAATTTTATAGGCATCAGTTCTGAACAAATGCCTTAAAAAACTAGCAGCCACTAGCTCTATATATAGCTGCAGCCCCAGCCCCTGGAACTCAGTGAACAGAGCTCAGCTCACAGGTGAGGTCAACAGGGAAGTTCTGAGTGGGTGTTTAGCAGGGGAGTTTGTAGGGGAAGGCCCAGAGTTCTGAATCAGTGCCTGTCTAAGATTACTGAATATGGACAGTGTGGAAGCTGCTGCAGCCACCTGCAACAGCTGTGGTATGTTTGCATTCTTGGCAGAGGATGTGAGTATGTGTACCTGCAGCAAGTGCAAGTCGGTGGCCCTGTTGGAATAGATGGTCCAGCAACTTGAAGCCCATGTACCTACTTCTCAGCATATTAGGGAGCATGAGGTTTTCGTGGATAGAGCAGAACAGATTGTCCTGGATGAAGAACACACAGGGGAAGTCTCTGAGGAGGAGATCAGTTTGCAAATACAGGAGGTAAACATTTGGAGGAATGTGACACATAGAAGAAGTAGAAGGGCTAAGGATCATTCTGTAAGTTTGGAGTTATAGAATCGATTTGAAGCTCTTTCCCTTCTGGGAAAGGTCTAACAAATTCCTTACTTGCCTTGTAGACATTTTCATTGTCCTGGAGGTGGAAGAGGCAAGGAGGGGATCAACTATTTTAGATCTGATCCTAACCAGTATCCAGCCTGGGGAAATGGAGCAGAAAATGCAGTAGGGGAAATGTAGCAAAGAATAAATGAAGAAGTAGGACATGAATACCTGGCTACTCTAAATTAATTCAAGTCCCCAGAGGCAGATGAACTACATCCAAGAGTATTGAAAGAACTGGCAGAAGTAATCTCAGAAACACTGACAATAATCTTTGAGAATTCCTGGAGAACAGAAGTACCAACAGACTGGAGGAGGGCAAATGCTATCCCTATTTTCAAAAAGGGAAGAAAAGAGGACCCAAACAATTACCATTTTAGAGAAGATTGTTAAACAGTCAGTTTGTAAGCACTTAGAGATGCCATGATCACTAAAAATCAACATGGGTTTCTCAAAAACAAGTCATGTCAGACTAATCTTATCTCTCGCTTTTTTTATAGAGTTACAAGCTTGGTAGATGAAGGGAATGCTGTGGGTGTAGCATATCTTGATTTCAGTAACACCTTCAAAAAAGTCCCCCATGGTGTCCTTGCAATTAAGTTAGTGAAATGTGGGCTAGGCAATGCTACTGTTGTAATTGGATTCGTAATTGTTTGACCGACCAAACCCAAAAGGTGCTCACCAATGGCTCGTCTTCATCCTGGAGAGAAATGACTAGTGGAGTGCCACAGGGTTTTGTCCTCGGCCCAGTGGTATTCAACATCTTTATCAATGACTTGGATGATGGAAAAGAGAGCATGCTTATCAAAATTGCAGATGACACCAAATTAAGAGGGGTAGCGAATACCCCAGGGGACAGGATCAGAATTCAAAATGACCTTAACAGATTGGAGAGCTGTGCCAAAACTAACAAAATGAATTTCAACAGGGAGAGATGTAAGCTACTACATTTAAGCAGAAAAAAATGAAATGCACAGATATAGGATGGGTGATACCTGGCTTGACAACAGTACACGTGAGAGGGATCTAGGCGTCCTACTAGACCACAAGCTAAACATGAGCCAACAGTGTGATGCGACAGCTAAAAAAGCCAGAGTGATTCTAGGCTGCATCAATAAGAGCAGAGTGTCTAGATCATGGGATGTAATAGTATCACTCTGTTCTGTTTTGGTCAGACCTCACCTGGAATACTGTATCCAGTTCTGGGCATCTCAATTCAGGAAGGATATTGACAAGCTGGAACATATCCAGAGGATGGTGATCAAAATGGTGAAAGGTCTGGAAGCCATGCACTATGAGGAGTGGCTTAGGGAGATGGGTATGTTTAGCTCAGAGAAGAAAAGGCTAAGAGGTGACATGTTAGACATGTTTAAATATTTGAAAGAATGTCATATTCAAGAGGGAGCAGGCTTGTTTTCTGCTGCTCCAAAGACTGAGACATGAAGCAATGGACTCAAACTACAGGAAAAGAGATTCCACCTAAATATCAGGAAGACTTTCCTAACATAAGAGCTGTTTGACAGTGGAACAGACTGCCTCAGAGTGTGGTGGAGTCTCCTTCTTTGGAGGTTTTTAAGCAGAGGCTGGATGGGCATCTGTCAGGAGTGCTCTGATTGTGTATTCCTGCAAGACAGGTGGTTGGACTGGATGGCTCTTGTGTTGTCTACCAACTCTGTGATGCTATAATGGCATGCCTAAAGCTATTGTTGCTAGATGTGTATAATGACCATGATGAGTAACCCAAAGGTGGAGGACACCATTTGTGGCCACAGCACCAGGTGTCATGAACAAAGAGGAGTTGGTAGAAAGACACTAAAGATAAATTAAAGGAGTCAAAATTCTGTCTATAATCCAGATGTTTTAGAGTGCAACATGAAGTTCTTCAGATGGAATTTAAAAGCCTATCTCTTCCCCTCCCCCTCTTCTCATTGATGGGACTAGACACAAACTTTTTTCCCCTGGGGCCTAATCTATACACAATAAATGCAGTATCAGTTGACTTCAGTACTCTTGAGTTATCTCTATATGGATTTATAAACGTGATTTGGCTAAATAGGTTATGTGCAGAAACTTTCACCCTTCACTAACTTCTGTCACTTCAGAACCACTAATTGCTACTTAATAGGATATTTTAATCTGTGAAACTGCATAATCATGACCTTTTATTGGACTTATTAATAAGGTTTACTGTAATTTAGACAACTAAACTTTGCTACCAGAGTTGTTTATGAGATTCAATATACTGCTTTTATGATTATTATTACATTGCTTTAGAAACTGATTTATAGCCCAACTGTTTAAATGTTCTGATGAACATCTCACTGTGTGAGAGAGAGAGAATAATTAACTGCCTTCTTAAGATTGGTTTTTCATGACCGTTTCACTATTTTTTATTCCATTTAAGACTGAGACCTTTTTTAGATTAAATTGGAGCTAATCCAAAATATATATATATATATATTTGTTAATATATGTATTCTTTGGACTAATTGACTACTTTTTGAATTACTTTTGTAAGAATATAAGAACAGTTAACTGAGGGATTCTGATTTTTCTTTCAGAACAATTAATTACAGTATTATTTTATAATTTCTCCTAAATGGATGACAGTAAGACTTCTGAATATCCTCCTCTTCCAGTCATCCTAGACTCAAATTAGTGGCATTATTTTACTGCCATTCATTTGAGCACGGGGTGATTTGAAAAGTTAAGGATGTTTTGGACAAAATCCAGTACTGAATCTCTGCTAGTAGAACAGTGGGATCCAGCAAAAGCAAGAGTGAACAGTCTCACCATCCAAGTGCAGCCTCCTGTGTACCCAAAAGTCTGCTCCAGCAGGATGAGGAACTCTCTGGTGTCAGTTTTCAGGCAGCCACAAAAGGAAAGGCCAGGAAAATGAATTTTGTTGCACTGCTGCTGCAGCATGAGTGCCATATTGAATTTAGGCTGCAGATAGCTTTATTAAGATTGTCAGGGGAAAACTGAAAGAATAAAGAGCCAACTCAATTATGGAAAAATAGGAACATCTCACAAGGAAAACTTAGTGACAAATCCTGTGAATAGTTTTGAAAATAAGTTCATAGTATTTCAGTCTAAGCTTCAGAGTTGTATAAAATGTTGCAATGTTTTGAAAGCAGATAAAATAAGTGTTACTACATGAATTTACAAGAGAACAATATAAACATGTATGGTTTAAGACTGGAGTTAGGAGAGCAGGTTAGAGTAAGGCTGGAGTAGAGTTGGAATCAAGAAGTTGTAGCTTGAAATTGAGATATTTACCAGAAAAAGGAGAGGGAGAAGACACGGCAGGTTTACTGTAAGAAAGGATTATTAAGGAATTGGGGATTTAGAGTAAAGCTTTCAATAAATAAAGAGACACCTTTTAAAGGAGGGTTGGGTATTGTGCAGCCTAACAGATCTTGTTGGACTGTCAAGTATACCGAAAGGTGAGGAATGCTGGGAGTTGCAGTTCAGTAACATCTGGGGGATTGCATGTTTCCCACCCTTGATTTAGAGTTACCTAGTGTATGCTATTAGAAGGAAGGATGCAATACAAAGATAATCTGAGCATGCAGTCCTTTTAAAATCAGTGACAAGATAACTCAGGTGCTATCACCTTTTTATCCTGAGACACTTGAGAATAAGAAAGTGCAAATTTTAAAATATTTAAAGAAAAGAAACTAAGGTAGAAATTGTTTCTGTTTCTTCCTCTGTTCATTGGGGTTGAACTCAGTGCAGGATCTTCCTTTCCCCTTTCCCCCGACCACCTTCTAATGGAAAGGAAGTAGTCAAGCAGTCAAACTTACTACTCTTGACTACAAGGAGAAAGAGGGAAAGAGATTGTGCTGGCCCAAAACATTGTTCAATAGATGTAGTTAATGCTTGATAAATATACAGTAACTGTTGAACTGTTTTATTGTAGGAGATCTTTATTCCTCTTTCTCAAATACCATAGAGGAAAAATTACCAGTACACTCACTCTTAGCTGATTGAGTTGAGGAATCTGATGTATCTAATTCTCAGGTGAGATAAAATTGTGGAAATCTGGAAAATCCATGGTATGAATCTGCATTTTACTACAGTTGTCCCTTCACATTCGCTGGGGTTTGGTTCCAGGACCCCCTGTGAATACCCAAATCCGTGAATACTCAAGTCCCATTATATGCAGTGGCATAGCAAAATGGTGTCCCTTGTATAAGATGGCAAAATCAAGGTTTGCTTTTTTGATTATTATTTTTTAAAGAATATTTTCAAGCCGTGAATACTTAAATCCGTGAATGCCAAATCTGTGAATATGGAGGGACAACTGTATTTGAAAATTCCATACAAATAGTATCTTATGAAGTGCAGAACAATACTGTCTACAGCAACTGGCCTAAACTCGTGCTTGCTACTCAAATATAAAACAAATTGAATGGCTTAGGATTTAAAGGATTCTAGATTACTAGTGAGCACGAAAATAATAGTAGTTTTTGGAATTCAGCTATACAAGAAGGAAAGACGTCCCATAGTGGGATTTTCAAGTTTGCTGGAATACAGTCTGGCAATCTTTGGAGTAACTCAAAATATTAAATTGAGAAGAAAGAATGCAAACAACATTTTCTTCTTGTTCTTTCTGTTAATGACAGGAGGTTGCAGAACCACTTTTGGACTTGAAGGAAGGAATGGACCAGCTGGAGAATAATAAAACCTTGGGATTTATTCTTTCTACTTTACTAGCCATTGGAAATTTTCTCAATGGAACCAATGTAAGGTTTACTTCCATGGTTACTTTTAACAAGGGTTTTTCTACTGTGGTTATGACAAGACAGGAGAGATCACAGGAAGAGGAAACACACAAAAAAGAAGGCATACATGATTTTCTTTTCCCTTACCCTATCTAGGTCTCTTGTCCCTGCAACAGTTTTCAGGTTAACTTTGAATAGAGAACCTGTTCTCTTTCTGTTGGTATTTGAAGCCATTACAAGCCATGTGCTTCCTCTGCACAAATTTGCAACCCAACCATGGCTACCAGGAGCACACAGCTACTTTGTTGCAACAACTCCACTGGTGGACAATATTTCCAGGCACAATTCAGAGTGCTGGTTATGGTCTATAATGTCCTTTGTCAGTGGATCTTAATCTTTTCTTTACCAGGGACTCCCTTTAAATATATTTTATTGCCGTGGACCCCCAAGACTTAACTCAAGATTTAAAACAACAACAACAATGATACAATTATACCATCCATTAAACCTTCCCTCAGAGGCACTGGAGAGCAAGGAAGACTTATCTCCTGCTTCTTCCTGCAACTTTGTGGCTGGAGCAGATTAAATGACAATGTGCAGACCAGGCCAGCCAGTCTTTGCCTTGGCTCCTGTCATGTGGCAACTCCACTGCAGGGAGAAGGTAGCCCAAGCAGCCTTCAAACCTTTGCAGATCCCCTGTGAGGACATTGCAGACCCCTGGGTTTCCCCGGACCACAGGTTAAGAATCACTGCCCTATATGGCTCAGGTCTGAGTACCATATCTCCCTGTATAAGCCTGCCCATGTCTTGAGATCTTCTGGGGAAGTCCTTCTCTTTTTCCCACCACCCTAACAGGTAGAGCTGATGGGAACACAAGCGGGAGCCTTCTCAGTGGCTGCTTCCAGGCTCTTGAACTCCCTTTCTAGAGAGATGAGACTGGCACCTTCCTTGCTGTCCTTTCTTTTTAAAAAAATTGAAAAATAGAAAATAAAATTTCTATTACATTTTACCATTAAAGTATTAAACAGATATTTCCGATTTCTTATCCATACATATTTCTTTCTAATGAACAACTTATTTTTTAATAAATTCCTTTTTCTATCCTTGTGTTTTGTTTGTTTCTCCCCAAGATTCTTTTCTGCTATACTTTCTTTAGTTTGTCCCAATTTCTAAGAATAGCTTTCCTTGTTTACTTGACTTCTCTTCCATTATAATAACAATATATAATTGTTTGATCTATTATACTTCTGAACTTTTTTTTCTTTCCCATTACTGCCATGGCCTTGAGTTGCAAGTATTATATCATATAGTATCCCCTCTGTCCTTTCATAGGCATGTAAAGACCTTTTTGTTTTGGCAGGCCTTCAAGGGCTGACTGTTCAGGGGGAAAGGACCTTTCATATGCTCTGTTATTTACGTTTGTTCTTTTTAATGGTTATGCCCTCAATTGCTTTTAATTTTATTGATAGTTTATGTTTTTAATTTTTCTATGATGTAAAAAAATATGTATCTGTTTGTACTTTTTATTGAGAGAGAGAGTTCTGATAGCTTCCTTCCTTTATGTCCTTTGCTTTTTTTTTTTTTAACTTCTTGAGGGTCACCAAGAAGAAAAAGAAGATTGGTACATTGAATGGTATGTCTTGTTATTTGTGTTCTTCTTTCCTCTGCACAGGCCAAAGCTTTTGAACTAAGCTACCTCGAGAAGGTTCCAGAAGTCAAGGATACAGTGCACAAGCAATCTCTTCTACATCACGTCTGCACGATAGTGGTGGAAAAATTCCCAGACAGCACAGACCTTTATTCTGAGATTGGCGCCATTACTCGATCAGCAAAGGTATGGCTTCTGTGCACAGGAATTCCTTTTACTATCAGAGAAAGAATTTTTCTCACTCTCTTTATGAAACAAACGTGGTTTAAGTACAACATCTCAAGTTTTACTTTCCTACCAATTTTGTCTATTTGTATGTCATGTGCTTAGAAGTAAAGGGGTGTTTTTTTCCCTTATGGGCTTTTTCTTTGAAAATTTTATGGTATGGGTTTTTTTCTTTATTTTTCAATCAAATAGTTTTCTAAGCGTTTTTAGCACATGGCTATTAAGATCTGCATCTAATGTAGTGCTTCTAGAGCTTTACTAAAGCCATAAGGGAGTTAGTTTTATCAGAGAGATGCTATCCAGGAATCAGTTGAAATCAGCTTGTACATGGTTGCTATTTTTATTGAACCAAGTGTACCACTGTCATCCTCTGTGACTCAGTCACTGAAGTCACAGGGGGTAAAAAGTGCAGACCCCTGATTTACAGATTTATTTATTTAAGTATTTATATCCCACTCTTAAGCCACAAAGGCTCTTGGAGCTGCTTACAAATTGTTAAGCAATAGCACTTTACACATCTACACTACTTTATAGCACGCTAGGCACTAAGCAGTTTCCAATGTGTACTGTATTAGCTAATTGCCCCCACAAGCTGAGGCAAGAAACAAGACAAACAATAGGAAAATAGAAAACAAGACAAACAATAGGAACCTAGATTCTAGGGGAAAAGTATATTTGCACAGCCATCGCAAATGATTAACTTGCTGCTATATAGTAGCTGAGTGTCTTTAAAAACGTTATCTTGTTTCAGTTCTTTTTTCTTCACTGTAATAATCCCCAGTCTTGTATTTATCACCTGATGAGCAAGTCCCAAAGAACCAGTCTTTGACCAGAAAAACATTACAAATATCCTGTAATTTCTCAGCCAGTGGCTCTTGCGGCTTCTCTCTTTGTCACAAGTGATTTCATCTTGTAAATAAGAAATATCTCCCTTCCTTTTTTTCTTTTGCCCTTGAAACAGCTGAAAAGGATTTAGTGATTTTTCCATCCCAGCCTCAATACCTCACAGAAGAATGAAGTGTTTGTATTTCATAAGTAATGTTGGGTGACAATATGTTCACTATATTTTAAGGTTTCTAACTTGTCAATAATATAAATATTTCAGTACTACAGATAGAGTAACTCTGTTTAACAGCTCTGTTTAACAGCTGAATAGCTCTATAGGTGGTCTTCACTCTATTTGTATGTAATCTTCATTGCTAGCAAAGAAATCTGCAACCTTCCCAAGAATCTAAATGATAGCACTCCTGAATTTTCTTTAAGAAATTCCTTTTCAGTACAAAATAAGTAATAATAATAATAATAATAATAATAGTAATAAAATTTATTTATATCCCACCCCTCTACGAAACGCAATCGGGGTGGCTTACAACAATTGAAATATACATCCAAATCCTCAATTCCCCCCCCACTTAAAATACATTTAAATAATTTAGGAATTAAAACATACTTAAACATAAAAAAAAGAATAAAAATGAACAGTGGACGTGGGGAGATTGGGACAAGCTAGCTTTCCTTTTCCTTTTTCTTTTTAATGGCCGGGTATCTATTCAGGAAAGGCCTGCTGGAAGAGATCCATCTTAAGAGCTTTTTTAAAGCTATTTAGAGTGGTGATATGAGGGATCTTATCCAACAGGCCATTCCATAATCTGGGAGCGATAGCCGAAAAGGCCCTCTGGTAGGTCGAAGAAAGCCTAGTTTTTAAGCTACCCCATGTAGAGTGCATTACAGAAATCAAGATGGGAGGTTACCAGAGCATGTACCATGGTCTCAAGATCCCTGAATTCCAGGAAAGGGTGCAGCTGGCGTATCAGCCGAAGCTGATAACTCCTGACCGTCGCATTTACCTGATTCGTCATCTGGAGCGACGGGTCCAGGAGCACCCCCAGACTGCGAACATAGTCCTTGGAAGAGAGTGTGACCCCATCCAAGACTGGAGATTGTATCCCAATGCCTGGGTTCGGGGCTGCTACCATGAGTACCTCCGTTTTATCTGGGTTCAACTTCAGTTTGTTTTCCCTCATCAAGTCCGTTACTGCCTTAAGACATTCATTAAGAGAAGAGATGCCATCTGAAATCAGAGCTGGAGAGTGAGGCATGGAGAAATATACCTGGGTGTCATCAGCATACTGATAACACCCCGCCCCATGCCTCCGGATGATCTCTCCCAGCGGGTTGATGTATATATTGAATAGCACTGGGGACAGGATGGCACCTTGTGGGATGCTACAATTAAGCCCTTTCCTTGTAGAGCAACTGTCCCTGAGCATCACCCTCTGGAATCTCCCCGAAAGGAAAGAACGGAACCACTGCAGCGCAGTGCCTCCAATTCCTAGCCTTCTCAGGCGATCCAAGAAGTCACAAACATGCCTCAAATTCTGTCAATGCTATCTATTGACTTTAGGAGGGAGCAAGATGGTTTAGCCCACTGATGTCATAATTGCATAAACCAATGGAGAGGATTCTGTCAGAAAAATGTGAATCTTTACATACATTTTAAGACAGAGAAAAATATATCATACAGGACTAAAAATAGATAGAGAGTTCTTAAAGAGAGAAGACTACTAAAAGGGCTATATGAGATTTAAGAGAAATCCCTGTGCCTTCTTGTATAGCTTGTTTAGAGCCATGACTCAATACTTATAGTATGTACAAGTTTTCGAGATCCTATGTTTTGCACACCAGCAAAGGTTGTTCCTAACAATTTAATTACATGAAAGGCTCACTAGTACTACCTTTCTTGACCAGGCTGCTCATAAGCCTCTACTTAGCCAGCCTTCCAGGATTAAAATGGGGATTCTAGAGTCAAGATATATGAGGCACACCTCAAAAACAACAGTGAGCTCCTTGGCTATATAGACTGTAGAGCCAGATGTTGCTGAGCAGCCATGATGGGAGAATGATGATAGCTGTACTTTAAGTATCTTTAATAGTGTAGCTGTGAAGGAGTAAGTAGTAAAAAATGGACTTGTGTTGAAATGTGTTGAAATGTGTGATAGTTATGAGATAATTTTGCTTGAGTTTAACTCGTGTAAGCTTTAGAATTTTAAGTTCATCTGAGAAATGTTTCCTTTCCAAATTCTTTTTCAGTCTATGCAGTTGTTTACTCACATACTGTCACATTTTGTTTAGCAGAGTGATGTTCATTCCTACTATGGCTGGAGTATATTTCTTTGCAATTGTTCTACATGTTTAAAAACAGAAACTGCTTGCTGTAGTAAGTTCTCACCCGACTTCTCAGGGTAGCCACAAATCAAAGCATCTGAAGCTGGAAATAATCCAAGCTGCTTAATGGTACAGATTCCAAAAGTATGAGAAATCTTATTTAAGGAAAATTGGCATAAATAAACTATAAATATTTCATTGAGGGCTACATTACAGTTTGGACTCCATGTGACCCATATATCTCTTCCAAAGAAGTTAAACAACAGAGGCTTAACCATTTCCCCTGTGTACTTTTTCCTACTTGAACTTTAATAAGTAAAAATTATGTTTAAAAAATTAAAACGGGATGGAGGGTAGCACAGTAGCTACAGAAGATTTCTACGGGGCACTGCATTGAAGCAGCCCAGTCTTCAGGGATACAGTTGGGCTAGATAAGCCCTAGCCCCATGGAATGATTACATCCACAGCCAGGAGAAACAGATAACATACCGCTGAGGCATGAATACTCATTGTGGGCAACTGGTCATCTCTGGTGGGGACTGAACCCAAAGGCAACGATACCAAACTGGTGCCGGGGGGGAGCTGGGGGGGATGCTTCTGCAGGAAGAGAATTGAGAGTGAAGGCACTCCTCCCTCCCCTGTTTTGGTCCAACATAACTGAATTCTCCTTTTGAGAGCAGGTAATTACTTTCCCTAATTGGAAAAGGAAGAGGTAGAATAATCTCCTGATGGGGATATGCTCCTGTTGTTCATTCTGCTTGAATATCTACCTGCCTGGTTTTTAAGTTGGGTACCTCGAACCAGCGTAATGTAGTGGTTTTAGCATTGGACTATGAGTCTGAAGACAAAGATTCGACTCTCCACTCGGCCATGGAAACCCACTGGGTGACTTTGGGTAAGTCACACTCTCTCAGCCTCAGAGGAAGCCAAAGCCCACTAAACAAATCTTTCCAAGAAAGTCCCATGATAGGTTCACCTTAGGATCAATATAAGTCAGAACCAACTTGAAGCCACACAATAACAAACCTAGTGCTTACAATAATGGCCTGGAAAATAGGTGTTTAAGTCCAAGCCCCTGTAGCAATCATTATAGGCAGCAGGATGGAGCTACTGGACTGTCCCCCCACCACAACCACAGTAGCCCTAATAGTCATGCTGCTTTGCCCTTGAGCCTGATGGCACTATTATTGAACACCAAATTAATCCAAACTAAGTTCTCTATTATTCATGATTTGGTCCTAGAAAAGGAGGAGGAGCCATGTGCACTTTTAAGATGTGGGTGAGTGTCTTCATGGCAGTCATTTGTGGATGTTGCATTGGAATAGCATGCTGCATCATGAACCTTGAGGGTGGATGTAAGGGGAGTACCTCAGTGAAAAAGCTCCCATAGAGGCTAAACTTTGTATATACCAAGGCTTTAGAAAGGGGAGGAAACCCTCAAGGTCCTTGAGGAAGGAGAAGGTAGAAATCAGAGCTTGGAAAGTACTTAATAAAAGAAATTACATAACATTATAGTTACAGTGCTCCCAAACATTATTGTTGTTGTTGTGTGCCTTCAAGTCATTTCCAAATTAAGACAACCCTAAGATGAACCTATCTTTCTTGGCAAGATTTGTTCAGAGGCTGAGAAAGTGTGACTTTGCAGTGTCATCCAGTAGGTTTCCATGGCTGTGTGGGGATTCAAACCCTGGTCTCCAGAGCAGTAGCTCAGTGCTCCAACTACTACAGCATACTACCCCTCAAGCGTAGTTTACAATTTCTTAAAAAATAAGGATTATGGATGAGACTCATGAAACTCTCCAGGTACTGTGGAGTTGTCGTTCAACATCTGCAGGGCTACACAATTCCCACCATGGCTCTAAAGTAAATGAAACTGGTACAGACTTCTGGCTTGTGATAAAACAAACACATACCCATAACATGAGGCACAAGACAGAGCTTAAAGCTTGAGGTATTCTTCTTCCACCATTTAATGAGGCTGCAGTCTTCAAAGAATAAAAGTAAAGTAAGTAAAAAAGTTACAGTTACGTCACAGAAAAGCAGAGGTTATCTCTCTTCAAGTTACAGTATAACATGTCTTACATACTGCCAAAAGAATTTAATCACAATCTCATTAAATACCGAAGTTAGGATTGTCTGTGGCATTGTATTTCTAATTTCTATGCATGGTTGTGAAAGCTGGACAGTTAAAAAAGTCGATAGGAAGATAACTCATTTGAAATGTGGTCCTGGGACAAAGTTCTGTGGGTATGCTGGACTGTCAAAAAGACAAATCAATGGGTCCATAAGCAAATCAAGCCTGAACTCTCCTTAGAAGCCAAGATGGCTAAACTGAGGTTGTCATGCTTGGGTCATAGAATGAGAAAACATGAATCACTAGAAAGGACAATAATGCTTGGTAAGGTAGAAAGCATCAGGGAAAGAGGAAGACCATTTTAATTGGTTAGATTCAATCAAGGAAGCCACAGCCCTGTGTTTGCAAGATCTAAGCAGGACTGTTGATAACAGGGTGACTTGAAGGTCTCTTGATTCATAGGGTCACCATAAGTTGACTTGATGACAGTTAACAACAGTTTCTTGTTACAGTTACCTCTGCACTCTGGTAAAAATGCCTTCATCTCTATAGTGGTACCCCCACCTTTATCTGGATGTGGCCTGGAACCCATTTGAATAAAGCAGGTCCAGGGTTTTCTTCAAAAATGATTCCACTTCCCTTTTGTGCCATAGAATTCTGTAGCAGGCACTGAAAATGAAAGCAACCTCTGTCTACATAGTTCTGCCCTAGACTTCATTTGTTGGTAATACTAAGAGCCTGTCTGAATGATGAAAATACCCCTCATGGAATTTGCTGAGAATCCTACCAATCTAAACAGGATCCAGCACCAATCCACACTATTCAGAAGGAGGGGGATCCAAAATGGCAAAAACAACGGAGTAAAAGCCTTCTCAGACATTTTTTCACAAACTGCTAGGTTGGTGTGCATTTTTGCTCATTTGAACTATTGAACAATAAGAAATGCAAAGGAAACCATAAAACTGATTGGCTGGGTGAGAGCTGGAGCGTGGCCATGTTGGATTTTCACTTTAGCAATCACTCGTTAAGGTGATTAAAAAAAGGATCAATATTTTCTGTTTTGCTTTGGGGAATCATCTATTGCACTAGCGTACCTTGGGATGGTTATTTTAAAAACCCCGGTGGCAGTGAAGAACTAACACGAGTAAATTACTCACGGCCACCATCAGGAATGCGAGGCTTGTGGGGGCTTCTGAGGCCAGAAAAACCGTTTGGACATGTCGCTGCTGCTGCGAGATGCCAGTAGTATGAGGTATTTGGGATTTTTTCCCCTTGTGTAGATGGCCCTAAGAGTCTTGAAATAATAACTTTAAGGCTATATCTTTCATGCCAGCGTACATTGGATTTACTTTACAAATTAATCCTGCAGGATAGTCATACTGCATGAAAGGAGCGTTTTATCCAGACCTTAAAAACATTAGCATGGAGGATGCAGCTGTGTAGTTACTGCATTTTTAGATGCAAATCTACTTCTTTCCTTGTACTCATTGGTTTCTTTAAGGAAACCATTAATGTAACCACAGCACTGAACATTTCCTGAGATTTCTTGTTGGAATTGTCATGCCCTGCCTCCCAATGTTGAAAATGAAGAAGAGCCTTAAAGCCCAGGGAGCCTGCCAGGGCCAGAGCCAGAAGAACAGATTTCCCAGCAGCCACAACCCTCTGGGGAATAAAGTGTCCAGCTGTCACAGCCCTCCAAGGAAGGCACAGACTTACCTATTCTCACTCAAACCAAGGATTGGTCAGAAAGGGAAGCTCACAGGCAGTTGGAGCATTTATATAGAAAACACATGACAATTACCCATATATATAATTTACACCCCAAATCTTTGTACAACCTCTCCCAGTGAGCTAGATGTGGATGCCATCAGGCAAAGGCCTGGAAATGGGGGCTGCCTACCAAATAGTACTGAAGCCTCTAACTTTTTCCTCTAACCTCAAGGGTAATAATCATCATTACTTGCCAAGCCAAGCTTCATCTGGCAGTCTTAACCTACTGGGATGGGCAAGGGGTAAACAAGCAAGTAGACAGCCTTGACTTAACTATCCTGAGGGTGAAAACTACTGGTACCTATCCATCAACATAGGATAAAGACACTTAATGGGCACTAGTGGATGTGCTACAACCTTGGAGTCCAAGAGCTGGACTAGGCCTGCCAGAATATGTCAGCTTCCTCCCAGTGTATTCTGGCTCGGGATCAGGCCCGTTCCTAACCCCCCATTTCCTACATAAAACAGGGTGGAATCTATCGGTCCGTCTATACGATCATAAAAAAATCCATTTGGGGCACAAAAAATACGAATAGGCTGTCGTTCGTATGCATATGAACCGCCCGCACGATTTTTTACCCCCCTAAACTCCATATGATTCCCTCTTCCCCAAGCTGGCTGGAGCGAGCGAGCAAGCCAAGCAGTGGTTTTAAATCTCCCAAAACTTTTTTTTTAAAGTTCCTACTTTATGGACAGTCGGTTTTCCCTATTTACAATATAAAATAAAAATAAATAAACATATGTTTCACAGACTTACGGGACTCTCGCTAGCCAGGAATCCAATATAGCGGGCACTCCCAATTCCCCTCCGTGCTAGCCCCGCCCCCTCTACTCGGCCAGCCAATCAGATTACACAGCCTGTTCATATGTGTGCGAACGGACCGTACAGACCCGTCAGCCATCCGGACAGCGTATGGATTTCTCATCGCGATCCGCTTTCCCTCCTGAATGCCGCATGTGCGTATTTCAGGGTGGAAAACCGGGGGGGGGCTCTTTTGCATGCGTGTGAATCCAAACAGCCGTGTGTACCAAAGCGCAAACTTCTGCACACCGTACGTACTATTTAAATCGTGTAGACGGGACCTATACCTACACACCAGCCCGTATCTGCCACTGCTCCCGCCACTGGTGTCTCTCCGAAGCCAGGATGTAGGCCCTCAGCATGTGATCAAGGCCCCCTGCACGTGAGCAGCCTTAATCAGTTGTTGAGGGCCTTCTTCCTGGCTCGAGAGAGACACCGGTGGCGGAAGCAGATATAGGCATGCAGATATGGACTCCCACATTCCTGTGCAGCCTGATCCATTTTTTTTTTTCTAATGAGGGAGGTTGTCCTAGGTGTTGAAATAAAACAGTTTAACGGGCTTTACCCCCATCTTCCCTCCATCTTTGCACCGGGTGTCATCAGGACTGTCAGGAGGCAAGGGCCCCATGTCATATGGACTGCAAGTCTCCAAGATGGGGGCAAGACCATCTAGACAAGCCCCAAGTCAGAGAAGATACAGGCAAGCTTATTGTGAAAGTGTTTAGCAGATTGATTATAGTAAGCTATGAAAGGTTTCTCCACATCCATATTTGAGATTCAGCTGTAACAGTACTTTTACCACTTGAATCAGCTCCTGGGCAGATGTGAACAGAAGTGACATTTGTTTGCTACCCTCACCATCAGAGAGTAGCACTAAAATGTCTCATCCCAAGTCTTCCTGTACTGTCATTCTTACCATCCCTCAAAACACTTTGTCACCATCACCTCCCTAGGGGATTAATGGTCCATAATTCTAGAAGAAAACCTGTGTAGCTAGGCAGAGCTTTCAGTTACTCTTCCTAAGGCTCTGAATCCCTACTGTTTACTTCCTGACTGAAATTCTTGTGCCTGAAATATGCCCCTGAAGAATAAAATCAAAGGAAAGGGGCAAAGGGGATAATCCACTCAGCCTTCCTGCAAGTCTTGTCAATTTAAAACAACAAACAAATTAGTAGAAACACCAGGAGGTTGTTTATGTGGCTCCCTAACCTCTAGATTGGCTCTGAGTTTCAGCAGAAATCAGATCCTTCACAATGAGGTGCTGCTCAAAAAGCATCTATGCCAGTATTGGCCAGATGTTGTCCTTAGGCACATATACAATTGAGCAACTATGTCCTCATTTTCAAGATGAGTCAGGAGTTTGAAAGGATTTCATATTTTCACATTATTTACTGTTTCCTTTCAGGCCAAGAAATGAACTGTATTTTAAAGTAAGGTAGGAAAAATCTCATCATCAGACTGGCAAGTGCAACAGACCTTTATAAAATAAAAGGGGACAGGGAAGGAAAAAAAGAACTTGGTAGTAAATTTGCCAAATGCCTCATATTACTTGGTGTGCTTTCTGAGACAACACAAAATGGGTCATGAATAATATAACAACACTTAAAGAACCTCCCCATATATGTCTAATCAAAAGCAAGTCGTACTGAATTCAGTGAGACGTACTCCTAGGTAAGCAGCCCTAATCAGTCAGGTATTCACATCCTTGAAAACTGAAATTATGGCCATGAAATTATCTTAACCTCTGGAGTACTAGAAAAGCAGCCAGAACGGGCATTTCTACCAAAGTTATATGTGTGTCTGTATGGGTCTGAAAGCCACAAAAACTTCAAGATTTTCTGTGCACATCTGTGTTTGTAGGGGACTATGGAAGATCCTGGACTGTTGGTTAATGCTCACTAGATTTCCCTAATAACACAGGATTACAAAGGTGACTTAAGAGCAATCTCTAGCTAGTGGTAATGATGGTTAAGCTTTGTACAGGACAAATGCTGATGTAGATTTCCTTCATCAGTAAGACCCACAAGGATTCTTTCCAGCTCTATGATTCTATGAGAGGAAGTTAGGGGGAATGACAGGAGAAAAGGTCTAGAGGAGGGAGCATAGGACCACCCAGTTCACTTCAAAACTTTCAGTCATTGCATAAATAGGAAATGGTATACATACATCACCTTCCTTTGAGTATTGTTACAAAAGCTTAATGGCCTCATATACTAAATATGCATCCCCTTTGCCTTTTTCTTCTTTGTTGGTAGCACTGCTGTATTTATACTGAAGTATTTTAAAACTTCAACACATTATCTTTTCAGAATAACCTGTAATGTATCAAAGAAAGTGTTTGGAGCTTCCTGAATTAAATCCTCCATATGTCCTCCACTGTTTTCCCTTCCCTCCAATCTTAACTAGTTCACTTCACAAATTTATAGCATTAACACTTGTAAGGAGTACTACTATATTAATGCTATTGTTCCTACCATTCCTTTTCTATAGAACGAGAGATTCTCAAACTTGCCCATTACTAGTTGTTTACAAAAAATTGTCTTAAATGTGCTTTAGATCTGTGTTCTATGATCTTATATAATGCCGAATCAAAGGAAATGGTGGGTCTCCTGTTTCCACAAAGTTCACAGTAAAATCCTACAGAGCTCCCTGTTCTTAACAGCATAAACCAGACTGTAAAGTTCTTCTGTTTAAGCACCTTTTATGGTTAATGAACATGAGAGTCCTCATCTTGTTTACCTTATTAAGGAATGTATTGGCTGCCTTCACATTGAGATTTACTTGAAGCAATGAAACCATGTTGACATAAGACTTTCAACGTTCTAAAGGTATCTTGTTTCACATACATGCAATTCACTTATTCAAAAGGAGGTATAAGGATTTTACTCTGTAAATAGAATAAAGAGGAAAGTAATTATGATACTTTCGTTAGTGATTTTGCTAAAGTTGACATTCACCTAGCCCCATGTTCACACTTACTCCAGCTAGGAACATTAGCCTGCATTACAGATTGTGCCTTATTTCACCCAACATTTCTTTGCTTCAAATGGTAATCCAAGTGACTGTATTATCTTCCTTCTTTTTTGATGTCATAAATCAGAGCTTGAGATGGCAATTTTTTAAAGAAGAATTACTTTATCTTTTATTCTGATCTACCGGTAATCTGTTAACAATGCCATTGTTGTTAATACTGGGCCATTGGTATACAGGATAGTGCTCTCTGTCCCCCCTCCCCATGGCCAATTCAGATTTTACAGCTTTGAAATTCAGACAAAAATGCAGATGACATTACAAAGTAATCCTTCCTAACTGCAGTGTGAGGCTGCCACTCATGTCATCGTTTTCCTCATCCATTTGCTCAGGCAGTTTCAGCACACACATAGAGGAATGAATAACAGACAGAAAACCTATTCCTGTTCCACAAAAAAGTCATGAAGTAATATAGCTATTACAGACAAAAAAAAAAGAGTAACTCTGTAAATTACTGCAAGAAATAAATAATTACCAAAGTGACTCATTAGAAAAATTAGTTATTTCCTAGCTGTGCCTGGAATGCTGCGATAGCAGTATTCCAAACACAGGGGAGCCTAGGAAATGCAATTTTGCCAAGGCTAGTATGTTCTTAGTATGTGCCAGGTGCACCCATACACCCATAAAGAGGCCTGGACACCAGCAGCCCCACTGTACTGCCAGCTAATCCTTCCAATTCAAAATGTTTTAGGTTTTGAAAAACCCTGCTGACTTACTCAGAAGCCAATCAGATTTCCAGCTAATTATAAACAAGTAGAACAAAGGAAGTAGAACAAAAAGGGTTAAAGAAAAATCTTACTCGGGCGTCTCATCCAAACAGAAGGAACTTTGAGACTTAGTACTGTACTCACAAATAGGGATGTAAGTTTCTTCTCAAAAGAGACAATGAGTCATTTTAGCAATTTTCTTCCCACTGCAAGAAAGTCTTCAAAAACCACAATTTTTGAACCTTGGGACTTATTCTGTGCAAAATTCACTTGTTGTTGTTTTGCATAGAAAACAGCATTTTCTACACAGAAAATAATAAAACAAGCATGTGCAAATTTTGTGTAGAATAAATCCGAAACAAGTGAAGATTATTGTCAGTCTGGATTTTTCTCATCTGGGTTTCTTGACAGTAAAAAAAAAAAAAAAAAAAACCACGTATTTTTCAACAGTTTTTAAAATATTGGGGAATATTATTTCCATACCCCAAATATTTACTCTTTGTTCTTTAAAATATTGGGGAATATTATTTCCATACCCCAAATATTTACTTGTTGTTCTTTGTCCATTGGTGTTGGTGCACAGCTTGCAACCACAAGTAGCCTGTTTAATCCCAATAATGTATAGCTGAGGAGCTATTTGCCTTCTTTTGTTACAAAATAAGTAATAGAATTTGAGTGGAAATCAAGATGCTTTTGTAGACTGTACAGGCAATTTATTACTGGATATGTGTCATGTTAACCATTCTTTGTCTTCCCATCCTAAATTTTTCAGGTTGACTTTGAACAACTTCGGGACAATTTATGTCAAATGGAGAAACGATGCAAAGCATCATGGGATCACCTGAAGGCCATAGCAAAGCATGAAATGAAATCAACATTAAAGCAAAAAATGTCTGAGTTCCTTAAGGACTGTGCAGAAAGAATAATAATATTAAAGATTGTCCATAGAAGAATAATTAACAGGTGGGGTACCAGTCATACTGTCATCAGTGTGCTATTAAAACATCTCTCCTAACATTGTGTTGTTTCAAGACGTTCAGAAGAATTTTTCAACAAATTTAGTGATATCAGAATGAATCCCACCTCTGGAATAAACTAGCTCAACTTGAAAAACTAAGCTGTTTTCTCTAAAACTAAAATGGAAAAAAAAAAAGCTATACTTACTCCAGCTCCAATAAATTAATTTATCAATTCATTGTTTTGATTACCTTTTTAGGGCAAAATCCTCATCATAGATTTTCCTTAAAAACTCTGCCATAAAATATGCACAATATAATCATAAAACAAAACATACAGATGCACAGTTTATTCAAAAAAAAAGAAGTTAAACAATAGGATAATTCAATTACAGATACTGGTTGAGTATCCCTTATCCAAATATCTGAAATGCACCAAAATCTGAAACCAGATCTGTGGGGCTTTGGTTCCAGGACCCCACACAGTTACCAATGAACATGGATGCTGAAGTCCCTTATTTATAAAATGTCATAGGGCAGCACTGGAAGCAGCACCAAGCCCAGGCCACTAGGCATACATTCTTCGGGCACCCCCACCCCAAGAGAGCCCATCAGCCCCCCACTTCTGCCATCAAGGTGGTGGTGCTGCTGCTCATTCATTTGCAAAGTGGGAGAGGGTGGCTGGTGGGCTCCCTGGAGATCTCTGTATAGTACTGTATCCCTCCCCCCCCCCGATTACCAGGTCCTTTATATCCTCGTTGTCTCTAGTCTCACATCTCATACAAAACACAAGTAGCAAACAAATGAGATGTGAGGCTCTGTAAAATGGCAGGAGGTGTGGCTTCATGCCAAGCACTACACTTGGATTCCCACCATTTCACAGATCCATTATGTATATGCAGATATTCCAAAATTGGGGACAGGAGTCTGAAATCCAAAACACTTCTGGTCCCAAGCATTTCAGATAAGGGATACTCAGCCTGTAGTAACAGCTCAGCATTATACCATTATAAGCTTAAAACACTTTAAAACCATTTCATCATCATTTGAACAAGCAGCACCATGATATCTTTGTTAAGAGACACGTTGATTCACTTTGAATAACTGAGTCTTTAAAGCTTCCGTAAAGGTCTAACTTGGTAAAGGCATGTATATCTCAGTCAGAATAGCATTTGCCAAGGCTCACCATCAAGAAAGTCCTGCTCCTGATGCTTGCCAATCTAAATTCACAAAGGAAGTAATAACATCCAGGATTTTATTACTTCCTTTGTGAATAGATTTTTTTTCATCTATGGTTTGCCTGTAAATTATTTTTCTTGTCTAGACTTTTCTAACACTCTTTGAAGTGGGACTAATTCATTCAAAAGAGGAATTTAAATGTAATAACTATGTTGTTCAGTATCCACTGTCTGAACATTATATATTTCATTCATTACTCTATTAATGATGAAACATGATTCCATTAAATATTTTACCTTGTATGCAGCCGTGTGTGGCAGTAGAATTAGAAGATGTTATTGCAGGCTTCTATTTTGTTGTCATTCTGTTTTTAATTATAAGCTCTGGAAACAACGCTAAAAAGCATCTGTGATAAAACAGGACATAGAAAGCCTTATATGAGTTCACACCTCCAAACTAGATTATCCAGTTTATCCTTCCCTGACCAACTCTGTCTTACTAAAAAAAAGTCTTATTAAACTTACGACTTGCATTTCCCATAGATCTAGCAAACAAAACGCTTTTCCTACATCATGTTGTATTCCCTAAAAGCACTCAAACTGTAAGGGCTCCAAATAACTAACTCCTTCTGCTTTTCTAGGTTCCACTCTTTCTTATTATTTATGGGTTACCCTCCTTATGCAATCCGTGAAGTCAACATCAATAAGTTCTGCAAAATTATTAGTGAATTTGCTCTGGAGTATCGCACCACCAGGGAACGGGTTTTGCAGCAGAAACAGAAGCGAGCCAACCACAGAGAAAGAAACAAAACCAGAGGGAAAATGATCACAGATGTAAGTGGCAAAGTGAATTTCACAGATCAAAAATATTTATTGCCACCAAGTAACATTAGTGTATTCCAACTATTTCAACTGGGAATGTTTTTTTCGGGAATTTCTATGTGAGAATAGAAATCTGTGCTGCAAAACAGGCCTTCTTCAAGCAGAAAGAGCTAAAGTGGCTTATTTGGCCTCAGTGGATTTTGGAATCAAGGCTGCATGTGTATAAGAAGATCCTCTTTCTGAATCAGTACTCAAATATATATCCAAGTGCAGCATGTAAGGCTGATACAACTGGATGTTAATATCTAGCAGTATCAAGCTGTGAGACCATGAGCTCTCTCTCCAACAGCCCCTCACCTCTGCCGTCCATACTTGTCCTATCCTTCTCACTGAGCTTAACTATGGCTAAGTATACGTTAGTAACACCAATACTGAATGCAGTCAGTGCTAACTGCCATTTGCTAACTAGATTAAAACATGTATTTTTAACATCCTGGTTAAGAAGGAACTGTGGTTTGCATCATCTGCAGTTTATAATATCGGTAATGCTATAACAACACTTAGCTATGGTGAAAACGAGCTAGGGAAAGGCAAGGAGAATTTCAGCAGGAGTAGAGTGAGAAGATGCTGATGAATAGACAAACCTTCAACTGCACAAACCCTCCGTCTCTTTAGAAAAAACTTTGGTGGAGAGTTAGTCTAACTTCAGTAGCCATTGCTGATTTCCAGAACTCCCTACCAAGGAAAACAAGGCTAGTTCTTTCCCTGTTGTCCTTCTCCTTTTCTGATTTTTTTTATATGTAGAGGCTTTTGGCAATTTGCTAAATGCTGAGGACAGGGCTTGTTGAGCACCTTCCTTTCCTTAGCTTTTAAATTTTAAATTGTTTTAATATTGCTTTTACTTTCATTTTGTTTCAATAGTTGATCTTGTTTTGTGTTTTAATTGTATTCTTTTAACTATTATTGCTATGTGCTTGCTGCCTTGAGTCCCATATGTTAGAGAAAGGCAGGATATAAATAGTAACTGAATCTAGCCATGATTCCTTATGAATCTAGCCATGATTCCCATGTATGCATTCTTTGCCTACCCATGCATGCTCAAGTGTGACTCATCACTTCTCTGTCAACTGCCACAGCAATAACATTGCAAAAGGCTTTTGTTTTCTGATCTTTTATGTAAATGGCACTGGAGAATGTCTGCTGCAACTTTTCTCTCATGTCTGAGGACTTTGTGTTATCTTTCATCAAGGTTTAATTGATGGAGGCCCCTTTATCTGTAGAAGAGAAGAGAATCTATATGCACAGGATTCTGGATTATGCTAGACTGCAATAATGTTACACTGTGTATTGAACATATATTTCTCTTTTAGTGCCATTCTGAAACTGCTTAAAGCAAGCAGGGTTGGATTTCATCAGTCCTGAATTCACTGAAATCAATAGGACTATTCTGGTTTGTGACAGAATACTAAGTTAAATAGTTATGTAAATTAGGAAAAAAAGATTTAAAATATACATACTCAGTGCAGTACCAGCACCCTGTTTGCAATAAGTAAATATAAAGTAGTTCAGTCATTTTTAGAATTTTTTTTTTTGATCCAGACATGGTTACCAAACAATGTAATGCAATAGAAGTGGGAGACATATTTTAAACTACTGTATTGACCTATTACATAGTTTATGTAGCATTAATGTTCTAATTTTTACTGTAATTTACTACAAATTATTTTAGGACTTGAATACTGATGGTAGTCTGAAGTAGACTGCACCCATTAAATCAACTGTTGAATGGTGGTTCAACACTTACATACATTTCATTGATTCAATGCATCTGCTCTAGTCAAGACTACCAACAGAATTCAGGCCCATATATTTAGTCTTAAAGTATGAGAAAGAAAATTATCCAGCATAGCAAAGCGAAAGTTCTAATCAGAATTATTAATCTGAGATCAGAATGGGATTAGTTACCTATTAATGATTGCTCTTTGGGTTGTAGGCAGTGGGACACGTGGGCTACTTTTATAAAAACATAGTTAATTTTTTTCTGTCAAATGACCTTTAAAAAAAACCCTTAGTTTCTAAACCTTATTTTAAATGAATGCAGTTTTGCTCAATCCAGATAATGTTGAAAGGAGTGCCAGTACTTAATAAAAGTTTCCAGCTGTCTTGAACGTCCAACTATGGAGTCTCAATTAGATGTTAATGCTTCAGCACATATGGAGTTACCTCTATTTGGGCTTTGGCATTGGTAGTCGTTCACTGATTAGTGGCAGGGCCAGCAGTCCAGGCAAGCTAAGGAATTAAAAAATTAATTAAAAACCAAACCAATATAATGGATCCAAATAGGCATGGAATTTAAAACACTGTCTAACTACCATTTGCTCATCTTTCTTGGCATTGGTTTCTCAGATAGTGGAAATTTGACTTTACTGGTGAACTTTCAAACCATATTGTAACTACACAATCACTTTTTAAAAATCTAGCTGCTTATAAAGACATTGGGTTTTATTTTATATAACATTAGATATTATAGTGCTATGGTCATGGCCCTAATATAAGACTGAGTTGAATTATTCACATTATAACTAGAAATCAAGATCAGCACATTTTCTGACTTACATTTAAAAACAGCACTGTGGATTGATCAAAACCCTGGCAGTTGAGAAGAGGTAGGTCTAAGGATGGCCCAATTTTGAGGCAGAAAGGGTAAGAAATTGCTAATTTATGAGTGTAAAATTTGACAAGTGACCTCAGCAGATTCCCCCCTCCCTGACTTTGCTGGAGTTAAACTTTATTAGGTTAAACGGTGTTATTTCTCTGTTTGTACAAAATTTAGGAAATGTCATACATAGTAGTGGCATAATGTCTTTGCATATTTTTATATATTAGAAATGGGAGGAGGGGTGTTTTAGCTCTTTTCCTAGGCATGGTCAGTCAGACTCTTTATTGCCTAGCTAGTGTGCTCTGGGTGAGACAGAACAGTAGTTAGGAGGAAAGCAGTGGTTACCAGGGAGATGGGAGGAAATATTGTCAGGGGAGAACAGAATGATGACAATGAACATGGGAAACTGAGAGAAAATGAGATTTGGGGAGGTGGGAACTGCAACTGAAGTGTTAAGTCTACTTTATGCTTATATTCAAAGAAATAGCCATTTCAGTCTTCTTCAGTATAAAAAGATATAAAGAAATCCTGTAGCACCTTTGAGACAAGTGAGAAAACGTTTCTAATCTGAGTGTTCTTTTCATGGACTCCTATCCACTTCATCAGATACATGAAGTGAAACCTTTATGAACAGACATGGGTACCAATGAGTGCAACAGGATTCCTTTATTTCTTTATATTTTAAAAATTTATATGTTATCTGCCCTGCTGTTTTTGTTGTTTATACGAGTCTATACGAGGAAGAAAAAATACAATCTCCTCCGAAGAAACAGCAATTCGCAGTGCTGGGACTTGTCTTAATGGTCAATAGACTTCACCTGCCTCCTAGCCAAGATGGCGGCCGTGAGTTAATTACTCACACTTTAAAATCTGCCATCACTGATTTTTTTTAAAAAAAAAATTACCTTGGTGTACACATACAATATTTCATATCTACAAAAGAAAGAAAAGAAGATAGGAGAGTCAGAAATCCAACATGGCAGCAGCAGGCACTTTCCCTGTTTGCTAACACTGCCCCCCATGCTTGTCTGGTCAATCAGCTTATGCTGCTTCATCACAGCAACATGAATGTGACTGTCCTAATGATCGCACATTCGTATGCCCTATGGAGCTTTTTTAAAACTCAGAGAAAAGCTCCAAAGGCTTCCCTTCAGAGCTCTACAGTGGGTTTGGTTAACCACCCCCCCTTCTGAATGAGACATATTGATGCAAATGTCCATTTAGACAGATCACATTCCATGCGATTGCCATTTGGATTATTTTCACCATTTGGACGGGACCAAAGTGAAGAAGTGGGGATCCTTTTCCAGCCTTGCCTCTTAGCCGAAATGGACAGGACACATACTGCACACATGTGGGGCCCCAACATAATTGTGCAAACTACTTTCACAAACAAGTACGCACGCACACAGACAGTCACACAAACATGACCAAAGACATGCACAGATATAGTAGTAGTTGTTGTCATTTATTTACATAGTGCCATCTGTGTACATAAGTACACGGAAAGGGAAGGAAGGAATAATAAACATAAAACTATAAAATATAATTGCAAAACAAAGTATCCAGATAACTACAAGAAGACCCAACAACAATATCGTTAAGATTAAAAAACAGTAACAAACTAAAATTCCAAAAGCTTTGGAACACAGAAAAGGTTCAATTGAGATTTAAAAACACCAAGAGAAGGAGCAGTCCACAAGTGTTCAGGGAGGGAATTCCAAGAATATGGGACAGCGAGTGAGAAAGAATGAAGCCAAGCCAGGGAAGAAGAATCCCTTAGTTGGGTGAGAAGCCTAAAGTTATATAGATATAATCTTTTTCTTATACTGTATGCACACATTCACTTGCAGACAGTTTGAACAGTTGGTATACTTTATTCCCACATTGCAGCCCATTGGAATAAAGAAATATCAAGTGATAATCCAAGACCCAGCAGAACTGAAAGATTTTAGTGGGGATAAAACGCAACGTTTTATCCATTTACACGTTTGCTTCACTTCTGCTGATGGAAGACTATTTCCATCTGGCACTTCCCCCACCTCTTGAGTAAGGAATGTGCAGGACCAGAATTGAAATTAGACCCTTGAAATTGGCTGGTTGACTCCAGAAGTCAAACATATGTTTAGAGGACGATTCCATTATTGCCATTACTATCTAAAATACAGGAAGTTTTTTCTTCTTTGAAATTCTACCCTGATCTGGCTTCCTCTTTCTTAATGTAATTTCTCTTTGTCCTAAAGTCCAAAAGAGTACAGTTCTCCTCTTCTTTGTGGCCAACATTTGTGCACTAAGCTAGACTGGAAAGATAAAGTTTCGGGTTTTTTAAAAGATTTTTTTCTTCTAAAGTGGAAGAAAGTTGATTGCGTTGTGAAACCACTCAGTCCACTGATTCAAAATTCAGTATGTCTTAAAGCTGTTTGCCACATAGTTTTAGGGCATGAGAATGCCTATGAAAGTCTGTAGCTTCTCCCCCAAGTGTACCAGAGCAAACACATGACACCCAGGTGCACTCCCATGGCCATTCAGTGTCTGGGGGTGGGGGTAGAGCTGTGGTTGCAAGCCTCCAGCCTTCCATGTATATCCAGAAAAGAAAAAGAAGCTGTTACCCTGTGAGAACCAGCATAAATATGCTGGTAAAGATTTACACTGCCCCAGCTGACCAATAGGATCTTGGCCACTGAAACAATATATACCATGTTGAAGGGCTCCTGAACAGAACCACGGAGGGTATCAGTGTTGGTCCACACAGCTTATTTTCTGGTCACTGTCTGTTCACTGGCTGAGCCAAGGGACAAACTGAGTTGCAGTTGTGGGACAGCAAGGTGGAACAGAGGCAATAACCAAAGAGCTAGTGAAAGGAAGGGAGGGGGCAGAGAAACCAGAAGAAAGACAGAGGTGAGAAGTATGCCTAGAAGGAGGGAGTGACTCCAGGACTAAAAGAGTCCAAGAAAGGAAACCTGTAGGTAGGAACAGGGCACAATTTAACTTCACCCCTTCCCTGGTCACTAAACATGCTGTCAGGGGCAAGTTTCTTTTAGGTGCTCAGTTGGGCCAGTACTTGCTTTGCTCAGTTGTCTCTACCCCCATCCTTGCTTTCCTTACCAGAACCACAGCCTGTAGAGCCTCAGTCTGGTCTTATCTAACAACTACCAGTCAAAGACTTAAATGGGATACTCCAGAGGGTGGCAGATGGAAAGTGGATGGCACGACGGGAAGGCAGGAACTCAGATTTGGGCCTTTGGATTTCCTTTGGGAGAAGCACATGGCGGATTTATAGAAAAGGTGAAAGTACAGCACAGTTATCCCTTCACATTCACCGGGGTTTGGTTCCAGGACCCCGCATGAATATCCAAATCCATGAATACTCATTATATGCAATGGCATAGCAAAATGGTGTCCCTTATATAAGATGGCAAAATCAATGTTTGCTTTTTGGATTATTATTTTTTTAAGAATATTTTCAAGCCATGAATACTTAAATCCGTGAATGCCAAATCTGTGAATGTGGAAGGACAACTGTACAGGCTTTCCTGTAGGGAGAGAGGGGCCTTTTTTCCTTAAATCAAGAGTAAGTGACTCAAACTTAGTAGAGTCCGAGTGATGGAAGTAGTTGGGAACCTGTAAAGAGCACACTGGGGAAGCTTATTTTGCCATCTGGGTCCTAATGGAATTTATGGAAGGGATAGGTTTAAAATCCCCCTACTTGAGGTCAGCATCACAGCAAGTGTTATATAAATTAAGAACACAAGAAGAATTTTATACTACTGCCTAGTTGGTGGTATGTGTGACTCTTCTTGTAAGAAGCTAGATGTACATTTTTCTGAGTAGTGGGTATAGATATGTCTTACTACTGTTTTCTTTGTGAAAATTAAGTTAAAGATGACATCTGAGGATAAAAATACTAATATAGTGGGCTCTCAGTATCTGCTGGAGTTTGGTTCCAGAACTCCTGTGGATAGCAAAATCCATTGATGCTCACATCCCATTTTATACAATCACATAGTAAAATAGTGTCCCTTGTATAAAAAGTGAACAGCAAGGTTTGTTTGTTTGTTTGGATTTTTTTCCTCTCAAATATCTTCAAGTGGTGTTTGGTTGCAGAACCCATGGATACGGAGGGCTGGCTGTATGGAAATCATATAATACTGCAATATTAAAAGAAAATAGTTTATATATTTATTTAAATGTGTCTGTACCACCCTATATCAAAAGATCTGCTTCAGGAACAGGCAACTAAAACAACAATCTAAAACAAATGTAAAACAATTTAAGACAGTCTGAAAAACTATTTAACTGTCTAATACTATTTAGAACAGTGTATACAGTGTTGCATTATATCAAGGCACTAAGAGTGAGCCAGGCCATGAACTCTAGCTCCCAAAAGCTTTGGTGAAAAGGCCACTTGCAATCTACATTCCATTTTTTTTTTCTTTACAAAGCACCTCCCACTCACATTAAACATTCTATTTGGGAGTAAATAATCCATGGATTCTGTCCCATGGTTCATGAATTGTAGACATGGAAGACTTCCCAAAAGCCATCTTCTCCAACACTTTGTGATGCAGGAATGTACAGCTAAATACTTACTGTATTTTTATTTTTATTTTAAAGAGAACATGTGAAGAGCTTTGAACCATCTATATTGATGGTGGTGATTTCCTGCACTCAGATACAATGCAGCTAGACTCCCCACTCCCCCCAAAAAATTCGGACAGTAAAAAGTATTGCCTGTTTTGAAACACTTCTACCACAGTTTACTCAATGTACAGCAAGTGGTTATTCAAACACAGAAATGTCTAACAACAGCACAGACCTGCATCAGCTATTTAAATAAGTTGATGTAAGTTCTAGATTGTTAAAAACAAAAATATCTTATCTGTCCTTGATTGTAGTTTTCTGGCAGTCAATAATACTAAGGGACTAAATATGCAACACAGTTTTGTGGAGGGATATATTTTTACTGGCAATGAAAAGGCGTATCATAATGTGAATAAGCAAACAGAGCATACCTACGGAAGTTCCATTGCTGAAGGACTGGCTGTTTTTCAGTGTCGCTAGGCCTAAAGCAAAACAAACAGCTCCCTCATGGAACAAAGCATACCCTTAAAAAGCAATGCTAGCATGCTGTCGTTCATCCCTCCTACAGCTAATCCCTTTTACATCAAGTATGCTGAAAACACCATGAAAGACAAAACAAATGAGGGAATACTTTCATTTCTCATGCTGAATGTTCTGGAACAAAAGTAGATTAATTTCAATAAAATAATATTTGAGCAAGAGATTAATGATTAACCTCAAGGCAGTAAAAATTAGGCATATCTAGCCAAACTAAGGGCCTAAATACCCTAAAGGCACCAGATCCTGTCTGAGCTTTGAAGCTAAGCAGAGTCAAGCCTGATTAATACTTGGATGGCAGATCACCAATGAATACCAGGTGCTGTGGGCAATATTTCAGAGGAAGGAATTGGCGAAACCACTTCTGAATATTCCTTGCATAAGAAAAGCCTATGAAGTTGATGGGGTTGCCATAAGTCCTGCATGGCAGGGAGTTGGACTAGATGGCCCTTGTGGTCTCTTCCAACTCTACAATTCTATGATTCTAAGTCGATGGGTAATTTGAAGGCACGTACACAAACACAATGACCCAGCTAGAGCTGATATGACAGACTAAGGAAATCTTTCCCCTCTCCTTTTTTGTTTATTTGTTTGTTTGTTTTACTTTACTGCAGCTTCTGTTTTACTTTGCTGCACAGTTCTGAATCTTATTGTATCAACAGAATAGGGGAAAGATGCTTAAATCTTTCCCAGACAACCCCATCTACTTTTCTCCTTGTGGGCAAAATATTACTTCTATTTTTTTCTAAGGGGCAAAAACAGGTGGAATGAAACGCACACAAAAAACTATTATTAAAAAAACAACAACAAAGTGAGCATCCCTTCCACTCCAATAAGAGCCTGCTCATTGGTCACTGGGATCTAAGTAATGCTAAACGTCAGGTAGAAAATAAAGATGGAGGAGAGACAGTAAATTGCTTGAGCATCTTATAGTATTCCCAAGGAAGACATCACTGGCTGATTGGAAATGTGGGTAATAACACTCCTGGCAGGAACTAAGGGAACAAGATACAGGTTCCACTTGTTTCCTCTTGTCGTGCACTCAGGTGGATGAGTGTTGACAGGTTTGGCATTTAAAACAAGGCCACTGAGAAACATTTGTCTCCAAAACAACTCAAAAATGTTTAACAGCCTCCATGAATTGTAAAATACTGCCAGTATGGTGTAGTGGTTTGAGTATTGGACTATGACTCTGAACACCAAGGTTCAAATCCCCATTTGACCATGGAAATCCAGTGGGTGGCCTTGGGTAAGTCACATTCTCTCGGCCTGTGAGAAAAGCAAAGGGAACCCCCCCTCTAAACAAATCCTTCCAGGAAAACCCTGTGATTGGTTCACCTTAGAATTACCATAAGTTGGAAATGACTTGAAAGCACACAACAACAACCTGACAACAGCATGTTAGAATGGAAAAAATGGGAAGAAGATTTTGTTGTGTGCACCATTTACAGCAGGGGGGCTCCAATAACTGGGCCATTGAATGCATTTTTACAAAAATGTCTAGACACCACCACAAATTGGCTGCTGGAAGGGGGTTGCCATTAGTCACAAAAATGATGGAATCACCTCCCCATTCTGTGTGTATAGTTGTGAATATGCCTTGCTTTCTCAGTCTGGCTTCTCTCCTTCCTTCCTTTCTTCCTTTTCACCCGTTTGCCTCCTTTTCTCTCCTTTTTTCCCTTCCCCATGCAAGTAAATAAAACCACATCTTCATACATTGAGTAAAGAGGTATTGTAAAAATGGGTGATGTAGAGAAAAAGCTCATCCCTGCCTGTGTAGCCCCAGTGCTCATTAGTCAGTGGATTCTTCTCCCAACTCCCACCCTCAGCCATTGTTTGTCAAAGCAGGCTTCCCCTTCCTAGAAATTACTGTATTTACTTGAAGGGAGGAGATGCATTGTTGAGAAGTCAGCTGGAGGGAGGGGATAAACCCTCTGCTGATAAGAATGCTGTAGCCCCAAGGCAGAGGCAAGTTGTATTTCTCAATCTGCAAGTCATATTTTGGAAGGATAGACCTTCCCCTTCTTCAGGTGAATGAAGAAATCACTCCATTCACTTGCAGAAGATTAATGGCTTGGTAAATGCCTCATTTTGGCTTGGTGGGCAGAGTGATTCTTACAGGTGCCATTTTGGGGACCCCGGGCTTTCTTGTAACCTACAGAAGCGTAAGTTGCAGGCTATCCATAACTAGAAATTTCTAAGAAAATATTTTAAAGCAGCTGAAATATCCATAGGGATAGGTATTGTTATCATTGCTGTAGATGTAAAAATCCTGTGTTCCTGTCCTATTACACCTATTGAAAATCATCATCATCATCATCATCTTTATTGAACAAAATGCATATACATTTATATGAAAGCTAATAATTACTATCATTATTGTTATTATTATTATTCTCCTTACATAGAAATGTATATGTGTTTGTGTATTTTTCCAAAATGCATCCATTTTGTAATCATTTTTACAAATATACAATACACATTTTTCCATATGTTCTCTATTGATTAAAGCAAGTTTATATGCATTTGTCATAGATACACATTTTTGTTCAAGCTAATTTTTCAAATGCACTCATGATTTTTGCACATTTTTTTCTTCAGAAAAATGTGGTGATATCAGCTGGCATATATGTGTGTATCAATGTAAATATGAATATATAAGTAGGACATTGGGCAACAGGGTGAACTGTGACATTCCAAAATGGCTGTGTGCTGGAAACCATTGTACGTACACAGAACTGTTTCCTTCTAAGATTGTCACCCACCCCAATGCAAAACCCTTATATAACTGGCAAAAATGGTGGGAGCTTTTTTCCAGATAGAAGACTTCTGGTGCTGATCATGCCAAAGTTTTCTTTTGACTGAGAAACCCCAGACTTCTTCATTCCCATAGGTTCAGAGACTGAATTGTGTTTTTGTTGTTGTTTGATTGTCTTGCTAATACAGCTTTAGTAGAACCAAGAATAACAAAATTTACTGAAAATATGAGAGTAGGGCATTTTCTGATCAGGATAGGACATCTTTTGAAATTTACCTTTATGCTGGATGTTCACTATTTTTGTGCTTAACCAGCCCCATGATTACTCCTCTTGGTTCATTTTCACAATATTTCCTAAATATTTTCTGTCCTTTTCTACCCTGTTCCTTGGCTCCTCTGGTAGACTGATGAAGAAGATGACAATGAGGTATGACTGTGTAAGAGCATGCCCTGCTTTCTGTGTGCTGTGAAAGTTGCTGATAACAGAACCAGATCTATATAAGCCCTATATTATCATGGCTTTTGGAAATCTGCCTTAATCCTCTTAATACCTACCACACCTGCAATCCTATACTTATTTACCTGAGAGTAAGTCCTCTTGAGCTCAATGGGATTTGCTTCTGAGTATATATGTAAATCTGAATTATTTTTATTATTATTATTTAAAAGGATTGCACTCTCAATCTGGAATGTGTTTGGTTTCTGGTGTGATCTTTTCCATTCAGCATGATGGCAGTAGTCATTGACCTGAAACAGCATGGCAAGTCTAAGCATTATAGAAGGTTGATGAGAATGTGCTAATACTAGATGTCTGACCTTCTGCTGCATAAGCTGCTAATCCATTTTACTTTCCTAACTGTATTAGCTATTCATTCTTTAGAGAACTGATAATTATCAAACAGTATAGAAAAGGAAGGGTGCATTAGTACCTTAGTACATGAAAGGGCAAGTTGACTCAGAGTTCCCACAGCACCTTAAGGACCTCTTTCCTTATTCATATTGTGTCCATGGTAGAAAAAACTTGCCAAACAAGGAGTGTGACAACACTATGCAACTTCCTACACAAAGATGTGGTGACGGAGTGCAGGAATCCTGGCTCTAAACCCGTAATCTTTAATTACATTATATGAGAACTGCCTAGCATTCCAGCTACAAGGAATAAGGTCATGAAATAATTGCTTCATATAAATAATTTCCCCAACTCCATTTTATACTGAGTGACCTACAGAATCTGCTGGATTCCTGAATGTGTCCAGAGCTTATTTCCAGTAGCTACACCTGGTGATCTTGAGGTGCTAGCCTTCCTGTAGAAAAACAAGATGTGATGAGCCATCCACAAGAGGGTCCCTAAGTGACCAGCCTGGTGTGATGGAGTCCAAGATAGTCCCTGGTTGTTTCTCTGAAATATAGGCAGCCAATGGCTGGAGTGTAAGGGATGCAAAGTTGGAGCGAAGCAGCCAAACACCTTGGAGCACATAAATCATACCTCCTCATGATTGTAAACACTGCGAATAAAGCATTGCATCCTCAAGTTCCTCCTCCAGCCAAACTTTTCTAGATGCCTAAAACTCCTAGAAGTATGTTATGATAATTTCCCAAGGCGTTTTAAGGACAAAATGGTTATATGCATTTTAAGGCCACTGTAGAAACAGGTCCAAATGATCCCTATTTGGGGGAATCACTTTCAGTCTCTGTAGCCTGAGGACATGGACAAGACACTTATAGAAGCCTGACCTAGTGCATGCCTTTGCCCATTAAGGCTTTTTGAACAAGTTGAAAGGGAAGAGCAAATGAGTGGATCCAGGAAGTGGCAAATGCCTGGTGGAGTAATTGGTGGTTTCTGCTGCTTTTAATGAGAGAGTATGGCCATTCAAAAAGATCCTCCCAGTGGTGGTAAGATGTCAAAGAGGGTGCTAGTGACATATCTTTGGGCATTTTTGTAGAATATTGATATCTTGATGTTTTCAGTCTGGGTTCCAGCCTGGTAATAGCACAGAGTTTGGACTTCATTTTCTTAATGCACCTACCACCCTGATGGTCATCTTGATCAGGAGAAGGACAGTGGCAGCATGACCACATTTGTCATAACATATCTTTATATGGCTTCAAATACAATACCATTTTATCATCTTGGGTTGACTATGGATTGAGTGTTGTGAGCACTGTTTCACCCTGGTTCTGTTCCTAGTTTCAAAAAAAAAAGTATTAGAGGACTAGTATGCATTTTCCTCATCTCTTATCACCACCAGTACCTCAGTCTTGCTATGGGGAACTTCTAGGTACCATCTTGTCTTGAATGCTACTTAATATCTGCATTGAGCCACTGGATATACTTTGGATATAGAGTGCAGTGCTATCATTATGCCAATGACACTGTTTTGTGTCAGTGTTTGTGTTTGTGTCAGGAGAGGACCTAAAGAAGCTGTGTTAGTGTAGCAATTTTACTGATGAGGGCTAAAAAGCTGAAAGTAAATCCCAGTTAGTCAGAAGGATCTCTAAGTCCATGGTTCTGGGAAATAGAGAAACTAGCAGCTCTAGATACGTTTGCACTGTCCATAAAGGAACAGATTTGCAGGCTTGATATGCTTTTCGATTCATCGCTATTACTGGATGTGCAAGTGACATATGTGGTTGATAACAGCTATTAGCATAGTGTAGTGGTTTGAGCATTGGACTGCGACTCTGGAAACCTGGGTTCAAATCTCTGCTTGGCCATGGAAACCCACTGGGTGACCTTGAGTAAATCCTCAGCCTTAGAGGAAGGCAAAGGCAAACACTCTGAACAAATCTTGCCATGAAAACCCCGCAATATGTTCACCTTAGGGTCACCATAAGTTGGAAATGAATTGAAGGCACGCAATAACAACAACACCTATTACCATGTTAGGCTCCAATACCACATATGCCTGTTCCTGCATATGGACATGCTGGTCATTAGGGTATTTCAATTGGCAATCCTAAACTGGATTACTGTAATACTGCCCTTAAGGCTGGTTCAACTAATGCAGAATGCAGCAGCTAAGTTAAACTGGCTACTAATTGGCTTATTGTTGTTAATTGCTGTCAAGTCAGCTTTGGCTTGGGCCAACCCTATGAATGAGAGACCTCCAAGAGCCCAGTCATCAACGGCCCTGCTCAGATTTTGCAAACTCAGAGCTGTGACTTTCTTGATTGAGTCTATCCACATGTAACACAATCTTCTTTTCCTACTGTCTTCTACCTTGTCATCTCTTCTAATGAGTCCTGTCATCTCATGGTGTGTCCAAAATACAATAGCCACAGTTTAATCATTTTAGTGTCTAGGGAGAGTTCAAGCTTGATTTGGTCTTGGATCCATTTATTTGTCTTTTTAGCAATACATAGTATCCTTAGAACTCTCCTTCACCACATTTCAAATGACTTGATTCTATCAGCTTTCTTCACTGTCCAGTTTTCACAACCATACATAGAAAATGTTTATCTTGTGATATCTACAATCCCAACTTTGGCATTCATTGGTATATTTTTACATGTAACTATCTTATCTAGTTGCTTCATAGCTGCCCTTAGTATGCTATCTTTTTCCTGGTGATGTATTTCTCCCAAGTGCTTTGAGAGCAGCTTCCACTTTGCTTTCTAAAACTGTGGATTCTTCTTCAAATAGTTCTTCCTTGAACGAGTCTGTCACCCTTTCATCTCTCATGTAGTTCATCAGTCTACTTCTTCTATCACCTTTTTATTTTTTTTCTTGATCATGTAATGTGTTGTCCTGTTGGTCATATAGCATCTCTACTCTTGGTTTAAATTTCCCTTTGATTTCTCAGAGCTTGTGGAAGTGGTCTCTTGTTTTACCATTTTGTTGTCTTGTTTATTTCATTGCATTGATTATTATAATGGCTCTCTTTGTTCCTATACACAAGTCACTGATTGATTGCATTCAGGATTCTGGACCCTATTTGTCACTTTTTATAGTGACTTGTTGCCTGCCCTTAACTATTTCAAGAGTTTCACCTTGTCATCATGAGGCTTTTCTTTGTTTTTGGCTGCAGATAGTGTCTTTTTGCATTCTTCCTGGCCAGTGTCCCTGCTTTGGATCCAGAGGTCTTCAGGCTCCCCATCAATTAGGCTTAATAGTGCAAATCTGTTCTTTACATGGTTTTCAGAGTTTACAGAGATGTTGTTCAGGTTGTATTTTACCACAATATCTGATTTTGTATACTTGTTAAACTTTACTCTATTTTTTTTATATTAGAGTTCATGGTCTTTACTACAATCTTTCAATTTTTGCCTCTGTACTTAGAGCATAAACTTGGATTGTGTTTATATTATTGGGTTTTCCCTGAAGTCTTGTGGATATATTTCAGTCAGTTTATCTTTTGGGAGTAGAAACCATATTATCTGAGGATACTGTGATCTGCTGTTGAAGCACTGTTGTTCATGCTACAGCCTTATGGATTTCCATTTGGCATTGACACAGAGATGGGTCTTCTTTGCTATGGTGCCCATAGTATTGAATTGTCTCCCCTCAGTAGTACATTAGACCTCAGGACTGATGTGTTTTACATGTTCATTTTGCTTTGGCTTTCCTCCAGCCATGAGCTTTTTGGAATTATCTCAAATGCTGAATAATTGTGTTTTTGTTGGATTGATTCACTGCATTATTGTGATGGTATAACCACTTTAGGATTTATGGAGTCCAGGAATGATCACTCAAAACAATATTTATAATGAATAATAGATTTGAATTTTGAATAAGAGGTCTGCAAAGACTTGGCCCTTTCCTCTACTGACCTAGAATTTGGCACTTAGGTTTTTCAGATTCAAAAAGAAAACTGAAAATATATTTTTTTCTTCCTGAAGTCTGGAAAATTCTCCAGCAGCTCCCCTACACCACAGAACCAACCACAAGGGCTGCAATATGCTGAAGATGCTGTGGAACATGAGAACATGAAGGCTGTCCTGAAGATATCATCTCCAGGTGGGGAGAACACCACTGTGTTAGGAGTGCGCACTCGAAGCAGAGCCAATCGAGGTACATACTCTGGTTTTACTTGGAACGCTGGTGGTGTATGCTCTTATTTATTTTTATTTCTGCATATAAACATCACAGTTGCAAGCTCTTTGGACAGTGTGCTGTAAAAATATCTCAAAAACCCAATTCGTTGGAGTAGATATGAATAATGAAAGTGCCAATAGATGTAAAAGTAGCAAATCTAATCAGGGGTCTTCTGATGTCTCATTAGGTTTAGCCCTCTTATGTCTGAGATCATACAGGAAATCCAAATCAGACCCAGAAGATGAAGGCAAAAATTTAACACATAGGTCTGTCTTTGTAATTTGGTTGGGTGTGGCATTGAATGGCTAAGCCTACTCAATAATTGATTGATAATGTATATTAAAAAATGGAAGGTTTTTTTTTAAAAAAAGTTAATTTTGATTCTTTCTAGTGAACCAAGCCTCAGTTTGCATCATGTTGATCTACACTACAATTCTGAAATTATTTTAAATACCTATAGTGATTATTTCTTAATTTATGGTAAGATGTCTGCTAGAGTGTCAATAAGGGAAACAGTATACAGATGCGTGCACACACATATATATGCCATGGCACTGCTGGTAAATGCAATAACATGCAAAGCATCAGAGTTAATATGTCTAGCGGGTTATGCCATCATGGTTATATGTTACATGGTCTGCAGAATTATTGGAATGGATTCCCATTTATACATGGAAAGCTGAGCTCGTGAAAGTGAACCTCTATATACCTCCTTCTGCCCTTGGCAGACTATTCAGCTCCCTGAATAGAGGACTGTTCTATGCAAACCATTTGAAGTTTAAATACCTATAAATAACCTCTTCTCTGAGCACTGGCTAGAGAGAACAACAGAAAATACTGGTTGGCCAATGAGGAACTCTTGTGGGTCACATTCCCCTTCCCTAAAGGAACAGTTGCTACTACTTTCACCTTAACACATGGCCTTTAATCCCTATGAAAATGTGTGTGCTTTAATGTTAATTCAAAGTACAATCCTCTACATATCAGCTGTGAAGTTAAATTCCATTGAGTACATTGGGACTTACTCAAGAAGTCAGTGTTTGATTACAGCCTTAACATTAAACTTGCATCCAAAAAGAAAGTTTTACAGATGAAATGGAAAATTCACATCAGTTTCCCAAATAGCCTTAAAGCACTTTACTGTTTTAATGGTTGAAATGTCCTAATCCAAAATTATGGCCAGAATTCTTCTAGAGCATTGTTTCAGCATAACTTGGGTTATGCAGTTGTATTTTTTAAACGTTTGGGTAAAGAGGTATCCAGTACTCACTTAAGCAAGCTGTTCCCATTCACTCACAGTGCATCAGGCCAACTTAAAGGCTGATCACCCAGAATGGCCACAAGAATGTTAGCACTGCATAAACACTAGAGAGGATCTTAACTTGTATACTGCTTGCTTCCTGAAGAAAATACATGATGGTGCATTTATTTTAATGCTAAAGCTGGGAAGCCAACCAGCAAAAATGAGATCACGAACCTGCTTGTAATTTGAGTGAAGCATTGCAGAACTTTTAAAGCTGTAAGGAAATTTTTAACCTCAGATGCAATGTTCAACACCTGAAGGAAATTTCCAAGAGGTTTGTCAACAATCTTTATTGTTGATATAGCCAGTCCCCTCTGATTCACTTCTTTTTTTCAACTGTTCAATAATTTGAAAACATGGTTTTGGAATATAGATTGTGGAACAAGAATTAATTTTAAAAGCTGTCAGTTACCCAAGTGTAATTGAAGGTCTGCTTTTTATTGCATCCTTAATATGTTGAAAAATGGAAAAATCTTGACTCCCAAGATATTTTTTCCTGTGATGTTTTTGCATGTTTAATTTATCCTAAATTGTGCAGGAGGGCTAAGCCATTGTTAGTCTATCATGGTCAAAGCATCAAAGAGTCTTCTGTCAATGTAAAGATGTCTAATTTTTATTAGCATCACATGCATACAGGCTACTGAAGTGGACATCAGTCCACAAAAGTGCATGCCAAATAAAATGTCTGTAAGATCTACAAGGCTGTTTGTTAATTTTGTCATGTGCAGCAACATGAAGATCTCAGTTTTGAAAGCACTGTAATGGTGGTGGGACTGAGAGAAAGCCTAAAATAAATCCACTGTGTTTGTTGGTAATAAGTATCCTTATGACCATTCTTATTGGCTTGAGTTATAGCCAGGAGGATAAACTGGAGTGAAATTAGAGTGCAGTATTAGGGATGGAAAAATCAGGCTGTTTTCAGTCCATGTTAGTTTTACATGTCTTCTCTCTCCATTTTTGTCACTTTGCAATTACACAAAATAAAATAACATTTATTTTAATATGTAGTTTTTCCTAATATGCTCATGTTGTATGCAGATTTCTCTAATGTGCATAAGTGTTACTGAACTTTCCCCAATATACATAATTTTGCATACAACTTTTAATCTGAGTATTATGTCACAAAATTGAAAAACTGTACAATTTTAAAGATAATTGTAATACAATTCAGACATTTGCCTTGGAAGTGCAACTTAGGTGAATTCACTAAAAATGCAGACCAGCCACAGGAGCAGCTGTGGAGCAGAGTGACAAAAGGAGGGTGTTGGCCCCTAACTAATAATTCTGCCCCCCCCCCATTTTTCCTTCAGTACCCAAATTTCTAGCATAGCAAAGAGTGAGACATTGAAAAACATTCACACCTAGAATATTTGCAGTGTTTGGATTCCCTTGGTAACTTTGCCTGTCCCCTTTTCTTTTGATGCCCAAACTTTATTTCTACAAGCTTATCTGAAACTTTAAGTTATTCGTAATGCTAGAAATTTGGGGTCTGAAGAAAATTCTGGAGGAGCAGTAGTCTTATGGATGGGGGCAGTGCCCTATAGGTCCCTTGACACCAAGCAGACAACTCCTCTGTTTGTAACCATTATCACAGTGGAATAGTAACTGTCTGAAGTCATTGAGAAAAACAAATATAGCAATGAAGCAATGAAGATGCTGCTTTGCATCATCACAATATATCACAAAATTATCCTAAAAGTACACAAAAATGTTCTCAAGCAGCTCTAGGCTTTTTGAAATCTGATTATTGTACTTCTGGCTTCTTCAGATCATATGCATGAGGTAAAATCAATGGAGAACACAGGTCGCATATGGAATAGAGATTCATGCATGGGGATGTTTTGCTTTCCATTTTCCAGGTCGTATTGGCTCATGGAACACTGGCAATGATGATTCACCGAATGCTACAGATGACACAGCAGATGAGATAATGGATCGCATTGTCAAGTCTGCCACGCAAGTGCCAAATCAGCGAGCTGTGCCTAGAGAAAGGAAACGATCAAGAGCAAACAGAAAGTCTTGTAAGTAAAACTGATGAACCAGGAAGGATCATTATTTATGTACATGTTTATGTACATGTAGATGTGCACACATGCATTTTGTTTATGTATATGTGGATGTGCACAAGTGCGAAAGATTTGTTAATACCAGTGATGGGGAAACCTGGCCCTCCAGATGTTGCTGGAGTACAAATTTCATCATTCCTTTTTATTGGCCCTGCTGAGGCTGATGAAAATTGAAGTTCAACAACATTTGGAGGGCCATTATTTGAAGGACATCTGGAAGGACAAATTTAGAAGAATAAATTGATTCAGTATTTGAATTACAGAAGGGCAGAGGTAGCCTATCACCTTAACTTGTAGCAGCCCATTTGGAATTAGAAGTAAGCATTTGTGTCTCAGGATCCCCCACTCCTGTAATTGGAATATACGCATGTAGGAAAAGCAGTCCTGGAGTGTGTCTGTGAAGTGTGTGTGTATGTTAATCCTTTCAAAACTACATAAAAAGCTTGTTGGAATTAAAAAAAGCCTTAGCTGCATACCTGAACATCTTCATATTTGTTCTTGAAGCACTATCGTTCCATCTCCATTTTTGCTAACTAAGGTAGTTCTCTCTGGATATGCTAGAAGGAATATAGACATATGGTGGCATGCAAATGATGAGGAACTGTAAAGAAAAAGAAATCCTTAATCACTTACCATACCTGGTGTCATAAACTTGTTGCTCTAGTATGTTCCACTGGATAAAAGTCTGGACTTGGAACCCAAAGACCTGCCCCTGCTTCTGAGTAGCCTGTGGTGTAACTATTTTTCTCAGGCTCAAGGCCAAATTGCAGGTGCTGCTGAATATGTCACTTGGATTTTTTTGGATCTTATTAAAACATTAAATAATGGAAGGGGGCTCAGAACTGGAACTGTGCCGTATAGGGAGGGGTGTCAAAGCTTTCCTTCTGCACCATGGTCCTGACACCTCCAGTTGCTATCTGGCATAAGCAGAAAGCCCTCTTTAAAGCTAATGGAAGTGTTCCTTTTGTGCCAGATACCAACTTGGGGGAAAGAGTTTTCAAATTAATTCCTCCACTCCATACATGCCATAATCCAAACCCTGATTGGGGATCCCAGTGCCTGCTATATAGTGTTTTCAAAAGTTTGAAGCAACTGTAAGTTGCCATATATACCGTATATTCCGGCGTATAAGACGACCTTTGAGCCCTGAAAAATAGCCTCCAAAATCAGTGGTCGTCTTATACGCTGGATACACTTTGCTTCACCCCGTCATCGGATCTCCTGCCTCTTCGCTCCCTTCGCAAACGGAGCGAGGAGGCAGGAGATCAGGCGGGGGGGGGGGTGAGGCAAAGTGTTTCCCAGTTCATTTGCCCCCCCCTTCTCTGCCTTCTCCCCCTTTCAAGAGCAACCGAAGACAGAGGAGGGGGCAAACATTGCTGGAAAGCCCCCTCTCCAACACCCCTTCCACCCTCCCCAAACCCTTCCCCCCTCCAGCCACCCTTCCACCCTCCCCAAACCCTTCCCCCCTCCAGCCACCCTTCCACCCTCCCCAAACCCTTCCCCCCTCCAGCCACCCTTCCACCCTCCCCAAACCCTTCCCTCTCCAGCCACCCTTCCACCCTCCCCAAACCCGTGATCGGGCTCCCGATCGTGGCTTTGGGGAGGGGGTGGGTGGCTAGGAAGCCCCCCTCCAGCCACCCTTCCAACCTCCCCGAACCCTTCCCCGCTCCAGCCACCCTTCCACTCTCCCCAAACCTGCGATCGGGCTCCCGATCGTGGCTTTGGGGAGGGGGTGGGTGGCTAGGAAGCCCCCCCTCCTGCCACCCTTCCACCCTCCCCAAACCCTTCCCCCTCCCCCCTCCAGCCATCCTTCCCCCCTCCCCAAACCCTCCCCCTTCCCCCTCCCAAAACCCTTCCCCCCTCTCCACCTCCAGCCACCCCCCTCCAGCCACCCTTTCACCCTCCCCGAAGCCAGGATCAGGCTCCCAATCGTGACTTCGGGGAGGGGGAGGGTGGCTAGGAAGCCCCCCCCTCCAGCCACCCTTCTCCCCTCCCCGAAGGGTGATGGGGCTGCCGATTGCAGCCTCGGAAGGGGGTGGGTTGGGAGGAAAGCCCCCCCTCCAGCCCCCCTTCCACCCTCCCCGAAGGGCAATCAGGCTCCCGGTTGCAGCCTCAGGGAGGGGGGCAGGTGGCTGGAAAATCCCCTCCTCCAGCCACCCTTACAGCAGCCGAGGCAAACCTGGAAGGTGGAAGAAAGGGACGAATCTTGCGGTTTGCCATGGCTGCTGCCCATTCCCCGTGTCTTCATTCCCTTCCAAAGGGAATGAAGATGGAGAGAAGGGGGGGCAGATGAGGGAAACTGGATATATTTGCCCCTTTCTTCCATCTTCAAGTCAAGGCTAACTGGAAGGTGGAAGAGAGGGGCGAATGCCGCAGTTTGCCACAGAGGCCACCCATCCCCTCCGTCTTCATTCCCTTTGGAAAGGGAATGAAGACTGGGGGAATGAGCAGTGGCCAAGGCAAACTGACTTCATTCAGCCCTCTCCTCTGCCTTCACCCCCTTTGGGGAGCAACCGAAGGTGGAAGAGAGGGGTGAATGTTGTGGCTGGCTGGCTGGGAGAGCCCTGCCAGCTGATCCTGTTGGCTTTCCCAACTCAGGAGGAGATCCTTGTGAGTTGGGAAACAAAGAGGATCAGCTGGCAAGGCTCCCCCAGCCAGCCAGCCAGCCAAATAGGGGGGTGGTCTTATACGGCAAATATATGCCAAACTCTAGATTTTTACTGGAAAATTGGTGGATCGTCTTATATGCCCAGTCGTCTTATACACCGGAATATACGATGCCGGAATATACGGTAGTTTGGCCATCAGAGAAGTTTCAGACGTTTCTGAAGAGGCACTGCCACCCAAAGGTACAGGCTTTGGCTGGATGCTCTTTTGGAAAATTCAGGAAGAATAAAGTTTGTTTATATCAACAAGCTTACATGTTTTCTTTGTGCAATATGCCCTAAGACCTGCATAAATAATTAACATTAAAATATTTAGTACTTTCTTTGGTCTTCATACTTGTTCAGAATCATTCAAGGAATTCCTCAACACCATTCTGAGGGTTCCTTGAACCACTGAGATATAGTAAAATAGAACTCCAAATAAATAATAAACTCAGCCTTCTAATGACCTTTTCGTTCCTTTAGCATTTTGTGAGCGTTAGACCAAAGGACAAACAGCAACAGTGAGTGACCAGGCACAGGCTGCAATGAGTTGGTGGTCATGCTGGTTAATGCCATTGCAAATTAAGAGCATTTTTTCACCCAGGAGCACTTGGATCTCATTCGCCAGCATGTGCTTAAGAACAACACCTTCCACTCCCCCACCCGCCCAAAGAGCAAAAGGAGGAGATTCCGCATGGAGCAGCTTTCTTAGAAAAATAACACAGGAAATAGATTTCAATGAAATGCAGATAAGCAGACTCTGGCTTATCTTTGCTCCCTGCTGGAGTTCTCCATAGCATAACTCCTGGTGGCCCTTCCTTAATCTTATATGTATCCATTTGCCCTTATGCACTCATGTTCTCCATATACATCAATAGCTTTCACTGACTTTTGCTCCACTAATTTATCCTGTGTGTACATATGTGTGTGTGCATGTGCATGTACCCATTTCTGCAGCTTGCCCTGTCTTAATTTCTTCTGTGGGCTTCCTTTAGTTCTTCTTCTTTCTCCCACATTCAGGCCACATATGTTCTTTGCCTTTGCTGAGGCTCTTTTCTACTGAAGAACTGCTTGGGAGACAAAAAAAAAGTATAGCAATAACAATGCTGTGTTATTCCATGGGGCTGGTTTTTCATTTGTGTTCAGTGAAAAATATCAGCTGTGGATAGGAACTCAGTAACTCTTTAGACTGAGGGTGTTTCTTGCAACAGGTTATCACAATAAACTCTATCTTGGTATTCAAAATCCCCACACGACATTTCAGAGTAACAGATATCTTCAGCATGGAAGTATTGCTCAGGTGCTTGAAGTCAGATGCTCAAAGTTATGAACGTTTTATGAAACTGAAGTGACTGACTGTATACATCTTGCATGGAATGCTATGTCTTACTGCATTACTGGAGTAGTTGCTGTTAAGCAACAAGCTAGGTGTTGTTGTTGTTGTATGCCTTTAAGTCGTTTCCAACTTATGGCAACCCTCACAGGGTTTTCTTGGCAAGATTTGTTCAGAGGGAGTTTTGCCATCGCCTCCCTCTAAGGCTGAGGAGTGTGACTTGCTGAAGGTCACCCACTGTGGGGTGAACCCTGGTCTCCAGAGTCATAGTCCACCACTCGAGCCACTACACAACACTGCCTTTCCTAGGCTTTCCTATTATTGACCTCTAGCTTAATGATAAGGACATCTTCAGATTTAGATATAAGCAACTAGGCTCTCAGAAGAAACTTCCCTGCCCTCCCTTTTTGGGGCAGCCCCTCCAGCTCATCTGTATCTTCAGTACTAGATGGCCATGGTTTCAGGGTGTGATTGAAAAGTTTGGGCTATATGGGGATTGGGCTGGGTTAGGCAGGTTTAACCAATAACTAAAAAGCTTATAACTTCAGATTAATGAGAACTATTGCCTGAGTAATGTTTCTTTCTTCTTGGATTTATCTGTACACGGTGTAGAAAGAATAATAGATTCATCGCAGCCCTTACTTATTTGCTGGTTTTGTTTTGTTTTATTTTAATAATATCCCACCTTTCTCCCAGCATTTGATTCAAGGTGGCTTATAGCTATTTAAAGCACAGTATTGTATAACTAAAAAACAAAAAAACAAAACAAAAAAAACAATCCTATTAATACAAAAGTTAAAACTCCATTAAATCTCAGTTCTATTTAAAATACACAAGTTAAAAAAACACATTTAAAAATAATAAAATAGGAACACAACAACCCCCCCATTAAAAACTCCATCTGCCATAGTATATTAAAAACCAAATGCCTCCCTAAATAAAAGGTCTTTACCTGCCAACAGAAAAGCAGAAGGGTGAGGGCCAACTGGACCTCCTGGGGAAAGGAGTTCTACAACTTGGGAGCAGCCACCAAGAAGGCTTTCTCCCATGTCCTTACCAGGCATGCCTGTGATGGGGGTAGGACTGATAGAAAGCCTTCCTCTGCAAATCTTAAAGATCAGTCAGGCTCATACAGTCAGCCCTCTTTATCCATAGATTCAACCATCCACTGCTTGAAAATATATTTTAAAAAATCCAAAAAGCAAACCTTGATTTTCCCATTTTAGATAAGGGGTGCCAAAGAACTAGCAGAAGTAATCTCAGAACCATTGTCAATAATCATTGAGAATTCCTGGAGAACAGGATAGATCCCAGCAGACTGGAGGAGGGCAGATGTCCCCATCTTTAAAAGAGGGGGAGGAAGAAGACCCAAATAATTACCACCCAGCCAGCCTGACATCAACACTAGGAAAGATTCTAGAGCAGATCAGTAAACAGTCTGTAAGCACTTAGAAAGGAATACTGTGATCACTAAAAGTCATCATGGATTTCTCCAAAACAGTCATGCCAGACTAATCTTATCTCTTTTTTTGATAGTTACAAACTTGATAGATGAAGGGAATGCTGTGCATGTAGTGTATCTTGATTTCAGTAAGGCTTTTGAAAAGGCCCCGCATGATATTATTGCAAAACAGTTAGTAATCTGTGGGCTAGACAATGCAACTGTTAGGTGGATTTGTAATTAGTTGACTTATCGAACCCAAAGGGTAGTCACCAATGATTCCTCTTCATCCTGGAGAGAAGTGACCAGTGGGGTGCCACAGGGTTCTGTCCTGGGCCCAGTGCTATTCAACATCTTTATCAATGACTTTGATGAGGGAATAGAGGGTATGCTTATCAAGTTTGCAAATGACACCAAATTAAGAGGGGTAGCTAATACCCCAGAGGGCAGGATCAGAATCCAAAATGACCTGAACAGATTAAAAAGCTGGGCCAAAACTAACAAAACGAATTTCAAGAGGGAGAAATGTAGGATTCTACACTTGGGCAGTAAAAAATGAAATGCACAGATATAGGATGGGTGGCACCGGGCTTGATGGCAGTACATGCGAAAAGGATCTAGGAGTCTTGGTGGACCGCAAGCTGAATATGACTCAGCAGTGTGATACAGCAGCTAAAAATGCAAATGCGATTCTAAGCTGCATTACTAGGAGTATAGTATCTAGATCAAGAGAAGTAATAGTGCCACTGTATTCTGCTTTGGTCAGACCTCACCTGGAATACTGTGTCCAGTTTTGGGCACCACAATTCAGGAAAGATATTGACAAGCTGGAATATGTCCAGAGGAGGGTGACCAGGATGATGGGTGGTCTGGAAGCCATGCCCTATGAGGAGCAGCTTAGGGAGCTGGGCATGTTTAGTCTGGAGAAGAGAAGGTTGAGAGGAGACATGATAGCCATGTTTAAATATTTGAAGGGATGTCATACTGAGGATGGAGCAGGCTTGTTTTCTGCTGCTCCAGAGACTAGGACATGGAGCAATCGGCTCAAACTACAGGAAAAGAGATTCCACCTAAATATTAAGAAGAACTTCCTGACAGTAAGAGCTGTTTGGAAGTGGAATACACTGCCTCAGTGTGGTGGAGTCTCCTTTGGAGGTTTTTAAACAAAGGCTGGATGGCCATCTGTCGGGAATGTTTTGATTGTGTATTCCTACATGGCAGGGGGTTGGACTGGATGGCCCTTGAGGTCTCTTCCAACTCTGTGATTCCCTTATCTGGTCCATTACTGGCAGTATACACTGTTTTTTCACAGAGACAGCTTCCTTGGAATTGGATGAAAAGGAGAGATAGAGTTAGCATACTAGTGACACCCAACCCCAAAACTCAGATAGCCTCTCCCAGTGGTTTCATGTAGATGTTAAATAGCATGTGGGACAAAACGTAGCCCTGAGGGACCCCACAGGCCATGGAGTCAAACAGGAATCCCCCAGCCCAACCTTCTGAGCTTGCCACTCCAAGAAGGACCAGAACCACTGCAGAAGAGTGCCTCCAAGTCCCGTCCTAAAGTGGTGGCTCAGAAGGATCTCATGTTTAATGGTATCAGAAGGTGCTGAGAGATCCAGCAGAACCAACAAGGTCACATTCCTACTGTCCAGTCTCCTGCATAGGTCACCCACCAAAGCAACCAAAGCTGTCTTTGTCTCATAGCCAACCCTGAAACCAGATTGAAATGCATATAGATAATCCATCTTATCCAAGAACCCCTGAAACAGAAGGCTACCACACACTCAAACCTTGCCCCAAAAAGGGGATATTGAAGACTGACAAGTAATTATCCAGTGCAGTCAGGTTTAGGGAGGGTTCATTGATTAGAACCCTTTAGTTTCTTGAAGTTGTTTTTGAGGCCCATTTAAAGATTGAACTCTTAGGAGCTGGCTAAGCACAGGGGAAATAGAAAAGGAAGTTGGAGAGATAAAGTTGTTAGTCTGGATCCAGACTTAGTCATACTTAGAGTAGACCCACTGAAATCAACAGACCTTAAGTAGGCCATAACCAACTTCTTTTGACCGATTTCATTGGGTTGACTTTAAGCATGCAAGGTTTTGATCCAAGACTATACAGGATTGAGGCATCCTTGAAGACCATTGTAGGGTCAGACAAATCACCACTAAGGACTTCTCTCATACCCATTTCCAGAGTCTTGAAAATAATTTCTCAGTGCTTGCTTGGTCTGTTTCTTGCACTGAACACAAGAAGCCTCAATGCATCCTCTTCCAAGAGAGATGAGAGAAAACTCATAACCACTGAAGGTAGGAATTTTACTGCCCCATTTTTAGGAAGAACCACTGTTTCATCACTACATGAGTAGTTAAAGAAAGAAAAGCCTGCCAGTGAGAAGACCAAGAGCCATTAATTCAATTACTGAAGAAGAGAGCTCTTATTTTTTTTTCTCCTGAGGGGAAGATGTAGGCACCATATCCATAGGTGGAGCTCCATAAGGGTCTGAAGGTGTCACTTCACCATGCATTCCTATAATGCAAAATTCCATAGAGAAAGGATGTCCCTTAATGTATGCTTTTCTGGGAGTACCTTAATTAATTAGACAAATACATCTGACTGATCAAAAGTTACCTCAAAAGGAAGGGGGCAACTTTCTGAAAAGAAGGTGTCCATTCTATGAAATATTATAGAATTGCTGTGCTATGACTATCTGGAATAAGGTCAAATAAGTGAATGCATAAGTATTCAGATTACCCTCACACATGCATATTTAATGTGTAAAGGCAAAATTGGGTCCACAAGTTGAGCGAAACATTGGCAAGGTACCATATGTTTTTACACAGTCAACATGGCAGCGGTAACTATGATAGCACAAGGTTCCCACTGTTACAGAAAGCCTACATGTGTAGTGATGAACATGGAGCTGTTTGGAAGTGGAATACACTGCCTTGGAGTGTGGTGGAGTCTCCTTTGGAGGTTTTAAAACAGAAGCTGAATGACCATCTGTCGAGAATGAATTGATTGTGTATTCCTGCCTAGCAGGGAGTTGGACTGGATGGCCCTTGTGGTCTCTTCCAACTCTATGATTCTATGATTCTATGCCTAGAACACACCACCAGCAGTGTAGTTACGATCAACATGCAGATGGAGACAACATCAGAGAAAGATCCAGTCCCACTTGTCCTTCCATGCCTTTCTGTGTTGCGGGGGCAGTTCTAAGCAGGCCTATAAAACAGAATTTCTTATCAATTTTAGGTATACTGTGTATGGATGGCCAATTGGCATATTAAACATGAAGTGAAACAACCAGCTTTAAAGCTTTGTTCACCTCCACTCCATTCAACATTGTACTTTATTATGTCAGGAGTCATTAAATAAAATCTGAGTGTGTTTATTTAGAAATAAATCCATTGATATCATTTTCAGATAGTTATTGTTAGGATCAGGACTTAGGAAGCCATTAGGCATTAATAACAGATTGGTTAATGTGCCCTAAAAGTAATCTATGCAATAGGGAGGGGGACATGTGGCCTCTCACATGTTGTTGTATGACAAGTCCCATGATCCCTCACCACTAACTATGCTGGCTAGGGCTGATGGGAGGTGTTACTGTTATTTGCTGTCAGATTCAATTTATGCTAACCCTATGAATGAGCAACCTCCAAGACACCCTGTTATTAATATCTCTGCTCAGTTCTTAAAAACTCAGGGCAAGGGCTTCCTTGATTGAACCAATCTACCTGTAAATTGGTCTTCTTCTTTCCTTGTTGCCTTCAAATCATTATTGCCTTTTCTAATAAGTGTGTTGTTTCAATATATGTCCAAAGTTTAGTCGTTGGGGCTTTTAGTGAGAGTTCAGGCTTAATTTGCTCTTGGGTCCATTTATTTGTTGCTTCTGGCACTTCACATGATATCTGTACAGCTCTTCTCCAACACCAAATACCATAAGTTGATTTTCTTCCTGTCAGCTTTCTTCACTGTCAAGCTTTCACAACTTTATGGGAATTACATGGGAATTACAACTGAAAATATTTTAAGGGCCCCTTGTTTCCCAACCCTTTTCTTCCCACCCCTAATATAAAAAATCATAATTCTGTCTGCTGTACAATGACAATTCCATATCAGGAAATTTAGCTTTTAAATGCAGACACAATCCTTTTCATGGATTTGATTCTACATTTCCTGTTTGGATTGTTGTATTGCTGCATTTAGGCTGTAGTTTTAACATCCATACCTGGAAGCAAGACCCACTGAATATCATGGGACTTACTTGTAAATAGATGTGTATAGGACTATGCTGATAGTCTGCTAGCACCCTCATTTTTCTCTTCTTTCTGTTTCTCAGTGAGGCGGACACTTAAGAGTGGACTCACACCAGAAGAAGCCAAAGCACTGGGTCTGATGGGCACTTCCGAGATGCAGGTGTGATGACAGCGCCCAAGAGAGCTACAGGAAGAACCATCGGTATACACTTACGCGTGCGCGCACACACATACACACACTTATACACATACATGCACAGCCACACACACCAGCATAGGCTGCCAACAGCCTTTTGGCTTAACATTCTTCTGCCAGTTCCCTTGGCTGTTCATCATACCTTGCCATTTTCATAACACCAAAAACGGGAGGGGAAAGGTAATCAGCACAAAGGGCTAAAATTAAGATGTGTGTAACTTACCACTACCAAATTAAGTCAGTACTGGGAGTAATTTGGAAATCATCATGCTGCATTGTTACAGTCTTTGATGTTACCTTGTTTTGTGTGAAAGGTGTTTATGTTCATTTTCCCTGCAGCCTGTATAATAATTGTCAAGTAATACATTTTGTCAGTTCAAGGGCAGTCCTTTAAACAGGCAAACTTACTTTTGCTACAATTAATTTGACTTTTCTAAAGTCAATATTTCTAAACAGAAATGCACCATTGTTTTTATCTTTCCTCCAAAGAATGTACAAATGTATGTCTACTTGTGTATATACTGTCTGAGCATGTGTGTGTGTACACTCCTGCCAGCACACACATATACCCCTCCTGAGTCCAGGTGCCTTCAGCCTTCACTCATCCTGTCCTGCAAGAAGGGAAATCCTTTTTACAGGAACTCGCTCTTTTATGGTGAAATTCTTCTAGGTTGTTTTTCTACTGGGACCTCTCTCAAGCACGTACATGCACACTCTGTATAATGGCACATGTGCACAGGCACAGCACAGAGTACTTCCAGTCACTCAACTCAAGAGATGAATGTATGCTTAAATTATAGTAGTATACCAGAAAGTAGCCAGAGAAAAAATAAAATATGTGTCAAGGTTAAGTTGGAGTTCTGTGCACACTTGTGCACCCATTAGACCGCATTTCTAATATGATGTAACAATGTTTAAGAGTGTCAGTACAGGTGGATGAGTGACATATGGCTTAACCCCAACCCCCTGCAGTGACATTTTCCATGTAAGAGCAATCCATGAAGTCACAGCAGGGACATGTCACTGTTGTAGACATGAAAGCTGTGCTCTATCCCCAAATGGTAAGCATCCATAGACTTCCTTTCTGAAGTCAGTGGACTGTAATTTGAAGAATAATTTTAAAGAGACACATTACATAGATTTCCAAAGCTTGCACTAATCAGCTCTTCCACTTTCATGAGAAAAACATCCAGCTTGTAAAATTTAAAGAATGGAACATATTCAGTGCAATGTTTGGGGTTTCAGAAAGAGTGGTACAGAAGGCAGTTTCTTTTATACTAAAACATACCTCTAAGCTAGTGGTACTAAAGAAGTCATAATGAATACATTATTGTTAACCATACCATCCAATTGCTTGGCACCTTTTTTGTGAGAATGTTCTACATTAATCCAGAAGATTCCAGTCTCAATCTTTGTACAGAAAACCAAAATACTAAACGTGTAAGAAAATGCATGAAGTATAACATCTCGCACTTGACTCTCAATTTTGTCTTATAATTTACTTTTATTTGCTCCCTTGATGGTAATAGTTGTTTTTTATATGTAAAAGTAACTGTGAACTCCCAGACAATGTGTCCCTCAATATTTGACAATATTTAGGATTCATCCTATAATTGTCTACTTAGAAGTAAGTCCCTCTGCACTCAGTGGGGCATATTCCCGGGTAAATAGGTGTATGATTGCAGCCTTAGTAGTTCCACAATGCTACAGAAGTCATTGCTTGATATGGCTAGTCAGCATATGTTTTTGACATAGGAGGAGGAGACATTGGCCAGTAAAGGGCAGAAAGTTGTATTTATTTCATTTTATTTACGTCAAGAGGATAAGATAAGTCTTTGGACTGAATTTCTAAGTCCTGCCTATCAGAAACATTTTGCTGTTTCTCCTGCATATCATAGAGCAATTAATTCTTTCAAATTTCCAAAGTGATATAGTTAGGGGAAAGAGCCCCAGCCTCCCCCCAAAACTCAGTTGTTACTGTTGGCTGGATAAATGTTAGTATCCACAAGAAGAATGCATTCTTTTAAAAAAAAAATCTTTCTAGAAAAATAACCAGTATATATTGGTAGTGGGGTAGAATTCCCACCCTAAACTCTTGTATTGCACATTGCTATTCTATTATGTGATAGGGCTTTCTATCCCTCTTTCAATGAAATTCTCAGGGTAGCTTACATAAATGACATTGGTGTAACAGACATTCTCTTTTTTACTTATCCAAGCAGAGAGCTTTAGGCTTAGACCATTTGGCACATTTAGAACATTTTTAAGACCTTATTTTTCTTTGTTTTCATATCTGTTCCAGTAAAACATGGGATTCTGAACCACTTAACATATAGCCCTACATCCTATTAATAATACCAATTGTCATAAACCCAGTGAATCAAGAGGATTTTTGTAAATGTGGGCCCATCATTCAACTGTTGATTGACTAAGTCTGTCTAGTTGGGACTACCACTTGGACTCAGACCTTGGACAAGATTGTCCACAACAATAGACTGTTTATACATACTACCAAAAGGAGAGTTGTCATCTTTTTAATTTATTCTTGGCAAATAAAACACTCTCAAATATTTATGCAAAATGCTGTTACAGTATCTATGGGATTGTTCCTAATGAGGTGTTTTTGTTTTTGTTTTTGTCGTTGTTTTTAATCCCAGTATAACTTAAGATCCAAATAAATTACTATGGCTCATGGATGAGGTTTGTAGTAGCCCAGTGAAATTTTACTTATTTTTCTTTGGGATATCTCACACCATCCCAAATGATCATCTGTTTTTGAAATTCCCTTCCGTTTAAAACACAGTTTGTCGTGAGGGAGGGAGGCTTCTGTTTGGAGAAATTGCACACATTTCTTGGCTGTATTGTCCCATTTGTTACATTAAGTTAGTTTTGCCCCATTACCTTTGCATGTCTGTGATTGACATGCATTCCCAACTACTCCTAACATTATGTAGTCATTATTGTCTTTGTCTACATTGAAGAAGGGAAGATGGCACCTGAAGAATCATCAACATGGTTAAAGTAATCTATGCCTTGATTCTGTCTAAGGCTGGACCAGTTCCCCAAACTTGTACATACACACCTTGTGTTGAGTGAGTATGTGGAAAATGAACATCAGACCCTGCCCCTCAAAAAATCAGGAGCGAAAAAGAAATTCCTCTGAAATTCTGGCATTAGGGCTGTCACTTAACATTACTGAACCTTAGAAGTTAGCCAAAAATTGACGTATTTCTGTTGCTTTTCATACTGTTCTTTTTAAAGCCCTGCACTGGCATAGCTCTGTGTGATTCTTTCTACAGCTTGGCAGCATTCTTCCTAGAATGCTATGGCAGTGTGACACCACAGCATTCATATGGCATCACCTTGTTCTCATCCACAACATTCTGGAAAGTCTGGCTGCAGCAAGTAGCATGACACTTTCTCCCCACTTCCCACCAACCACACTTCCCAGAATGACTTGGGAGCCATGCAGTGTCATATTGTACCATTCTAAAAGCACTACAGAAAGTGTGCCTAACAGGAAGCCACCAAGTGAGCCTTGCACCTCTGTAAATAGAAGAGTGCTTTTAAAAAGTATGAAAAAGCAAAGAAAAATATCTTTCTTTCTTTTTAAAGCCACGTAGTTCAGTCTTCCCTCTCATATGGAAGACATATAAAGCAGAACACTTAAAATGTGTTATTTGGGATGTTATGGGTTATCATGCAGATTGCCGCCACTAGGCAGCATGACCAGCAAATTTATGCAGTTTTTTTTTCTTTTTAAAACTTTTAACAGGTCTCCTCATAGTTATGAAGTTATATGTAGTTATGCTACACAAATCTTTTTGGTTCGGAAGGTCACACCCAGTGTTGGCTGAGGGGCAAGGGGTCATATATGGACACACAAACATACAAATGTTGAAAACAGCAATCTGGAAGGCAGAATTACCAAGGATTTTCATTTTCCCATTTCCCAATGATCTCTTTTGAGATTGTTCTTTCCAAACAACTTCAGGCAGCAGAGAAACCCTGATTTGAGCAGCACTAGTAGATGCTGGAACAGTATCAGTCTGGAAATACCATTTTTCTGCAGTTTAGGGCCATGCATCATGCATTACTTCATTAAAAACTGTATTCCTGTTAAAATACCTTATAATAGCATTTGTCCATCCCAGTTGAACTCTTGAATATGATCCCCATTTATTAAAACTTGATTCAGAAAGCCATATATATGGACTAGAAATTGTCTTTTAGTCCGGGATAAAAATCATGCAGCCCTCCAGATACTGGTGGACTGAATTTCTCCCATTTGCTATGCTGGCTAGGGCTGCAGGGAACTGCAGTCCAATAACATCTGAAGGGCTGCATGATTATCACCTATTTTAGCTGTTTGTTAAATAAGGAAGGATGTCACTGTTGTTTTATCTCTTTTCCCCAACCCCATTCTTTCACACAGGCGCTTAAGAATTTCTAGAAAGCCATATTTAACTCATTATTAGCTAAAAATTCTGTGCCATTTTAAAGATGTAATTGAGGTATTCCTGCAGTTGGCCACAAAGGGAACATAAACAAGGCAGTTCTATATATGTCTACTCAGAACTCTGTCCCACTAGAGGAAGACCCACAAGGTCTCATGTTCCATTCTGACACTTCCATGTAGGGCTGGAAAAACTCATATCTGAAACCTAGGAGAGATTCTGCCACTTTGTGTCAGCAACAGTGCACTAAATAGACCATGCACCCTACTTGGTATAAAGAGTACTTTATTGACCAGGATCCTGTTGGTGATATATGCCAGCATAACCCTCAGTTACAATGGCATATTTGAATGACATTGGACAAGGAGGTAGACTATACTCCACATACAACATCCACATCTCTGGTGTGCAAGAACAGCCAGGGGCATCTAGGCTCAGCTTTATTCTCCCAGCCACTGAATGGATGCAAGGAGGCACCAAAGCAAAGGAACCAACACCAAGCAAAGGAGGAGGAGACATACACAGGGGGTGGAGGCTGCTTCTCCATTAGGTATTCAAGAACAGACAAAATGCACCCAAGAACAGCCACGCATGCTATCCGTGGCTGAGAGAATAGAGCCATGCCTGGAAGCTCCCAGTTCCTCTCGTGCACTCAAGTGGAAGTAAAGACAAGACAGCATAATTACATTGGCAGGGACTTGCACTCGACCAGAATGCTTGTGGATCTAGACCTTTATGTTCCTTTAAGTTCAATGGGATTTTTTGCAGGTAAGCCTAAATGGATACATTTTGTCATTTCAATGATATAAATTGCTAGTAACATTCATGGAAGAGTATGTAACATGAGTGAGACCTGGCCTTTGGTCACTATCCACTAGAAAGTTCTCCTCGAGCGGTGCCATTCAAGTGTTCCCTTCTATTCAATTCAGCCATGTTTTTGCAGGCTGTTGCTATCAATAGACTCTCCATCTGGTCTTTTATAACTCAAATAGTTTAAGATTCATACTATCCATCTATATGAAAATATTCTCCGTCCAGACTATAAAGAAAAAGATTGCATTTATACCCTTTCACAATTATTCTCTTGGTCCCTGTTTTCCTCTGTTCAAAACAAGGTGTTCTTTACCAGAGAACATACTAAACCTGATTTCCATAAAACAATTCACTCAGTCTAATACTTATTTCCATTGCTTAATCTAGCATTACAAATGTGATATGGGGTGAGGTAGATTTCATTTAGTTAAGCAATCTGGTTATATGACTGACTCAGAGGAACATTCTAAAAATATTTTAACTTGCATATATTGAAGGGAAATCCTTTAAATTAATTTTGAAATGCTTTGTTACTTAAAGTTTTAACAGCTGTGAAATCTGACTTATTTCTGAAAGAAGAAGCCTATTTGTGTTGTTGGGTTATAGTTCTCTTTTTAAGGACTGTCTTTGGACTTCTCATGTCTTTCCTGTGAGCTGGGAATTTTAAAAAGAAATAGATGTAAAGTAGAAAAGGATGATTTTCTAGACAAAGGACAACTATTGTAAAAATGTGTAAATGTTGCTAGACTTTTTGTTTTTGTGTGTGTAGTATAGTGTAAAATAAGCTTTTTTCCAGCAGTATTACTCTGTGAATTGTAATTTAAGAACAAGCCATGCATAGTCAATTATATATCCTGCAGGAAACACATATACCATATACACACAAATGATTGTTGTTGCCTGGTTGTAGGCAGGGTCTGGTAAAAGGTTGAATGCAATTATCCAGAACATTCTGTCATCACCACTGTTTTATTTAGGTTGCAATTTTGTGCCCACATACCTGGGAGTAAGCCTGATTGAAATCAATGGGACTTACTCCTGAATAGAATAGTAAAGGATTGCACTTCTATGAAGAACTTGAATTATTTTTCCCCACATTTACTACATCCAAGTACATTGGTAGTTTGTAGTCATCATCCTACCATTTTAATACTCATTGTGCATAGTGTGATTGCCTCCTTTTTTTAAGGTATTCATAATCTGTTTCTGTTCCCAGTTTCACCCTATTTTTTAAGATTAATTTGTTTTCCTGTGCCATGCAGGGTGGATATATTGACTATTGATCTGTGCCCAGTGTCTCTCATATAATTTAAAAGTCCATTGCTACTGCATTATGTAAACACATCTTGCAATAAAGCTTTCTAATGCATCCCTTTTCCTTTTTATTTTAAGGTGGGGAGGAGGCAGGTGGATTACTTGTGATATTCAATCCTTACCCTTATCCTTACCCTTAGAAACAGCTGAAGCAGCATTATCTGGGCTTATCTGCTCTTTGTTACATGATTTGGTTAAAATATTACAAATAAGCTCTCATCAGTAGTAATGCTGGTAGGTGGTTTAGGAGGGAGGTCGTTGGTAGGAGGGAGGGCATCATCACCATTGTATGACTGGAAATGGCCAAGGAAAAATGGGGACAGACATTGGCCACAGGAAAGGGAATGGAATAGGTCAGTGAAGAGGATGAGGGCAGATGACATAAACAGATCACTGAAAGGAAAAGAAGGCTTTTGGAGTGGTGGTGGATAGTAAAGTTGTCACTTTGAGGGAATAAGCAAAATCTGTCCAAGCCTGTCCCTCTCCTGCCCGTCCCCGCACACCTAGAAGCTTAACATGCTTCTAGTTTTGTGGAGGCACCTTACTAACATCTCTGGCTTTCTAGACTATCGAAGTGTGAATGAATATTGCACACCACTCCCTTGTTGCAACAACTACTTTGGCTGTCAGTCTGTTTCCGGGCACAATTCAAAGTGTTGGTTTTGACCTATGAAGCCCTATACAACTTGAGTCCAAGTTATTTGAAGAATCGTGTCTCCCTTTATGAGCCCATTAGAGCTCTAAGATCATCTGGAGAGGCCCTTTTTTCTGTCCCACCACCCTCTCAGGCTCATTTACTGAGCACAGGGAAGGGGGCCTTCTCAGTGGCTGCCCCCAGACTCTAGGGAACTCCCTCTCTAGTTCCCTAAAGCTGAGGGGCATGGATGGCCCCGTCTCTGCTTTCCTTTCATTGGCAGGTAAAAACATTTTTGTGCTGTCAGGCATTTACAAACTGACAAGGGTTGGGCTTTTAAATGCTGTGTGATTTGGATTTTAAGAGTCATACATAGTTTTTAATATATTTTAATATTTTAATGTTTTAACTGCATAGATTGTTTAATTGTTTTTTAAATTTTATCTTTATACTTTTAATGCTTTTGTATTTTTTAAAAAACTTGCATTGTTTTAAATTTATTGTTAGCTGCCTTAAATCCCTATATTGGGAGAAAGGCAGGGTATAAATAAATAAAATAAATATAAAAAATAAATTTTGGAGGCAAAAGGTTTCCAGACAATAGGGTAGCCACATGACGCTCATTCCCAATGTTCATATTTTGTCTCTTGACAAAATACAAATAGTAGCATCAGAGGAGTTTTTCAAAAAAAAAAAAACTAACTATATTCAGTCATACCTCCTGACCCTGAAGAGGCAGGGTATTGTCTCAAGCTGGGAGAGAAGGCTAAAGCTTGGGGTGTTGGGAATGGCTGGCACTGTGGGCTGTCTAGGTGAGAAAAACAAGGTTCTGGAACCTCAAATCTCACAAAATGTTGAAATTGTGCCTAAAAAAAAAAAAAAGGACTTCAGCAGGCCTTTAATGGGGTCTAAACGCATTGTCAGTCCACCAGACAGCATGAATCAAAGGTGATCCCTTTGTAGATGTGCCCAGACAGGGCCACCTATTCAGGCTTCCAGGCCAAAGGTAAGTAGTAGCTACAGGTGGTCTGTGGCAGGAACCCAAAACAGCTAACAGATAACAAAAAAACTTGCACAGGGAGCAAGTAAAGGGAACACATGGTCTCAGATGTCTCTACACTAATGCACAGAGCATGGGAAATAAGCAAGATGAACTAGAACTCCTTGCACTACAAAACAAATATGATATAATAGGCGTTACTGAAACCTGGTGGGACGAGTCTCATGATTGGAATGTAGGAATAGAGGGGTATAACCTTTATAGGAGAAACAGGCCAAACAGGAAAGGAGGAGGAATAGCATTATATGTCAGGGATATTTACACCAGTGAAGTGATCCATGACATCAATACTGGAAGCCAGGTGGAGAGCATCTGGATAAAAATTAAAGGGGAGGGAAACAACAGGGATGTTATTGTGGGACTCTACTACAGACCCCCAAATCAGACGGAGGAATTGGAAGTTGCCTTTCTAGAACAGATGAACATACATGCAGAAAGGAGAGATGTAGTAGTGATGGGTGACTTCAACTATCCTGATATTTGCTGGCAATCTAACTCAGCCAAAACTACAAGGTCTAGCAAATTCCTTACATGCCTGGAAGACAATTTCATGGTCCAAAAGGTGGAAGAGGCAACAAGGGGGTCAGCTATTTTAGATCTGATCCTAACCAACAGAGACGACCTTGTTAATGGGATGCAAGTGGTGGGATCCTTAGGTGAGAGTGATCATGTTCTCCTGGAGTTTGTTATACAATGGAAAGGAGAAGCCAGGCATAGTCAGACACGCATTCTTGACTTTAGGAGAGCTGATTTCAATAAACTCAGGGAAATACTGGGGATGATCCCATGGTCAAGAATACTAAAAGAGAAGGGACCTCAAGACGGATGGGACTTTCTCAAAAGGGAGATACTGAAGGCACAATTTCAAACAGTACCATTGAGGAAGAAAAATGGGAGGTGTCTCAAGAAACCAGGATGGATGACTAAAGACCTTTCAATGGAGCTAAGTTTTAAACGGAACATGTATAGGAAATGGAAAGGGGGGGAAATCACCAAAGAAGAATTCAAACAGATAGCGAACACGTGTAGGAGTAAAGTCAGAAAAGCTAAAGTGCAGAATGAGCTCAGGCTTGCTAGGGAGGTTAAGAACAATAAAAAGGTTTTTTTGGGGTATGTCCGCAGCAAAAGGAGGAAGAAGGAAATGATAGGGCCGCTACGTGGAGAAGATGGCAAAATGCTAACAGGGGACAGAGAAAAGGCAGAATTACTCAACACCTTCTTTGCCTCAGTGTTTTCAGAAAAGGAAAAGGAGGACCAACCTGAGGAGAATGGAACAGAGGACACAATAGGGGAAATCCAGCTCAAAATAAGTAAAGAGGTAGTACAGGAATACCTTCTTAATCTAAATGAATTTAAATCTCCAGGACCAGATGAACTACATCCAAGAGTATTAAAAGAGCTGGCAAATATAATCTCAGAGCCATTGGCAATAATATTTGAGAACTCCTGGAGAACAGGAGAAGTCCCAGCAGACTGGAGGAGGGCAAACGTTGTTCCCATCTTCAAAAAGGGGAAAAAAGAGGATCCCAACAACTATCGTCCAGTTAGTCTGACATCAATACCAGGGAAGATTCTAGAACAGATCATTAAACAGAGAGTCTGTGAACATTTAGAAGGCAATGCCATAATCACAAAAAGTCAACATGGGTTTCAGAGAAACAAGTCATGCCAGACTAATCTGATCTCTTTTTTTGATAAAGTTACCAGCTTGGTAGATGAAGGGAATGCTGTGGACATTGCATACCTTGATTTCAGTAAGGCCTTTGACAAGGTTCCCCATGACATTCTTGCAAACAAGCTTGTAGAATGTGGGCTAGACAAGTTAACTGTTCAATGGATTTGTAATTGGTTGACCGGCCGAACCCAAAGGGTGCTCAGCAGTGGCTCCTCTTCGTCTTGGAAAGATGTGACCAGTGGGGTGCCACAGGGTTCTGTCCTGGGCCCAGTGCTATTCAACATCTTTATCAATGACTTAGATGAGGGAATTAGGGGCATACTTATCAAATTTGCAGATGACACCAAATTGGGAGGAGTAGCTAATACCCTAGAGGACAGGATCAAAATTCAGAATGACCTGGATAGACTGGAGAGCTGGGCCAAAGCTAACAAAATGAAATTCAATACGGAGAAATGTAAAGTACTGCATTTAGGGCGGAAAAATGAAATGCATAAATATAGGATGGGAGAGACCTGGCTGAATGAGACTACGTGCGAAAGGGATCTAGGAGTCCTAGTAGACCACAAGTTGAACATGAGCCAACAGTGTGATGCGGCAGCTAAAAAGGCCAATGCAATTTTGGGCTGTATCAATAGAAGTATAGTGTCTAGATCAAGGGAAGTAATAGTGCCACTCTATTCTGCCTTGGTCAGACCTCACTTAGAATACTGTGTCCAGTTCTGGGCACCACAATTCAGAAAGGATATTGACAAATTGGAGCGTGTCCAGAGAAGGGCAACTAAAATGGTGAAAGGTCTGGAAACAATGCCTTATGAGGAGAGACTTAGGGAGCTGGGTATGTTTAGCCTGGAAAAAAGACGGTTTAGAGGCGATATGATAGCCCTGTTTAAGTATTTGAAGGGATGTCACGCTGAGGATGGAGCAGGCTTGTTTTCTGCTGCTCCAGAGACTGGAACACGGAGCAATGGGTGCAAGCTCCAGGAACAGAGATTCCACCTCAACATGAGGAGGAACTTTTTGACAGTAAGAGCTGTTCGGCAGTGGAACGCACTCCCTCGGAGCGTGGTGGGGTCTCCTTCCTTGGAGGTCTTTAAACAGAGGCTGGATGGCCATCTGTCGGGGATGCTTTGATTGTGATTTCCTGCGTGGCAGGGGGGTTGGACTGGATGGCCCTCGTGGTCTCTTCCAACTCTGCAATTCTATGATTCTATGATTCTAAGGTCATCCTCGCATGAGACCTAGGATTGCCCAGTCAGGAGTATCCCAGGTCCTGTGATCTCAAGCTGTTACGACCACATAGAGGTCCTTTTAATCAGGTAGTGTTTAAGATTTTCCCAGACACTATGCATGTAACATTTATTTAGACATAAGACATTCAATTAACTATCAAGCGGGAAGCTGAAATTATTTTATTTTTATGAATATACAGAAGAGTCTAAAAGCCATTTGTGAACCTTTTCATACATGTTCAAGTTCTGCTTGGTTAACATTTTCGCTTCGTCTGCCAAGTCTTCCTTCTCGGTCCAGCTTCCAAGATACACCTCTTAGCAATGCTCTGCGCAGCATCCATTTTATTTGGGTCTTTTAAGGCCTTGCTTCTCTAGGATCGACAGGAACCCATACATACACACAATCATACATACAAGCATACTCTCACAAAGCCAAATCCTGAGACCAGGATAACCCCCAATGATGAGGGCAAGCCCCAGGATGATGTTACAGGATGGGCCGTGGTGATTAAGCATGATACATCAAGCATCAACCACAGAGGAAATATCTGGTTGAAAATTAAGTGTTTCAAGTTCTGCTTTGAACAGAAAAATAACCACAACATTTTCCCAACTTTGTTTTTAACACTTTTTCAAGCACTCCTTTTAATTTTTTGCAAACTGTTTTTAATGGGTTTCTGCCATCAACCAGTGTTCTTCATTGGTCAAATTTTCTTTCTTTTTTTTATAGTTAGGTTGTAGAATTCTCCCTCATCTCCAACAGAGCAACAGAGAGCCAACAGGGCAATTTTGTCTATACATATCTACTCAGAAGCAACCCCTTTTTGGTTTAATGAGATTTACAATTTTAAAAGGTTGAGAACCTAACATGTCCCAGTCATGACTTCAAGATTTTCTGGAGGGAAGGCGGGGAGAAAAAGTTGGGGAGACAAGAGAGAGGGGGGAAAGGAGAATAATGCTAAGTGGATGCAGTTGGGATAATTTGGAGGTAGAAGAAAAAGTGGAGAAGGGGAAAGAGAGGAATGAGGAAGGGGGAGATGGAGAAGGGGAGAAAAGAAAGAAGACAAGACGGGGAGAGAGAAAATTATTACAATTAGGTATCTGAAGGTGGGGTGAAGGAACATAGGGAGAGTAAGGGAAGCCACAGTTGTGGGTGTGGGAGGGAGAAGAAGGGGGAAAAGACAACGAAGGGAACGGAGAATGGAGGAGAAGAAAACGAGGGAGTGTAGGCTGGAGTTGCAGAAAGAGGAAAAGGAGAAAGAAAACCAATGGCAGCAAGAGGTTTCCATGTGAGAAGTGCAGTGAAACTACTCAATTCCATACTTTAAAGGAGATGTCCAAGGTGCTACCCCAAAATAGGTTCGTTATCTTACAGGGGTCCTCTAAAATCTGGAATATAACCCAAATAGATTCATCGTACCCCTCGCTGAAAAACATGAGGGGGGTGGGAGTAAAAGACATTTAGCCAAGTGTTGTGGGGAGAAGAATCATAGAACCATAGAGTTGGAAGAGACCTCAAGAGCCATCCAGTCCAACCCCCTGCCATGCAGGAGTACCCAATCAAATCATTCCCAACAGATAGCCATCCAGCCTCTGCTTAAATACATCCAAAGAAGGAGACTCCACCACACTACGAGGCAGTGTATTCCACTTCTGAACAGCTCTTACTGTCAGGAAGTACTTCCTAATGTTTAGGTAGAATCTCTTTTCCTGTAGTTTGAACCCATTGCTCCGTGTCCTAGTCTCTGGAACATCAAAAAACAAGTCTGCTCCATCCTCAGTATGACATCCCTTCAAATATTTAAACATGGCTATCATGTCCCCTCTCAACCTTCTCTGCTCCAGACTAAATATGCTCAGCTCCCTAAGCCGCTCCTCATAGGACATGGCTTCCAGACCTCCCACCATCCTGGTCACTCCTCTGGACACGTTCCAGCTTGTCAATATCCTTCCTGAATTGTGGTGCCCAGAAGTGGACACAGTATTCTAGGTGAGGTCTGACCAAAGCAGAATAGAGTGGCACTATTACTTTCCTTGATCTAGACACTATACTCCTATTAATGCAGCCTAGAATCGCATTGGCTATTTTAGAAGAAGAGAAGATGAGAAATAGAAGGAGTGAATCTAAGACCTTAAATAGGAATCAAGCACCTAAGCAAAGCTGAAGAAGTAAGAGAATCATGCTCCACTTAGAATCATAGAATTGTAGAGTTGGAAGAGACCACAAGGGCCATCCAGTCCAACCCCCTGCCATGCAGGAAATCACGATCAAAGCATCCCCGACAGATGTTCATCCAGCCTCTGTTTAAAGACCTCCAAGGAAGGAGACACCACCACGCTCCGAGGGAGTGTGTTCCACTGCCGAACAGCTCTTACTGTCAAAACAATGGTCCAACCCATCTGTGCCTCAGTCTATGATAAGATATTATACTGTGACATCAACTATTTAGGGCAGTATAGGGAAGATGGGAAGAGTTAATAGTAAACAAAGGGGACCACAATGCAGCAATCCTTTAGTACAATATTCAGCAACTCCCAAGGAAGTGGATATTGAGGCAGCTGAGAATTTCCATGACTCTCTTCCAGTGATAGATGGTATCTACCAGAGTTTGAGAAACTTTGAGAAGGAGAAAGAGGGGAGAAAGTAGCCAGGTGGACTCTATGGGGAGACACTCCGAAGCAGCCTGCAGCAGTGGGGGCCAGCACACCACATTTTGCAAAACAAAACTTCTATTCAGGACACCATGCTCACCTTGGTAATCCTCCATTCATCCTGAGGCCCAGGGAAGACGGGCCAGGCCCTGAGATCTGGGAACACTATGGAACCTTCTCACACCTGCACACTCATTTGGTGGGGCTATAATAAATAAAAGGCCTGCAATGAAACTTCTCTGTACTGCATCATGTGATATATCTATAATGGCATGGACACTAGATTTTGCCCATCCATTCATTCCTCCATCCCAACGATTGTCTGGTTCCTGCCATACTGTGATACTGGGTCCCTCTCTCTTCCTACCCTGGGCCACAGCATTTGGGCCTACATGCTGGCATAGATTGGGGGACCATATCACCTCACTTTGTCTCCTGAGGCTTCCATTGACAAAATGTACTTGTTGCTACTAATCCACGGGAGTCAGATCATTGGACTATTAGTGGCCATACACCACCTTCTGTCACAACACAATTGCCAGTAACAATGTATGCATGGAGAACCACAAGCTCCACAACCAACAACCAGGATGTGAGGCGCTTGTCTCAACAGGCAAGTTCTGTAAGGCAGCTCAACAATTTTCAGCACTGGTTATAGACCAATACCAGACAATGGAACATTGTGTTCTGTCACAACACAATGCCCTGAATAGGTCTCAGGGACCTATTCCATGAGTTTCAATTCCAGAAGTTAAGTCTAGGAAGGAGGGTTCCAACAGGAGATCAGAAGTAATGATGGCCTCAAAGCCAGGTCAGCAGGCTGAAGGTATCAGAAAACCATTAAGCCACACCAAAACAAGTGTCTACAAGCAATAATGACAAGAAGGAAATAGGATCTGACACTGATAGACTGGGAGAAAGGTAGAGCCTTTGCCCCTGTAGGAAAGTCACAAAATTCCACGAAATGAAGACCTATCCAACCACATGACCCATTCTGAGAGGAGGATGCAGTTGTGGTAATGGGGACATTCCAATATTGCCATGCATAATACTTCACCCACCCAATCTCAGGCCAATGGGTCTTTGACAACAAGTGTTTTCTCAACTGAGGAAGGGACTAACAGACAACTTAATGGTCATGGAAGAGTGACTTCAGATAGTTACAGTATACGTTGTTGCCAGTAACAATGTATGCATGGAGAACCACAAGCTCCATAACCAACAACCAGGATGTGAGGCGCTTGTCTCAACAGACAAGTTCTGTAAGGCAGCTCAACAATTTTCAGCACTGGTTATAGACCAATACCAGACAATGGAACATAGCCAGACAGAGGCCAACAAGCAGCGCAAGTCAAGTACAAACCATGACGGGAACTGTTTTGTCTCCAGACGTTCAAATTCTAATCTATGAGAGGTCTCAGGGACCTATTCCATGAGTGGCCAGGGCTAATGGATAAGATAGGACAGGACCAAAGAAAAGTGTGCAGGGCCAGGTGAAATTCTTACCCTGTTTCCACCAAACATACAAAACAGAACCCAGTTCTATGCAAAGCATATTTTCAGGCAACACTTTCCTGGGCTATGAACCAGAGCTGATTCCATACAACACCTTGGATGTGAAATAGCCTCTTATACCTGTTTTCTCCAATCACTAATCAGAGATAATAGAAGAAATGTGTAGACCTGACCTGCAGTGATTCTCACAATGTATCCCCCATGAGAAAACACTCCTGCAAGCTTGCTTAGCAGCCATCTTCTCCCCACCATTAAGGGGAAAAAATACGGAGAACTGTGTTTATGTGTTTCCCCTATTCTTTCTTCCCCCTGCACCTAAGGTTTCAGTAAAATAAGGGGTCCTACAGAGCCCCGCTCATTTGAGAGGGTTTTTTTTTCTCTATGATAGCACAAAAGCCCTGCATGCTTGGTGGTGAGCTGGTAAACTTTAAAAATCAGCTTGTGAAGACGGAACAAGCGACTCTGAAATGTTTCAGCTATTTATTTTTAAAATGTGAACATTCTTTCCATTCAGCATCAGATATCTTCTCCCTTTTAAAAACTCGTCCTGAACTGAATTAAGCTAATTCAGACGAGACAGATCAGGTCCAAATTGGATTGGATCAGTCCAAATTGTTCTGAATCACTCTGGACAGATTCAGTGATCCAGGCAGTAAAAGAAAGCCAGACAGTATGTCTCAAAAATGTTGCAAAACAGCACCATAAAAGGAAAACACCAGGGTGGGAAATGGGGAAGGGAGCTGGAGTTTGCTTATTGATAGCTCTAGCTTCCAATTGGGGGCAAAAATCTATAAACAGCACTCTCCAGTCACAATACAGTACTTGTAGAAAAGAATGGTGAAGAATATTCTTTTCCTAATTCTCCATTAGCAAAAATAAAGATTCTGCAGGGGGCTATTGGAGTTTATTAGTAGTTGCTTATTCTTGTATTGTACCTGATGTTTGCAATCTCTTTCCCATTCAGTCCCATCCACCCTTACTCTGTGGTTTATTCCAGTGAGTCTCTATATTGGCCTCACTATTATTTTAGTAGTAATATTATTGGGCATTTAACCCCCCTTCCCAGCAACTACAACACCATTTTAACCTAAATTGTTTAAGTTTGGTTACGATCTGCATTGTTTAGTGTATTTTTTTCTACTTTTGCTTTTTGTCTTATGGCTGACTCTTGCCATGTGCTTATGTGTGCATGTCCTCCACACACACAGAATAAGACTTAGTACATATGCATCAGGGACATTACAGCACTGCAGGAAAGCAGCACATCTTAGCAAATTTTAAATATATTAAAACAAAGCTTAGAGATAGGTAGCACAACCTCCCCCCACCTACCTGTTCGCAATTTGTCAGGCATTGTCCCCTTCTTTACAAATTCCACGCACTTCTGTGGGGAACAATTAGTGGCTGTTTCTGAAGCAAACATAAAAGGGGGTAGCACAAAACTATCTCGACCAAGCAAGCTGCAATTGATTGATTTAATATGTTCTAAGTTTGCCACTGAGATCTGGTGGTGTTTTGAGCATTGGGCTATAGCTCCAGAGACCAGGGTTCGAATCCCCACTCAACCATGGAAACCCACTGGGTGACCTTGGGCAAGTCACATTCTCTGAACCTCAGAGGAAGGCAAAGGCACCACTCCCCTTGAATAAATCTTACCAAGAAAACCCCATGATAGGTTCCCCTTAGAGTCACCACAAGTCATTGTGGTCTCTTCCAACTCTACAATTCTATGATTCTAAGTCAGAAATGACTCGAAGGCACACAACAACAACAATTGTGTCTTGAAATTTCATGCACTTATGGTAATAAAAAAAAAAGAAAGGAAAAATAAAAATTTGTTTTTGTTACTAAATATAAATCAATGGGCAATATGAAAGCATACATTTTGGAATTTGGATTTGGATCTGAATCAAGTTACAGCACATCCAAATCAGTGTGAACCAAATGAGGGCTAAATCAACAAACCAGATCCCAAAGTGACTGGAGGGGTCTCACACAACCCTAACATCATTTAGGCCGGCATGCTACAGTATGAAGAACAATGTAGGGTATGGGAAGGCACCTCAGCAGCCATCAGTGTGACACAATAATAGAGCTATCATAGGTAATCTAAACTGTCTGAGTAGTGAGAACCATAAGGCCACTCAAGTTCCTAGGGGAAGGAACTATTCTCTCTAATGAAGACAGCACCTAGCTGCAGCTTGTATTTGAACACTTTTGCAAACTATTACAGTTGGTGAAGATTAAGGGCAGGTATGAAGCAGAAGTGACTAGAAGGCAAACACTGCAACCTGTTTACCTTAAACACAATCATCTCACTGTCAACACCTATGGAGTTATTATGGAAAAGAAAAGGTGGAACAGGAATAAGGCTCATGGAATGTAAAAACAACAACTGATATCCTGCATCATCAGACATAATTATAATGACCGTGCTTTGGAATTGTCGCAGTTGCTGTTACAAAGCGCCTCACTGCTGGGAGATGGCTGGAAGCTTCTTTACTCACCGCCCTTCTCTTTAGTGCTTCAGAAAACCTTCCATTGTCAGAGGTGCCAGGCTTTATACAGTAAGTTTTGGGGAGTACTGTTGGTTATTGCACTGAATCAAGACTGCAAATGCAAATCTCAAAAAGTTACATGTTTGTAAGTCTATCTTACAAATTCACAAATACTAAACACTATGCCAGCCAACATTTTAAAAGACTATGTCAACACAAAGACATTTTTTAAAAAATAACTCAAGACTGCAAACAGACTTGATAGTGGTAGTGTGGGAGGAAATTTCTGACTGGTTGAAGTGGTGGCAAGAGAGTAGTGTGGTGCATACAGATATGGAGGTGCACCTGCACAGAGGTGAATCAGAATGTAATGCCAGGGAATTCCTGTTTGACCTTTTAGCCATTGCCCTGTGGGGCCCTGCAGGGTCCTATCTTATCCCATATGCTATTTAACTAATAGATGAGACCACTAGAAGAGGGTGTCTGAAGGCTGAGTGTCACCAATATGCTGATGGGTTTCAGCTCCCAAAATCTCTGCTTTTCACCTAAATCCAAAGAAGCCTTTTATAGTTCTAAGTCAATGACAGATACCGGTAATGGATTGAAAAAAAGGTGAAAAAAGTTGTAGCTTAATCCAGACAAGGCAGAGATGCTCCTGGACCGGTGAAAGGCAGATTAGGGATTCAGCCCTAATAACACAGGGTGGGGTCCCACTCCCCCTGAATACAGTGTTACACATCTATTTCTGGACACAGACTTTAATCTATTGTGGCCAGGAGTATGTTTATGCTAATCACAGAATCATAGAGTTGGAAGAGACCACAAGGGCCATCCAGTCCAACCCCCTGCCATGCAGGAGTACCCAATCAAATCCCGACAGATGGCCATCCAGCCTCTGTTTAAAAATCTCCAAAGAAGGAGACTCTACCACACTACAAGGCAGTGTATTCCAGTTCCAGACAGCTCTTACTGTCAGGAAGTCCTTCCTAATGTTTAGGTGGAATCTCTTTTCCTGTAGTTTGAACCCATTGTTCCATGTCCTAGTTCAGTGATGGCGAATCTATGACACGCATGTCAGTACTGACATGCATAGCCATTTCTGATGACACATGGCTGCATGCCAAGAAGGATGTTTCATCCTCTGCTCCTGCACAGCCAAGTGCAGTAGCTGAGAATGAAACATTTGCTGCTCCTGAGGATGAAACATTTGCGACTAGAGTCTTGGAGTTAGAGTCTATCTCTAAGGACATTTTCAGACACAAAAAAAGTCGTCCTGAGGGATCGGGAGAGGTACGCGGCTGTTCCGCAGCAGGGGGCCAGTTTCTTACGATCCCGTCCTTCTCACGTTACCCTCCATGTTCCTTCCGTGTCACATGGAAGGAAAAGGAACAACTTTTTATTCATGAAGAACTTCCATGAGTAAAAAGTGGCACCTTTTCCTTCCATGCAACACGGAAGGAACACGGAGGGTAATGCGAGAGGGATGGCATCGTCAGAAACTGGCCCCCTGCTGCATACCTCTCCCGAGCCCTCAGGACGACTTTTTTGTTTCTGAAAATGTCCTAAGACTCTAGTCTATCTTAGTTCATGGCACCCCACACAAGCTAAATAATATCAAGACTAACAAAAGAAACCGACTGATGGATGAACAAAGAAGTCACTAAGCAGGTAAGTTAAACAATTAGTTTTTGGTTTATTAAATACAATTATATATAACAATTATACATTTATGTTATTTAAACTTTAAATACCACAAAATAATCTTTTTTCCTCAAAGTGACACACCACCTGAGTTATGCTCAGTTTTTTGGCAAAGTTTGACACACCAGGCTCAAAAGATTGCCCATCACTGTCCTAGTTAGTCTCTGGAACAGCAGAAAACAAGCTTGCTCCATCCTCAGTATGACATCCCTTCAAATATTTAAACATGGCTATCATGTCACCTCTCAACCTTCTCTTCTCCAGACCAAACATGCCCAGCTCCCTAAGCCACTCCTCATAGGACATGGCCTCCAGAATTCCCACCATCCTGGTTGCCCTCCTCTTGGACATGTTCCAGATTCTCAATATCCTTCCTGAATTGTGGTGCGCAGAACTGGACACAGTATTCCAGGTGAGGTCTAGCTAAAGCAGAATAGAGTGGCACTATTACTTCCCTTCATCTAGACACTATACTCCTATTGATGCTGCCTAGAATTGCATTGGCTTTTTTAGCTGCTGCATCACACTGCTGACTCATGTTCAGCTTGTGCTCCACTAAGACTCCTAGATCTGTTTCGCATGTACTGCCATCAAGCCAGGTGTCACCCATCCTATATCTGTCCATTTCATTTTTACTGCCCAAATGAAGTATCCTACATTTCTCCCTGTTGAAATTCATTTTGTTAGTTTTGGCCCAGCTTTCTAATCTGTTCAGGTCATTTTGGATTCTGGTCCTGTCCTCTGGAGTATTAGCTACCCCTCCTAATTCGGTATCATCTGCAAACTTGATAAGCATGCCCTCTATTCCCTCCCCTCATTTCCAGGTTTCCTCAGACACCCATTTTTTCACCTTAGGCTCTCACTACTACACTTATTGCACTATACTATTATAGTGCTATATTCCACTTTTACTTCCATGACAACATCCTATGGAGTCCTGGGGTTTGCAGTTTAGGGAGTGTCATTTCAAATTCTCAGCCAGAGAGCTCTTGGGCCTCAATAAACTACAAACCATAGAACTCCACGGGATGTTACCATGGCAGTAAAAGTGGAATATAGCGCTATAACAGTGTAATGTGGTAAGGTCTTAATTAGTTTATATCAGGGTTAGGAACAATGTGACTCACAGGCCACATGCAGTCCGCAAAGTCCCCACCCCCAATTCCTCCAAAAAAAAAATTTCCAGGACAATTTTCAGGCACATTTTCACTCAAAAAAAGGTGTTAGGTGTCAAGGGACAGCACAGAAAGCAACATTCCTCCTACAAAAGTGGACTGCATACTAATGCCTGAATCCTTACTGGTAGTCCCGTCTTGAGCAGACACACCAAATCTTGGCCTAAAGCTTGTTGTTAGTCCTGACGACAGTCGACTCATTCAGTCAGTGGGATTTACTTACTTGTTGATTCACCATTCAACAATTGATTGAATAAGTCTACTCTAGTTGAGATTAACCAATAGGATGTCAGTCAACACTTACGTAAAGCCCATTGTTTCAATGGATCTACTCTTGCCTATGTTTACACCTTCACATACACATCTTGCCTTTGGCTGTCAACTAGATATTTCAAATTTCTGAATTTGTCCCAAGGAACTCTCACATGCTTCATCGCTTTTTTTGATATGATAAGAGAAGATAAAATGTGTTGTTAGATGTTTCATTGTCCAACAAAAACAGTAGCCTGATGTTTAAAAAAAGCAACAAGAAACATTGACCTGCATTCCGGAACTCCCAGAGGAGTGTACACCAAGCTCCTAGCTGACTGTTTAGCATTCCAGTTTCACTGATGCCAAGTTAAAAGAGTAAAGAGTTGTCTGCCAACAATGTGGTAATGCTTTTAACCATATGCATTGGTTGGCTAGACATTTCTCCCTTCTCTTTTTTCACTGTAGATCCATTAGTAATTCTAAATTCCAGATGTGCACTACATTACACACAAAGATTTTGCTCACTCTAAAATCCAGTCAGAGTACATTTTTGTCATAGGGAAGCTATAGACTCCTACTGCAGTGTGATTGTTTTCAGATTAATGCACTAAACAGCTGTACATTAGAACTGATGATCCCCTCCATAACTACTTAGCTTGAAAATGCAGCTGAAATTATGCAAAAGTTACATTCCCATTTTAGCATTTCTCCTTCATTGCATTAATACTTGAATTGTACTTTCCCTATTAAAGTAGGGTTATTATCGCCCGATATGCATCTAAGGACAAACAATTTCAGATTGCTCTATGGGTCTCCTTTTAAGGGGTTTATGCAACCAAGGGATCAGTATAATCTCTTGGCACAAGCCAACTCATCAACAGTATTTGCTTATAATGGTCATCTCAGCTTTTCCAAACTGTGCCTGCTGTCTCCAAGATCACCCAAAGTGTTTTGGCTATTCATACCCTGAACAGGAACTAGTTACTTTATTTCTGAATCTCCCTTCAGAGTTATCCACATCCACATAAATCCAGTCTAATGGATCAAGATCACTGTCAAACCAAATCATGGATTTATTTTAAAGTGGTAGAGGAAGGCAAAGGCAACCCCCCCCCCTCTGAGCAAATCTTGCCAAGAAAACCCCTGTGATAGGGTTGCCTTAAGGTCACCATAAGTTGGAAAGGACCTGAAGGCACACAAAAACAATAGTGGGAAATTAAATGGGAAAAGAGGCTATAACCATTTCACAGATATATGTTTATTGCTTATTACTTGCGTGTGTGAGTGAGCCACAGGAGATATGAGACTTCATTTCATTTCAAACAATACTTTCTTCAGGAGTTGGTTCACATATCCAGTTACAAGTTCTTGAGTGTTGAACAAAGAAGTTATGTATGTCAATGGGAAACTAGCATTCACTGAGAGTTGAGAGCCTAAGTCCAATGGTTAATCCCAATTAAAGAAGATCGATTAAATCAATTGAATTTACACAATGTTGACTTACCATGTTCCTACTAAGTCTACCCTAGAGCTCATCTACACAAGCCCCAAACACCCATAATGTCCTGCAGTAAAAGCAAGTCGCAGCAGGTGCGACTTATCTTAATGGTCTTATTGCCCCCAGCAGCCCCCATAAGCTTTGCATGCTAGATGACAGCCGGGTGAGGGGTGGTAAATGGGGAAGGAAGAAGAGGTGAGCTCGCCTCGCTTCTCCCATTACCGTGAGGGACTGCAGCAGCGGCGGTGGAGGGTGAATGGGGAAGGAAGAAGAAGAGGAGATCTCATTTCCCTTCTTCCATCTCCACTTGGGGGGAAACGGCGGCTGCAGGTGCTTGCCCTGTCAGCAAGGCCCGCCCCCTGCACTTGTCCGGCCAATCAGATTTGCACTTCATCTCATTTAGACAAGCGAATCAAATTGACTTGCTTATCCTAACGAGCAGAAATGTGCACCCCCTCATTGTTTTTAAAAAGAAATGGGAAAAGCTGCGAAGGCTTTTCTCCTGAGGTTTTTTGCCTTTTTTGCCCCCCCCCCCCTTCACAATACATTGATACATCGCAGGATCCCATTTAGACAGGTTGTATTCCCTGTGATTTCTATGAGGGTTATTTTGATCGTTTAGGCAACTCCTAGTTGAGACTAACCATTGGATTTAGGTCAAGATGTGGTTATCTCTCTGTAAACAAATGCTAACACTGTGAACAAGATGCTAAACAGATCCTAAATTGTGAAAGAGCCTGCACCAAGGAGCATAGTGGTTTTTTTATTGCAAGATGGGTAAAAATCAATAAAGAAAAAGACTAGCAAACATTTGATGGAAGCAAATCCACTCCAGCTTAATTTTTAGGACTAAGAGTTTAGGACTAAGAGGATAAACCAAATCCTTAATAGAAGAAGGTTTTGAACTGACTTTTGAAGAGAAATAAATAAATAAATAAATAAAGCCACATATACGTTCAGGTAAAAGGGTGCTAAGAAAGATTAGGATGCAATTTCATGTATAAGAGACATTGAGAGAATGAGCACAGTGGGTGACCATTGCATGGCTGAAGAGTGGTAGACCTGGAGGTCACAATGAAATAAGCTGAAAGATAAAGGATAAGGCAGAAGAGGGCTTACACAGAGCTCTAAATGTAAGGCTATGCTGTCATTTTAGAGCTCATTTCAAACATTTTCTAAATGCTGGACTCTAACAAATGCTACATTAGGGTAAACTTCTGTCTTTCCAACATAGCTGTTGCTACATTTATTTTAATTTTTTGCAAGTTCTTCCAAAACTTCTCACAAGTTTGGAATGCTGGAACTCACATAGCTGAGAGAGCTGAATATAGGTGATCATGAAGTGAAAGAGAGTTGTTAAGTCAGTGTTATAATTCCTAGGGCCCCAGATAAGAAAAATACATGCCACTGATGCTATATCGGATATAAAACTGACCAACCAAAAAAGAAGGAAAACTTTTATAATAAGAATGTGCCCCCAATGCACAGTCGTCATCTAAGCAGGTACAGCTAGTCCTGGTTGAGCCCATCTGCATAGGTGTAAAGGAGGACTTCAGCAATCTTGACAATACAATAGCAAAAGATTTTTTAAAAGAAAGAGGTCCTGTATATATCTTCAGGGCCTGATTTTATTTATATTTTTGCACATAATATTGTAGAAAATTACTGGCTTTATTATAAAAAGCTATTTTTTGCACTATCCCAACAAATATGGCTAGCATCCTGTATGCAAAGGGGTCTTGTAGCACCTTTGAGACTAACTGAGAGAAAGAAATTGGTTGCATAAGCTTTCTTAGACTTGAGTCTACTTCATCAGATGCATGGAGTGAAGTGCCTAGGAACAGACTTCTATAGCTATGAATGAGCAAGGGGTGTGTGTGAATATCAATAGAAATGCAAAAGTCGTGGGTGTGGTGATGAAGTGACAAGTTCAGTTTTCAGGATAGACAGTCATTGGGGGACCAAGGGAAGAAGAACCATATGAATCGTGGAGGGAATTATTGGAATGTAGTGTGATGCTGGCTGGAAACCAGAAAGGAGATGTGCTAAACTGACCAAGAGGGCCCTCGTGAGGCTGGAGAGTTAACTAGTGTTATAATATGTGTAGGAAACCATTGTCTCTGTTCAACCCACTGTCAATGCACTGTAATTTCTGGATATATTCCAATTCTGCTGTTTCTCTTTCCAGTCTTCCTTTGTAGCTTTTTTGTTCAAGGACTGCAGTTCTGAGTTTGGAGAGGGAATGCCCAGGAACACTGAAATGTTCTGCAATTGGTTTTTGTGTATTCCTTTTCCTAATGTCTGATTTACATATGCCCCATTTATCCTCTGGCACAGAGACTGGCCTGTTGCCCAATGTAGAATACTGAAGGGCATTGTTGACAGAAGATGACATATATCACATTGGAGGATAAGCAAGTGAAAGTATCTCTAATATTGTGGATGGTGTGATTAGGTCCTGTGATGACATTTCCTGAGTAGGTATGTGGGCAGAGTTGGCATCTGGGTTTGTGGCAAGGTCTTGTACCCATCTCCTCATCTGCATTGTGTGTCCCGCTGTAGGTAAGTAACTGTTCAATAAGACACAGATATTATGTAAGGCCTTACAGCACCCAGAAAGGGCTTTCCTAGTCCCAGGATTGCCATTCTCCTGATCTGGATTTGGGCTGAAAAGACCAAGGCAAAGTGCATACACTCCAACTATCCCAATTTGCCAGGGACAGTCCACTTTTTCAGCTGCTTTTAAAGCATCTGTTTCTCCCTCCTCCTTCAACCAGTACAAAGTCAGTTCAAAGTGCAAATGTCTTTTGCACTCCACTCAGGCACCAGGTCCCATCTGATGTTGGAAGCTAAGCAAAGTCAGCCCTGGTTAATACTTGTATGGGAGACTGCCAATAAATACCAGGTGCTATAGACTAAATTTCAGAGGAAGGAACTGGCAAAACCACCTCTGAGTATCTTTTCCTTAAAAAAAAAAAACTATGAAATTCATGGGGTTGCCATAAGTTGACAGGCAACTAAAAGGTATATATTCAGACACAGCAGGAAGAAGAGAGAAGGGGGTGGTGTGATCTTGCCCTTCCCAGTAGGCTGAGGCAAAAACAAACTGCTGAAGCCTCTCCTAGCTTGTGTATTATTCTCCATTAACAACTTTTGCTGTCTTGATCAAACTCTGATGTTGCTTGGCCACACATGTTCCAGTTTTCATTGTGAATTGTTGAAAGGTATGGAAGTGTGGTGGAACGTAAAAGAACACAAACTCTAACACTGCATTTGTGGTGCATCATTCCCAATCTCAGAGCATTTCTGATAAGGCAGCTTCTTATTTCTAGGTTCTGTGAAGCATGAACAACATGAAATAGCCTTAACATTGACATGAATTAGCAGTGTTCCTTATCTTTGAAATTTCCTGGCTTTTTGAAAAAAAAAATTCATTACAATGTTGGAAACCTTATCCTATCCTCAGTGTAGTTGACTCTGCTTTTCTTGTAAGTCAATTTCTATGATACTTCACTAATGGTAATCATTTTAAGGTACACACTCAACTTTGTTGTTGTTGGTAATTGTGATCGAGTCAACTTTTGACTTATGGTGACCCTCTGGATGAGAGATCACCAAGCCACCCTGTTATCAACAGCCTTGCTCAGGCCTTCCAGACTCAGAATTGTAGCTTCCTCAACTAGGGAATGTAATGCGGTCTTCAACTTTTCCTACTGCTTTCTACTTTACCAAGCATTATTGTCTTTTCCAGTGAGTCATGTCTTCTCATGATAGGTCCAAAATACAACCCAGTTTAGTCATCTTGGCTTCTAGGGAGAGTTCATGCTTGATTTGTTCTTGGACTCATTTATTTAAAACACTCAACTTTATTGTTCAGGTATTCATTTCAATGAAAAATAAATGCAGGTAACCATGTTAATTAGAACTAATCTAAAAGCATAGTAATAGGATAATATGATTATTAGGAATAACCAAAGTCACCATCTTCCGAGCCACTTTCTAAGACACCTTGAAGGATTCTTTGTGCAGAATTATAGTTGTTTTTAAGAGGAACTAGAACTGTTTATTCAAATCAATCTTAGGTTATAACCCAATCAGGTTTATAATAAGGCTATAGGCTGCAATTCTATTCTAATTGACTAGACATTGGCCTACATCCTGTTAGCCTCAAATTAGAGTTGATTCACTGTATCAATGAGATTTACCTATATCTTCACCATTCAACGACTGATTCAATGGGTCAGGATTCTACCAACAGGATTCTGGTAATTCCCTTTAACAAAACACTTCTTTTGTTTACATTAATAATTGGGGAGGGGAGACTCATTTCCCCTTATGAATGTTCTAGACTAGGATAAGCAATATGATTCTGACAGGTGCTTTCCTCTGCACTATACTGATGCCAGTGATATTAATTTAGTTTAATTAAAATTTGTTTTTGAGTAGCCAAGATTCTTTCAGAGTAAAGCATTGGCCTCCCACTACCTTCTCTCTTTATTCCCCAGTTTGCCTTTGTTCCCAGTGTGGACCCAGAAACATTTGTAGGAAGCAAAGATGGTGAGTGGTTGGGAGTAAGCACTTCACCTGGAAGCATTCTTGGCCACCCAAGGGGGAAGGGGGACATGCCCCATTGCTGCCCTTTGACTGGCAGTGGAGTGGTGGTGGAGAAGGGATTGGAAGCAGGGGTGATGGGCATGGCTGGAAGTGGAAAAGGAGAGAAGGGAGCAGGCAGACTGAGGCTGACTGACAGGTAACATAAAGTGAAAGAAGAGGAACTCGAAGAACTGAAACATGGCTGAGGAAGGTTGTGGGGAGAAATGGGTTGGGTCAGAAATGTTTGGGCAACCTAGTGAGGTAAGAAAATGGAGAAGGTGTGTGTGTGTGTGAGAGAGAGAGAGGACGGCTAGAGCAAAAGAAAGAGAACTGTAGATTTGGTTTTTGAAGATTCTTCTGAGGTTTATTCCCCACTTTGCTTTATATTCAGGCTACTTGCCTTCTAACTTCTTCTAACTTGGACAGGCTACTTGCCTTCTAACTTCTTCAACTTGCTGTGAAAAATGGTTGTTTTGTGATTGGCTGTGCTTACCACAACAACCATTTTGTGAATGAACATCAGTTATGGCAGCCATTTCTCTTCCCATTATAATTTCTCAAAATTTCTGAACTGCTCAACAACCAAAAACTTCTATTAACTGGAATTCTGTCTATGTTGTATGCCATTTTCATAACAAGAAACAGACACCAAACCCATGGGGCTGATGGCTTTAAAGTGGAAACTCCAAAATCATAGAAGTTGCTTTGGCACAAAACTCATAGCACCTATTGAACTGAAACTTTTCAGACATGCTCCTGCTAGAAGTGGAAACCACCTTCAAAAATGTCATTCCATTTTGCTGAAAAATCAGAAAAGCTCTTTTAAAATTAAATCAAAAGTTAAAGATAAATAGTACACAGGCACACACCCTTATGTATCTGATGTTTGACAGACATATTCTTCTCATACTGTGCTAGCTTGCTGGCAAATGCCATCCCTTGCTAACAGAAAATAAAGATGTTCAGAGTTTTTCTAAATTATATGTGTGCATTTAGAATGTGTGTAGCAACTGTTTTGGTAGGATATATAAAAAGATATCTCCAAACAAATGTGTTACATTATTTATTACAAGTCCTGTTATCTTATGATGTTGTCATTTCTGGTGCACAAGAGACTCTGTTGCAATAGTAAAAAAAAAAAACACATTGGAAATGGTCAGTCACTACTGTTTTGTACTCTAGCTGCATAACCTTGGTTTTAGACAACTGTGGTGCAGGAATGGTTTCAGGAAGCCATCTCACAAGCTATAGTCTCAAACCTTCACATGCCTATGAATTCCCCTTATTTGCACCTCCCCTTTTTGTTGTTCCTACACATCAAGGAGACCCAAGATTTCTTGATATTTCCAAGAGACATCTCTCTATTATTGAGGCAAAAGAGTGGAATTTCATTTCAGCTGCCTTTGGAGCTTTTCTGATAGGCCATGGTTACAGCTAATGTCACAGAGAGGGAAACATTGGAGGAAGGGTCAAATGGAATGGAATGTTTGCTTCACCTTGTTATTGACACAAGACTGTTCGGATGCTGAGTTTGAGAACTCTACGTCCAAGCGCCTGCATGTTCTTCAGGATGACACATAACTTGCCAGAGGTGAGATATCACTGCATTCATGTGTAAATAAATAAATAAATAAAATTAAGATGGTAATAATGGGTTGTTTAGTCGGTGGATGCCCTTCAAAAGAAAACAACACTGTTTCTACTAGTAGATGAATAGCCTGTGAATACAAGGCTGAAATCCTAGCTGGGTTTCTGTGCCACTATGTAATTTGACAAGAGAAGGAGACTGGACAGCAGTGCAAGGACATGTGCCATAATTTCATTTCTGCTTTTGATGTGTTTGTTTCAATCATCAGATATTTCATCATTTATCACCTTTCTGAAACCTGATGACTGTCACTGCTCAGTGTTAGCTTCATCTTCCATCTAGGCTGTTCTACCTGCATTATGTATGCCTGTATGAAACACATCCCTGGGTGGATTGCGACCAAACAAAAGTGACAAGGAAATTATTGGGATGCCATGGTTTTCAATAAAGGTGTGTGAGGGGGGTGTCATTAAGTTAACAGATCCTAGGAAGGTAAGGGTCCTGAGAAAGCAACATAGTTCATTTTAAAAAAATGTCCCTTTGTTTTTAATGAAACCCCTGGAAAAGGACCATTCTAAGGTAGGTTTTTGAGCAAAAGAGGTAGGTTCCTGAAGTGCATGCACACATCTGCAAAGAAACACTGCATCTTTATATAGTACAGGAACTCAGGACAGTTTGAAGTACTTCTATATACTCATGTATAAATCTAGAAATTTTAGTCAAAAATCAACCCCTCAAAACTGGATTGACTTATCCATGGGTCATATCAAAAGCCATAATGTTGGTCCCCCAAACCTGCCTTCAACTTATATATGAGGTTGACTTATACACAAGTATATATATGGAAGTGCAAGTTTGACATTATTGTCCTTTGGGATCTTGCATGGGCAGTTGTGCTCCATCTTAACAATGTCAGATGAGAGTGTTGCCAGCCCAGCAACCACTATCTCAGAGAACCATATTGTTAGCATGTATAGTATCTGGTAGGTTCCTCTGATGTCACAACTTCTTCAGTGCATCTCTGGGAGTTCTCCTTATCTGAAGCAGTGCTAACAATGTTCCAGGAAGCAGTTCATATGTTCTAGGAAGCAGTTCATGCACAATTTTCCCCATCAGAGATTTTGAAGTGATGGCTTATCACCTATTTCAGTTTCAGTTTGATGTACCTCTGCTTGAGTTGCTGAGTAGCATTGCCAACATATTCCCTGAAATTCAATCCAGGCAGATCTGTACAAAGGATGCAATGGAAAGCACTTGTTCCTACCAACAGAATAACATGGAAACCATGTATACCTGCTCAACTTGATTAAAGTGAAGTGTGGTCAATGTATGAAACTCTCAGCCTCTACAAGGACAGGATGCACTTGCCCTTGAGAACCTGAAGCCATTGGCCAGGAATGGTCCTTAGATTGCTGTGTTCTGCAGCAAAACAAACTGGAACACACAATAATTGGGCATAATACTTTTGTTTCCATTCCCTGGATTCAGTTCTCTGGATTCTTAGAGAAGTGATGTAAATTCTACAATGGAAATCAGGTGGCTATAGCACTGTAGCCAGAGAATGCCATTTTTTTATTGCCTATATCCATGGAATGTGCCAGGCGTATATACTCACAGGCTGGCATCTAAGTGTGATTCTTTGTGGTCAGCTTGGTTCCTCTAGGACACCTGCAAAGGACTTGGGAAGGGAAGACAGAGAAAGAGAAAAGACATAGGAAGAGGACACCAGGTGACATATTTGAGAGCCCATTTAGAGTACATGCAATAGCAATGGATGCACATGGAGCACTTCTCCAGTAGGTGCTATCGGACTGTATATCACATTATCCCCTATCATGTCTGAAATGGTTAGAATTTATTGGAATAGGAGTCTAGTAACTACCAGCTAGATATGAACTGTTCAGCTCTGGAACATAGCAACAGTGTTTTTAGGTGGTATAAGAGAACATGAAAGAAACAGGAAGCACAGACAGCATAGACACAGAGTACTCCAACAAAAGTGATGGTACTTTCCCCAACAGTAATGAACAAAGTACTCATAAACTTCATAAAGCAGGCATTGATTCTACTGCTACCTTGATACTCTATGTCTAGTTACAGAAAAGGTGTGAAAGAACCTCCCAAAGAGGGTATGTAGGGATTAGCCTTGACTCCTTGAAAAGGTTGGGCTCAGTGGCTAATGCACAGAGATTAGCATGTGAACAGCAAACATTAGTACAGAGGTAGTACAAAGCCATGTGTAGTAGAAATAGGAGGCATAACAAGAAGGTACAGCTAACCTTCAGAAATCAGAAGTTCAAATTTCCCACCAAAGTTCTGCAAAACTACTTCTCTTGTGTCATAATGCCATTTGGCCAGCAAGTTTGTAGAAAAGGGTAGCATTTGCAGTGTACATGTATGCACACACAATCCCTGACCCATTCATCCAGTGGAAGCAGCAAAGGAGGGAAATCTCACACCCCAGGCAGTTTAGCATGTAAGGATTGTGCAGTTCCAATTTACTCCCTCCCCACACACACAGAGATTAAAAAATAAATTGAAGAGAAAGGACCAAGGAGAAGGACAATACTGGGTGTGACAACCCCTCTCCCCAATAAATAAAATAAATGAGACATTCATTAGTCAGAAAAGGCAACACTAAGCATACACGTGTGCAGACACCCAGATCCAAAATACCTCTGGTCCCAAGCATTTTGGATAAGAGAGATTCAATCTGTAAAGCCAAGAAATTGAATGAAGAACTCTTGAAAAGCAGACACTTAAGAAACCAGCAAATACTTCAAATGCTAATTACAGCATGCTGCAGTTATGAAATTTCACTTTCCCCAGACAAACAATGGCCAGCATCTTGTTGGTGACATATGCAAATGTAAGTCCACCTTACACTTAAGTATGTATTTTCTTTAAAACTGTTGCAGAGGCTGATATTCTCTTCCTCCCTCTGCAATGTCCAAAGCCACCCCCAGAACTCATTCTCTTGCTGTGATAGCCTTCCCCACCACCCATGCCATTGTTGGTGGAGAACAGAAGGGACTGGAGAAGCATCTGCCTATATGCCCATACCCAGACACAGACTAAGGACATCATCCCACAGGACCTTCAGAAGACCCCCCGCTGATCTCAGTGGAGGAATAGCCAGATGCTTTTCTGATTCCACCCCTGACTCTCCACAAGCAATGGAATGGCTGTGGGAGTGGCTATTGCAGAAAAATGGTGAGTGTGATGACAGGAGAGCTGGAGCATAGTTCTGCATGTGGAACTCTTAACGCTATGCTCAAGAATGTAGGATCTCAGTGAATAAATGGAAAGGAAATAAAACTTTCAAAGGAAGAATAATTTACCATAGTGAAGACCAGTCCCAAAACAGATCTGTGTCACAGCCATAAATGAACATGACAGCTGTTACAATGACTTGAATGCTGGAGAAGGAAGAAGAGCAGAGCAGGATGATTCCAAGAAACAGCAATGGCACTGGTGCTGGAGGCACAGAAACCCAAAGGTGTGGAATTCAGACACAACCAAAGCAGACAATATGCCATTCACATATTGTCAGCAAAACCAATGCAAAAAAATTAGCTAACACACATTGGAAACTGCTTAACGCAGTGTAGATGTGTAAATAGCTATTGCTTAAAACAATTTGTAAGCCGCTCTGATAGCCTGGAGGCTGAAGAGCGGGGTTATAAATAAATAAATAAATAAATAAATAAATAAAATAGAATCATAGAGTTGGGAGGGTCCCCATTGGCCATCTAAGTCCAACCCCCTGCTGAATGCAGTCTCTCAAGCCAAAGCATTCCCATAAGGCAGCTGTCCAGCCTCTTTCTAAAGATGTCCAGAGGAGACCCTACCACCTCTCTAGGCAATTAGTTCCATTGCCAAACCATTCTTACTATTAAGAAGTTCCTTCCAGTATTCAACTGAAATCTACCCAACTGTAACTTCAAACCATTACACCTATTCCTAGTCACTGGGGCAGCAGAGAACAGGCTGCTCCCCTCCTCTCTATGACAGCCCTTGAGGTATTTAAAGATGCAGTCATGTCACCCAGTGCAAAGAAAGAGAAGTCAGATAGTCTTTCAGATAGTCTGCACCCAAGCTGTGTAGGGCTATAAAGGTCAAAAACAGCACTTTGAATTCTTTCTGGAAACACTTACCTGGACTATATTAGTATGTTATAGTAATTATATATTAGTATAATTACTAATATTAGTATATTATCATACTCTACTGATTAAAGTACTGTATATAGAAATATAATATAAATTATATTTAAGTAGATGCATTCATAAGAAAAATATGAGACAGTTGGAATTATATGTACTAAGAGATATCTGTATAACTTTATTTGATTCACTTGGCAATAGGATGGATAATAATATGTTTACAAAACAGAAGATTTTTATTAAACTCGGAATGAAAGGGAATATTTAAAGATAGGCCATAATACAACCAACACTAGAAAGGAAGTAAGTTAAAGTAATATTTATTTTAACATGGTATAAGATAAGAAGACATAGAACTGTGAAGATGTATGTACTTTATACAATTGTTCATTGATTTATCTTTTTTAAAAATGTTATATTATGATGTTTGTTTGAATAAAAATAATAATGCAGGGGGAAAATGAATTTCCACTCGGAAACAAACTGGTAGCCAGTGAAGTTGTTTCAACTGGGAGTCACATAATCCCTGTAATCAGCCCCAATCAAGAGCCTGGCCACAACATTTTAGAACCATTGGAGGTTCCAGGCCAAAGGCAGCCCCACATAGAATGTGTTACACTAATCCAAACATGATGTAACTTAGCCAGATCTGACTTTTCAAGGAATAGGCACAGCTGGTGCACTAGTGTTAACTGTGCAAATGCACTTCTGGCCACAGCAGAGACCTGGGCATTCAGGCTCTGATCCAGGAGTACATCTTAGCTGCAAACTTGAGATTTCAGGTAGAGTTTAACCCCATCCAACACAGGCTGAATCCCTGTTCCCTGGTTTGCCTTCTGACTGACAGAAGCACTTCTGTCTTGTCTGGATTAAATTTCAATTTGTTTGCCCTCATCCAGGCCATTACTGAGAGCAGACACTGGTTCAGTAGAGTAACAGCTTCCTTAGAATCACATAGAAAGGAGGGATAGAGTTGTGTGTTATCAGTAAGCTGAACTCCAAAGTGCTTGATGACCTCTCCCAATGGTGTGATGTAAATATTAAACAGCATGGGGGACAGAACTGAGACCTGGGGGACACCACAGGCTAGTGGCTAGGATGTCAAACACCCCCAGCACCACCTTCTGAGTTTGTCTTCCCAGAAAGACTAGAAGCACTGTAAAGCTGGCAGGCATTCACTACTCCCCTTAACCAACCCACCAATTCCCCTCAGATTACTTTTAACAGCCAGGAAGGGCATGGGTCCAGTAAACGTGTGGTGGCTCTCATTTCTCCAAGATCCTGTCCATATCCTCAGATTGCACTCAGAAGAGCTGAACAAAATCCGTTAAAAAGTGATACCTTTATTAACTAACCAAATGCAAACCCCATGATGCAAGCTTTCAGAGCTCTACTGGCTTCTTCATCAGGCAAAAGATGTTGAAAAAATTAAAAAAGAAAAGTGACAGTGTTGGAGTCACAGGCCTAAACGCTGTTTCAGATGTTACTTGTGTTGTTTGGGTGAGGGATCTTATGCAGGCAAAGGCCACTGCAACTTCCTGTCTATGTAGAGTAGAGACAAAAGACAGTAAAATTTAAATCCTTTTTCAGAAGTGAGGAATCTCTCTGGCAATCAGCATGTCTCCATCCCTTTGTGATGCAAAGAGCTCCTTTGTTTAGGCAGAGTTCATTGGATTTTTCAAGAAGTCTTTGTACTGCTGCATCTGGAAACAACTTTTACATGATGTATAGGCAAAACTAGCCAATTATTGTTCTAAAAAGAAGTTTTCCCTGTTAGCATGCCTTACTACCCCCTCCCAATGATATCTCATAATTGGAAATATTGGATACTTTTCAAGGTCAGGTTAGCCTTGGCGAACCAAAAAGGCCAATTGGAGATCACAGTAAACTGGGATGTGTCTTAGAAATATTTTGGCAAGAAAGCCCAAATTAGGATTGTGCAGAAGCCCCCTAGTAAATACAGTCATTAAGGAGGTATGTGCTAATCCTTTCTTGGTCACATCAGCAATGAGTCATTCAACCAAACAATTAAGTGACCATTTCCAAATCTTCTCCTAAGGAAATCTTACCTCATACCCCCTCCTGTCTAGCATTGAGAGGTTGTCATAAACCAATCAATTCCTATCTCCCAGCCATTAATACAATCAGTTACGTTTCAGTTTCCTTTGTCTATCTACCTGGTGGAAAAGCCATCCAGACTTTTTTCTACCCAGAGTACCCCTTCAGGGTATGAAATAGGGTATAAATATTAGTTCCCCAACAATAGAAAGGTGTGCCACAGTGGATGAATCCAGCCACTCTCTTTCTTGGTATATCCCCAGATTGGAACCTCCTGTGCCTGTCTGAGCATCTTCACTGCATGAAATGCTGCTCTTCAAGACTGGTAACTATTGCTCTATCTTCCCAAATCTCTCTCTCTAGCCAATCTTTCTGCCTTACTTCTCTATAGCTTTGTGTGGCTCTTAGGAATGTGTGTTGTGTGTGTGGATGCATTTTGTGTTATTTCCAATAAAAATACTTTATTTCACTTTAAAGCTGGAGTGTTCTCTGCAGTTAGTACTGATATACATAGGTGAAAAGAAAAACACATGATGTTTATATACATATATGTGTAATTGTGGTTCTTCAAGTGGTCATCTATGAACTCACACAAATGGGCAATGATTTCACATTCTATACCAGTGGCAATGTATTAAAAAATGCATTTTCACCTTAGAAGAAAAAGACAGGAGATACAGTTATCAAGAATAACTGGTTAATACTCCCTGGTTAATATTCAACCCTGAATAGCGGGTGGTTGTTCCTGAGTCTCCCTCACCATCAATATTTGGCAAGCAAGGTAATTTTTCTTCATATGGTCTATCATGTTATTAATTCAGAAAGATTAATAAAAAGAAGAATTTTCTTCCTTTCAAAGCAATTTTCATTGTGACATCATGTTGCACTATCAGTCCACAATACCACATCACAGAGAGTGCCTCTAGTTCCGACAGAGCTACACCTGTCTAAAAATCTGGCTCAGAAGTAAATCTTGCCAAATACTTTGAATATCCACCCCTTTTTAGTCTCATGGAGCATTCCACTCCACTCCTTTTTCTATTTCTGATCAGTAATAGCACTTCAGAAAGGAGCACAGCCACAGAACAAAGCAGAAGGAAAGGTTGTGGTGTGTCTCCTCAGACATAAACCTGTGTTACTCAGAGATATGATCTGCGAACACTGAAAATCCACTCCTTTCCAGACCCAGTGAACATACACATCCGTTCCATTTATACTTGGAAAGAGCACTTCAGAAAGCAGCACTGCTACAGGTCCACCTTTCCTTTTACTCATGAGTAAATTCACCAAAGCAACATACTGAGGATATTTCCAAGTCTGGAGATGATGACAACAGAAAGAGCTGGAGCAATCCAGAGATGCTGAACCGGCCAGCAGTGCTCAGGAAGCCAAAAGAGGTCAGCAAAAGGACAGCAGGTCCTGGAATATGTGGGAAAGTATCCTGGAAGCTATGGGGTGGAGTAGGGGAGTCAGAGAAAAGAATTACAGAAAGCCACGAAATACTTGGAGACTGCCATTCTGGCCAGGAGTGTTCCAGTAGCCACTAAAGGTCAGGGAAAGGTTGGAGAGCACCAAAATGCACAGGAAGGGATCTCCTGCGATCTAAAAACAGCTGCAAAAGAATAGGGGAAATGGAAAAATTGAACAATGGTCAAAGAAATGGCAGGAAGCGGGTTGAAAAGGGAAGGCATTCACCAGTAAAGCTTTCACAAACTGGTTTCAGCCCAGCTCATGGTTCACATTTCATGCCCTAAAACCCCAACAAACTGGATCACAAAATTGGACCACATTAAAGGGGTTGTCACACACTATTGTTTTTCAACCTCTCACATCAGCAATATGGGTAGAACAATATAAGCCACTTTGCAGCCATAGTGCCACACAATCCACCTAGCTTACATATACCAAACAAAGGCCTGAATCCTGCACAGCTCAGAGTATCATAATAGGTCCTCATGCAGACCCATGCTAGGCTGAGCCATATAACACACCTTCAACTTACTGCTTCTCCTTCATGTGGAGTGAGCAGGATGACAGAAGCAACTGGCTATTTCTGCATGACTAGACACAAATTGATTACAGCAGCACTGAGGCCTCCAGAGGACCCCATCAGATCTTAGTGTTGATGTCATAATTTTATGTCTGGCTACGGTGTTACCCAAACTACTAGCGATGTGGAAATTCCATGCAAGGTCAAGTTTTTAATTAGTTGGAGAAATTAGCAGCAACTCGACTTGGCCATGCAATAGGGGCAACAAGGGGATCTTGAACCTATGTATACCAGTACTAACCTTGACGGAATACATACAAATGTGAAATTAATTACGGTTTTTATTAAGAGTTCAAAAATAATACCAATCACACACACAGTCATGCAAGAAGCACTCACGCAAGGCTATAGAAAGCAGTAGGAAGGACTTGGATAGGGGAACAGCAAGAGGATTTGTTGTGGGTTATATGACTTGTCCTGTAGTCTGAAGTCTCAGAGCAGACTAGCAGTGTGGATGTGGGAGATAGAAATGGGTACACAGTGGGACAGAGTGTCCTCAGGAAAGGGAACTATGCGCCTGGCTACACAGATGGACATAATGTCCTCAGGCAGGGTATCTATATGCCTGCTACACAGAGGAGAAGAATGTTCCCAGGAGAGGTCTGTGCACACTGAGGTGTAGCTTTGGGCTAAATTTATACCCAAAAACATGCCCTGAGGTGATGGAATTTCAAGTGAGAACAATATATTTCAGGAGAGTTTCCTGACTGAACAGTGGATCTCTGGAGATGTCAAGTACTCGTTGATGGGTGATAGCTTTGAAATTGAAAGCAATGACTACCTCTTTCAATTGCTAGGTTAATTAAGAAAGATGTTACATACAGACAAAGTATATCTTAACTACAGTTGATGGGATTTATTGTCTGCCAGCGGGTGTGCTGAGAGAATATTTCCTTAGGTCTGGTTTGATCTTTGTGTTGCCCTGAGATTTGGAATTTCCCATGGCCTCTCCTTAAAGTGATGTATGACTAGACTTTTTCCAGCCAGAGTGTCTCTTTGGGATCTTTCAGGGGTCCCTGATCTACTGCAGCTTTTGTGGAAGACCACATTAAGGCCAAATTATTAAATATCGCCCATTATTAGGGTGTATAAAGCTGGCCAGAGAGGTGGGATTACAATGGAGGCATAATCAGACACTTCTACAATCCTGCCTGCTCCCCTCAAAGCAGGGAATGGCCATGTGGGGGGTTACAGAGGTTGCTCAGTAAGTGGAGGGAGGGATTTGGCCACTACAGAAGGAGGAGTGGTATACCAAGTCCCACAGCACCCAAAAAAGACATATGCATACATAAGGGAAACTTAGGCATGTGTATGTCCCTAATAATACACCAGGCACTATGTGCGCTCAGGTCCCATATTGCTGGAATAGAAAAGGCCACAACTTTTTTGGTTAAAGCTCAATAGGTGTGGTCCACAGCATGGACCAGAACCAGGAACTGGTCTACCCAACTGCCAGCCAACAAAAATCCATTCACTCAGCCTGTCTGCTTGGTAACTGAAATGACAGATGTGAGAATCCACTTGAGCAGAAGCTTTGAATGCCATTTATTTTGCAATAGCGAATTGTGTGGATAACATTTTAATTGGTGTTTTTTTTTAAACTGTGAGCTGCTTTGGGTCCCAGCCTTGGGGGGAAAGCGGGCTACAAATAAAGATGACAGCATCATTTCTAATTTGATACGAAAGTATTTGTGACCTAAATTGGTTTGTTTAGTGTAACTCCCAGGTTAGCACACATAGGATTCTGTCTGAAGTATATTCTTTGTTCTCCAGTGAAATCAGTGAGACATGTGCATACATTTCACTGGTTCATTCATATTATTGGGCAAATCTGTATTTATGGATATGCCTTTATAGTATGTTACAAACTTCCAACTCCAGCTTTTATTATTCACAATATCACCACATAACCATTTACTAAATTATCACTGTAATTTTATTATACAGAGATCCGGCCACAAAACTCTCAGCAATGTAATTCTAAGTCACATGACTCTTGCACCACACAGAATGCCCTGCAGCATTCAATGGAGCTGGGAAGGAGTTGTTAACGATTGTCAGAGTTTATGCAGTGCTGGTGAATAGTTTCCTTCATGCAGTCTGATTTCCCAATAAAAATGTCTCTCCTTTATGGGGTCTTTTAAAATGTCCTTTCTGCAAAAAAACAACAACAAAAAAAACCCAGATGCATGCAAATACATATGTGCATGAGATGTTTCTTGTTAGAAAAATTATTTGAAGAGTTTCAAAGGGCTCTGGATACTATGCAGACCCTCTGGGGACACAAGGTTTAGACTCACATACTGGTATTCTGTACATTGTGTTTCACTCAATATTCTGCAGGGAACCATTACTATTGTTCTAACTGCATTAAATATCCTAGGATTTCCAACTATAAAGTGTGTCATGTTCTCTAGAATGCTTTCAAAATGCTTCATTCCTCAGCAATATGCTACATATATGTGTATTATACATGTGATCACAAATACAATTTATAGAGATATTTATTCAGAAGTAAGTCTGCCCTTCAGGTAAATGCACACAGAACTGTATCTTTATGCCATTGAAGGTAAAATGAAAATTAAAGCAAAAGAATGGACAAAGTTCTTATATATTTTGGCCATAGTACAGGTAAAATTAGTTGTGATTAATAGTAATATGCTTCAAGTTGATAGTATTAGTTCAGTTAGTTGTGATTAAGATTACAGTCCTTGTTAAACTGACCTAGACAGAGTCATCAACACAATTAATGTTATTACTGAATGAATGTGCTTAGAATTGTATGTGTCTTTTTTCATTGGTATCAACAGAGCCTTGGGAAAACAGCATTTATAATAAAGCTTGGCACACTCAGATTGGGATTCACATCTCCACATGAGAACAATATAGCAGGAAAAACATACAAAATAGTAACCCAGTGGGGAAAACAAAATGGAACAGAGTATTCCTTGGCAGTTTTCCATGTGACAGTATTCTATGGATTTAGAGATCCTGAAGCTTAGAGAATTCAGGATATTAACAGTCTGGTGACATGTTGTACAGACAGCTAATCAGCAGAGCATGTGCATTTCCCCCTTTCGATCCAATGTGAAGGTTTCACAACTTTCTATCAAATTCTCCTTCAGCAGTTAAGACTATAATGATTCTCTTCGTTGGCTGGAAACACTACATTTGATGATAATGAAATTAGGATTCATCTACACTTACAGGAAAATCCAGCTTACCTTTGGGTTATCCTGGTCTGCAGAGACCATGGACTTGTCCACCTGATCATCACATGCACCTGGGCAAGTTCGAGAACGCTGTCCACAAACTTCCTTTCTCCCTTTCAAACTCACCCTGGTCTGATAAATCGCAGTATCTGTGGCCACACAGCCGTGGCGCTCTGTTTCCCCCCCCCTTCCTCCCATGCATGTGAATATACATGTGTCTTTTCCCACAAATCGGGGGTAGGGGTTTGGACATCCTTTTAAGTGGAGGTATGCACAGCTAATAATATGAATATGCTAGTATGCACTTCTCCGAAAAACTGCTGTTTACAAAATAAATGGTGACAAAAGAACTACTAAAAGGTTAAATTGATACAGAGAAAAAGGCATTTCCTGGTGGGAAAAGTCAGCTGATTGCCTGGCCAAGGGAGTCTCCTCCTAAACTCTTCCACCCACCCATCAAAACTCCTCTCCACTGGCTGGAAACAAACATCACTATGGAGTGCAGTCCACACACAGGCACAAATATCTGGATTTTCCACTCAGCTCCAGAGTAAGGACTTTTTCAGACAGGATGTACCGCACAAGAAGGCTCTGGAACAGTTACGAAACTTTAATCCTTTATAGTTTAATATTATTTTAAGGGGTGCGTGGGCCAGGGTACTGTAATTATGGAGTTTTTATATTGTAAGCCACCCTGATTGCATTGCAGAGGGTCGGGATAGAAATAAATATTATTATTATTATTATTATTATTAACCCAAGTCTGGAAAAAAAGACTAAATAGGTAGCATATACAGTTGTCCCTCTGTATCCTCAGATTTGGTATCCACGGATTTAAGTATTCACGGCTTGAAAATATTCCTAAAAAAAAAAAAAAATCCAAAAAGCAAACCTTGATTTTGCCATCTTATATAAGGGACACCATTTTGTTATGCCATTTCATATAATGGGACTTGACTATTCACAGATTTTGGTATTCACAGGGTGGGGGTGGGGGTTTCCTGGAAGCAAACCCCAGCGAATATGAAGGGACAACTGTAGTTTTAAACCAGGAACAGGAATGCTGTTGAAATGCATCTTCCAGCACTTATTTCTATTGGTTATGGTGACCAGAACTGCTGGAAGCTGCAGTCCAACAACATCTAGAGGGCCGCATAATTCCCACCCCTAGTCCACACTGACAAGAGCCAGAGTACAGACCTATCTAACGGAACATTTGAATTGAACATTATCTTGAACAATAGAAGGGACTTCTTGACAGCAAGAGTAGTTCATCAACAGAACCAACTGCCTACAGAGGTGGTGCAGTCTTCTTCTCTGGATGCCTCCAAAAAGAGGCTGGATAATACCCGCTGGAGATGCTCTGACTGAAGATCCTGCATTGAGCAGGGGGGTTGGACTCATGGCCCATGAGGCTACTTCTAGCTCTATGATTCTATAATGGGAAAACATGCTTACAAATAAAAAGTAGGGACTACATTTTTGTTTCAAGCTTAGTGTAGACTCACCTGCTAGGCTTTTAAGTGGAATTCACAAACTGTATGTTAGGCCTCAGCCTAAGTAGAGTTCAGCCTCTCATGTGGTTTTCAAAAACATTAAAAAAAATTTACATCTAGAAAGTGCACATTGAGTCCACCCCTTTCATTCCAACAGGAGCTAGATGTATATCTTCTCATTAGTCTAATCCCCACTGTCTTTACCCTGATGAAAAATCTCTATTCACTGGACCCAACCGATATGCGCAATAGAAACTAGTACAGATCAAAAGCCACTCCCTCTCCTTTCTTTTTAAAAACGAGGTTGTCTTATCTGATTGGCTGCAGCAAAATTACATTTTTCCAAGCTTGAAATATATTAAGCAATTTTATCAAACTCAAACAAGTCATCTAGGGAGCCTTCAAATTTGTTGATCACAGCTTGTGGGCTGGTGCAGCTCTTTTGTTTCTGGAATAAAATAAAGCATGCATATTGGTCTCACCCCAACACCTCATGCCACTTTTTTTTTCATTTTTCTCCTATTCTGTGATCACTGAAGCTTTTATGTGGGAAAACGAGGACAGAATCCCTCCTTGGGGCTTGCTTTCTACTGACGTTTTGGACTGAGACAGTGTTGTTTTGGCTGTGGAAGCACAAGCTCTCAGAAAAGTGAGCTGGAATGATTTGTGGAAGTATCACGTGTATGTTATTGATCCTGTCCTCCAAGAGAGAAGCTTGGAACAATAAGAAGTAACAAACCTCACATTCATTTACTTTGTTGTTGGGTTTTGCTTTGTTTTTTCATCTTTGGTTAATTCTATATTATTCTAATAGTGCCCTCTGCTGGTCATAACTACAATGACACCACATTGAACACCAGTCCTGAATTTTCATAAAATCATAGAAGGGGTATACGTAAATGATTCACGTACTTAACCATTAATTAGTGTAGCTCTTCTCTTCCTAATATTGCAAACCTGTCACTTTATCTAGAAGGAAACTCCCCAGCAGTAATTTCTCAGCAGCCAGAGACAAGAGGGAGACACAGTAGGTCCATTGTAATTTTCCACTTAGTGAGTCAATGTAGTCTTTCCCTAATACATTACAGTATATTGTTTGGAGGAGGTCAAAGCAAGAAAGTAACAACAAACTCAGGAGCTTGAAAGTTATGTTGCAGCTTGCTTCCTTGCTTGATCATCTTCCAGCATGATATATGTCATTTTCTGTCAACAATGCTCACTGTAATGGAGTAGTTTCCAAAGGGGTAGCCATGTTAGTCTGTTGTTTTGCTGCTCCATAATGGCTGCTTTAAGGTCAGTGACAAAGTGTTCTGTGATGAGAACATGGAAAGTTACTTTTAAGAAGAATGAATATAATGAAATGCTGAAGCTACCACTGCTTAGTTAATGGATGGTTTCACTATGGTATTATATTCATTCTTTTCCCCAGTAACTTCCCAAGCCCCGTCTGTGAGGTTGAAGTATTCTCCCATTGGTTTTTGAATATTGTAATTTGAGATTTGTGTCCATTTATTCTTTTGGGTACAAACTGTCCTGTCTGTCCTGTATGTAATGCAGAACTGCACTGTTGACAGAAGACAACATAAAATATATCCAGGAACAAGCAAATATGAGCTAGCAGGACAGACCGAAAGGCAAGTAAGCTGTGATCCTGTAATAAAATAGATATTAGCTGGACCCAGCATACCATACGCCATTAAAAAACAACCCCCAAACATGCCCGGTAGACCTCACGCCTGGTTGCCTGGGTCCTGTAGCAGCAGCAGTGCCAATATCTCACTGCAACCATCAGTTGACTGGCTGGGTCCCGTTGCAGCGACTAGTAACTACAGTTGTCCCTTCACATTCGCTGGGGTTTGGTTCCAGGACCCCCCGTGAATACCCAAATCCGTGAATACTCAAGTCCCATTATATGCAATGGCATAGCAAAATGATGTCCCTTATATAAGATGGCAAAATCAAGGTTTGCTTTTTGGATTATTATTTTTTAAGAATATTTTCAAGCTGTGAATACTTAAATCTGTGAATGTGGAGGGACAACTGTATAGCCAACACTGTAGCACATTGTTTGGTTGCTCCCAGTATGCAGATATGGCCATGAGTGGCAGGAGTGGATTGTGAGGTGGAGAGGGAATGTGCATGTGGGTGGTGATTTGCACGTGGGTGGTGATTGGCCGAGAGATTGATAGTAGCAGCCAATCAGCACACTGAAAGAGGCCTAAACCCATTGTACATACCCAGGAGGCAACATACCTAAGGCCATTGTGCATACCCAAGAGTTTTATATAGGTAGATAGATAGATGGCAACACCACTGACATCTGCTTCAAGGTCTTATCCCTACATTTGCATCCTTGTGTGGCCTGTTAGGGAATAGCTGTTTAAGATGGGATGGGAGAGTCTGTAAATAAGGGCAGACTTATCACCCAAAGCCTTTGAGAGAGAAATTGTCCAGGATAGGCTGTAGCTCATTGACAATACATTGGAGTGGCTTGAGAAGTACACTGTAGGTGACAAGGACAGTTCTGTCAAAGACATTTTCATTCAAGCAGGCTTTTAATATGTAGCTGCGCACACAGAGGTTTTTTTTTATTGGGGTGTGTTTTTGTTTTTATTTTGTTTAACTTTTATATGTTTTCTAGCATTTTAAATTGTAATGATTTTAATTGTTTTTAGTTGTATGTTGTATTTTATGTTTTTGTAAGTGGCCTTGGGTCCCATTCTGGGAGAAAGGTGACATATCAATCAAACAAACAAACAAACAAACAATAAATAAATCATATTCTCTTCCGGGGTACTAGTCTGGCTCCAGTGATTGACTTTTCTGTGGTTCAAGAGATGTCTTGATGCAAATCCTTAGATCCCGATCCAACAAGACTGAATAGATGTAGTAGCACTATAGGTTTAGTTAGATAAAATGATTTTGTGTTGTTTTCTAGGTAGAAGATGAAAGCATAATGAGCATGTAAGCATCAGTTTATATTGAAAATGTATTCTCTGCTACATTGTCCATTATGTGGTTTCACAGCAGTATGAAAAAGTGTACTTGCTGTATGGCATGATCTAGGCTCAGCTTGATAATAATAATAATAATAATAATAATGATAATTTATATCCCGCCCCTCTACGAAACGCAATCGGGGCAGCTTACAACAATTAAAATATACATCCAAACCCTCAGTCCCACCTCAAGTATTCCTATGGTGAGGGAAGGTCACTGACATCTTGACCGAGCTTCTCAAGTGATCCCTGTCCACCAGTGCACTTGTGAGCCATAGTGCTGAAAATATAATACAATTCTTGTTTTAAGTTTCTTTAAAGGGGGTTTACAAAAAGCACTGCAGTGACAGCTTTCAACTTCCACATCAGTGGAACGGTGAGTCCATGCTTAGTTTTAGTGAAAATGTTAAAGGTGCTCAACCTGTTTTGGGGATTAGGTTTGGCAACCTGGATAGCTCAGACTAAAATCTAAAGTGGATTCACCACCCGAGGCCATAAAAAACCACTAATTGACCACGACTTAAAATTCATTAAGAAGCTTCAGTCTCCCACCAGAGGTTCAAGTACAGACAATAAATTATTACTATACTACATGTGATATTAACTAGCGCCAGGACGTTTTCATTATCAACAGCAGGTTTGTAAATGGACAGTGCTAATAATTCAGTACTTTTTGCCAGTACTTTCTGCATTTAAATTTCTCTCTGATCGCACTGTCTACAATCCCACCCCCAAACATATGAACTGTGTGTATATCTACATATATGATTCTCTTGGGTATGTTGCCCTTCCTAGTGTGCTGATTGGCTGCTCAGAAAACACAACCAACCCACAACCAACCAATCACCACCCACATGCAAATTCCTTCTCCACCTCACAATCCACTCAATCTGCATCACTGCCTCACAAGGGCCCCTCCCTCCTCTCACTCCTTCAGCCACTCATCAGTCACAGGCTGCCATGGGATCCAGGCAGAATTGTTGGCAGTGGTGGCAGGGTAACAGAGCAAGTCACCCTCAGCAATTGCAGGAAAAGTGTGGAATGCTGAGAAGGGGGAGGAGGAATTTAAGTCCACCAGCCTACCTTTCAAGGTTGTCGTGCAGCCTACTGGGCATTTTGGGGGGAGTTTTTAACAGTGTACGGTACACCTTGTCCAGCTAGTATGTGTGTATGTGTGCGTGTGTGTGTGTATAAACTGTTGTCCCTTTGTATCCACGGATTTTGTATCCACGGATCTAAGTATTCACGGCTTGAAAATATTCTTTAAAAAAAAATAATAATCCCAAAAGCAAACCTTGATTTTGCCATCTTATATAAGGGACACCATTTTGCTATGCCATTGCATATAATGGGACTTGAGTATTGATGGATTTTGGTATCCACGAAGGGGGGTGGGCGGTCCTGGAACCAAACCCCAGCAAATATCAAGGGACAACTGTATGTATACATGTACACACACACACAGATGCAGTATGTTTTTATACAGATTTTTTACACAATGAGTTTTTATACAGAATATACAGATGCAGTGAATTTTTACACAGAATTTCATATATATATATATATATATATATGAAATTCTATATAAAAACTCGCTGCATCTGATGAAGTCGGCCATACTAATTTTTTGTTTTTTAATAATTCAATTTGAACTGGATTATTTGCCATGGCTCCTGCCTATGGGATCCTGGGATTTGTAGTTTTTTGAGGCACCAGCACTCTTTGGCAGAGAAAGGTAAAGACCTTGTAATCCCAGGATCCCATAGGAAGGAGCCATGACAAATAATCCAGTTTCAACTGGATTATTTGTGTAGTCTGGATTTGACCCATTTATTGACTACAATCAAGGGAGGGCAGCTCTGGAAATTCAAGGATGGGAGTGAAAGTGCCATCTTGAGTTGCCCACACTGACAGGTGGTGGAGCTTAGGAGAAGAGATGGAGATGGTTGGGTGCCCCTCTTTGTACGACAGAAATCCAGAAAATACATAGCAATAAATAAATAAGGATATGTGCATATATACAGTTGGCCCTCCGTATCCACAGATTTGGTATCCACGGATTTAAGTATTCACGGCTTGAAAATATTCTTTAAAAATAATAATAACCCAAAATGCAAGACCTTGATTTTGCCATCTTATATAAGGGACCCCATTTTGCTATGCCATTGCATATAAGGGGACTTAAGTATTCACGGATTTTGGTATCCACAGGGGTTGTCTTGAAAACAAACACCAGCAATTATGAAGGGGCAACTCTACAGTTGTCCCCTGTATCCACAGATTTGGTATCCATGGATTTAAGTATTCACGGCTTGAAAATACTCTTTGAAAATAATAATAATCCAAAAAGCAAACCTTGATTTTGCCACCTTATATAAGGGACACCATTTTGCTGTGCCAATGAATATCATGGGACGTGAGTATTCACGGATTTGGGTATACATGGGGGGTGGTGTCCTGGAACCAAACCCCAGCGAACATGAAGGGACAGCGCTACAGTTGTCCCCCGTATCCAGGGATTTTGTATCCGCGGACTTAAGTATTCACGGCTTGAAAATATCCTTTAAAAATAATAATAATCCCAAAAGCAAACTTTGATTTTGCCATCTTATATCAGGAACGCCATTTTGCTATGGCATTACATATAATGGGGCTTGAGTATTTACGGATTTTGGTATCCACGGGGGGAGGGTCTTGGAACCAAACCCCAGCGAATATCAAGGGACGCTCTAGTATAACACAGTTCTCGTCCCGTGAAGCGTCCTGGCGCTCTTTAGTTACGATATTTTGCTCCAGAGATCCCTCAGGGCTTCCTGACAGGCCACACACTCCCTACAGGACATGAGCCTCCAGAGGAGGAGGAGGAGGAGGAGGCCCCACCCACCGCCGTCCCGTCCTTGCTCCCAGGTTGCTCCCCGGCTTCCCTCTGTAACTCCGGGCTCCTCTCGGTGACGTCACCCAAAGGGGGCGTGTCCCTTGCGGCAGTTGGGGGTGGTGCCGCCGCCGCCATTTTGTTGGGAGTGCGGGTGGTGGGAGGAGGAGAAGGTGGAGGAGGAGGGGGGCGCTGCCTTCCTTCCTTCCTCTCGGCTTAGCGGCGAAGGCGGGGGGTGCCATGTCGGCCTTTTCGGAGTCGGCCTTGGAGCGGAAGCTGTCGGAGCTGAGCAACTCGCAGCAGAGCGTCCAGACGCTGAGCCTGTGGCTCATCCACCACCGAAAGCACTCGCCTCTCATCGTCACCGTCTGGGAGCGGGAGCTGCGCAAAGGTGAGGGAGAGGAGGGCCGGCCCGGGAGGGAAGCCAGCAAACGGTGGGCCGCGGCTTGGAGGGAAAACGCCAGGGAGCGGAGAAGACCCGGGGCGAGGGAAGGAGGGCGAGCGGGCGGCGGCACCCCCTGGCGCCCTCTTTTCCAGAACCGGGCATGGCGAGGAGACTTGCGAGGGAAGGGCCTCTTCGGAAGAAACCAGGCCGCCCCCGCCCCGGTTACAGTCCCCATGGAGCACAGTAGTAGGCCATGCCCTCTGTTACTGGAGATTATCACACTACATGGTTATAGCGCTATTATTCCACTTTAACTGCTATGGCTACCTCCAGTGGAATCCTGGGATTTGCAGTTTGGGGGAGGATTTAGAACTCTCAGCCAGAGAGCCCTTAGGCCTCCCTAAACTACAAACCCCAGAATTCCACAGGAGGCAGCACTGCATGAGATTATCACACTACACAGTTATAGCGTTATTATTCCACTTTAACTGCTAAGGCTGCCTCCAGTGAAATCCTGGGATTTGCAGTTTAGGGAGGGGGATTTAGAACTCTCCGCCAGAGATCCCTTAGGCCTCCCTAAACTACAAACCCCAGAATTCCACACGAGGCAGCAGGAACAGTCAAAGTTGAATAATAGCACTATAACAGTGTAGTGTGATAAAGTCCACAGTGAAAGCAGCCAGGGCTTCTTTTCACACCTGACACAACCCGCCACACATCCCAGGGCCGGTTTAAGGGATTGGGGGGGGGTTGCAACACTTTATTTTGGGGGGGCCCAGATGTTTCTCAGGTCAATGTCACCTAACCTAACCTATTCACAGTACAAGTTGTCCCTTCATATTCGCTGGGGTTTGGTTCCAGGACCGCCGCCCCCCCCCCCCATGGATACCAAAATCCGTGAATACTCAAGTCCCATTATATGCAATGGCAAATAATAGCCATAGCAAAATGGTGTCCCTGATATAAGATGGCAAAATCAAGGTTTGCATTTTAGGTTATTATTTTTTCAAGAATATTTTCAAGCTGTGAATACTTAAATCCGTGGGTACCAAATCCATGGATTTGGAGGGACAACTGTACAGAATATTCAGATTATTACTAATAATGTTTTTGCAGGAGGAGGGTTACGACGCCCCCCCAACAATGATGGGGCCCCCTGCAACTGCTGCAAGGCCCTTAAACCGGCCCCTGCTCTCATCCCAGGGTGTGCCCCATTGATCCCAGGGCAGGAGAGACTTTTAGGGGGAATCAACACTACACAAACATCCAGTTTGAAACTGGACTATTTGCCGTGGCTCCTTCCTATGGAATCCTGGGCTTTTCTACTTTTACCAGGTCTTTAGCCTTCTCTGACAAAGAGTGCTGGTGCCTCGCAAACGACAAGTCCCAGGATTCTATAGGAACGAGCCATGCAAATAATCCAGTTTCAACCTGGATTATTTCTCCAGTGTGGATGCCCCCTAATTTGTGGTTGTCTGTAGGGTGAAAATACTCCTCACAGAAATTGCTTGGAAAACTAGCTGTCTTAACAGGATCCCGCATTGAAGGAGGGGGGGGGGCAAAAACAGCAAAAAGTATGCAAGAAAAGCATTCACAGATTTTCCCAACTTTTTTTTAAAAGCCCCATATGGTGTGCACATTCTCACTTGTTAAAACATGCGATTCAACATGTATCGCTTCCCCATACAAGAGGAGTTGATTGGCCGGATGAGCGCAGGGGGCAGGGCTGGGTTACAGGGCAAGCACCCACTGCCGCCATGTTAGATTTTCGCCTTAGCAAGTGATTGCTAAGGGAATAAAACCAAGGGTTATGTTATCTTTTTCTCTCTTTTTTTCCACAGAAAGGTTAAATATCACTTGTGCACACCAGAGAAATAGTTTTTTTGGGGGGGGGGTTAAATTTGGCAGTGGCAGATTTAAAAACACAAGTAATTCACTCGCAGCTGCCATCTCAGCTACAGGCATATGAGGTTTATGTGGGCTGTAAAAGCATTATGACAGGTTGCAGCTGCTGTGGAGCAATCCGTTCCTCCCCCTTTGTGTAGACAACCCCTTAGGTTCCATGTAAACAGTGCATAGGATACAGAAATAGATGCTTCCGTCTTTGGGAGGATAGTAATGGAACTAAGATAAGTGGCCAGAAAGCCCCTTCACTAGAGCTGCAGCTCTCATCTGCTCTAGCCAGCATAGCTAGTGAAAAGTGATGGGAGCTGCAGTCCAACCGAATCTGGAGGTATTTTGCCCATCCCTTATCCAGGATTAGATTTTTTGAGTATTGAGGGCTTGCATTGTAGCTGAGCAGCATCAGCCTGAAAGCATGCCTTGTGCACCTAGAATCTGAAGGCACAAGGCCTTTCAGGGGGGAAAAAAGCACTATGTATTTTAACAGAATTTAGCCCCAAATAATTCTGTATGGTATCATAGCCTTACTTTGCAGTAGTATTCTTAGATACTTCATCCAGGAGAAGAGGGTATGGGATTGTGATGGAAGGATTGCCTCCAAATGCTAGTGAGAAGTGTAAATACAGTGGGCAAAGTTAGATGTCTTCTGGCTCCATAGGGATATAAAATGTATTGTTGAGTCTTGGATAAAACTGAATTTGGTGTTGCTGGTTTTGAGGTACTTGAGGATGGTTGTATTGGATTTTTTTTTTTTTAAATAATCTTGATATGAATAATCTTCATATCATACGGGAAGCTTGCAGGAATGTCATGTACAACCATTATGTTGCAAGTTGAAGTACAGAAGTGCTGGTTGTTTTTAAACATTTGGGGCAGTGAGTACAGTTCTGATGTTACAGGTATTCTACTTAAAGATGTAAAGTTTCCAGAAATTTTGAAGCCATGGAAAAACTTTTTTCAGAAAAAACAGAAATTTTTGGGAAAATTAAAAAACATGCAGTATTGGGACCCTTACAGATTGTTTCTTTAAGAACAAAATGTGTTATGTTTAACTTAGCGTGGTCCAATATAAACATGGTTGATATATGAAAAGTATGGACTGTTGAGAAAATAAATTACAAACCGAATTTGTTGTTTTTTTTTTAATTGGATTTTTTGCTACAAGGTCCTGAACTGCAAGGAACACCTGCACTATAAGCAGCTTCTTAGATTGTGCCAGTTTATGAGGAGTAGATAAAAATACAAAACAATAAAAAAAATAGAAGAAATCATTAACATTAGTAAAACGAAGTACACAATTTTGTCTCCTCTAATACTTCATACTGCCAGGCAGACATAAAGTACTCATTTGCATAAAAAGAACAGAAAAGGAAACAAAAACCAGGAATTGCAACTATGTGAAATACTGTACATAAAAATCTACATGTTACATAGTTCATTATAAATAACGTGGTGAGAAGTAAATAGATGAACACCTTCTCTTAAATATTTTATAAATGATGATAAAATAAAATATTCCCTAATCCAATTTTCTGATTTTTATGGGAAACAATCCTTGGGGGTTGGGGGGAGTACCCAGAAAAAGACCCTTTAAAAATGAATGAATGAATGAATACTTCCAGGGGTTTTTCCCAGGCTGTCACATTTTTCATTTTGATGAGGAAAAACAGTAATAGTAACATACTTAGCATAATCTGTATCTGTCTAAAATTTTGGCTAGCATTGGTAACCAAGGCTGTTCAGGGTAATCCTAAGCATATTTACTGAACAATTAAGTTTTGTTGTACTTGGTTTTCTCCCAAGATTGAAATTGTATTTTCTGACCTTGTGCTGCATGTCTGTGAAAGGTCAGACACCATCTCATGGTCTCAGATTTCACATTTTGTAGGCTAAAAGAGCAAGATTCGTTTAGCAGAAGGTAGTTGCTGAGCAGAGGGCTTAAATGCCCTAAAGGCACCAGATCCTGTCTGATCTCAGAAGCTAAGCAGGGCCAGCCCTGGTTAGTATTTGGATGGGAGATCACCATCAAATACCACATGTTGTAGGCTATATTTCAGAGGAAGAAACAGGCAAAACCATCTCTGAGTATTTTTTGCCTAAGAAAACCCTATGAAAAATTCATGGGGTCACCATTAGGTCAGCAGGTGAATTGAAGGCACATGCGCACAGTTGCTGAACACCTCTGTCAGATTCTACACCTTTGGCAGGATTGTTTTTGTTGATTTATTTTTCTATAGCACCATACACATTGATGGTTTTATGTAAATAAAAAATACAGCCGCAAATTTGGCAGTTTGCCATGCCAAATATGATCCGCCCTGTGTTTCCCTCTGAGTTGGAAAGAGAGACTGGAGCTCTTCTCGTGGAGGGCAGCAAAAGTGTTCCAAGTACTTGAGCTAAACAGTTAACTAGTTCCAACATTTCTGTGTATGGGATTTTTCCTTATTGCGTTGGCAATGAGCTCTGAAGTTTAGAGCAACTATGAGGATGATCCCTCAGAGTCTAAAGAAGCATGCTAGTTTTCTCTCGTCCCTTTTTGTCATTGGGCAGTGAAACGTGGTAGTGAGCAAAAGCATGGACTTGTAGAGTTAGCTTGGTTGAGGTGAAGTCTGAGCTGGCTCACATTTATGCCAATTCTTAGTGGTACATATAGTAATCTGTAACACAAACTCACGTGCCTGTTATCATTGATTCCCAGGCAACGGGAAAAGGAAGCTACCCAACTTTTTGTGTTCAGGTGTGGTGAAAATACCAGGAATCACTGAAGAGATACTCATTCAGTGATTTGCTCAGAAATCAGGACTGACTGTATCTTAAAGCAGTATGTGAATTTAATTTAATTCTAGTCTTCCAGAGAAAAAAATAAGAGATCTATAGTTGTAGGTATAGTATTAACCCCTCCCCTGTATCTGCGGGACTAGTACCTGCAGTTTCACTTACCCATGTCTGAAAAACTGTTCACTAGGCATTTTCTAGGTCCTCCAGCATAATTCTATGGTATGTTTCTACTGGAAATGTAGGGTTCACTACTATCTTTGATTTTCGCTATCTGTGGTTAGTCCAGGAACGTACCCCCATGAATACAGGGGTCGTACTGTACTTTCCTTTCAGTATAGTTTCAGCATTCAGCCAGCAGAAAAGTATATTTGAGTGAATACAGTCTTTTGAGGCTGAGGCTGGGAAGAACTACAGTGGTGAGAAAGTTTGTGACCCCTTAGGATTGTCACGTGTTTCCAGTTTAAAATGTTATTAAATCTTAATTTAACCCCATAATTTAATCACTGAAGAAATTCTGGTTTATTGATTTGCTTGGAAATCAGGACTGACTGTATCTTAAAGCAGTATGTGAATTAAATTTAATTCTAGTCTACCAGAAGAAAAATATGAGATCTATAGTTGTAGGTATAGTACTACCCCCATCCCGTACCTGTACCCTGTAGGTACAGAACAGTAGATTATCTGATTAAACAAATACAGTAGGACCCCTGTATCCACTGGGGATTGGTTTGCAGGGGGGGCATGGATACCGAAAACTGTGGGTAATAGTGAATGCCATTGAAAATGATGGGACTTCTCGTTTAAAATACCATAGAGTTGCCTTGGAGAACCTAGAAAATGGCTAGAGAAGGACACATTTTCTAGGAAGACTCTATGGTAGATGTGCTGTTTTGTGTCCAGTGGATAATTGAATCAGTGGATATTGGGGTCCTACTGTAACACACATTCTGCCTGACCTTATGTACAAATTTACTGAATTTGCACTTTTTGACAAATGCGTGAACCAAAACAGAGTTGTGCACCAAATTTGAACTTTCCTGAATGTAATAATATACTTTTTAACTCTTAAAAAAGTGTACAATAGTGAAACAAATGCATAATTACATTATTGTATGGGAAATGGCTTATTATAACTAAGCCTATATTTTTTAAAAAATGCAACCCTTAAGAGTGCTTCTCACAAAAATGCGTAATTTTTTCTGAGTACTTAAACTCTTAAATGCAGAATCCAGTTGAATAGTATTTCAGGTCAAATATGAGAAATGAACCAAATTGAGAGGTTCACTTGTCCTTAGTGTCCATGTACACACCATATCTTTTGATATTTATAGCACTATTCTGTGCATGGCCTACTCAGAAATAAGCCCATTAAATCCAGTGGGATTTACAGCTAGCTAAGTGTGCAACGGATTGCAGCCTAAAGGTCCTTAAAAGCCTCTGATCTTGAGAAGTATACATAGCTTTTAGAAATAATTGAATGCTGTACTTTGAATGCTCTTGCTTCATCTACAAAAGTCTTTATCATGACTTTGTACACAGGAAGCAGATGGATGTGCAACATTACATACTGTTAAATCACATCAGTATGAATGTGTTGCGGAAGAGAAAATCCAGGCATAGTTACTTCTTTAAAATGAAATTACTGATTTATTTTAATAAATCCCTCCCTTTCTTATAATGCCTCAGAGTGGCTTAAAATCTATATAAAAACAAAAAGAAACAGATGTGTGCTATAGTCAGGAGAAAGAAACAATTAAATGCTTCTTACTTGAAAGTTGCAGGTAGCAGCATATTGGCATGCTGTATGTTAGTTCACCTTAAACACTGCCTTATATGTTTCCACAAACAAATAGAATAGTGGCTTCAGATCTTGCTTCCAGAAGTTTGTTTACACGGACTGATAAATGGGAAGAAATGTTCACAAAATATCTTCTCATTCAGGATATCTTAGTATTTATATTTCTCCTCCTTTGACATTTTAGTTCTAATGTTTCAGTGCTTTGCTTCTGTGCCTCTTTTCCCACATGCACGTGATTTTCCACATGCGCATGTTGTGGTAAAAATGAGTGGCTATTATTTTAATACATGTTAGGTTGTCATGGTTTTATTGAGAGGAGGAGTATCCTTTACTCCCTCCCTCCCTCCCTCCCTCCCTCTATATGTAATTGATCTTTTTTTTTAGAGTTGCTCCATTTTTATGATTAACTGGCATAGTATTGTTGTTGCATGTTGCCTTAAGCATTTTTGGAAAGGCAGCCTAATAAGAAACACTTGCAGCTTCTCACATTAATATTTCAGATACTGATTTTCAAGTTTTAAAAGGTATTTGAAGCTAAAACCTTGTAAATAAAAAATTATAGGGAGCCGTGGTGGCACAGTGGTTAAATGCTGGGACTGCAGCCACAAGGTTGTAAGTTCAATCCTGCAGGGCTCCAAGGTTCACTCAGCCTTCCTTCCTTCCATCCTTCTGTAGGTCAGTAAAATGAGTAACCCATTTTGTTGGGGGCAATTAGCTAACACATTGTAAACCACTTAGAGAGTGCTTTGGCACTGATAAGCGGTATAGAGGTATCAATGCTATTGCTAGGTTGACTTTTCCAAATAATGATTGTATTATTCATATTTAAAATGATGAAATTATTAAAGAAAGCTCTGAATCTTAATCATTGCTCGCTTTCTGATATGCAGTTTGTATTACTTTTTCCATTAGTGTTGTGGCATTTCATGTTTATCACCTTATCAGAATAGTTCAAGTATGTGCATATTTTGTTTTGTTTTTTCCTGAATGCAGAGTCTATCTCCATATTGATCGTATGGCAACCTTTCTAATGCTAATGTATTTTCCCCAAACCTTGCTTTATAAATTGCCATTATGTTACTTTTCTTAAGGCAGAACCACTGCAGTCAGGCTTTCTTCATTATAGCTTGAATTTCCATTGTGAAAATAATGCCATCATGCAGAGTAAGACAATTTAGTCATTGTGAGTTTTTCTCAGAATGCTTTGGATATAATTTTATATAGTCTCCATGTATATATTAATATTAAAAATTGAGTTTATAATTCTTTCTTCAACCATATATTTTGTTTTATACAATTAAAAGTCTTCACAAAACTACTGAATTACTCTGGGCTTGTCTTCATGGCCTGCCCCTGTTCCAGAGCCCTGGAATCTGTATGACATAAGGCATTTGCCTTGTTCTGTCTCCCGGGCAGTCCTCACCACCCCTGGGGCAGATACGGGGACAAGCTGGAGTAGGGCCCAACAAACCATCACATGATTATACCCTGTTTAATCTGGTACCACTGGCCAAAACCCAGACTAGGCCTCTCATGTATGTAGAAGTTGGTCTGGCATGCCAGTCCTCACTGTCACCACCAGCTCCCTGGTTCCCCCAGAAGCCAGGCAGGGGCCCTGTAGCATGTGACCAAGTTTGGCCACGTGCAGGGAACCTTCAGTCACATGTTGCGGGGACCCTTCCTGGTTTCTGAGATAGCAAAGAAAAATGTGGTAGCTGCAGCAGCAGCCTGGTGGTCCTGTGTGGACTCTGGCCTGTTTGGTTGAGGCAACAGGGAATGGGCCCCCTTTACAGCCAGGATCCGCTGGTGGGGAGCCAGCTCATTCTGGCTGTTGTAGATAAGCCCTCTGTTTTTCTAGATCTGTTCTTGTGCTTATTTTGGCTTAGAATCTTGTGAACTTCTTGTTTTGGATTCTGTTGCTTTTCAAAGAGGAGTTTGAGTCTAATCTCCCCCCCCCCAATAAATAAAACCCTGGCTGCCAGTAATTAATGGTAAAGCCTTACTTTGAGATTATGCTACTTTTTAAAACTTTATTTAAAACGGTGTACATCCCATCTTTCAATACACACACACACACACACACACACACACTTATACCTTCTAGCAGTTATAAATGGTGTATATCCTATGTTGGCTTTTTTCCTTGGAATTTTCAGCAGTCTTCTAACCAGTTTTACTATCAGCCCATGGCACCCATAATAACCAAATTCTCCTTGTGTTCATATCTCAGCTCTGCCTTTAGGGAATATAGTTGTCCCTTCATATTCGCGGGGGATAGGTTCCCCAGACCCCCGCAAATGTGAAAATTCCGCAAATAATGACTGCCCTCCCCCGCCAAAGTGACCATGGGGCCTCCGGACGCCCCATAGTCGCTTTCCCCCTCCTCCCTTCCAAGGCCTTCATGGGACCTCCAGAGACCCTCCCGAGGCCCTGTCGAGGCCTCCCCGTCCCTCCCCCCTCCCCCAAGGCCTTCGAAGGCTCCGTGGAGGCCTCCCCGTCCCTCCCCCCTCCCACCCAGGCCATTCACGGAGCCTTCAGAGGCTCTGTGGAGGCCTCCCCGTCCCTCCCCCTCCCACCCAGGGACTTCACGGAGCCTCCGTGGAGGCCTCCCCGTCTCTCCCCCCTCCCACCCAGGGCCTTCATGGAGCCTTCGGAGTCTCTGTGGAGGCCTCCCTGTCCCTCCCCCTCCCTCCCAGGGCCTTCACGGGGCCTCCGGAGGCCCCTTGTCGCGGTTTTGGGAGGGCGAGGGGCCCTCCCAAAACCGCGAATATGCAAAACCGCGAATGCTAAGTTCATGAATGTGGAGGGGCAACTGTATATGCAGGCTTCAAATGGATACTTAAAGATGTGTTATGTCTGGTATGTTATCATTTATAGATTGCTATTTCAGATATAACTAAAACATCCATGTTTGAAATTAGTTCAGAAACCTACAAAAATTAATAGTCCTTTGTATAGACTATGGTTTAATTTGTTTATATAATGCCAGATCACAGTTGTAAAACTATGTAGGCTGAGTACTGGAAGATGGTTTTAAATGTTAAATAGCCTGTAGAAGGTAGAAACAGCTGCATAAAGGACTGTGATACCCAGCATAATGAGTTCAGCAGTGTGCCATTGTGTGGTGAGCTACAGAAGTGCTTCTCAAGCTACCTGATATGGTGGAGGGGGATACCTACCCCCCCCAGTGTGCCATATTATGTGTCCATTGCTACCATTGATTGTTTCTGTCCTGGAAACTTCCCAGGGACCAGTAACCGATGGCCTGCTGACCAGCAGTGGTCCATGGACCACTACTTTGAATAGCACTGGGTTAGATAATTAGTTGTACCATCAGTTTCCCAAGTATACAGATAATTAGTTAGCTGCACACAGTGGCTTTTCCCAAGTTTTCTTGTACTGTATTATATTTTAATTGTCTTAGTGCATAAGTAACATAATGAGAAGATATAAGGACTTTTGTTCCTCTTCCCTTGATAACTGTGGCTAACGTCGGCTTGTTAAAGATAAAATAATAAGGAAATGGTGAAGTTTAGGTGGGAGAAGAACATTTGGGAGACAGGGAAAGGATGGTTCATGCGGGAAAACATGGTCTGGCTAATTTAAGTAGTAATTAGAGACAAATTGAGTTCCACCACTGACAGCTTGCTTTTCTTTTTAACAGAAGGTATACTATATTAAAGGTTTTCTTTTTTTAAAAAAATACATCATGACAAGCAATTTAATCTAATAGAGAGCTGCCATCTTAAGTTATGTCTGCAGTAAAGGATTATTAATGGTTGCCCAAAAATATGCCAAGTAAAGCACACTTCTGAGATTATATAATATTCAAAATGAACATGGTTTTGCATGGTTTTTCTCCTTATTTTATTGGGATGTTTCTGCTAGTCATGTATAGACTGAGTATTGGAAGTTGGTGTTAAGTGTTCAAGAATAGCCTGTAGAAGGTAGAAACAACAACATAAAAGGCTGAGATAGCCGGGATAATGAGTTAAGCAGTCCTTAGTTGGTATTATAAATGTCCTGTGAGTGTTCAGTAGGAAAAGGCTATAAAGAAGAATTAAATGAGAGGCAAGAGTTGAAAGGCACCTTGTAGATAATTTAGTCCAACCACTCTGGTCAGTACAAAATGTCTAGCACAGTGCCTGATGTAGTCCATCTTCTGCCTAATAGCCCCATAAAGAGAGAGCCCATCAGCTCTCTTTAATTGTTCTGTTGTCAGGCAGTTAAGGGAATTCCTACCATTTACTCAAAATTTGCTTCAGCCACAAAAATCTAGGCTGTCTGTAACCTCCCAGAGGGCCTTTTTGGTAATCGCCCCCCAATTATGGAATGGCCTGCTGAACGAGATCCGTCAGATGACGAGCTTGAGTAGCTTGAAAAAAGCACTAAAGATGGATCTCTTTCGGCAGGCCTTTCCTGATTAGATCCCGGCCTCAGGAGCTCCGGGCCTTTTTTAGTCATGCTGGTTATCGATTTTTTTTAAATGTGATTTTAAATTAGCTGTTTTTAAAATTTTTATACTGGTTTAATATGTTTTTATGGGGGAGGGTGGGGTGGGTGGTGTTTAGGGATTCTAATCTGTATTTTAATTGTTGTAAGCTGCCCTGATTGTTTTTAACAGAGGGGTGGGGTAAAAATAATAATAATAATAATAATAATAATAATATCTGTTTGTCTGCACTTTCTGTCAGGTTGTTCTAATCCTGCTTTCTGGTGCAACAGACAAATCTGTTCCATCTTCTTCATGGCAGCCCTCCGGATATTTCAAAGACTGCTATCCTGTCTCCCCACAATCTTCCGTTTCTGTCTTTAAAAAATACACACACACACACACACACACACACACGTATGTTTTTTCATTCCGGGCTGTGAGGCCATGTTCTGGAACAGTTTATTTCTGACATCTTGCCTGCATCTTAATAGAAGTATAGTGTCTAGATCAAGGGAAGTCATAGTGCCACTCTATTCTGCCTTGGTCAGGCCTCACCTAGAATACTGTGTCCAGTTCTGGGCACCACAATTCAAAAAGGATATTGACAAATTGGAGCATGTCTGGAGGAGGGCAACTAAAATGGTGAAAGGTCTGGAAACCATGCCTTATGAGGAAAGACTTAAGGAGCTGGGTATGTTTAGCCTGGAAAAAAGATGGTTAAGGGGCAATATGATAGCCCTGTTTAAGTATTTGAAGGGGTGTCACATTGAGGATGGAGCAAGTTTGTTTTCTGCTGCTCCAGAGATTAGAACACGGAACAATGGATGCAAGCTCCAGGAATAGAGATTCCACCTCAACATTAGGAGGAACTTTTTGACAGTAAGAGCTGTTCAGCAGTGGAACACACTCCCTTGAAGCATGGTGGGGTCTCCTTCCTTGGAGGTCTTTAAACAGAGGCTGGATGGCCATCTGTCAGGGATGCTTTGACTGTATATTCCTGCATGGCAGGGGGTTGGACTGGATGGCCCTCGTGGTCTCTTCCAACTCTACAATTCTATGATTCTAAGATGCCAGCCACAGATGGAGGTGAAACATCAGGAATAAACTCTTCCAGAACACAGCCTCAAAGCCCAGAAAAAAACCCATGAAAAACGTATGGATGTCGGCTGTGAAAGCCTTTGGTTTCACAATGTATATATTAATTTATAGCCTGGCTTTCTCCCAAGGCTGTCATGGTACTTATTTTCTAGGACCCTCCCCCACCCACAGTTTGGTTGCCTTCCTCTAAGCATGTTTATTTTTGCCTACATCCTTCTTAAAGTATGTGACTCTTGAACTGGACACAGTGTACCAAATGCAGCCTCACCAAAAGAGAATAGAATAGAATTTGAACAATTTGCTTCAGTTAATACAGTATAGACTTAAGATTTCATTAGCTTTTTAAAGCAGTCATGCACACTCTTGACTGATATTTTAACTTCTCACATACTATTTACTGCTGTCAGAGCAGGTTTCCCACTTCTTGTATTTTGCCTTTTACTTTTCTACTTAAATGCAAACTTGAGTCTTATTATCTTGGCTTAAGATCATTGTTCAGGCCCATCAAGTTCTCTTTTAAGCTTTACTTATGGTGTTATTTATTTCTCCTAGAAATCTAATAAGCCTTTCCTCTGTACTCTCATCTAAGTCATTCATACAAGTCTTGAACAATCGAGAACAAAGGACAAAGCCTTATGGAACTTAATTTGAGATTGGAAAACTGTTAATGACCACCATTAGATGTATTCAGCTACCTTGTGGTAGTCTAGTGCTCATCAAAGTGGTAGTCCATGGAATGGTGCTAGTCCAAGACCCATCAGCCTGGAAAGTTTCCAGGAAAGAAAGACACTGTTGTAACCAATGGGCACAAATACAGTTAGGTCTGGAAACAATTGGACACAGACACAATTTTCATAATTTTGGCTCTGTATGTCACCACAATGGATTTGAAATGGAAAAAAAAACAGAGATGTAATTGAAGTGGGGGGAGAGAAGGCTCCTGGCCGCTTCTCGTTCCCCCCTCCCGCCTTCTTTCACTGCTACCTTGTCTTCATTCAGCGCACCTCCTCCACATCCCCCCTCCTGCTTTCTCCGAAGTTCCCTACGCCAGCCTTGCTGCTCCATTGCCAGGCCCAAGTGGCGTCCCTTCCATGTGGTTCCCATTAAACACCCAGCTCCCCCCTCCAGCCACCTTTCTTTGTCCACCGCTGCCTTGGACTGCCACCACAGCAAGCAAAGTTGAATTTGCATCACTGTGGAGATAACGGGAGGATGCCACAGAGCTGGTTAAAACAGGATGTGTGTGTAAGGGGAGGGTGTTGAAGGTTAGCCAGGGATAGCACCACCAGGGGAGGCGGGGAGGGCGAGAAGAAACCTTGAGAAGTGAGCTAGCACTGTTTTGCATGAGCAGAGCCCACCTCAAGCCAGAATGAGTTTTCTAGGTTGTTTTTGGATGATCCACTCCCTTGACACCTCCACCCTGGCTGTAGAGCAATCACTCTGGATGGTTTCTCAGAAACCTCTGGGGTGTCTATGCTGGTGGGAGGGGTGTTGAGGGATTGGGCTGTCATGGCTTGACGCGTGCAGAGGCCAGCCAGTCCACCTCAGGGGAGAAGGAAGGAGTAAGCTTAGGCTGCTGAAAAGACCCTAGAGCCCACCTCTGCATGCCTCAAGCCAGGAAGAGTTTTCTGGGTTGCTTTTACCTAGTATAAAATTAAATTTAAAGGCTGGAAGTTGCTTCATCTTTTACTTCCTTTGTTACGTGCCTTTTAAGTGTTACCTTGACAGGACAAGTGCATCTGTGTTGGTTTGCCTAGACCTGTAGGCACCTTTTTATGCCATTGATCATAATATTCTCTGAGGGAGGGGTGATATGGGTCCTTTATCTCTGGGTTTCGTCAGTCACCGCCCAGGTGTAGCAGGAAGTTACATCAAGCCTCTTGATATTTAAATTTCTTTGTCTTTATCTCCTCCATCCTGGAGCCACGAGGCCAATTCTAACTTCCTGCTTCGCCCAGCCGGTAGTAGGGAAATCTCCTCCATCTATCCTTTTCTTTGTTTGCCTTTCTATCTCTTCTTTCTCTACTTTTTAACTCCTGTTAGCTACTGCTAGTGCAGTAATTCTCTGACCTGACTTTCTCTCTCTTTGAATTTCCCGCCTTAAAAAAAAACCCTTTTCCTCTCCTCTCGCGGCTGCGCAGGCTGGTCCTCTCTCCTCCCCCACTTTCCTTTTCTTGGCTCCCTTACTCCTGGTGGCCATGCAGGCCCAGGAGATCGGTCAGGCAGTGGAAGAGGACTCCGGAGTGTCCGGGGAGGCGATTCCCCGACTGCGGCCACTCTGAGATCGCGGCGAGCGCCGAGATGGGAGCCGCGGTCGCCATTGCTGCCGCTGCCGGCTCCCAGCAGGGGGTCCCGGAAAGGGACGCAGCCCACAGAGCCCACCAGGCCATCGCGGCTGGGAGGGCCTTGGAAGGGTCGGCGCCAACGAAGCCACGGAAGAGACGAGCACAGCCTAAGAAGAAGCTGGCCTCCAAGGACTCCTCCAGGGCGGTGGTTGACCATCCGCCCCTATGGAGCTCCTGGCATGCTCCAGGTCTCTGCTGCCACACATGGATGGGGGCAGGAGCCCCCAGTAAGGTACAGGGGTCCCTCGGGGGGATCGGGGACGACCTGGCCCTTCCCCCACGCATCGTGCCCTCCCTGCTTTTAGGGACCTTGGGCATCCTGCCACCTTGGAGGCCAAACGGGGTTCCAGAGGGTGACGGGGGAGTGGGGACCCACCCGCCCCCATGGAGGTCCCCCCATCCACCGGGACCCAGGCCACTGCTACCACTGCTTCGGGGGGGAGGGGCCAGCGCTGGACCAGGACTCCCAGGCCACGATAAACGCCCAGGCCTCAGGGCACCAGGCCTCAACCTCACCCTCCATTGCAGGGAACCAGGCCCAAGTACAGCCTCCCCAACACTACAGAACCTGGACACTAGGGTGCAGGCCCCGCAGGCCCCGAACACCCAAGCCCCTTCCTCGCAGGCCTCAACTGCTCAATTCCACAGTCCCTGGGCCCCCAATATGTACTACCTCAGGCCTTGCCTAACCAGGCCCCAGCTCAACAGGCTGTGGTCCACCAAGCCTTGCCTCTTCAGGCGCTGGCTCACCAAACCTCGCTCCTGCAGGCCTCAAGCACAGGTAGCCAGGTCCCGGCCTACCTCCCCCTAGCCCACCAGACCCTGGCTATTCAGGCCACAGGGTACCAGATCCTGGCCTTTCAGGCTCCTGCCTACCAGGCCCCCACGTACCACAACAATAGAAGCGATCAGGGTATCCCCTTGTTCCTTCATCCATCCAGTGGGGAGGAATCCGACATTGAATGGGTTGCCACGCCGGTGGTCCAACCTAGTGAGAATGTGCCCACACAGCAGGATCGTCGCACAAAACGCAAGGGGGCCATCAAGGCAGCCCTACAACTTCTCTCTAAGGCGCTACTTTCGGACGAGGATTCGTCTGAGGAGCCAAGCACTAGTGCCTCGGCCTCGGGAATCTCCCCCAAGGACCAGGCGAACAATGCGCAACCACGTCAAACTAAAGGACAGGGAAAGGCGAAGGCCAAGTCCTCAAACAGGGGCACCAAGGCCGCCTCACCGAGAGCAGACGCACTGGCTAAGAAGAGGAAGGACCCCCCTTCTAACCACTCCTCTGAAGAGTCCCCAGCAGGCTCAGATGAGGAACGCGCCCTTATAGAAGCAGTCAGGGGTTCCAGACCACACGACGATGGGAACCTCAGTGACAAAGAAGAAGGCGAAATCACCGATTCTGAAGTGGCAGACCAGGAGTACTCGGATCGCCTATTCCAAGGAGAGTGGTATGTCTCCTTCCTCACCAAGATGATGTCAACCCTGGAAATTTCGCCCTGAGACCCAGAGCAATCTTCCTCAACATCATCCTCCAACGAGAAGGTAGAGGCAGTGATGTGCACCTCGCGTCCGAAGAAACCAGAGCTACCTTTCCCAGAGGCGTTCTGGTCCCTGGTGACCGAAGAATGGGAAAAACCTTCCATGGGAAGGCGGGGCACTACAGTTGCCCAGAAATACTACAACACCAGCCAGCGTTTTCTAGATCTGCTGAAGCCTCCAGTGGCCGACAATCCGTTGCCTCTCTCGTCTCTAATTGCCTGGCTCCAAAAGAGGGAGAGGGCTCCCTCTGAGACCCAGACAAAAAAAGAACCGATGCAGCCATTAAGAAGGCACATGATTCCGCGGCCTGCGGAATCAGGACTACCTTGGCCATATCACTGTTCTCCCGGGCTGCAATTGTTTGGCTTCAGGAACTCATAGAGATCCAGGAGCTCGACCCGAACGTGCTCCATAAAACTCTCCTGAGGTTTTTACGTACCCTCTTCTTCATAGCAGATGTTGCGCAGGATGCCATGATCTTTTCCGCCCGCGTGATTGGAGCCCTGACGCTCTCCAGAAGATCTGTATGGCTAAAGTACTGGCAGGTGGATACTCCCACCAGAGCTGCACTGGCCTCCTCTGTGTTCAAGGGTCAAAAACTCTTCGGTGAAGAGGCACTGAAGGACATCCTCGTAGAGACCAAAGATAAAAAGTTGGCAATGCCTTCTATCCTCAAAAAGTCAGATAGGAAGAGCAGCAGGCGTCCTTTTAAAACCTCTCGACCCTTTCGTTCCTTCAAAGGATTCGGGAAGCAGCAGAACTACAACTCCTTTCAGCCAGCCTGGGTCAAGCCGAACGATGTCATTAGACAGGCTTCAGGATCACAACCTAATGGCAACAGAAGGGGGGCCGCCCACCAGCAACGGGGGGCTTCCTGCCAGCAATCCTGACTTGGGGTCGCTCCCAGTGGGCGGCCGACTCAGTCTGTTCCTTGCGCCTTAGTCAAACTCGACGACGGACAGTTGGGTTGTCTCAGCGATCGCCCACGGGTACCAAATTGAGTTCGACACAAGACCAAGGGGCAGATTCCTTCCAGCCCCGGTTCCCAAGGACCCAAAGAAAGCAAGGGACCTCACAGAAGCCATAACTCACTTAAGGGACATTGCCGCCATAGAAGAAGTCCCGACTTCTCAACACTTCTCAGGCGTGTACTCCTTCTTCACAGTGCCAAAGAAGGACGACAACCTAAGATCTATCCTGGACTTGAAATATACCAACAGATACGTCAACTACAAAAGGTTCCGGATGGAGACACTTTCATCCATCAGGGGGGCTCTACAACCAAAAGACTCCTAGCCTCACTCAACCTCTCGGATGCATATATGCACATCATGATTCACGAGAACAGCAGGCAGTATCTTCGCTTTGCCTTTAGAGATCAACACTTCCAATTCAGAGCCCTCCCCTTCGGCCTGGCCTCAGCGCTGAGGGTGTTCACCAAGGTCCTGGTCATCCTGATTGCCAATCTGAGGTCTCAGGGGATACACCTATACCCCTATCTGGATGATATCCTCCTCCGGGCCTCTTCCTTGGAGAAGGCAGAGAGAGATCTACAGGTCACAATTCGCTACCTACAAGCTCACGGTTTCCTGGTGAATTTCAAGAAGAGCAGCCTGTCTCCTGCCTGTTCCATCATCCATCTGGGTGTGGAAATAGACACACTGCACTCCAGGGTCACCCTTTCGCAGGAATGACAGGAAGTCCTCCGGCAGGAGGCACGTACAGTTCGATCATTAAGGAAGGTCCCGCTGTCCTTACTGGGCAGGCTTCTAGGCCTCATGATCTTGGCGTTCGGAGTTGTGCCCTGGGCACGATTCCACTCCAGACCTCTATAGAATTTCCTAATGCCCTATCAGAAGGAGATTGCGATGAGGAAGTCCCCACTTTTTCTTCTACCACAGCACGTGAAGGACTCCTTGGTCTGGTGGACACAGACGAACTCAAGGAGCAAGGGCTCCCCATTCACGATATCACAGCCGATCCTAGTTACCTCAGACACGAGCCTATGGAGATGGGAAGCACATTGCCAGGGACAAGTGACACAAGGGCTCTGGAGCCCACAGGAGAAAGTGCACAGCATCAACTGGCTAGAACTACGGGCAGCGTGACTGGCCCTCCAACACTTCACCCCCATCCTCAAGGGGCAGCACGTCACGGTGATAACGGACAACACCACCGCCCACTCGTACATAGCGAAACAAGGAGGGTCGAGATCCAGATCCTTACAGCAGGAAGCGGATCTCATATTCCTCTGGGCAGAGAAGACGGTACTGTCCCTCACCGCGCAATACCTGCAGGGGATCTCAACCAACAAGCGGACTACCTGAGCAGGTACTCGGTCCTCCCGGGGGAATGGGAACTGAACGATGAAGTATTCCACCAGATCGAAGCCAGGTTCGGCCCAATGGATGTGGACATGTTCGCAACGCGGTCAGACTCCAAACTGGACAGGTTCTTCGCCAGATTTCACCACTACAATGCCGAGGGGATAGATGCCCTATGATCCCCTTGGCCAGCGGGCCTCCTGTACCTATTCCCTCCACTTCCCCTCATAGGGAAGGTCTGCCGGAAGATTCGCCAGGAGAGGGCACAAGTGGTATTGGTAGCACCTCTCTGGCCAAGACGCCCCTGGTTCTCCGAGCTGATGGACATGAGGGTCCAAGACCCGTGGCGTCTTCCTCAGAGGACCGACCTACTACATCAGGGACTGATCCTTCACCCAGATCCAAGCTGGCTTCAGTTGACAGCATGGAGATTGAGCGGCAAGCCCTGAGAGACCATGGCTACGACGAGTCAGTCATCAGTACACTCCTCTCATCAAGACGTGTGTCTACCAGGAGGATTTATGAAGCCACGTGGAGAGCCTTCAAAAGATGGTGCGCCTCCCGGCGTCTGGTCGGTAAGGAAGCCTCAGTAAAAGCACGTACTCGCCTTCCTACAAAAAGGCCTCGAAGCAGGCCTGCGGCCAAACACGCTGAAAAGGCAGGTGGCTGCACCATCAGCCTTTCTCACAGCACAGGACGGGAATCACCTGTCCGTGCATCCACACATCAGACACTTCTTGAGGGGTGCCTCCATTGTATCACCCCCGGTGCGTCATAGGTTCACCCATTTGAGCCCTTACGTAGGGTCCCACTCAGGACCCTCACTATCAAGGTCGCCTTTCTAGTTGCCATTACCTCAGCGCGAAGAGTGTCAGAACTAGCCTCTCTGTCGGTAAGGGAACACCTTTGCTCCTTCAGTGAGGATGTGGTAACTCTTCACCCAGATCCGTCATTTAGACCGAAGGTCATCTCCGAGTTTCACGTCTCACAACCTGTGATTCTGCCCTCCTTCTGCCCCAACCCTTCGCATCCAAAGGAAAAGCTCTGGCACAAGCTGGATGTCAGGAGGGCCCTAAAAATCTACATAAATCGAATGGCCTCCATCAGACGTTGTGATGCTTTATTTGTTTCCTTCCCCCAGGCATCCTTAGGGACCAGAGTGTCACAGAAAACCATCGCCACCTGGATCAAGGCCTGCATTTTCGAGGCCTACAACTCCGCAAAACTCCCCAGACCTTCGGGGGTCACAGTGCACTCGACTAGGTCGGCGCCGACATCCGCCGTCTTCTCAACTAACGCCTCCCTAGCAGAAATCTGCAGGGCAGCAACCTGGAGCACACCACCTACCTTTATGAGACGCTATAAGGTGGATAAGTTTTGATCCGCCGAGGCAACCTTCGGTCGGAGAGTGCTCCAGGAGGTCCTCAAGGACTGATGTCACCACCTTCGCAGTCACTCCCACCCTAGTGAATTAAGCTTGGGCACGTCCCAGAGATGAAGGACCCGTATCACCCCTCCCTCAGAGAATGCCACATTGGTTACTTACCATGAAGGTGTATTCTTGAGGGAACTGGGTGATATGGGTCCTTCCCCCGCCCAGTGACTGCACATAAGTTTCTTTCTTGAGGTGGTTCTTAATTCGGGGGATTGTCTGTTCCAGATTTACTCGATCTCCTTAGTCCTTACAGGGCTTTGCTAGTCAGTGAACTGGCCTCGTGGCTCCTGGATGGAGGAGATAAAGACAAAGAAATTTAAATATCAAGAGGCTTGATGTAACTTCCTGCTACACCTGGGCGGTGACAAAACCCAGAGATTAAGGACCCGTATCACCCTGTTCCCTCAAGAATGCACCTTCACAGTAAGTAACCAATGTGGCATTCCCCCCCCCCCCGTTACCTAAAAGAGATTGGACTTGGGGAACAGCTTCTTGAAATCCAAAATGTGGTGCTGAGGGACTAACATCTTGCCCTTTGGCTTTTTTTTTTTTTTTTTTTTTGGTCCCACAAGATGGCATCTTATCTCTTCTGCTGTTTAATGTCTGTATAAAACTGCTGAGAGAAAGAAATTTCACCCAGACAAAATAGATCCTTTCTTTGGTCAGTAGAACATCTGATCTTGGATTATGTGAATTGGATTGCACTCCCCATGAGGGATCAGGTGTGTGGTTTAGCTTGCTTCTGGATTCTCAGATGGTTGCTGTGGCCAGGAGTATTCTTTACAGCAGGTGTAAGCAATTGTGGAAGAGGTTGGGAAGCTACATTGCTGCCCCATGGGACCTTGGGGGTCTGTTGCTTCATTTTTTAAAAAAATCATCTATTTCTTTTTTTAAATAATAAAAATAAACCTTATTCATTCACCTGTCAGCACTCTGACCTTCTTCCTCTTGTCAGCAAGAGTTAGAGCTCTCTCTTTCCCTGCTCTTCTTCCCTCCTTCCCTCCCTCATATCTTTTTTCCTCCTCCATCTGTGGCATGGCAAAATGAGTGAACAAGTGTGTATTCATTGTTATCCCATCACTCCTGTTGCTGCCTTTAAAGTCAAAGGACCCCCATTGTGACTAGCTATAGAGCTAGTCACAATAGAGCTAAAAGCTTCCTGAATGGACCTTCAGAGTAGGCTGTGTGGGAAGGGCAAAAGGGTGATTTCCCCATCACCTTCTTCCCCTTCTAAACTGCCTAGTGCTGGAGACCTGAAGAGACAGATATTCAAAATGAAGCTCGTAACCTTGTTTCTTTTTTTGTCTTCAGTGGCAGTGGTGGAGGGAGTGACGGAGGGATCTTTGCTCTGCCACATCCCTGGTGCAGTGGGTTGCCACTTGTGTGCTCCTCTCCGTCACTGCTACTGCTTTACATTCCCAGTCTTCTCTATGCACCCCCCTCCCGAACATCATTATTTTGTCATGCTCAGTCACAAGCAGTTTTCCCACCCCTGCTTAACTGGTAAAGACTGTTGGATCAACTTGAGACATCCCTGGAGAAGGAATGTAACCATAGTCACTCATAGAATCATAGAATCATAAAGTTGGAAGAGACCTCAAGAGCCATCCAGTCCAACCCCCTGCCATGCAGGAATACACAATCAAATCATTCCTGACAGATGGCCATCCAGCCTCTGTTTAAAAACCTCCAAAGAAGGCAGTGTATTCCACTTCCGAACAGCTCCTACTGTCAGGAAGTTCTTCCTAATGTTTAGGTGGAATTTCTTTTCCTGTAGTTTGAACCCATTGCTCTGTGCCCTAGTCTCTGGAGCAGCAGAAAACAAGCTTGCTCCATCCTCAATATGACATCCCTTCAAATATTTAAACATTGGCTATCATGTTCCCTCTCAACGTTCTCTTCTCCAGACTAAACATGCCCAGCTCCCTAAGCCGCTCCTCATAGGGCATAGCCTCCAGACCAGCCACCATCCTGGTCACCCTCCTCTGGACACATTCCAGCTTGTCAATATCCTTCCTGAATTATAGTACCCAGAACTGGTCACAGTATTCCAGGTGAGGTCTGACCAAAGCAGAATACAGTGGCACTATTACTTTCTTGATCTAGATACTATACTCCTAGTAATGCAGCTTAGAATCGCATTGGCACTTTTAGCTGCTGTATCACACTGCTGAGTCATATTCAGCTTGCGGTCCACCAAGACTCCTAGATCCTTTTCGCATGTACTGCCATCAAGCCCGGTGCCACCCATCCTATATCTGTGCATTTCATTTTTTACTGCCCAAGTGTAGAATCCTACATTTCTCCCTCTTGAAATTCGTTTTGTTAGTTTTGGCCCAGCTTTTTAATCTGTTCAGGTCATTTTGGATTCTGATCCTGTCCTCTGGGGTATTAGCTACCCCTTCTAATTTGGTGTCATCTGCAAACTTGATAAGCATAACCTCTATTCCCTCCTTGAAGTCATTGATAAAGATGTTGAATAGCACTGGATCCAGGACAGAACCCTGTGACACCCCACTGGTCACTTTTATTCCAGGATGAAGAGGAGACTCATGCCTTATATACATCAAAGTTAGATTATTGTACTGCACTCTGTGTGGAGCTGTTCTGTTTATAGTCACCATTTTGACTGTTCTTGCAAAGTCCAGGCTAAAAATTTGAGTGGACTCACTGTCCCACTGACATAGAAGCCATTAACCACTGGTGGCCAGAGAGTTGAACAGAAATTTCCCAACATATTTTACTGGGTCTTTTCAAGAACATCTGCAAGACAATGTCACTAATTCTTAAAATGCTGAAAGAGGTTCCTGTGATTAGTGGTTCTGAAGGCTGCTAAAAGGTTGCAGAACCAACATTAAGAGCACATCAGGGCAGATCCTTCTCCCATTCAGTTCTTTGTAAAGGTAATACCTTGAAGCAGTTTCCAAAATCAGAACTCTGTGTCAATCAGAAAATATTCAACCAATTAATCATCCAAGAAAGTGTGAACTTCCTTATTTGCGCAGAACAATTTCTTTGAGCCTAAGGACTGAATTAAAAGAAGCTTGTGAGGGGTGGACTAGTGGTCACATGGCCAAAGGGAAACGTTGGGACTAAAATTGCCCCTTTAAAAAACTTTTAAGCTAAAGGCATTCAGATAATATATTTCCAGTGTAGAAGCTGTCTATCTACTTTATGCTTTTTTAAATTACTGCATACTACTGGAAAGATGGGATATATGTATCTTTATAAAATAAATCAACTTTTACTTCAAAGCAATAGGTTTTTTAAACATTTGACTTAAATACAGGAAGAAAAGCCTGCCATAGGTAATCTGCAAGTTTGTCTCAGACCCCAAACAGTTTGGGGAAATGTTTTCTTTAGAGATATGTGTGAATATTCACATTTATTTGTATACAAACAATGTGTCTATGTAAGAGACTGGTTATTTATATGTGGGGGAGGAGATATTTATGCAGCATAATGGACATGGCTAACCTATTGGAATTGGATCTACATGGGATAGTTTGTGTTTAAATCATAAGTGTAAATCAGAAGTTTTTGCCTTATGGAGGTTGTTGTCTTATAATGGAATATAAATTCAGTTAAATACGGAGGTGGGGGGGGTGCTAATTGCTTTATGTTGTAACACTTCTTCCCTCTTTTTTTTATTTTCTTTTTTAGCAAAACCAAACAGGAAGCTGACATTTTTGTATCTGGCTAATGATGTTATTCAGAACAGCAAAAGAAAAGGACCAGAATTTACAAAAGATTTTGCACCTGTCATAGTGGAGGCTTTTAAGCATGTTTCGAGGTACAACATCATTTTTGTGAGTGTATTAAACAATATGACTGCCATTAAAACTTGTTGCCTACAAAATATTGAATGGGAAAACATTGCAATACCATAAATCAGGGGTCATCTGATTTAGCACATTTGTTTGACTTCCACTAAGCAAACAAAAGTGTTTTTTTTTTAAATCTCACCTTAATTCTTCTTTTTACATTTTTATCTGCTTTATTGAGTATCTGAAACATTTTTCCATTTTCCAAAGTAGTTACATTGAAATTCTTGACAGAAAGAAGGAAATTCAATAAAGTCTAACTGGATGAAAGTAGTGTATTTAAAAAAATAGGAAGCTCTTCATGGAAATAACTTTTATTGGGATACTTGCAAATATTTTAGGATATGATGTGATGAAGGCTAAGAACTAAGTTACTTAGTGTTCTAAAGAGCTGTATACCATAAATGTATGTGCTTTCTCGGAATAGTCACCTGAAAAACAATTAGTTGGCTTTAGATTTGACTAGTATTTTATCCATTCAGTTTAGCCAGTTTGACTTCTGTTGTGCTCTTCTAGTATGTTAAGAAATAATTTTATGAAACAAAGCAGTTCTTTTCTTGCACTTTGGGGGGGGGCTGCTTCATACCTTGTAATTATGTTCTCAGTTTCTTAAATGTAATATTGCAGAAGAGCAAAAATTGTGTGGCTCACAAATAAGACCCTGTTAATGCGCACCATTTGGGCAACTATGAAGGCCCCGGGGCTACAGTTGCATCATTGTCAACTACCCACAGCCCCCTGCTGGAAATGATCTGAAAGTCACCTCTAATGTTCTAAAGATATAATTTCAGGGCTTTGGAAGGTGTGAATGGGTTTGAAATAGCATTTAAGTAAAGAATCAGGCCCCTTGGAAGTTTCTGGGAGCATGAGTATTTTTCTTTGGCCCTCCTCTAAATTGTTATCTGAGGATGGTGGGAAGGGCATAGGCACTAAACAGAAGTCCTTTGCAATCTGTATTCACCCCACAGATTGCAAAGTTGCCTCTCTTGCATTACAGGGATGGGAAACTGTTGTACTGAACAATAGGTACAATGAGGGAGGCTGGCTCTAGTAATGTATGTTTTAAGCATGTAAAAAAGAGTTGGTCGTTCATGTTTACAGATTATAATAAACAAAAAATAAGTAGTTAAAACAGGGCTGTTGATTCTGAGTAAACAGGGAGAAGTCTGTTTCTGACTTTCTCTCCCCTCCTCATTCATAAATCTGGTGAGAAGCTATAGGGGCATGAGAAAGAATTTGATATAGTAATCTGAGTTACAGCTTCTGTTAACCCTTCTGTACTTTCATTTGCATTAGTGGTGAATTTGCATTTTCTCCTCACTGCAGTGAAACTGATGAGAGTTGTAAGAAGCATCTTGGCCGAGTGCTCTCTATTTGGGAAGAAAGGTCTGTTTATGAAAATGATGTATTGGAACAACTTAGGCAGGCTTTGTGTAAGTAAACTTTAGCTCATTCAATTTCAGCTCTTAGAGTTCGCATATCATCCCAACTGTTTTTTAGATGCTTAATCTTCTTTCTCATTTCTAGATGGTGAAAAAAACCCAAGAAAACGTGTATATGACCAAATAAAAATTGAAGACAACTGCTCAACACAAAGTGCTCTGGGTGATCCTCCACAGGTAGAGATAGTCTGTAAAAGTAAAGATGAGTTGGATTCTTGCTTCCAAGTTTTTGTTGAACACTCTTTTTTATTGCATGTTTAGTTCTTTTTCTGAATGAAATATGTGTATGCACATTATTTAGTTATTGTGAGAATCAGAATGAAAGAAGTCAGGAGTAATCTCCTGGCTCCTTTCATAGCAGCAGATGGCAACTGGCTTTTCAGATGCTGTTGGACTGCAGTCTCCAGAAGCCTTAACTAGGATGGGCAGCCATAGGAGATCATGGGATTTGCAGTCCAAAAGCATCTGGAGGACCACATGATGTAGAGGCTTTCTCCAGTATCTGAGGATGCATCTACACTATAGAAATAATGCAGTTTGACACCATTTAACTGCTGTGGCTCCATCCTACAGAACCATGGGATTTGTAGTTTTGTGAGTCACCAGCACTCTTTGGCAGAGAAGGCTAAAAACCTTCTAAAACTATAAATCCTAGGTTTCCATAGGATGGAGCTACAGCACTTAAAGTGGTGTCAACTTGCATTATTTCTACAGTGTAGATGCATCCCTCGTTATGATGGCTGGTAATGAATAGCTGCTTTGCAGTTCACTGTCCTGCACAGATACCATTTGTAGTAGTTGTGGCATTGCCTGTCTGGTTAATATGTCCTTTTTACATGACAGGTGGGAATCATGTAGCCCTCCACATGAAGCTGGAGTATAACTACCAGCATTCCTTGCCATTGGCAATGCTTGTTAGGACAGTGGGACTAGGAGTCCCAACAACATCGGGGGGGAGAGCCATCTCTTGATTCCCACACCCAACCAACCATGTTACAAAAATGAGTCCAAGCCTTTGGAGTAGGTAGAAGACAAGATCATACTTGTTTAATCTACACATACTGAGAGGCACCTGTTGTTCCAGCCTTTGTCTGATAACCATGATGTTACGATATAAAGATATAAGAGAAAATGCTTCTTACCTCTAGACAAAAAGCATGAGAAACAACATCTGAGATCCTTGAAGGAGTTTACAAAGTATCAGTCCTGTGAATAGGTCCTGTTGCTTAAATCATCTGAGCAAACAAAGAATAGCCAGTTGCTTTTGGCTGAAATTCTAATAACATGGAAGGAGAAATGCACTTTGAAAAGGAATGAGATTCGTTTTCCCTGTCTTGGATTTTGGTGTTCATCAAATATAGGGTACTTCTAGATCTGATTTATTTATGTATATTTTTCACATTAACATGCTGTGGTTGAGTCTCTCTTATTTGGAATTCCAAAATCTGAAACTTTTTGCTATCAGCTGCTTATTTCTGTCTTTGAGAAAAGGGGCGAGTTACATGTCTAGCGTCCACTGAGTTATTCCTCAAGGAACCCTTCCTCCACCACTGTCAGAAATTTGATGGAGGAAAGAGAAGAGGGGGAGGAGGTAGAGGACTTCATTTCTTAGGAAGGGAGGGAAAAGTCCAAGTGGATTCAGCTGCCTCTACGGAGTGAAGCATTGCAGTGGTACTTCATGTGATGGCAGCTGAAGGGAGGGAAAATAACAGGGAAAGCAGATGGAAGGGAAAGTGGCTTCTCTTCGTGAATGAACGTAGAGGCTGTCTAGAGGTAAAGTTCTTGGTTGTCTCACATCTTCCAGTCGCCCCTTCCTCTGCAGCCAGCCTCCGCCGCTTCCAGCAGCTGGTGCCCAGAACTGAGGGGGAGCCGTTGAACAGCCTCTCTCCAGCACTGCCCAGCTGGGGGAAAGCAACCAGCCCTCCCCAAGCACAGCCCGGATTCTACTCTAACACTCCCTCTCCCATGTGCTTCACTCACAGCCTCCGGCGCCAATCTGGGCAGGGGATGCTTGCTTGCTCGCTTGCTTTGCTTGTTTGCTCACACTACCTCAAGAGGCATTGGGCAGCCTAGCTGGCTAAGTCTCACCCACTGCCCTGTGCCATTGGGCAGCAGTGGAAGCAGAGTGGTTGCAATTGGGAGCAAGAATCATCACTCTACTCTTAACTCCTAGGCTGAGTGGATTCATGAAGAGAAGCCACTTTCCCTCCCTTCCACTTTCCCTGTTGCTTCCTCTCCCTTAAGCCACTGTTGAATGAAGCGCCACTGCAGCGCTTCACTTGGTGGTGGTGGAAGACTTTTCTCTTCCTTCCTGGAAATTGGAATCCTTCCCCCTCTTCTCTTTTCCCCATCTAATTTCTGACAGTGGTAGAGCAAGGGCTGTTTGAGGAAAAACTCAGTGGTGCTGAGATGTGTAACTAGCCTCCTTTCCCCATCCTTCATTCACTATGTACATGCAAGCACAAGTATTCAAAAAGAAAAAAAAATCCAAAAATCCTCTGGTCCCAAGCATTTCAGATAAGGCAGGCTCACCCTGTAGTACTATACATATTAGTGTGTACATTGTATGTAATTTGTTTACATTACAGTCGCACCCCCACATGCGTGGGGGACTGGTTCTGGGGACACCTGCGGATGGCGAATTCCACAGATAATAGAGAATGCAATCTTTGGGGGGCATCCGAGGGGAAAGGGGGGGGCGAGTTCACTCCTCTGCCCCTTCCCCCCGCCACGGCGGTGATCGTGGGGGTAAAGGGGGAAGGGGACGAGGGCAGTTTGCTCCTCTGCCCCCTTTCCCCTTTGCCTCCACCATGGCCCCGCCGCAGCAGCGATCACAGGGGCAAAGGGGGAAGGGGACGAGGCCAGTTTGCTCCTTCCCCCTCCCTTTGCCCCTGCGATTGCCACTGCAGTGACAGGAGCCCTCCCAGGGGAAGGGACAGGGGAGGTATGATCTCTCCTCCCCTCTCCCCCCCTGCTATCACCAACCGTGGATAATTGAATCTGCGGTTGGTGAATCAGCGGATACAGTGGTGCTACTGTAATGTATTATGAGGAATGGGCAGGAGCCAACATAATTCCAGGGAAGTGGTTAGTTTTGCTGTGATATTCTATGTTATGGGAAGGAGATTATTATCATGTATTCTACTTATGGACTCCACATAAAGATTTCTGACATTCATTATATAGAACAGCAGTACCCACACAGAAGAAGGGAGGTATTTACAGACACGGGGAGCTCCAAGATTTGCATTAATTTGCATAAGTAGAAAGTACCAAGGATTAAAAAGCCTTCAAGTGGAGGAGAGACTCCAAACCAGCACATAAGGACTTGGTGGCAAAGAATATTGAAAGCAGAAAGGAATAACTAGCTGGGAATATGAATGGAATAGAGTTGCTGGAATGGGAAGGTACAGGGAAAGACTTGGCGATACAGAATGGATACATAGAGAACAGTTTCCTTTTCTAGATAGGTAACTTCCTAATTCACACTAATTTTAAATATCTGCAGGAACAGAAATTAGTAGGGAAACCAACAATTTTTATGTAGCTAGGACTGGGCACTGCCCCCCCCCCAACCTTAAGGGAAAAAAGTAGTAGCAAAGATAAGAGTTCCTTTTTGTTTAACTTGGTTTTTCTTTAACATTTAAAAAAAACTTCTCTTAAAACCTTTTAATGCAAATTCAAAAGCAAGTGCAGTTCTTTCTCCATACTGCAGATTGGGAGGATCTGTGGCTATGGAAGAGTAGTTTATGACAGTCTTGCATTGCTGCTGATACAGAGCACTGCAGGTCTACCAATAATTTACAAGAACCCTATAGCGTCACCCTAAAGTATGAGACTCTTCTTGCAGATTGAGCTCAAGCTGAAATAGTATACCAACTGTGAAATGGCTTTTATTTGCACATTGTAGGCTGAGTTGAGATTGCAGATTACAACAAACCAACTGTGTATTTCACTGTTCTATTCCTATTGTGGCCTGGAGGGCTATGCTGAAAGCGTAGCTTACAGCAGACCTGTAGTGCAACCCATTGTAATATTGCTGGTCTCAGGATGAGCAAAGATCAGTCTGCTTAAATAATCTCTGCAGGGTTTCCCCCAGTACCCAATCGAATGCTCAGTTATGTTCACAATCCACATGTCTTACTGAGTTTCATATAGACTGGCTACATTTTGAATGTTCAAAAACGAAAGAAAAAATGCACATGAAGTAAGACTAGTGTTAGAGAAGGGTCCCCTATTTTTATTCCAATTTTTGTTTTTTCAGGCCTCTACTGACTCAGGTAATGCTAAGGGGTGCTCTGCCATAGCTTGCTGCAGGCTCCTGCTTGTATATACTAATATGGTCTTAGTTGTCTGGGTGTCATTATTTATATAGCCAACATCCACACATAAGAAGGTACTGTCTACAGACTGAGGAGTGGTTCTGGAGCTTTGCAAAGGTACAAAATCATTGAGCAAAATTTTAAAAAAAATACACACCAATGGTGGTGATGAATTTCCTCACAGCAAACTTGGCTCATGGCAATAGAATGCTGGCTGATGGGGTTGGGAGGTGGAAAACAGAGATAGTTCGGCAAGATTGAGTATCTGCAGCCCTGGGCCTGAGTTCAGTTGCTAGTCTAGTAAGTGTTGACTTACAAGTTCCCATAGATTCAGTGAGCCTACTCTGATTGAGAGGAGAGTTGAATTTGTCTCCTGAACAACAGAATGTTGGACTGTGATATTTTGCACCAAGTCCTAAGCTGAGCTTTCTGATGTTTTCTTTATTTGTTACATATTATATCCTGCCTTTTTTCCAAGGTGTTCAAGGTGGTATATGTTGTCCTCCTCAACAATCCTGTGAGATAGGTCAGGCTGAAAGAGAGTTACTAGTCCAAGGTCTTCTACTGAGCTTCATGTTCAAGTGAATAGAATAGAATAGAATAGAATAGAATAGAATAGAATCTTTATTATGGTCATAGACCAGCACAGGTAAAAAGGGGATACAGAATAAAAAGTAAGTAAAACACAGATTAAAAACAGGATAAAAGCAATATTTAAAATAACCCTTCAGATTGTACAGTTCCAGTATAACAATATAAGGTTGGTACTGTTCTACTGTGGAGGTCATTGTCTCAATTTTAAACATAGCTGCCCAGAATCTGGCAACATTGTTTATTGTTTCAGGGTTGGTGTCTGAAAGCAACAGACTGGTGTAGAATTGTCCGGTGTGTCCTTAGTATTTATGCAGTAGGGGTGAAATAAGGTGAGACAGGTGTCCCTGTAGTATGAGCACTGGAGTAATACATGCTCTGTTGTTTCTATTGGGCCAGAGTTACAGGGGCATAGTCTGTCTGAGAAGGGGATCTTCTTGTATCAGCCTTCAGGGACAGCAGAGGGGAGGTCATGACATCCTACCAAAGTAAAAACCTTCCAATGTTTAGGTACTTAAAGTTTTGCTAAGTATGCCATAGGTGAGGCCAGATATCTGTTGGAGTCACAAACAATAAATGTTGAAGCTCTGGCTAGATCCAGTTGTCGCTCTGTATCTACCACCCATTGTTTGATAGTTGCTTTAGCTCGCTCATATCCCAGGCTAAGCAGAAGATCTGGAGAAAAGCCCAGTGCTGAAATTTTAGTCATCACTGTCTGTTTCCACCTGGAATGGAAATCATCACTTAAAGTTAATGGAGGAAGGCTGGTGGGAAAGAGGGATAGTCTGAGCCAGTAGCTGAGTATGGTCACCCACTCTCTGACCTCCACTTTCATAAAGCCTGACTCCAGTCTCAGAGCTGCGTTAGAGACGCATTTTGGAGTTTGGAAAGCTAATCTTAAAAATTTGGATTGCACAAGTTTTAATGGTGCAGAGTTGGGGAAGGGTCCCAACTGGGATCCGTAAAGCAGTTGTGCTACTGATTTGGCTTCGAAACGTTTGAGCACTGCAGGTATATAATGGCCTTCTCTTGTCTTAAGAAATTTGAGGATGGCTGTTGTGCTCCTCTGTGCATTGCCAGCAGCATATTTCCCATGTGCTTTCCTTCTTCCAGTGCCGTGAAAAATCACTCCCAGGTATTTGAAGCAGGAGACCTGTTCAGTCTTGTGGCCATCTATATTCCAGTTATGGTTCTTGGGCCTTTTAGCAAATGCCATAATTTTAGTTTCTTGATAGTTGACTTCTAGGTGATCCTCTCTGCAGTACTGTGCTAGTGCTCTTAAGGCTCTTTTTAGGCCAATGGGATCACTTGAAAGTACTGCTGCATCATCCGCATAGAACGGAGTTGAGATGTGTCTTGCCTCTAATTTTGGGGGATGGAAGTTGGTGTTGTTGAGGTGACCCGCCATATCCTTGATGTAAAAGTTGCATGTTCAAGTAAAGATTTAACCCTATGTCTCCCTAGTCTAATTACCACATCACACTGGTTCTGGTGCCATCAGTATTATATTAATATGTGATTTTTTTTCTAAAGTAATGTGCCTTTTTCAGACTGCAGATCTCATAAGAGCATTACAAGAATTAGAAAATGCAGCCTCTGGAGATGCAGCAGTTCATCAAAGGATAGCTTCATTACCTGTAGAAGTCCAAGATGTGTCCTTACTTAACAGAATAACAGGTATGGGAAGTTATGAAATAACTCAAGTGGTAGGTCTTAACAAGCTTTTTTAAAAATATGTAGCATTATGAATTGTTGGTTTTTTTCTTTACTTTCCAGATAAAGATTCTGGGGAACAACTTTCCAAGATGGTAGATGATGCATGTATGTTGTTGGCGGATTACAATGGCAGGTTGGCAGCTGAAATAGATGATAGAAAACAGCTAACTCGAATGTTGTCAGACTTTCTGCGATGCCAAAAAGAAGTCCTCACAGAGAAAGAGCAAACATTGGAAGTGCGTGACATTATTGTGGTAGTTCTATTCTCTAGTTTTTCTTTCTTAATTAATATACTTTTATATACTTAAGGTTTCCCCCCATAAGATACGTGGAAGCCTGGAGCTTCTCATGGTTCTATTTCTGTCAGCTAGGGCACAGAATGCTTTCTGCCAGCTTTGGCTAGGGGGCTAGTTAGGGGTGGGAGGGTTAGGATTGGGAAAGATTGTTTTAACTTGCTGTTGTTTTAATCTTGCTGTACACACCCTGGTTGCCGAGCAGAGGGGCGGGTTAAAAATAACAAATTATTATTATTATTATTATTATTATTGCTACATTTTTATCTGGGCAAGGCTAATCTGGCTTAAGGCGGTAACCTCCAGGTTAGACTATTGCAGTGCAATGTAGGTGAGCTGCCTTTGAAGATGGTTTGGACAATGCAGCTAGTGCAGAATGCAGTGGTCAGATTGATCACAGGCCAGAAGGTCTGATCATATAACACCTATTTTGGATAAGCTTCGGATAAGTTTATGGATTCAATTCAGATTGTTGTTTTTAGGCTGTTATAGCCTTATAAATGCTTGGGATCCTGAACCTGCACATAATCTGAAATCAGTATTTAGGGCCTTGTTCTCAGTACATCTGCCAATAGAGTTTTGGAGAATGACAGGGGAGACAACCTTTTTAAATTTGCCCTCACCTCAAGAATGCTCTCTCCAAGGGCATCTTCTTGGTCCCAACATTATCATCTTTTCAGAACCAGGTTAAGACTGTTCTCTGTGCCCAGGACATAATTGTCTGATGTTTAATATTTTCTTTAGGCTAGTTTGCTTATATTTTGTTTTTAGCTCATATATTTAATCTATAAGATTATTTGAGTTTTTGGAAAAGGAATCCAAGACATGGGGGTAATAATAATGCATATTAGAGGGTTGCTTTCTCCATTGTTTTCCTCTTCCAACAGGTGAATAGGATAGCCTCCCCCCTTTAATTATTCATTGATACCTATGAATTATTTACATTAGACATTTCTAGGTAATACAGAGTGTGTTGAAGAAATATTTGTGCCTTGTACTTTTCCACATTTTGTTAGGTTACAACCTGAAATTGAAATGGATTTAACTGCCACTTGGCATACAGAAGATTCTCAACTCTATAGCGGTACAAAATATTTTTATTGCTGCACAAGAGCTAAGTGAATAAAATCAAACCAGCAGTTGTTAGTTGCATAAGAAGCACTTTTGACAGCAAATAGAGCTGCAAGTCTTCTTGGGTTTCTGTCTGTATTATACATCTGGATCTTTCATTTTTGTCCATTATTTGTCACTGAATTTCTACAGCTCTCTCAGGTTGGATGGGAGGCATTGGTACACAGTTATATATAAGTCTTGTGACAGATTCTCAGTCAGATTGAGGTCTTAACTTTGAACATTCAGATACTCAGTTTCTTGTTTTTTACCCACTCCAGTGCTGCTTTGGCAGTACTTTTATGGTCAGTGTCCTGCTGGAAAGTGAACTGTCACCTCATTCCCAGGTCCCTTGCAGACTGAAACAGCTTTTCCTCTAGAATTGTCTTGTATTTTACTCTGTCCATCTTTCCCTCAACCATCACCAGTTTTCTAGTTCCTACCAAGGAAAAGCATGATACCACCACCACCACCATATTTGACTGTGGGGAAGGTGTTCTCAGAGCAGTGAACACTTGATGATTTTGTGTACACATTACATGTGGCAAGACCAGAAAGTTCAGTGTTCATCTGTTCACACCAGAGAACCTTTCCCCACATGTTTGTTGTGCCTCACACATGGTTTTTTACAGCCTCTGAATGGGCTTTGATGTCTATTTGTTTCAACAATGGCTTTCTTCTCACCACTTTTCTATAAGTCCCAGTTTGATGGATATTCTAGAAGATAAGTTGTCCCTAAGATCGTTTCTTCCATCTTAGTTGTGTATATCTCCTACTCTTTCAGAGTTACCAAATGACCTCTGGGTTGCTTCTCTGACTAATGCCCTCCTTAATCAGTCACTGAATTTTGAAGAATGCTTCAGCAATATTCTTTCTATTTTGTAATAGTGGATTAAATGAGGCTATGCATAGTTGTTGTTTTTTTAATAACCCAACTCTGATTGCTGCTTCTGCATAACTTTATTTCAGATTTGTTTTGATAGCTCCTTGATCTTCATGGTGCTGTCTGTTACTCTCTCTCCAACAAACTCTGCATGATCTTAGGTTAAATACACCTGTTTCTGGAAGACTCTAGAGTCTTCCAGAAACAGATGTATTTAACCTAAGATCATGTAGCACTGGAATTGCATACAGGTGGATTCCAACTAATTATGTGACTTTTGGAGGCAATCAGTTGCACCAGAACTTCTATACCTGTGTCACAGCAAAGGGGGTGAATACTCATGCAAACAAGTGCCAATTTGATTTTGTTTACTTACCTTTTGTGCAACGATAAATATTTTCACTTTGTAGTGGAAAGCAGGATAATGTTTTTCAAACTTTATAAGTGCTAAATTAGGCTTTGGACACGATACAGAGTTTGATATTAAAAAGCATCTTCTGATCTCTTTAAACATGGGTTTTGCACATTAGGGAAGAAGATTGACTTCCCACCTCCTTCTGAGTCAGTTTGTGCAGACATGTTTTTGGTGATTTGCCCCCTTAAGCTGGGTGAGTGTTTCCCTAACTGATAGAAGTGCACAGTACAGTCCTGCCCATGACTATTTAGGCATAGATTCTGTTGAGTTCGGTGAGGCTTACTTCCAGGTAAGTGGATAGAGGACTACAGCCTGAGTTTCTCAGCTCAAGAAAACAAGTTAATGCAATAAGAAATCTTTTGTTTTCTTCCCTGAACCCCACCAGAAGTATATAACTATTCTGATTAATGTTCCAGGAGCTTTCCAGGAAGATAGCTTCAGGTGTTCCGACTGTGGTTAATACTTTCAACATAGTTACGAATATTAACATAAGATTTCAGTGCATAATTGTGGGTGAGAAAGTGTGGTGCATGTGTTACACGTGGCCCCCAACCCTTATTTGTGGCTCCCTGGGATACCTCAGACCCTCGGGCCCAACTTTTTTACGGGTGAAAAACTGCTCTTGAACCACCAAAGTCTCCACAAAACAGCTTCAGAACATGATGGTTTGCTTGATTCTCCCCTCACAGACCTCCCATGCCCCCCCCATGAAACCAGAGGTAAGATGTTGCTTCCAGTGTGCCCAAAACACAAAAAGGCACCTTACCAGGGCAGGTGTGGGGTGCAAAAAGACCTCTGTCCCAGCAGAGTTCCCTAGAGTCTTTGCTAGATTTTCTGCATATCTCTTTTTAAAAGTGCTCTTAACTTGCATTTTGCAGGTTCCCATTTTCAAGATTGGAGAAGCTTTTAAGAAACATGTGAAAGGCCTCCTCATCTTTTTTTTTTTTTTAATTCTTTCTAACCTGTCTTCTGGATGGAAAAAAAATGGCATTTTTTCATTTTGCTGGTAATTGTGTCTACTGGCAAAATGTCATAGTGTGACAAAATACAACTTTTTAAAGTGCTAAACTGGCAGCTTTTCACTCTATTTAATAATTGAAAGTTCAGCACCAAATACCTACTGACACTTCTTAAAATTTGCTGTGGCTTAAATTTACAGGACAAATTTCTTATAAGTTAGGTCACAACAAAGGCCAGTATTATTCATTAAAGGTTTTCCACCTTCCATGTGGGTAAGTAGTGTCTTACTGCTTTTGCAGTATGACATCTTTAATATCTATTTAGCTTTTGTTTCAGGTGAGAACCATGGACCTTTTCTTCTAATGATGGCACCTTCCATTAGCAACGCATCCTGTTAAAAATAAAATTCAGAAACAAAATCTTGTTTTGTCTCCTGTTTTTGAAACTTCAAAAAAATGCCTGAACTGTTCCATATACCTTTTGATGATCCCATGTTGCAAACACTACCTAAACAAAATGTGTAGCAAATCACATTGCTGCCAATTTAGTATTAATGAAGTTTATATTTTTCTTAGAAATTTGAAAATGAATTCTAAATTAGATTTAAGTTTTAAAGTCATTCCTCAGTCTGAACTTCTTGAAATAATAGGCCCCCCCCCAAATGGATTAACATTGTTAGCATAACAGTGTATTTCATGTGCTCTACTGAGAGGAAAGCTTACCACAGGATGAACTTACATCTGTTGACAAAATAATACTATATCACATTAGTGTTCTCTTTTACCTGGGGAGGGGGGGAGACTTCTTTACCAAGGGCTATATGCTTTAGTTATGTGGGGGCCTTTCCCAGCTCACTTGTTCTGCCATTCTCATTTCTTCTTGTCCTCTGCCATTCCCTTTTCTTCTTGTCCTCTGTTTTCTTTCCTTCACTGACCAATGGGCTGAAAATAAAGGGGCAGATTGTTCTGGCTGGAGGCCCAAACGGGTAGCTTCCAAAGGGCCACAGGTTGTTACTTCATCTTAATCATAACACGAGGACTGCCCCAACCAGAGGTCTGTCAGATTCAACAGTCTGTTAAAAATTGGTAGCCATTGGACATGAAGCAGAACACGAAGGCAGCAAGCTCTACCTTATTAATACCTTCCACATGGTGTTAGAGATACACAGATGCGGAAGTTCCATTTAGCTGTCATTTTCAGTAGCAGATTATTCACATGCTTGGTGAATATATATACTCCTTTTTAAAGCCATCTTCATACCTTTTGTGAAAGTTTATTTGCACATACACAGTCACCTTCCTGAACTAAATCAGATCTGTGCTTGGTTCAGTACCACAATTAGAGGCTGCCTAGGAACTGCATGTACAGTCTTAAATTCCGTAATGAAAAACCAAAAGTAATTGTTGAAGCAAAATAGGTTGAAGGGTCCTTCATTAGTTAGAAAGTCACATCATGACATGGAACCAAACTATTTTACATTAGTTGTCATGGTCTTAGGAGGAGTGCAAAGAGATGGTTCAGGGGAATGTAATGCAGGAATATTGAGGCAGATGAAATACCTGTGAGTTACACCTTTTGTAGGGTTACTCTGGTGGAGTATGAAAGTTGACTGCATTTCCCCACTACCACAGTGAAATGTAAACCTAGTCTGTTCTGGAGAGTTGCTTGGTTTTTCATTCTTGCTGATTTTGTCTTGTTTACATTGTTTAAAAAACTTTTAAAAGATGTCTTTGCAGAATACTGTTGGGTTGTGGTACTGAAATTACCCCAAGTTATGACACCCTCATAACTTGGGGTAAGGTTTTGCCCCCTCAATTTTGGCCTCAGATGTAAGCTTGGCAAATTTTTATCCTCCTCGGACTCAACTGGATCCATTGAGAACAGAACCCTTCCTGATGTGTGTATCGCCCATGTTTGTGTTGCTGCTTGGGCTCAAATTCCTTGGCATGACAGAAGTAAAATATGGAAGTAGTGAATTTTAGTTTTTCAAAATTCTGCTGACCCAGCCCCTGCTCTGCTTTCAAAGAAAGGACCTTGGTATGACGGCCCCCTTTGCCCCATTAGAATTGTTGGTAAAACATGCCATCTACCTCTTGTGGTCCCATTGTTGGTAATCTGGAACTTGTTTTGTGTCCTAGATTGAAGCCAGTTTACCTTGTTCCATAAAATTCCATAGGAGACACTGAGAACTAAGGCAAATACTGTTTGCCTACTTTTATTCCTTGTGTATGGCGGAAGCCTGTGTCGCATTTCTTTATCATGATAGAGGATTAGTGGAAAAGACATAGTCCGTTGACCACATAAAATGCCAGCAGTTTTTGCACACACCCATGATGGCCATCGCCAGTACCAAAAAAGTGCTGTTTTTGTCTAAACAAGCTTCCACATTAAAAATCTTGTATAGACAGTTCATGCCTTACTGGGGAGTCAGCATTCCTGGAGCTCAGTGGAGGTGCTAATTGGCAAGTGTAAACCGCACACACAAACATGCAGATCTTCTGGCAGGGATGAGAACCCCTGTATCTTAATAGGGCCTGTATAGACTTCCCATCTGGCCTGCTAAATGTTTTCCCCAAACACCTGTCCTTTCCCCTGCACCATGACAGAGAGGAAAAACACTCCTCTTTTGTCCTTAAATCAGAGATTTGGCCTTTCCAATTTAGTGATAAGAAGTGGAGACTTTCAGCATCAGGCACAGATGTTTCATCAGCTGATCTGCATAAAGTTCAGGTGGGATTTGACATGAATTGCAGGGGGTTGAGGGCTGCCTGCCTATGATCCCAGTGTGTCCCCACCTGTATGTAATATTGGGATGGATTTACCCCATAAATATATATGTGAGCCAGTGTAAATTTTCTGCTGTCAACAAAATCTAGAATAGATTACAATATTTCTGTTTTGACTGCTTTATCCTATTAACCTCTGTTTTCCCAGTCTCTGGATTTTTTTAGCCAATGAGATATGGGGCTGTATAGGAAGTGAAGTGAGGATATAAGGGGAAAGTGAGGAATTTATGTACAAGGGACAACCCTTGTGAAATTTCTGAAACTGACAATATAATTATTTAGAGCATGACAGGGTTGTAAAGCTTGTCAGTTGTTACCTTGCAGTACATTTTGACAAGAAGCTTTACTGTTCCCAGTGACCACAGAATTGCTATAGCTGGCCTCATTTGTTTTGCTATTGATACCATTGCAATTTGCTACCAAAACTATAAGCTGACTTCAAAGATGTTCTTTATGCATGTTTCAAGTCTTTGATGTTCATGGTACTACTTTTAACAACCATCAAGGCATTTAAAAGTGGTTTGTAATACCTCACAGGCCTGTTGTTTAAGAAGCATAAGCCAAAGATCCTACTGAGCTTGCACAAGTAGTGGTAGATATTTTTGGTTGTCAAGTCATCATAGAGAACAGTGCTAATTTTTGGCACACCCTCACATTAGGGATGGTATCTGGGTTTAGCTCAGTAAATGGCTTTCAGTCTGGTGGTTTGTTTCTGATCTTTATCCTCCATAACAGTTGTTTATACAGTAAAGAGCTGTGTTCTTCAGATGTCATAGGGATAAGCATCTTTCATACACAGTCTTGTTAAGCATCCCAGTGCCAGACTCATTCCAGTCTGGGTCTGTATTCATTCAAAAGCCTTCCTTCCATTCTGAAATTTATATGTCCATTGTTCAGATGTTATGTCACTTCTGTTTGTTCCTGAAATGCATGGCAAGTTCAGAAATGCACAGGTTGGCCTGGGTCCAGAAGGTGCCCATTGGGTAATCTCATGTTAAAATGTGAACCCAGTGAATTATTCCCCCATGCCAAGCTCCACATGTGGTGTTATGTAACATGCTGATAATGTTCAGGGCTGAAGGGAGATTGCTTGGAACATACAATAGAACATTGATTGAAGCATGACTTGGCAGCAGTTTGTCCAACATATGTTTGTCTAGAGAGCAGAGCTAAAGAGGCCAAAACCTGGTATGAAGCTACTGGCACATGTGACATAGTTGTTTTTGTTCTTGTTCCATGATGTGTGAAATTGCTGTACTGAATCTGACGGCTACTCATGCTCATTTGGGGTCTGTAATTGCTACTCAGTGTGCTTGAAAGCTGAGTTCACTCATGCATGCCTGGTGTACTCTTTTCCTCCATGAAAAAGAACAGCATGTCTCAAAACACTGACAAGTGTTGCTTATTAGCTTTAAAAAGCCTGATGTGTTTTGGTCTGTTGCTATTTTAAGGTATTCTTCAGGGAGCTATATAAAGGACAGTACATAAATACATGAAAACAACAAACTGTAAAATCATTTTGGTTCAATATTTGTACATTCTGGACAGCTGTATATACTTATATAAAGCAAAATTGTGCAGAAATTTCAAATCAAGAGAGCAGTGATGTCATTTAGTGGTAAACTAAAAGCATTTGAATGCATCCAAAGATTTACCTATGTTGTGAGCAAGTCGATACAGTCGGACCTCGGTGTCCATAGATTCCACCATCCACAGCTTGAAAATCTTCCAAAGATAAAAAATTCCAAGCAGCATATCTTGATTTTTCCATTTTACACTATTTTACTATGCCATTGTATATATTGGGACACGAGTATCCGTGGATTTGGGTATCAACGGGAGGTCCTGGAACTGAACCCCAGTGGATACCAAGGTCCCACAGTACATTCAAGGGGACTGTGGATGTTTCTGGGATGAAAGAAAAGGGAATGAAAACTCTTGTTCTTGTTTCTTAATAAGAGTGGGAGAAGTTCAGTTTCTTCAGCAAGTCTAGAGGGACCATGTTTTTAATTTCACTGTATTTTTTTTCATCAAGATCCTGGGTTTCATCTAATGCCAAAATCTATGTGTTGCAGAGCGATGGAAGGCCTTAAAATACCCACAGGCCAAAATTCATCAGGCTTTTTTAAAGCTGATAAACATCACTCTAGTATTTTGAGAAGTCTTTCTCTTTTTTGTTAGTTTATTGAATGTTGTCCTGGTTTTTGTTTTTCCTTACTTAGCTTTTTAATATTGTGGTATACAACCTAGTACCCTCCAATTTTGGGGGTCTGCAACTCCTATAATAGCTGACCACTAGCCACGCAAGCTCAGTCTTATGTAAGCTGTAATCCTAACTGTCTGGAGGCCACTATTTTGCCAGCAGGAAACACTTCAGGCTGTAGTGTTAAGGACAGATTGGTATCAAGCTTGTAGGTGCTACCCTAGGCAAAGATGTCAAAATTCCTGACCCAAGCTAGGCAAACTTTGCAAAAGGGTATGTTTTGTTTTCTTAAACATAGTATAGTACAACCATTTCCATTTATTCATGGTGAAAAGAAAGGGCAAACCAGTTTTATTCATGGTGAAAAGAAAGGGCAAACCAGTTTGTGTTGTAGGTAATGGCCACTACAGTCATACTGCTGAGAGGACCTTGCTAGGACTAGTTCCTTCTAGAAGGACAAAAATTCCATTGCACGTTGACATCTTTTTGTATGATTTTATAAAATTTTGATTATGGGTTGGATCCAGCAAAAACTTTATGCGGATAAAACTGTAGTGGGAGGATTTTGCTCCATCTGAATCTTTCTGAGCAGATGAAAAGGCATTATTTGTCAGTTCCACTCTCTTGCATTCCCCTGTGTCCCTTGAAAATTTATGAAGGTTTGGAGGCCCTGCCAGAACAGTGAGGAGTATACTATGTGAAGCAAAGGAGGCCAATTACCACCAATAAAACTCACAAACAAGAATATTCTGAGTGGAACTTTGCTCAGTGGAACCTCTCACTGGTAGAAAAGAAACAGGATCCAACTCTGCATATTTAAATTGTTTTTATGGTACTGATATACAAACACTTTAGAAAGATAAATCCAATAAATAAGGGACAGAAAGAATCTTGCTCTGGCCAATAGTCAGCTTGGCTCTCTTCTCCCTAATGCCAATGTTGGGCTCCACAATATTTTGTTTTGGTAAACCTTCCACTCTGTTTGATGCCAGTTTTGGAGGCATTTGGGACACTTCCAGAACTCAGCATTAATTCTGTTGGTGAAGTTAGGCTTTGGATGGATGGCCTTTTGAGATGTGGTTGCCTCTGAAGCTAAACATGAGTAGAGTGCATTCCTACATCTTGCAACAGCTTTGTGCACATCTGAAGACTTGGGAGGAGGGTGGGGGGTTTAGTGCACTGTGACCCCAGGGTGCACTGATGCTATGCAGACATCATTCCCCTGGAAGAAGTGTGTATGCTCTTCTGCTAGAATTCCAGAATCAGCATAGATAACAGAATCCACATCTAGAAAATTTCAGCAGACCCTGTTCAAAGCATGTGCATATATCACAGCCATACCAAATGTTCATATGCCTGTTTGGTACTGAAAGGTATGCTTTTGAGGTGGAGGACCGAATGGTCCCCCAAACCACTCCCTTTTTATAAGGACAGGTTACTTGCCTGTAACTGTAGTTCTTTGAGTGGTCATCTGTGAAATCACACAAATGCATACTGTGCCTGTGCAGAAACAGCATTTGGAACATTCTAGAGCAGTCAAGAGTTTTTTTTTGCTGTACCTCCGCCCATCTCCCTGTTGTATATAAATACTGAGCTAACCGAAAGTACCTCAGTTCCTTGTCTGCCGCATAGCATCAATGAAATTTGAGGAACGTGGAAATTGAGAATAGGGAGAGGAGGGGTGGGTTTGTGTGATTTTACAGATAACCATTTGAAGAACTGCAGTTACAGGTAAGTAACTTGTCCTCCATTCTGAGAATCACACAAATAGGAGATTAGCAAGCCACACCTGATGTGGTGGCATTGTCATGCATTAACCGACCAACCAACGTAGTGGCTTATCACATAGTGAAAAGAGTGCACAAGACACATGGTAAGGTGCAAACAAGAGATTGTGTGTTGGAAGCTTAGTTGCAAAGACAAAAATCAGGTCTGACCTAATAGTAAACAAGACCCTGTGGTTGCAGCAGGGTATGCATCATGAGCAATACGCACATCAAAATAAATATGGCAAGGAAACAAATAATTGGCAACCACCAAGTAATACAGAAGCTGAATAAGAACAGAAACCAAATAAGTATGAGACATTGTGAAAATATGTATTATATAAATAACAGAAATGAAAACAAGAATCACTTTATCAATGATAGAAATACATGACATCAACACAGCACTACCAAAACCAGCATCAGTCTTAGACTGAGTATCAGTGCAATAAAGTGAAACAAAAGTAATTGGCTGTGACCAAACCGCAGCCTGGCAAACTTCAAACAAAGGCACACCTACCAAAAGGCAGAAGAGGAAGATATAGCCCTGATGAAATGTCCATAAACCTCAGGAGGTGGTTCTACACAAGCCAATTTGTAAGTGAGGTAGATGACAGATGCCACCCACTTGGATAGTTTCTGAGGAGACAGAGGAAGGCTGAGTTTGATTGGAGAATAACAAAAAGTCTTTGGAGCTGACAAGTTGGTGCAGTCCAATCAATATAGAAAGTGAGAGGTTGACGCATGTCAAGCATGTGGAGCTTATGCTTAAGTTTGGTGGAATGGTCTTTAAAGAAAGCAGGCGGTATAATGTCCTGGTTTAAATGAAATGAAGAAATAACTTGGCAAAAAAAGAAATGTCGGGTCGCAAAACAACGTCTTTGTGAAACCGAAGATAAGGCTGGTCCACGCGGAGTGCACACAGTTCACCGGCTCGAGCTGAAGTAATGCCAACAAGGAACACTGTCTTCCAGATGCGAAGGTGTAGAGCACAGGAAGCCATAGGCTTAAACATGTTGACGCAGTGTAGAGAGAACTATGTCAAGACTCCAAGGTGATGTCAGACCTGAGACTGGAGGATGCAGGTTACGGTACCCCTTAAGAAACGTTTTCACAAGAGGGTGTAGAAAACAAGAAAAACATCCATATAAAACAAAACGAGAAATGGCTGTCAAATAAACTTTCACGGTTGATAGCGAGAGGCCAGCATCAGACAGGGAGAGCATGAATTAAATGACCTCATGAATGTCAGGAGAATGACCAGAGTCAAAAAGAAATGTAACAAAATGTTGCAAGCAATACGAATACGATTGGATCATCAATGGTTTGTGTGAAGCATCAATGATGCCCTGAATTCAATCCAGTAGGTCAGTCAGGAGTCTCCACGTCATGAGATTCAGCATTTCGAGGTCCAGGTGAAGCATCTAGTTGCTGCACATCAAAAGGTTGTTTTGAAGAGGAAGACACCTGAACGTCTGATGTGACAGGGTTGCAAACCATGGTTGGTGAGTCCACCATGGTGTGATCAGAATGGCTTGAGCGTGGTCAGTGTGGAGTTTCACAATGGCGCTGGAGATCAGAGGGAAGGGTGGAAACACAGAGTAGAAGACCATTCCAGTTGAACAGGAAAGTGTCCCCTTTTGGCTCTGGGTGTGGTATCCACAAGCAAAATTCTCTGCACCTGGCATTTTCCATGGTTGTGAATAGGTCTATCTGAGGGATTCCCCAGTCAGAGAAGATTGGGAGGAGGACATCTGGGTGAAGTGTCCATTCGTGGCATGGGTCTTTCGGGTGACTCAGTGGTCATGGTGGTCTCAGTACTGGGGAGATGCACTGCCGAGATCATGATGCATTTTGACAGACACCAGTTCTAAACTCGAAGAGTGAGCAGCATCAAGGTACAGGATCCTGTGCCTCCTTGCTTGTTCAGATAATACATCACAGTGGTGTTGTCTGAGTAGTAGGATGGTTTGGTTTCTGAACAGCTGGACGAAGGCCCAAAGGACTTTTTCTATCAGAAGCATCTCCAGTAAATTGATATGGTACTGCTTCTCTGTTGGTGAACAGGAGGCTTTAATGGACAGGCCCTGAGTGTGTGCTCCCCAGCTGTAGAGGGAAGCGTTGGTGGTCAATGTAAACTGAGGCTTCAGAGAGTGGAAGGGCATCCTGACCAGAACATTGCATGGTTTTGTCCACCTGAGGAGCGACAGCCTGACTGGACTCAGTATCAAGAGAACTCGGGACTGCCAATCCCAAAGTGGGTTGAAGGTATGGATGAACCACATCTGAACTAGGTGCATACGAAGCCTTGAGAATGAAGTGACAGACGTTGAGGCTGTGAATCCGAGGAGGACCTGATGAAGTCAAGTCCTTACCTGGCAAGTTTCAATGCATTGTTACAGAGGGACGAGCAGTCTCTAGTACCAGTTGTCCAGAAGGAAGGCCTTGGCCCTTATCGAGACGAGGAGAGCATCAATGTAGAGAACCCTCTTGGGTGGTGAGAGAAGACTTTTTGTGGTTCATCAGGAGTCCGAGAGAGTCCAACAGAGAGAACATGTAGTTGATGTTGAGTAGTAGTTTTTGCCACATCCAAGTGACGAACAACCAGTTGTCCAGATAGGAAAATATGTTGATTTCTTGTTGTTGCAACCATGCAGCGACTACTGCCATGCATTTTGTGAACAAGCATGGAGTGGTGGAGAGTCCGAAGGGCAAGACAAAGAATCAAAAGGGCTTCTTCCTATAGAAAAGGAAAAATAACAGTGATGGTATTATTGGATTCCAATGTGGAAATATGCATCTTTCAGATCAAGAGTAGCCATCCAGTACCCTCATTGTAAGAGAGGGAGAATCATTGGAACCGTTAGCATCTGGAACTTCTTTGGACAAATGTAGGAGTTCAGTTTTCTCAAGTCAAGGATGGGATGAAGACCACCATACTTTTTCTTGACAATAAAATAATGGGAAAAGAAACCATGGTGAGTGCCTTGTATTTCTTGGGCAGGCTGCAGAGACCCAATAAATCAGCTCAAAAAGGAGTAGCCGAGACAAGTCAGCTTACCAGGACGTAGAGTAAATATAGTCCAGTCCAAATGTCATACATAGATAAACAGCAAATCAATCAAACAATCTGATGGGCAATCCAAAGGCAGTCACAAAGCGAAGGCAAGGTCCAGAAGTCCGAGATAGTAGTCTGGTAGTCAAGAAGCACAATCTGGCATGGCTTTCACTCCAACAGGTCAGTTGTCAGCCATGCTCTTCCAGAGGAGGTGCTGGTGATTTATGGTCCAGCTGAGTCTCACAGGTGTTTTGTGATTGTAAAGGTGGGTAAGTCTGTCTCCTGTTCTTCTAGGGTTTGAAGCTGTGGAATATTCTGTTGCTCAGATGAGTGAGCCTGCTGGGCGTTCCGTCCCTCAGAGACTTGTTGGACACTGTTCCTCAGCATGTGGTGGCTGTTGGTCACTCTGCTCTAGCTCAGGCATGCTATCCCAGGAGCAACAGAAAGGGGGATGGGTTTGCTTTTTCCAGCAAGAAAGAGATTTCTTGTAAAAGAACTTTGGAAGGAGGAGTAACAGAAGTGAAGCCAGATGGTGGAAGTTCATCGAATTCTATCGTATAGCCACGACGCATGATGTCTAAGACCCAAGAGTCAGTCGTAAGGGATTGCCAAGTGGAGAGATGGTGAGAAAGTCTGTCATCAAAGTAAAGTCCGGATGGTGGATGAGGTGACAGGTCCAGCAGAGTCAGAGTTGACGCTTGTGTGTTGGTTGACTTTTTTGTGAGAGGTTGTGGTTGATAATGAGATTGTGGCTTGCAGCAAGGCAGAGGAGGAGCCAAACATTACTGACATTCAAAATTAGACCAAAGTGGACTGGTAGATCTCTGAGATGAAGATGGTCTGGGCCACTTGTACTGTGACTTCTGTTGGAAATGAGGCTGTGAAGATAGTCTGAATTTGCGGGCAGTCATCCTCATTTTTTGGGTTAACTCGAGTTTGCTGTCTGTCTCCTGGTTGAAAAGTCCTGCTTCATCAAAAGGCATATCCTCAATGCTTGAGCGTGCTTGTGAAGATAGGCCTGAAGATCAAAGCTGGACATGACGATGTAGAGCGATGGAATCTGTCAAGGTTTTAGCGGAATTATCAACAGAGTGGATGGTGGAATTGATCTGATGTCCCACTAAAGAGTGAGCCTCATTGTAGAGGGCCATGGCTAGTCACTTCTTCTTGTCAGGAAGCTTTTCCAACAAAGGAAAACACTCTCTCCCAGATATGTTGCTGGTAGGCTGACATGCAAGCTGAGTAACTGCCAATTCTGATTCCCAATGCTACTGAGGCATAGAATTTCTTAGCCATCGAATCCAACTTTTTGCCCTCCTGATCTGCAGGGGCAGTGTGGGTCTTCTCCATGGACGTAAATTGTTCTGCCTCAACAATGATAGAGTTGGGTTTAGGGTCGTGTGAGAGAGAGTTCGCTTAATGTTTGACAATGTGGTAGAGATTGTTGATCTTGTTGTTTGTTGGTGGAATCGAAGATGGTGTAGACCAAGAACAACAGGCAATTTTCAAAGCAGAAGGAAGCAAAGGAATAGATGGAGGAGTCAGAACTTTGATTTGGATCCTACCATAGATAGAATGATCTGTTTTAAGATTCAGAGAATTTGCCATCCAAACAATCTGTTATGCAAATGCGGTGACATTGTCTGTTGGTGAGGACAATTCATGTTCCCCTAAAGATTGCAGAGAGGGGGAAAAGATCTGTGGAGTTTTGGAACCCCTAGTAGAGGCATCTGAATACTCGGAAGAGGAGTGTTGGTCCCGGCACTCATAGGTTTGATCAAACCAGTGAGTTGAACGAGGTGAATGAGTGGCAAGGGTTTTCTTCCCGAGAGTGTTGGCATCAAGCAGTCAGTCGCCCACCACATGAAGAGGAGTGTCAAGTTGAGCATAACAGAATGTGAAACAAACAGAACAGGACCGAGTTCTACACTTTCTTTTAGTTGAAGATTGGTCAACAGAAACAGAACAAGACCATGTCCGATGCCTTCTATCTCTTGGAGAATGGTCAACAGTAGAAGAATGAGTAGGGGATCTGTGTTTCTTCCTCAAAGACCAATGCCAGCAAGATAGGCGGTATTCACAGCCATCATATGGATCATAGAGGTTTAGACTCTCAGGACTGTCATAGTATGATTCATAGGAATAAGAGCAGTGTTGATGGAAAAGTTTGAGGCTGAGGTTCTTCAACCACTGGAAGCGCCTCATCAGTCACAACAACCACAGGTTGTAGTAAAGGCTCACCCACAGGTTGGGCTGGAGGATCTTGCCCCAACTGCGAAGTAGATTTAAGTGGATGATCATTTTGTATGATCTTCAGGGGCTCGATGGTTGGTTGATTAGGTGACGAAGACACTCAAACCAGAGTCCGATTAGGCATAATTGCTGGTGGCAACAATTTATCCTCAGGAATTAGTGGAAGATAAAACGAAGGATTGTCAGTCGACACATCTTTCTTGCATTTCTTGTACTTCTTTGTTTCCTCAGACTGAAGAAAGAAGTTCGGCCTCCAGTGATTTTCCTGGTGTAGATGGAACAGCAAAGGATGATTCCAGACCCTTCAAAGGATCGACGGTAGATTCCTTCAAAATAACATCACCATGAGAATCTTTCATGGTGGAAGAAGCCACAATGTGAGCTTCCCTGAGACAGGAGACACTGGGATGGTCCATCCCGACCCGGAATCTTCACATTGCAGACATTGCATCTCTTGAAAGATTTTGTGAAGGTGACATGGTGAAGGCAAATCCAAAACAACTGCTACCAGAGAACATTCCATGGCTCCTAACACAGCGGACAGAAAAGAACTGAGGTGCTTTTGGTGGGTTTAGTATTTATATACCTCAGGGAGGTGGGTGGAGCTACTGCCAAAAAGCTCTGACTGCTCTAGAATGTTCTGAATGCTGTTTCTGCGCAGGGGCAGTACCCATTTGTGTGATTTTACAGAGACCATGATTGTTTTCTTGCTTGCCACACCACTCAGTTCTGCTCATTTGTTGCCCCCATCTCTCCTTTTCATTGGGGCTTCTTTCTAATTTATTACATGACCTTAACATAGTTTGGGATCACATAGTGAATATGCTGCTTTTGCTTTCATTACTACTATCACAATGAGATTGGGCTATAATTTCTGTGGAGAAACATGGGCAACTGAGATCAAGGGCAGTGTTTCCTTGATCACTCATTCAGTCACCATTTATACTTGCTCCAAAGCAACTATATGAGCAAACACACCCCATTGTGATACCCCTTGAAAGATTGCAAAAGGGAGGGAGGTGTTGTTGTTTTTGTTTTTGTTTTTGTTTGTTTGTTTGTTTGTTTGTTTGTTTTTTGCAGCAGAGGTTATACTGAAATGTACCTAATCATGAGGATTTTGAGCTCATCTCTAAAATATATTGTTTCTTTCCAGATATTTCTTGGCTTCTAGCCATGTGCTCATGCACAAACTTGGAATACAGGAATCTTCTGTGTAGGTGTATCCTTAGCCTTCCATGTTCTTGAAATTCTCTGTGTTTAGTTGTAGAAAGTCTGGTAGTTATGGAATCCTCTAGACAGTGGAATTATTAATATTGTCTCTGGCTGCAGTCCTATCTATACACATGTACCTGGGAGTAAGTTGCATTGCAGTTTGGGACTGATTTTTTAATAGACCTGCATAGATGGTACTATAAGAATGAATAAGCAGTATTAATACATTTCACACTGAAATAAAGAGGTGGTTCTCTATTTAAATGGGAGGTACCTTTTGGGTTCAGTTGAGCAGGTATTTTAAATTGTCATATGGATGCATCCACTTTCATGATACTTACATCTTGGACATGTAAAGACAATTAAATTTACAGAAATTATTTGTAAAGTACAATTTGCTAAAAAAAAGAGTCCCTTTTCCCATGCATTTACAGACTAATGTGATGTTTTCTTCGTGGTCTATGTGACTCACACAAATGGGTTATCTGTACTTGCGCAGTGCATCATTCAGAACTTCCTAGAGCTATTGCATAAGCTTTCTGGTGGTAGCCCCATCCACCCTCCACATGACCATCCAGCATGCTCTCCGTTCCTTTTTGTCCACTGCAGCAGCAGTGTCATAGGAACCTCTCTGAGCAATATTCCTTTGGTAATTTTTCAGGTAAAATTATTTATGGACTGTTCCAGTTTGTCTTAGCATTTTGCTATTTGTTTGTGATTTTCTGGTATTCCCTTTGGCTCAGACTTCCTGACAATGTTTTTTTTCTTCTTCACAGACTTGGATTGGATTTGGATATGGCCTTGGTTAGCTCTTTGAAGAAGGGTGTTGGTTGTACCAGCAAAAATTCATGAGAAAGATGGCCATTCTAAATGGCTTCTTTGTATAGGGGGAAGCACAATGTACAATTGTGCAGGCATTGCCCAGGCATTTACATCACAGGCCAGGAGAAATAGAGAGGCTAGATTGAAAGCACTTCTCTGGGAACATGCTCTGAGCGTTTCTGACCAGGCAACAGAGCATAGGTCTCTCCACACAGCCTTAGCCAGTACTTTAGCAGCACTCCCTCCTGCTCTGTCAAGACTGGCATCAGTACCAACACCCTTGACTTCATCCATCTACCTAGCCATTAAACACTCTGGCTGAATCCACTTTGACACTCTCAAAGCACAAGCAAGTTGAGAATAGGCATTGCAGAGTCTGCTGCTGACCATCCCTTAACGCCTGGTTGGTCTCTGTACTGAAGATTCTGTCTTGATTCCATCATCTCAATCCACTCATAAGTGACACAAAAAGAAGGAGAAGGAGCATCAGCATTCCTTCTCTCATCACTCTTCAGCCTCACCTTAGTGAAAACATGTGCAAGAAATCTCAGCTGCGCCATAGAGGCAGCTTTTTTGATTTCCATCAACTCTGCTTGATCTGGGGAGCATGTGACTGTACCAGCTCAATCTCAGGACCTGGTCTTGTCTCAACTTTCACCTGAGCCTCTACACTCTCCAAAAGTGAGATTCCAGGATCTCCTGAAATGGAACCAGCAACATCTCTGCAAGTACCTCCTTCTTTCAGTGGTCAGGGAAACTTGACATGATGAGCCCTCCACTCAATTGCAACATGCCTCAGTGTCAGTTTCAGAAACTCAAACTTGCTCTCTTCCTCTGATACTGTTGTCAGCTGTTGAGTCTGGATGTCATCAGAGCTGTTCTAGATCTTTGTTCCAATATAGCTCTTCAGGTTCATGGACATCCAGATAAAGGAGCCTTCAGTACCATCAGTACAGACATTTGCCTAGGTACCATTATGATGTTCACCTAGACATCAAGATTACACTCTGAGATTTTATTATGATCGGTACCATGAGGAACAGGGACAGTGCAATTTTCTAGGGCATGTTACTACCCTGACAGATTGTTGACTCCATAGCACCACCTACATGGTTGTGACTGTTTTCATGCTCATGACGTGGGACAGACTGTCCACCATTGGTTCTGACATAGAGAGTTGGAAAGGAGTTTGGTACCTTCCACTGCTATATCCATTCCACCTTTCTGCTCGACATGGATTGGAGGGTCAACCATTGCTTCCTCAAGGGAAACTAGTTTAATCCAGAACAAGACAACCTAGGTACAAGTCGCTGTCAATGTATGTCTCCATCTTGCCAGTCCATTTAAAAGGCTTCTGCTTCTGAAAAGGGTTGCTCTCACCATGTGTCAGTATCACTGACTCCTCTACCTCATCGGTCCTGTGGCGGTGATTCCAATGGCTCTGACACACCATTGAGATCTTCAGTGGCAAAACCTACCAAATCTCCATCTGGATTAGCGGGTGAGCTTGATCTTCCTTCCCCCACTAAAGACATTAGGTCATGTATTTTATACTAGCTGTACCCAGCGTAATATATTCCATTATAGTATAGTTGAAAGGTTCACACAGTTCAGCTATAGGAAAAAAATATTGCATTGTTTTACATGTGCGTGTTGAGTGGCTGAGGGAGTGAGAGGAGGGGCCCTGGTGAGGCTGGGGATGTAGATGTTAGATTGAGTGGCAGGAGTGGATTGTGAAGTGGAGAGGGAATTTGCATATGTGTGGTGAGTGGCTGAGGGAGTGAGAGGAGGGAGGGAATTGGTTGGGTATGTTTCCTAAGTGGCCAATCAGCACGCTGGGAAAGGAAACATACCCAAGTGTTTTATATATATAGATGACATTTTGTGAGCCACATTGGGTCCCATTTTGGATATATAAATTAAACAAATTTGCACCCTAGATGTTAAGGCATGGGCTTTAGGTCTGCAAGTAAATCAGATAGATGTATCTATGGAAGACCCTATTTTCAAGAATATACAACAACAAGCTCCAGCTCTGTCGTCGATTCTGCTGCTTCTATTGTAAGTCTTCCCTATCGTAAGTCCTGTATCATCAGCTTTAAAGGAACTGGAAAGAATGTACAAAGTCATTGATTCTGGAGCTGAATGGTTGGTCCAGCACTCAATAATGGTTGATCCTGCTCAATCTGAATCCTCCCAGAACATTCACTCTAACCCTGTGGATTGTGAAGGGAAGAAGCTGGATGCTATCGTACAGAAGTTCTATGCTATGGCTGCTTTACTTTTCAGAATTGCTAATTGCTGTGCACTGCCTGTATGGGTGTCCACCAGCAGTTTTAGTGGGACAAGCTGGCCCCATATTTTGACAGGCTGCCAGAAGAAAAGAGGAGAGAAATCTCCATCCTTAAAGTGAAGACACATGCTTTGACAGGACTGATTGTACAGGGAAGGCATTGGCAGGAGCGGTTGCACTCAGTTTACATGCTTGGTTAAGGTCCTCAGGACTCTCTAATAGTGCCAAATCGGTGATTAAAGACTTACTGTTCGGTGAAATTGGATGATTTCATGTGGACACTGACTCAAAACTTGAACATACAAGATAACAACAGCCAAAAATGATTGGCTTCCAATCTCAACAAGTTTTCATCACATATAAGCCTCATTGGCAAAGATATATTTCTTCATACCAGTGCCAGTATAGCCCAAGCTATATGCGGCTGCAAAGAACAACCTCTTTGTCTTCATCTGCTTCCTATAAAACATCATCTGCTCCTTGTTACCAACATCAGTTCAGGAAGAAACCTCAAGACCAATCTTAAGTGGCATGTTATACTGTCAGGAGAGCGACACTCACCATTCAGAGACAACTCAAGAAATTCTACCATGCTTCGGTCTCCATCACCTCAGATTTGTGGGTTCTTGATATCATCAGGAGGGGGTATGCAATAGAATTCTGGAAGACTCTCCCAATAGGAGTCTTTCATGTTACTCCTTTCTCTCACACACTGCAACAGGAGGTGGAGACCCTTTTGTTCAAAGGCGCCATCAGGCCTGTCCTATCTGCTTTGGGGATTCTTCTCTCATTACAGCAGGTCTTCAGTATCCACTGGGTTTGGTTCCACAACTCCCCATGAATACCAAAATCTGTGGATGCTCAAGTCCCATTATATACAATGGCATACTAAAATGTTATTCCTTTATATAAAATGGTGAACAGCAAGGTTTGCCTTTTTGGGGGAAAACTGGAATATTTTCAAGCCATGGATGGTTGAATACATGGATAAAGAATCCATGGATATGGAGGGCTGATGGTACTTCATTGTCACCAAGGAGAGGGGATTGTGTCCTGTTCAAGACCTCAGTGACCTCAATTTTTACATTCAATCAAGGTGTTTCAGCATGGTTAAGCTCAGTTTGATTCTTCTCCTGATGCAGGAGGGTGATTGGTTCACCACTTTGGACTTGAAGGAGGCATACTTTCACATTTCAGTCCATCCATCTCACAAGCATTACCTCTGCTTCACGGTGGGGAGGTGTGTGTACTGCTTTCAAGTCTTACCCTTCAGGCTTTGTACTGTCCCTAGGTGTTCACCCAAGTACATAGCTGTGGTGGCTGCCTGGTTTCGTCAGCAAGGCATGATTCTCTTCCTTTATGTAGATGACTGGCTATTTATGGCGCACATGAAGGACCAACTCATTTCAGACCTTCACCTCACTATGCAGCTTCTGGAAGCACTGGGTCACATGTTGAATCTTGAAAGATCTCATTTAGGTCCTTCTCAAAGGATAAGATTCATTGGTGCCATCATAGACTCTTGCTCCCAGGCCACCTTTCTTCCAGACAACCAGTACCAAGCTCTTCAGCAGTCTACCCTTCAATGCCTCTGGAATGAAAGTGTTAGAGTCAGAGACATTAAAGTCTTGCTGAGTTATTGTCATTTTTTTTATCCCTTCATGGATTCTCCCAACATGATGCTAACCATTCCACATAGTGTACATTAGTCGCTGAGGTGGTGGATGGGCTCAGATCATGTTCAGAGTGGCATACCATTTCTTCTTCCTCCTCAGCATGGGGCAATAGTCACAACAGATGCCTCCATGGAAAGTTGGGGAGTTCTTCTGGACAGCCTCTCCATCAGGGGATGATACTCATCTGAGGATAAGACCTTCTGCATCAGTGCACTCTAGATCTTGGTGGCAGAGAATAAGTGTTCAAGACACTTCTCCATGGCAAGATGGTTTAGGCAGTAACAACACCACGTTCATGTATTACCCGAACAAGCAAGGTGGAATGAGGTCCCCCACTTTGCTCCATCTCTGGGAACGGTGCATCAGCAGAGGCATCTCACTTACAGTGATCCATCTTCCAGGAGAGGAGAGTGTCCTCACAGATGCCCTCAGCAGGTCCCAAGAGTCTTGCCATAAATGAAAGCTGCATCCAGACATTCTACGGAAGATCTTCGCCAAGTAGGGCACTCCAGCAATATATATTTTTGCCTTGGCCAAGAACAACCAGTGCAGGATCTTCTGCTCCATATATCATCAGAGGAAGGGCTAATGCAGTGATGTCTTCCTATTTCATTGGGGAGGCAGTGTCATATACACTTGTCCTCTGTTTCCCCTCATCACCAAAGTGTTATCCAAACTCTGGAAGGACACAGTGGTGGCCCAGGCAGTTGTTCTCTGCCTGTCTCAGGTTGTTTACTTCAAGTTGCTGAACCATCTGAACCTTCTGGTGATGTATGTCGGGAAGGTGAAACATCCAGACCTGGACACTCTCAAGTTGACAGCTCGGAGGGTGATTCCTTAGCCTCCCTCACGGATGCTATCAAGACCATCATTGCCACTGTGCATAGGCCGTCTACTCAGTGCTCCTGCGCATACAAATAGAAGAAGTTTCTAGCTTTCCTGTCACCTCAAGGGATCTCTCTGGCTCAAGCACAAGTCAAGCATGTATTGCACTTTCTTGTCTCCCTGTCTGATAGAGGTCTCTCTCTTCCATAAAGTGCTACCTGGTAACTATTTCGACCAATTTCCAATTCATCATCAAGCCCTCCTGTTTCTATGACTCATTAGCAAAGAGGTTTCTGAGGGGTTATAAGAACCATCATCATCCAGTTTCAGGACCAACACTTCAATGAAATTTGGAGTTTGTGGTGTCACAACTCTTCGGAAAACCTTTTGAACCAGTGGTCCAGCTACTTACCTGGAAGACGGTCTTCCTGGTGGTGATTGCATCAGCCAGGCGAGCAGGAGAGCTATGTGCCCTCAGAGTGGACCAGCCTTTGTTTATTTATGTGATTTTAGTTTACATGGATTTTAATTTGATACTAGTTTAATATCTTCTTATGGGGGAGGGTGAGGTGGATGGGGCTTAGGGATTTTAGTCAGTATTGTTGTATAATAATAATAATAATAATAATATTACTACTACTACTACTATTACTTTAGGTTCCATCATGATAAGATCATCCTCATACCAAATATCACTTTTCTACCTAAAGTTGTGACAGCTTTCCACATAAATCAGGATATTGTGCTGCCCACACTGATGCAGAATGCTATCTTGGACTTGGAATGGACCCTACACTGCTTTGATGTAAGAAAGGCTCTTGTCTTTTACGTTGAAAGGGCTGCAGGCTTCAGGAGTCTCAGAAGCTCTTTGTATTTACTCTTTGAAAAAGAAAGGACTGCCTTTCTTCTCCAAGGAGGTGTCTCCAGAATTCACCTGGCCTATAAACTGGCTAAAAAAGACACTCCAGCCCATATTTGTAGTTATTCTACACGAGTTATGGCTACTTAATCTGCCTTTCCAAGGGGTGTGCCTTTGGAGGATGTGTGCAGAGTGCCTATGTTGTCACAGCCTTTGACTTTCATTCTCCACTACAAGATAGATCTAGGACTGATGCTGCCTTCAGGAGAGCTGTGTTGTACTCCTGTCCTACATGAGTCTTTTGGGAAGGCTGTGCTCCATTCTTCCCTGGCATGACACTCCCTTCTTCTATGGTTAGTAGCTTGTTAGTGTTCTATTTGTGTGAAGCACAGAGACTACAAAGAAGAAGGACACATTGCTTACCTGTAACTGTAGTTCTCTGGGTGATCCTCTGTGAACTCCTACAACCCCCCCCCACCCATCCTCCCCTTGTCATTTCCTGCCCATTCTTAGATCCTTGGCTGCTGCTTTGGTGTCCTTAGAATTGAGGGTTCAGGCAGGAAGCACACTGGATGGTTGTGTGGATGGTGGGCGGGGCTACTGCCAAACAGCTTATGTAATAACTCTAGAAGGTTGCAAATGATGCACTGCACAGGTGCAGTTAACCCATTTGTGTGAGTTCACAGATGACCACTCGCAGAACTACAGTTACAAGTAAGCAACATGTCCTTATACAACTTATGCTTAGGTTTCAATATTTTATCTTACCTTATATTTTGTCAACCACCTTGAGCACCATTTAGGACAATACAAATTTAACAGACCAAAGAGCAAAGAATCCTTTATAGAATTAGTGGTTGCATCAATCTCCTGCTCAAAGATAGGCTAAAGATAATAAGACAACATTTATGCTTTCCATATCTCACTCACTTTGCCCTGTTTACATAAAGACCATACTGGAAGCAGTCACTGAGACTCCCTTGATTATGAGAACACCCTTGCCCCCCTTTCTCTGTAAAAAGAATTGAGAACCCTATGACTACCTCCTGTTTGCTGATTGAACAACCCCGTCCATAAATTATAGACATATGTGCAGCTGTTTTTGAAATCCAAGATAAGTCCCTTACATAGCATCTGTGAGTTCCTTTGACCTGCCAGATTAGTAAAAGTGATGCCTTATAAAATGGTTTAGTTTATGTATTTTTATACTCTCTTGATCTTCTTCCTTGATGGCCCTTGAGGTCTCTTCCAACTCTATGATTCTTCCATTTCTGTGTATCCTAAATAAATGTTTTATTCAACCTTCCATCCTTTCATAGGTTGGAAAAATTAGTACCCGACTTGTGGGGGCAATTAGCTAATACACATTGGAAACTGCTTAATGAAGTATAGATGTGTGAATTGCTATTGCTTAACAATTTGTAAGCCGCTCTGATAGCCTTTGTGGCTGAAGAGCGGGCTATAAATAAATAAATAGATAAATAAATAAAATGCTTTAATTTAGTAATCTGCTCCAACCAGTGAAGATCAAGATCTGTATAAAATATATATATTCTGTTTTTTTAAAAGACAGAATTAGTTAATGGGAGGCTAATTGCCCCCCATGGAACTCTTAACTATTTTTTTATATCCCACCCTTGTCCCATTATTGGGATCTAAGGTGGCTCAGAATGTGATTAAAAAGTAGGTACAGCTAAAAATCCTGTTAAATTATTATATTAAAACACCATATCATGCTAAAACAATAAGTGAATTAAAACAATGTAAAAATATTTTAAAGCAAATCAAATAGGAGCAATAGTAGTGTAGGAACACTCCAGTTCAAAAGCTCTTTCTCAGCAGCCTGTCAGTTGCCAGATACCTGCCTGAATAAACAGGTCATTGTTTATTGCAGCCACCTTTCCAAAACCAAGGAAGCATAGGCTCGGTCAATGCCTGGGTGTGAGAAGAAATGGGAGATGTCATAGTGCTGGTGAACTATTTGTTTTATTTTGTCCATACTGTCATTCACTGGCCAGTTGTTGCTAATGCTTGGAGGCATCACTAGCTAATTGGAGGTGTAAGATGGAGCTGTTCCCTGGAGAAAGTCCAAAGATGTTCCCAGCACATCACTTCCAGAAGGATGGCCCTAGCTAGAGCACAGGAGTGGGCAGATTTCAAGCGATCAGGATCTGTTGGTTTGTCTTATTAGTACTTCAATGTTTGCTAATAGGACAGAGGTGCAAAGTACTGGCACTGGGTTGGGGATAAAATGTACACATAGACTTAAGTAATGGTGCCTCTGAGCTAATATTGACATTAATCCTGTTGTGCTCCATGCCAGTGTAAGGCAATGGTAGCAGGAGGGGGAAATGCCATAGGCACAGTGGCCAGACGGGGATGATGGTTTGGGAGGCTGCTTTGAGCTAGTGGATCTTGTCTGTTTGCCCTTGCCATTACTGTGCAACCCTGGAAATAGTGCAGCTGCTAGTGTAGTGCATTGGTGGGATTCTGGCCAAAATGTTGACATAAGGAATTGATGTGGAATGCTGCATATGGTTCCAAATTCAGCTTCCTGATGAACTGTTCTCTCTTGTTCAAAAACTCCATTCAAATGCTTCTGGTTGTGAAGACAGGTTAAAAGGATTATGACAAATGCCTACTAAGATTGGAGGAAAGGTGACTTTACAGTGGTGGGGTGGGCTATTTGTTTCTTGTTCTTTAGCAAGCAAATTTACAGTAAATTATACAAAATTTTATAATCTGTGCAGGTGACTTTCTCTACTGAATAACCCTGGGTGCCCCCCCAATGGTTGGAGTTTAATCAGTTACACATGGAACACCACATTATAACAGATTGTTGCTGTGACTGAGGGAAGTATAAAGTTGTTCTTTGAAGAAGAACAGCATCTTAAGTTTCACCAAAGTACTTTCATTATACAAGGCTGTATCTTTTTCATCTGATAACAAAAATGTTATATATCTGTTCAACTGGAAATTCCACAAGAAAGCACTGCAACAGCTGAATGAAAGAATTAATCCTATTTCTTTTAGAGGGTTAGAGTAGACTGTCCTGTTATGTCTAACTCTTGGCTTCTCCCCTCCAACATCAGACTCCGGCCCTAGTGTTTCTGGGATTATAGCCTCTGATGGCAGTGCCAGAATGTCTGCCCAGTCAACCTGTCAGAACTGCAGCAAATTTTGAGATTACATGTTGTTTAGTGTAGCATCATCAGAGTAGCAGCATCTTGGTTTCAGAGGTTGCCAGGATTGCATTTATGGTTCGGGTGGCTGCTGTAGTCAGTGGTAGTTCTCCTAGAATAGGAAGCAAACAAGCAATGTTCTGACAAAAAAAATAGGGTGGGTTTATTCTGAACACAGAATTGTGTCACTGTTTGATCAGAATATTCTTTTGTTTGATCAGAATATTCTTTTAATGCAGAATAAAACTGCCAAGATAATTTCAGTTGCTTATCCAGAGGGATGGATAGAAAGATTTGTTTCTTATAATAAAAAAGTGTGCGATAAGAACCAGTATGGATCTTCTTCATGGTCTCTGTGAATACACACAGTGCGTAATTCCTGTGCCTGCACAGAGCACAGGAATTACCCACTGTGTGAATTCACAGAAGACCACTCGAAGATCTATGGTTATAGGTAAGCAACCTGTCCTTTAATTTGTTTAGACTAATTTGTCAAACTATGGTCTATAGAATAGTAGCCAGATAAACAATTATCTCAGACAATTATTGATCCAATTAACAGCCCTCCCAATAGAACCCATAGAATTGAAATAGAAATAAAATATAATTTGAAAAAATAACCTATTAATTTGTATAAATAGAATTAATAAACATACAAAAAATTCAAAAATTACCCCAAAATTATTTTAATTGAATAGAAGAGTAGATTGTATCCTCTTTGTTTCTGGCAAAAAAATGGGCTGTAATGATCTCTTTCCTATCAGAAAAAGAGACATAAGCCAGAGTGCTGCTGGTGCTCTGTGCCAGTGTTGACACTTCTTCCAGAACTGCATAGTGTGATGCTGGCCTCACCAGGCTGGCCCTGTGGTTCCTCGCCTCGGCTGCTTGTCACTCTCACCTTGCCCTACAGTCTCCCCTTTCAATCCCTTTTTGGATTTGAGTCCTGGGCCTCTAGGTGACCTTAGTGTGGACAAGTCTGTTTAAAAGTAGTTTCTTTAATAGTAAGCGTGGCCACCCCCTTGATTCAGGGTGAAGGAAGCCAGTCAGAGACAGGTTTAACAGATTAACAAGGAGTACAACTTTGTTTATTATATGATGCAGAATAGTTGATAGTTTAACCAGTTCCAGCGCTTAGTTTCAACAGATACCGAAATTCACGCTATGTATTATCAGACCGCCTTTCCTTCCTTCACTCAACATCATCCAGACAATTCATTCCCCACTGTCTCTCAATTGTCAACTCACCTCTTACAAACTCTCCCCACAGAGTCCCTCCCTTCCATCACAAGAGTTCTCTGTGTTGGGATTGGCTGTCTTCTGTTATCCCATGCATTGCTTCACACTCATTCATTGAAGCACAACTCAGTAACATATTTTTCTTTGTACCACTTTTCACTTGTAGTAAAAGCAAGGTTGGTTCCTAGCTGCAAGTTTCTTCAATACCTTACTTCCTGCATGACAGTTGCACCTATGTTTCCCCACCCCCCTCATACTACCTCTGCCTGCACAGGTGTAGTTATGCAGGGGTAGTGCACCTATATAATTCCAGCCACAATATGTAATTTTACTAGCTTCAATGGGCTAATGAGATAATTCCAGAGATATAAATGGAAGTTACAGATAAAGAAGACATGATTTATCCCTTTGGTTTCAGATCAAGGATATGGATCAGATTAAAAGATGAAAGTAAATGCCCTGTTCTTCTTTGTAATATTCAGTTTTTACTAGTATTTAACCTGACAACCAACAGAAACTGGAGACCAGATTTTATTGTTCAAAGTAAATTATGAGAGTCCATACCCTTAATATGTTATAGAATATAAGACCAGAACTTACCAGGTCCACATGCAAAAAGCAGTAATGGAGAAAAACCTAAATCAAAGTCTTAGTTCCATTTGAATCAATGCAAAGTTCTTATATGAACATTTAAGTTTAATTTCCATTGATTTCTTTGGTCTAAAGCAGAGTTCAACAACTGAAGAAGGCAACTTCCAGGACTCCTTGGAGAGCTGCATTCTCCACTGCACCTCCTGTGAAAATATTTTTTAAATTGCCCCCAAACACCATCTAGGAGATAGATATGAGGGCACTCTCACCATGTTTTTGCCAGAAAGAGAAAGCCAAAGGAGGAAAAAGTGGGACTGAAAATTGGAGACATCTCTTATAGCTTTAATGCTTGTGCACAAAATGGGATTTCAGCATGTGTTGCTTGTTACCTGGTTGCATGATATGCATCTGCTAAAATTACCTTTTCTACAAAACCATTTAAGGTGCAGGAGTTCTCTCCAGTTTTCATTATGGCAATTCTAGTTATAATGCAGCCAAACACCAGAAAGAAAGGAAACACGGAGCATTTCTTTCCATCCCACCCCACTTAAATAGAGTGATTTTGCCATTCATTTGCATGGGGTGAGAAGAAGCTGTACTACTACTGTAAAACAACTGGGAAGGGGACCCACCTAACCTACACAGTACCCAATTGTCTACAGTTGTCTCAGCAGGAAACGGGTGTGCTTACAAACACTATTTATTTATTTATTTATTAAATTTATATCTCGCTTTTCTCCTGAGATGGGATTCTCTCTCTCTCTCTCTCTCTCTGTCTCTCTCTCTCTCTCACACACACACACCTATATATATCATGTATACTTTCTGTATAAATTTACAGTATGTTTGAAAGGCAGAGTAGTAAAAAACAAAACAGAAAATAACAAACTAAATGTTAACAAATGCCACACAAGACATTTGAAACAGTCATAAATTCAAAATGTCTCTAAGGAAAAAATAAATAAAAAGATCAGCCTTTCTTTAAATCCTGGTAAAACAGAAGTGTTCTTATGTGCTGCCTCAGGCTGGATTCTATACATATTTACTTGGAAGTAAGCCTCATTGAATGCAGTAAGATCTAATTGAATAGACAAGCATAGAATTGTGCTGTAAATGATGCTACATTTATCTGGCAGGCTTCCCTGGGGAATGCATTCCAATGTTAAATATTAGTAAAAACAATATTACAAATATATTCCAAATATAGGTGGGTCTGCCACTGCCTCCTCCTTGCCGTGGCGTGTTATACCATGATCCAATCGACTATCTCTTTTCATTTGAAGCATTAAAGTATCTCCTCTTACACAACCTTGTGTGATGCTGGGGGCGGGTGGGTGATCATTGTCTGCAACTGTTGTGTGAGCAACCAGTAATGATTGGTTCTGGGAATAAAGGAGCAGTGCCAGAAGCATACAAATACTGCCCTACCATAGCTGGTACAAAATTGTGTCCTTGGTCCAGAGTTGCAGATTGACCAGAAAGAAACCTGTGTAGCATATTTATTTCTAATCAATGCAGCTTGATTTGCAGAATCAGTGAGGAAATTTTTGACACTATGGATTTTTTTAAAAAGCTGCTAAATCCTGCAGATCCAGCGCCTCTTAAAAACACAGGTGAGGGTGCTGTTTGAACAAAAGGTTGGCAAAATTATCCTTGCTGTGTGAATGGAAATGTGGCTGGAGAGATGTGGGAAGAAGCCAGCAGCATTACCATTGTCACTGCTGATAGTGTGCTTATCATGCTTCATCATGTTAATTGAGCCAGTTGTAAAATAATGGTTGGCAACTGTAGGTCATGATTTGTCTAGCTATTTTTATTTTTGTGAGAAATGTCCTTGTTTGAGGTCCTGCCAAGATGTCTTAAAATTCCCATGTATGCTTGATGCAGCCTGTAGAAATTAATAGGACCACAACAAAGGTCATGCAAGTCTTGGCCTACAATGAGACAGACAGATACAGGTAGGTAGATAGATAGATTTAAAGCATTTTAATCCCGCTTCTCAGAGTACTGTAGTACATATGTGTTCAATAATGACAACACGGTCCCTACCTGCAGGCTTACAATCTGAAAGTTATGCCACAAAAGGATAAGGGAATAGGGAGGGGAAAGAAATAAACCAAACCCATGTACTGATTCTTAAAAGTGAATAGCAGTTCTTAAAACATTTCCTCAATACATTAAAGCTGAAGAACAGCATATTATAAGATCTTTAGTGATTGTTTGGGGATGGAAGTTGCCCTTGATTGTTGTTTGGGGATGGAAACTGCCCTTTACTAAGGAGGGAAGCTTGCTGCTATTCATTCAGATTAAGCTGTCCAGGGGAGTTTAGGTTGATGAATTATCACATTATGTCCACATTGGGTTACTACCTAACACCCTCTGTGTGGCACTTCCTTTGAACAGTGTTTGGAAACTGCAGGGGATAGAAAAAGTCCATAAACTGTTGGTTTCCTCCACATCAACACACCAAAGGACAAAGCCCCAGACTTGGGAATAACAACTGAAAAAGCCTAGTTGTACATAACCATCCATCTAGTCTCTGAGGGCACGCAGGATGGTGCAGAGGTATCTCAAGCCTGAAAAGCAGACTACGTGTGTATGAATGCAAGCAGTTGTTAAATATCCTAGTCCTAAACTGTTTAAACTTTAAAGCAGTGGTGGCAACTTGTAGTCAGATGTTGTTGGAAGCAACTCCAACCAGTTTTCACCCTCAGCTATTCTGGCTAAGGTAAATGGGAGGTGTGGTCCAGCATTTGCTTGGAGAGCACATTACTTGCTCTTGTTTTGGAAACTAACATCAGTACTTTGAAAAGGCCTCAAAAGGAAACAGGGAGTTTAAAAGCTGGTAAAGTTTGATATATTCCCTGTGGGAGGTTAACTGAAACTTGTAGCAACACATTCCTCTTCTGTACAGTTCTTTTCTGCCCTGATCCACCAAAAACAATTGGCACATGTATCTTGTGGATCAGCCTCCATATAGAAGAAAAATCTGTGCATGATGGAAAGGAAAGCTTTATCCTTGCATTATTTTCAGGCTTCCATATAGGAAAGTGATGCTATTGGCATCTTTGAAAGTGTAGAAATGGGCTTGCTGGTATAAGTAAACTGATAACTGTTGCTCTCCTTTCCTACAGTTGGTGATTGCTGTCAAATTATCATACCTTTGGCATAGAGATGGTCACCTACATAACTATGCAAGGAACACCCATGTTTTGCATAGTAGTCTCCATAGTCACACTCCATTCTAGTGACTATGGACTTTATCAGATTACCCTTTTTAAAATGTTCTTTTGCCAGCATAAAAACCACAATTTCTTATGTTGACAAAAGAACATCGTTGTTCCCCGTCCCCCGCACTTACCTTCCTTTCCCAGCAAAGGCTCCCAAGCAATAAAGAGGAAGTGAACAGAGCCCCGTTCACTTCCTCATTCAAAATCCTGCGAGACTTCGTTGCACTGGAAATTTAAAAATAAAAACACAAATAAAGCCTTAAAAGTGACACCAAGCACCTAGGCACACTTTAAGAGCGAAACTTACCTGGATGTCCTGCTTTCACCCCGAAGTGTTCACACCGGACTGGCCATTCTCGCTGCAGTGACGAGAGTTAAATGGCCCAAGGTTTGCCAGCACAAAAGCAATATGGGGGATCTATTGATGGCTTAAGCCATCAATTAAAAGGTACCAGATTTTGACAGGCCATAACCGTGAAAGGGCAGCGTCATCTGATCTGCATGCCCTTTCACGGTTATGTGGCTCTATTATGATGCCATATTTTGTCTATCTGATAAAATCCTATATCTTACTCTTTTTTGTTGTTGTTGTTCATGCTGGTTGTAGGCATAGCACAATCTTCCCAGTTCATCATGCTATCCTTCCCTGAAATTCCTGTATAAAAATTCATATAATGGCCATATATTGATGGGCAAAACAGGTTTCCTTTCAAATACATTTATTTTTAGCTCAAAAATGGAATGTCAGAAATATTTGTTCATTCAGATGTTTTGCAATACATATTACAAATATGGACATAATATAAAATCCGTTGTTAGCATGGGGGGGTTATGGTGGCCGTTCTTTACTAACAGATATTAGTCATTTGGGGCAGTATCATCAAAAAGTTTTTAGCCAGGTGTAGAAACATCTGATAGCGTTTAAAGTTAAAATATCTCATTTTTCCCACCTGTGGCCAGATCCTCTTCATTTAGTTGTTTGGAAGCTGGAAGTGTCACTTGTAATGTTATTGCTGTGGGAAAGAATCTGACTTGTACAGTGGTGGGTAATTGTTGGGTTAAGAGACCATGTGAGCTCCCCAGGGAACCTTGGAGAGCTGCATGCCGTAGGGGAAAAATTGTTCTTTTACAGGTCATGGGCATCATTTTCACATTTTTGGCCCTCTCAGAGCCATTTTAGACACAAGAGAGGCTTTGTTTCCTACAGGAGGTGATCCAGAATTCAATTTCCACATTACTTTCCTTTGGAAAAAAGGGAATTTCTTGGCCTAAAATGGTAATGGGGGCCAAAAATGTGCCAAAATTACCTACCCCATCCCTTGGGGGGCAAAAAAAAATTGGGACATTGGAATAAATGTTGAGCCCTCGAGGCTATACATTCTCCACTTTCTCAGAATGTGAGTTGAGAGAAGTCACATTCTGGCTCATTTTCTACAAAGGATCTCCTGAACAGCATACTCTCCCAACATTTCACAGATGAAAACTGGAGCACTTGGGACTAAGCAACATCAGAATGTGGTCAAGAAGGCAAATTATTAATGAGAAAGAACGGACAATTTGCTTTTGCTTGAGCCTAATGGGAAGGGCAAGAGTCTGTCCCCTTCCCTCCTGCTGCTAAGAAAATTGAGTGCAAACTTATTTTGCTCTTTGAACTCAGTTTGCAGCAATTGAAGTTAGTTGAAGACAAAGGGGGAAAGGGAGGAGAGAGAAATGTGGATATTCAAAAGCAGCTGCAAAGGTGGGATGATAGAGAGTTAATTGGATCTGTCCCTGCCAAATTGAGACAGTGGAAAGTATGGAGTAGATAAGTACTATAAGAAAAGTGACAGGGTTTCACATGCAAAGTGACAGGCACCTTTTTAGACCAAGGGTGTGTGTGGAAAGTTTGGAATAGGATCATAAAATATTAAAGTGGAAGATGGGTTTGACCAATGGGCTGCCAAAAGGCCATACCTGGTTAGATGCTGCTGGGTCACAACTCCCTTCACCATTGTCTATACTGCTAGGGCTGATGAGAGTTGCATTTGACAGCAACCAGAAGGCCACATGTTTTGTTATAGCTGATAGATACTGTCGTTTCAAAACCTCATAGTTTTTTTCCCCCAGTTGGCCCTCCATATCCATGGGTTCTGCATCCATGGATTCAACCAACCACGGCTCAAAAATATTTGTGGGGGGGGGGATTCCAAAAAGCAAACCTTGCTGTTCAGCATTTTATATAAGGGATGCCATTTTACTGTGCCACTGTTTATAGTGGGACTTGAGAATTCATGGATTTTAGTATCCACAGAGGGTCCTGGAACCAAACCCCAGTGGATACCAAGAGCCCACTGTATTTAACTTACATTCTGCATTTCTCCTGACATAGGACCCAAGGGAGCTTGGAACACAGATTAAAACAAAAGATAGCCATAACCCTGATGATTAAAAACTACAATTAAAACTACAATTTAAAGGAATATAAAATACTAAAATAATATAAAATATATAAGAATAAAAGTACAGTGCACAAACCCAATTAAAAGATCTTTTTGCACAATTGCCAAACATCTGTTTAAATAAAAAGATCTTTACCTGCTGGTAGAAGGTGAGAGCAGAGGCAGCCCGGGAATTCCACAGCCCAGGAGCAGTTACTGAGAAGGCCTCTCACACGTCCTCACCAGATGGGCCTGGGTCAGTGTTGGGACCAAAACAAGAGCTTCCTCACAGGGATTCAAAAGCTGCACAGACCATCATTGTCTAGCAAGTGCTGTTGGAATACAGAGGTTTAAGGATAAGATTCCACTGGAAATTCTAGGCAGTTCATCTTTCCAAATATCCTTCCCCGTATCTAAACATCTCAGAGTTTTGTACAATGAAATCTGTTTAGAACAATTTAAAACTATAAAAGCTAACTTATAGCCTACAAACATATTAAACTATCTGACACATTAAAACAGATGGGCAACTACATGGGAGTCAGGGACCAATTTTGTCTCCTTGCACCCCCGCACCAACAGTCTACAGACAGACTTTGTCCACCAGCTGTATCCCAACCAAAGTGGTAACAGGAAGTAATGTCACTTCTCATTGCCATTTTGGCTGGGATATGGTCAAAGAAGAATGTATCTGAGAGTCCTGGGGCTTTGGGGGTGCTTTTGTTGTAGATGCATGTTTTTGCATGCCTGGGATTGTTTGGGGGCAGAAATAATCCAGAAACTGTGCTAAAATTAAACAGGGGACTTTGCAGAACTTTGAGGGAGTAGCTGAGATTTCGGGGACTACAAAAGCGGGGCCCAGGAGCCTCACTGCCCTCACCTGGCATTAAAATAAGTTATAACCATCTATGTTTACACACTATTTCAAATCATTAGGCTCCAAAGGTTTTCATAAAAAGCATGGTTTACCTTGGTGCCAAAATGAAGCCAACCTTGACACCCATTGGACCTGTACAGGGAGGGCATCCACAACCAAAATGCCATAGAGAAGGAGATTCAGCATATTTCCATTACAGTATCCTAAAATGGTAACCATAATTCAGTGTTTTCTGTGAGGTAACATGAAGCCTCCTAAGTGGCGATGCTTGTGTTACTGCAGTCTTTGCAAATTCTTTCACGTTTGAAACTGCTCTAATTGTTTTAAAATTATATTTTAGGATTGTTTTTAGATTGTTTTTAAAAGGGAGATAGTGAGGTGGTTGCATGGCACTGGTGAGTAGGAGACTGGTTTCTGTGCTTTACCCTACATGAGGAAAAGGCAAGAAGACAATAAAATAAAAATACCCATACCTAGGCAATTGATGAGGGCACCTCATACTTTTGAGAAGTATTGTGGCTGCATAGTTTCCTGTGTGCTTTTACACATAGCCCGTAAAGTCCTTATTTCCAGATGTTCATGTCCATTTCATTTCACTGTGTAGAAGAAACAAGGAATTGTTGATAACTCTTTAGGAACAAGATGTGAATGAAGTTATTATGTGAAGTTTTTCATGTCTTACAGGAACACAAGCGCAAATTAACCAGTGTGTCTCAGGTACGGAAAGAACTCAAGTCACGCCTTCAGAGCCTTCCTGATCTATCAAGACTCCCCAATGTGACCGGAAGTCAGGTGCATCTTCCATTTGCTGGAGATGTCTATAGTGACAATTGATATTCACACATTTCCACTGGAGTAAGGAATCGGTCAAGTCAACTGATATTATTTTTGTATATTTGTTGAGAGTAGCGCTGAAGTGTTCTAATTTATAAGAAATGTTAATTGTTGCTTTGTTTACTATTTTACTGACAAGTGGTGAAGCAAGTACTATGTAAGAGGCAGCATCTGTGTCATTATGTTAAAAAAAGTGATTATTATAATGAACTTTTATACTCAAATTGATTAGGCCACACACCCTGTAGCAAGTTTTGTTTTTCTTATGTGCTCTTTACTGGATATAGTTTTCTTAATTTAAACTAATCATATAAGATCTGCACTTAAGTAGCAGAAACCGCTATTTTCATTATAAATGATAACTTGGATCCTGGCTTGAAACTTGACAATAATAATTTATGTTCTCCAAAAAAGTGTCTTAATATTACATCGTTTAAAAACTTTGACTACAAATCAAGTACATGTTGAATGACCAAAAATGACCTTATTTAAATAAATTAAAATTCTGTATAATTTAGAATTTTAATTTTACAGTAATTTTTAATGTTCTTGAAGAGTTGATTTGTACACACTCAAGGACCATGTGCTTGTACAGTAACTCCTTTTCTACATCAGTTCAAGGAGACAAATCTCATCCTAGACAATATCCAGGACATTATGCATTTGTAAAAGTTTGTAGAAATGGTGATCCACAGTTGGAAGTAGTGGGATAGTTATGTAACTATTAACATGTACTTATTCTTACATTTTTAAAAAGTTTTAACATAGCTAAACATTTTAAAGAAGTGCAGTCTTGTGCATAGGTACTCAGAAGTAAATCCCACTGCCTTCAATACCGTAAGTCTTCTTCTGAGATTAAGTGTACAAACAAATGTCGTCTCAATGTACCCATTGCAGCAACATAATACAATAGTATGCTATGTTCATTAGCAGACCTGTGTCACTTATCTTTTCTCTAAGGCTGAACTCAATTGTTGCTCAAGATAATGGCAGAAATATTGCAACACATCACTCTCATGCCCAAAATATTAATATTGGAAAAGTTTATTCATGTCTATTCAGTCAGATGAAGGCATGCTGATCTGGCTTCTACAGTTTAGGATATCTGCTGTTTGCTTGCATGAATCACTTTCCATGATACAGTTTCCAATACAGAGGTCACTTGTGTGCATAATCACTCTAACATTTTAGCATAACTGACTTAGCTGTCCGACTCCCTAGCAAACTTTGAACTCTAGACAATCTTTCTTCCCCAACCAGAGCAGCAAACTTGAGACTATTCCTGCTGTTGGAAGAACATTAAATGTTAGAGGGTGAATGAAGCAAATTATTGCATAGCAAACTTGATATTTTGAATATGGCTACTTAATTATTTAATAGCTGCCTGGAATAAGCTCCTGTGGCTCCAGTATTTAAAACTTTATACTTACCATTATTTGAATTCTTCTCCCTTATAATAGTAATTTTGGTTTATTCCAGGGTGGGCAAAGTGCTGCCTTTCAGGTGTTGGACTACAATTCTTAGCATTCCTTAGCCTTTGCTGTGGTGGCTAGTACTCATGGGAATTGTAAGCCAGCAACATCTGGGAGGCTGCTTTTTTCCTACCCATGTTTTATACAGATCAGCCATTTCATTGTTACATCACATAGTCCATCCCCTTACCATGTGTTCTTTTGCAAATGTCGGGCAAGATCCAACCAAAAGTAAGCACATTTTAGCACAATTAATTTTGAAGGCTAAACCTCATCTGGTGCAATCAGTGGAGATGAAAAGGGCTCTTTTTTTTTAATCAGGTTTTTTTTAACTATGAGGGAAAATATTTGCATGTATATTAAATAGCTTGCATCAACAACAATATAACAGATTCCTGGTAAGTCATATCTGGCAGGGCTTCATCCCTTCTCCTGGCAGCAACATCTGGAAAAGACAGGAGTTTGTCAAGGTTTTCAAAAGTCTCCATTAGAGGCAGGACCCTACTATAGATACAGGTTCATGGGTGAATGACACTGTAAATGTTGGTAGTTTTTAGTCCATTTCATTAAAATCTTAAGAGCTGATGACAAGATCCAGATTTAGCAGAGTTTTTTTCTTTCAGAGGTCATTGGTAAACTAGTGTCACATTATACAGATTTGCATATAACCTGGTTTTCCTGACTGCGGCCACAATCATGTATGGTTCAGTATGGGGTAGTAGTTCTGCATGCACACTTATGCTATGGTGAGCTATAGACTAGCTCATTAACTTACTGTACAGCCCATGAACATGCATCCCTCCCACAGCCATTCCATACCTCATGGGGAGTGGGCAGAATTTGAGAAGTGCTGTGGTTCCCATAGCCAGGCACAAAGGGGTTATCTAAATGTCAAAATAACCCTCATGGAAATTGCAGGGAAGACGATTTGTCTAAATGGGATCCTGTGACATGTCAACATACCGTAAAGGAGAGGGACAAAAAGAAAAGAAAAAACCCTCAGGAGAAAAGCCTTTGTGGTTTTTCCCATTTCTTTTTAAAAACAAGGGGGTGCACATTTCTGCTCATTAGGACAAGCAAATCGATTTGCTTTCCTTGCCAAAACGAGAGGAAGCACAAATCTGATTGGCTGGATGAGCACTGGGGGCAGGCCTTGCTGACGGGGCAAGCACCCGCAGCCGCCATTTCCCCCCCCCAAGCAGGGATGGGACAGGGGAGGGGAGATCTTCTCTTCTTCCTTCCCCATTCACCCTCCACCACTGTTGAAGCCCCCTGAAGGGATGTGAGAAGGGAGGCAAGCTCTCCTCCTCGTCTTCTCCATTCACCCTCCAGCCACCACTGCTGCTGCAGCCCTCTGTGGGGATAGAAGGGAGGCGAGCTCTCCTCCTCTTCTTCCTTTGCTGTTTTATCACCCCCACCTGGCTGTCATCTAGCATGTGAAGCTTATGGGACCTGCTAGGGGCAAAAAGACCATTAAGACAAGTCACAGCTGCTGAACTTATTTTTACTGCAGGACATTGCGGGGTGTTTTGTGGGAAATGATTACATCAGCACTAAGGTGAGGGGGATCCTCCAGAGGTCTCAGTGTTTCTCTAATCATTTTGTACCAGACTATGGGGACACAGCTACATGCTTCTCCAAACTTGCCTGCTCACCAAGAGGCATAGAAGAGCCGGCAGGGAGACACTGTAGAGGGAAGATGAGATTACCAAGTTCCGCAGCATCCAGAAAAGGACATAGGGAGGCATAAAGGAAACTTGCATGTGCAAATGGCACTAACAGGATACCAAGACTTTAGTGTTACATAAGCCTTTGAATTCTGCACCCTTCCCTACTGAGACAAACTGATGTGAAGCCATTGTTAATGAGCCTGACTTGTTTCAATAAACTGCCTAACACTAAATCATAGTTTCTTGTTTGGACATAATGAAAAACCACAATTAAAATGGAAGCAAAAGCACCTGCCATTCCAGTCTTCTCTGATGCAGTCATGAAGGGGAGAGGGTACATAAATTCAAGGCATGAACCTAGTGCCCCTCCAGATATTAGACTGTTCAAGTGTAGTAATGTGTTTATCGGCCAAAAAACTGCTTCACAGAAAGTGCTATGCAAGCAGGCACATTGTCTTAATGAAGAATGAAACCATTTCCCCACAGTTCTGGCCTTTTCCCCCCTGACTCTTTCTCTCAGCTTTGTCAAAACTTCCTTATAATAATGCTGGTTTGCTGTTCTGCCTTCTGGAACCCATTCTGCCAAAATTATACCCTTGATATAAAAAAAAAAACCCATAATGAACATGGCTTTGAATGTGGGCTTGCTTTGACATGTTTTTTTTTCATTCTTGGGGATGATGGTGTGTTCCAGTGCATTGACTGTCGTTTTTTAAAAAAATATTCTTTATTTAATCATTCGTAAAAATAAGACAACACAAAATTACCTCTAACATAGAACGTACATAACTTATTGTTATACCTAATTCATAATACATTTCACAATACATACACCATATTTACCCCCACCCTTCCCTCCCCTCATTTCTCCCCTTCCTCACCCCTCGCCTTTAAAAGACTTCCTACCTCTGAAAGTATTATAATTTAGATTTAAACTCCTTCTTTATACAAAATGAAAACAGTATTTGTTCTAATTTTCTATTCTCTAATACTTACAACTATAATATAAATCCCATTCCTCAATTAAATTTTACACCCCATTTTTTACCAATTTTCTCTTTACCAAATTATACATTCCACATCCCTTCTATTCCAAACATAATTTATTGTGGTTTAATAATCATCCTTCAAACCCCAAAATACTAACCTCCCCTCTTTGTTCTTTTATAAAGTCAATAACTTGTTTCCAAATAAGTAAAAAATTATCTAGCGATTTCACTTTAATCATATTTATTAATTTTTCCATTTTGACAATTTCCATCAACTTCTCCATCCAGTCCTTATAACTCAGTAATTCATTTGATTTCCATTTTCTTACAAAAATTATTCTTGCTGCTGTTAACATATACCAAATTAATTTACAATTTTTTCGCATATTTGTCTTCTTTGTTTATCACATTTAACAAGAATAATTCTGGTCTTCTGGTCTTAACATCAATTTAATTTTCAGAATCTTATAAATCCACTTATTTATCTTAAACCAAAACCTATTAACTTTTTACACCTCCACCACATATGAAAATATGTTCCAATTTGCTTTCCACATTTCCAACATAAATTATTTGTTCCTTTATACATTTTCACAATTATTTCCAGAGTAATATACCATTTCATCATTACTTTGTACCAATTTTCCTATATTACATATGAACAAGTAACTTTTATCCCTGTGGAGATGTTCAATGTGAAGTTGAAGGCTTTCACGGCCGGCATCCATAGATTTTCCCTGGATTTTTCCCGGGCTGTGAGGCTGTGTTCTGGAATAGGTTTTCTGAAAGAAACTATTCCAAAAACACGGCCTCACAGCCTGGAAAAAAACCAAGGAAAATTTTATCCACTTTACCCATATCTCTTCCCATTGTTCCATGTAAATATCATGTCCGGCATACTTTGCCCAACTAATAATGCATTCTTTTACTTGTTCTTCCTGTTTCAAATTTTTATAATAATTTATATATCTTATTCATTAGACGTTTTTTGCCCTCATCTAGTAATATTTCAAAATCTGATTTACTTCCCTCATATTGCCATTTCCTCATATCTTTCCTTGCCCTTTCTCTTATTTGATAGTATAGTAACCATGGTAACTCAAATTCTTCTCTCTTTAGTTCTTGAATCTCTTTAATTTTCCATCCCTTACATCTCTTACTAATAAATCTTTATAAGTTAGCCAACTATCCATTCTCAATCCTTTTTTGCAAAATGCCTCTTGAGGAGAAAGCCAACCTGGGGTTTGGAGGTTTAATCTGTCTTTATGCCTCATCCAAACTCTTAGTAAGGATATCCTTATTATGTGATTTTTAAATTCAGCATTTATTTTAACCTTCCCATACCATAAGTATCCGTGCCAGCCTGCCTTTAAATCATGTCCTGCCAAATCTAATTCCCTCTTATTTTATAAACAAATCCAACGTTTCAGCCACATTAAACCAGATGCCTCAAAATATAATTTCAAATTAGGAATACTTAGGCCTCCCCTCTCTCTAGCATCTTCTAAAATTTTCAATTTTACCCTTGATTTTTCCTGACCATAGGAATTTAGACAGTTCTTTCTGCCATTTAGCAAAAGGAGCATTTGACGAGATAATCGGTGTAGTTTTAAAAAGGTACATCATCCTAGGTAGGATATTCATTTTAATTACTAATATTTTCCCCAGCATTGACAAATACAAATTTTTCCGAGTCATATTTTTTTGAATACTATCCCAAGTTTTCAAATAATTATTTTCAAATAATGTTTGAGCTTTTGTGGATATATTAATTCCCAAATAATTTACCTGATTTACAATATCAAATCCTGATCCATTGAATAAATGATCTTTTCTATTGTATTTTTAACTAATATATTTGTTTTGTCCATATTTATTTTAAGCCCTGCATATTTACCATATTCTCTCAGCTTTACAATTAATTTTTGTATTCCATCATGTGGATTCTCTAAAATAAATACTAAATGGTCTGCAGTTAAATTTAATTAAATGGTCTGCCTTAAATTTAAATTCTTCTTTTCAAATTTTTACTCCTCTAACTTCTTTATCTTTCTTAATCTCAAAGACTAATATTTTTAAAGCTAGAATAAACAGCAGTGGAGAGGGCATCCCTGCCTTGTATCTTTTCCAATATTTATATAATCTGTTGTATTACCATTTATAATTAATTTAGCTTTCTGTTTTGAATAAATTGAACATAGCCATTTAAGATAATTTCCTGAAAATTCCATCTCTTGCATTAATTTGATTTAAAAGGACCAATTAAGATTGTCAAAAGCCTTCTCAGCATCTAAGAAAAATTAAAGCTCCCTTAATTTTGTTATGATAATTAAAGTATTCTAATATATTAATCACTGTTCTAATTTTGTCCCTAATTTGCCTATTGGGGATTAAAGCATTTTGGTCTTTTCACTAATATACTCATGAATATATTTCTTTAATCTGTTAGCCAAAATTGAGGCAAATAATTTATGATTTTCATTTAGTAAAGAAATAGGCCTGTAGTTTTTCACATTCATAGGGTCACAATTGTTTTTAGGCAGCAATGCAATGTTAGCTTCATTCCAGCTTTTCGGAAGTGGTTTGTTTTGTAATACCATTAATAACTATTTGAAGTGGTCAAATTGTTGACTGTCATTTTGTCTCAGGATCATACTGGAAGATCCAAGTTTCATCACAAGTGATGATTTTTTGAAAAAGGTTTGGGTCCTCCTCAAGTTGCTGCAGAATGTCAGCACAAATTTTCTTGCAGCACTCTTTTTGCTCTGGTGTAAGAACCCTAAGGACCATCTTGGCACAAACTTTTCTCATGTTGAGCTCTTAATGCAAAGTTTTCCATGCTGTGTCTTTGTTCATGGCTTCAGCTATTATTTGGACACTGAGTTGGTGGTCTCCTTGAACAATCTTGCAGATTTTTTCCACAATTTCTTCGGTTCTTGACTTGGAAGGTCATCTAGGTCATCACACACACAAGACATGCAGTCTTCTCTGTAGGCCTCAGTAAGAATTTGATAATATTCCATTGGTGTTTTGTTCAATTTTACTAAAAATTTGAAATTGACATGTTGTTCGACTTTTAAACTTAGCATTTTTCTGGCACACAACAAACAACACAGCTGCTTTGAACAATGACTGACAATTAACTGAATGGCCAAGAGTGTTATGTTTGTCATGGAGGTTCAGACATGTTCAAGGTCACCACTCAAGCATTCACAGTCTCATTATTTAATAGACAGATGTAATACATGTAGAGGGCCACTTTTCTCACCTCTGGTCTAGAGTAGCCTGAAAACCAGACCACTCAATGTTGTTGTTTTGTTCTTCTCATTGACACTTGTGAATCAAGGAGCTCCATGCGTGCACTGGAGCTGCACCTGCAAACTGAATTTGTTGGATCATGTCATCAGAAGGGTGCAGAAGCCCAAGGCTTACATAATGCCAAGACCTTCGAGTGTGTTCAATACTATTTATAATGAATGGAATCACCAGTCTAAAACTGTATGTGCAGAACCTTTCACTCTTAAAAAGTAACAAACAATTGTCAGTTTTTCCATGTTTTTTTTTTCGGGCTGTGAGGCCGTGTTCTAGAAGAGTTTACTTCTGACATTTCACCTGCATCTGTGGCTGGCATCTTTAAGAGAATGGTTGGATAGGAGTGTGTTCATTCTCTGAAGATGCCAGCCATAGATGCAGGCGAAATGACAGAAGTAAACTTTTCTAGAACACTGCCTCACAGCCCAGAAAAAAACCAAGGAAAATCTATGGATGCCAGCCATGAAACCCTTCGACGTCACAATTGTCAGTTTTACTATCATGTACTATTAAATGAAAGCACATTTTTCTGCTTCTTTGGAAGACAGTAACTGTGTTCCACTTCCTCAGTACATTTTATATTAAAAAGATTTGGTTCTTGCCCCACCTTAATCCACACAATGTATTTTCTGCATATTTAGCCTGTTTTCCCCCTAAAATTAGGATTAGAACAGTTTTAAAAATTAAATTCACTTGTTATACTTGAAACAAGTCAACTTACAACAGATTTTAAAAGATTCATCTTTTACTATTACTGTCTCCACTATTTCCAATAGTGGAGATAAAGTTACATGCATGCTGAACACCCTCTTAAAACTGATTATTAATCCATTTAACATTAACTCATCCAGACCTCTCTGCAAGTCAATTCAAGTACTGTATATATGTAATGATGATTAGCAATCCATTATTATTTTTAGTTGAAATAAGGGATGAGCTGAAGCGATGAGCAGAAGGTAGATCAATTATCAGATCATTTCTGAATCTGCATTGTCTAATAAAAGCAACAACTCACAACCCCTCTAAATTAGCATGGTGGGTAGGAAAACCAGGGCTGGACATAGACATAAAAATACTTAAAAGCTTGATTTACATAGATTCAGATCTCTTATTCTTTAATTTTTGGCATATGTCTGCCTACCTGAACCACTATTTGTAAACTTATTTTTACCAAAAAAGAAAGAAAAAGATACAAAGTAAATCCTACCAGCCTGAAATTTGCTTACCAGTTGTTCAAGTAATCTCTCTATTGGAGAGTTTAGATCTTTACAAGGAACCAAAAAGCTACTGAAGCTTATAAAATAGGCCAGTGAATTTCATTTTTGGCTTTGATCAGCTGCTTCTAAAACTATTTCAACAGCAGTTTGCAAATGATTGGGGAGGGGGTCTTTCAAGAAGGTCACTTGGACTCATTGAACTAGTTTTGCCATTCTTTGAATCCTGGCCTCTTTCCATCATTTGATGATAAGCAACATTATAGTGAACATGTTTGTGAATAATAAGTACAATTAGCACTGTAACTCCTGTGAAAACCTCTGCTGTTTTGTGTAAACATGATTCATTACCGAACGTTGATTAAATTTGTAATTTCTTTCCACGAAGGGCACATTTTCATACTGAAAAGAATAAAGTCAAAATGTATTTGTGCTGCTGTATTTCTTAGCTAAAATCTGTAGTGACAACTCATCTCTCTCTCTCTCTCTCTCTCTCTCTCTCTCTCTCTCTCTCTCTCGTAGTTACAATTTTAACCATGAGCCAGCATATATTGGGGAGACTCTCTAGAACAAGTACACAACTATTTTACATTTTCAAAATGGCCAAATTCATTCTGAGGAGAGAAAAACAGTAGAAAATCAAACCGAAGTCAGTGTGCTTAAAATTCTTATTAAAATTTTACTGCATTTAGGACTTTTTCAGACACCCCTTACTGCGCAAGAAGCCTCCGTAACAGTAACGAAACTGCTGCGCGGCAGGGGGTCCGTTTCAGATGATGCTGTCCCTCTCTCGGTGTCGTCTGTGACTGTTCCGGGTAGGATTGAAGGCAGCTGTGCCATTTTTTACTCACGGATGTTGTCTGTGAATAAAAAATGGCATGGCTGCCTTAAGTCCTACCCGGAACAGTCACGAATGATGCCGAGAGAGGGACGGCGGCATCCGAAACAAACGCCCTGCCGTGCAGCAGCATTACAGTTACGGAGGCTTCTTGCGCAATAAGGGGTGTCTGAAAAAGTCCTTAAATAAAAAGAACAAATATATAAGCACTTGTACAGGCAATGTACAAGTAATCAAACTGATATTTAAAAGCAGTGTTGTTTCATACATTAGCCAGGGGAGGCAATGAAAGGAGGAGCACAAGCTTCCTTTCCTCCTTGGTAACACACTGCAGAAACAATCCAGTTTGATATCACATCAATGCTATGGAATTCTGGGATTTGTAGTTTTATGAGATATTTAGCCTTCTCTGTCAGAGTTCTGATGCCACAACAAACTACGAACCCCAGGATTCCATAGGAGAGTGCCATGATCGTAAAGTGGTATCAAACTGCACTATTTCTGCAGTGTGTCAGCAACCCATGTCATTCAGAAGTTAGCAATTTGGGGGAGGAACAGAAAAAGTCAAGAACTGATCCTATACAGAGGCACACTATCTGTACCCACCAGCATTCTCTCCCAAATAAGATACCATTTTTATTCACAAACTAGTGATAAATTCCTTTAATCAGCTGCAATTATGACATATTAATAATGTGAAGATTTTAAAGTGACAACAAGAAGTTTTTCAGACCCTTTTTATCATTTTGTTTATCTTCTTCAAGGCTAAGTAGTCTTTTCAATTGAGTGAAGTGGGCTTTGGCATTTTTGGGCGTTCTGGAGGAGGAGCGAGGAGTTGATTGTCCAGATGTGGAAATTCTGAAAGGGAAGATTACATGAAATAAGAATTTTGACTGTAGATCAATGATATTATAATAACCCTCGTTATGTGCAAAACCAAAACAGATAAAGTATATTGCATATTTTGATGAAAACACATTTATAAATTTCACACTTTCATATTTCATATATTCATTCTCTTCAGTTTACCCTAAAAAGATTACTGCATTACTCTTGAATCCTATTTTACTATCACAGTACCCCAGCATGAAGGGGGGCAAGGGAGAAATGTAAAAAATACATAACCCTATTGTAGCAGGAAGCTACTGCAACATCTCCAAAGGGCTCTATTGTAATGATGAGGTCAGTGGGTATATGGGTGACAGAAGGCAAATTAGGCTGAAACATGTCCTTCCTCAGAGCCCAATCCTCCCTAGTCAACCTTCACTGTGTATAGGACCTTTTTATCACAGCCACTTACTTCAAAAATGCTAGTTCTGAGATAGCAGTGCAGTGTTACAGGAATTGTCTGTGGGAGGCTCTACTCCCCCCCCCGGCCCCCAAAATACACAAATCATCTTGAAAAGGTGCTGGATTTTCCGTATAGTCTTTTCATGTTATTGTGTCATGGTGGTGTATGGAGGGAAAGATACTGTAGTACTGCCAAAGCAGGAAGGATGCATATGTACTGGGTTACAAGATGTCAAGAAATACCTCCTTATGCCAGCAGCATCCCTTCACCCTGAATTATGAACCAGATGATGCCTAGCCCTCTCAAATAACAACTAGAACAGCTGTGAAACTTTCTGGAGCTGCTTCCATTGTTCAGGATTCTCTTGCTCAGCTACCTCACTGTTAGTTCATTCACCTAGGCCCAGCAAGCATACCAGAGAACTTACACATGGCTCCATCCAGTATGGAAACTGGCTGGAGAGATATAACGGGGCTTTTCACCAGGAGGTAAAGTTCTATCTGGGTATACAAACCGAAATGTATTTAGCTAAGCAAATAAGGCAGCAAGGTGGTTTGAGTCAAACAGAGAAAGGGATCTGGCTCTGGAAACATGGGCTAGGTACAAGAAGAGAACAAGGGGAGTGTTAGGAAAAGGATATGGACCTATGAGCCAAACAATTCCTAGATTTCTCTTGGAGCTTTATGACAGTGTGTCTGTCCATGCTGAGTCCCAATAGAAAGAAAGAGTGACAGATTTCCCAGCTCAAGGGCAGCTGCTGCAGACTTCAAAACAAAGAACAGAAAGGGGACAAAGGTTTAGAGGCTGGACTCAGGCTGAGGGGGATGTAAGGAGATCTCGAAGTTCCTTCCTACTTGACTAGTTAAACCTAGCTGACAAACAAAAGCCATGCAGCTCAGATAGGAGATGTATAAAAACAAAAAGCGTTGCAATGCATGCCTATGTTTAATGTCATCAGCTGATCTTTATTTGGGTGAAGTTGCTTCAGGATTGGGCCATGTTTCCTGCCAAGGCTCTGGATAGAACAATATAAAGATGCCAGCCTGGGTAATCTGAAAGAGGTAGCAACTCGGAACTCAGGTAGGAGTCTGCATGCATTCACCATTAAATGAGAAAGACTCCTTTTAATTTACTCAACGGAAAACATATGTAGACAATAAGATACTGGACTCCATACTGCCGACCATCTGGGGGGCTTCTTGTTCACAGCACCCTTCCTGGCTCTCAGAACAAAATGAATTCTTTACTTACAGAACCAGGATGATTAACAGCCCAAGATGCAAAACATACACTGTATATGTAGAGAAAGCAGCTATAGCTGGGTTTCTCCATAATAGTGTACTAGCTGATGCCCTGGTACATGCTGGAATTCCTGTCCTGTGCCCCATTCAACTATGTTGTGTATGGAAAAAGGAAACAAATACCTAGGACTTGAAAATGGAGTCTCTCTTTTCGATCCAGAATGTCTGTGGTTGGCAGGTGTAGTTTTGTTCAATAATGTCCTTCTACTGTCCCCATTATGCCTCGCTGTTTTTCCACACACCTTGCAGGTAATTAACTATAGAAAGAAGGAAAGATCAACTGACGTCAAGCTTGTACTGATGGAAAGCAAACAAAAATCTGAAGTCCTGAGGAAATAAAAGATCGAATCCACCACTATACACTAGAATACGCCTGCTAACATTATTGAAACTACTCCAGAGCAACCATGCAGTATACTGAGATCCTCAACTATTGAACACTTTATGTACCACCTTGTAAGATGTATCAGGTTGAAAAATCAATTCACTGGCCCCAAATCACCCAGTAAGCTTCACTGTCCACTGGGGAATAGAACCTCCATCTCCAACTCCTAATCCAAACCATTAAAATCATTCTGATTTTCCTTTGAATAAAAGGACTTGTTCTAAGCCTCAGACTCAGTCTGTGCCTATAGACAGAGGGATCCCCACTGGGATAACAAAGCCCCTAACAAATATATGCTATATCCAGGCAAAATGCTTTTGTTGGAGCATCTGCATTAGCTACCTACTTGTTAGTGGGCCAGGTTCAAGGTATTGGTACTAGTCTACAAAGATATAAATAAATAAGGATCGAAAGACCCGAGGTCAAATCTTTTTGCTTATCATCCTGCCCAGACACAGATCTTTTGGGGAGAAACTATTGGTGGTTCCGCCGAGATTCAAGATCCACTTGCAGTTAGCCCTTTAGTATATCAATCCTCAACCCAGGAAATACCCTTCCAACTAACATTAAGTATACATCTGCACTTTGTTTTGGGGTTTTTAATGAAGACCTTTCTCTTCAGATAAGCACATTCTGACTGATAAATTACTTTTTTATTGTAACCTTCTTGTATTTGTTGATTTTAGCCTATCGTACACCACTCCAAAATCTCCAAATGAAGTTTATTCTCTCTATATAAATAAAAAATAATGTTTTCTGAGTAGTTGTTTCCCATTTAACAATCCTTTCCCTAAAATCTAAAAAACATTTCTAGCATGTTTCTTCTGCAGACACATACGGTTACACAAGATTCTTTCACACAGTGTTTAGTCACACTGCATTAGGGAAAACAGCCCTGAATCCCATAGATATATGCAAACTTCACCCACAGATGGAATTTGATGCAAATGATGCAAAAGCAGGGAATTTGTTTGGTTGCTACTGTAACAGTTATAACAATAACAATTTTCTAAGCTGGCTATCACTGTTATTAAGCAGAAGGTGTCACATCAAAGCTGTCTGTACAGCTTGAAGCACTGTCATAATTAGTGGTGAAACAAGAACTATGTGTTACTTTTTCTTTTCTGACTCTTTCCATCTCCCCACTTAAGAATTTCATGTAAGCAAGCAAACTTCAAGGTAATAAAAAAATAAAAAGGCCAGTGTTCTTATGAGGAAGAATAACTAACTAAATCAAGAAAAAATTCTGAGAAGATAGCTCCTCTTCAGGAAAAATGCTAAACAAGAGCAAACATGACAGCTGCTTAAAATATTACTTTACCAGAATATTCTTTGATTCTTTGTATACTTTTAAAAGCTTTGCTTGTTTTAAACTAAGTCTGTAGTTTTTCCTTTCCCGGTGAAGTAATTTCTCTATCCGTGGAGTTACTCTCATTTTAGGTTTTAGACGGACTCTGTAATTGCCAGGAAGACGAAACTGGTAACAGAAAGAGCACACCCGGTCGACATCATCTTGTTTCTTGCCTGTAAAATAATCAAAAGAATGGTAAAGTTATTTGACAGTGACCTTTTTCACATGTCATGCTAAGCCAGAACTCTTTAGAGTTCCAATTTACTGTTTAACAATCAATGTGCTAGTACATGCTGGCTGATTAGCTACTTTTGCTAACAGTGAACCTTTGGTCTGTGGTTTATTTAGTGTGAAATCCAAACCTGGCATGAAGTGATTCACCCATGGTTTGCTTCTTGGGTGTGTTTGGGAGAAATAAGTCAGACTGCCAGCACTTTGACAGACACAAACATCATGCTATACATCTGATGTGTCATGCACCAGCATGGTGGCTCACATGTGATGAGCCAGAATTTGTTTGGAGCTCTGGCCTATAATAATGGAGAATGTTCTGAATGCTTTGCTGGTGAATGTAAAGTAGTACAATAGGATCCCCGTATCCGTAGGGGATTGGTTCCAGGGAAGCCGTGGATAACTAAATCCACGGATAATAATGAACACCCCCATCTCCATTTCCACCCTGAGAGTGATCCTGGGCAACGATCCCAGCAGCAAAGGGAGGAGAGATCCCTCCTCCTCTCCCTTCGGCCCCATGTTGCCATTTCCGCTCTGGGAGCGATTCCAGGCAGCAATCCTGGGGGCAAAGGGAGGCGAGATCTCTCCTCCTGCCCTGTCCACCCCTCCTTCTTGCGTCACCATCCACGAATAATTGAATCTACGGATGGCGAATCAGCGTATGTGGGGGTGCTTCATATACTGTAATAAATTGCATTTCTATTAAAATTCCAGTTCTCCACATGTGGTGGACCTGTAAGAAAGCAAAAAGCTACTGGTCCAGGATGTATATGTTAATTTAAAAATTTCTAAAGGTGAAATTTGGAATGTTACCAGAGAAGTTTTTGTGGGGTATTATGGATAAAGAACTAGATAACAAATATGGGTTACTTATTCGATACATGACAACATCAGCAAGAATATTGTTTGCTCAGACCTGGAAGCGGACTAAAGTACTGACAATGGAAGAATGGATTGCTACAGTCGCTGAGTTAGCTCAAGTTGCCAAGCCAGCATGGATCTTAAAAGAAAAACCAACTGAAGTTTTTCTGAAAGACTGGAAGCCATATATGGACTTTCTGAGCAAGACAAATAGTAACGATGCGATAACTTGTGGTTATGAGTATTAGCAATTCTAGTAGATCTGTAATAGCAGAATAATACTTTTTTACTTTTTGAATGTTTTTTCTTTAATAATTCATTACAGTTTGGATAGGGGGGTTTCAATAGCCCTGTGGTCTGTTAATATTTAGCATTTTGTCTAGTTTAGTGTCTTAGTATGGTATTATTAGTCTTAGTAAGAGCCAGTGTGGTGTAGTGGTTTGTGTTGGACTAGAATCCCTGCTCAGCCATGGAAACCCACTGGGTGACCTTGGGCAAGTCACACTTTCTCAGCCTCAGATGAAGGCAAAATAAATCCCCTGAAAAAATTGTGCCAAGAAAACCCTGTGATAGGCTTGCCTTAGGGTTGCCATAAGCCAGAAATGACTTGAAGGCAGTTAACAACAACAAATTAGTCCTAGTGTACTTTAGTGTTGCTTGTTGTTGTTAACTGCCTTCAAGTCGACTGCAACATATGGCAACCCTATGAATGAGACACTTCTAGGACATCCTATCCTCAACAGCTCTGCTCAGGTCTTGGAGACTCAGGGCCATGGCTTCCTTGATTGAGCCTATCCATCTGGAATGCAGTCTTCCACTTTTCCTACATAGGTACTACATATATTTCAAGACTTCAAATCTAGATGAACTGAATCCAACAGTACTAAAGGAACTTCTGATTATCGTCTCTGAAACTGCTTAAACATAGGTGAGCTGCAGGGAGACTGGAGGCAAACCAATTTTATCTTTTTTCTGGGTGGGGTCACTAAATTAATAGATGAAGGAAATGCTGCGGATGTCAACAGGGGAATGCTATGATTTCAGCAAAACTTTTGGATCTCCCTCCCAACTGCCCCCACCCCCAGGTCCATGCTGTTGTTCTCTGCTTTGTTCCAAGGCAATTACAGTACCTTCTATGTTGCTCAGTGTCCATCTGTGGGGAAGGAAGAGACAAAAAGAATATAAATTAATAATTTATATATGAAACTGCCAATTTCACTAAACTCATACACAGGTCAAATTACTTAACACTTATACAGCACTGCAATCAAAGTACTGCATATAAAGTTGTGACACACTCTTATAAATAACAGGAGATATGTCTTCTTTTAGCCTAGCCAATATGGATAGGACATCCGTTCCATGCTTTTGTTGTTGTTATGTGCCTTCAAACTGCTTCTGATGGATGGCCACTGCATCATAGGGTTTTGTTGGCAACATTTATTCAGAGGAGGTTTGCCACCGCCTTCCTCTAAGACTGAGAGATGTGACTTGCCCATGATGGATTCTAATCTAGTGGCCTCCCACAGCCCTCATCCAATACTCATACCAATATATCACATCACTCCCTGCTTTACTGGAATGAAAGAGTGTGACATCAAGAGTGCACACAAAGACAATCATAAATTCAATTACAAAAATACTTGCCACTTTAAGACCAGAGATATGGTTCTCTCATTTTGGTTCAAGCTCCACAAAGACAAGAAATGCTGATACCTTAAGAGATGTGCCCTGCTATGCTCAGGACTGATGTTGTGCAATGTCAAAAACTGTATCGGCCAACAACTTACCTGCTCATTACTCACAGGTGAATTTACAGGCTGGCACGTATGAGAAGGAGGGCTTGAACCAGTGTAATTCAGTGGTCTGAGGGCTGGGCTAAGTCTTCAGGAAACCAGGATTCAAATCTCTGCTCTGCCACTTAATTCTACTGTTTAACCTTGGGCAAGTCACCCTCTCTCAGCCTTAGAGAAAGACAATGGCAAACCTGTGAATAAATCTTCACAACCCTACCAAAGGGTTGCTGTATTTTGTAGTCAACATGAAGGTGCAACAATTTACCATCTATGTACCTACATTTTGCCATGATCTTTCAATCCCAATCCCAATGGAAGGGTGGAGTACCTGGACCAACAAAAATGCCCCTCCTGGTCCTGCCCTGTATTTTCTTATGAAGCATCTTAGCCTTGCTGTATTGCTAAAATAATCCACCTCTGAGCTAACCCATGCCTGTTTGTTGCTGTAAAAAGTTTTAATGGGGCAGGAAACCCTTAACCTTTGAACTGCTACTTGGAATGTCACAAAACCAATGAAGGACTTTAAAACATCCTTCAACAAGTTGTTTTATGAGTATACGGTAGCACCCCCGCATCCGCTGATTTGCCAACCGTGGATTCAATTATCTGCAGTTGGTGATGGTGGGGGGAAGGGAGGAATCTCACCTCCCCTGTCTCTTTCCCTGGGAAGGCTCCTGGTCGCCGCGGTGATCACGGGGGTAAAGGGGCAAGGGAGGGGGGAAGAGCAATATAGCCTCCTCCCCTGCACCCCTGCAATCGCCACTGCAGTAGGGCCATGGCTGGGGCAAAAGGGGGAGCGATCTAGCTTTCTCCCCTTCCCCCCTGCAATCGCTGCTGTGGTGGAGCCATGGTAGGGGAGAAGGGGGGGGGCGATCTAGCTTCCTCCCCTTCCCCCCCACAATTGTGACTGCAGCGGGGCCATGGCAGAGGCGAAGGGAGGGGGAAGAAGCAATCTTGCCCCCCCTTCCCTCAGGACAGCTCCTGTCACCCCATGGCAGGGCCATGGTGGGGACAAAGGGGAGGAGGCTAGATGGCCCCTGGGATAGTGTTCGCTATTATTTACAGAATTCGCCATCTGCGGGGACCCTGGAACCAATCCCCGCAGATACAGGAGTGCTACTGTAATTAGTTTGTTAACCCTGTGTTTTGAAAAACTGAGAGTAATATGATATTCAATGTTGTCTGATAACACAGCAGACAAGATACAGCCAGAAGTATAAGCAATGATACAATGTATGCGTATGTGCCTTCAAATCACCTGTTGAGTTATGGGTGACCCCATGAATTTCACAGGGAAAAAATACTCAGGAGATTTTGCCAGTTCCTTCTTCCAAAATATAGTCTACAACACTTGGTATTTGTCAGGACTCTCCCACCCAAATACTAACTAGGAGCTGACCATGCTTAGCTTTCAACATCAGACAGGATCTGGTGTCTTTAGGGTATTTAGGCTGCTCAATGCATACATTACTATTTCATAAAAACACAGAATGTGGTTCCACGGGAGAATTTAATGGGAAATTTAAGCAAAATCTTAAAATCTATTACACCTGACACGCTCAAATTATTTAACCTTTAAACAAAGAGCAGGCAGGCATACTTTTGTCAGGCCTAGGCCCAAACTCTTACACTATGATATTCTTACCTAAACTCCCTCTACATGTTCCTATTGTAAATCCATCTACAGCATTTCAGCCAAAACAATAAACAGTGCTGACCCTGTTCTCTCCTACCACCACACTCCTACTGCCTCCCCCCAACTGTCAAATTTAGGCTTTCAACTCTCTCTCTCACCCAACCAATTTTCATTCACCTCCAAAATTCCACCTTCCCAACAGACCTAACAATATGCACTTGCAACAAATTACAGAAGACCGTATCGTATCTTACATAACCTACACATAAATATTTACAATGACAGCAGAACATCACATTGCTCCCTGCGGGTTCTTAGAGTTCTGGCTGCAGATGGAAAAGAGCCAGCAACCAGACATGTCTCCACTGTACTAGGACCATGTTGTCGCTGAAATTAATTTTCTTCCTCACCAGCCTTTTTTTCCTTGTGCATCACATCTTATTTAGATTACTTTTTTAGGTTGTCCTGTGATCTTTAGCTAGAAAGTGCTTAATTCTTTCTTGCACAGAAATACATAAGTGCCAATCCATAATAAGTTTTTTATCTGCTATCTTCCCAGAAGCTGAATAATCCTTTTTGTAAAAATGGCATGGTAATTGAATAGTGGATTGTATTAGTGATGGAGAGAAAGTATCTGGTCTACCCATGAGCCATCTAATGCCTGGTGAGAATCATGCGTAGATCACTAAACAAGATAGATCTTTACAGTTCTCAGCCAAACAGCATACAGTGGATCTGCAGGAGTTTGGTTTCCAGTTTCCGCATGGATACCAAAAACCACAGATGGTCGCAACCCATATTATTAAATGGTGGTGACGTGAACACGCATGCTTCAGTGTGTCTGCATTCATGTCACCCCCATTTAATAATATGAGACATGATGATCTTTGGTTAGTTGAATTCGGGGATCCGGATGACCCACTGTACTAAACTGATCAAACTGAAATGGCTGTTGATAAATAGGAACAATATTTTTAACAGGTTCCAGTCAAACAGAAGAATACAAAAGCCTGAAAGCAACTCTTTCTGGTTTATGTACATGTTAGGCGCTATTACATGAGAAGAGGGGGAGTGAATGTGATCAGTCAAAATAACCTAGAGGTTAGTATTTTGAGGCACAAACATTCAAACCACAAATGCCCTGCCATGTGCCCTCTTAGAATTTAGTATACTAGCTCCTTTCGATGGGGGGGGGGGGATGAGAAATACACAACTATTCTAATAAGTACAGACAGAACAGGTAAAGTGGAAGAAACATGTAGGGAAACAGATCTTCAAGACTTACAACAAAAAGCGTGCTTGCGCTGGGCAGGTCTGCGCCAGCTGCTGCGCTGCAACTTCTAAAAACTGCTGTCTTCCCATTTCTTGGACAGGAGTGGGCTGTCCTTCCTCTTGGGCTTAATAATAAAGATAAGGCAAAACAGAAAGGTCCTATCAATATCATCTACAGAAAGGAACACCACCACTTCTCATTTATAATTAATTAAAGCTTAATTATTAAGCTCTGCCAGCCCATAAAAACCTGTCCTAAAAGGTGGTCGCTACAAATGAAACCGCAACACTCAGTTGATTCAGCTTCCAGGGGAAGACAGTAATCCTATACAACGTGGCCGTCTCTTTCCTGTCTGACATCCCTCTAACTTCAATCAGGTTTTTATTATTTTTACCCTCGACCAGCAAACCACGTTCCTGCATCGATCCTCACAATCTCGCCCTCCGCCTCTAGAACCCACGTGACCAGTCACACTACACAAATAATCCAGTTTCAAACTGGGATGATTTGCCATGGCTCCTTCCTATGGAATCCTGGGATTTGTAGTTTTACACAGTCTTTAGCCTTCTCTGCCAAAGAGCCCGGTGCCTTGCCAAACTACAAACCCCAGGATTCTGTAGAGAAGCCATGGCAAATGATCCCAGTTTCAAACTGGATTACAGCTGTCTCTTCATATTTGCTGGGGTTTGGTTCCAGGACACCCACCCACCCACCCACCCACCCTGTGGATATAAAAATCTGTGAATATTCAAGTCCCATTATATGCAATAGCATAGCAAAACGGTGTCATATATATATATATAATGAATGAAATGGCAAAATCAAGGTTTGCTTTTTGGATTTTTTTTTAAAGAATATTTTCAAGCCCTGAATACAGTTGCCCCTCCATATCCACGGATTTGGTATCCACAGATTTGAGTATTCATTCACGGCTTGAAAATATTCTTTAACAAATAATAATCCAAAAAGCAAACCTTGATTTTGCCATTTTATATAAGGGACACCATTTTTATTATGCCATTGCATATATTGGGACTTTAATATTCATGGATTTTGGTATCCATGGGGGGTCCTGCAACCAAACCCCAGCAAATACGGAGGGACAACTGTTCCTTAAATCCGTGGATACCAAATCCGTGGATACGGAGGGGCAACTGTATTTGTGTCGCGTGGAGGCATCCCCACCACCCTCTCGCCTTCAAAGGAGCGACACCACCCACGGTCCCATTTTAAGCCCTGCCTGAACCACTTAAACGAGCAGCCTCAGGGACCAAAATACACCATCTTATTTAGTTATTCGCCTGCCCCACATCCAAGGGGTCTGGCTGGTTTGTCCTCCCGCCCTTACTCGCCCCTGGACAACCCACCTTTCCTCCCCACCTCCAAATCCACCCTCGGCTCCCTCGTCCACAGCGACACCCACCCAACTTCCGCCGGAAACGCTCCACAGCGAGTGACGTCAGAACCGGAAAGACTCTTAAAGAGTCTTCCGGCTGGGAACCTGGGAACCTCCCTATCGTTCCACGTAGAAGCAAAGTTCCCCCTGCTCTGGCTCCCTGCAGCCAAATACATTTCTGCCAAGGAAGGAAGCAGCCTTGGTCTTTGTGTGGCGCCAGTAAAAGGGAAACAGACCCTGGCCAGGCGTCCTTGCCCTTCGCCCGTAGAGGGGAATGACTTCCATGAGGGACTGATTGAATGAGGCTCAGGCTGCAACGAGGGTGATTGAATTAGTCCCTCATGGAAGTCATTCCCCTAAAACTTTTCCAGAATGTTTTCTTTAACTGGTAATGATAATGCTGTGTTATCATGGGTCATCCAGTCCAGCCTCCTGCACAGTGCTGGACTGTAACAGTAGGACCTCCCATATCCACTGATTCATTATCCACTGATTCAGTTATCCACGGACACTGAACGCCACGCCTACCATAGAGTCTTCCTAGAAAGGGTGTCTTCTCTAGCCATTTTCTAAGTCCACCAAGGTAACTCTATAGTATTTTAAACCAGAAGTCCCCTTATTTTCAATGGTGTTCGCTATTATCCACGGTTTTCGGTATCCACAGCAGCCCCCAGAACCAATCCCCAGCAGAAGTGACTGGGAAGGCGGCTGGCTGGCTGAGGGGAGACACTTGGTTAGGTACAGATGGAGTAGCCCCATCTAATACTTCTGTAAGGGGAAGAAAAAACTTTTCCAGACTCTTTTTCTTCAACTGGTGATGATGCTGTGTTTAACTTGATGACTAATAAGATCTAAACTGAGCATTGTTTTCTTGTTGCAGATACCTATACTCTATATAAGATTTGTAGCCATAGAATCACATAGTTGGAAGGGGCCTCATGGGCCATTGAGTCCAACTTCCTGCACAGTGCTGGGCTGTAATACAGTTGTCCCTCCGTATCCACAGATTTGGTATCCCCAGATTTAAGTATTCACAGCTTGAAAATATTCTTTAAAAAATAATAATCAAAAAGCAAACCTTGATTTTGCCATCTTATAGAAGGGACACCATTTTACTATGTCATTGCATATTATGGGACTTGAGTATTCACGGATTTTGGTATCCACAGGGAGTCCTGGAACCAAACCCCAGCAAATTTGAAGGGACAATTGTCCCTCCCTATCCATGGATTTAGAATTCAAGGATTTAAGTATTCACAGTTTGAAAATATTCTTTAAAATATTAATATTAAATATTTTAATAAATATTTAATAAGCTTTAATAAATATTAACAAATTAATATAAATATTAATATTTTAAAAAGCAAGCCTTGATTTTGCCATCTTATATAACGGATACCATTTCGCTATGCCATTGCATATAATGGGACTTGAGTATTCATGGATTTTGGTATCCACGGTGTGTGTGGGGGTCCTGGAACCAAACCCCAGTGAATATGAAGGGACAACTGTACTACTAAACTTTGACAACTTCGTTCAAACTCTGGAACTCCTAAGTAACAGTCACCAGGACTCCGTGAGATCAAAGAATTCAAAGGATCCACACTGGACAAATAATCCAGTTTGAAACTAGGATGATTTGTCATGGCTCCTTCCTATGGGATTCTGGGATCGGTAGTTTTACCAGGTCTTTAGCCTTCTCTGCCAAAGAGCGCTGGTGCCTCATCAAATTACAAACCCCAGGATTCCATAGGAAGGAGCCATGGCAAACAATAATCCGCATTTTGAACTGGAGTCTTTGTGTAGTGTAGATGCACCAAACTGTTAGCAGAAGCTGGTGTGCAGATTTGGCACATTTCTTTTTTCAGTGTAGCATCTCAACTTTTTGCAGCCTTTTGGAACTAAAGCATCGACATGGGTAGTTCTCACAATTGTAGCATATTAAAATGTGTAAGACAGCATTTTTTATGCATCTGTTATTCTTAGAGAAGGTACAGTTTACTTGAAAGTGGTTCATAGAGAAATTCTATACATGTGTGCTGTTATTTATACCCCATGTAGAATTCAGTGGGATTTTATTTTTGTTTTTACTTTTAGGTGTGTTTGTAGCTCTAAATACATAATGGTGTTTTCTTGGAGGAGGGGTCAATAATAATTTCTCATTTACAGAACAAAAATATTAACATAGTTAAAAAGAAGTTTTAAATTAAAACTAGCTGTACCCAAAGTAACATATGCCATTATAGTAGATTTGAAAGATTTACACAGTTCAGCTACACACTATTATTATGGGAAAAAATACCACCAAAATCTGCACTACCACCAAGCAACCACCTAGCTGGCTGGCTCTCCCACCCTGGACATGCAGGCCTCTGCGGCGCAGCAGCTTCTCCTCTTGTTAAGGACAATTAAAACAGTTTTTGGGGGTATGTCTGTAGCAAAAGGAAGAAGAAGGAAATGGTAGAGCCACTACGTGGAGAAGATGGCAAAATGCTAACAGGGGACAGAGAAAAGGCAGAATTACTCAACACCTTCTTTGCCCCAGTGTTTTCAGAAAACCAAAAGGGTGATCAACCTGAGGATAATGGAACAGAGGACACAATAGGGGGGATCCAGCACAGAATAAGCAAAGAGGTAGTACAGGAATACCTTCTTAATCTAAATGAATTTAAATCTCCAGGACCAGATGAACTACATCCAAGGGTATTAAAGGAGCTGGAAAATGTAATCTCAGAGTCATTGGCAATAATCTTTAAGAACTCCTGGAGAACAGGAGAAGTCCCAGCAGACTGGAGGAGGGCAAACGTTGTCCCCATCTTCAAAAAAGGGAAAAAAGAGGATCCCATCAAGAACTCACGCCGAACAAGTCTTGAAGAGAAACGACAACGCAGAAAGAATCACAACCCAAAAACATCACCCAAGGAGACCTTCTGCTGTGCTTTTTGCAACCGGACTTGTTTATCTCGGATTGGCCTTTTTAGTCATCAGCGCGCTTGCAGAAAGCGTGGGATGAGTCCTTCCTGAATCTTCGTTTGCGAAGCAAAGCCAGAGAGAGAGAGTATGACATCAATACCAGGGAAAATTCTAGAGCAGATCATTAAACAGAGAGTCTGTGAACATTTAGACGGCAATGCCATAATCACAAAAAGCCAACATGGGTTTCAGAGAAACAAGTCATGCCAGACTAATCTGATCTCTTTTTTTGATAAAATTACCAGCTTAGGTAGATGAAGGGAACGCTGTGGATATCGCATACCTTGATTTCAGTAAGGCCTTTCACAAGGTTCCCCATGATATTCTTGCAAACAAGCTTGTAAAATTGGGCTAGACAAGTTAACTGTTAAATGCATTTGTAATTGGTTGACCGGCCAAACCCAAAGGGTGCTCAGCAGTGGCTCCTCTCCATCTTGGAAAGATGTGACCAGTGGGGTGCCACAGGGTTCTGTCCTGGGCCCAGTGCTATTCAACATCTTTATCAATGACTGGATGAGGGAATTAGGGGCATGCTTATCAAATTTGCAGATGACACCAAATTAGGAGGAGTAGCTATTACCCTAGAGGACAGGATCAAAATTCAAAATGACCTGGATAGACTGGAGAGCTGGGCCAAAGCTAACAAAATGAAATTCAATACGGAGAAATGTAAGGTACTGCACTTAGGGCAAAAAATGAAATGCATAGATACAGATTGGGGGAGACCTGGCTGAACGAGACTACATGCGAAAGGGATCTCGGAGTCCTAGTAGACACAAGTTGAACATGAGTCAACAGTGTGATGCGGCAGCTAAAAAGGCCAATGTGATTTTGGGCTGCATCAATAGAAGTATAGTGTTTAGATCAAGGGAAGTCATAGTGTCACTCTATTCTGCCTTGGTGAGGCCTCACCTAGAATACTGTGTCCAGTTCTGGGCACCACAATTCAAAAAGGATATTGACAATTGGAGCATGTCCAGAGGAGGGAGACTAAAATGGTGAAAGGTCTGGAAACGATGCCTTATGAGGAAAGACTTTGGGAGCTGGGTGTGTTTAGCCTGGAAAAAAGACGGTTAAGCGGTGATATGATAGCCCTGTTTAAGTATTTGAAGGGGTGTCACATTGAGGATGGAGCAAGCTTGTTTTCTGCTGCTCCAGAGACTAGAACACGGAGCAATGGATACAAGCTCCAGGAACAGAGATTCCACCTCAACATTAGGAGGAACTTTCTGACAGTAAGAGCTATTCGGCAGTGGAACACACTCCCTTGGAGCGTGGTGGGATCTCCTTCCTTGGAGGTCTTTAAACAGAGGCTGGATGGCCATCTGTCAGGGATGCTTTGATCGTGATTCCTGCGTGGCAGGGGGTTGGACTGGATGGCCCTTGTGGTTTCTTCCAACTCTACAGTTCTATGATTCTATGATTCTTGTGCTCCCACAGCGAGGTGTATAGTGGAGGTGGAGGGGTGGGCTCAATTTAGGCTCCCGGAGTCCTTCCATGGCTTCTGGGTTGGCTGCCCTCACCACCGCCCCCCCCCCGGACTGGGATCACAGCGGCGGCCAGCAATGGAGCCCTTGTGAAGCTGGGGGTGTAGATGCAGATTGAGTGGCAGGAGTGGATTGTGAGGTGGTATGGGGATGTGCATGCTGGTGGTGACTGGCTGAGGGAGTGAGATGACAGAGGGGGAATATTTCCTAAGCAGCCAATCAGCACACTGGGAAAAAAAACATACCTAAGAGTTTTATATAGATAGATTGCCCCTCTGAGTTAGGGCAGTCAAAACACATGCAATGGGGAGGTGGTTAATGAAACAGGGCTTTCAAAATCCTCCCTCTCACTTTAGCGTACTCCATCTCCTGAAAAGCTTTGCCTTGGGAACTAGAAAACACAGGGAAAGGATGTATCCTGAGGAGAGTGGGGTTGATGCCATGAGAAGTGGGATTCTGTCACCTTCCTTCATTTCTATTATTTACTTTGCTTTCACTGGAAGTGTTTTCAGATCAGTATCAGGTCTTGCCAGCAATACATCATTGTTTTTGGAAAGGCTCCCATTGGCTTCTTAATCTGGATTCCATGATAACTGCAAGAATGGTAACCTTTCTCCTTCTCCATGCACATAAAAAACTTGCTCAGAGGGGCTTCCTAATATTTTTTTCACTTTGCAGAGCACTGTGTTATCTAATAACCTAAGGATGCAATTATGATTGTTACTATTATTCATAACATATAAAGCAGATTCTTTTCCGTTTCAGTTTCCTTTGTGACACAGTCCAGAAGGACAGTTGTGCTGTTTCATAACAGGGAAAACAGCAAAAGAATTACAGTCATAATTTAAAATCGAATCAATCTGTTATAGTTAATATAACATACTGTATATTGATAAATCCAGTCATTAAAGAGTTCAGTTTGAGTGTCTTAGAAACAACTTAAAACAAAGTAGCACTTTTTGCAGTCCTCAGGTTATCTTGCAGTCAAGAAAAACTTTTTGTCTCAACAGCAGGCATCTCCTTAAACCTCTGAGTTGATAGAGCATCCTCAAGCGTCCATGCCAGTTCCAACTTTTATCTGTGATCTCAACTTTTTCCCCCGACTGACCTTCATATTGTTTTCACCTTATTCCTTTCCCTTCCTGGCTAGCTCTATTTTCTGGCCTTCTCCTGAACGTGACCACTAACTCCACTCACTTCTTTCTGTCTTTACTCAGGCCATCTTTTCTACCATCACCATGCCTCAGATTCCTCAGGCAACTGACACTATGGTTTCATTTCCTACTGAAACAGAGAGAGACTGGAATACAAAGAGCTGGAACCAGCTATCCTTGTTTAAGAAAACTGCCTTTTATGACTGCCACATAAACAGATTGGGTGGGAGCAAATATACATGAACAAAATACCACTTATTTATTTATTATTATTTTATTTTAGGTATTTATACCTGGCTCTTCAGCCACAAAAGCTCTCAGAGCGGCTTACAAATTGTTTTAACCAATAGCAGTTTACACATCTACACCACATTAAGCGTGTGTTCAATGTGTGTTAGCTAATTGCCCCACAAGCTGGGTACTCATTTTATTGACCTACTTACAAAAGGATGGAAGGCTGAGTGAACCTTGAAGCTCTTGGGATCAAACTTGCAATGTGGGGGCTTGCAGCACTGGCATTTAACCACTGCGCCACCAGTGTGTGTTGTGTGCTGGAAAAATGCTAAGTTTAAAAGTCAAGCAACGTGTCAATCCCATTGTGATTCTAAAGATCAACACGTGCACTCTCTTTTTATCACAAGTAGCTGAACAAATATATATAAGCAGCTAGTACACATGTTCTGCTTTTAAAAAACACCCAGCTGTATCAAAATAAAATGTATGAGTAACCAATTAAATATGTAAATACTGAAAGAGTTGCTGTTAAGTGGTCACTGTGGTGAAGAAGGGTTCTCAATATGGCTTATCAAGTACTTTATTCAGGAAATGCCTGTTCCTCCCAGTTGTCAAGACTGGGAGTGGTGGCTCTGTTGAGAATTTCCCAGCCATATGACTTTTGAACATCAAGTACACAAAATCTGTCTTTCTCCATTATGACATCGTAAGATTTTGAATAATCATCTAAGAAGAAGCTGCTTGGCCTCATCTCTTCTTTGTTTTTTAGATGTTTAGAAAAATCTTATTTTATTTATTTGAATTTTAACAAGATCTTACAGCTAACAAATAATGAGAAATTTGATTTTTAATTTTAAAAATTAAAAAATGATTTTTTAATTTTCTCTCTTGCTCCTACATGAGTTTTCTGCTTATTTTTGTTGAGTTTTATATTGTATTTGGTTAAGCTATTTTAATTGCTTTATGTAGCCCAGTATTGTACATTTTTTTGTGTATTCTTGAATAAATATAATAAAAATAGCTTCTAGGCAAACATTTCCCCCCTTTTAGAACAATTTAGCAGACTTGTTTTACCATCTGCTTCTGCTCACTATTATGTGCTTACTATGATTAGGAAGCTGTAAATATAAACTAATAATCAAAAATGGAGATGAGAGCAATCAGAATGATTTTGGTTAGTCTTGAATACTAACCAAAATCATTCTGATTGCTCTCATCTCCATTTTTTATTATTATTGATCTTAAGTTTAACAAGAAAATAGTAATGAATGCCTTCTGTCAGCATCTGCTGCATAGATACAGTACATTGGCTTTGTGGCCAGTAGAGGGCAATGCAGATGCATTATTCCCTATCACTGGAAAAATTCTGATGAATTTACCCCTCCCCTTAAAAAGAAAAAGAAGAGTAGATAGGATAGCTTGGGCAATTTACAAGTGGGAATCCGGTCTCTGATGGGCCACCAAGAAATCATGCAGCAGACAGAAGACCCTTCACAACGATAATGTAAAAGCATCTCAATTGGAACTTATGGCAAACTTAATAGATTGAAGAAGAGATTGAGAGGTGCAAGGATGCAATAGGGGGAATGGAACAGCAAAGAGGATTTCATTTCAGAGAGCCTTCAGATGACAGAGGTGAGAAGATAAATGCATTTGCCTTTATGAGAGATCAAAGGGAAGTTAAACCCAGGTTGTTTGGAAAGAGAAACGATTTTATCTATAGGTAACTGAAACAATAGAGGGAAATGCCCAGGTAGGGTGGCAATAATAAAGTGGTCTTCATTTACTGTCATATGTCTAGATGGTCTTCTTTACTGTCATCACTAACAAATTTGTCATGCATAGTTGTCAGCCAAGCATTCACAACTGTTTCAAGAGCTCTTTGAAAGATGCTGATATACTGAGGTTTGTGAGTATGCTCTCTTTTTGATTTTACAAAAAACCAAAAACTTAGTCAATTCTAGTTAATAATCTTCTAAGAGGGACATGTTCTCTCCTTTATAAACTTTGGAGTAAACATATCACTAGAGCTAGGAGGAATCTCATTTTCTGTTTTGGAAGCAACAATTAGAGAAGGTATTTTGTAGGAAACACTGACAAATGAAGGTTAAGAACAGATAGGAACAAGCAAGAATAGAGCAAGGGTTAAGGTACAGAAACCAAAGAGCTGCTAAAATGCTCTGTTCAAAAAGAAAAAGGAAGAATTAAGGAGGTGTTGAACAAGAAAGACAAGAATTTCAGGGGCAATAAGCAAGGCTGGTTTTGAAAATAAGACCTTATCTTATAATACTTGACCATTCTATGTGATACAAATGATCAGGATATCAACTTCTTTTTTGCCAGTTACCCATTTCAGAAGAAAATAATCACCTAAGATATGAATGATAGAATCCACCAAATAGAAAAGTTCTTGAAATTCCATTTAATTAATTTTTGTTGGACAGAGTGACTATGGATCACACTTTATCAAGTGGCAACCTAGTACAGTAGATGTGTAATGATTTAGGGCTCATCCAAACTAGTACCAATTCAGTCAGCTACATTTAATGTCACTTTGTGTTGCTTCTTCCCATTTCTACATCCATATACTCTTTTAAAAATAAATAAATAAAATGCATGGTCTATTCTGATTAATTATTGTAGTGAATGGGATCACACACACCCCTCCACACATACCAGTCACAATAAGCACTGCAGATCTAACTTAAAACATGCAGGAGAGAGGTAATTGGAAGGAAAAGGAGAAGGCTGGCAGTCTAGGAAGTATCAGTTTTTTAAAAAACTCACTGCTGGTAGAAACAAAAAGACGGGAAGAGGGGGGGAAAAACCTGATGGAATTATCAGCATATCGTTTGGAACTTGGAAATTAAAGTGGTAATTACAAGAGTGAAAACCATGCTCTCCCAATATATAGTCTTGCCACCTTTCTGCACATAATCTAGTTCAGAGAAGCAGGATAATAGGGGGGGAAATGTCAGTATTTGTTTTTAAGTGCATGCTTAAGACAATGATTTTATCTGGCTTACCTGTATCTGACTTGGCATACATATCTATAAACATGTAGCCTGATCTTTTGCTGTGGACAAGATCCACAGACAACGCCAAACATCATAACAACACCAAATAACCATGAAAGGGCACGCAGATTAGATGACGTTGCCCTTTCACTGTTAAAATCAGCCCCAAACCTGTAGTTTTTAATTGATGGCTTAAGCCATCAATTGACCCTCCTGCTGCTTTTGTGCCAGCATTGCTGTATCATATCCCACATTAACAAGGTTATGCAGAAACCATTTATTCTGACTGATAAACAGTACTGGTTAAACATTTAAACAACAACAGCTGGGGGGTTCTTCTGGCTCCTGAGAACGCCTAAGCTGCCCTTTTTAACCATTGTCACCATGTGCTGTCCATTATTACAGTCTTGAAGTCTAAGCTTACTTAGATTACCTGTGCTGTTCTCACTTGTGCTGTGCCCTCTGTTGCCTATTTCGTGGAAATAACTAATGGCATTTTTTATTTTCAGTGGCGAGGAATGCCTTGGTAACTGGTCAACAGACAATTTACAGAAGAATCTACATCTCATTGCAAGTCGATAGTCTCTGTATGGGGTAGCTGTATGTCCTACTTTACAGAAGACAGTACAGTATTCAATTTGAAGGGCTATCAGAGGACAAGCCCCTTAATAGAGTGTCTTCTGTCTTCTGTCCACTCCAAGTCTGATTAAAAAGTAAGACGGCTGGCTTAAGAGCGAGGAAGAGTGGAAGCCATAAGGGTGCCTATCAAGAGTTTGTACTTGGACAGCAGACTGACTAAGCACAGAGTTGACCTGTCCTCATTCTGCCCCACTAGAGTGAGTTTAAGTCTATTTATACTTAAATTATATCAGTTTGTTGTTGTTGTCAAGTCATTTCTGACTGATGGCGACCGTGTCATGGGGCCTTTAGACTTCATATATGCATTAGCCATTGGTATCTTTTCTGGGTGTTTGGACCAGAGACCACTGCCCAATGGTTTCTATCTCTGGAATACAATATTTCTCCTGAAACAGTTTGCAGTCTTAGGACTTTTTCGGACATTAAAAATACAACGCAAGCAGCCTCGCCACGTTGCGAGGCTGCAGCGCTGCAGGGCATCCCTTTTGCATGATGCCTGTCCCTGCCGGTACTGTTGCAGTACCGCAGGGACATTTGAGTGTTATATTTAGGCGACTTTTACTCACAATCAACTTTCGTGAGTAAAAATTGGCTAAATATAGTGCTCAAATGTCCCTGCGGTACTGCAACAGTACCGGCAGGGACGGGCGTCATGCGAAAGGGACGCCCTGCAGCGCTGCAGCCTCGCAACGTGGCGAGGCTGCTTGCGTTGTATTTTTAATGTCCGAAAAAGTCCTTAAGGGAATAACTGGATGAATGGGAAGTATGGTTTTTACTATAACGGTAGCAATAAAGAGTATCAACTGGTTCAAAGGCAGGATGTATGGTACATTTAACAATTTTTGCCAGGCTTCCAGAATTATTTTTTCCTTTCTCAAATTTGGCCTTAGCAAGTCCTAGATCTTTTTTGGAAAGAATTAAATCTCTAATCATCATGAGGTTAATTGTGTGGATTTGGGTGCATGCGAGAGCTCTTGAAACGTTTCTCTGTAGAGACTGCATACTACTTGTGAGTAAAAAAGAGTTTTTCTCTCCCTTGCCAATTTCCAATTTATTAATAGAGAGGTGGTTAAATGTTAAATGTCTGATAGGCTTTGAGAGGACTGCCTTATGGGCACACCCATTTTTGCAGTGTCAGTAGTGACGTAAGATAGTTTGTTTGCAAGGACCTCCACATTAACCACATCTATTAAAGACTGCCTGCCCCTACAGGTGCTATCCAGTCCTTCCAGTCTCTCTTTACTCTGGAAGGCTGGTTTGTTCCTGTTCATAATTGCAACTGCTTTTGCCAGCCTACCTCACTGGATTGTAGGTAGGGTGTACATTCTTGTAGCTTAGTGGAGGTATTTAAACCTTGCAAATTTACCCTAACTTCTTTGAAGACATTGTTGGTTGAGTGAACATTGTCTCTTTCACATCTGTCTTTACTACATGTGAGCCTATGAATGGGATATTCTGCATACAGAAAGGCTGCAGCATCCTTAATTAGTGGGTTAAAGTTTGCAATAATTGGTCACCTGTGGCCAGAAGTGAAGATATAATCGCCTTCCTCATATGTGAGGTTTAAAACTAGCATTCCTATTGATTTAAACCAAAATGTGCCCTTACTCATGTTGCAAGCAGTCTCGTACAGAGGAATGATCCAGCGAGGGGGACATTGTGTTAAAAAGTCCTTTTTCTTTACAGTCCGGGTTTGTGCCTTCCAATCTGTAACTTGCATATTGTGTGATTTCTGCCAAATGAGGTGGCTATATTGACCTCATCAGGAGATATGTATCCTACTGTTGTGCCAAGGAGAACTGACAGTATAAAGAGATCACTTCTGTTCCATCCTGCAGCCATGATTATGGCTATGTCACAGGATGGAGGTGGTGGTTTGGGTTGTCTAGTCATAGCTGTGGGAGCAGTCTCATTTTTACAGACACTACATCTAGTAATATAGGATAGAAAGCAAGCTTCTGGGCCATCCTTACAAAAATCTTCCTCCACTCCTGTAGAAGAGTACTTGCATATGGTCCCTTGACACATCCTCCTTGAATAGTTTATTTTAAACCAGTCTCAGGAGGGATTAAATGAGTAAATCTGCTCTGGGTTGATACTAATGTTCAGGGTAAATTGGCAGAGTAAATGTTCACCTGGAGGGTGCTGTGGTTCCTCTATGTAGCATATCCAGGGAAAGCCTAACAAGGGGATTGGTTTAAGGGCAGACAGCTAGAAGAAGGACAACAAAATTCATACTTGCCCACCTTCTTGAGTGTTCAGCCACATCCATTTGTGAGCTGAAAATAAATTATTATTTTAGCTCTAACACACAAAAAGAGAACAGTGGCATTTCATAGAATCATAGAATTGCAGAGTTGGAAGAGACCACGAGGGCCATCCAGTCCAACCCCCTGCCATGCAGGAAATCACGATCAAAGCATCCCCGACAGATGGCCATCCAGCCTCTGTTTGAAGACATCCAAGGAAGGAGACCCCACCACGTTCCGAGGGAGTGTGTTCCACTGCCGAACAGCTCTTACTTTCAGAAAGTTCCTCCTAATGTTGAGGTGGAATCTCTGTTCCTGGAGCTTGCATCCATTGTTCAGTGTTCCAGTCTCTGGAGCAGCAGAAAACAAGCCTGCTCCATCCTCAACGTGACACCCCTTCAAATACTTAAACAGGGCTATCATATCGCCGCTTAACCGTCTTTTTTCCAGGCTAAACATACCCAGCTCCCTAAGTTTCTCCTCATAAGACATTGTTTCCAGACCTTTCACCATTTTAGTCACCCTTCTCTGGACATGCTCCAATTTGTCAATATCCTTTTTGAATTGTGGTGCCCAGAACTGGACACAGTATTCCAGGTGAGGTCTGACCAAGGCAGAATAGAGCGGCACTATTACTTCCCTTGATCTAGACACGATACTTCTATTGATGCAGCCCAAAATCGCATTGGCCTTTTTAGCTGCCGCATCACACTGTTGACTCATGTTCAACTTGTAGTCTACTAAGACTCCTAGATCCCTTTTGCATGTAGTCTCATTCAGCCAGGTCTCCCCCATCCTATATCTATGCATTTCATTTGTTCGCCATAATGGCAGTACCTTACATTTCTCCGTATTGAATTTCATTTTGTTAGCTTTGGCCCAACTCTCCAGTCTATCCAGGTCATTTTGAATTTTGATCCTGTCCTCTAGGGTATTAGCTACTCCTCCTAATTTGGTGTCATCTGCAAATTTAATAAGTATGCCCCTAATTCCCTCATCCAAGTCATTGATAAAGATGTTGAATAGCACTGGGCCCAGGACAGAACCCTGTGGCACCCTACTGGTCACATCTTTCCAAGATAAAGAGGAGCCACTGCTGACCATCCTTTGGGTTCGACCGGTCAACCAGTTACAAATCCATTGAACAGTTAACTTGTCTAGCCCACATTTTACAAGCTTGTTTGCAAGAATGCCATGGGAAACCTTGTCAAAGGCCTTACTGAAATCAAGGTATGCGACATCCACAGCGTTCCCTTCATCTACGAAGCTGGTAATTTTATCAAAAAAAGAGATCAAATTACTCTGGCATGACTTGTTTCTCTGAAACCCATGTTGACTTTTTGTGATTATGGCATTGCCTTCTAAATGTTCACAGACTCTCTGTTTAATGATCTGCTCTAGAATCTTCCCTGGTATTGATGTCAGACTAACTGGACGATAATTGTTGGGATCCTCCTTTTCCCCTTTTTGAAAATGGGGACAACGTTTGCCCTCCTCCAGCCTGCTGGGACTTCTCCTGTTCTCCATTTGTTGGTGTAATTGTCTCTTCAAGGAGGTTTCCATCTCCTGAAGATTCTTGCTAGGTTCACCTTCAGTAGAGTACCTCTATGCTCCAGGAACATCTGCCAGGCTACTCTAGTGGTGGTTAGGGACATTAATTCAGGGCTTGTCTATATGAGGGGGAAATAATACAAACACGTCCCAAAAGGCAGGTGTTCACAATGATGCAATCTGCCTACACAGACAAAACTCCCCCCTAAACTCTGTATGACACCCTAGCCAGCTGGCTGCCGCGAGTGTTTTACTCATGATTTTAAATCTGCCACCACCATTTTTTTTAAAAAAAGGTTCCTGTGGAGTGCACCGGCGTTCTTTCATATTCACAACAAAAAGAAGCCTTTAAAAAGAGTAAAAATCACCATTTGATCGGCTTACTGGACCCTTGCTTACCCAAAAATCCAACTTGGTGGCCGCAGCCACGTTCCCTCTTTCCTTGTCCACCCCCTGTGCTCATCCAGCCTATCAGGTGGCACTGCCCGTTCACATCTGTGCGAACATGAGTGTTCAAATGATTACACATTTGCACGCCATATGGATCTTTTCAAAAAAATCCGGACAAAGCCCCAGATGCAGCGCAAATGGACTTTGCCACCTCCCCCTCCTGAATGACACGTATTTGTGCAAACGGCTGTTTGAACGGATCGGCGTACGTTCATATGCTGTTTGTATTTTTTTTAATATATATATATTTTGCCATTTAGACAGGACCTCAGCCTCTGGCTGCTCCAAAGTGAATTGGATAGCCTCATTTGAGGGCCTGCCTTCCATTTTAGTAGCTTCCTAGGAACTGCATGGAGAGACCACAATTTCTTTGTCATGGACTCACTAGGGAGGAGTAGGTACTGTCATTCCTACTCTGTGGCTTTTCCCCCTCCTCTCTGTCAAGGAATGACAGTCCTCCCTCACCTGGGAAACATGCATGTGCAGGGGAGGGCATGCAGGGGTCAGAAGGTAGAGTATGACTGCAGTGAAGAAAGCACCATAGATTACCAAAGCAGTGTTAATGTGGAAAAGTGTGATAAAGATTGATGCAAAACCGGTATTATGTAATTAAACTAGTCTAATTGCTTCAGGACAAGAGCCTAGCTTGATAATGTCCACAGTTATCATGCTGCTATGACTCCACTTTAACAACCAATGGCTGCATCCTATGGTCAGCCTCCCATGCCAGACAGGTCTAAACCGAACGGTCTGACATAGTGCATCAAAGAGCAAGATGGGCTCTCTAACCTTATGGCAACCATCCTAGGAGAAGGAAAACTCTAATCCCAAACCCGGGCAGATGGTGCTCGTCCAACCCTGTAAGGTCAACCATCTAAGAGAAGGAAATTCTAATCAAACCTATGACCCGAGGACCTCACTGCTGCCGTCCATACTTGCAAGGCCACAGCAGATGAACCTTTGGTTTAAACGGTGAGGCCAGTTCTGTGCATGCTGCACTCCACCAGAAAAATCCATTGCACAGGCTCGAAGGATAAATCTAATTCCAAAAAAAGCCCTGTAGCGATAGGCGAGGGATGAAACGGCAGGTATAAAAATGCACTGGAAGCCGCAGACCCAACCCTGCATGCAGGCGGCTCAGGACTTTGGTCGCTTGAGGCTTACCCGGGAGATGACAGTCTTGTTTGGCAACATCCTGAATGACTAAGCAGCCTTTTTTAAGTAGAGCACTGCTTGCTCTTTATTTGAGAACTCACACTGAACAAGTCTTGAAGAGAAACGACAACGCAGAAGGAATCATAACCAGAAACATCACCCAAGGAGACCTTCTGCTGTGCTTTCTGTAACTGGACTTGTTTATCTCAGATTGGCCTTTTCAGTCATCAGCGCACTTGCAGAAAGCACGGGATGAGTCTTTCCTGAATCATAGTACTGTTGTTGTGTACAGTTGTCCCTCCATATCCATGGATTTGGTATCCACGGATTTAAGTATTCACAGCTTGAAAATATTCTTTAAAAAATAATAATCCAAAAAGCAAACCTTGATTTTGCCACCTTATATAAGGGACATCATTTTGCTCTGCAATTGCATATAATGGGACTTGAGTATTCACGGATTTTGGTATCCACGGGGGGTCCTGGAACCAAACCCCAGCGAATATGAAGGGACAACTGTACATGAAAGTACCCATTGAAATCTCTTAACACAACACATTAAGCAGAGAGGGTATTTTGCGTGCTAGAGTGACACAGCTCCCACCGGCAGCCCCTCCCTTCCTCCACAGTCCCAGGAATAATGACACAACACAATATAGGAGTTTCACAAAATTGTATAGGTACAAGTGAGATGAAGTGGCAGAAAAGGCCACAACTTGTGGATGGTAGTTGCCTGGTTGGCGTATGAGCATGGGGGGTGAAGCGAAAAACCCGGCCAGGGGCTGGCCAGGCGCCCAGCCAGCTGGTCAGCAAATGGTCGCCTGGCCGGAGCACGTGACCGGAAACACGTGACTGGAAACACGTGACCAGAAACACGTGACCAGAAACACGTGGCCGGAAACACGTGGCCGGAGACATGTGACCAGGCCGAATGGCCATCCTGTGATGGGAGGGGGGGAGGCCCTCCCTCCCTCCCCGCAGAAAAGGTGTGGGGGGGGTAACCAGCCTGAAGCTGGTTAAGGCTTGGGATCCAAACCCCCTCTTAGAGCCCCACCACCACCAAACAGTCCTCCATGCTCACCGCCGCCCGCACAAGTTGTGACAAGAAAAACACACAAGGCATGCAAAGATCTAGCTAATACAGAGGAATTCTAACTAGGGTGGGAGGGTTGGGTCTTCGGCTCCTCAGAGCCAACTGCCTGATGCCGGCTTGGGGCTGGGAATAAATACCCAGCCGCCGGACCAGAAAGAAGACTGCGAGGTGCAGTCTCCTCCCCCTAGACCAATCAGAGAGCTGGAAAGGTCCCGCTCTCTAATTGGCCGTGGCGCTTGGTAAACAGCCAATCAAGGAAGGGGTAGCTCTCCTCTGATTGGCTGTTGACCGATCCTTCTATCCAGCAGAAGCTGGATAGGAGAAGGCCCTCAGGAGGAAAATGGCGGCGCCCATGCCGCCACGCAGTAGGCACTCCGACGGGGCTCCCCTGGCCGCAATCTACGCCGCGGGTAAGTCCCGCAGCTGCATTTGTTGTTGTAATATGTATTCTCTCTATTGCTTTTTACTGCAGAGGTAGGGAATTGCCCAGCTCTGTTTCTTATTGCATTCATTTTTCATTACAACTACTTTCCAAATTCATAATTTAAACTTCTGCTCCCCTTTTTTTCTTTTTTCTTTTTTTGGTTTGGTTCAATCAGGATAATAAGGTTACCCTGCAGAAAGCAATTCTTATGCCTGTCTTTTCCCTGTATGTTATTTTACATGTCTTTTGAAAATGAGAAGCCTAGAATAAAATATAACTACTTATAATAAAAGAAAAATACTGCTGAAATACAGTAGTCTCCTCACAAAAACAGTGGGGGGGTTTTTCATCCCAGGAAGTATTCAGTCAGTCTGCTTTTGCTTTGTGATGGAGTTCTAGATAAAACCATTTTAAGTTCTGCCAGTTGCAAAAATAGTCACAATACAGAAACTCTGCTCAGGCCAGGAGAATGAATGCTGCCAAATAGGTGTTTATTATTCAATGTGAAGTGATATCTGAGAAACTGCCACAGCTGCTGAATTCTACAATTTTATTCACAGCGTGTGGCAGGTGGGGGGGGGGAACTCCCATTACAGTATATCACGTTTCCATGCCTCTAGTATTGTTATTTTTAAAAAAGCACTAAAGTGATGGACTTAATTTGGAATTTCTGTCTAAATGTTTCTCAAAATTTAAGTTATTGATTACGTTAATTAAGTGAGGAAGAGTTTAAAAGAGCCAATACATTTAACATCACCTAGCTGGTTCTTTAGCTAAAACATAATTATCTTCGATTTTTGCAAAACTCCTTCTTGTGTTTTATCAGTCTGATTGGGTTGGGGAATTACAAGCTTTTCATCACGAGACTGAAATCACTTATTCAAGAGTACTTTAACTGCTATGACTGCTGTGGAATTCTGGGGTTTGTAGTTTAGTGAGGCCTTAAGAGCTGGCTGAGAATGCTAAATGTCCCTCCCTAAACTGCAAATCCCAGGATTCCACAGGAGGCAGCTAAAGTGGAATAATAGTGCTATAATCGCATAGTGTGAGAAAGCTCTGAGAGTAGCCAAAGGGACTGTAAAAAAAGACACATTTGCTGCTGTGTGGCATCTGTTCATTCGATTTACAAACAAAGATTTGCTCATCACCACGTGGCTCATCTGTGCATCATATAATTTTGGAAGAGCATCTTTTAACTCAGTGGTTCTAGACCTTTGGTCTTCTAGATGTTTTGGACTGCAGCTCCCAAAATCTGTCAGCAGTGCCCATGCTGGTGGAAGATTCTGGGAAATAGTTGCAGGATTAAATGTTGAGAATCCTGTTTTTAACAGTTGGCTTTTGTTCCACACTCCAACCCCCATATTGTGCCCTTATGTGGAGGAACCTTTACTCGTATGAGTGACTACTAATGTACATAGATTATATGCTTCGTTTATGCTTCCTCCCCTTTACCCCTTGCTGGGTAATGCTATTAAAACTCAAATAAAAACATTAAAAAGGAGGAATTTGCTGATGGTAAGGATGGTTCAAGAGTGGAACAGACTACCTCAGAGAATGGTAGGCTTTGCTTCATTGGAAGTTCTCAACAAAGCTGGTTTAGAGGATGCTTTAGCTATGGAACCCTGCACTGGAGGAGGTTGGACTAGATGACCCCTTGGGGTGATTTCCAGATCTACAGATCTATTAAATAGATATACCAATATCCCAAAGACAAATGTTTATCAAGGAAAAACCATGGTGAGGTGAGGGCTGTGTGGAGCAAAAAAGAAGGAGAAGAGTAGATATGTGAAGTCGAAGCCTTTCACGCTGACATCCGTAGATTTTCCTTGGGTTTTTTCCGGGCTGTGAAGCCGTGTTCTGGAAGAGTTTCTTTCTGACATTTCGCCTGCATCTGTGGCTGGCATCTTCAGAGAATGGTTGGGTAGGAGTGCATGTGGAGTTTATATGCTGTCAACCCCTGTTGGATAGTATATGTAAATTTTGTGTGATTGAATGGTTAGTTTCTGGGTATAGTAATGCAAGGCTCGTTAGTGTCTGTTTGGCTGATGGTTGGTTGATGGGCCATTATCTGCTGGGAATCCCCCTGTCCCTGGGTGGAATTCCTTTGTAAGTGTTGAATTTTGATTCTGTTGTTCTTCAAAAGAGTAGAATCTCAACAATACACAACAATACAGTCTTGTGTATTGTTCTTCAGAAGAGTAGATAACTTTTGCTTATCTGCTGCAAAAACTCTCTGGACTGCATTCTCCTTTTAGGTTTCCAAATACTGTATCTTTTTCTTCTTGTAGCCCTGGATGCTCCATGCTAGCAAGAGGAGCAAGCTTGTTTCCTGTTGCTCTAGAGACAAGACGCAGAGCAATGGATTCAAACTACAGGAGAAGAGATTCCATCTCAACATTATGAAAAACATCCTGATGGTAAGAGCTATTTGACAATGGAATGCACCACCTTGGAGTGTGGTGGAGTCTCCTTGATGGGAAGCTTTTAGACAGAGACTGGATGGCCATCTGTTGGGAGTGCTTTGGTTGGGTATTCCTGCATGACAGGGGGTTGGACTGGATGGGGTCTGTTCCAGCTCTATGATTCTATGATAGTGAAAGCAGCTGGGGAAGGGCTTAAGCACCACCTCCCCCTGCTTCTATGTTCAGTCTATGAGATAACATCTACAACTGTATCAGTTTTCAAATTAAGAATTGACATGGGTATAGCAAATTAAAGGGTGGTGAGAACTGACACTTTTATCTTTTCATTTCACCTTTTACTGAGATATTTCATATATTTCTCTCATAATTACAACTCAGCTTAATAGAAGAGTAATTCCTGTGCCCTTTTGATGATAGTTTAGGCCTGTTCTTGTCACAAACAACAATCTGGAGGAATTAGGAGGAACTTTTTGACAGTGAGAGCTGTTCGGCAGTGGAACACACTCCCTCGGAGCGTGGTGGGGTCTCCTTCCTTGGAGGTCTTTAAACAGAGGCTGGATGGCCATCTGTCGGGGATGCTTTGATCAAGATTTCCTGCGTGGCAGGGGGTTGGACTGGATGGCCCTCGTGGTCTCTTCCAACTCTACAATTCTATGATTCTATGATTCTAAGTGCTTGTGTTCTGTAATTTTTGTGCTGGAGCTCAACAGGTTTCTGTTTCTGTTGTGAGATGAATATCCTATCAGCATCATTGGCTGTGGCCAAATTTTGCCTGTGGCAATCAGAACAAGAAAGCAATTATCTGATGTTTCTTCAGGCAAGGGATAATGTGTTTGCGTATTGCTGCATATGTGAGCTGTTTTATTTTGACCGAATGTATTCCCAGCCTGTTGCTAATAATAATTTGTTGCTACTACTTATTCCTATGGTCTTTTGTCCAAGAATGAAAAGGAAGTACCAAGGACAAATAATGAAAAATAAAAATAAAATGTAGTATGTTGGAAGCCCCATGTATATGCTCAGGACTGTATTCTTATTTTTTTCCAACTCTCTGGAAACATGCATTTTTCCAGTCTATTGGTGTTAATGCATTTCACATAGTGCTTCTTCTGATTCTACCAGAACAAGTAATCACCAAACCATATACTGTAGTCAATTTTGGATTCTTCTGTTAACTGAAAATCTTGATTGCTGTGCTTAATGGCCTTTCTGTATGTATGTTTAACAGCCACTTCATTGTGGAGCACAAAATAAATACACACAACTTTCAAGCTTTACAACTGCTTCTGCTTTCCTGATGCCAAACACATTTAATCCATCATTCAACCTAGATTATCACATTCAATGACCAGCACTGCTAACAACATTTAAATTGGTAATGGGCATCATTTTGCTATGGAGAAGGCTATTACATTTTTTATGGTATAGCAAATAACACTGGCATCTCTTTTCAAGTACAGTTGTCCCTCCATATTGACGGACTTGGTATTCACAGATTTAAGTATTCATGGCTTGAAAATATTCTTCAAAAAATAATAATCTTGATTTTGCCATCTTATATAAGGGACACCATTTTGCTATGCCATTGCATATAATGGGACTTGAGTATTCACAGATTTGGGTATTCACGGGGGGTCCTGAAACCAAACCTCAGCGAATATGAAGGGACAACTATATATGCCTGATTGCCCACTTCCTGACTGTGCAATGTTTCAAGATGATAAGAATGGATGCTGAAGTGACTGATGTTGTCAGGAATTTATACGGTATATTGAGAATGCTCTACCATGCAATTGCAAAGCCGATGCTTTGCCTGGCCTGATCAATAAAATGGGTAAAATAGGTAATAAAATAGGTTCTATTTTATATATAGAGAAGAAAAGTGTTATCTTGAGCTGCAGAAGTGATTTTGGCACTGAAAACATCACACTTGTTATCCCAAATAAGAAGCACTGTGGGCACGTGAGTCCAAGGTCAGCACCTGTACTCAGACAGGGCTCCTAAGAGAGAGTCTACTGGAAGACAGACCCGAAAACGAATGCACATGGAATCAGTGGTATCTGTCATTGACACATGTATCACTATATATCTATCCTTTTTAAAATGCACCTGCTCTAACAATCCCTCCTTCAAGTTCCCAAGAGATTGTGAAAGTCTTTCAAGTGCTAAAAGGCATTTGCTTGATGCCATTCAGTGTTGTGTGTGTGTGTGTTTGTGTGTGCACATATCTCCAATTGTTTCATAAAGATTGTTCCCTTTCTAAATTTGTTCTCCCTGTGCTTGTGATTGATTTTATTTCATACAAGAAAACACTGTCAATTTACAAAGCTAATAGTTGTGAGAGATTGAGATTTCTTTTTATTCAGTGTAGATAAGAAACAAAAATAATTAACTGAAAGCAATCACACTAGTTATTTGTCCTACTGTGTTTTAAGCAAACTGCTTATGTAATTTGTTGAATTTTCTCAACACATGCATATTTGGCTATCACTGTAGATGTTATAACAGGTCACCTTCACTAAAATGGCAGCTAAGGATTCTGTCTGTTAGGCATGTATTTGAAGACACCAAATGGTAAACCAACTAAGAGACCACACTGAAGAAAAATGTCAAAATTCAGGGCGAAAAAAAGAAATATATCTGCCATAGATGTATCTTCAACAGGGAGAGAGAGAGAGAACTGTCATCTTGTATTTTATATCTGGTGTTTGAATGGAGAATCTTTAGTGCAGCAAATAGCAATCAACTTGCTGAGTAGATGTTCACGGAAAAAAGTCATTTTGCTGCATCTAGTTCTATTGGGAATGAGTTGTAGATCTCTCAGGACATGAAATACAGACAAGTGCTTCTTCAAATGTATTTTCCAATACTTCTGAATGGTTAGTTAGTAATAATTTACCTCCATAATTGAGGAAGTGATGGGGAAGATAATTTGGTGTGAGTATTTTGATGGATTAATAATGAATCATGGATCAAACCATATTTACAGGTTTTTCTGTTACTGTGAGTATTCTTAAGTAACCTGTATTTAAGTTCAAGGCTTGGATATTGGCAGAAAGAGAAATATCAGCTGGATGTTTACTTTATGCACAACAATTAAAGAAACAGGGAACTAGGGGTTGAAGACCAGCATTTCATTTTCTTTACTTGAACAATGCTGCAAGGAACTGTTTATAACATAAGCCCCATTCAGCAAGGTGTAGATATTAGAGGGGGGGCCAAAATGGGTCATGCCCACCCCAAATAAAATTTTCCTTCACCCCCCCCCATATTTCTAGCATTGCAATGTTTTAAAACTTCAGTTGAGCATTTAGAAATACAGTTTAGACATCCAAAGAAAAAGGGCAGGCAAAGTTACCAAGGAATGTGAACACAGGAAAAAAAAGAGGGTGAGGTGTGAATGATTTTTAGTGTCCCACTCTCTGTACGCACTGGCTCTGATAAACTCTGTCTCCTAACCCCACCCCATGTTCCAGCCTCTAACTCCACAATCTTTTTTCATTGAGGGGTAAAGTCTGAAGGGAGATTCTACTTGTGATTGCTTGAATGTGCCTTAGAAAATCTTTTCTAACCTTGGTGTTCTACCTGACACATTTGGAAACTGAAGGGACAAGGCCAGCATGTGTGGTTCCTTTGCACACTTAAGAGTTGTAGCCAGACATACAATTGGGTTGATTCATTTACTATCTCAGTTTTTGATTAAGGTGAGAAACCTGAGGACCATTCACATAAATGATTCTGAGCAAGGGGCCTGATTCTCAATGGGGCAGCTCAAGTAGCATTATTGCAGTTCTTAACATTTGTAAAGTACTTTTAAAATTTAAAAAAGCCCTTCACATAGATCATCCAGTAAGTCTTACAACAGGTAAGGTACATCAGTATTCTCATTCCTCACTGGAAATGAGGTAGAGTGGAGTGTGAGGCTTTCCTTGGGCCACCTGGTGAGTTCATATCTGAGGTAAGCTTGGAACAAGGGCATGGTGGTGGCACATACTGTAGATTGTACTCACAGGCACTGTGCACTGCCAACTATGTGCTCATGGAAACTGCTCAAACCTGTTCTAGAGCTTAGTACTTCCAACATTGCACTGGAAGCTCATTGGATTCCTTTTTCAAACATTATGCCATCAAAAACCCATTCCATGGGTTTTTATCAGTACAACTGGTTGGCAGAAACACTGGCTTTAGCATTCCTCCTTTCTCCTGACAAAACTTAGTTCAACCGCCCAAGACAAACCGACCCACAAAGACAACTTTTTTGAAAAAAGTTCTTGTGAGACTTCCGGCTACAACACAGGACTTGGGAGCTTTCTTGGACCCTCGTGTCTTGTGTTGCAGCCAGAGGAGCACATCCTGTCATCAGGACATCCAAAGATGTGGAAGATTTCAAGAGGCAAGAACCTCAAGCAAATGGAAAGTTGCTGGACATATCATACTGGCATATTTGGCTACTCCTTCATTTATGTTTATAGATTTCTCCCTGACTCAGAACCTGAAGCAAAATGAGAAAGAGGCTGAACCATTATGTGTTCCTCAGGTAATATTTCCTCATTTCAGATTGTGTTCTTTTACTTCCTCCCCATAGACCACTTTTTCATATATATGGGTTTCTGTTTTCCATAGCATGTGTTCTTATCTTGCTTAGCTTTGTGAATTGATTAAAGAATATTTAGTTGGTTAACTATACTTTGATGGATTAATTTGTTTATAAGCTGACTAAAACCAAATAAAAATAAATAAAAGAACCAGAGTATCTCAAGGTACAGTATTATTACTGTAGGGAATGACAAGCCAGCTGCCAGCACTTACCTGGCCAGCCGCGTTTGCGGCCGGTGTCTCCCCCGCCCTGGAGCTCCGCATGGCGGCATGGGCGCCACCATGTTGGCCCTCCTCTTCCCAGCCTGCTCCAGCAGGCAGGGAAGAGGATAGCAGGCTAACCAATCAGGAAGGGGTTGCCCCCACCTGATTGGCTGGAATTGCCTCTCCGGGGCCAATCAGGGCCTGCGCTCAGCGCGGCCGCTGATTGGCCGGGAGGCGGGGCTAGTCCCCCTTTTGGTCCGCTGGCCGGGTATTTATTCCCGGCCAGCTCCTGGCTCCGTCAGTTGGCTCTTGCGAGCCGAAGAGGAAGGAGCTCTCCTAGGAGCTCCAGAAGGGAGAAGAGGCCGCGAAGAAGCTGCGAAGAGGAGCCGGGAGCCGCGAAGTGGAGTGAAGAGGAGCCGGGAGCAAAGGCCGCTGGGTAGAGCTGACCAGCCGGCCTCGGCGAGAAGGGAGCACGGCAGCAGCGGAGAAGGCCGAAGAAGCAGGCGGCGGCGGCTTGATGAGCGGCGGCGGCAACAGGCGGCAGCGGCTAGCAGTGAGGAGGGGCGGCGGCCTAGCTGTGCAGGCGGCGGCGGCTTGCAGCGGCCGGAACGGGCAGGCCAGGAAGGCCCAGCGGGGGGCAGCTGCCACGGGCACGGGGCAGCAGGCCCAAGGGTTGGCGGCATCAGGGCCGATCGTTAGGCCCAGTGGGGCAGGCTGGTTCCGGGGGCCCGGGTACCCGTGGAGGCGGAGCCCAGTGGCCGGCTAACGGGAGCAGCAAGCAAGGGAAGACCCAACGCCTGGGGTGCCCGCGGGGGCGGACCCAGCAGGCAGGAGGACGGGCCACTGATACTTGCCCGGCAGGCTGCCACTGGGGGGTAGGACTCTGAGTCTGCTGGAGGGGCAGCTATAGGGGCCGGCAGGGGGGCAGCCCCTATAGCGAGCCCAGTGGGGAGGCTCGTGGGCTTTCAGGCCCGAGCCTTTTGGGAGAGGGTCACCGGGACCCTACCCAGGGCAGGTCAACAGGTGTCCTGCAGGGGGCGGACAAGCCAGGAATAAGACTGCCCACCGGGGGGGCAGTGGGGGAAGGCACCCACCTCCCTATATAGAGCGGACAAGCCAGAGAGCAATCAGCAGGTACCCAAAAGGGGCGGACAAGCCAGAGAGCAATCAGTGGGTACCCAAAAGGGGCGGACAAGCCAGGAATAACTGCACATCGGGGCAGTAAGGGGGAGCACCCCTAGCAGGTGCGGACAAGCCAGAAAACCGTTGGGGTGGACAAGCCAGGAAGGAGGCTACAAGCCCGGGGGGGCTGTAGTAGATAACAGGGCAGACAAGCCAAGAGAGACCCCCACACCCTTAAAGCTCACAGAGACTATCTGCGGGCTAACTACTCAGAGCTGAAATCACTATCACCCCTCATTCCTTAGAATGCCACCAAAAAAGAAGCCTACACCCAGTAGGCCCCCAACTCAAGCGCAGTTTGGCCGTACGCCCAAATCCTGGGCATCCCTGGCACCTCGTGCCCGAAAGACCAACCCCCCTAAGGGGGTGACTGCTGGCTCTGAGGCCGTGGAGCACCTCCTCGGAGGCACCGGGACCCCCAACCTCCAGGAGCTGACCCGTGCGGTCACACTCCTCGCGGAGCAGGTTGCGGAGTTGAGGTCCAGCAGGGGATCGGGGGTTGGTGCGGTGGCGCCAACCCCGGAGCCTGCTGAAAACCTCGATGCCGCGGCTTCCTCTGCCACCACGGATCAGGCCACACAGCAGTTGGCAAGGACAGCGGGACGGCGGGGAAAACGCAGGATGCCTTCGCCTAGTGAGATCAGCATGGTGTCCTCTGTCGACTCTTCCCCAGTACGGGGGGGGGGGTAGAGCCTCGGGAGGAAAAGACCGCGGGAAGGAGAAGGAAGGCAGGAAAAGGCGGGCGAAGTGCAAGAGGAGGGACTCAGACAGCGAGGGATCCTCAGGTGAGTCCTCCGATGAGGATTTAGACCGGGCAGGGTATTGGTCTACGGCAGCGCTGGTCCCGGGGTTGCCTTCATGGGCCATTAAGGCCAGGGCTGCCGCGGAGCTGGGCTCTGCCAGACCATCCAGGGCATGGCGGGATGGGGCGGCCTCTGCTGGGCCCCCCACGCCCAGCCTTTTTCTGGACCATGAGGACCCTCCCGGGATCCACCTGGACAGAAAAACCCGCAACAATATCCTGAAGGGATATTATGTGGATGTTTTTTCACTCCTAAAACCGGAAGGGGAGGTAGGCTGCACCCCCAAATCGGAGAAATCCTCCGACAAGGAGAAACCAAAACCGGTGGAACGCTCTTTCCCCAACTGGTTGGCAGGGTTCACGGTTTATATGGGGGTGGTGGGCATGGCTTACCCTGACAGAGGGTGGCACTTGGCCAACCACTTGAGCAATGTGCTTAAGGCCAAGTCGCTGGCAGGGGAAGCGGCAGCCATCCAGTATGACTCCGCCTTCCGCAAGAGGGCTTCCCGGAACCCCAGGGCCAGGTGGGATCTCATCAATGACAAGCCTTGGCTCGTCATTGTGGGTTCTCACATCAAGGGGAAACCTGATGCAAGTAAGCCGCGTAAGAGGGACGCCCGCCAGCTGGTTTGCTGGGAATTTAATAATGGGAAATGCCAGCGATCCCGTTGCAACTTCGAGCATTACTGTGAGAACTGCTATGGGTCACATCCCAGGACCAGCTGTCCTCGACCCGGTGCTTCTGCTCAGCCCTTTCGCTCAGGACGCCCTGCTTCCTCCGGCGCCAAGAGGGAATCAGGGTCGGGCAGCAGCGCCGGGCAAGGAAGCGGGAAGCAATAGTGGCGTGACAGGTAGGAGCCGCATGGCCTTTATGCCCGTTAGGCTCCAGGCGCTCCTCCCATTATTGGCTCTGTATCCCGACAGGCAAGCAGCCTCGTACCTCAGGGATGGGTTCTCTGAGGGGTTCAGGATCCTTGCCTCGGGCCCCAGGGTAGCATCGGATTCTGGCAACCTCAAGTCTGCTTCTGAGCTCCCCGAGGTTGTGGCCACCAAGATTGCCAAGGAGTGTGCTGCAGTGAGGGTGGCTGGCCCCTTCCCCGCACCACCATTTAGCAACCTCAGGGTGTCCCCCTTGGGTGTCGTTCCCAAGAAAACTCCAGGGGAATTTCGCCTCATCCACCACCTGTCCTACCCCAAGGGGGCATCCGTGAATGACTCCATACCACCTGAACTCTGCTCAGTGCGGTATGCGTCATTTGATCATGCAGTTAAGCTAGTCAGGTCCTGCAGCCCGGGCGTCCTTATGGCAAAATGCGACATCCAATCCGCATTCCGGCTGCTCCCAGTCCACCCCGAGGACCACTGCTTGCTGGGGTTTAAGTTCCAGGGCCAGTGGTACTATGACATGGCTCTGCCTATGGGGTGCTCCATCAGCTGCTTTGCCTTCGAGGCATTCAGCACCTTCCTCGAATGGGCCCTCATGCGTAGGACCGGCTCGGCCCTGGTCACGCACTACCTTGATGATTTCCTCATGATTGGGGCAGCTGGGGGGCCGGAATGCGGGTTTTTGCTTGAGTCTTTTCAGGAGCTGGCTCAGGAGCTTGGCGTCCCTTTGGCTCCAGAAAAAACCGTGGGCCCAGCTAGCAACATCACCTACTTGGGGATCTCGTTAGACTCGGTTGCCAAAGTTTCGCGACTACCCGAAGATAAGCTGGAGGGGTTAAAACGGTTGCTACTTTCCCTCCTGAATCAGAAGAAAGCATCACTGAAGGAAGTCCAATCCCTGTTAGGCCACCTCAACTTTGCCTGCAGGGTGGTGGCCCCGGGCAGGGCCTTCTGTAACAGACTTTATCAGACACATCAAATACGACATCATAACAATGCCCATAAACATGAAATGATGTGCATACTAGACGATGTCGTCCTTTTGCATTTATGTATTGGCAATAAAGTGTTCTATTTTATTGACGGCCCAAGGCATCAATAGATTGACTGTGGTGCTTTTTTGCCAGCATTGCTGGCATTTGAAACCTCGCACCTTTCCCCCCTTTGTGAATACAGTGTCAATGGCCAGTCCGGCCAGAACACTTCCAGATGAGATTGTGACATCCAGGTAGGTGACACTCTTTTTATGAATAAGTTACTCCCCTGTTTACTTGGGACTTTTAAAGTGTGTTTCTGTGCTTTAGTGAACTTTTTGTGTTACTTTTGCTGTTATTTTTGCATTTCCAGCACTCACGTCTTCTTGCAAGAATCTGTGAGATTTCATTCTAGGAAGTGAATGGAGCTCTGTTCACTTCTCTGTTATTGCCTGGGCTTCCTTTGGACAAGATGGAAGGTAAGTGTGGTAAAGAGGGTTCTTTTGCCAGCATAAAAACGTCACAACTTATGCCAGCAAAAGAACAGAAAAGGAGGGTGGTCTGATAAAGTCTAATATTTTATTTTGCTAACAAAACAGAGAAATCTCATTTTGTGAAAATGCTGGGCAAGCCAGGATACAAGCGACCTGGTTGATGGGGAAACAAATTCCAACAAGTCTAGGTAACAAAGCACAACCAACCTGAAGCATACCATGGGAGCTTCATGTGGACCAGCCTGCCCAAAACGTCCTTCTGTTTTTCTTTAGGATGGTGGCTGCGAGAAAAAGAAGATAGAATCAAAGAGTTGGAAGAGAGCACAAGGGCCATCCAGTGCAACCCCCTGCCATGCAGGAATACACAATCAAATCATTCTGTACAGATGGCCATCCAGCCTCTGTTTAAAAACCTCCAAAGAAGGAGACTCCACCACACTCCAAGGCAGTGTATTCTACTTCCAAACAGCTCTGATGGTCTCTAGTGAGCCTCTGTTCCAAAACCAGGGGTGGGGGATGAGGCTGAGGAACAAAATATATGAAAGTGTGCTTTTTAAAAATGCATCATCTCCTCAGATGCCAAGATTGACAAAGAGATCAATCACAGATTAGCAAAGGCATATAGCCCATTTGGAAGACTTTACAAAAGAGTCTGGAGTAATAAACACCTGAGGTGAAGCACAAAAATCAATGTGTATAGAGCCATTGTACTGTCCATTCTCCTTTATGAGTCTGAAACATGGGCCACCTATCGCCACCACTTACGACTCCTCATCAGCGCTGTATACGCACAGTCCTAAATATAGACTGGACTGACTATGTGACGAATGTTGGTGTCCTTGAGCAAGAAGGGATCACCAGCATTGAGGCCATGATATTGAGAACACAGCTGCGCTGGGCAGGGCACGTTTCTAGGATGGAGGGCCATTGCCTCCCAAAAATAGAACTCTATGGTGAACTTGCCATGGGTCAGCGTAAGAGGGGCGCTCCAAAAAAGCGATACAAGGACTCCCTGAAACAACATCTCAGGCTCGGCCAAACTGATCACCAACAATGGTCTGACCTGGCCTCACATTGGGAGGCATAGAGACGCACTATTCACAATGCTGCAGCCTTATTTGAGAACTCAAACTAGTCTTGAAGAGACTTAGAAGCCCCGGAGCCCCCTTAGGAAGGCTGGGGAAGGCAGCGGGTGTGCGAGCAGGAGGCTGCCCTGCCTCCCCGCAGCCTTCCTGAGCGGACTCTGGGGCTTAGAAGCCTCGGAGCCCCCTCAGAAAGGCCGGGGAAGGCAGCGGGCGAGTGGGAGGGAGGCTGCCCCCCCCCTTCCTGAGCAGACTCTGGGGCTTTGAAGGCCGGGGAAGGCACAGGTAGGAGGTTGCCCCACTTCTTGCTGGCCTTCCCAAAGGGGCTCGGGGCTAAACCTTGAATAATCAAAACCACGAGTGTGAAAGCTGCGAATGTGGAGGGGCAACTGTACTTTCATTTTGAATATTACATTTTAACTTTGTAAAGTTTGTGAAAATCACTCCTTCCCTATATGACCAAAATAGCAAATTAGGATCCAATAGGGACAAATGAATCTGTTCATTTTGCTTTCGCCCACTTTCCAATTTATTCCATCATAAATTCTTTCCATCCAGGCTCTGCATTAATTTGTGAATTCAAAATAACTTCAGAAGCATTCACGCTTCTTCTAATATATTATTAGAATATATTATTATCCTTCTATAATATAATTATAGAAGGATAATATAATTCTAATAATATTAGAATTATTAGAATATATTATTATCCTTCTAATATATAATAATTTATTATTATTATTATTACTATTATTATTATTATTATTATTATATCCATTTCTGTTCACACCTTTTCCTCACTGACAGATCATTTCTTAATTCATCTGTTCTCTCACTTTTCTTTCTCTTTTGACAACTTTTGTACTCAAGTTTCTTTTCTTTTTCATTCCTTCATATTAAGTTACACACATATCTTCCAAGTGTCTTGATTTGGCAGGGGCAGTCCCAATTAATCATCACTTTATTAGCTGCTTTTAGAATGTTCCAGTTTCTCTCTCTTTCTGCCACTTTCCCCCATTGTTCTCAGCTTACTTCAATTGCTGCAAACCAAATTCAAAGTGCAAAAGTAGTTTGGGCTCAATTCACTGAAAAGAAGAAGAGGAGAAGAGGGGCCAGAATCTTGACCTTCACAAACAAACTGCTGCAGCGTCTCCCAGGTTGTATGTTTTTCCTCATTAATAACTTTTGCCATCTTGACCACACTCTGATGTTGCTTGGTGACAGGTGTCCCAGTTTTCATCTGTGTGATGTCGGAGGGTATGCTATTGGCTTCTTCAGATAATGAATACAGACCAAACCAAGGATATTATTACTCCTTTTGCTTTTTTCACCATATAAGACAAGGGTGGGCAAAGCTCCTTTTGTGCCCATGGCTACCACCAAAGCTCTGCTGATGGGCCCTGACCCAATGTTTTGAACAAAAAATATGTTTTTGAACTTTTGGAGGCTCTTCAGGAACAGTAGTTCTCATTTAAATTTGGCATAGGACATCCCTCTCCTACCCTGAGTTGAAAAAATGAAAACAGAAGTGGGTTTTTTTTTGTTTGTTTGTTTTTTAAAAAAATCATTTCTGAACCTGGTGCAGGTTTGGACCCAGGTTTGAAAAATTGAGTCCTGGGCCAATTCATGGTGCCCCACAGGGCACAATCTAGCCAAATCAGGCACTTCTATGTAGTGGCTTGAACACTGGACTACATGTCTGGAGACCAGGGTTTGAATCAGTTGCAGGGAATAAAACATGCCAGCATCGTTGAGAAAACTTCAGCAAATGGCTATTTATCTGGGACTTTTATCTACTGGAGGAAGTGCTCTTATGTATTATTTCATGCAAAGTAAGTTCCATCACAGTTAACAACTTAAACCTGGCCATGGTAGAATGTTAAGGTGGTCAAATAGAATGATGACTTCAGACTGCATATCACATATTTGAATTATCTCTTGGAGCTTGAAGAGCAGCAGCAACAGCAGCAGCAAAAATCCTTACAAATTGAAAAACAGTCTGAGATAGAACTTTCCTCCTTGAAGTGCTAGTTTTCAACTTGTAGGAAATTATTTTTCCAGGGAAGAGTATTCATAAGCAGTATCCCCACCTGTCATGTAAACAGTATGGTCCATTTGGTTATATATATGCTCCAGCCAAAGCTTTGTTCCTACAAAATCTCTCCCTTTATACCATTTATAAGTAAGTCCATAGCTGAATCTGATTTAGAAAATAAAAGATAGAAGATGGCTCTGATCTTCAATGTGCCTTTAAATGTTCAGCTTATATATGCTGTTTCTTTCAAACTAAGGATACACACTGTTAAACAGCATCCATACACTCATCTCTATTGAACTGAATTGAATTGAATCTATATGCTTTGATAGTGATTTCCTGCGTGGCAGGGAGTTGGACTGGATGGCCCTCGTGGTCTCTTCCAACTCTGCAATTCTATGATTCTATGATTCTATGAATCCCTATTCAGCCATAGAAACCCACTGGCTGACATTGGGCAAGTCACACTCTCTCAGCTTCAGAGAAAGGCAAAGGCAACCCCCCTCTGAAAAAATCTTGCCAAGAAAACCCCATGATAGGTTCACCTTAGGGTTACCATAAGTCAGAAACAACTTGAAGTTACACAACAAAGAAACATGTCCCATAGTTTTCAATGGAAAAGTAAAGCTGCAATACTATGCACATTTATTTGGCAGTTAGTTCCAGTGAACATAGTTTTATTGCAAATAAATAGGTATAGGTTTGTATTGTAAAAAACATGCTTAGATCTCTTCTGAAATACAGTGGAAACTTGCTGTCCACTGGGGTTTGGTTCCAGAACCCACTCTGGATACCAAAATCTGTAGATGCTCAAGTCCCATTAAATACAATGGTGTAGTAAAATGACATCCCTTATATAAAATGGAAAAATCAAGGTTTGCTTTTAGGGTTTTTTTTGGGGGGGCGTATTTTCAAGCTGTGGATGGTTGAATCTATGGGTGCAGAATCTGTGGATACAGAGGGCCAACTACTGTATACACTTTTTTTTTTTTGCTCCTTAACTAGTCCCAACCAAGTTCTGTCATTTCAATATGGCAAAGAGATGACCATGAGCTCTAGAAGACTATGGAGATTATCAGTCGAGTGCCTAGAAACGTTATTATGGCACTATATTGCCATAATATTATGGCTGCCATATTGAGCTAATTAAAATCCCCCATATTCATACTGTCATGGGTGGGGTCCCCACAACCCCCCACTAATTCAGGTAACACCACTTTCCTTCACCTTTGGCCAGGCATATGAGCTGGAGTTCATCACTGGAAGAAGGGCCACATGTCCCTTCTTTAGAAAAAGAGCATTGGTGATGGTAAATATTCTCAGTGTTTCAAGTTCTGGTTGGGTTTCCAGTATGCTGCTTAGGTTTCTTCCAAGAAGGAAGCCCCCAAGGTTTCTGTGTGTACACTGTGATTTTCAAAGGTAACCCAAGGCACAGAACTGCCTGGTGTGTATTGTTTAAATTTGATTGAGCAAACTAGATTTGCAACAAGTACTAAGAGTCCACAAGCTTCAGGGTCAACTGTACAGCTGCATTCACCTTGAAATGACTTGTTTTTAACCTTTCACATCTTAATAGAAATTTAGTTTAATTGTGTTTTAGCTTTTGCATTACAAGTCTTTTTTAACTACATTGTGCTTTTAAAATGTTGTACACTATCTTGGATCCTGTGCTGGAAGAAAGGTGGGACATCAATCAATCAATCAATCAATCAGAGTACAGTATACTCTTGCCATTAATAAGGTACAGCAACTTACCCAGCATCTCAGATCCCTATGGACGTTTTTCCTTTTCCCTCCCTTGATGTTAATCAGCTATCCAATCAGTCTCCAGTGTCTACAATGTCTACTATCTAGCCAACTGGAAGACACAGCTATGTTTTCCTAACATGTACTACAAAGCTTTCACCAAGATTTAACCCTATTAACAATGGAACATCCAGTATGTTCTTGCTTTTCCTTGTCAACAACTTTATATCTCAGAAAACAGAAGAAGGAATGAAGAGGGTAGCTATCAGTGGTATACCAAGCATGGAGTAGTGAGTGCAGACTGCCCCTGGTGAAGCAATAAGGGGGTGCATTTAGGTAAACCACTGCCTGAATGGCCCCTCTGCAGCTGACAGTGCATGCTCTGCTCCAAACACTCTGGCCACAGCAGCAAGGCTATGTTGCTAAAATGTTCATAGAATCATAGAATTGTAGAGTTGGGAGAGACCACGAGGGCCATCCAGTCCAACCCCCTGCCACACAGGAAATCTTGATCAAACATCCCCGACAGATGGCGATCCAGCCTCTGTTTAAGGACCTCCAAGCAGCTGTGCGCACACTGTTTTCAGTTTCTAAAAGGATAAGCATGTGGAATACGAGGCCTTGCAATCTCTCCTGTAAGTCTTTGTTGCTAGTGTATGTGTGAGAAGGGGTGCAGGGAGAAGTGAAGAGTTAAGGGTCATTGAACAATATTTGGCAGAGCACCTAGAAAGATCTCTAGAACTACTCCTAATGAGGTAGTAGTAGGAGAATTCCAGGCAAAGAAATCAAGATCTCAGGGCATGAACACTACCTTGGGATTAGCATGAAAAACAAGATGTTTGTGAACATGGATAGCTTTCCCTGATTGCCATATGGTAGTTAGGAGATACTTGATTCCACCAGCTGCCAAATCTAAAGAGGTTGCTGGTGGAAACTGTCTTCAAAATGTGTCAGCAATACTAGAGGGCACCCTTGTGATTTCAAGTATTGTGTCACCTATCTATAAGTATAATTATCTTGGGTATGTTGCATTTTCCAGAGTGCTGATTGGCTGCTCAGGAAACACACCCAACCAATCACCACCCACATGCAAATACCTTCTCTACCTCACAATCCACTCTTGCCACTCAGTCTGTGGCCCATATTGGGACCCAGGTATTAAACTGGTAGTGGCGGTGGCAACAGGCCACCTGTGATGGGACCCAGGCAGTCAACTGGCTCCGGCAGCAGAGCAACAGAGCGAGTCTCTCGCAGCAATTCCAGGAAAAGTGTGGAACGCTGAGAAGGAAGAGGAATTTTAAAATCGACCAACCTACCTTACAAGGTTGTCATGTTGGGGAGTTTTTCAACAGCGTATGGTATGCCAGGTCCAGCTAGTGTATGTGTATGTATATCTATATCTATAGATAGATAGATAGATAGATAGATAGATAGATATAGATAGATAGATATAGATAGATAGATATAGATAGATAGATATAGATATAGATATACATATTCCAAGAAGACAGCCACCTGTAGGATCACAACAAACTCATTACTATATTATGCAAACCATCACCTGCCAGTCCTGGAATCTTATTTATGTGATTCAGTGCAGGTGTACAGGATGCCACCTGCAGTATGTGCCAAAAGCAGTCACAGAGCTACATACATGCCCCAGGAATCAGAAGTCTGAAATCCTGACCAGGAAGTTTTACAACCAGTGCCTAGACATTTTAATTTGGTACACCACAGTCTTTCTAATTTGTTTGCATTTGGAACTGAAGTGAATCTCTTTCAGTTACTTTTGAAAAAAGGGTAAATTTCTGGATCTGCAGATTAAAGACCTTAACGCCACATAGTCTCAACCTAGGAGATAACACCTAACACCATCATCCACTTTAAAACACTCCATCCTCTGTATTCTTCCCTGCCATTTTGGATACAGCTGACTTATTTTGAGCAACTGAAGAAGGCAGAAGCCAAAATGTTTTGCTAAACATTTAAATAGCTCTCTGCTAATCACACTAATGGATATACTGTACAGTTGTCCCTCCGTATCCACGGATTTGGTATCCATGGATTTAAGTATTCATGGCTTGAAAATATTCTTTAAAAGTAACAATCCAAAAAGCAAACCTTGATTTTGCCATCTTATATAAGGGACACCATTTTGCTATGTCATTGCATATAATGGGACTTGAGTATTCACCCATTTTGGTATCCACGGGGGATCCTGGAACCAAACCCCAGCGAATATGAAGGGACAACTGTACATATTTTAAATCATGAACTGCACCCCTCTTGGATCCAGAACAAACATGTCAAAAGTTTAGTCCTGGTCAACTTCTTCATCCTTCTTCCTGCACATCTCTTGCCTACATTCTTCATTCCCTTCTCTCTCTCTCTCTCTCTCTCTCTCTCTCTTTTTTGGTCCTTTTTCTCCACCACCCCAACCTAACAACTCCTGACTAAACTTCTTTCCTTCCTATCTCCTTTTCTCCTCCCTCCCCACTTCTTGGCCATCTTCTCACACTTTCCCTAGCTCCTCTTACTTAATTCTCTTTCTCCTTCTGTCCCCCTTCCCAATTTTTCTGGCTACATTTGTGCTCTCCCTCTTTCTCTGACCCTAATCCCTGTGTGAAAAACAACTTTTTTTTTCTTTTTTTTTTGCAGATGCTGGAAACCTTTCTTTCTTGGAATATAAACTTGCTAAAGTAGTGCTTCTAAAGGTATTAAAACAGAGCTGGAAAAACATTTTGTTCCCCCCCGCCCTGTTCAGCGCAGAGTTTGGTAAACTTAATTTCTAACCAGAGAAATATTTTCTGATTTCTTAGAGTTGGTGTTTTTTTATTTGAATTAAATGCTCTGAACAAGTATGATAGATGCCTAATATATAATATCAGTAAGTTCACCAGGGACCCACCCACTGTGATATTACTAGGGAAGGTTCCAAGGTCTCAAATTTTAGCCCTGAAATCCCAGGACCTGAGATGCCCATGACCTGAATTAGCCTTAGTTAGGATACTCCTTGATCAATATGGTCTAAGGCTGTGTCTCTTTGACTTGTAACTGGCCACCCTCTAGACAGAGAGAATTAAGTTTTCACAAATTCCTGCAGCATTATCTTCCAACATGTAGTTTCCACTCCCCCACTCTATGAAGGTCCTGTAACCCCAGGATCCTCAGACTTGGGCAAAAGACCTATGTCTTTCTGGTAGTTTCAGTTCTGCCTTCTTTTCACTGAGAGAAACATTAGCACAGTGGTCTGCCAGTGCTAGCCATTTTATTACCATATTTTCCAGTGTATAAGACAACCCCCAACTTTTCCATGTAAGATACATGGAAATATCTTAAAATACAGAGTTTGGCATATACTCGCCATGTAAGACACCCCCAGCCAGCCAGCCAGCCAGCCACCCCATTGTGGCTTCAGGAAGTGCGGCGGTGGGGGTGGCTGGCAAGCCCCCCCCCCAGCCAGCCAGCCAGCCAGCCACCCCTCCACCCTTCCCAAAGCTGTGATGGGAGCAAAGGGGGTGAAGACCCAGGAAAACGTGGGGGGTGAGGCAAAGTGTCTAAAATTGCCCCTGTCCTTGGCCTTCGCCCTCCTTGGGGAGAAAGCAAAGGCTGAGGACAGGGGCGATTTTAGCGGTTTGCCTCACCCCCCACTCTCCTGGGTCCGCTAAAATCGCCCATGTCCTCGGCCTTCACTTCCTCCCCAAAGGGGGCGAAGGCAGAGGACGGGCAATTTTACAGGCTTTGCCTCATTCCCCGTGCTCTCCTGCATCTTCACTCCCTTTGTGAAGGGAACGAAGACCCAGGACAGTGGGCAGTGGGTGAGGCAAACCGCTAAAATCGCCCCTGTCCTCGGCCTTTGCTTCCTCCCCAAAGGGGGCAAAGGCGGAAGACAGGGGCAATTTTACAGCCTTTGCTTCACCCCCGTGTTCTCCTGGGTCTTCGCTTCCTCCCCAAAGGGGAAGAAGACCCAGGAGAGTGTGTGGGTGGTGAGGCAAACCCTCAACATTTCCCCTTTCCTTGGCCTTCACTTCCTCCCCAAAGGGGACGAAGACCAAGGAGAGGGTTCAGGAAAGGTGGAGGGGTGGCTGGCTGGGGGGGGGGGGAGCTTGCTAGCCACCTCCCATCCTTCCTGAGTCTGAGATGGGGCAGGCAGCCCCATCGCGGGTCCGTATACCCAGCATATAAGATGACCCCCGCCTTTTGAGGAGATTTTCAAGGGTTTAAAAGTCGTCTTATATGCCGGAACATACGGCACTCGTTTAATCTCTACTTTAGAATCTGGCACAGGAGAAGCTATTGTCCTACGTCTAAGACAACAGAAGATAGCAGATCATCAATATGACCAGTTAGAAAAGATGACTCCAAAGGCATCTCACACTACATTTTTATGTGCAAAATAAAACATGCAGCTATTTAGGCTGAATACATGATCCTGACAACAGGCTGTGCCCAACCCAGCCATTTTTCATCCTGTAATGGTTGCTTAAGGGCCTAAATATCCTGAAAACACCAGATCCCATCTGATCTTGAAAGCTAAGCAAGGTCAGCCCTGGTTAGTACTTCGATGGGTGGCCACCAATGAATACCAGGTGCTGTAAACTATATTTCATAAGAAGGAACTGACAAAACCATATCTGAGTATTCCTTGCCTAAGAAACCCCTATGAAATTTGTGGGGTTGCCATAAGTCATCAGACAGCTTGAAGGCACATACACAATGGTGGCTTAACAGGAGGAAAGAGGAGGCTAGAAAAGATGGTCAAGTGCACCTTTTTTCTCTAAGTGGGTAATCAAGTATGATAGTGTGGAAACCTATTGAACTAACATAAGAGACTGTTCCTGGGTTCAATCAGAAATTAAATGTTAAGCAATGGTGCTGCAGTGTCATTGTAAGCAAAGAGACATGGGACAAATCTAGAATTAGTTGCTGTTGCTGTTAGCTTGGGTTGTACATATTGACCTCCAAGTCCTGATGAGGACCAGAGAGAATGACTGGGAGGTAGCCATACACCCCTTTTGTGGGGAGTTGTGCTGAAAATGACATTAGCACAGAGAAGGTCCTAGCTAACACACACACACACACACACACACACACACTGATATACGTAAATATATTCTGGAAGGATATATGTGGGGAATAGGTAAATGGAAAACAGCTCAAGACTTTTTAGCATTCTGATCACTTGGCACTAAAGTCACAGAAAATACAATAGGATGGATTGGGTAATGGATATGGAACATACAGTGACAGAAACAGAAGGACTTCAACATCCTCCATATTCCAGGCAAATACCCATTGCTACACCCTCCCAGGTCCCACAGTCTCCATCAAAACAATGTTAACATTCCTGCTTTTGAGACATAGAAGCAGCAAAAGCCACTGAAGACACTGACCAGTCCAGCCACTGTTCAATTTGGCATCCCTACCTCTCTGTGATTAGCTAGAGTTGCCAGTCATAAAACCCTACCCATCTTGGAAGAATTTGACGGAAATGTTACAGTTTTCAAAGAGACACTATCTGTGTCCAGCCAAATTCAAATTGCTAATGAATCTTCGGGATATTCAATCGAATTCGGAGGAACTTTGTTTTATTTTGGTTGGGATATCTTCCATGTCTGTCCAAATCAGATTAATTTGGTTGTAGATTCAAGGTTCTAATTAGTCTGAAGCACTCCACAATCTGTAAAATGATATTCTGTTGTCACCTTTAATACTGTCTAACATGTGATTCGGTTTGAGTGGAAGTTCTTCATTAAAGGACATTACAGTTTCATTTACTAAGGTTTACTAACTGTTTTGACTAGTAAAACTGTATATGATAGGTGAAAGCAAAGGCAATGGAATTCCAAATTCTCTTCAGATTTACCAGTGCAATTAGCATGAGATGGGGACACCCTAGCTATCTTTGTAAGTTGCATCCTTTAATCTATCTACTGAAGAGAAATGTTTAAATTTCACACAGAGGAAAGTGAAAAACTAGCCTACTAAAAAACCAGCTGGGCTGCTGTAATAGATCCTAGGACACTAAGAAACACCCCTCCCCCCCAAAATAGCCAAAGTTTATTAATTTATAAAAGGCTTTTTTCTCTTTCTTCAAGTGCTGTCTGGTTTACTTTTAAACTGGCCACAGATGCAAGTGAAGTAGATTTCTGCCAAGAATTTATGCCGCATACCTTGTTTTGAGTGTGACACTTTGTTACCTTGCAGGTACAATTGCTTTGGGGCTGACATAAAGTTTATTAACTTTTGCCACACTGCGATTGCATTGAAGTAATAGTATTTTGTGCCCTCAGTGTCCCAACCTGTGATAGGCTATCATGCTGCAATTTATAACAATAGACCTCTGTAAGTCTTACAGTGAAGATGGGTCTCTTTTTACAGGAGAAAGAAACCACTTCTGTCACTTGTGGCCTCCAATGATTCATGAGTAGCATTCAGGCTGGTGGGAAGGTCAGAGCTATTTCCATTTTTATAGAGGCCTGTCACACCACTTGGCTGGATTGTTCATTTCTGTAACCCGGCTACTAAAAGTGTGTGTATGGAAGGGGGGACCCAAGGGAGGAAATGCTATTTAGTTTCATGCTTCGATTGATAAGTATTGAAGCATCCCAGAAAGTATCAGGAAGTTTTTTTTTTAAAAAAAAAACCCAAGCAAACAAAAACTTAGTAGCCACAAAAAGCTGATGTGGAAGGAGCTGATTGATATGGTATTTTATGCAAGGACCACTGATACACAGGCATTGTTTGCAGGTGGTTCCAATGTCAGAGGATGACAATATCCTCACAAGGCTTGAAAGTTTCTTGGCCCACCCCCAAGAAACTTTGGTGCAGTGGAGTGGCCACATGACAGGAGCCAAGGCAAAAGCTAGCTGGCTGACTGGCTTATTATTATTATTATTATTATTATTATTTAGTTAGTTAGTTAGTTATACCCCGCTTTTCAGCCACAAGGCTATCAGAGCGGCTTACAAATTGTTTTAAGCAATAGCTATTTACACATCTACACTGCATTAAACAGCTTCCAATGTGTGTTAGCTAATTGCCCCACAAGCTGGGTACTCATTTTACTGACCTACGAAAGGATGGAAGGCTGTTTTGACTAGTAAAACTGTATATGATAGGTGAAAGCAAAGGCAAACCTTGGAGCCCGCTGGAATCGAACTTGCAACGTGGTGGCTTGCAGTACTGGCATTTAACCACTGCGCCACCAGGGCTCCCTGGCTTGGCCTGGGCATTGCCATTCAGTCCACTCCAGCCACAAACTTGCAGAAAGAAACAGGAGAAAAGTCTTCCCACACCCTCCAGTGCCTCTGAGGAAAGGTTTAATGGATGCTGTACTTGTATTGTTGTTCTTGTTATTCTTATTATTATTGGATGTTGTTGTTTTAAATCTTGGGGGCCCATGGCAACAAAAGATAATTAAAGTCCCTAGTAAAGAAAAGGTTAAGAGTCACTGGGATGGTGGATCCATGCCACACTGTAGTTCAGACTTTAAAGGAGCAACCCAAGGTGCTGAAGTCACCCCCTCCCTTAGGTTCAGCATCTTGGAGAGCTTCTTTTAAGTTTGGACTAAAGCCCAGTTTAATGAAAGCCACCAGTACCACTGTACAGAGGGATTGTTCTTTGAGGTGCTATGTAAGGGACAGGTTTGTGGTACAGCATGGTAAAACAGTATGTGTGTGAGGGGCTAAGCTTAAACTTATGTACTTTGAGTTAAAAGTATGAAACTTGGCACATTTCTGCATACGGATACTTAAAAAAATATGGATCCCTATAAACAATACTCCCAAGGGGACAGGTAGCCTACAGATGTTTCATTATTTTAGTCCACAAGCAAGAAGAAAACATAACACCATAGGTGATGAATAATGCTGTGCCTGGTTATTGGAAAGGTTTTCAGCCTAGCAGATGGGAAATAGCAAAGGTCTACCACCTGCCACATAATTTTTCATGTAATCACAATTTATAGAGCTCTTATTTGGCATTCCCCTTGCCATGTTGGAAGATGTAGCAACTTGCTTCAGCCATAACCAGCAGGATGGGGACAAGTGCTTCACCTACCCAATGCTAATGCTTTCTGTGGTCACCTATGCCTCATTATAATGCTCACTTTGAGTGACCACAGCATCACTTCTAGGCAAACACTGCGACAGAATGCTAGACTTTGTCAAATATAATGCTACTATGCCAATAATAGCCACAATATCTACAAATGAGTGTGGAATGCCTGGGGGGATGTTGCATGCAAAATTAACTCCCCCCCCCCCAATCATATATCCAAAACTCAGGGAGAGCCAGAACATCACATCCAGCAAGATGCTTCTTCAGAACACAAGAGAATTTCAAACATGGAATACTGACCAGTAATATCCTGTGGGTTGGATCCTACTCATATTTAGTGAAGGCTCATTCAAATCAATGGGAGTTACGTTAGTCATGACTAACTTGCCTTCTAAATTTTTATTGGTTTTCTAATGCACTGCAGAAATAAATGCAGTGCAGTCCAATGCAGTGCAGAAGTAGAAGGATGGACATTTCAATAATCTTTAGGCTACCCCAAACTAACCCCCCAAATCTTCCTGATCCACTTGATTCAAGCTCCTAACTTAGACACAGGATGTTTTGTGCCTGTGTTCAGTAGGTGTGATATGACGTTGCTCTTGGCAGGGAAAGTTAACTTGGGATATTAGGAACCTGTTTCCAGAAATCACAGCTACATTTCCGATAATAGGGAACCCATTCAACACGTAACCCTGAGAATGTCATTGTGACACTTCAATGCTTTGTTGTGTCTCTTTATGAGAGAACCAGTGGATTGTGCAAGTCAAAGAGATGAAGCAGCATGTTTTTAAGAAAACTGTGGAGTTGTCTCGACTGTGAAAAAACTCCTCATAGAATTTGAGGAGAATACGTTTTGTCCTAAAGAGATCCCATGGTGATTCACTGTATTTGGAAGGAGCAGGGACCTAAACCTCCAAAAACTGCATAGGAAAAGCCTTTGCGGCTTTTCCTGAGGTCTAAAAAAATATGTGGAAAAGCACATTAACATTTGTTTGGACAACTCATTCACATCACTGCACAAGGCAGAAGTGAAAAGCTGCTTGGTTGGATATGTGTGTGTGTGGGGGGGCAGGCTTGCCAGCAAATGAAGTGGCTGTAAGCACCATTCTGGAGTTTTTCATTGCTAATCATGCACTTTTTTTGCTGTGCTGAGGCGACCAAAGAACTTTTTAAGTGGAAGGTCTCACTTGCACACCTTAGATTAACAGTTAAAAAACAGCAACTGTGCAGTGGTAACAACTTGTGGCTTGGTTGATGTAGCAGTATAATGGAAATGTATTACGGTATATGTCCATGGGGGAAAAATCAAGATCGGAACAGATGTTTATATAAGGTGAGACAGAGCATAAGGGAAAGAAGTTTGGTTTGTAAGTTTGTCCTTACTTTCCTCTTCATTTTCCCCTGTGGTCACTCTCAAGGGCTTCCTGTGATATTTGCATGGATCTGTACCTTTTGCCATGAGTAAAAAACTGATGGCAACTATTGTAATCTGATAAGAACATAGTAACATTAGAAATGTCTGTGCATAACAAAAGATGCTTATTATTACTTTTGAAACACCAAGAATGTACACAATCACTTTATATAGTTCCTCTCTTGTTATGAATCCCCACAACAACCCTGTAATGTAGATTTGCTGAGGGGCAGTGATGGCCCAAGGCCGCATGGTAAATTTCATGATCAGACAGAGATTTGAACTTGGGTATCTCTATTCCAAGTCCAGCACTTTAAACATTACTTTGTACTAGTTCTTTCAGAACAGTAGTTACCATAGAAATGGTACCAAGGATGGAGCACAGTGGTAGACCCCCCCCCCGCAATGATCATTTGTGCTGAATTTGCATAATTAGAATACAAATTAATAATATTAATAATTATAATAACTTGCATAATATGGCAATTAGATGTCTGGATTTGAGGGGCTGGCACATGACAACCACCCCATTCTCTTAAATACTAAATTTTTGTCTTCTGTTTTAAGCTGTTTCTATTCTAGATGGTTATGGTAAGACCAATGTTATGCCACCACAGCTGTGGTAAATTTGGTCATTATATTAACCCCATAACATTAAGAACTTCTGCTTGAGTCTTCATATTTTCCTTTCCTCTCCCCATCTCCCTTTGTGTCATCTTTTCTAGATTGTTAAGAACGAGGCCGGGCACTATCTCGTCTTGCTTTTACACAGGCACAAGGTGCTCTGAGGTTTATGGTTGCATTTCCTTAATCAAAACCACTAAGCCTTCCTCACAGTTATGTCATCTGTGTTGCTTGGCTTAACTTGCATGCCCTTTAAAAATGGCGTTTAAGGACAAAGGTTTATGGAAGAACAATTGCTAGCCCTTAGTTAATGCAATACTCATTGAAAACATTAGAGGGCAGCAGAGATTAGGAGTTTAAAATGAGTATCAATTGCAAATGCTTTTGAGGAGGAGGAGATTGATTTTGCCTTTATTCCTTTCTCAGACTGCAGACAGTCTGGCTTTTTTCTTTCCAGAATGAAAGTAGTGCAGTCTTAAAATATCTTGAGCACTACTGTTCTGTCTGTTTAAAAGTACAGGTGTCTTACATAGGAAACATCAGGAGAGTAAACTTATCACGGTCACTTTTGCAGTGGGAGTCATTGTATTGCCACATTTATATTTTTCATTAGTAGTAATGTTTTTAAATCTATTTTTAATTAAACAGAGGTATAGCAAAATAATGTGCCTGTTTTTTTAAAAAAAAAAGATTTAAAACTTTTTGATCACTGGCATTAACCATGTTGCTCAAATGTATGTGTCTGGAAAGGTTTTATGAAGTAGCTAACACACATTGGAAACTGCTTAATGCAGTGTAGATGTGTAAATTGCTATTGCTTAAAAATTTGTAAGCCGCTCTGATAGCCTTGTGGCTGAAGAGCAGGGTATAAATAAATAAATAAATATTTTTTTAAAAAAATAGTACCGTTGTCCCTTCACATTCGCTGGGGTTTGGTTCCAGGACCCCCCGTGAATACCCAAATCTGTGAATACTCAAGTCTCATTATATGCAATGGCATAGCAAAATGGTGTCCCTTATATAAGATGGCAAAATCAAGGTTTGCTTTGGGGGTTATTATTTTTTAAAGAATATTTTCAAGCTGTGAATACTTAAATCCGTGAATGCCAAATCTGTTAATATGGAGGGACAACTGTATTTGTATATCATTTTATTAGTGCTATAGCACAACAGTGCAAATATTGACAGCACTTACAAAACCAGCTCTTCCTATAACAGGATCAGTTGAAAGTATTTCCCCAAACAGTCCTTCCAGAAACTCTCCAGCTGAAACTCTCTGAGTCAAAGTATCACTTCAAAAGTTTAAGAGGCCAAAGCTAAATATACTTCAGTTATTTCTCCTATTCAACTTCTAAATTATAACAACCACCTTTCCTCCATAACAACTAAACAAAAAAGAAACCCTTATTTCACAACTATTTGAATCTTGTTGCAAAACTAATGCATAATATTTAAGTTGACATCTCCTAATAAAATATTTGCAGAATGCAGATCAGATAGCAATTGAACTGGAGTTACAGATTACAGGATGACAATGGTTGTTGTCACATGGATACTGCATAAAGTGAATGAACCTGGCGTGGCAATTCCACACTAAATGCTTCTTTCTGTAATTGAGTGGAAATTCTAGGGGGATTGTTTTTAAGTAAGGCACACTGTTAAATAAATTACAGAAGGTATTTGTTTCTTTAAAGGAACAAGTCAGAGTATTCTCCCAAACTTCATTTCCCCTTAAATGAAAGAGAAAGATTGCATACAGAAACAGCTAAGAAACATTAAACAGAATGAGGCAATTCCTTCTGTTCACAGAGGAGCTTTAAATAGCCAGATTTCCCCATTAGCAGACACAATCACACAAAACAGGTCAGACTCTTTTGACTTCCTCTCAACGGCTGTGTCAGGGAGAATAGATTTTGTGATCAGGAGTCTGTCTTCCCCTCCCTGAGTAATTTTTTCACCAGACCTTATCAGGCGCCAGTTTGGTTATCAAAAGCTCATAAATTTGTCTGTTTTGTTATTTTGTTCTTTGGGGTTGCAAATAAGGAATCGAAACTTGAAACTGTTTCTTGCTTTCGTTTCTCCCAAAGACTGGGTGTTTAGGGACTATATAACTGGGAGGGGTTATTGGAGCTAGTTTTAGAGAGAAGAGAGCTTCAAGTTATGTGCGTATCTCTCTTGCTTTGAGAGAACCTTTGGAGCACATAGAAAACATGGCTAAATGTTTTCTGTTACTGTTTTTCCTTTTATTTAATTGTTATTAATAAAAGCCTTAAAGAATTTTGACATGGACTTATTTTTGCACCAAAGGAGTATTTTGTTTGCTCACAAAGCACACGCTTTTGCTGCATGTGTTCCTGTTCGGATGAACAGGGAGTGATTGCGCTCTGCACATTCCTACGACAGGCTGCTGGTGGCTTCCACATCAATTGGGTAGTGAATCCCTATCCTTTTTAGATATTAGGGTCCAGCACCTAGAATAGCCAGTTTAAATTTCAGACTAAAACCTGGAAGCCGATTTTCCTGACTTGGAAGCTGTCCTGTCCCCCCTGGATTCTGGGAGTTAGAGTTGAATCTAGTGCAGGCCTGACATGAGTTTGGTTCTGGGCTTCTCCCTCTAGGAATGCAGCCTGAGAATGCTTGGATGTTTTCTCTTTGCTGTTTTCTCTCCCATATAACTTTATGGCCGGGGCCATATGGTCCCCAATCTCACTCCCTTTCATCCCTCCCTTCTATTCTCCCCCCTCGCACAGCCCAAGGGTTATCTGTTGTGTATTCTGAGTGTTTGCCTCAGAACTAGCTTTGCTATGTTACTAGAACTACACTGCCTTGCTGAATAAAGATTTTCTTATTGAGCTAATGTGAGTGGGTTTACTGGTGCATCACAGAAGCTGCACATACCTCCACTCTGCATAAGGCTGAATAAAAATATAAAGCTATATTTATCACAAAGAAAACCCACCAATGCCACTGACAGCCCTATGCAATACAACTGTGTGGTCTTCATGTGCTCCTGAAACCACAGCAAATGCTATATAGTGGCAGCTAATACTAAACCAATCCCATCTGCTAATACGAAACCAATCCCTTGAGATCCATCCTTCCTATCAGCTGGTTTACACCTATTGCTGTCAGAACGGGAAAGAAAGAAAGATGACTTTGGGCTGGGGCACTTTTTCAAAAGTAGCTTCTTAGCATTGCTGGCAGCAAGGCACCACCCATGAATTTTTTAATAATTACATGCTATTAAAAATGAAAAAGATGGTGTGCAATAAGTGTATTAATTAAAACAATAAAAGCAACAAAGCAGTACATGAACATAAAATTTAATGACAAAAACCACCCAGTTAACTTCATTAGCAAAGTTTTATATGGAATCATGATGTCCAGAGTGTGCAGCTGCAGTAATTCTCCTCCTCCCCAAGATACTGAAATCAACTGATCCTTACTGTGCCTTGACTTCAGCAAGAAACAGGATCATGGGAAATGGAATGGAGACAGAGTGCTGGTAGCTCCTGTTCCTGGCTTTACTGACAACATATCTTCTATTTATAGAGGTGGTCAGAACCACTTGGTCCAATATTTGAACATTTTTGGAGGAGCCACCCTTAACTTGGGTTTTGTCATGGCTAGATTCTAGAATGGCCATCCTAATAGACTTATTCTGCTATGATATGAATGTTTATCCTTCTTTTAGTATGTGTGGGGATGATGTTAATCTGTCCTACCTTGTGATGATTGGTTCCATCTTTTATCCTATCCTTCCTTCAAAGAATTCTTGGCAGCATATAACCCTCCTTTCTTCATAAGAACCCTCACCATTTTGATTTTAGTTTGAATCTTTGGTTCTATGAATACAAATGCTTTTGATTCTAAAATTTGCTTTTGGTTCTGTGAATACAAATGTAGCTTTAGCCTTGCACATTATTTCCTTACACAAAACAGAGCATTCTGTTTCAGGTTTTGGTTCCAGCTGCTTCATGTGCCTATAATATTTGCTACATTCTCTGGCTTTTCTTCGCAAACGAAGATTCAGGAAGGACTCATCCCGCGCTTTCTGCAAGCGCGCTGATGACTAAAAAGGCCAATCCGAGATAAACAAGTCCAGTTGCAGAAATTACAGCAGAAGGTCTCCTTGGGTGATGTTTCTGGGTTGTGATTCTTTCTGCGTTGTCGTTTCTCTTCAAGACTTGTTCGTCGTGAGTTCTCAAATAAGGCTGCAGCATTGTGGATAGTGCGTCTCCATGCCTCCCGATGTGAGGCCAGGGCGGACCACTGTTGGTGATCAATTTGGCCAAGCCTGAGATGTTGTTTCAGGGAGTCTTTGTATCGCTTTTTTAACATATGTGAATTGCACTGGTGCAGTGGCTTGTAGGCTCCATTCTAAGACTGAATAGTAGGTTATTCATCAGGATCTCTAACTGGTCATAAATCCACCCCTACTCCCAAGAAGTCTCAAGGCTGCTGAACTGTAAACTCTGCTCATTTGACAAAGTGAAACTGTATGTTGTACATGCCCACTGCTGCATGTACATTTCCACAGACTTCAAAAACCCATCTATATGAGAACATTCATTTGTTTTCAGGAGGACAGAGTGCAAGGAAGGATTCGTATCCACTTTCCCATTCTCTTTTCCCGAAACCACTGACTGATGTTACTGCCAAAACTCTGTTGGGGTGTAGATCCTCAGTGAGACTGGAGAATACCGCATGACTGTGCTCACATTTCAACATGCTGCTAGGGGACATTCCATGTAATTCTGTGTGACTTACTCCCATCTGACAATCAGGATCTTCCACACACAACAAAAATGCCAACATGCATCTGTATATTACTTCTTTTTGAACAAGAGGTTCCCATGATTTTATTAGAAGCAGGAGCAAAAGGTAAATAATCTCACCTTTTGGCATGAGTTTGCATGATTCCAGAGACAGACGCTCACACCAGGGATGTGTAACTTGGTATATTATCTGGACCCTGGCTAGTGTATTAGGAAATCTCGAAACCTATATTGGTTTTCTTTAAAACTGTAATCTTATGAACAGAATTTATTGAAGAAAAACAGGTTATTTAAAACAGAATGGGGCCCAAGTGGTAGCACAGTTCTCTCGTTTCCCAGAGCTCTGTAAATACAAAAGTAGACAAACCTGAGTTGTCAGACTGTATTTTCTCAGTCGCTGTAAACTCTGAATAGACCAATTCAACAGCAGAACAATGTCTTTCTGTGAGCATTCTGTTTGCTCTTCTCCAGTTGTTTTATTTATCTCTGTCCTGTATTTTTTTGTAATGTTTTATCCACTCGGGTCTGATCTACTCAATTTAGTAGACAAAATGAGCTTGCTTTTTCACAGCATTTGTTGTCCAGAAAGTTCAAGCCAGCTTGGTCCCTAGCATTAGTCTGTGCTTCCAACCCAAACTCATTTTCCTAAAGTGCTCCAATTAATACCTAAAAATGCAGGGCATCTTCAGTCTTAGCAAAATGTCAGGATTTCAGTCTAATTGATATCATGTGCAAACAGGCCACCTCAGCTGCACAGCTGAATAGCTGTTTCATTGAATTGCCTTTGGACAACAAGAAATTGTTTCAGGGCTTTCCATCCCTAATGAGAAGAATAATGGGAAGGGGGAATTTGTAACATCTGGAGCTGTTTCTGAGATGGACTGATGCTTTTGTGCAGGCAAAGTGAAATGGATTTAAACCTATTAAATTCTTGAACAGGAGACAACTGGGAGTTCCAGTGTGCTGCTCTGAAGTGCTAGAAAACTTTGAAAGAGAATCAGACAAGCCTCCTTGATGTTAACATGCCACCACTGTCACCTATATTCTCTTTGGAGTAGCCATTATTCACATTTTATTCATAAAATAACATTTGTTTTATTCCATGATCACTTGCAACAAGGAACAAAATGAACCAAAATCCAGCGGTTAGTAAAATAACAGAAGGACAACAAAGCACAAACAACAAGTAGCAGAGTGTAAAGAACTTTAAGTTAAGAGAAATTTAGGGTGCATCTACACTGTAGAAATAATATAGTTTGACACCACTTTAATTGCCATGGCTCCATTCTACAAAATCATGGCATTTGTAGTTTTGTGAGGCACCAGCACTCTTTGACAGAGAAGGCTAATCTGGCTTTTCTTCGCAAACGAAGATTCAGGAAGGATTCATCCTGCACTTTCTGCAAGCGTGCTGATGACAAAAAGGCCAATCCGAGATAAACATGTCTGGTTGCAGAAAGCACAGCAGAAGGTCTCCTTGGGTGATGATTCTGGATTGTGATTCTTTCTGCATTGTCATTTCTCTTCAAGATTTGTTCGGCGTGAGCTCTCAAATGAGGATGCAGCATTGTGGATAGTGTGTCTCCAAGCCTCCTGATGTGAGGCCATGGCGGACCATTGTTGGTGATCAATTTGGCCGAGCCTGAGATGTTGTTTCAGGGAGTCCTTGCATTGCTTTTTTGGAGCGCCCCTCTTACTCTGACCCGTGGCGAGTTCACCGTAGAGTACTATTTTTGGGAGGTGATGGTACTCCATCCTAGAAACGTGCCCCACCCAGCGCAGCTGTGTTCTCAATATCATGGCCTCAGTGCTGGTGATCCCTGCTTGCTCAAGGACAGCAACATTTGTCACATAGTCCAGTGAGAAGGCTAAAGAGTTTGTAAAACTATAAATCCTAGGTTTCCATAGGATGGAGCTACATCACTTAAAGTGGTGTCAAATTGCATTCGTTCTACAGTGTAGATGCATCCTTAGATAGGAGATGGACAGATCTTTTTCACCTGATGTCCTAATGGCAACAGCTAGTGAGACTCTCTGAGAAGGATATTCTATAGGCAGGACACATTTTTAAGAAAAGTCCTTCCTCTACAGACCACCAACCACATCTCAGGTGGCAAGGAAACCTAGAGAAGGGTCTTCAAAGTTTGGAATGTCCAGTTCAATCATGTGAAAAGATGTTGTCCCTTGGAACCCTGGCCCTAAGCCACGGAGGCCCTTAATGGATAAAAAGAAAAGAAAAGAAAAGAAAAGAAAAGAAAAGAAAAGAAAGATCACCTTGAATTTAGCCAAGAAACAGGCTTGCAACCAGTGAAGGTGGTTAAACACTGGTGAGATTCGTCCATATCTTCTAATCCCAATTAGCAATCTGAGTCGTATTCTGTACTAATTGAAATTTCAACACTGTTTTCAAAAGCAGCTACATGCTATGTTAGGCCAAACAGATATGTATGCGAACATGGGTAACCAAAGCAAGGCTGTCCTTGTCCAGGCAGTATCATATTGAAATGGGTTTGACATGCTGGGTGCTCCAAAAAGGTGATACAAGGACTCCCTGAAACAACATCTCAGGCTCAGCCAAATTGATCCCCAACAATGGTCTGCCCTAGCCTCACATTGGGAGGCATGGAGATGCACTATCCACAATGCTGCAGCCTTATTTGAGAACTCACGCCGAACAAGTCTTGAAGAGAATCAACAATGCAGAAAGAATCACAACCCGGAAACATCACCCAAGGAGACCTTCTGCTGTGCTTTCTGCAACCGGACTTGTTTATCTCGGATTGGCCTTTTTAGTCATCAGTGCGCTTGCAGAAAGCGCAGGATGAGTCCTTCCTGAATCTTCGTTTGTGAAGAAAATCCAGAGAGAGAGAGAGAGAGAGAGAGAGAGACTCAAAGTCTCCAGAGCACTCTTTGCACCTGCCTTGAATTTAAGCATCTTGAGAGAGAGAAATAGCAAAGAGCACTAAATATGAAAACAGCTCTACAAGGTATTAGTTCACCATCACTCTCCCAAAGCACTGGGATTGCACACCCTCATCAAGAGAAGAACTGTGAGTTACAAAAGTACATTCCCTTCTCTCTCTCTGTCTCTTGACTCTGGTTTATTTTCAGTAGCAGCAGTACCACCTTTATCCCTACTGCATCAGAAGAGACCCCTGTCTCCCATTGTTGAACATACTCTGCCAGCTACTAATGTAAGCAAAAAAATAGGCATGAAACCAAGGAGAATTCTTCATGTAAACCAAGGAGGATTTCTCTGGTGACACAGAAAGGCTGAGATGCTTCTCAGGGCAACACAGGACCAGAACAAAGTGAGACATCTTTGCTGGTTCTGGGCACTTCATCCTCCCCATCTGGATTTGGACCAGAAAGACCCAGGCAAAGTGTGGGTGCATGGAGGGTAAGAGGTAAGTAAACACAGTTTGTAGTATTTTACAGCATCATTCTTGACCATGGGGAACATCTATTAAGGCATCATTCCCTTTATGGAACATGAAGCGATGTGAGATAGACCACACTCTGCTTTTAAAATGGCAGTTTTTAAAATCACTGAATCATGTTCATTTCATAATGATGTCATGTACTACTTTGTACCTTTTCATGTAAATCTAATCCATTGTACCAGGCAAAATTGGCAGTTTGGATTTGGGAGTAGGTTGCAATTGGAAAACCCCAATGGCTCCCACAGAAGTAACGCTTATGGGCCTGAGAAAAGGTACCAATAGAGCTATATAGACAAAGGCTTATGAGGATTGGAAGTGGCTTGGTTCTCAACAGTGTCTCCATGGTGTTTGTGGGTGTGTGGGGGGATGCCTTCAAGTTGGCTGTCCACTTAGGGCAACCCCATGAATTTCATGGAGTTTTCTTAGGCAAAGAGTACTCAGAGGTGTTTTTGCCAGTTCCTTCTTCTGAAATATAGCCTACAGCACCTGGTATTTATTGGCTGCCTCTCAATCCAAGTACCAACCAGGGCTGATCCTGCCATGGTTAAATTGGGATCAATTATTTTCAAACAAAATAAAAAAATCAATTTCTATAATGAAACTTGCTCTTTCACCTCAATAACCAGCATGGTAAGTGCCATCCACAGGAAAGGATCATAGCAACAACAAAAATGAGTTGCATATATTCGACTAAGAATGTATTCCAAGTGACTCAGAGCAGCATTTTAACTTCACAAGAATCCTGTGAACTAACTGAGGCTTAATAAATGGATGAAGGCCACCCAGAGGGCACTTTACAACCAAATATTCATTTGAACCAGGGATTTCCCTCAGCATCCAAACCAATGCTGCACCACATCTAACACCGAGGCAACATTTTCCCCATTAGCTCATCCAAACAATTTCAAATATTAGTCTGTTTGGGGAAGAGTTCCATCTCAAAATTAGAAAACAGAATCATGCCACACAACTACTATCTGCTTTATATTAACTCTAGACACTTCAGACTGCATAATAAAAGAATACTCCTATTATTTATGTGAAGTTAATTGAAAGTGACAGTTAGCTATTTTCTATTATATTGATGTCCACACTAATTAAACTACATCTTGTTTGTGCTTGCTTTGTTTACAATAATTGAGTTATATATAATTGATTCTACTGCAGATACTGTAATGGGTGTTTCTATTTAATGCTAAAGAAGATAATGAGGTCCTAGTATCCCATTTCACAGCACTTAGCCATTCTAGCTTTAAATATGGAAGACAATTGAAATCCAATGTTTGTTCAGCCAAAATATCGATGGTCTTATGTTATCAGTAGCAAAACTCAATTTTTTATAATGGCCAAAGCTTTTAATGTCACATTTACATGGCCTTACAATACAGTAAATACACTGCCAATAGACTGCAATGTGCTTGGTGTTTTTTTTTTGCTCTATTTAATCAATACTAAGAAACAGCAGTAATGTAAAAACAAAAGTCTAACTCAGAAATATATGTTCAAAAAGGACAGGTGTGGAAAAGTAGAGTAGTTACAACATATACCATACAGCTATTGTGTCCAGAGACAATATACCTCTGAAACCTAAGCAATAGGATGGCCTAAATCACATGTAGCTTTAGTTGCATATATCTCCATTTCAAACAAGGGTGTGATCAATAGCAATTATGTTAAAAGGCAAAGATGCATATTGTGTTGTTGTCCATATAACCCGATTGAGTAAGTTCTCATGGTTGCAGAAGGTAGTTTTATTTCTGTAGTATTTCTTATAGGAATTCTATCATGACATGACATACTGATCCAAAGAAATATGGGGACAAAGATGTTGACTCTCTGCTATTTTGCTTGTTTCAAAAAGATGGAAATATTCAAATGACTAGTGTATTACATAAGGCAGTGGTTCTTAACCTGTGGTCCGTGGAGCCCCAGTGATCTATGATGTCCTCGCAGGGGGTCCGCAAAGGCTTGAAGGCTCCTCACCCCACATGACAGGAGCCAAGGCAAAGGCTGACTGGCTTGATCTGCACATTTCTGTTCGATGCACTCCAGCCACAAATTTGCAGGAAGAAGCAGGAGAAAAGTCTCCCCTGCCTCTCCAGTGCTTCTGAGGGAAGGGTTAATGGATAGTGTAACTGTATCATCACCATCACCATCACCATATATTGCTGTTCTTGTTGTTATTAGGGTTTTAAATCTTGAGTTAAGTTTTGGGGGTCTGCAGCAACAAAAAATATTTAAAGGGGGTCCCTGGTAAAGAAAATGTTAAGAGCCACTGGCATAAAGTAACTGGAGTGTTTCAAAAAATACACATTCCAACAAGAAAAGAACATGGAAAGGTTCACACAATACAACCTTGCATGTGAAATTTGTTTGTAACTTAAATACTGGACTTCAGACCTGTATATATCACAGGTGAACCCTACCCCATACTGGTGACTCATATGATTTCATCTGGAGAATGGTAGGTTTACTTGACCTCTTATTCTTTTGGATATATTGCAGCATTGGGGTACCAGCTGGAACCATTTTTTTGTGGCCCACATGGAACAATACATTTTCTCTTCCTGATTTATCTGTAGAAAGCTGCCAAATGCAATGCACCTCTTCAGTGATGATTCCAAATATACAACAGTAAGAAAATAGGAAAGCTAGGTATATCCACTGGACAAGTTTGAAAAATCTTTACAGGACTATAAATTTGATGACAAACAAGCCAAGACACTGCAAATCATTTAACCCTAACCTTCAATCATTTCTTAACTCATGTTAAACACCATTATTTATTATATAAAGAATACCATATACAGAAGTAAAAAGGAAAGTTCAACATTAGACCATAAAGATCACAGTAAAACTGTAGCAAAAGTCTCTACATCATGACACTCTTACACAGACTACTAAACTGAAAAATCTGTTCAGCTTTTATCTTTCAAAAGAAAACTCTTTCTAAATACTTATCTAGACTGGCATCTTGCTAGTGCACTGTGCCACTTAATGTGGCAGTAGGAGGAAAGAGGCTATGGGCACAGTTGTCGTGAAGGAAATAAGGCACTAGAGAAAAAAGGCTGCTTGGATTTTGTCTGTCTTCCCTCACCACTGTGACTCTGTCAAAAGTACAAATGCTAGTGTAGTGCACTGACAGGATTCTGGCCTTAAATTGTTTTTCAGCTTTATTTTTCTGGTAAACAAAGTCCTTGTATAAAACACAGAGCTAATTAGGTTTCAAAACAAAATAGCTACAGGGCATGTTGTTCTCTACTAGAGACCCACAACTGGAGTGCCCTTCAGAGTGGTGAGGAATGTTATGGCCTACGATGGAGTAACAAGACCAGACATAGAGAGTTGGGTTGAACAAGGGCTGCTTTACTGACATAAAACTATTTACATTGTGATAATCCTGGAAGAAGCAAGAAGGGAAGCAACCTGATGTGGGCTCAGCTGAGGCCAGGTGCCATCCCTTGACTGCCTCCTTAGCCTTACCTTGGATGAAACACCTGACCCTGGAGGCAGTCCAGTTACTGGATTACTCCCTGGCCAGCCATCTGCTGGAAGGCAAATGCAGGGTCTCCGACCCAAGATGCAGGTCTTTACAAGTGAGAGCAAACCCCAGAAACACCTCAAAGGCAAAGTCCTTCCCTATCTCTGGGTCTCAAGACCTTAGAGAAGCAGTTCCAGACCTCTACCCTACACCAAAAGGGTGCCAAGGTTTACACCATAACTCTTACATTCTCCCCCCATTACCTGCCATGGACAAGGAACAAGTGTCTGCTTAGTCCCTTTCCGCCACCAGGCCAGCCAATAGGGCACTCACTCCCTGTTGCAGATCTTCCAGGAACAAACTATTCCCCTCCTCAGAAAGACGAATGCTATTAGCTCTGTAGAGCTCTGGGCACCTTAACACCATGGTTGGAAGGGGAAGAAAGTGATACAACCCCCTATTCATAACATTATTGTCCAAACAATGTCTGAGCAATCAGCCAAAGGCTGATCACTTACACAGCTGATAGAAGAGGCACAGCACAGTCAAGCTAATTATAGGCAAAGTAATCGAAGAAGTGCAAAGTCAGACACTTACTTTACTAGCAAGCAAAATAAAGTCCACAAGCAAAGTCCAATATACAAGGTCCAGGTCCAGCAAACAGAGTTCACGGTCATCCAGCAGAATCCAGATCAGGCAAACAGAATCCAGGGTAAGTAAACACAGTCTAGGTCAAACACAGTGAGTAGGAATACAATGGGTATTCAGGTAGGTCAGATAATCTCTGACACCCATGGATGGCAGTGCTGCGTATTTATAGGGCAGCAGCTAATGCAGCTGCTGCTTAACCAACTGCTGCTTCCTATAAATATGCTGAGACTGCCTCAAGCCCTCCTTCTACTACCTCTGTGCTGTGAAGGTAGGTATAGGCAAATTGTCATCTGTATTTGAAGGGGCAGGACCCTCTGCCAGATCTGGTACTGCACTATTGTCTGTGTCTGAGGCCTGAGTCTCTGGAACATCCTCTTGCTCTGGTTCAATAGGTCCTAGCATGTCCACTGCTTCAGTCTCTGAGTCAGAGTCCATTTCCATGTTCTGGAAGCAGGGCATGACAATTATGTATTTCCCTGTTTACCCTTCTCTGTGCCAGGTCAATGCATCAGGGATCCACCTCAGCATGCCAGATCTGACACAGCAAGATGGCCAACGTTACACATGGCCACCTGATCTGTATGGTGTGTAAGTCATGTAAAGCCTAAAGAGTGAGGGCCTTGCCTTTCAGCAAGCCCAAGTCATCACCACTCAGGTGAATGACTATTACATTGGGAAGAGGCCCTGGGAAAAGAGTCAACAGACTATTTCACCAGAGGCCTCTTCTGCTGAGCTATTCCACCATGGCAAATTCACTCAGCCCCAGTTGAGCCTCAAATGGCAGCCTTGGCCCTGGCCCACCACCCAGTACACCATACTGTGGCTGCAAATTAGGATTCTTCACCTCCCAGCAATGGACCTAGAATTTTAACAGAAAAAACAGTGCTAGATAGGCTGAGAGAATCAGTGGAGAGAATCAGCACATAAGAGGTTGAATGTCCCTTTTGCAAGCTGCAGATCTCTAGCAGCCAACCCGTTGGATGGATTGCAGACTAAAGCCCATAGCAAAGGTTGTGGAGGCAGCCCTAATCCAAAATGAATGGGTGCCAAACCTATCCCCCTGTAGGCCTAGTCTATGCAAGCCCTCCAATGTAACCTTCCAAAATTGATATGGGGCATTACCCCAATATGACCGTTGCCCTCTCCCTCTTATGATTCCCGATAATGTATTTAAAATGAACATTTTATTTATGATTGTGTTAATTTGTCCAATTATATTTGCTCCTGAAATAAGGGGATGGTGTACGAAAATGGTTGCAGTTCCTTAATGTTTCATACAATATTTTTGTTCAACCCCTTGAAATAAAGCTGAAAGTCCGCACTGTTTCTCAGTTGTTTCATTTCAAGTCAAATGTGGTGGCATACAAAGCTAAAATCATGAAAATTGTGTCAGTGTCCAATTATTTCCAGATCTAACTGTGTATGTCCACTGTGAGGCCATTCTTCTTCACAGTGGACATATACAGTTAGATCTGGAAATAATTGGACACTGACACAATTTTCATGATTTTAGCTTTGTATGCCACCACATTCATGCAGGTGTCATGAACTGCATCCATAATTGGGAATGCACCTGATCCCACCTCATGGTTTGTTTCATGGCCACCCTCATCCTGAAGGCCTTGTCATACAGTAACTATGCAGGCCCCAAGTAATCTACAAATGTTCTATGGATGATATCTGTATACTGCATGAATGAAAACACTTTTCAGGGTTGCACCCATGTGATTACCCCTGAATAGATGAAAAAACCTGAGAGCCAATTCCTCCAGGATCTATCCACCGTCCACTGATTTCTTTCTCCTTGTTGTCTAGTCTCTCCCAGTCTACCTCTCAGCAGAATAAGGAGACAATATCCACATATTCTCCTTTTAATATCTTATCTACCATGTCTGAGACAGGTGGTCACCTAGGGGCATGATCAGGTCCCCAAAAGGAATAGCATCATAAGCTACTCGCATAAGCACTGTCAGAGAGCGGCTGCAGGTTGCCCTGGGTGGCATAGGGCTACTGCTGTGGATACAGCACCTGGAATGGCATTGTAAGGCCAGTTTATGGGAAGGGCATGTGTCCCTGGCCCAAACCCCCAACCTGGGGAGCGATGAGGCTGTTTCCCCCTAAGTTATCTCCTGAACTGTCATTTTCAATAAACCTTGACTGATTAGCACCCTCCACATACACCCCAGTCACTCCCCAGAGCCCATACCCTTGCTAGTGTGCATCTCTGGGAGGTCCCAGCACAGTTGGGGAACTCACCTGCTGGACCTTCCTCAGTAGCTCCAACTGCAGCACTACCTGCCTGAGACTCTAGGTCACCCTGGGCCTCCTTCCTCACTATTGGTTGTTTCAGTCACAGGAGCTTCTCTAAAGCATCTATATGGGATAAGGCAAGAGTGTTAAACTCATCCTTTTCCTTTTGCTTATCTTTTTCTTTTCTAATGTCTCAGATAGAACTGTGACCAGCTGCCTGTTTGGGTGGAGCATACAAGCTTTCCAGGTACACCAGCCTAGAAAGTATGCCCTGCACCCTGTGCACCCCATCTGCTGGCAGCGGGGAATTGTGTATGGGCCCTTTTGGCTGGGGGATTCTTAGCTGAGCTTTCCCCTTGGCAACTCGCATCCTGTTCACCCAGGACAAAAAAGAAGCACAATAAAAACATTGGTAGACTGTGCAAAAAGGATCTGCGAATCCCACTACCTAGAGGATGAACTGAAACACCTAAACTGAGCTTTACAGGCTAATGGTTACTCCAGCTCAGACATTGCAAGAGCAGCCAGACCCAAGAAAAATCACAGGAGTGAAGAAAAACAACCACCCAAAGGGAAGGTATTTTTACCATACATCAAAGGAGTCACAGAGAACAGGGAAACTGATGAGGAAACACAACCTCCAACCGATCTACAAACCAACCAAGAAAATCCAAGAAATGCTGTGCTCAGCAAAGGACAAAAGAGACCCTCTCAGAGTTGCAGGAGTTTACTGCATACCATGCAGCTGCAGACAAGTCTACATTGGGACCACAAAACACAGTGTGCAAACACGAATCAAGGAACATGAGAGACATTGCAGACTGGGCCAGCGAGAAAAATAAGCAGTAGCAGAACACATTATATACCAACCTGGGCACAAAATGCTATTTGAAAACACCAAAATTCTGGACCAAGATAACAACTATTAGGTCAGAATGCATAGGGAAGCTATTGAAATCCACAAGCACCTAGACAATTTCAAGGGGAAAGAGGAAACCCTAAAAGTAAATAAAGTTTGGCTACCAGTCCTGAAAAACACCAAAATAAAAACTCAAGACATGCAAACGAGCTTCCCCCAGGGACAGGGGACTTCCCAGCAGACAATGGACCATAAGCTAAATAGACAATAATCCCCCTCGCATATCCTCCCACCCTAAGAACTGAACATCCAACAACTGAATACACAAATTTACATGCTAATCCTCTTCAACAGGGACTCACAGTATATAAACCCCACATACCCCTACGCCACCATTCTCTGAGGATGCCAGCCACAGATGCAGGCGAAACGTCAGAAACTCTTCTAGAACATGGCCTCACAGCCCAGAAAAAAACCCACAAAAACCTATCAACCCCCTTTCTTAGATGCCATGGGTAGAAACTCTGTGAAATCAGGAACAATGAAAGGCAACCAATGTCCTAGCCCAAAAATGGCACAAACCACCCAAGGGCTAAAAGCAGGCTGCTTAATATGTAGGTGGTAGTGGGGTGGGGGCTCACTACCGCTGCTTCCTGCACTAGGATTCCAACCCTCAGCAATGGTGGACCAAGAGGTGGATTGTAAGTCTCACACTTCTGTCACCCCCCAAGGTGAAGGCTGACAGGGTAAAGGCACTATATCTTCCTGCACTCTAGCTGTGGAAGCAGCATCACAGCAGGGCTGCAAAGGCATGCACGGACAGGTCCAGGGTAGGTCTTGAGACAGTGCCAGTGCCTCAAGACAGTGACCACCAAGGCCATGTGTACCCTGGGGTCCATCCCTGCACGTGTGCCTTGCAAAATGTGCCAACACTTGCCAACTTAACTGACCAACACAGGAACCTATTGCCACGCCCAAGGTCCACTGCCAAAAAAGCTAGTTGGCCACCACAAACCAAAACTGGCTCCCCCAAACTGGGCTGCGTGGCCACAAATGAAATGGTATTAGACAGCCCACGAGAAAGGCCAAATCCCACAACAGCCTTTTCTGGCTGCCCCATAAACACACACCGAGGCTGCTGCACTCGTTACAAGCAGCCACCTTTAGAACACTCCCAGACAAGCAAGAAGTGGTGAAAGACACCCACACCACACAATGGAGGGGCAAATCACTGAAATACCCCCAAGGCAGCCACACCAGCCAACTGCAGCCTCTATGATGCTGCACATGAGAATGGGGCTCAAAAGCTACTGGGGGAGGAGGCAAAATGGAGATGAGCAAAGTGCAGGGACCACCACACAAGGACTGAACAGACTTACTGAATGTAGCAGCAAAAAAGGGGGGGAAGTACAAGGGAGACCCTTCAGGAGCCCGAGGAACACGCAACCACCGATCCATCCCTAAGCGCCCACCAAACACTCAGCAAGCAAGCTAAACTAGGCAGCAATAATAAGGAAATAAACCAGGAAATAGCTGAAAGCAAGCAAAAGGCAGTTCCACAACGTGGAGACCAAAGAAACAGCTAGCCAAGATCCAGCCCCATCCCTCCCTCACAACATGGAGCTTGGAAAGAGACATGTGGAAGGGCGGGCAGGCCCTATATCACCTGTGACTCTGTCCTCCCCATGTATAATGTCATGGCATGTCACACTGGACACAAAGATGTTTGGTGTCCTTCCTCTGGAGGCCATCAAAAGTAGATCTCTCCCCACCCCCCCGCAGCACTGTGTGCCATGTGTGTCCAGGGCCCCATTTTCACAGAATATCAGTGAACATTTAGCCCTATGTTGGCAGAAAAAATTAAATTTGAGATACTGAATGATGTTCCTTTTAATTGCTGAAGTTACCCCAAACCACCCAACACTAGCTTAACTCTGTTGTCCATAGTGACAGAGAATGAAGTTAAAGAATAGCAACACAGGACAAGTTCCATCATGCCTCCTGGACTTTCCAGTTCTTGCTCCAATGAAGGTCAGCCTACAGCCACAACTTATTATCAGTCCTTCTTGTGGCTGAAGTATGAAGGTTTTAAAAATGCACAACACATGAAGTGAAGCATTTAGCATTCTGTGTAGTCTGGGCTTTGTGAGTTCTTTCTCAGCTGGCCTGAACAACTTGCATTTCCCTAGTGGATTTATCTGCATTTCATGTACAAGGAACCCTTGAGTAAAAAACAGAGTCAGTCTAGAGTCTGATACTCTTACTGGTGTTTAGCATCCTACTATTACAGTTGGCCCCCCACTTTTATGGGTTTAGCATTCACGGATTTGACTATTCATGCATTTGATTAACACAGTATGTTCTCTCTAGACATTTGTAGGTCTTCTGCCATGAGGGAGCCCTGGTGGCACAGTGCTTAAATACCAGTTCTGCAGCCACAATGTTGTGAATTTGGTCCTACAGGGCTCCAAGGTTGACTCCAAGGCCTTCCATCCTTTTGTATGTTGGTAAAATGAGTACCCAGCTTGTGGAGGCAACTACGTAACATATTGTAAACTACTCTGAGAGTGACTTGTGCTATAAAATGTTGTAGATGTGTAAGCGCTATTGCTAAACAATTTGTAAGCTGTTCTGAGAGCCTTTGTGGCTGAAGAGCAAGGTATAACTACTCTAATAAATAAAATAAAATAAAATAAAAATTCTATGATGCTTGCCTACCAGAGTGAGATTAGAGAAAGCCCCAATTCCCTTCATTCTCCCTACTATGGCAGTTTTATGACTTCCCTGCCATGGTGGGGAGGGGAGGGTGAACAGGGCTTCTTTCAGGTTCCCCTGGCATGGACTAAGCTCTCGGAGCTTGCTCTGTTCTGGGAGAGGTTAGAGGAAAGAACAGGCAACACTCTCTCTTCAGCAGAGGTTTTAAGGTTTCCCCGCCATGACAAGGTGGGAGGGGGCGAATGGGACTTTTTCAAAGCTCCCCTGGCATGGACTCTTGGAGGTTGCACTCTGCTGGGAAAGACTTCAGGAGGTTTCCCTGCCACTCAAGAGACAGCGATGTCCTGTTCCTTTCTGCAACCTCTCCCTGCACAGGGCAAGCTCCAAGAACTTAGCCCATGCCAGGGGAGCCTGAAAAAGTCCTGTTTTCCCCCTCCCACCCCATCATGGCAGAGAAACTTCAAAAGCTCAGCCAGAGAGAGAGAGAAAGAGAGAGAGAGAGATGTCCTGTTCCTTCCTGCAACCTCCCCCGGCACAGAGTACACTCCAAGCTTAGTCCATACTGTGAGAGCCTGAAAAAAGCCCCATCACCTCTGCTCTCCCCCCATTTCAGGGAAGTGCCAAAAGAGCTGCCACTGTGGCAGAAAAATTAGAGGAAATCAAGTCCTTCCCAGGTTCTCTCAAGTCTATCTAATTTGCCCATCCTGGCAGCCAAGTGCCAAACAGCCACTGCCATTTTTTCAAGCAGTTATTACAAAAGGCCAGAAGCAGCACCATGGCGGACCAAAGTATCAATATTGACCTGGTGCAAGTCAATCCAGGGTTTTTAGGTCATTTTTTTTTTGGCATACTTTTTTAACTTGTATTTTTTTCACTCTCGTGGTGGACCGGCACACCTAACCCCCGCAAATGTGAAGGGCCAATGGTAGAATAATACAGTTGGCTCTCCGCATCCATGGATTTTGCATCCACAGATTCCAGCACCCATGGCTTGAAAATATTAAAAAAATAAAAAACAAAGCTTGAATTTGCCATTTTATATAAGGGACACCATTTTACTACACCATTGTATATAATGGGGACTTGAGCATCCATGGATTTTGGTATCCACAGGGAGTCTGGAACCAAACCCCAATGAATACCAAGGCCCACTGTACCATTTTAATATCACCTATTGTGTTTTTAATTATAATGTGTTTTTATTGTAATTTTCTTTTTGTAAGCTCCCTTGTGCCCCAGTCTGTGAGAAAGGCAGGATATAAATAAAGTGATGGATGGATGGATGGATACTAAGACTGGAAAACTAGAAAGTATAAAACATTGGTAGATGTATGAACTGATTGATGGAATTTCCAGAAAGGAGTCATTTAAGAGCAGGCAACATGAACTAGCTTTGGGCTACTTGTACAGTGGGATATGGAGATACACTGAACATAATGCCAGGCTAGATAGTCTGTCGGTCTGATCTAGCATTACTCACAATATCAAGGTTGTATTTATTAAGCTAGAGCTGGGCAAAGAGGAAAGACAATCAATCCTCTTTTCTGCATTTGGGTGGGCCATGAGAGCCTAGGTCCCTACTGTTTATGTGTTGCTATGATAAAAGCTATATTACACAACAGTTAGTTTGGGCCAGGAATTAGCAAACTTTTTTTTCCTGCTACGGGCAGCATTCTCTCAGGTGTAACATGTCAGTGAGCACATGCTGGTAGTGGACAGAGCCCCCCCCCACTCTTTCTCTCTCTGCCATCAATTGTCTGTCTTTATGTAAAAGTTTCTAACACCCCATTTTTTCTCTCACTTTCTTCCTCTCTGACAAATTTCTCTGAACTAATGTTGCTAATAGAGGACTTTTGAAACTAAACTGAATATTAGGTTACATGGGTCTCTAGCATTTCCTATTTCTGGTCTGGGCCTCAGCAAGCTTGGAGAGGCCACTATGAAAGAAAGAAGTTCAGAAGGCTGACAAGTCATCCTTAACAGTGACAGATTGAAAGAATACAACAAATTCCAAAATCTGTAAAAGAGTGATACCGTTATTGGTCAACCAAAATGCAGAAAAATGCAAGATCTCGAAGGTTCACTGGCTTCTACATCAAATAAAAATTCATACAGAAGAAAGGTTATGATGTGATGAGTCACAGGCCTACCTTTTGTCTCAGATGTTACTCTGTTGTCAGTTAAGACGGTGCTGAGGGATCTCCATGGAGGCAGCGGCTGCTCCCCTTCTTGGCCATATGGGGACCAGGAACAAAGGGCAATAAAAGATAGGTAATTTTAATCCATTTATCTGCATTTTGGTTGGCTAATAAAGGCATTGCTCTTTTGTGGACTTTGTTGTATTTCACTCCATGGCCAACATGGCTGAATAAGTTTTCTAGATCTGAATGAGAATGCTTTGGCATTACAGGTTAAGACATCAAGCTAGGGAAGCAACTTCACTGCAGTTGACACAAATTTGAGGGTTCCTGAAAGAATTCCAGGTTGGTTAATGAATCTCATCTTGAGGAGATGTGGTAGCTTGGGTATATAAACGTTCGGTTTCTTTGGTTAGATACCATGGTCTGCCTGTTTAGAATGTGTATAGTTGGTGTTCATAGGAAGCGAAGACAGGATTTGGTGTACTGTCTTAACTCGCTCTTCAAGAGCTGAGTAGCAACAGAAGTAGATTAAATGAACAGGGATTGAAAAATCTATGTTAAGGTTGCCTAGTTTCAAATGGTTTTGAAACTTCATGCTGAAATGACTTTTGGACCATCCCAAAATAAAGGACCCAACACATGTGAGTAAGTTATACTTTGGATCTGTGTTCTGCACTGAACTAGGTGATGTGTGGGGAAGGGCATCAGAAATTATGCTGTTGCCTTATCTGTGATAAAAAAAATGAATGTGTCTAAAACGTTTTTGTTTCAGACAATTCCAATAATTCACAATGATCTCCCATTTAAGCAATGGCAGAGGGAAATTTCTAAATTCATATGGCAAGGAAAAAAAGCCAAGAATTAGATTTAAAACAATGCAGGATATGAAAGAGGAAGCTTTGGTTTTCCAGATTTGAAACTATATTTTTATGCTTATTGTATGGTGTGGATGAAAGACTAGATAATGTTAAAAAAAAGTTAAACTTTTACAACTGGGAGGATGGGATTTGAGATTTGGTCGGCATGTATTCTTGTGGAATGCAAAGTGAAAGTAAATAAAGATTTTAATAATCACTTTGTGAGAAGGGCAGTACTAAGAGTTCGGTTTAAATGTAAGGCAATAATTTTTTGCCAAAATCCCATTGTGGTTGTCATCCTGTCATGATGACCTGCAGGCATCATGGATCCCATTACAAATTCATAGGAACAATATTGGAAACTTCCACTCCTTGTTTGGAAACGGGAAGTGGGTGGGAGAACCTCATTGAATAAACATAACGTCACATCACCTGACTAGATAGTCACTCTGAATGGGTAACGGCAGAGCCAATCAGAGATCAACACAAAGGACTTTTAAAAGTTCTGATCTTCCCTTTGTTCTGAGCCTCTCTGAGTTGAGCACATGGCCTAGCTAGATTGAGCTAGCTGAGATGGACTCTGATCCACATGGCCTAGCTCTGGGCACATGGCCAACAAAGCCATGGGATAACCAGAAAATACTAAACTGTGATAACAAAAGGTTGGGGAGGGAGCCCACCTTACCCAAAGGCCTCAAAGGATCCAAAAGGACTCTGAAATTCCATCTCCAGAGACTGTAAGTTACCTCTGCATGTAATAGTTATGGAATGTGTAGCTAGATCGCGTTAGATCTATGTTTTATTTGTAAGTGCTCTGAATGAATGCATATTGTATAAGCCTTAAGCTGAACCTGGGAATTTTTTGCCTTCTCAAGTAACATAGACTCCTAGAATTGAATAAAAGCTTTCTGTTATTTTCTAACCTGCCTCGAATTGCCTGCTTTTGGTCAGCTATCAGAGCCTTCTCTAGAGTAAAGAGTTATTAATGTTCTTTAACCCAGTATGTCTAGTCTCACTGCCTGGATGTGGAAAAGACCATAAAGGAAATTGTAAAGACAGTGAGTGGTGGTGGCCTGCCCTTAGAAAAGAGATTTCCAGACTAGAGAACCCTTATGAGTGTGTTTTTTTTCAGTTGTACAAATAAGCTGGAAGCCTTCCCTCCCTGCTGGAAGAGTAGGACCAGCTTTACGACACATCCCATGAAGCTTTGTATCAGAGAAAAAATATGGGGGGAAATGATTATATGAAGATTTGCTTAATAATGAAGATGACCAAATGATGAACATACCAGCTGATGAATTAGCCGCACAAGGGTTTGATTTACAATGGGTTGTTTAAATAGACAAATGTAATTTGATATAAGATGGATACAAAAATATTTGGTTTCGAAAACAAGGAAAATGAATTTGAAATGTTATTGTGCTCAAACGATGATAACTTAATTAAAAATGTATAAGATGTTAAAAATTGTGATGGAGGAAGAACAGTTGAAGGAAAGTATGGTAAAATGGACACAAAATATTGGTTATAATATACAGTTTCTCTGTATTCACGGATTTGGTATCCATAGATTTAAGTATTCATGGCTTGAAAATGTTCTTTTAAAAATAATCCAAAAAGCAAACCTTGATTTTGCCATCTTATATAAGGGACACCATTTTGTTATGCCATTGCAGAAGGGACAACTGTAAAGTTGTTTCAGTGGGAGAATAAGTGGAAAAAAGAAGTGGGAAAAAAGATGCTTACTTTAAACCCTAAAGATAATTTTTACAAAATGATGCATAGATAGTATTTAACACCAGTTAAGTTGTCTAAAATGTATAAAGGTTCATCAAACTTGTGTTGAAAATGCTTGTCATGTGAAGGGACATTTTATCACATGTGGTGGACTTATGAAAAAGCAAAGATGTTTTTGATATCCATTCATAAGATTATGGAAAAATATTGAAGATTAAATTACTATACATCTGAAACTGGAAATATTTTTGCTAAGACTGCTAGAAGACCTTTTAGAATGAGAATACAGCAAGATGATAAAACTACAGCAGTGAGACTAATCTACGCCCAGAATTGGAAACAAAAGACTATTCTGGCAATTTATTTATTTATTTGTGCAGTTTACCTGAAGAGGGACCCAAGGCCACAATAGAAGAATGGTTGTTGAAGCTTTATAATATGGCCAGGACAAATTATCAATTTTTGTTAAATGATAAAACTATAGATGAATTTAAAAAGGTGTGGAAGTCCACAATAGTGTCAGTGCATAGGCCATGGCCTGACAGAATTTCACAGGACAGAATAGGGCTACCATAGCTACTGAAAAGCGTGTATGATGCAACATGAGGCAAAGATTGCTGTATAGTGATAGACTGTCATCCTATGTGATCAGTACATCACATAGGACACACCCAGGATGACACAGCATGGCTGATGCAACCATACCATGGACAATGTATACAAGTGGGCGTAGCCTATGTTCTTTGTGGGGAATTATTGTTGAGTTGTAGCTGGAGGTGCTGTCAGAGCGCTCTGTTGATAGCCAGCTATTACTTTATATATACTCTGTAAGTAAAGTTATGTAAATAGAGCTTTGAGGCTCAGAGTTATTCTTTGGCACACTGCAAGGAGGGTACAGCTCTGGAGAACCCAGCTGAGAGAAGGACCACGGGAGTGCATGCGCAGACAAATAGAATTCCTGAAGAAAAACAATGGTAATATAGAAATAGTGGTATTTCATAATTTTTGAATGAAGTTATGAGAAGTTATGTCTGAGATTGATATAATCAGATAGTGGATTTGAATTAAAACACAATAGACGTTATATATAAGAATATATTTTTTGCTTATTATACATCATTCAGAAAAAGAATAATTTCACTAGGATTATCAGTTAAGCGGTTTGTAAGGTATTGTTTTATAACCTTTAGCTGTTTAAGTTGGAAACTAACTGTCCCTTGTAGTGTCTTTTGTTTTGTTTTGTTTAGATTAGTTTGGGGAGGGATGGGTGAGCTAGATTAGGTGAGGTTTTTATGGTTTGTGGTTGTATTTTTATTATGTTTATTGTGTGTTGGTTTTAGATGGGAACATGAAATGTTTAATAAAAAGATTTTTTTAAAAAGAAATTATGCTATTGCTGTGGCCATATCATTAGTTGATCAAACTAGACACAGCATAGGGAAACTGTAGCTTGTGTTGGGGGGGGGGCTCCTCATGCAACACACTGAATTCTCTCCTTGCTTTCCTTTCCCAGACCCTCCCCTCTGCAAATAAATAAATAAATAAATCTTATCTCTGATCAGCAAAGACCCTTTTCACAACACTCAGGATGGAAAACCCAGAAATTTTCATCTTTGTCACGGCACTCTGAGGGTAAAGACTGAAGTATCTCTGCTAAGCATGCCACAATGGGAATGAAAACAGCACCCTTCCTCAGCGTGAATCAGAGGAAGCAGCTGAGAAATCCTTTCCCTTTAGCTGATTCGCATGGATACACTGAATAAAGGGGTGCTACAAGGGGGTTGTGTATACGAGGCCAAAAGAAATGGATTGCTCCACAGTAAATAGCAAGTTGCAGAAGCTGTGACTTGTCTTAACCGTTTTACAGCCCCCATAAACTTCACATGCCCTTTAGCCAAGATGGCAGCCATGAGCGAAATACATTTTAAAATCTGCAGTTGCCAATTTTTTTTTTAAAAAAAACCTACCTCCATGGTGCACACTAGCAATATTTCACCTTTACAAAAAAAGAGAGAGGAAGATAACAAAAATCCCCGTTTTATTGCCTTAGTGATATCCCCGTTTTATTGCCTTAGTGATATTTTCGCTAAGGTGAAAATCCGACATGGCGGCAGCAGGCGCTTGCCCTATTAGCAAGCCCCACCTCCGTGCTTGTCTGGCCAATCATCCTTGCACTTCCTCTTGTATGAGAAAGCAATTCATATTGAATCACTGATTCCAATGAGTGGGAATGCACATTCCCCATGAAGCTTTTTTTAAAACTGCAGGAAAAGCCACAAAAGCTTTCCCAGCATAGTTTTTGTAGTTTCTTGCCCCTCTCCTGTTCCAAAATGACTGTGTTTTGTGACAAGGTTCTTATTTTGATCCAAAGAGGAGAGGAAATAAGAGTTCAACCACCAGGACATCTTTAAGTTTTTACTTCCCGGTATCCATGTCTTTGTCATGCAAACGTTAGCTCCTGAGTCTAATAATGTATGATATTGGTTTCCTGGTTGATCTGTAGTTATAACAAATTTTCTGGTATCTTCAGGGCTGCTTATTAATTTCCCCCTATACTGCCACTGCCCTGGCTCCAATTAGTAAACTCTTAATTTTTGGCAGCAGGGCAGCCCTAACAGAGCTGTTCCTGCATCTCAATCTTCAAGCATCCTCAACTTTCCCCTCAGTGTTTGGTAAGTGTCTTCTGTGGGTTTGTCAGCATCTCTAATCTGAACTGTTTTAGCTTGTAATTTCTCAATAGCTGGTGCACTGGATTCCCTTTTAAGCGTTTGTTCCCCCTTTTCTGGCTTCTCTGCCAGTTGTTTCAAAACTTCTGTACTAACTCTACCTAATTTAGCCATTTCCCATCCTTGATCTTTTGTCTCCATAATTTTATCCGAAGGGAAGGCTCTCCTTTTTGATTTTCCTTTTACCAATTATTGTGTTTAAAATTTTGTTATTGTCCCTGCGCCCTTACTGCTTCTTTGTTGGAGTATACTTTTTTCTTTCCTATCACTTTTGGGATGCGCTAGCATTATTTCTCACTTTACTTCTTTTAAAAGGTTTTTGAGCTCTTTCCATCCCTGTATCTCAGATCCACTCCTAATGCCCAACCCCAACTTCCATTCCATTCATTAATATTTCATCTGGATTAAACCCTAGCCTATAACTTTCTTGCTACATCCTAATTGCCCACTCCAGGAGTTTATCTCCTAGTTCCCCTATGGAGATTTTTTATTACCTCTTTTAACTCAGCTGTAGTAAACATTTCATCACTAACAGTGGTTTGTAATAAAACTCCTTGTCGGGCTCCTTAATTTACCTTAAAAGTAGTAGAGTTTTTCTTAAAAGTCATTACTCTAGGGGGGAAGATCCAAATGGATCACAATCAGAATTATCTGGGTATATCCCTTCCCAACAACAGTCATGGGGATCAACAAGGTAAGGGTATGATTGTAACCTTACTTTCCCTCTTTGTAATCCCAGTTTGGCATGACCCACATTTAATCTGCATAGATTTCTTTTTATTTTCTTCAATTTGATATTCTAAGTCCCTTAAGCCTGCCTTTAATTCCTGATGTTCCTTACTCATGTCTTCCTGTTCTTGTTGCAATTTGTCTAATTCCTGAACTCTTTTTAAATTTTCTAAATTTAAGACCTCATTTTAAAGCTGCATTTCCCTCAATTGTTCTTTCAATTGCTCATTTTGATTCTGAACATCTTTTAAAGCTTCTAATTGTAACAAAACAACCAGCCTTCCTTGGTCAAGAATTCCTGTCACATTTCCCTTTATACAAGCTATTCTTGTAGCCTTTAATAGGGGTTCCTCTAAAGATTTAGCCTCCCTCATTCCTTGATTCATTAAATAATCTGTTTCTTCTTTTAAACCATCCTCTATCTTAGGATCCTTGGCAATCTTTTTCCTTAGCTGAAATATCCAACCTCTTGCTTTTCCCACCAGATCTTCACCTATGGAAAAGGTAACTCTTTCTCCCTGCTCTGTAGAAAAAGGATTTTCAGACATAAGCCTTTGCTCAGTATCCTTTTCCTTTCCTTTGAAGAAAGACATTTTTGTCCTACTTTCTTTCTCAGAGTTTTATCCCAATTATTAAATTCAGCAATACACAGTTTTGTTCAGGGAGCACCCTGAATTTCCAGTCCCAAGTACTTGTCCAGGCCTTCACCTGATTTCTAAGATATCACTCTCTCTCCCTCTTGGATCCTGCTCACAGCACCAATTATGTTACAAAATTACTGTGTTTTTGTGACAAGATTCTTATTTTGATCCAGAGAGGAGAGAAAATAGAGTCCAACCACCAGGACTATAGGCAAGGACATACACTTGCGATACCAAATTTTGTTTTAAGCACTATTTCATGCAACATTTATTAGACATATACAATTATACAAATAACGTTTGGTACCAAGAGTTTCAATCACATACACATTCATTCTTCATACTTACAAGATAGGCCTCTCACAAGAGACTGATCAATCTCTCTTGCAGGGCTGATGGATGCAGGGTTACAGTGCTGTTCCTGACATACACAATGGTCAAATAGGTCCTGTTATTATAGTTATTTCAGCTGAGTTACACTTGGGCTGCCCACCACATTTCTTTGTGGGCTGTAAACAGGTATTCCTTTTATCTTAATTGGATCTGTTTTTCCTGTAATTTCCACCAGGGTCGGAACTGATTTTAATCAGATATATTTTTCTTGTCATCTCCACCTTAGCAGTAACAACATGTTCTCAGGGTCACTTCTTCCTTGCTTCAAGTGTCATGTCTCCATTTTATCATGTATTGTGAGAACTCCATTTTGGTACAAAGAACTTGTCTCCTTCAGTCTAAATAGGCCCGTGCATCCATAACACTCCTCAATACAGTGCATTGATGTGGGTTCCCATTAAGACAGCTCATATTCCCTGAAAAATCTGAGGACTTTTTTCACCGTTTAGACAACCCCAAGATGTGTATGTGCAAATGAATGTGATGCACTGAAAGAAAGGATGGTGTGAATGGCATGGGTGAATATTGTATGAGAGAATAGGGTGTCCCAATACACTTGGTGCTTCTGACCATTGGCCATACCCACTGGGCAGTGTGGCTTTTGAAAGTTTCCTGGGTGGCAATCTGACCCTTGCTCCAAAATTATTCTCCACTCCTGAGCTAGACCTTCATACTCCCTGTAGCCTGGGGAAGTTGGTAATTTAATTTTATCATTCCTTTTCACTAAAATAATGTGTTCAATATGGCCAAGAAGCATCACTGAAATCAGCAAACAATAAAATTAAGTAACAACTATACATCAATAGAGTGAATGGAGATAAATCCAGATGATTTTCTGAGATCTTTGGGGTGTTTTCCTGTAGTCTTTCTGCTGATGGCCCTGGTTTCTCTCTGTAATGGAGTGATAATGTAAGCCATCCATACAATCACTCCTATGCATCTTCAGATCACATCCTAGAATCATACCAATTCCTTGATACTCAGAGGAGTTGAGGTGATGGAACAACCAACCTGACAATTTCACATGGCAGAAGACAAACACAAACACATCTTTGGGGTTACTCTGGGCTGCACATTACTTCACTAACACCTTGATAACCACCCAGTGTTATCCAATCTTGGAGCTATTTTGGCTGGTCAAAGGCCTCTCTATAAAGGCCAAGAGGTAGAAGGGCTGAAGCCCTTGAAAGCATACTGTGATGAAATCACTGCATATTTTGCATCTACAAATATTAATATTTGCACTGAGCTGTGAAACTGGTTGCCATTTTTAAGAGTCATAGATGGATGTTGCAAAAACACTACCCAGTCATGTTTTAATAGATACATTTCAACTTGTGTCACACAAGGATGTGGAAAAGCTGTTTGATGCACTGAAGTCAACCACATGCTCCAAAGAGCTTTGCCTATCAATTAAAAGTTGCCAAGACAAGTCTCAGAACCTGGACCTGCAAGGTACTGAATGCTTCCTGAAGCCTCTTCTCATAAGGAAGCAGTTGTGAGGGCTTTACTAAAGAAGCCAAGTCTGTAACCAGTGATCTAGGGTCATAAAAGAGGCAGGGAGAGTGTGACCCTGTTGTTGTTCATCTCTTGATGGATTGTGATACAATTAATCATGGCATCCCTTTCAAGATACTGTCTAATTTGAGAGGGAGTATAGCTTTGTGGTGGTTCTGCCTCTGATTGGATGACCAGCGCCAGGAGATGGTTTCAGAAGATATTGCTCAATCTTGTAAACTCCCCAGTTTGTATATTCTTCAGGGCTCAGGATTATCCCCCATGCTATTGAACATGTTCAAAAAAACCCACACCAAGTGAGTTCCTAGGTTTTGGAGTGCACTGTCATTAGAACACTGATGACACATTTCTATTTCTCATTTTCATCTTCAGTAGCTAAAGCAGTAGAGGTGCTTGCTCAGCACCTGGCCACAACAATGGACTGGAGGAATGCCAATAAACTTGTCTCAATCCAGACAATTTGAGGAGTTGTTACTGGGTAGGAGTCATTCAACCTGTTCTAGATGGATTTGTACTTCTACAGAAGGAGTTTCACAGCTTGGGTGGGTCTCTCAGATCCATTACTTTGGCCCCAGTGGCATCTTCCACTGATTTTGGCTGGTGATCCATGTACAACATTATCAGAATAGGAACAACCTAGTTTCAGTTGTCTATGCTCTTATTTCAGCACTGTGGTGCAGGCAGAATTCTAGAGTACCTCTGAATAGTCTTCTGATGCATCATGGATGCTGGGCTGGAAAGTGTCAGCTTTCACTTGATAGAGTGACTTATTTTGGCTGGCTGGCTGGGGAAATAATTTTATTGACAGGAAATGAGCAAAGAGGATGCTGTGTATGTGTAGTCTTTGAGGTCTATCAAAGGGTCAGGGGGCAAAGAGACCAGGTCAATGTCTCTCTCCAACAACATTCCATTATAGATGTTCCATTCCAGCATTTAGCCGAGGATGTCCTGGGGTCTCTCCCACAAAAGACTGCAGGAAAAAGATATGCACTCATTGCCTTCTGATGTTCTGTCATGGCCCTAGGGGATACTTCAGCTTAGGTTATAGCTCAAGCTCTGAATTGTCTTTGCAAGGATTAGATGGCACTTGGGAGATTCTGACTGAGATGTCTTATATCTAACAGTCACTTCATATGTCAGTTCCCTACCACCTTCAAGCTAATGGGATGATGATAAAGTTTAGTATGATACTGTGGACTATGATCCACAAATTCATGAACACAAAAAGGAGGAAGGAAGAGGAAGGGAAAAAAGGAAATGTGGCAAAGCCTTTAAGACTAATGATTTAAGACTTTAAGACTTAAAAGCATGAGCTTTCATGCATATAAACCCACTTCTCTGGATACATAACTAATGGATTTAACAAAAGGTTTCTTGAAAGTTACCTCTAGAGTGCCTCCATATAGTCTTCTCACAACATCATAGATGCTTGCTGGCCATCAAGAAAAAAAAAGTTCCACTCAACCAAGTGACCTACCTTGGCCATAAAATTGGCTGTGATATGATCATTCCCATGGAAGCTAAACTGCAAAGCATTTGCAACTGGTCTGTTCACAGGTCAAGAAAACAGTTCCATTTTTTCCTGGGCTTGGCAGGATACTACCCAAGTATAGCCAACCTTCCATTCCTTTGACAAATCTGACAGGTTCAAAGAGATTGAAAACAGTAAAGTGGACTGTACAATAACTAGACACTTTCATAAATTGTAAAAGGCTCTTGTGACAGATTCTCCAAAAACACTGTTAACACAGAATGCAATAGCCAGATTCAACAGCCATTTCAGCACACCTGTTTTGGTCATAATCCTGTTTGTACCTTTAGATAACCAAACTCTTCTTTGAGAGTCTTAGAAGGTGGTGAAAAGGGAAGGGCCTTTTTCATTTTTGTTCCTGCAGTTAAGGAATGCTTCCCACAGAGATGAATGGTTGGTTGCATTATTATAATCTTTTGAGCCCCAGCTTGAAACACTTCTGTTCGCTCACGCATTTTGATGGGACTGGATTGGCTGCTTTTAAAATATCAACCAAGTGATTACCCCTATAATTTGTTGGGGGACATTCCTTTATTTGGGGGCATTCTTTCTTTTTTTGCTGTTGTAAACTTTTCTGTATTTTATCTGTAACATGTCTAGAGTCTATTTTAGAAAAGAAGTTCAAAAATAGGAATTAGCATTGTCTCTGTTTCTTTCCTACCTATAAATTGCAAAGAGGGTGTGGCACTCCTGTACAAGTATCTGAACATGTCCAATGCAGAATAAACAAATATCATGGACTGGGAAATTGGACACTATGCATGGTGTGGCCAATGCTAGAAGGGGTTACACTGTGTCTGAAAGACCAAGTTTGCAGCTTGAAGGTGGCCTTTAATGTCTTTTAGCAGCTTAGATTGGTTTGTGAAGTGGATCTCTAATTAGATTGATTGGACCTATCTCAACTTATGTTGTAGTTACAGCCAGGCTTAAGTACTGCAATGTCCCTTACAATGAGTTACTTTTGAAAATAAGTTGGAAGCTTGAACTGGTCCAAAATGTAGTGACCTGGATATTAATGGAATCTAAGAGATGAAAATACGTAACTTATAACCTGTTTTGCTCCAGCTGCACTGGTTAATCACTGAATCAACTGTTGAATAGTAAGTCTAGACATATGTAAATACTATTTATTCAATGGGTCGCCCTCCAGTTTGGACTACCAAGTGTATTTAGGCTATTATGACTGGTAACCCTTTTTGGATATTAAATTTTGTCTGTTTATGCCTGTAATTAAAAAAAATACATTAGAAGATAGCTTAGCTGGTTCCTGTATTCATAGTAATTCTTTTATAAACCAAAAAAAGGCAAAGATCAGAAAATTTAAAAACCTGAGATGGAAAACATGATTGAAACATTAAATGGTAACGTAGGCACCTTACCTAAGCTTTTGCTGTATAGGAGTGCAAATGGGAAAAAAAGGTTTGATTTGCTCTGAGCTTATGCAGCTTAACTTTTCTTGTCTTACTAACTTTCTCACCTGGCCAGCAACCTCAATTGGAGTGGTAAATTTAGCAACATTAGGACTGCAATTATACAGATAAATAGGGGTTATGGTCCACTGTATTTACTACACTTAGCACTGGCTGTAATGTTTGATTAAATGTGAGAGAACTGGCTGGGAGGTTTTTGGCAAACCTGTATCTTCCAACGTAATATAATTTGCAGGTTTGTTAATCGGAGATGGATATAAATGTAACAAGTGACCTACAGCATTCTAGAGTACTGGCAGATTATCCCATGGTTTACTCCTTCCTACATTACTGTCCTGCTTGCTTTTTAAAAAACACTACACAAACAATTTAGTACACATTTAATAATTACTGATAGAATCATTCTGTAATTTAGAATATTTGTTTCTGTTTGGAAGGTATGCCAAATTTAATGTTTCACATCTGAAAGGCACACAGTAGATATGAACCTGAACTCCAGGCAAACATCAAAGAAAAACTCTGTAGCAATAATCAATACTCCTTTAGTTTTGACTTTTGCTACAGTACAATTCAAAAGAGCTACCATTTAACTAAGGAGATCATTATCAGCACATACAATTCAGATTTATATACAATTCTCAGCAGCAAGGCTGCATGCAGCACACTGCTCATATAACAGTAAGAATAACAATATCATCTTGGTGGCATGGGTTCACCATTTTATGCAAAAAAAGCATAGTTGTAGAACTGTTCTACAAATACTAGACATAATTGGGTCTATAGGACAACAGCCGATCAACTAGAGCCAACTGGAATGAGTCAGCATATTCCTTCTCTAGACATATATTAATTTGTTGCATACAAAAATGATTACACTGATTTATATCAAAATTATTCTGTTTACTAATCAAGTTTTTTTTTCTTTTGGAAAAAAAGCAGTTAGTTTTCATGAGTTAGAAACAGTAATCATTTTCTTTCTCCTGTACTCTGATTCTTCAGTTAATAAAGCTATTTAGTTCAAAGTGCTAGAATAATGTGACAGAGAATGTTAAGGCCTTTGGCTATATCAAGTTCTTTTTTTCTTTTTTGAAGAGGCCAGTTTAACAATTTTCCTTTTCTTTTATTAGAAAAAAAGTAATCAACATTACAATTCAAAAATCCAAATATGAATTTCAAGTATGGAATGGAAAATGCTTCTATGAAACATTCAGATGAAAACTACTTGTTACCTGAATAAGTCATATCTGCAGGTTCTGATGAATGAAATCAAAGAATTAAAGATTTATTGCTGTGAAACAAAATATGTAGTACAGTAGTAAGAGACTTGGCCATTAAGCATAATCAGTGAAATTAACAAATTTAAAATGCACTAACAAATTTTTAAGACAGGTGATGGAAGGTCAAATGCTGGCTGACCCAAGTTCAACTGAAGTAGCAAAACACAAAGGATGTAGAAGCCTGATTTTCAGATAATTAAAAAGATGTAGTAACAGTTCCAACAGCCCACAAGCCAAAAGAGAGGAGTTTTGTGGTTTTTTTAAAAAAAGTTGAACTGACATTCAAACAGCCAATTTTATTTATGTTCAATTTTGGTTTTGCCCCCTCAAAATTCAGAATGTTTAGGGGAGGGAAAATATATTAATGGCTACCACACAACTGAACAGAAAGTTGTTGTCTCACTTGGTTTTTTTTCCACCGAGGTAAAAAAAATCTACATATAAATTTGATATTTATTTAGTACTACAAATTGTACTTCTTATAGTTCTGATCTGTTGCCTCTCAACCCTGTTTTACACATTTCTTGCTTCACTGATTCTTTCTCTTCTGATACTCAATCTGCTCCATTTATATTTGCATCTGTGCTTGATACCTTTCTTACCACGGAACCTTACCAAAAATTCTTATGAATCTTTATGACAGCACCCCTTAAGCAAGGCTACTGATGTAAACGCAAACTAGACTGTGCCACTCTCTTGGGAGCATATATCCTTGATTATGTTTTCGCTGATCGAGTGTTCTATAAAATGATCCTTTGAAGAAATATCTTGTAAACATCAGTGTGTACAGGTTCACAAGTACTCATATAGTTAGTTCCACGCACATTAACACCAGGATGGCTGGCTGACAGCTCTTGAAAATTCAGGAGAGTCTGCTCCAGGGGGCAAAAAGCCCCTATGAAACCTTGCAGCCTTTGTTTGCTACATACAAATGTAGCAAATGTACTTGCTGAGGTAGTCCAGTCAATTCTCTTCTTAGAAACCTTTCAGAATATTTCCGGAAGGGTGACATTACGAAGAAGCCACTGTTGAGAGTGGCTGCCATTGCAGTCTTTGATGCTGGGTACCTGGCTGTCTTCTTCAGTGGCTTTATCCAGGCACTGATTACTGTTCACATGCAACAGGGTTAATTTCTTTGTCCAAAGCGGGAGGGGGAAGGAAAGAAGGGGGAAAAAAAGAAACATTTTTAAGGCAATGGAGAAGTTAACCAAAGTGCATTGAAAATGAGCAAATTATAATAATATAATACAGGGAATTGGGAACTCTTTGAATTCTAGGAAATATTTTAAAGGATTTATGAGGGCTTATGGAGTATGCTAGGGTGCCCAGGATTTTAAAAACATTTTTCTTTGACTGGTAGTCTCATGCTGCAAGCTACTTTTGAACTCTTCAAGTCTCAAAATAGTGCAGAGGGACATCTGTTTTAAAGCCATAAAGTCAAAGAATGGATTTAAACTTAAGAGATCTTGGTTCAAGTCTCACTGAACCACTGACCAGTCACATTCCCTCAGCTGTTGTGAGAGGATAAAGTGGGGAGAAAAGAAAGCCATGTACACTAATTTAATTTTTCTTAATTTTGGAACATGATAAAGCACAGGTTCTTAACCTGTGGGTTCATGGACCTACAGGGTGCTGTGATGTCTCCACATGGAGGCTGTGAAGGTCTGGAGGCTGCTCAGCCCACCTCCTACCCAGTGTAGCAGTGTAATTGAAGCCAGGGCAAAGGCTGGCTGGGCCTGCACGTTCCTTATTATGTGGCCGCTCTGCTGTTGGCAGGAGGCAGGCTGAGCAGTGGAGCCAGCCTGCCAGCCAGGCTCCTTCACTCCCTTCCTGGCCAGGAGCTGAGACTAAGACCAGAGAAGGAAGGAGGAAAAGGAAGAGTGAGCAGGTACCTCAGCACTTATGTTAGCCGAGGCCCTTTGTTTGCCTGCACACCTGCTCTTTCTTTCTCTCCTTCTCTGGTCTCTGCTGGAAAGGAGGGGAGGAAGAGAGGGCGGGCGGAAACAAAAAGGACAACTCCAGCTGAAACTTCAAGTGTGGTTTGTAGGGGATCCAGCACTCTGGGGAGCCTCTTCCAGAAGCGACTATATAGGCAGGCTTCTAGGACTGCAGCACTTTCTTGGGGGCTGGCACTTTGCGGGACACTTCTTCCCCGTTTTCCCCCCTATCAATGGAAGTATAATTATTGGACCTTGGCCATTTTAGTTTGTTTTTAAAAAAATCATTTTATATATACATATATATATATATATATATATATATGTGTATATATATATCTGTGTGTGTGTGTGTGTATCACTGACAAGTCTAATACTAAAGAAATAAGTATACAGTTGGATCCCTGTATCCGTTGAACCAATATCAGCAGCACACAAATTAGTGACACATACCACAGAGCTGTGCTGGTAAATGCCTAGAGAGGATGCATCTTCTAGGACCTCATGGCATCTTTTGGGCCCTCCAATGCAACTATATGGTATTATGTTTTTACCAGAAGTCCTTTATTTTAATAGGGTTCGTTGTTATCCATAGTTTCCGGTATCTGTTGTAAGTCTGGGAACCAAACCTCGCGGATACTGGGGTCCAACTGTACTACCACTAGAGTGCACAGCTTTCTGTGTCAAAAAAGATTCCACAGGCAGCTGTTTCTGAGGTGTGCATTCCTGTAGGTGAACTACTGTGACAGCCACACTTTGCTGGTGGTGGCTGTCAAGCAATGCCCATTGGGATGAGTTTAGTTGATACTGAATGTTCAATTTAAATGCACAGTAATTTGATATGTAATTATGTTGAATTACTGAAGTATGATGGGTGAAGCACACAGGTTTCTTTTCTCTACAAAAAAAAGAACAGAAAAATATCTATCCAGTTCTTAAGTGCTTAGTCAAGTACAGTCACAAAATAAAATACAGCAGCACCCCTGTATCTGCTGATTTAGTTATCCGTGGTTGGCAATGGCCAGTGGTAGCTGTGACAATAGCAGTGGCAAAGGGGGAAGAGAGTGGGGAGGAGATATCTTGCCTCTCTTTCCCTGGGAGGACTCTAGTGGCAGGGTGGTAGTGGTGGGTGGGGTCCGGTGTTCGCTGTTATCCAGTTTCAGTATCTGCGGACACCCCTGGAATGAATCCCCAATGGATACAGGGGTGCTACTGTATTTGTTAGGAAAGCAAAAATTATCCATATATATACCTCCTTTGTGAAAATTCTATATAAGTTGAAACTATACCTCGCTGTTCAGAATTTCCAGAGCATGGAAATAACTGGTTACAAAACCCTGATTGGTTACCAAAGGGCGGTATATAAATAAATTTTATTATTTTATTATTATTAATTTTATTAAAAGATGAATGACTTTACATTAGAGTTACATTACAAAAGGTGTAACATGACCTCTTTTGTGGTGTAACTGTAACATGTAAAGTTACTTTTATAACTATGTGGATATGACCTCACTAAATAGTGAAGGAGGAATATTGCATGATTGAAGTTCTGGCTCAAGATGTGCCTTATTGTTGCTGTATACATTTATTTTTGAAGTACAATGGCAATTAACTACAATGGGTACTGGCCTGGAATTACAGCTGCAACTAATTACTTTTTGAAAGCAACTTCCCAAGCTCTGAACATTTAATATCACTTGTTCTTACAGCTTCATTAAATTTTAGAGATATCAAGCAACCTTAGGGAAGTATACCACTTTCATAGCACTTGTTCTAGATGAAACTTCTCTCTTCTGCACTTCTATCATGTAATATGAATGACTTGAACTCATCTAGAGAATAAATCCTGAGAACCATATTTTGCACTTATAGAAGCATTATCCACATCATAGAATTGTAGAGTTGGAAGAGACCACAAGGGCCATCCAGTCCAACCCCCTGCCACACAGGAAATCATAATCAAAGCATCCCTGACAGATGGCCATCCAGTCTCCGTTTAAAGCCCTCCAAGGAAGGAGACCCCACCATGCTCCAAAGGAGTGTGTTCCACTGCCGAACAGCTCTTACTGTCAAAAAGTTCCTCCTAATATTGAGGTGGAATTTCTGTTCCTGGAGCTTGCATCCATTGCTCCATGTTCTAGTCTCTGGAGCAGCAGAAAACAAGCTTGCTCCATCCTCAATGTGACATCCCTTCAAATACTTAAACAGGGCTATCATATTGCCCCTTAACCGTCTTTTTCCCAGGCTAAACATACCCCAGCTCCCTAAGTCTTTCCTCATAAGGCATGGTTTCCAGACCTTTCACCATTTTAGTCACCCTCCTCTGGACATGCTCCAATTTGTCAATATCCTTTTTGAATTGTGGTGCCCAGAACTGGACACAGTATTCTAGGTGAGGCCTGACCAAGGCAGAATAGAGTGGCACTATTACTTCCTTCCCTGGGGTGGTGAGTTAGGTGGGAAATCAAGCCCCTATCTTTCATTTGACAGGATACAATTCTAATTTATACATGCCCAAGTCCTTTGCAAGTCATGGAATATGAAGAAAAGTGTCTCCTAGGACCAGCTCTGTTCCAACACTAAGACTTGATATTAAGAAAGAACTTTAATTTGAACACAGACACAAAATGTGACACATGATGGTTATGTATCTTAGATTACAATTACAGTATTCTGTCTCCGTGTTCTAACCAGCAACCTCCCCATACATATAACTGTATCAAAAAGTAGCTATGTTCATGGAACTCTTGGATTTCAATCATGAACAGACTTACCACGGGATCATATTCCCAAAGCTGATTGCCTTTTAAGTGGTGGCACTTAAGCATTGTGACAGGACCATTTAGCTTAGAGACGTCTAAGCACAAATCATCTGTTCGAATTTCTTTGTTAGCTGTATATGAGAAAACCTTGACAGAAGACAATATTCAATCATTGTAGAACTACACATCACTTCATGATGATATGTGAACATTAAACATATCCATAAAATATACATCTGAAAGACAATCAGCCAACTGAATGTCTACACTGTGCACATAAAAAGGTTTCCTAAAATGGCTAATATTGCAATGGGGGAAGAACCTTCTTTTTAACTAAGGCTTCTCTGTTCTTCCAGGAACCACGTCTGATATCATATATGGATGAGACTACTTGGTGGTAAATACATAGGTGTATAGAGCAGGGATGGACAAATGTGGGAGGGTAGGGGACCACAGAGACCTTGGGGGATTGTACCCTCACCATAAAACATCCCTTTTTTGCCCCCAAATGCGCCCCAACAAATTCCAGGGGCTGTGGGAGGCATTTTTGACATATTTTAGGCCCAAGAGGGGCTCCTTTTCCCCTAAGCAGGAAGCTTATAAAATTCACATTTTTGACAGCTAGGGGACCTTGAGGGCCACACAACAGCCCTGGGAGGACCACTCTCTGTCCACTCCAGGAATACAGTATCTATACACCACAACATTCATAATTTGATGGAATTATTCATAAACTACAAATATAAAAATTGTAAATATATTATTCTCAGCAGAAGTGTAAACTTAGTAGACACAACACATAAGATAAACTCTCCCCCTATATTTTATTTTGTACAAAATTATTAGCATCAGAGACGACAGGAATACTGGAAGAAATATTGAACATAATAGCACTTGTTGCCCTAATAGAGCAACACATTCCACAATTTAATACAAGATAAGCCAGTATTAATATTCTTTCCGCCTCCTCTCTCTTTGGTACCAAGGGCAAGTTCCATGGGCTCAGGGGCCAGTCCCTATTCCTGCAAGACCTCATGCCGACTGCTCCATAACTGGAAGTAACTAAATGTCCACTGCTGGTTTTGTGGTGGAGATGATTCTGGGGGCTCCAAGGACTACGAAATCAGGTAGAGCAAACATACCACTTGTATGTCACCTACCCCTGTTCTATAGGATAACAATAAACCTAACTGACCTTTTAGTTAAGGTAGCACACAAATTAGGTTCTGTCATTTCACACCTCAAACCTGTACTGTTTATAAAATGATACCTGTTAAAGCAAATAATTTGAAACTTGGATTCTATGCCTTAATGAGGTCTACAACTGTCAAATTTCAAACTGACCTCACAAAACTGAGATAAATACAACCAGATAAAAATGTTGAAAATGGGCACAATTACCCTTTTTACTCCCAATCTTCTGACAGGGATACCATACACTTAATGCCTCTTGACATCACAGGCTCTCCTTCTAGAGCACTGGCTGGGTCCGCAATGATATTGCACAATGTCACATACTGCTTTTGCTTACAATTTATACCTCTATAAAACCTATGCTCTTCTTCAGTCTTCCATTACCAAACAAAAAATGGAGAGTGTTTGAGGTCAGCAAAGATGCTCTATGTTGCAAGAGTACTCCACTCCCTTATCAAATACCAAAGCTTTATAGTATAGTCTGCAAGGTAGCACTAAAGGAATCCTCCTGTAAGTTCACCCAATCTTGTGAGCTGACAATAGCTGGGAGGATGGGTTTGAACAGTGAGGGTTACAAAGCTCTACAGAGTTACAATACAAAAGTAGAACAACTGCTAATAACTTTGGTGTGTGGTCTTTGTAGTCTCTTTCCTAGCACCCTTGTGAATGGTGATGGTGCCAGCAGTGAAAAATTTCAAAGTAAAATCTGCTTTTTATTTAGGGCATGTATTTTTAAGTGGCACCAAGAATCAGAGCAACTTTGCAATGAAAGTTTGGTGGAAGAACTGTTTTTGTGTGTGATTGGCTTACTTACCTATGTGTATTTCAGTAAATTCAGTGCAAGAGGCATTTGTGGGGACTTGTGTAGAATATAAAGTTAGACAAATGAGCTCATGAGCCATAGCTCACACATCTTTTCTACTCCAAAGAGGTGTTGGGGAGATACATTTTGAAGCAAACAAGTAGAGTGCAGGAAGAGGGTGTTTAACCTCTTACACTTATTGATTATTTTCCACTGTAGTACATATCATACACCTGTATCTATGCCCCCAAAGAATCTCAGATTCCAAAGCAAAATCCACTGCAGCATGCCTGTGGTGAAAATCTCAATGCAACAATGAGTATTCTTCATTCATTATGCTAAAGTTTCAAATCCAAAATAAGAAACTGGAACTTTCACATCACTCAGTTTAACTGTAGTGCCATACAGCCATACAAAAACCTCCTTTTTGTTGAATCAGCACAAGGTTTGTGAAGTGTGCAATTTCTTACTGCCAGCTACTGGTACTAGCAACAGACAAGCATGGGGCAATTCACAGAAAGTTCTCCCTAGCAATATAGCATAGCTCATATGCTTTACAAGACCATACAGGACTAGAACAACGTTGGACAGCTTTGCTGGTCCCATACACTTGATTTGGGTGTGAAAGACCAGGAACAAGTATGGGTGGATGGAAGGTGGGGGTTCAGATTCAATTTTCTAACTTGACATTTCATGCAATCTCTGTAAAGCTCCAGAGGGCAGAGACAATGGCACAGTAATTCACTGAAATATATATAATTAAGCATCATAGTCATGAACAAAATTAGTGCATTTCTCAATTCCACGCTGTCAAGAAGCTCCAGTGCTTGTTGCTTCTTGAAAATTTATCAAATTATTTTCAAAACTTGCTTTCACCCTCTTTCACTGCTAGTACCATCATCATTCAAAATGGTGGTAGGAAACATTGCTTCAAGCACCAAACTCCCAAGTCATTAGCAGCAGTACAACTCCTTCCCACTGTATCAGAAGACTGAGAAACTCTTTAACCCCATCATGCAAGCTATTGATTCAAGCAACAAAGACATTTGGGTTAATTCACAGAAGGATTCCTCTAGGACAAAATGAGGCCCAGGTTTTGCATAAGACAATACAGGACCAGGACAAGGGGGTATCTTTGCTGGATCAACTTCATCCTAACCATCTACATTTGCGTCTGACAGACCAAGGAAGAGTGATGATGCATGGAGGGTAAGGTACAAGCAAGCACATTTTGAGACAGTACACATCACTACTGACCACAGGGCATTTCTATTAAGTCATCAATCTTAGCTTCTGATTGGTTCACTTCAAACAATCTTAAATCTTCACTTTATCAAATTTGGGTGGAGAGGCATACTTCCTCCCACTGAGCCTCCCAGTATTGGTATTAATTTTTCTAAACATTTTTTTTACTCAAAACACCCCTACATCCATCTGGGCAATCCCTTTACATTTTTCTCTACTTGGCCCAGACTGTTTTAAGTCCAGACAGTAAAGCTGAAGTCAACTTCCAGTTCATTACCCAATTAACTAAACGTCTTTTCTGGGCGCAAAACAGCCGAGTGTGATTTCCAAAATGCAGCATACCAGCTGATACCGTAAACACAGGTTTATATCCCTCCAGTAGCACAATAATGCACCCTCACAACTGTTACATTAAGACTATCCTAGCCAATTTCAATAGACATGAAAACCATTCCTTAAAGAGAGTATAAAAGGGAAATTCTATGGATATGCAGATACTAAGGCTTACTCCCAGGCTAAGTGCATAAATGTCTATAGCCTGAAGTTAGAAATAAAACAACATTATTAATGAGCTAGAGAGTGTTTGTGAGAAAAAGTTAATTGTTTGAAGGCTAAGGAAACTTAATTATTGGCACAAGTCGTAGGGAAGCCACAACATAAAAAAAGTTTTAATGATCTCAAAGGTTTTCTATGGTTTAAAAATCTAACACAAAGGTTTTAAGGACTTTATCTTTTTACCTGATTACCACCCATTCCATGACAGTTAAAGATTCCAACTTTTTCATTTTCTTTTCTTGCCATGTTATCTAGACATTGATTTGTTTCCACGTTTCTTATCTGAAGACAATAAAAAATAAATAAAATTTAGAATATGAGCTCACTCCATTTAATGTACAGACACACTGAGAAATGATAAGCAAGGAGACCATTATCATTACTAAGGGCTTACTTAGCCATTCTGTCCATCCTTACGCTTAAGATGGGATCAGGAACAATTCCATGTCCCTCCTTTACTTCTCTTATTGCATGCAAAGTACAGTTGTCCCTTCACATTCGCGGGGGTTAGGTTCCATAGACCCCCGCGAATGTGAAAATTCCGCGAATAATGGCAGCCCTCCACCCGCCCTCCCCAAGCGACCCGAGGCCTCCGGAGGCCTCGCGTCGCTCTTCCCTGCCGCCCCCCGCCCTCCCCGAGCGACCCCCGAGGCCTCCGGAGGCCTCGCGTCGCTCTTCCCTGCCGCCCCCCGCTCTCCCCGAGCGACCCCCGAGGCCTCCGGAGGCCTCGCGTCGCTCTTCCCTGCCGCCCCCCGCCCTCCCCGAGCGACCCCCGAGGCCTCGCGGTCGCTCTTCCCTGCCACCCCCCGCCCTCCCCAAGCGTCCCCGAGGCCTCCGGAGGCCTCGCGGTCGCTCTTCCCTGCCACCCCCTGCCCTCCCCAAGCGTCCCCGAGGCCTCCGGAGGCCCCGTTGTCGCTCCCCTCGCCACTTTCCCTGGACTCCCCTCGCCTCCCCGGCCCTCCCCACTCCCTCCTCAGGCCTTCATGGGGCCTCCGGAGCGCCTCCGGGGGCCCCGTGAAGGCCTCCCCAGCCCTCCCCACCCCCTCCCCAGGCTTTCATGGGGCCTCCGGAGCGCCTCCGGGGGTCCCTTGAAGGCCTCCCCAGCCCCTCCCAGGGCTTTCACGGGGCCTCAGGAGGCCCCCTGTCGTGGTTTTGGGGGGGCCCGCGGGGGCTCTCCCAAAACCGCGAATAATCAAAACCGCGAATGTTAAGTTCGCGAAAGTGGAGGGACAACTGTACAGCAGCAACATAGGAACAAGGAAACAGCGTAAAAACTAAAGAGAAAGAGAAATGGGAATGGACAATCCAAACAGGCCTGAACACTTTTACCAGCAAATTACCTCTATATCAGCTTAAGTAAAGTAGACATGAGACATTGTGCATAACTGAACAAAACACAAGCTCAGCTGGATGGCTGAGCTTATCCAATCCCTTAGGTGGGCCAACATCCATGCTCACCATTTTTATTGGCATTTTATACCAACACAGGGTCCCCTAATTTGAGCAGCCTAGGCAGAGGTATTTATGATTCTATTCTCCTTTCCAATTTGAAATTACAAAGGCACCTTGCAATACCACTAATAATAAAGCAAATGAATAACATAGCCGCAGAACCTCCTAAAATTATTAGAGTCCTGTAAATCACTAATAAGTAGCTAATCGCTGAACAGATAGGAAAACAAAATGATCTTCAGTTGGCTTCTAAACTTTAGTATTACTGGTGCTGGGCAGACAGGAGAAGGTAATTCCTTAGGTGAACTGCAACTAGGGGGCTTACCGGCTTGGTGGTGGGCCATTTTGCGGCCTGGTCGGCGCCCCTGATGCTCTGCCTCCTGTGGCCCCTGCCAGCCGCATGGCCGGCCGATATGGAGGCCGCCATTGCCAGCCTTCTTCTTCCCGGCCAGCCTTGCAGCCAGGAGGGAGCACAAAAGTGCGGGCCAATCGGGGCCGACCTCCCCTGCCTTGATTGGCTCCCACAGAAGAAGAGGTGGGTCATCTGGCCATGCTTTCTGGTGTGGTCAGATGATGAGGGAGCCTGCAGCGGGGCCGGAACTTAAGCCGGCCACCAGCACAGACCCCTTCAGTTGGCACATTGGAGCCGAAGAGGGAGGATGCTCCGAGGATGGTGGGGAGGAGGAGGCTGAGGCAGTTGGCGGTGGCAATCTGGCCTCCCTCCTCCTCCCCCCTTTTTCATGGGGGAAGCAGAGCCAGTTGAAGGTCCACTGCCTTTAGGACTGTTGGGTCCTGAGTGGTGGGAGGAGGTGCCCCGAAGCAGTTGGCGGCTGCAGCTGGGGTAATCCGGCCTCCCTCCTCCTCCCCCTCTCTTTATCGGGGCAGTGGAGCTCGTATGCAGTCCCACCGCCTTTGGGACCGGCAGGTCCTCAACGACAGGTGGTGATCGTGGGCGGCAGTTGCTGTTACACAGGGGTGGCCGTCACGTGGCTCATCAAGTAGCAAGCGGCTGTGGCTGCAGAGCCGGACAGCCGCCCGGGAGAGAGCCGGCTGTAGGATCTGTGATTGGTATAGCGGGCGCCAGCCCCGGAAGCAGTGGACGTCCATGACTTCATTCAGGAGAGTGGTGAGAGTAAAGGGGGGGGGCTGCAGCTGGGGACGGGGGTGGTTTGACCTCCCCCCTCTCCCTCCCCTCCCCTTCCTTTTTTGCCTTTATAGGGTCGGCGGCCAGTGAACAATAAATCTCGCCTGCTGGGGCCAGGAAGGGTCAGGGTCCCGAACAGGGGGTCAGGCCATGGGGGGAGCCAGAAGGGCCGGCATTACTTAACTGTTAGACCCAGCGCCAGGATGGTGCTAGGCAGTCCCCCTTTTGCCTGTCCCACACGCGGGGGTGGGGGCCGTCGGGATGGCTTGCAGCCAGTGAGTGGGCAGTTGTCCCAAAGGAGGGTAGAGGCTGCTGCAGTGGCCCCTCCTATCCTAGGGCCTAGGCCTGCCTGCAGCCTTTGGCCCAGCCATGTACCAGCTCAAAGGAGCTGGCTGGGGATTGGGGGGGGCGCTAAGCAAAGCAGCCGCTCCAGGGAACGTGCAGGGGTTGGAGGCCCGAGCGAGCATCCCTCCTAGGAAGGCACCTCTGTAGAGGTGGCACATGGCCACTCCGTCAGAAGTGGTCTACCTATCACCACAGCTGGCTGCTGCTTCTACCCCAGCTGGCGATGGGGAAAATGGTGTGCCACTCACAGCTCTATCCTCTGGCGATGGGATGCCATGCAGGCATCCATGGGCAACAAACTGCGGCAGGGCTGAGCTCATTTGGCCATCGCACTCACACACACGCACAAAAAATTAAAGCAATAATTCAAATTCCATTATAATCAGAACAGCATCAGGACTGCATTAGCTGGCTCAATAATTCCCCCATGCGAGTGTATGCATCTTAGGCCTTCAGTTGGCAGCCTCCATGGAGGTCAATCCGGATGTGTGATACCCAGTGAGGTTTGGTCACCGGTTGTGGAGAAGCTGGGTGGGTTCCAAGGGATAGGTCAACCCACCAGCGGTCACTGGACCTCGTTGTTAGCGATCTCAGTACGCCAGCGGGCACTGGGGACACAAGGGAGGGCGATGGATATGCTAGTGGCAAGGGCATTCCCATTGCTCTTGGGCATGTTAGCGGATTCTAGGTCACGAGGCTGGGAGTACAGACGGTGCAGCAGATCGGAATGGAGGAGGAGCTCGAAGAGGCAGGAGCGGCGGCAACTGTGCGGTTGGAATGAGTTGGAATTGGTACCACTCCCTGGTGAGTCATTGGGGTCAAGAGTTCCAGCAGGTTCAGGCACTGAACAAGGGGCTCACTAACCTAGTAACAGTTGTTCCTTCTCATTCGCTGAGGCTGGAGTGTGCCTTATATAAGAGGATAAAGTCGAGGTTCATTTGGGAGTATCATTTAAGAGCATTGGCAAGCCATGAACGCTTAATCTGTGCTCATCAAATCCATGGATACAGAGGGACGTCTCTCTCTGTGTGTATTTATATATATATATCCAGGAATACAGGACAGAGCAGTGCAGGGATGGAGCGGCTGCAGGGTTTTGCTGAAGACAAGTCCAGGGGGCTGTCCTCCATGTTTGTACCAGGACAGGGAGGTGCGTCAAGGCTCTCTGTGTATAATTCTCACTGGCTTGGTCATAAGGTAAGGAGGCCATGATGCGATGGACAGGACTTCACAAAGGTAAGGGGGACCAAGCCTGGAGGCTCTTCACCCGATTCACAGGATGAGTGAGTTCATCCGGGAGGGCTGGCAGGAGCATAGGAGGACGGTGGGTGGAAGCCTACCGCTCGGCCATTCTCAAGTGGGTTGTCATTGCAGTGGGATTTTGCCAGCCACAGCAGGGGGCTGACAAATGGGATAAGGGGAAGGTGGTCTTGGCATCCAGGATGACGGAAAGGAAGTGCATGGCTTGCCTGGGAGGCAATGAAGGTACGTGCACATGGTATCTCTGTTGCATCACAGGACGGCAACCACAATAGCAACAATCCTGTATGGGAGTAGTTGGGCCTCTCCTGGTGGTTCCCCCCATGCAGTGGGCGGCGGACACATTCATGAGGGTTCCAGACATGGAACCGAAGGGGGTCAACCACACCCCCAAACCCTTCACAGGCAGGGAGAGGCAGGCAGGACAGCTGGCCACTTTCCTGAACTGGCCATGTCCAACCTGAAGGTTGCTCCATTCAAGTGGAGCTCAGTCAGGCCCCGGAAGGACCGCCTCTTCCTCTGCCGGTCAGGCATGTGGGGTATCAGCAGACGAGTCTGTCCCACCTGGGCTAGGCTCAGTAAGACAGGAACATTCCATCGGCTGCTAGCCTGAATGTCAGTTGCCTGGTGGGCCAGGACATTCCGGAGCATGAGGTGCTGCTACATGACATTGCCCTGGGCCATCACAGTGGCTGTGCAGCATTTCAGTTATTTTTCCACGTTCCAGAGTGGGCTTTCCAGCACACGGTAGGCCACCATGTTTTTGCCACGCATTACTGGGATGACTCCTTGATATTGACTTCGAACAATGTGTCCGGCGGGCGGGCTGGAGTGTGCATTTCTTCTTTCTTCCCTCCAGGCCCTACCCGAGGAGCAAGTGGAAGGGGTGTTGGACTTGTGGACAGGTAAGCTGGAGGCCCTAAAAAAGCAGCATGGCCCCATGGACCAGGATCAGACCAAGAGAAGGGATGTAGTCACCACGTGGCCACTGGAACTTCACCAGCTGGGGTGTGGCCAAAGGTCATGGCAGGGGCCTGCTCCACTCCTCAGCACATTTGCTCGACAAGAGGAGGTGACACAGGTATTGCGGGTTTTGCGGGACCACTGAGCAATAGGGCTCCCGTTGCAGCAGGCAGTCTGTGGTTCGTTGTATGCCTCCTAGGCAACTTGGGTTACCAACTTTAGCCTGGTTGGAGGGATGTAGGGCTTGCATAGGACTCAACCTTGTGGGGTCCTCAGAGGGAAGTATTTCGGGGGCAGAAGGTGTTCCTGATACAATCATCAGGGTGGAAAAAGCCTGCCGTTGGGCCAGACATGAACGGCAGTTGATCCTCATGGAGCGGATAATGAGAAAGTAGATGCACTGTATGATTGCAGGTGGAGATGTCCATATGCTGGCCCCACAAGTCGGCGTCCCCCCCTCACTCCACGTCTTATGAAGCCTGCAGAGGACAGGACACGTCTCATGGAGCCGGCAGAGAGGACAGGGCACGTCTCATGGAGCCGGCAGAGAGGACGGTTTGGCAGATGGCGTCAGAGCTATGGGGGTGGTTGTATTGGCCAGTGGTAGAGCCTGAGGTGCCAATTTGGTGGGCTTCGTTGAGGGACCGGGGATTTGCCCCGAGGACCATCTCAATTGATGGGTGGCCCTTACGGCACTATCCTTTTGTGGAAGGTGGTTGTAGGAGGGCATATTGTGTGCCACTCAGGGTAGGAGGCCATCCTATTTGGTGCTGCCAATTCGGGCCCTTGCCTGTGTGAGACGGTAAGGGCCTTTTTGGGTCATGGCAGTGGCAGAGGATGTATGAAGGCCGCACGTCAGATGCCCCAAGTGGGATTGATGCGGGCGAAGACCGGTGGTGAGGCTGCAGAGTTCGGCTGATGCCAGAAGAGGACAACTGGGAGGCTTCGGTGTTTGGCTGACACGGAAGGGGAGTAGCAGTGAGGCTTCAGAGAACAAATGGCTGCACCCCCGGGTTCCAATTTGCAGATGTCCGCTAAGCAGGGTTGAAGTGGCAACCTTGGTGGCGAGGGTCCCATCCACTGAGGTTGTCACAAGGTTGTGAGGGTGGCGTTCCAGGGCTTTGCTTAGCACATCTGGGCTTGTTCCGGCACAGGACTGGGGCACCGTTCGCCAGGTTTCTGTTGGAGAGTGTGCTTAAGGCAGCGTCGAGATGGCTTGGGCTGCCGGCAGAAGATCTGGCAGCCACTCATTCAGGATTGGAGCAGTGACTACGGCGGCACAGGGTGGATTGTCTGCAGAGACAATCACAAGGCTGGAATGGTGGCGATCCAGGGCCTACACAGAGTACATACGCCCCGAGGGGATGCTCGCTGCGCAGCCTGAATGGGTCAGTGGGGCAGCCTATTGATGGTGGAGGGGATGGTTGGTGGAAGGTGGTTCCCATGAGGAGTGCCTTTTGTGGTGGATGATATGGGTCCTGATCCTGGTAAAGGGTGGAAGAGGTCTCCGTCAAGTTCAAGGAGATCCTCCCCCTCTTATTGCTTTATTAACACCTTGTTTACAGGGGAGAGAGTGTCAGGCAGAGCGGCTTGACCAACAGCTCTCTCCTCCAGGAAGATCTGAAGGGTCTGACGAGAGTTCATTGGCCAACATTGGGTTGGCAATGATGAGATCACGACCCATGCATGAGTGCTCACCATTTTGCAGCCATCAGCAAGTTGTGGCTCTTTCTTGTCAATCTTCATTTACTAACCTGTACTTAACCAATTTTCCTTATTTTGTACTCAATACAATTTGTTATTACACATTTGATTGTATGTGTCTTCTTTGGGGAGGGGGAGCGGGGTTGTATGGTCTGGGTCCGCAATTGGTGCTTTCTTTGTTTCTTGTTTTTTAATTATTTATGCTTTTCCAGATATACAAAACAGAAAGCAGTCTCAATATAGAATACAAAGAGAATTTTTTTAAAAAGGGGGAGGGGAGAAAAACAGAAAAAAGATAGTCAAGAAAAAAGACAGCAAAGAGTAAAAGTGGCTTTCCATGTTCTTTTCAGCAGCTATACACATACAATCCATTTATATCTCTTACCTCTATCCCCACTCTCTGCCTCTCTGTAAGATATACTAAATAATAAGCAAATTCTAAACTTACAAATACATATAGTTATCTTCTATAAAAGTCAGTAAGAGGTCAATAATCTATTCATATCTCATTAATCTATACTAGATGAACATTAATTTAAAACTGTTAGTCAAGGGACTAGCCTAACTCTGATACATATTTTATCTTCTAACATCATCCAGCTCTACAAATAGCACCTATTATACCATATATGCTCATGTATAAGTAGAGAACTTTAAGTCTAAAAATTATTCTTAAAAACCTGGATGGACTTATCCATGGGTCAATTGCTAGAATAGGAGTTGAGGCTGGCCTGCCCAGCTTGGGGGAGAAGGAAGGAGAAAGCTGAAGCTGCCAAAAAGGCCCTAGAGCCTGCCTCTGTGCATCTCAAGCCAGCAGCAGTTTTCTGGGTTGCTTTCGGACAATCCGTTTTCCCGACCTTTCCCCCACAGCACAGACTCCCTGGAGGTCCCTGAGAAACCATCCAGAGTGATCGCCTCAGATTGTACTGCCTGGGGTTGGTGGGTGGGTTGAGGGAGCAGATTGTCTGATAGTAACCCAGAAAATTCCTCCCGGCTTAAGTTGCACAGGCGTGGGTTCTAGGGCCTTTTCAGTAGCTTTGGCATCATCTTTCCATCTCCCCTGAGCTAGATGGGCTGGCCTCTGCATGTCTCAAGCTGGGAAGAGTTTTCTGGGTTGCTTTTGGACAATCCACTCCCTCCTCCCCCTCCCCTGAAGCATGAGCTCCCTGGAGGTCCCTGAGAAACCATCCAGAGTGATCTCCCCAAACTGGGCTGCCAGGGTGTATGTGAGGGAGCAGATAATCCAAAAGCAACCCAGAAAACTCCTCCTGGCTTAAGGTGGGCTCTGCCCATGCAAACTACCTCAGTTTGTCAGGATTCTTCCCTCCCCCCCACCCTCCCTCACCAGCCATCAACACCAAGTTCCCACACTCTTCCTCTTCTTCCCTCTCAGCTCATGTATACCTGCCCTCCTCTCATTTTGGAAAAAGGAAACTTGTTAAACACATTCTCTCTCTCTCACTCATGTATAATATGTACACAGAAAGATGCCCTACATTTTGGGCAGGGATCCAAGACCTTGCTGGAGGAGAAGGTGAGCTATAAGCACCAAGCTTCTCCAAACCACCTATCCACTGACACATGCCTCTCTACTCCCTGGAGAGAAAGAGCCCGGCAGTTGCCTGTTGCCCCCTCCTGCCCCCTCGCCTTCATCCAGCGCATCTCCTCTGCCTCTCTCCTCCTTCTTTCTTCAAAGCTCTCCATGCTAGTTTTGCTGCTCTATTGTCAGGCCAAGGTGGCATCCCTTCCATTAAGTGCTTAACTCCCTGCCAGAGGCCAGTCTACCAAGCTCAGGGGAGAAGGAAGGAGGAAGCTGAAGTTGCCAAAAGGCCCTAGAGTCTGCCTCTGCATGCCTCAAGCCAGAAGGAGTTTTCTGGGTTGCTTCTGGATGATCCACTCCATTGACCTACCCCATCCTGTGGCCCAATCTGGGGTGATTGCTCTGGGTGGTTTTTTAGGGACCTCCAAGAGCCCATGCTGTGGGAGCATAGTTAAGGAACTGGATCATCCAAAAGCAACCCAGAAAACGCCTCTTGGCTTGATGTATGCAACCAGCCCAACTTCGGGGGGTGGGGGAGGAAGTTGAAGCTACCAAAAAGGCCCTAGAGCCTGCCTTTGCACACCTCAAGCCAGGAGGAGTTTTCTGGGTTGCTTTTATCAAATATCAAATTAAATTTAAAGACTTGAATTTGAGTTGTCCTTTACATCCTTTGTTACATGCCTGTAAGTTTTACCCTTGACTTATCTGTGGGTCATTGCAAACTCTGTAATTTTGGGTCCAAAATCTGCCTCGACTTATACATGAGGTTGACTTATGCATGAGTATATACAGTAATTTTGTACAGCTACAAGCTACGTGCCAACCAACTTTATATGTCAAATCTTTAACCAACTTTAACATAGCTCTCTAATTTGTCAACCTACGATACTTTACATTTAACATCACAAAAAGGCAGCCTTACATATCCGTTTCTTTTTGGTAAATCAAACATCCAACATCTGACAATAGAAAACCATGCATTTTCTTTTAAGACCAGGTAAGATCCAACCCTTCCTTTATCCTATTATCAATGTTTATACTTCACATGAGTTTTTTTCCCCAAATTTCAGCTATGGTAAAAAACAAACATAGCTCCTCCAAATCAAAAAGCTCTGAGATGTATAAATTGTCGCATAAATTTCATCTTGATCTGAAACTTAAGCACTATGTCTTTTTCCATGTTGTCATCCTGGGCAAATGTCCCCCATTCATCTATCTTCTCTCCATCGCAATTGTTCTGACCTCCAAAATTGCTGTCCTTGTTCTGATGTGGATCTTTACTTTCAATAAATATTTCCAACATCTCATCTCAGTCTTCTCTCTACTGTCAAACCCTTGATTGTGCCAACTTTTTCCAGATCTTTCTCCCAGCTGTAAGCTGAATCTTATTCTCTTTTCTCCAAATATACAGATTCCACCTCATCTTTTTCTGTATTTTCCAGCTGAATTTCTTCCTTTCCCAAATCCACATCCTTCTGGCTCCATCACTATTCCCTCACGTTCTTCAAAAGTTCCACTTTGTTTTCTTCTTGTCCATCTCTGATTTAACTCTTCCTTAATTTGTCTCATCACCTCAAATATAGCCAGTCAAATTGCTTGCTCTTCTGTGCTTAAACATTCTTCCAAATCTGCTTCATTCATTTCTTTAACCACTGACATCTTAAAAACCACTATATATATATATATATATATATATACACCCTCTTTTACATTGTCAAGAATTTTACTTTCACAGCAACTCCACCACCGTAGCAACCCAGCCCAGCCACCAATCTTATGTTATTTTGTTGCACCAAAACCTATCTTGACTTTCCATGGGATGGGGCTGTTCTGCTTCCCCAGACCAGTTTGAAAGTACAAGTAGGTTCTTAACTGAATTGGCTACCATGAGCTGACAGACTGCACACTAAAATTTGTGTTCTAGTTTGTGACATTTAAGCCCCGGGAACTGTAATTAGTGGGTTTATAAAGATGAAAGCTCTGTGTTATGGAGTGTGTGTGTGTGTCACTGAGAGAAACTAATTCCAGGCGTAACACCAACATAACTATCAACAAGATAAGAAAAGCTGTGAATTGGCCTATAATGAACCCTAGACAGGTTACAGGGAACACCTGACGCAACAGATGGCTGATGTAATCTTATGACAGTACTGTAAATGTACCTAGTCACCTCTAGGGAGGAGATTAATTGTTTTCATAAGTGGAGACTGGTAAGCATCTCTTATCTCAGAGGACAATATGTCAACTGATTAGGCTAGGAAAGATATAAAGCAAGCTGAAAGGAGACAAATAGGGGGTGACCAAGCAACTACCTCCTACACAGATGTGGCTGTTAGGCAACCCAAGACGACAGTGATGTTTTTGGCTGATAAAAACTGACCATGGTAGTAAGAGAGAAATTTTGTTCTCAACTTGGCTATACTAAATAGATACCACAGAATCACAGAATCAGAGTTGGAAGAGAACACAAGGGCCATCCAGTCAACCCTCCCCCCCCCAGGCAAGAATACACAATCAAAGCAGTCCCAAAAGATGGCCATCCACTCCTCCAAAGGAGGAGCCTCCACCACATTCCAAGGCAGTGTATTCCACTGTTGAATGGCTCTTACTGTCAGGAAGTTCTTCCTAACATTTAGGATGAATCTTTTTTCCTGTAGTTTGAATCCACTGCTCCATTTCCTAGTCTCTAGAGCAGCAGAAAACAAGCTTGCTCTGTCTTCAATATAAGATCCTTTCCTAATATAATATTAAATATAATATATTTAATTAGGAATATAATATAATCCTAATATAATATTAAAAAATGGCTATAATGTCACCTCTTAATCTTCTTTTCTCTAGGCTAAATATACCCAGCTTTCTAAACATAGGGTATGGTTTCCAAACCTTTGACCACTTTGGTTCATAGAATCATAGAGTTGGGAGAGACCACAAGGGCCATCTAGTCCAACCCCCTGCCATGCAGGAATACCCAATCAAAGGACTCCCAAAAGATGGTCAGTCAGCCCATCCCCTTCTCTGGACATGTTCCAGCTTGTCAATATCCGTCTTGAACTGCAGTGCCCAGAACTGGACACGGTAATCCAGGTGAGGTCTGACCAAAGCAGAATAGTGTGATATTATTACTTCACTCAATCTAGACACTACACTCCTATTGGTACAGCCTAGAACTGCATTTTTTAAAATATAATTTTTATTAAAAATTAACATCACATAAAAAATACATTGGATATAAATAATATATAACTACAAACCAACACATACAGTTGTCCCTTCATATTCATGGTTTTCACATCTGCAGTTTTGCATATTTGCAGTTTATAGCTGCTGCTCAACTAGCTCAAACTCCAAGACCCCACCGTCCTCCTGTCCTGGAAACAAAACAACTCCAACTTCCTTTCTTATCTTGCACCAAAACATCAATGCCCGTTATTTTAAACCTTACTGTTTTAAACGGACAGTACTGTTTTGGTGCAAGGTAAGAAAACAAGCTGGAGTTGTGTGGTGGCAGGTGTTGGCAGGAGAGGAGTCTACAATACTGTAGTGTAGTATGTATGTTGGGGGTGGGGCTTAATTTATTTGCGTTTTTTTCACTTTTGCGGTGGTGCTCCACCCCTAACGACAGCGAATATGAAGGGACAACTGTATATCATAAAGTTTATGTATCATTAACATATTTTCTTATAATCTTCAGAACTCAATAATATCTGTGTTAAGTTAGAAGATATAGAGAGAAAAGAAGATATAGAGAGAAAAGAGACAGATTTGGATTCTATACTTAAGACTGGAAAAAAGAATATAATAGCAAAAATCTATAGAACATTGATGAAAATGGCTTTGGAAGAAGAGGTTGTGAAAGACAATATGGTGAAATCGGCACAAAACATTGAATATTCTCTGCAATTAACTCAATTGGGAAAAAAGCTGGACTAGAAATCTGAAATTTACAAAAAAAAATTGAAAGAAAACTACTTTAAAATGTTTTATCAATGGCATTTAATCCTAGATAAGATAGGCAAAATGCATAAAACATCAAATAAAAACTGAAATGCGGAGAGAAAGTGGGTTCTTTTTACCATATGTGGTGGCAGTATGAAAAAGCTAAAAAATACTGGGGACAGATCCATAAGATTATAGTTCAACTATTCAACTACAACTTCCTGATGAAACTTGAAATATATTTGTTGAATATGTTAGATGTGCTAGATAAAAACATGGAGAAAAAATATTGGAGGGAAATAGTGTATATGATTACAACTGCCAGAAAAGTGTATGCTAGATATTGGGAAAGCCCTGAATTGATGCCTCATTTTCTGTTGACTCACTCCAACAATTGCAAATTACAGACCAGTTTCATTAATTCGACAGGGGTTCCACTCTTTTGCAATCTGCTCAGACACACATTTGTGTGTATACAGTATGTTAATTTAGCATTTGCACATATTCAAAAGTGATATATAGTGTGTCATTTACATGTTTCAGTGGCCAAAATGTATTTGCAAGCTAAAAAAAACCTGGGTTCCGAGCCCCAAGCTAGCGTCACAGGCATTTTAACTGATTCCACTTTCTGACAGTCCTCTGGTCCCTAACCTATCAGATAAATGAGGGCTTTCTGTATTTTCTCTTTTCAATCCTCAACATATCAATAGTACTCAACTTTCTAAATGGTTAGCTATATAAGAACAATGAACATCAACAGCATCATGACAACTCTGACAGTTCTTAGCAGATAAAGAACAAATTCCTTTGAAGACTTAATTTAAATCTGATATGAATAAAGAGTGTATAGTTTTAAATGCCAGCATTAGAGACTGTGGAAATAAATCTGCCTTTATCCCACTGCATCAAACATTGCACTTTGCACATGAAGAAGCACAGATGTTCATTTGTGATGTATTTACTTGTATGCCAGCTTGAGACACATTAAAGACATGTGAACTCTCAAAAATGCGTAGTACTAAATTCTTACCTCTCCCAAAGAGAAATAGTGACGTGGTATTTGGGAATCAGGATAAACATTCTCTAGGTACCAGGAAAAAGGTTTGCACTGTAGTTTGTGTCTCAGTCCAAGTCGTGAGGATATATCTCCATAATCTACTTTTGTAACACCTGTAGAGAAGTGAATATGACGGTTAGATACAGGATCTTAACAAAATGGGAGCATACTGAGATATAACTTTTTGTACAAAAATAGAACAGAACATTGGTACTCACCATGAAAGTTCCTTTTCTGTAGTTGTGGGGAGGGAATCCTTCATGCAGGGTCTCATGCTCCACAGACAGGGCTTCAACCTGTCAATCAACCTTACTACCCTAAGAGAGAGGGCCAGTCCCACCTTCCCAGTGGTGGCATGACACAGCTTTGGATTAAAAAAAAAAAACATACCACCAGCAGCCAAAACAACTAAAAACTCCAACAACCAGAGTGGGAAGGATTCATGGTGAGTTCCAAAGTTCTGTTTTCCTATAGTGTGGGGAGGCAATCTTTCATGCTGAGACCTACACATGTAGTCACATCACCAAATGCGTGGGCAACTTTCCGATCACAAAGACACAACCTGTTGCTGAACATGCCTGCCAAAAGATGTGTCCACAAAAGAAAACTTGACGATCCAATAATGTCTGACAAAGGATGACAAGGGAAGCCCAAGTGGCTGCCCTACACATGTCCAACAGAAAATTGCTGTACTATAAGCCTCAGAAGTGGTGGCTCTACAAATGGGAGTATGCCTGAAGCCCTTCTGGAACCAGCATTAGACTATGCATATACGCCAATTCAAGATACAACTAAAACCACGAAGTCAAAGTGGAAGAAGACACCCTGTGTTCCCTAGTCCTTTCTTGAAAGGAGACAAACAAGGAATCTGACTTATGAAACTTTTCCCCTCTCTAAGTAAAACTTAAGAGCCCTTCACATAGCTAACCTGTGCCACTCTTTTTCCTGTGGTGCCTTGGGATCAGAACAAAAGGAAGTTAGAGCAATCTCCTGAAAAGATAGAACACTGAATTCACTTCAGGAATAAAGGAAGGTGAAGCAGAACTGAATCCTTGTGGAATACACACAACTCCTTCCGCACAAACAGAGCCTTCAACTCAGAGACTCTGGAAGCCGAAGTAATAGCCACCAAAACCAAAACTTTCTAAGTAAACAATTACAATTCCACTGATCTTTCAGCAAGGCCCGCAGAATGGCATGCAGCCTCCATGACATGAAGCCCCTTTTAAGAAACTCTGTACATGTGGATGGGATGTAAGAGGTTGTCTGTTTATTTTTCAAAAGGGAACACAATGCAAAACATGTCTCTTGAGAGTTTTAGTACTAAGACCTTTATTCAAACCAGTCTGAAGAAAGTCCAAGACCAATCCAACAGAAGCTGAGTGAGGATACATCACCTTATGCTGACACCATCTACAAAAAGCTCTCAAGTAGATTCATACAACTGTTTAGTGGAAGGTCTCCTAGCCAAGAAGATGGTCTGAGTGACATCCTTCTCATACCCATCAGACACTAACCATTCCCACTCAACTTCCAGATGTGTAATTGTAACCAGCCTGGATTGGGATGCAACAGCCCTTTTTGGTGTGACAGGTTTGGCCATGTTGGAAGAGGCCAACTCTCTTGCACCTGCATGCTGATAATCTCAGAAAAACAAGGCCAACGAGGCCACCTGAGCACTATAAAAATCACCTCTGCCTTCTCCATAATCTTTCATAAAATCTTGGACATCATCATTACCAAAGAAAAGGCACAGCACAGCACCCTTAGTACAGCACAGTATCAAAGGCCAATGCACCAATTTTGATACAAACTGAAACAATTTGTGATTGTCCAGAGAGGAAAATAAATCCATCCAAGGGACGCCAACCACCTGAACTATTCTTTGGAACACCAGAAAGTTTAGGGTTCATTCTCCCTAGTCCAAACTCTCCCTGCTCAGCCTACTAGCCTGGTGATTCAGCTGACCCTTCAGATACTCCCCTCTGAAGGGGGGAACCTCTCCCCAACACAATAAATGTGTCATCTCTCACATCAGGGACTACACCCTCATCCCCCCTTGACAGTTTATGTGAGCATGGGTGGTCATGTTGTCCATCTGGATCAACACGTTTGCCCTGAAATTTTAACTGCAGACTGAGGCACCAAACACAGTGCCCACAGCTGCAACCAGTTGATACTGTGTTCCATCTCACTGGGAGATCACAGGCCCTGTTTTATCTGCTCATTGCAGTGCACTTCCCAACCCCACAAGCTTGCACTGGTTGTGATAACCACTCTCTTTGGGTCCCAAATGGGCATCCTGACAGTCAGCACCTCTGAAAGCCACCAATGCAGAGACAATTTCACTGTGGAGGGAATAATTAATCTGATTTTCTGAGCAATCTCATCCTGGTACAGCAAGAGGAAACACTGAGACTCCTTCAGATGGAATTTTGCCCAAGGAACTGAGTCCAAATAAGCCTCCATAAGATCTAGCACCTTGGCTAATGCCATCAAGTAAGCTGATGACTGTCCCAACACTGTCCTGACTGAGGCTTGGAGCTTCTCCCTCCTTCCTGTTGCCCAGGATAATGATTCCCAAGTGCTGGAAGCATTGCATTGGTTCCATATGACTTTTCCTTGTTGATAACAAACTTGTGAAACTCTAGACAATACATGGTGATCGAACATCCTCCCTCCCCATCTCAACCTCAGATGGGCCATCAAGACCACCAACACCTTTGTGAACACCTGTGGAGAAGGTGACAGACTGAACGACAAAGCCGATGAACAAATCGACTTTAGAAAGGGTAAGTCAACCTACGATCATTGCCTGGTCTTGAACCATCTGTCTGAGAAATATTCTGGCTGAGAACGACAAAGCCTTGTACTGAAAGTGGTCTTCCAGGTAAGGAAAGCTGTGGTATTTCCTGTGTGATGGATGTACTAAAATGTGCAAATACACCTCCTGGAGGTTGAGAGATGTCAGGAAGCCCTCCTCTTGCACACCTTCTGGAATCGATAGCAAGGCTTCAATGCAGAACTTCCATTTGGCCACAAAGTAATTGACCCTGTGAAGGTTCAAAATAGCCCTCCACTCCTCATTTTTCTTTGGGATTAAGAAGATCAAAGAGTAAGAGCCCAAAATTTTCTTCTGAGGGGGGGGGACTGGCTCTATGTCATTTATCTGAAGCAAGTGTTCTATTGCTCAAATCATATGAGTATGCTTCTCTGCTGACTTGGGACTGTGAGACTAAAGGAAGACATCTGGAGGCTTTTGAATGAAATCAATAGTATAACCTTCCCTCGCAATTCTGCCCACTCAACCACAGGAAGATGTCTGTTCCCAGCAGTGAGCAAAATATAGAAGGTGAGCCCGATCAGGGAACTGCCTGAAGTCAAAAAGACTGACAGAACTTTCCACCTTGTTTGCTGGATGAGGTGGAACTGCTCTTACTGAACCCCACAAATGGCTGCACTGAGCTATGCATCTCTCTCAGCAGAAGGAAATTAATGTCCTCCTTTGCTAAGAGAAGCGCAGGAAGCATGGCCACACCTCTCCTGGCAGATGAAAACGATGGACTCTTTCCTCTACCAAGAGAAACATGGGAAGCCCAGCTGTACCTCTCTCAGTCAAGGAAGCATGGGGACTCCTTCCTCGGCCCAGAGAGGCATATAGTTCCACACAGCCAGGCTTACTGCTGAATCTGGCACTCAAGGAGGAGGCTGCTTTCAGGAGCTGAGCATGGCAGCCTGGTCCCCTGCTGTCGTCGCCTTCGTCTGCAGAGACTTCAGCATGTTGACTATATGGGGGCCGGCAGCCTGGCACAAGGAAGAAAGGTGAGGAAGGATTTCGGCTGGTAGTGGCAGCCATAGCCCTGGAGCCCTGGCCATTCACCATGTGGCTTTTCACCCTCCAGCTGGCCTTGGCACTCAAGGGGATCAAGCTGTGGCTGAATATGTTGTCTAGTCTCTCCTCCACAAGGTAGCAAGTGAGCAGGGGGGAATTTTTTTTTTAACATGGGTGAAATCGTGGTTACTGGTCCCACAGATAAGAGGGTTGTATTGTATTAATTCCTGGTGGTGTTTAGTCTCCTCCTTGGAAACAAGGGAAAACAGCGATGTCATACAAACAGCTCAAATAGCCAGAGCTGAAGCCTCATGAGATCTACATAAAAAATTATCCAGTACTTTATCCTCTGGATTTTTGAGTATGTCATGTCTAACTATCACTCTGGTCGATGACCGTAATAAAGACTGATTGACTGATGTCTAATTATGGGAAACAGAGAACCTGACATTAAACCAGCCATCAGTAAGAGGCAATTTTAACTTCTCCAACATCTCAGGTGATAACAATTGCAATTGCTTGGCAAAAGCTGGAGCCACCTGTGCCACCCCAGGATGAGACCACTCTCCTTCCATAACCTCAGAAAAAAACTCAGAGAAAGGGACCACAGACAGATCCTGTTTAGCCTTAGCTTTGATTTCTGGCACTCCTTCCACATCAGTACCAGCATCCTTACTGACAGTATTTTCTCCACATTCCTCAAAAGGCTACAAAACTGGTCAGCTTCAAACCGCCTGAGATAAATGTATTCAGGCATAGGATAAATGTTTTCTGGCAATAACTCACCGTCCTCCCTATTAGATGTCTCCAGAGAGGCAGAGGAGTCCACCTCCACAACAGACATGATAAAGAAGGAATGCTCCCTTTGTAAAAGGGAGAAGCCACTGAAGGCACCTGCTTCACCACTTCCCGTCTCCCCTCCCCTGAGAGGATGAAGCGGACTCTGAAAGATGATGTCTTTTGGAGCATTTAACCCACTTCTGGTAATTATGGGCCCTATAGTGTCAGATAACTGTTGAT